>OZ025289.1:277598418-279998418 GCA_964019185.1 Maratus speculifer
GCAATGAAAAAATATTCAAATTTCTCGAGTTTTGGAATTATTTTCAGTTACAAAAAGTAAATCACATAATTTATTATGTGCTAGAACATGATCATTTCCAATACTAGGCATACGTATATAATTTCTTGGGATATTATATTACAGTAGATTGCCGATTAACGGAATTGTTCAATAAACCGGACTAATGAAGGACCATACTTTTTTACGTATCTTTCCTCAAAAAATTTTAAAGTAAAATTTCTTTAGAGGCGGTTGGGTAAATTCGGCTTGATATCACGAATGTTAACTGTTAACTAATCATTTTCTTATTCTGAAATAATAAAATCACCAACAAATGAAAGAAGTGTGTTTCTAGATCCTAAAAAGTTTGCTTCCAACATTTGAAAGTCCCACAGATATATTTTTTCCCTACGAAAATCCCTTTCTGTCTTCAGATTATCTTTAAGTGGTTAAAAAACTGCTTATTTAGTCTCCTGGTATCCCCGGAAGGATTGATGTCCCACCATCTCTCCGATTGCATTTATATGTTCAATGTATCTATATAAACATGCAATACTTTCTATGTGTACTTCTATGTATAAATTTGAACCCATTTCGTAGAAAATAAATTTTTAAAAGTTAAAAAAAATGACTTCTAAACACATCATTTGTAATATGCTAAAATGTGTAATACTACAATTGGTAGTTCCAAAACTGGAAAAAGTGTGGAGCGAAGTTATTTAAAAAGCATTTTTTAAAGCTTTTTTTAACCAAAGTCGTATTTTAAAGTGAACCAATTATCCAGATTTTTCATTAACCGGATCGACCTCTATTCAGACCAGTATGGATAATCGGCACTCTACTGTATGTAAAATATTCATTATACACTGAGAAAAAAAATACCGCCTCCAATTAGAATGAATGAAGAGTCCTTTTCAGAATCTCTAAACTAGAAATATAGATTCCCGTGCTATGCGAATAGGGTAAACAACTAAAGTGAACAGACGAAATGATTTAGAATAGTCTCTTGTTTTATAGGTGATGAAACGGTAATGAATCGTTTCAGTAGGAAAAAATTATCTCTTGATTTCTGGAATGATTTCATACACTAAATTATAATTATTAAAACTAACCTCTTGTGTTCTCGCATCCATTTGCAGATATTTTTAAATATTTTTGACCACAAGGATATAATAAAACTATCTTGAATTCTAGTAGAAGACTCTAGAACTCTCTAATAAAGAATTTAAAAGGGTGACATGAAACTGTTTTTCGCAGAGCCACAATTTCGATTCTACATGCCAGAATTTCTCAGTTTATCATTTTCCTGTTAATTAAATGCTGACATACATACACAATTAAAAATATAGTTTTGAGAAGTTAAAAATATAAATTGTAATTTAACGCTGTATAGCGTATGAATTTTTTCTTATTGAAATCTAAACCTAAAAAAATTAATGAAGGAGGAGTGAGATAAGTAGACTTACATTTGCTGGTTTATAATTTGCCATGGTACGCTTTGCTTGTAATTCCCTTCATGGTGATCATATCCTATGCTCACATATCTGACACGTGGAAACAGAAATCAGTAATTTGCATTAATTTTACAACTATGTTATTTCGAGTTATGAACTTTTCTAATGATCTTTTTAGAGTAATGAATTGATGAAGAATATCGTTTCCATGAATATATATTTAAACTGTTTCTGTAGATAGATAAACAATAAATCTTTTTTATATATATAATGGAAAGCATTTGGAAAATGTTAATATGAAGCAACAATTATACTTGTCTTTTATGCTAAACAGCCATCTGTGTAGTGCGCTTACGCTTGATTATTAATGTTTAACCTCCTCAATCGTGATGTCGTCTGTAAGAGATATTAAATAGCGCTCTTTAAATTAGTTTAAATGCTTCCAGACCTGTTAAAATTATTTCTAGACCTTTTTAATCAATTCATGCATATAATAGCATCAATATATTGACTGATATATCTTTAAAGATGCCTTATAGTAAATTTTAACATGTTTTGTGGTCCCTTAAAATGCTTGTGACAGAATTAAGGAGATTAAGAAATATATTTACTGAATATTTATCTATATGTTATACAAGCGTAAACATAAGAGTAAGTTAAAAGTTTGACTCGCTTAACACCACACCTGGACAGGTCATTTTTCAACATACATCTATCACTACAGATTTTTTTTAAGTTTAATGTTACAGCTTTAACTATCGTATAAACAGTGTTTAATTCTTTCGGGTCCGAATTTTGTTTCAGTTTTTAGAAAAAAAAATTACTTTTACGTTAATAAGATTAACACCAGCTATCCGTCTAGATTAATTAATGTTGAACGGATATTTCATTGTCTGAGAGATAAAGATTATTGTTGGTTTGCGTACTATTTATTTAATATTCATATGAAAATAGACTAAGGTAGAATTTTCGGAGATGCTTAGAAAATATTGTGTTACAATAAGATTTAACTTATATTACAACTTTCTAATACTTTTTGTGCTTTATTACACATTATTATTTCAGAAAAATAACTTTTATTTAAAATTTTATAAATTAAATATAAGTTTAAAATAAAAGAATCGCAAACGGCACGAAGAGAATCAAGGAAATAATAATAATTATTATTATTACTAAATGCCTAAACACAAATGAAGTCATATTGTATATTCATAGACTTATACTAACATTCCTACATGTAAATAGTAGCAAAAGTGTTTCTTAGAACAAAATTATACTATATTAAAAGACATGTACTATTAATAGAACACCAGATCAAAAAAGGGTAAATTAAATATAAGTTAATTTACCCTTTTATAATATAAGTTAATAAATTAAATATAAGTTTAAAATAAAAGAATCGCAAACGGAACGAAGAGAATCAAGGAAATAATAATAATTATTATTATTACTAAATGCCTAAACACAAATGAAGTCATATTGTATATTCATAGACTTATACTAACATTCCTACATGTAAATAGTAGCAAAAGTGTTTCTTAGAACAAAATTATACTATATTAAAAGACATGTACTATTAATAGTACACCAGATCAAAAAAGGGTAAATAATGAATCAAAAAACTTTCAAATCTTTAAAATTTTCGTAGCTAAGTAAGAATTGAATTCGGAAATAATAATAAAAATAATATTTTCGAAAAATACATTTTTACATTCTCTCAAATATAGAGCACGCAATATATCTAAAGAAAATATTTCTACATTTTTCATTAGACTGAAAATTTGAAAAAATTTTTATTTTACATTTTTCTACTTACAGATATAGGGTGAAAGAAACTGAGAAAAAAAACTGTTTTATTTGAGAGATGTTTTATTTGAGAAGAACGGAATGTACAAAGAAACTATGACATTCCTTAAAAATAACTGTCTCAAATGTTTTTCTTTCCTTAAGAATCTTTCGCATTCGCTGCAAGGATTACTAAGAATCATCAGTTGGTATTTTCACGTTAAAGTTTTTTTTTATTATTATTCTACATAAACAATTATATAGAAAGAAAGAAAAAGTTTTAGTGTTTGTTACATACGTATCTTTTTTCCATAAGGAATTTTTGTATGCAGAAAAGTTTACTATTTGAGTTTATTAAACTATAAACTACGAATGTAAAGTTTTATTTTCTAGTTTTCAGATATTAGGCACAAGGGACAATGGCAGTAAAAGTATTTTAAAAAGCATCTTGAATACTTTTCATTTCGCGCTTCTCTGATTTGTATGTTTTTTTTTTTTATTTCGCTATGCTCCTCAATGGAATACATTGTTTTCTATAGCAAGTATTCTGCAATTTAACGTCGGATACATTTCATTTTTTTTTCTTTCTTCTATAAAAAAATATTGAGCTTATAAAAATTTTCAACTTTAGGTTATTGTCGAATTTATATGTTGTAAAAATTCCTTTTGATGATTCAAATGTTTATAGAAAATACCTCTCTGTGAGTCTGTGTGTCTCTCTGCCTGTCTGTATGTTAAAAAAAAAATTGTGTATGCTTTAACTTACAAACTACTGCGTAGAATAGGATAAAATTTCATATGAATTTCTATGCTTATGTGAACTGGTACTCATTCGCTTCTGGACAAAATATATCAAGACTCGGTTCACAATTAGAAGATTTCTTCAATTAATGTTATATCTTGAATGTATGTTCAGAATTAAGTAATTTAAGAAATATCTTGACTGAGAACTTATCTATGTACAATGAAAGCATAAACATAAGAGTAAATTAAAAGATTCACACGCATAACGAGATATTTCGACTAGCCATTTCGCAACAGTCCTCTATCTCTACAGACTTTTTTTAAAGTTTAATATCACAATTTTAGCTATCGTATAAACAGTGTTTAAACAATGAATCAAAAAGCTTGAAAAACTTTAATAGTTATCATAACTAAACAAGAATTGGATTCAGAAATAATAGAAAATAATATTTTTGGAAAAACATTTTTACATTCCCTCAAATATAGAGCACGAAATACATCTAAAGAAAAAATTTCTGCATTTTTCATTAGATTGAAAATTTTGCAAAATTTTTATTTTATATTTTTCTACTTACAGACATATGGTGAAAGAAACAAAAAAAAATTACTTAAATTTACCTCTGCAATTTCGTGACACAAAATGTTTTATTCGAGAAGAACGGAATATACAAAGAAACTATGACAATCCCTAAAAATAACTGTCTCAAAAGTTTTGCTTTTCTTAAGAATCTTTTGCATTCACTGCAAGGATTACTAAGAATCATCAGTTGGTATTTTCACGTTAAAGTTTTTTTATTATTCAACATGAAAAATTATAAAGAAAGAGAGAAAAATTTTCAGTGTTTGTTACATAAGTATATTTTTTCCATAAGGAATTTTCCTATGCAGAAAAGTTTTACTATTTGTGTTTATTAAACTATAAACTATAAATGTAAAGTTTTATTTTCTCATTTTCAGATATTAGGCACAAGGTATAATGGCAGAAAAAGGATTTTAAAAAATATTTTGAATATTTTTCATGTCACATTTCTCTGATTTGTATGTTTTTTGTTCGCTGTGCTTTTCTGTGGGATATATTGTTTTCTATAACACGAATCCTGCAATTTAACGTCGGATACAATTCATTTTTTTTTCTTCTGCAAAAAAAAAAAATACTGAATTTGTGAAATTTTTCAAATTTAGGTTATTCTCGAATTTATATGTTTTAAGAAATATTTTGATGATTTAAATGTTTTTAGAAAATAACTCTCTGTGAGTCTAAAAAAATTGTGTATGCTTTAACTCACAAACTACTGCGTAGAATAGGATAAAATTACATATGAATTTCTATGCTTATGTGAATTGGTACTTATTCGCTTCTGGGCAAAATATCTCAAAACTCATGGTCACAATTCGATGATTTTATCGATTAATGTTATATCTCCAATTTATGTTCAGAATGAAGGAGTTTAAGAAATATCTGGACTGAGCACTTATTTATATACAATGAAAACATAAACATAAAAGTAGATTAAAAGCTTGACGCTCTTAACGACATATCTGGACTGGTCATTTTTCAACAGTCGCTTAGAACTTTTTTTTTGTTAGAGTTTAATATCAAAATTTTAACTATCGTATAAATAATGTTCAAACAATAAATCAAAAATCTTTAAAACTTTTAAAAGTTTTCGTAACTAAGTAAGAATTGGATTCGGAAATAAAAGAAAATAATATTTTCGAAAAATGCATTTTTACATTCTTTCAAATATAGAGTACAAAATACATCTAAAGAAAATATTTCTACATTTTTCATTAGACTGAAAATTTTCAAAATTTTTATTTTACATTTTTCTACTTACAGATATGTGGTGAAAGAAACTAAAAGAATTACTTAAATTTCCCTCTGCAATTTTATGACACAAAATTTTTTATTTGAGAAGAACGAAATGTACAAAGAAACAATGACAATCCCTAAAAATAACTGTCTCAAAAGTTTTTCTTTCCTTAAGAATCTTTCGCATTCACTGCAATGATTACTAAGAATCATCAGTTGGTATTTTCAAGTTAAAGTTTTTTATTATTATTATTCTACATGAAAAATTATGTAGAAAAAGAGAAAAAGTTTCAGTGTTTCTTACATAAGTATATTGTTTTAGGATAAGGAATTTTCCTGTGCAGAAAAATTTTACTATTTGAGTTTATTAAACTATAAACTACGACTGTAAAATTTTATTTTCTCGTTTTCAGGAATTAGGCACAAGGGACAATGGCAGTAAAAGCATACTTTTCATGTCGCGTTTCTCTGATTTGTATGTTTTTTGTTTCGCTGTGCTCCTCTAAGGGATATATTGTTTTCTATAGCAAGAATCCTGCAATGTAACGTGGGATACAATTCATTTTTTACTTTCTTCTATAAAACATTACTGAATTTGTGAAAATTTTCAACTTTAGGTTATTGTCGAATTTATATGTTGTAAAAATTCCAATTGATGGTGTTTTCAGAAAATACCTCTCTGTGAGCCTGTGTGTCTCTCTGCCTGTCTGTTTGTATATGGACAAAAAATGTTGTGTATGCTTTAACAAAAAATTGAGAAAATTGAGACAGTAACTGTGAGAAAATTTTAATTGTGTTTCATAGTATCTTCGATGTATTCTACGCCTTGGAAAACTAAAAAAACTGCTAATTATTCTTACATAATTTACTTATACATAATTATCGTACTTTTCGGTCAGCCGGATGCCAGTATTTTATATACACTCATTTCCAAAAGTTAAGCCCGGAGAGAAAAATGCTAATTTCCTGAAGCCAATCAGAATTGAATAGGATGCAAATCGCTACAGAGGTAGATGGAAGTATGCAAATATGTTAGGTAACAGCCAATCGCGTTATCATGTCAAAAAAGATGCAAAAAAGGCAGTTTTATAAGAAGCCAGCTTTATGAAGGGTTACAGAAGTTGATTGTAAGTGCTGATAGAAGGTCCTTAAAACTTTCGTACAATTTATTTTGAAGATATACATGTTCCTATGACTTCCAGAAGACGAATGTAATATTCTGAGCGCTGGTGTTCTACGGGGCGCATTGAAGCAGGACAGTCGATCACAGATGTTGCTCTTTTCATCCGTGTTCATCATTCTGTAATTTCACGTTTATGGAAACAATTCCAAATGACACAGACAGTCTTCTGGAGGCCCGTAGTCGGTTGCCCAAGGATTAAAACCCTCGCGGAATATCGATATATTGCTATTGTAGCAGAGCGGATTTGCAGAGCGACCTCCACACGTGTGACATCTATTGTTACAGTGTCCATTGGTAAAGCGATATCTGCATCTACTGTACTCCAAAGATTACATATGAGTGGACTGTACTCCCGGGTACCTCGAGTTTGTGTTCTTCTATCCGTCCAATCAAGAGGGGCATGAATAAAGTGGTGCCGGGAACATGTCAATTGGACTGTGTCTGACTAGGGCAATGTCATGTTTACTGATTGGTCAATATTTGCTCTGCAGCCAGATGACAAGCATATAAGGATATGGAGTGGACAAAAAATACGCAATCAGCCCCAAAACATCACCCAAATTCACGCATTCCGAGGCGGAAGCATTATGGTCTGGGCAGGGATTTCATTAGAATAACGCATCGACCTGCACATCTTTAAAATGGGTTTTATGACGGCTGTTAGGTATCGAGATAAAGTGCTAGAACCCATTGTGAGATTCTACGCTGCAACAGTTGGCCCTATCTTTGTTTTAATGGAGGATAACGCATATCCCCATAGAGCTGGCATTGTCGATGACTACCTGGTGAGTGAAGGGATGGCTCGTATGGCGTGGCCAGCATGTGCGCCTGACTTTAATACCATTGAAAATCTTTTCGAGGCTCTCAGCCGTGCTGTATATTTACGTTTCCCACCTCCAGCCACTCTTATTGAGCTGGAAACCACTCTACAAGAAGAATGGCGATTGCTTAATTATGTGGCGAATGACCACCTAATTGAAAGCATGGTCACAAGGTGTAAACTTCGTATACAGATGAGGAGGGATCACGTTCCCGTTAATGTCTTTTTTTCATTTTATGCTGTTTATTTTCACTTCATACATAATTTTCTTTAAGTCTCCAGTATGTCATTATCTGATAGCTTTTAAAAATTTAATATTGTTTTCATTTCTGTATTTAATTGTTGATATTGTTTTATGCATAAATATATATGCTACTTTCCTGCCGAATTTTGTGTCAAAGCAGTATTTGTTGATTTTTTTGCATTTTACATCTTCGTGCTTAACTTTTGGAAGTGAATGTAAATATATACCTGGTGTCGGAAAAACGACTGATCAAATTTAAAAATCAATAACTTAAAAACGGTGACAAAAAAAAAAAAAAAAAAAAAAAAAAGCAGGTGGAATATGTATGATGTCAGGAGAGTTCTTACTGTGATTCTCTTTTTTAGTTTGAATTTCAAAAAATAGACGTTGCTGGTAGCAATAAGTGCGCAATCCAGACCTGATTTTTGATACTTCGGGATCCAATTGGTTCATTTTCATATGCTTTTTTCTCATGGAAAAAGAGAGAGGTTGAAAAATCAACACTGGATCAAGAAGATATTGCTTTCGGTACCATCTGTCGCCATTATTTATAACTAAATTTGAGCGTCGTTGCACAGAAAATCCTGACATCTTACATAACACTCCTTCGAGTTTTTTTTTTTACTATCTGTCACCGTATGCAAGTTATTGAATTTTAAAACCCGTCAATAATTTTTGGGAGACCCGCTATATATGTAAATACAATATGACCAAAGGTGACCGCCGACTTTTGATTTTAGACATTTTGTTAAATATCTGGACAAATACATGAGAAATTATCCTGAAACTTTAAGTATGTAAGTATAATAATACAAGTAATACATTTCCGTGAATTTTTTGCGCGAAACTCCATAGGGGACCGTCAACAAATTGAAATAAGTAAGAAAAATCATACGTTAAGCATAGATTATGAAGCACTTTCAAACTCTTCATGAAATCTTTAACAAACCTTCGTGATGAGTAGTATGCTCTGGAGAAAATGCATTATGATGACCATCAGTGGTACATTTGTGTGAATTTGGAAGTGGTGAACATCTTGTTGGAACAACAATCAGGGTTTACAAAGTACCCCTGTTTCATCTGCATGTGGGACAGTAAGGACAGGGCTCATCATCACACAATCAAGGACTGGCCTCTTAGGGAAGACCTGGTGCCCTGCAGAAAGAACATCATCAACACTTCTCTTGTGAACAGAGAGAAGATCATATTTCCTCCATTGCACATTAAGCTGGGGTTGATGAAGCAATTCACCAAAGCTCTCGACAAAAATGGTGACTGCTTCATGTACTTGTGCCAGGATTTTCCCAGATTGAGCATTGAGAAGCTGAAAGCTGGCATCTTTGATGATCCACAGATCCGTCGGCTAATGAGAGATACGCAATTCGAAACACATATGAGTGAAGTGGAACTGGAAGCATTGAAGGCTTTTGTTCTAGTTGTGAAAAAATTTCTCGGCAACACGAAGGCCACTAACTACGTTGAACTGGTGAACAATATGATAACAGCATTCAGAAACCTCGGATGTAACATGAGCATCAAAATGCAATACCTATTCTCGCATTTGCATCGCTTTCCTAACAACCTGGGCTCCATGAGTGATGAACAGGGAGAGCAATTTCATCAGGAGATCAAGGAGATGGAGAAAAGATACCAAGGTCGCTGGGATGCAGTAATGATGGCGGATTAATGTTGGAATCTCCATAGAGACATTCCTGCTGCCGTCCATGCTCAGACCTCAACGAAGAGGAAATTCCTATCATAAGGGTTGCACAATGACGAAACAGTGAACTAATCGATTGTTTTTCTGTCTATTAGTTGTTAATTAACTATGTAATTAACTAAACATGTTTTCTGTTAACATACGTACATTCTTTTCGGTTCAGTTAATTACACTTCTGTATTATATATTTGTTTTTTTTCAATTCAACTTCACAGCAAAACCTTACCTGATGTACGGAAACGGATGCCATATTCGGGTTCCTGGAGGTTGAAATATCTTAAATTCATTAAAACATGTCAGACCATTTAAAAAAAAAATTTTTTTTTGTTGTCCTGTGATAATTTATTAAGCCCAGCACATTTTGATGAAGTTTCGTAAAGATTCGAGAATTAGAAATACAATTTAATGCGACTTTATCGCATCGCTTTCGTTTAAATGCCACAATCAACTTCACTTAAATTGTGTTTTTTCGATAAATAGGCATGTGTATAGGGATAAAACTTTTATGCGCATATTTTTCAATTGACTCGATTTTTTCAATGATTTATTTAAAAAAGTATCTGATTTCAAATAAATCTATTAGTTGTTTTTTTTTGTTTTTTTTGTTTTTTTTGGGGGGGGGGGGGGTTACACACAAAAAAATTAAGATACATTTAATTTGCACTGTAATTTTATATGTATTTGCACATTCTATTTTACTTTGTCTAAACTTATAATAAGTCCAATATATAAAATGACACAGCACATTTCTGCAAATAGTTAAAAAAAATAGCTCAAAATATTCTAAGTTGTACGAAAAAAAATACATTTTAAAATTTACTTAATTAGAAAAAAATCAATTTTTCATATTTTGCCAGGCAAACCGAACAATTTCTTGATAGAATCATTTTCCTTGATTGAAACTTTTATTATGCCAAAAATGTATCTTAAAATGCTTACATTTTTTTAAAAAAAGTTCAAAAGGTACCATTGTCCCCTTAAGAGCCTTTATTTTGAAAATCAGACAAAGTGAAATAGTTGCTTGATTTTTTTTCATATGTTGAAGTAGATCATATTTGATAAATAATCTGCAATTTTGAAGCCCTAAAAAAATTTCCTCTTTTCTATAGAAAATGTCAATATTCAAGGTTGTGAATGCCATTTTTCGTGAAAAGTGAAATGCTGGTATATTTAGAGAACTATATATCTCGCAAGCAACAACATCCCAAAATTCTTTCAGCATAAACTATTAGTATAACCATACTTACTTGTTAAAATTTATTTGTTTCCATGGGGCATTGTTAATTTACATTGTTATGTTTCCACAAAGTACAGTCAAAATGACGTTTTTGTCCATTTTCCGCACTTACTATCTTATTTAAATAATAGTACCCCAAACTTTTTCTTATGGAATATGAAAGTGTACTACTAGGAAAAGCAAAATAATATACTACTGCACCGAGATATTGTTGCTGTTAGCAGATATAACCTGTTAAATACTCAAAATTTGCAGAATTTGTAACATTAAAGTAATGTTATTTCAAATAAGCGCAACAGTAGAATAAAACAAAATACGTCATGCAGTAGGTGAATATATGTACAAAAACATGGAAAAGAAAAAGAAGTGGGGATTTGTGATATTTTTATTTAAAAAAATGACAAAATTTAGAAGAAAAGCAATGTCTGTTATCATATTTTTCCCCTAAGAGAAAATGAAACATCCTCATTCTCTTTCGGAAAGGGCAACAAAAAAGGGATATTTCATTTTCTCATAGGCAAAAAACACAGCAAGAGGAACGAGAAAAGGAATTTTTCATTTTCTGATCTGGAAGAAAGATTATCATCGACATTGTTTATTTGAAAATTTTGTCATTTTTTAAAATAAAAATATCACGAGGCTCCACTTCTTTTTCTTTTCCATGTTTTTGTACATATATTCACCTACTACGTGACATATTTTGTTGTATTTTACTATTGCGGATATTTGAAATAACATTACTTTAAATTACTAAGAATGTATTTATTAAAAATACAACACATTGCTCAATGGAGCACAAAACAAGAACTTTAATATGAACTCGTACAATTAAAATAAATAAAAATATCAACGTTTCACGCCGTCTTCTGCGGCCGTCTTCAGGAAAATATCATAACCAAAGGACTAAAATTTTGCTTCCCTGATCGAGAGATATTTCTAATAAATTAAAATCTAAAAGAATTAAAAGTTTAAAAATGTTACCACTTACACGTGAGTAAAAATTAAAATATTGGAGCGAGATATTAAATTTAAGATTTTATGATGTTATGCCATATTTTTGGTATATTGTAGGATATATTATCATTACATGGTTTATTTTCTCGTGCGATGATTTCGATAGATTCACTTATTTGACCGTTGCCTGGGTTATTGCACGGAACTATGATTAACCCAGTAACCCAATAATAATCCAGTTGAAGGTAAAATAAGAGAATCTATCGAAATCATCGCACGAGAAAATAAACCATGTAATGATAATTTATCCTACAATATACCAAAAATATGGCATAACATCATAAAATCTTAAATTTTATATCTCGTTGCAATATTTTAATTTTTTCTCGCGTATAAGTGGCACTATTTTTAAACTTTTAATTCCTTTCGATTTTAATTAATTAGAAATATATCTCGATCAGGAAGCAAACTCGTGGTCCTTTCGTTATTATATTTTCCTGAAGACGGCCGCAGAAGGCGGCGCGAAACGTTGATATTTTTATTTTATTTCAATTGTAGAAATTCATATTAAAGTTCTTGTTTTGTGCACCATTGTGCAATGTGTTGTATTTTTAATAAATACATTCTTAGTAGTTAAATCTTATGGTGCAATTGTCCAGTATATGTTTATTACTTTAAATGCTGCAAATTTTGAAAATTTGCATAATTTTATATCTGCTAGCAGCAACAATATATCGGTACAGTACTTTACTATTTTGCTTGTCCTAGTAGTACACTTTCTTTTTCTATAAGAAAAAGTTTGGGGTAGAATTGCTTAAATAAGATATCAAGTGCGGAAAATGGACAAAAACGTCATTTTGACTGTACTTTGTGGCAACATAACAATGTAAATTAACAATGCCCCATGGAAACAAATAAATTTTAATAAGTAAGTATGGTTATACTACAGTTTATACCGGAAGAATTTTGGGATGTTGTTGCTTGCGAGAGATATAGTGCTCTAAATATACCAGCATTTCACTTTTTACGAAAAATGGCATTCACAACCTTGAAATTTGACATTTTCTATAGATAAGAGGAAATTTTTTCAGGGTTTCAAAATTTCAGATTATTCATCAAATATCATCTACTTCAACATATAAAAAAATCAAGAAATACAACTATCAAAAAATCTTTTTTTGTCTGAATTTCAAAATAATGGCTCTTAATAACATACTGTCGGCATAGAAAAGCTTTTTTTATAATTCATAGCTCATGCAAGATTCTTCGTTCTTGTTTTATTTTGCCTTTGGGAAAAATACTTTTATCAATTACAGTTCAGACAAAAATTGAGAACTGATTTATTGCTAGATTTTAAACTTAGTCAGAAAGTCATCAGCATTTCTTAATGTGTTATGTGTTTGTTAAAAAAGCAACACATATCTCTAAACATCATAGTAAGCTACTCATGACTGCTGCCCAAGAAGTTACACAGCTCTGCAAAAGTGTACAAGCTTAAAAGATATTGTGAGAAAGAAGGATCTTTCTTTGAGGGAAGAAGTGTTATATTGACTTATGATTCCGTAGCAGCTATGCAGACGTAACAAATTTATTAAATTTAAGATGCAGAAAATTTGTAAGAAATTTTTCAATAAAGTTTTCCGAGTTCAATTATTCAATTCTATGACTATTGATTATTCAATTCTATGACTATTGATTATTCAATTCTATGACTATTGATTATTCAATTTTATGACTTTCTTAGATCTTCATCTTCTCTTTTTGTATCTTAAATATACTGTATTTTCACACATATCTCACATTCTGTACTTTTCATATACTGTATTTAACTCAACTCACCCAAAAATATTCGAAACTCGAAAAATGATGCAGAAAAAAAAATCTGTAGATCTATGAAATAGCATTTGTACTATTCAAACCTCATCCTAGATCAGGAAGACAAAACATATTGATTCCACAAATTAGACATTAAATACATTTTATTTTTCATGTAACCAGTTACATATATTAAAACATGTTAAACACTCAGTTATAGGTTGGTTTCTTTTGGTATTTCTGTAAGTTCGTGCGTTGAATTTTGAGGTGAAGTTTCTTCTCCGAGAAGCCAATATGTTGTCTGTTTTCCTTTGCCCTGGAATCATAATAATAATAAACACGTTAGTTCTGAAAAGAATGTGTTTTACGAAGCCATTTGCAGTACAAACTAAATATGTATGACAGCAGAGAAAGTTATACAAGAAAACTAACACGTGAATAAGACATACAGGGCGTTACAAAGTTCGACAGGCAAATTAAGATAAGTAATAGAAGGCATAAAGAGGAGGAAAAAATTCCACAGAGCATGGAGATCGCCAACCACATATTTAATCAAAATTACATGATATTCTATTCTTGCTAAATGCAAATTGATGACAATAACTTGCAGGAAACTGAAGTATGGTAAGGAGGGGTAATTATGTGACCACTTTATACATTTTCAACATTGCTTTTTTACGTTTTTTCTCCTTGAAAAAGTAGTATTTTTAGTACATAGGATGTAATTTTGACCCTTTAAGAGCACCTCTCTTCAACGTTTTAATTCTCATACCTCCCCTTTTTTTATTAAATTAAAAGGGTGCTTATAAATACCCCATCAAAAACTCACAATAAACATGTTGGAAATTGCACGTGAAGCGTAGCAAATGAGGTGCGTTCGTATGATAATAAAGTTTTAAAAATATCACTCTCATATATCAATCTCATAAAATTGTAAATAGTTAATTACAATTAAAATGCGCAACAAACGATGTTCTCTCTATACTCATTATGTAATGGAATACTTTTGTGTAGCCTTGTAAATCAATAACAAAAGTTCTTTGCACAACAGATTACGCAAAATCTATATTATAATATGTACTTTATGATGCATATCAATATTATTATGTTCGAATGAATGTAATAGTATTAAAATGTATTTGAATTTTTTTTTTTCATTGACTGTAATGTAACGGAGTACTTTTGATTGTCTCTGTATTTGATCTATGCATCCTATTTTCATGACTTGACAAAATTATGTAATAAGTATGTAATTTAAATTTCAAACAATTAAAATGCACTTGCAACATTTTTCTCCACTGACCGTAATGTAACGGAATACTTTTGATCGTCCCTGTAATTGATCTATCTATCCGATTCTCATAAAATTTGAAATGACTCGACAAAATTATGTAATAATTATACATTGTAAATTTAAAAAGATTCGGTTGGTTAGTTTTTGCGTTGTTATATGCGGACAGATAGACGGACAGACAGACGGACGGAAAGACTGAACGACAACTATAGGTGCTACGTATTTACATAATTACGAACGCACCTAAAATGTTTTGGGTAATTAAGACCACTAGTGGGAAAATTATTACCACTGTACTTTTTCTTTATACTTGCCATTGCTTGCCTACACACATTTATTTTGGGTAATTAAGACCATTAGAACACCAAACTGATAAATCCATTTATCAAAAATTTTCGTATACTTTGTTAAAATTGCTTTTTTGGATCTCAAAAAAGCTTCAGACTTGTAAAAAAATATCTAAAATGTAAAGTACATTATGAGGTTAATATCTAAGCGTGAAACAAAATTTTACCACACATAATTTTGTCTATTACGCCTTTGGTCACAATTATCCCCTGGTCCTTACCCTACCTGACTCTATATTACAATGATATTTTCGATAAATATGCTCACCTTTGTTGCATATATGATAATGAAATGTGTTGACTCATGTTAAATACATTCGAAACCGTTCCTCAAAATATTCTATGTACTTAATGAAAATATTAAAACTTTTTCATAGTTTTTACTAAATGATAAAGATTACGTTAATTTCCTTAACGGTTTTCCTATCACTGCCAGAAATTCTATCTTTTTTTGTGATATTTGATATGATATAGGTAAGTTTAGTTCATTTATGCCAGCTCAACTAAACTCAGATGCACAGCTGTTTTGACTTTAATTTCTTCTAACATTTAGATTATGTAGAATTCGGAACTTTTTTGCTTATATGCATCTTTAGCTTATGGCTAGGTTATTTCATGTAAACGTTGTCAGCATTAAAAATCAAAAGTCGGTTTATGTCGCTCGTCTTGTTATTCACGTTCCAACATTTTCTTTATGACTCTACAGTTTTTCAGTAAGAATACTTCATAACTAAATTCTTAAAAAAAAAAAAAAAAAAAAAAAAAAAAGGTTTAATTCGAAGTTTCGTTTTACCAGCCGTAGTTTTTAATATATATAAAAAAAATCATCACAGAAATCTTTTGTTATTTTGAAACGTATAGTAGATTGAAAAACGTAGTATTTATAATGAATGAAAAAGAACAACTTGAAACAGTGTAAAATTACTTTATATTAGTTTATTTGATTTAAAACTAGAGACATTAAATTAATACAAATGTAAAATTAATTCAAATGTAATCAATCAGTATTAATTATTAATGTTCTAATGTTTAGTTGCTTTTTTTAATATGGAAAATTTCTCTAGAACATCATGTAAGATATACCCTCGCCCACTATTAAAGTGCCCCATTTCTTTTAAGTAGCTAAATTTGAACTACTATCGCACAGTCTGTTTATTTCTTTTATCCAAAATAGTGTATGATTAAATATATAATTACTAACCTGAAGCAATTTTTGTTATCTTTATAGAATTACTGAAAACGTAGTTAAGGTTTTTACGTTTAGGATTTCAAATCAGCAGCGGAAATTTAAGAAGAAATGTAATGGAAAGACCTGTTTAAAGGGATTCAAAAGATAAACAACTTTTGATATTAAAGTTAAGGAGGGTACAACCTATAAATTTGAACAATTTTAAGCTCTTCAGATAACTATTCTAATATATTTCATGCATAAAAACTTCAAACGTATATTCTTATAAATGTAATTCTTATTTATAATCATGTAAGAAAAAAATTCTATCTGCAAAATTAGAGTTATGCTTAAGAAAAATTGTCCAGTTACAATTCATTTAAAGTTGTGAATATAACAAACTATGTTTTAGAATTTCTTAATTTTAATGCTTTATACTTTATACCTGATTGAAACATTTACAGCATTTTTTATAAAATAAAATACGAAAAATATATGAAAAATCATCAAAGGATGCTTTGAATAGGTATATTTTTAGTATTTTTTTTTTAACCCCAATTGTAATTCGTTGCATTTTTTCTATTAAATTTCTGCAACTTTTGCTACACAGTCGCTCAACTGCTTACATAAAATATCTCTATTCTGACCAATAAGAATGCATCTTAGCGTTTTCAAATAATCATTTTCTTTAAAATCAGTGGAAAGACTAGCAAAAAAGCTACCGATTTTTAACAATGTGTGTGCTATTTGCTTATTCATTTTTTTTTTTGGGGGGGGGGGGGTCTTAAGGACATTTTTAATAAGTATTAAATATTGCATTATTTGTTCTTAAAATATAAAAAATAAAAATATATTGCATCAATATATTTTATTTAACAACAAATAAATGCCTTCTAATAGCTAAAAACATCTGGAAAATTATTTTTAAGGGGGAAAATCTTATAAAAATTACGGGGTTGGGGGGGTTGTTGGTTTTTTTCTAAGCTTTTCAAATGTGTATTATAAACAAGACTGCGCATGGAATTTTAGATACATTTAATATTGAATTTAATATGTACATATATTACTAATACATATACAGGATGTATCTAAACTACTGGGCAAAACTGTAAGGGGTGATAGTACACATAAAGACAAATAATATTAAATGAGAAACTAAGGGTCCCAAACGTCTTCCGAAGGAGATAGGTGCCATCAAAGTTTAGGATCCAAAATTTGAAATGATGATAAAAAACGGAAAAAATTGTCGATTCGTTTGAGGTTTTCACGAAAACTATTCTTTGTGTCAGTATTGTCTTGAAAATAAATTATAAAGATAAATTTCAAAAAATGCCTATAGAGGGCGCTTTAGACTTTGGAGTAACGAACAACTATTTCTTACCGTTAATTTTTGTATATCATAAATTTTTTTTAGAAGTTTAGACATAAACTTAAATTTTGAGTTAAAAATCTGTGGTTAAGTAACGCAAACTGAACTGTGTTCAATGGGTGTGGGTAGGTTCAAATTTCTAATGATTATAAAAAACAGTATAATTGGTCAATTGATTTGCGGTTTTCACTAAAATTATTCTTTATGTCAGTATTGTCTTAAAAAAAATTATACAGATAAATATAAAAAAATGTCGATAAAGGGCGCTTTAGACTTTGGAGTAACGTACAACTATTTTTTAACGTTATTTTTTGCATCTCATTAAATTTTTTTAAAGCTTAGACATAAACTTGAATTTTGTGCTGAAAATCTGAATCGTTGAGAGTGGTTAAGTAGCGCTAACTGAATTGTGTTCAATGAGGGCGGGAAGGTTCATATTTCAAATGATTATACAAAACGGAAAAATTGGTCGATTCGTTTGCAGTTTTTTCTAAAACCATTCTTTATGTCAGTATTTCCTTGAAAATAAATTTTTAAGGTAAATTTCAAAAAATTCTGTTAGAGGGCGCCTTAAACTTTAAAGTAACCAACAACAATTTTCAAGTGTTCTTTTTTGTATCTAATTAAATGCTTGTAAAAGCTTTGTCTTAAATTTTTAGATCAAATACTGAATCTTTGGGAAGGGTTAAAAAGCACAAACTGAACAGTGTTCAGGAGTTGAAATGTTACCCTGCCCAACCTACGAACACAGTTCAATTTTTCGCTACTTGATTACTCAAGCGATTCAGATTTTGAGCTCAAAATTTAAGTCTAAGCTTTTAATACATTTATTTAGATTAAAAAAAATAATGGTTAAAAATAGTTATTGGTTACTCTAAAGTTTAATGCGCCTTCTAACGGAATTTTTTGAAATTAATCTTTAAAATTTATTTTCAAGGAAATACTGACATAAAGAAAAGTTTTAGAGAAAACCGCAAACGAATCGACCATTTTTTCCGTTTTTTATAATCATTTGAAATTTGAACCTCCCCACCACCATTGAACACAGTTCAGTTTGCGCTACTTAACCACTCTCAAGGATTCAGATTTACAGCTTAAAATTTAATTTTATGTCTAAGCTTCTAAAAAAAGTTTAATGAGATGCAAAAAATAACGGTAAAAAATAGTTGTACGTTACTCCAAAGTCTAAAGCGCCCTCTATCGGCATTTTTGAAATTTATCTGTATAATTTATTTTTTAAAACAATACTGACATAAAGAATAATTTTAGTGAAAACCGCAAAGCAATTGACCAATTCTTCTGTTTTTTTATAATCATTTGAAATTTGAACCTACCCACTCCCATTGATCACATTTCAGGTTGCGCTACTTAATCACAGATTTTTTGCTCAAAATTTAAGTTTATGTCTAAACTTCTAAAAAAATTAATGAGATACAAAAAATAACGGTAACAAATAGTTGTTCGTTACTCCAAAAACTAAAGCGCCATCTATCGGCATTTTTGAAAATTACCTTTATAATTTATTTTCAAGACAATACTGACATAAAGAATAATTTTAGTGAAAACCGCAAACGAATCGACCAATTTTTCTGTTTTTCATAATCATTTGAATTTTTGGACTCTAAACTTTAATGGCGCCTATCTCCTTCGGAAGACTTTGGGACCCTTGGTTTCCTGTTTAAATATTGTTTGCCTTGATGTGTACTATCACCCCTTAAAGTTTGGACCATGAATTTAGAAACACCCTGTATATATTTTTTGTTATTTTTAATACGTAATTCATATTTATACGTAATTCATGTGTACTATCACCCCTTACAGTTTTGCCCAGTAGTTTAGATACACCCTGTATATATATATATATATAGTGAAAAACTATGAAATCTAACACATTTTCATACACTTTAATTTTTTGAAAAAATAACAACAATCCTGAAGGCTAATTCCATTCGCAGATTTATCACATGTATAATAAAGAACATACATAAAAAGGATTAAATGTTTATCACAAATACAACAACAAAAAAAAGGTCTTTGCTCTAATAAAACCGTAAAGTGACAAAAAATATGACCATGGAGAAAAGATCATGAAATTATTATTCGAATGTGTAATTGATGTGGCTGTGTATTAACAAAATTTAGATTATCTCGCGAATGTATTGGCGTATGGCAAAAAATTAAACAAGTTTTTATTTAATAATAGTTTGAGCAAAAAGTTCTGGGAAATTTTTAGTGTTACCAATATTTGTATCGTATATAGGATTAGTAGTAGTATATCTATAGGAGTTCAGTATTTTCAGTCCAGGCGTGACTCCATCTTATTATGGCGTATTCCAATTAATGCAACTCTTTTTCAAGGACAGTCGATTTGAATCCTCTTATGCAATTGAAGAATCATGTGAAGAGTTTTTCGATTCCAAAGAGCCGCCATGGTACTTCCAGCAAATTTGGAATCTAGCAGAACGATGGCAGAAAATCGAGGACTATGATGGTGTGTACTTTGAAGAATAGTCCTTGTTGCCTTTGTTGTTAATTTGCGCTTAACAACGCAACTTTAATAAATTTTCAGAACTTTTTGCTCAATTTTGTATTAAATTAAAAAAATGGATTTTTGTTCAGTTTTAATGTAAACTGCCCACTGTTCATGCTGGATACGGTATTGTGTCATGCCTGGCAGCCGATGCTTCTGGATGACGGACAGCGCATTGAACAATTGTAAACTAACTACACTGTTAAAAATCTGCTGCATTTTGCTGCATCGCACTCCACCACTTGTATATAATATCTCTATTCCAATCAATGAGAAAGCTCCATTTCACGGGCAAGTAACGGTTTTCTATACAAGCAGGGGAGTGCGTTGCAGCAAAATGCAGCAGATTTTTAACAGTGTAGTACGATCTTGTAACTAAATCCATCTGTTAGCTATATGCTCAAATATAACAAGTGTATATAATTATATACAAATAAATGTTACTAATATACAAATAATATTATATACAAATCAACATCCACAACGAATATAGAATAATCCAATGTAACAAACTTAACCCATTAAATACAAGCTTCTTTTGCATTTTTTTATTATTTGATATTAGTTCTTTTTTATATTGTCATCTTGATTTATTTAATCGCTCAAAATCTTAAGTTAAATAATGCGGAAATATCTAAATTAAAATATCAGTATTCAAATTTAAAAGTTTTGTTATTCATGGCAAGTTTTCTTGCCAACCGGCTTTAATGAGTTAAACACAACATAAGAATCAAATGGAGTTAGCAACATTAGAAAAATTACAAATAAAATTGGAGATTGTACGTGGCTCGTTTTCAAGGGCAATGCGCAGTAATAAACAATTACGATTTATTTCTGTGGTAGAAATCAGGAAAATGTCCTAATGCATAATTTTGTACCATTGCCAGATTAATCGTAACCAAAAAATATATAAGTAAAAAAAATCCAGGACATGTAAAACCACATACAAGCCTAATCATATAATGAAATCGATGAGCATACAACATTTTGACCATTTAAAACAGAAATTGAAATGAGAAAAGCTTACGTTGTACTAAATCGCAAACGTGTTGAAAAAACACAAAACTGCATATTTATTTTACTAACAGTTAATGAGTTTGCTGACAGTAAGGAATATAAAATGGAAAGAAAAAAATATATTATTATAATTAAAAATAACTATGACTAAGAATATTTTATTAATAAATATTGAATAAATTACATTTTATTGTATACATGTATGTATGTATATACATATATACATACATATATATATATATATTAAAAAGATGCAATTGCCTAAATACGTCTTATCTAAAGAAAACACTGCAGTTGTTACGTACTTTCATTTCGACTTCTCCTCTTAATTCCAGCCGAAATGTTTTAAAAGTGTCCAATACTTCTTTCGTACTGCTACTGACATGTATCTTTAATGCTGGAAAGAAAATAATATATGTTATAAGAATTCGGCTAATATGCTCTATTAAAAAATATAGTAACTCACATAAGAAGCAAAAGTTGAGTAATCAGATAAAGAAAACCTATAAATTTCTTGCATAAAACAAATTTAAAATTTAGTCTTCCTTTTTTAAGTTTTTTTTATGTTGTTGTTATAAGTTTTTTCTTTATTTGAATTTCACCATTTTTCTTGACTAACAAGAAAAACAGGCTTAAACATTAAATACAATTACTTTAGAAGCAATCTAGTTACAAAACTAGTTGTAAATAACATGAATCTCACGAGACTTTACTTAAGACTTTAGATAGAAAATGGAGAAGGAAAACATGCCAATGGGATATTTAAACGTTTTTATTCGTAAGTTTGTTTAGAGCTTAACTTTATACAAGCAGTGGAAATAAACACTAATTTTAATTTATAACTACTATACTACTATACTATTTATCAATTAATTTTAATTTATAACTACCGGAATTGTACCATATTTCTCATTAAATAATATTTTTAAATTGCTCATTAAGAAATCCACTCCCCTTTTTTCAAATCAAGTCATTCGTAGATTATATGGATACTCTCATTTAAAATTTTCAATAGTATAATTAGTTTTTCCACATAAGGATTAAATGGTAATATACTTTCATAAACGTAACATATGCATGTATATATATCATACATATATATGTGTTTGTGTGTCCATGTACATGCTTTTGTGTGCATCTCTGTGCGTGTGTATGCATAAATAATTTATTTTTAAACTTTTTACTGTCCATTGTCAACAAATTTGATAACTTTTTTTTAAATTTAATAATTGCATTTTTTATTTATCCAAATAATAATCAGGCCATTAGTCTTTGCTTCAACAGTGCAAAATTTTGCAATAATTGTTAATAACTTTTTTTAAGTAAAAAACGCAAAAAATCTTTCTAAACTGGGAAAAATTGGAGCAAAGCTTTAACGAAGCAATGTAGGTCTTACAATGAAGGTACATCAAAATGAATTTTTGAACTTCATGCAAAATATTACTGGCATAAAAAACACGTTTAAATTTATTAACTATAAAAATAGCTGCTAAATAAAAACTAAAAATGCAAGAAACTAAAAAAGAGGAAAAAAAAAATATTAAAATAATAGAGGTCATTTTTAGAAAACATATTTTTATCGTCAATGGTTAAACTTGCAAAATGATTTATATTGATTTTAATTAAGGCCAAATGTTTGATTTTATAAAATATGAATTTTGCATACATTGTCTTGCACATTGGAATAGTAATTAGGATAAGAACAACAGTAAGGAGAGAAGGAAATTTCTTTTGACATTTGAAATCATTTACTTCTGTGTTTACGTTCTATGAACATCATTAAAATTCGACATGGTGGAACTTTTAGTGGAATTTTGGTGGAATTTTTAGCATTTTTGCTCCTTTTTACTCCCTGAATAACATAATATTCAACTCACTAGATTTGCTTTACCCTGGGAAAAATCAGGTGAGAACCCATGATAGCATTCACTAATTCTTTTCTGCTTTATCGATACTTTTCACTACTTTTTTTTCATAATTTACATTGCAGCTTGTAATTTCCAGTTTTAACCAGAGATACAAGTGAAATTTCACCAGTACTATTACTAGAAACTTTTGAATAGATGAATTATAATAGACCTGTGCCTAAAGATTGTAAGAGACATAATATCATATGACTGCATCAAATCTTTTATTAATATTTCAATTGTATGGTCTAGGAGACTTATTACAGTAGCTGTGTGACAATTTATGTAGCACGTGATAAAAATTAAATAGTACACATCGAATTTAAGAATTGTGAGGTAATGAAGTTGTTAACGGTGAATTAAAAACTTATTTATGATTAGTGATTAAAATTAACTAAATATTTATAAAATTAAAAACTATAAACGCGCACTAGACCCGACAAAATGTTTTAAAATCTTTTTAAAAATACAGTCAAAACTTGTTAACATGAACACGCTTAACATGAGTTACTTTTAACACGAATTGTTTTCACAGTCCCCTATAAAAACGAATACAAAGAATTGATACTGATAACATGAATAACTGTTAACATGAACAAAATTTTGATTCCCTTTGAGATTCATGTTAACGAGGTTCGATTGTATTTATTAAACCACTTTGCAATTGCCTCAGAAACAAATTTTGATTATTTTTTAATCAATATAAAAGAAGAGGTTTTTAATTGGACGTGTATGACTCTTCTTTTTGTTTATGTATTTTTATTGATCACTCTGGAGCTATGCTACCGATTCATGAAGGAGGATACTTACGAATTGCTTCCATTTAAATTTCAGCAAAATTGGTTCAGTTCTTTTTCAGTAATTAAACAAGAAACAATAAATAAATAAATATCTTTAAAATATTTAATTTTAAATGATTTTTATCAAGTAACGTAGTGTTATATGTTAGGTAAGAAATTCATCTCTACACGACTTATCTTACTTTTCATACGGTCAAAGCTGATAGATGGGACGTGATGGGTTCAAACTCAATCGTGCCAGTCGGCCTAATCGTTCGGAGTTTTTTGTAGTTTTCTTCGAACTTTGGGTAATCTTGCGTAAATACAGGTTAGGATCCTTTAGAAAGTCCTTTCGGGCCTATATCCCTAGAGCAGATAACAAGCCGTTATAAATACCACTGTAACGCCCCTTTTATACGAGTTTTTTTCAAGGATTGTTGATGAATGCAAGATGTGCCAAGATTTATTTAGATTCAACATTAAATCAAATAATTAGCGTACAAGATTACGGTTGGCAAAACCGTCAATTTATTAAACAATTTCTAACTGTTCTTGTAATCAAATCAGATTCGAAAAAGCTATATAGTCTAAGAGCCGACCACACAAAACCCTAAGTCATCGAGCACAAGAAAAAATCTTTTATATTATGGAGGAGTAGTCATACGAGAATCTAATGATCCATGTCTGCCGGAAGGGAAGTGCCGCATAAGCCAAAAATTAATACCATTAGTGGCTCAGTCGTAGGTCTATCATTGTGTTTGTCGTACAGTCAAAAGAATGAAAACAAGAAAAACTGGGTGCATGAAAACATAATGCTAAGTCTACGAGTCAACCACTAGTGCTATTCATTTTGGCTTATGCACCACTTCACGTCCGGCATACATAGATCATTAGATATAAAGGATTCCCATTTATATCTAATGTATATTATATATTATAATGTATATTATATTTATATCTAATGATTTATATACATTTTCCATAATATAAAGGATTTTTTCTTGTGCTCCATGACTTAGGGTTTTGTGCGGTCGGCTCTTAACATACGCAACTACTGTTGTAGCACTAAATTTCTTCTCATCAGAATCAGTTTCAAATCTCATATTGCTTTCAAGCAAACAACTCACATTTTAAACAAATAAAAATATTAAACAAATGTTATTTATGGCATAATCAATTAAAACAAATTTTTAAAAATTATATTACTAATGTAATATCATGCTGAAACACATTAAACTTTAAAATATATTATAAATCAACTTACGTAGCCCATTTGATTCCATTCGAGAGGCTGTATTTACAGTATCACCAAATAGGCAGAACCGAGGCATTTTAAGACCTACCACACCCGCAGCACATGGCCCTAAAAAAAGATTGTTAACAATTCAAACATCTTTGTTTAATTTATGCGATAAAGTATTATAGAAATTATAAAGCAGAATAATCCAACAAATATTTCAAAATTGATTTAATGAATTTACTAGACCAGGAGGTGGCAGCACAAAGAATGAGATCATTGTGTTTACGGGGTTTAAATTTTAGAGTTAGTTAAAACTCGATTCGCATTTTAAAACGCAATTTGTCTAAAAAGTTATATCTTGGTGGAAAACCCCTGAAAATCCTATTTTAGCGGTTACTCGTAGGCTTAACATTGCGTTTCCCTGCTCCCAGTCTTCCATGTTTTCATACCTATAAGTTGCAGAAAAACAGAATGGTAAACCTATGAATCAATCAACTGCTAAATTGGGTCATCAGGTGATTTCCACCAAGATATGACTTGCCAGACCAATTACGTTTTAATAAGCGAATCGAGTTTTAGCAAATTATGAAATTCCAACAGCGAACTCGACACTAATCGAAATATAATATTTACGAATGAAAACTTGCAAGGCCTCTGATATATAAAAATAATAATTTTAATATGCATTGTAATAAAATATTTTAGCTTATACTAATAAAAAAAAGTTTTGCTCTTTATGTCTGTACGCAATGGCTAGGAAAATTTACAGCTGAAAATTTGGGAGAGGATAATCAAGATATCTTCTAGTCCACCCAAAACTCATAATTTAAAAAATTTTATAATTAGCTGGAGTATTAATAATCAGAAAGAACCCTCACACAATTTAAAACTTGGAACTTCTAATGTTGAATTATTTTGCAATCCTTATAAAACTGATTTCGGGTAGATTTTTAGACAGTTTTGTAACTCAAAAATCCCTTTTGTGGAATGACCTGTAAATTTGCAACTCATTCAAAGTGCTCGCGCATACCCAGAATCCGATTTACTTAGTGGGATGGAGGTGAAGAGCGGAAGAAGAAATTTTAGGGATATTTTGATCATTCTGTTTCAATCTTCATTGGCCAAACCACTTAGTAAATTTTAAAATGGAAGACAAGTTCTGAGAGAACGTACTGTTATGCCTTAAAATGCAGCAATCAGTTTGAAAAAACACCGACGTTAACCCTTTGAAAAATAATCGGCTCTTTAAATTAAATCCTTTGTCGAAATGATTCATTTTCACAATTCTCTTTTTCTCTCATAAGACTTTGCTTTTCTAGGATGCAATTTTGGAGGTACATGCAAACAAATAACATCTCAAGAAAACTAGAGCCTTCTTTGTGGAAACAGATGCATCAAATTTTAATGTTGATTTAAATTAATTTAAAGTTAATTTAAATTAATTTATCTTAAGTTAATTTAGATTAATTTATTAAATAAATTATTTAAGTAATTTATTAATGCAATTTATTAACGAATTTCGTTGTTATTTAATTTATTAATTAAATGAATTTATCTTAAGTTAATTTAAACTATTTTAAATTTACTACTTAAAGCTTTAAAAACATTGAAAATTTACAAAAAGAAAAAAAAAAAAAGATGTTTCATCATTCAGCTTACCAAATTTATAACTCGAGCTATTCATGGGTTACGAAAATAAAATAAACACCCAAGTAAATTTTTAAAAATAAGGTATATAATATGAAAGTATATGCAAAAAACTAAATTATAGTGTTCGATAGATAGTACAATTTTAGAACATTTTTATTTATTTATTTTGAAAATGACTTGAATAGAACCGAAATTTTAAAAAACTCAAATTAAAGCTATTTTTACTTTTTTTATAGTTTTAATTTACACCTTTTAGAGAGCAAAATTATTAGATTAAATTATTTATTTCTTTATTTATTGTGTGTGTCTCTTTGGGAAAAAACTATTTTTTTCCGCCATGAAATATTCAGTTAAAAAACTTGAGTAAAATTTCATACTAAATAAAATAAGATTATTAGACATACCTGTGTGCATGCCTATCCTAAGTTTTAATTGTTCTTTAGGCCTGTGTTTGATTGTAAAGGAAAGTACTGCGTCTAAAAGTCGTAGAGACATTCTGGCAATTTCACGTGCATGAAGATTACCATTTCTCACTGGTAGCCCAGATACCACCATGTACGCATCACCAATAGTTTCAACCTGAAACACATAAATAAATAAAAAACTTACAGAAAACAGAATAGATTCAGTTCAAAATCTTTAAAAAAAACTTATATGGAAATGTCTATTCACAATTTTTTAACAATTCGAACAAATTCTTACAAATAATCCCAATTATTTAATTTAAAAGTAGGTAATTAAAATAAAAATTGATATAACCAAATAAATACCATTCTGTTATACTCATGTAATATATATTTAATTTGTAACAAAAATAATTTTGCTTGTCAGCATATTAAATCAATTTTTTTTTTACTCTTGTGACAATCTCGTGACAAGAGTAACAAAATTTTGATTTAATATACAGGAATGCAAAGTATGTTTTGTTTCAAATTAGATATATTTTACGAGAAGAGATTTCAGTGATATTTAAATGAATACATAATTTTTTTTTTAATTATCTCTCTTATATTTTTTAACAAACTATTGGAATTAGTTATCAAAATTTGCTCGAATTGTCACAAGAGTAACAGTGGACGCTCTCATGTTTGACTTCCGAATAAACATACATATTTTTTTCTCTATTTACTTTTTTGAGCTGGTGGCACATGTATAAAAATTCTGGAACATATGTAAAAAATAAGAACAAGAAATATAATATATTTTTCCATCATTAAATAAGTACGATCGGTCAAAATAAAAAGGAGATAACCATTCATTCTAATCATAAAACTGTCAACGAAAATAAACCGAAATAGCCATTCTACTGGAAATTATCTCTTTCTATATTTTATGGTAAAAGAAAAGCAAGCTTAGTTTCCATGCTTAAATTTTACTACACTCTGAAATTTTCGGAACAAACACATAATTTAGACATTATACTTAGTTATTTTTCTTAAAAATTTACCTTACAAGAAATCATTCTTCGAATATTTTATGAATTGCAAAAGTTTAATGATTGGAACTTCTAATGTTGAATTCATTTAAAATTGTCGTACAACAGATTATGGGTAGTTTATTAGACATAAATCAAATGACCTGCAATTTTGAATTTGCATATTTGATCTTTCTAGAAACTGATTTCTTTTTGAAAATTCCTAAATTACAAATGATGCTGATTTCGATAACTCGTTTTCCCCCCAAATATACTTTAAAAAATTTGTCAAATGCAACATACATATTTTTTCAGGAGAGATAAATTCCTGAGTTTCAAATGTGAAATCTAAAATTACCATTCATACAGCCTAGTGTTCTAGGCTATCTTTTAAAGACTACACTTACTGCAATCTGTTTTGCATTGATTACAAAATAATTTAACATTTGAAGTTTCAAAACTTAAACATTCATAATTCCTAAGCTGTTTGGTAAAATTGTTTCCCATTTAGTATCCTAAAATAAAGTTTAGGTCAAATGTAATATAAAAATTATATTTTCGTATTAAAAGTTTCATAGTTTAGAACAATTTCACTCTAACTTAGCTTATTTTTTCAACTAATTCTTTCTTTTATTTTAAAAAGAGCATAATTTTCAGTTGAATGACTATTTTAATTTTTTTATTGTTCAAATTTGGAGATTAAAATGCATGAAGTGTTTCCATTTAATTGGCCGTGTGTACCTCTGTCTTAAATAGGTACGCGAACGATACCATCACATTTCTTTCCAAATCTACTACTTTTCCTTACATTTATTATTAATTTTTTTAGAATAGAACTTCATAAAAGTTGTATTTTTAGAAAAATCATTAAAAATTATATCTTTAAGCCATAACTTGCCGTCTAAAATGTTTACATTGGGAGTTATCGATATTCAAAATTTCATTCCTGTCGTAAACATATTATTTGATAAAAATTTAATTGGGATTTTTATCACACCACTAAATCATCTTGAACTATCCGCGCTAGAAAATAAATAAATAAAAATAAGATTTTGACTTCATTTGCTACGAGGTAATGAAATTCTGTTTACATTTTAAAAATGAAATTTTAACAACTGCATTCAATTTGTTACATATTCATAGAAAAACAGAGAATTATATCAAAGTATTGGCTGCTACTGGCTTGTTCAAAATTATTGCAATGGAAGAAGTGCTTTCAAATTTTTGATTCTGTTCATAATCTTACTAGCCAATTCAGTTAATTTGATTAGACACGTGTTTTTCAAAAATATACCACTTTCCTATAAATGAATTCAACGTTAAATTAATTTTTTATTTCACAATTATTGGATTATTGAACAGTTTATTTAAATAAAACATTTTTAACGCTACTGAGCTGTAACGAAAAATATTTTTTTCTCTTGTTTAAAGCATTTTGTGAATTTACTTTTTAACAAATTGGATCAAATTTGTTGAAACAATAGTTTGCATGTTATGAAATATATTATTAACTTCATATAATGAACATAGTTCCTCATCGCATTATGTAATAAAATTATATTTTTGACAATAATAGGATGAAATTTTGAGTTTGTATTGCGGCGTTTAGAGAATAACTCAAATAAAATGAAGTGGGCTTGTAATTTTTTCTAGGACTTTAGAAACGATCTGATCTCTAGATGGACAAAATCAGACTAGTAATAAATACCAAGAAAAATGCAAAATTCAAAACGAATTCAGAATGGAATGACAGAGTCACCTTGCGTTAACATAACTAAAAATAAAAATATGTTTATTCAAAAGTTGAATAAAAATTTATTAAACTTTTCTGTCAGAAAATGAACTGGTCTTTAAAAACTTGAAAACCATCGGTGCTAAAAATTTCATTTAAAGAAACATAAAACCTCCTGAGATCTTTCGATCTCAAACGCTATTATTTTCAAGGGATGTTTTCACAGAAATGTTGTATTCACTATGCTATTTATGAACCAATTTGGGAAAAAAGATCAGTCAATTATTTGTTGGAGGTGTCTATAAAGTTGTTTCGTTCGATGCTGATGTGTTAGATATTTTTGTAATATTAAACGAAATATGAAGTATGTGATAGGATAAAACATATTAGATACGCTATTTCCTTTACTTTAAATCTCCAATCCTCAAAGTATAATAATCTGATGCAGGTATACAAATTATTTCGTTCTCAAAATCTAGTTTTGAATTTTTGAGTTGATTTAATCTTGAAAGTGCTTGGTCGATTAAACTTTGTTTCTTATTTGCTGCTTTAAATTTTTTTTAAATTTTCGAATACAATGTAGCTTATTTCATTTTGTTTATTCATTTTAAATTGAATAGAATAGGCACATTCAGCTTCCTTGTTAGGTCTAATTTTGGATTCCAAGAAAGTCTGTGGGAAAACGCAGTTTAGGATTAGAACCAAATTTAAAATTGAATTTGCCCAACGAGGCTACATGTAGATGAAATCATGAATTTACTTCGCCAGATTTGTCATTTGAAACATAAGAAGAAGTCAAAAACTAATTTAAGAAGCATACAAATGAGAAATATACAATAACTAACTTATTATAAAGGGTTAAAAATAACACGAAATAATTATTAAATTCAAATTAGTATAACTTAAATCAAGAAAATTATATTAAATCATCAAAAGAAATATCCATATATATTTTTAAATTTATTTCTTAATTTTAAACTTTAACATTTTCAAATATTTATTGATATATGTTTTTTTCTAATAAAAAATTCAATTCAATAAATTAACTTTTTTTAAACATTATTATTATTATTATTATTATTTTGAAATCTAATTTTCATGTCAGAACCAAAAAAAAATTCTTAAAAGTTATTCTTTTTTGAAACAGTGTGATATCTCAATGTTTGCGCATTTTTTTCAACTGCAAAATTTATATAAGGCGTTAAGAATGTCACCGTAAAAAAATTCAATTAATTTAAATAAATCTATCATGTAGTTGTTTCAATGCGGTTGTAGCTACTGCCATCGAAATACTCAAGGCCAGAGGACACTAGGTAGACTTCATCACTAATGGACAGACTTCTCACAAGTATAGGAATTCACACCGAAAAATTTGAATATCTGTTTTATTCTGTTAAGTTGTGGCATAACTATCATCTTATAAATCAATATTAACTAATTAAACTTACTGGGGAGAATTCGGAATCCCTAAGTAGAAATTCCGGCAGATGCGGAATGCCACAATGTTGCCGCATCTAGCTGATTTTTTATTAGGATATTCCAAATTCCCACCGGTAAGTTTAAATAGTTATTGTTGATTTATAAGATGATAAATATTTCACAAAATACTATTAAAAAACTGCTATTCGCAATTCTAACACTAGTGAGAAATCTATCTATTAATGATGACGTCACATCTCTTGTCCTTTGGCCTTGATATTTCGATGGCAGCGCTGTAGCCCTTTGAAAATAATAGAAGAAAATTACTCTTGAAACTCATAGAAAAAGAGAAAGACTTAAAGGTGAGTAAGGCATAATTATGTAACAGAAAACTATTTTTAATGTTGATATTTGCCAGAACTTTTATATTTTGCGGCTCTTCTTAATTTTTGCACTGCAAAAAAGACAAATGTCTTTTAGCCAAGAAATCCACGGTAATATAACCACGAATGCAAATGTAAAATAACCTCTTCCGAGTTACCTATAATTGTGAAAAGCTATTTTCATCTTTAGAAACCTCTAAAATCAATATATTTGCGATATTTAAAGAATCATTAATACAAGAAGAAAATTTATTTTTCTGCCACTCATTTTCGCAAACGTTTCCCAGTAAGTAGGTTTTATAGCATATTAACCAAATTTCTTAAACTCGAATATTTTCTTTCTGGATGTTATGAATTCACAAGTAAACATTTTCACGTTCAATTCCACAAAGATGTTTGACATAAATAATAAAGTAACACATTAACATAAAAATCAATATATTTTTACTCTCGAATGCATAAATTCAATTTCGTTTCTGAAAATATTTAAATTAGAATTAAGAGTATCCTAAAAAAAGATATTTCACTTTGGAAAAAAGTGATAATGAACTATTAAAACTATTTGGAAACGTTTCCAAAAATTAAGGACAGAAAAAGTAATTCTCTTTTTTTATTAATGCTTTCTTAACCCTTTAAAATACATTGTTTTGGAGGTTTTTTTAAGAAAAAGAACGCTTTTTGAAATCATGGGTGGCTCGGAAAAGATTTTTGTATAATTTTGTTTGTGGTTACATTATATTTTCGCAGATTAAGTAACCTTTGTATTTTATTACAATGCATATATCACACTGATACAATTAGTTGCTTGTTTTTTGTTCAACTTTTTTTGTTTGCTGAAATAACAATTGCGGAAGCCATGGAGCAGAAATATACTAATTTCCTTGTATTTATATTTCTAAATTCAAATGCACTATTTTATCTGATAAACACTGAAATCGTGTGATCTGATAAATTTCGAATATTTATCAGATCTAGAAGTTCTTTTCCAATTTCATATATCATGATAAAGCACTTTATATCACCGATCTGTAAAGCAATATGTGACTGAAATAATACAAGTTACTCCCCTTTTAAATTATTCTTTCAATTTTCAGGCTTTTTTTGCTGTTGTTGTTAAGTTCAATGAAGTAAAGCGGTAAAATATATTTTTTAAGATTTCTTTTTGTGGAATGCAATTGATTACTTTAACAGTATAAAAGTTTTTTATAGAACAGTGGGTTAGTATTACTTCAACCCATATGTAAATTTTACCTTATATACATCAAAATTTTCTATAATTGAGTCGAAGCATGTGTAGAGATCATTTAAGAGATCAATCACCTACAAGAAAAAATAAATAAATAAACATGTGTATTAAATTTGAAAAAAAGTACACTTAAATAAAGTACGTCAACATGTTTCAATTAATATACAGATACAATTGTACATTGCATAGAAAGAAAATATGAGAAACACTGGAGACTGACTATTCAATATGGTAATTTGTGATATAATTTATCATAATTTTCTTATAATTTGTCTTATTTTTCGCACAAAACTCAAAAATGATAGATTTGAATTATGACATTTTTTATAATGGTACATATTGCATATATACATTTTATTTCTTTTTTAATATACTTTTTAAAGTAAATATAAAGTTTTCAAATAATACTTTCACATAATTGATAATTAAGTTTATAAGTCAATTTATACGGAACACTGGAGATTTTTTTTTCTGGAAGAGGGCGAAGGTAAAGGAAAGGAGTTATTAAAACAATTTCGACATGTTAATTGTTTCTCATTTCTAAAATTTTCGTATCACTGTTTAATAATCACCTACTAAATTTGAAACACTGCATTAGATAATATAATGTTGAATATTAATAATAATTTTATGCATGATAAATGTATTAATTCATAATAATTTAAAAATTAAAATCGTTTCTTCTGACTTTATGCTTTCTATTTTCAATGTAAGCAGTAGTTTGCAATTTTTTAAAAGATGTGCGCACTAATGCAATTGAAGTCACTCATACATACACTGTTTTTTTTTTTTTTTTTTACAAAAGTGCTATATGGTTCAACCACTCACAAAAAATGTTACAGAATAGCATTATTACATTAAAAAAACTTTAATCATGTTATTTGAAAAAGAAAGTGCGATATTTCTGTTTATATACATATATAAGTTCGTAGATATACATATACTATGTGAATGAAAATAATATTGAGTTCCTTTTTAGAGAATAAAAGAACATCTTAATTTCTGAAAGAATACCTTGAGAACTTTTTCTAAAATTTCGGGAGTGTGAAGAATACGTTTGATTTCATATTTTTCTGCGAAAGTATGTTCACGAGGGAAATTATGGGATAAACAACAAATTAAGTAAAAAATATATTTTGCAATCTCATTGTAAAAAATACTCAAAAGGAATCTGTAGTTGTAGAACATAAGTATGTGGAATTTATACAACAATTTTTGTTCATTTGTATGAGAATTGAACGTATATTCAAAAAATATATAGGTTTCTGTTTAAAAAAAATCTTTAAAAAAATAAATAAATAAAATAAAATAAAGAGATTAAGAAACTTTGAGTTTTTTTTTTCGCCTATAGACAAGGTTTTTAACAAAATTTAACACAACTTTCATGAATTTTGATAAACTACAGTAGAAATAATATGCAGTAATTAGAATATAAATATATTAAATGAATGATGAAGAATGAGCGTTTATATGAAATAAATTATAATTACACATGCGTTAGCAATAACAAAATTGTTTATACATAGTTTAATAATAAACTATATAGAACAACGAATATATAACCGCTAGTCGAATTACATGAAAATTGAAAATTATACAAAAGATATAGCGAGCTGAACTTCAGATGCTTTCTAGAAGTAACTTGATGATAAAGTATTTTGAATAAATTGATATGTACTTTTTTTTATTTGTTTTTTATTCTAAATTATCCTTAAAAGAACTATTGGAACAATCCCATTAAAACAATATATATATGTACATATATATAAACCGTTACAGATATTAAGGAATATCCAGGAATAACCAGGATCCAAAGTTATTCCTGGACATATATGTTAAATAAAAACCGGCAGATTTTTAAAAAATATGATAGGTTTTGATATTTTTTCTTCATTGAAAGGATTCTATTTGATTGAAAAAACTATTTAAAATGATATCTGATGTCAGGTTATGCAAAGGGATGAGCCATGCTACTTTTAGTGTGGGTATGGCCCGACTTTAAATCATACAAAAATATATTCTTTTTTCTCTTTCTTTAGGATCATCTATACAATTGTGTGGATCAAGTCTTAAAAATTTATTTGAAGTCAGTAAGCAAAAAATGACAATTTGGATAAATCTCTTCCTTATTAACTAGATACTTTGAGAAAACTACTATAATTCAGCTCATTGTATCTCAGAATATACTTCTGATATTTCACAATGTTCTACTGTACTTTTCATGTGAGTTGTTCAATATATTTAACTATAAAAGTATGCATAGACGATATTGAACTGTTTAAAGGAAAATGCGACACTTAAGCCCGAAACTAAAGATGTCACAGAAGAAAACAGGTTTTTATTTTCTGTTAAATATAACAGTAGTATCACGTTAACTTCAATTTGTAAAAAGATACATTACATCAGAGTATTCTAGAAATTGTAATTTATATTATGTTTTTATCTTCATATTAATTTCACTTTTTCAGACAAAATGCAGTTTTTATTTCTTTTTTCTTCCGACAAGTGAAATTACCTGCATCGGTGTGCTTTGAGCTGATAATGATGTGAAACCAACAATATCACTGAAGTAAATTGTGACACCGTCAAAAGCTTCCGCGGTCACAGACTGCCCATGGATGAGCTGACTGGCTACAGACCTACAGAAAGAAAATAACATTGTTGTTATATTTCTGAGAAAGCATTTTATGAGTTGTGCAAAGAAAAAAAAATTGGTGAATTTAAAAATATCTGATGTAAAAACACTGATTCTGTATTTTCTAGTGTCAATTACAACGTTTCAGCTAGAAAGTTATACGTACTTTTTAACAAAGAAATGTTGTATTGCAAGATTTGACTGCCGCGCCGCAGAGCATGCGTTCGACTCCCGTCTGCACAAGGTCTTTTAATTTTTCAGGATCGACAAAATGCGTATTAATTTCTCGTTGGAAACTAAACACTCAAGATCCCCCCCGTTTGCCTAACCACTCGGTTGGAACGTATGCTATATAGCACCTCGAGCTCAGAGTGAAGAAAACAGAGTTGGGCACTGTCCGCACAGATCCTTTGTGGATTGAATGTCCACAGAGTTTAATTTAGTTTTATTATTATTATTATTATTATTGCAAGTACTTTTGGTTCTAATATATTTAAAATTCTAATTTGTTTATATTTATCAGTCTTCTTAGAAATTAAATTAATTTATCTGTTTTAAATATAAATGCATTCATTAGAAATTTTGCATATCCACCTTAAGAATGCGTATAAAATCTAACATTAAAGTGTTCAGATTTAATGTTATGACAATACCTTCTACGTTATTGCAGATACAATGTCGCAAAATAAACCCCTTCTTGTACAGAAGACAGAACAAAGAGAAAATTAATTGTTATAGAAAAGACAAAGAAAAATCGACCCAACAATGAATTATTATGGCTCTGATTTTAAACCTATTTACTGCTGAGCAAACAGTACACCCAAGAATATGGCTGCTTCGATCACTGGATTTCTCCACTATCGCTTGTAATCACAGAGACTGATAAAATGGTGTATTTAAGTGTAAAATCCATGAACGAACAATGAACTGAGCTTCCAGTAGAATTGCCGTAGACATACTTGAAATTTTTAAACCGTAGCTAAAGGTGCATCGATGCAAAACATTTTTCTCATATTAAAAATATCAGAATTGAATAAGAAATTACTATAGCTAAAACTTCAACGATTTTTTATAGCTTTTTTTTAAAACTAATTATCATTTGATACGATTACAGATTTTTGGAATGAAATAAGGCGAAGAATACTTTAAAACATCAATTCTTGATCTTCTGAAATAATATTTACCGTTTATTTTTTCTCGAATGAAAATGTCGTTGAAGTTCAGAAAAATGAGGGGAATGTGTGTTATTTATTACTGCTATAAATTTATTACATACAAAGAAAATATTTTGTACGCAATAAATTTATTATTAGAGAGTAAAAGTTGTTTCATAATCATCAATATAGTATTTTCATTTTAAAAAAGGTACATAACTTATTAACATAAATAATAAAGAAATCTTTTTTCAAAAATTAGAACTAAAACTACATTTTAACGAGAAATTTAAAGATAGCCGCAATTCATTTACAAACTACCTATGCAATATTTACTGCTTAAATTAGATTTTAAAATTTTATTAGAATTCGACATTCCTTTCTATATACTTATAATAAAATCTGGATGGAGAAAAGTGTAAGGAACGAATCCGGGACGAACCATTCTGGTTTGCGAATCGACCGTAGCTAAATGCCATGTTAGGCTTAATGGAAAACATATGTTAACATATGACAGCTAAATGATAATTTCTTCTGTTTGAAAAAATGCTTGTTAAGCATATTTTCTTATAAAACATTCATATTATATCTAATTACACTATATTAAGTTCCAATTTAAAAATAAGCTACTATAAACAAAAAATACAAACGAACGTTTCGCCGTTACTATTCAAAAGAAAAATTCCTAATTTAGAAACAAATGAACGAATCTGAGTGATTCATTAAAATAATAATAGTAATAATAATAATAATATCCAATTATACTTTAAAAATATTTATAAAAGCATAATAAAACCTTTATATATTTTTTAATTACATTTTTCGCTTTCGTTTACATTCATATGTAGTAAGTTTACAACATTTTAAAAATTAAATAAATAAATATATGATTCTCTCAAGTCAACGGTTTTTTTCATCGATTATGCTCTGTAGATTGACTTCAATTTTTTGTTGTGATGCCATCTATCGGAATCAATTTAAATGAAAAAAATTTCCCGTTGAAAATAAAGTTGAAGAAAATAGATAAATAATAAAAATTGCAGGATGTAATAATGTGACCAGAGTTCTTTTTTAAACGTTCCCGTTATATAATTTTAAAATATCATTCAATAGGTATAAATAAATGGACTATTTTTATTATGGTTTCTTTGATATAATTTAAACTTAGTTTTATTATTTAACATGTTAACATTTATCGACTTAATTTTTTAATTTTGTTCTCAATTATAAACAAAATATTTTTTTTCTCAAGGTGCAATGGATATATGAGATAGTATTATGACTGCATTCATAAGACTGAAAATTATTTTTCCGCATTCTGTTATTAAATTATGATTTTGATTACTTTTATATTAAAAAATATTATATTAAAAATGTTATTATATTAAAAAATTACTACACTAAAAATCAAAATTTTATCTATTTTGATGTAACTAGTATATGTAATATATGATTGAATACTCTTTACATTTCAATGACATTTGATAAGAAAGAATTTTCGCTTGCAATGCAAGCACATTTCAAGTGGATATATGCTAAGCTTTTAAAAAATGGTATAATTAAATTAAAATTTTACGAAGGAAATAATAATAACGATTTTAGTTTTCATTAATACGGAATGAATTTAAAAATATTTATTTTTATCTAAATCAATGCATCTTGCTTCTGCATATTTTTTATAAAAAATAACAATTTTACTCATGAAAGGTAAATTAGTTGGCAGTTAATATAAACGAAGCAGTTAATATAAACAGAGACACCAACAATCTTTGTTTATATTATTAACTGCTGCTGGATGGCACCACATCAATATTTAAAAACAAAGCATAAAGCTTCATTAATCAATGAACTAGGAATCTATCTTATATCCTTGCTATATATGACTAAAATCTCTGCCAAATCATTGTTTTTTTATAAAAACAATGCATTTTAAAAATAAAAATAAAATCGATATTTAATTTTAATGTTTTGTGAAATCTTCTGAAATTGTGTTTTACGTTGCTAATGTATTATTGTTGATGTGATAAATACTGCTATTTGCTTTGCCCAAAAGTTGAACTATTTCAGAAACTGAATATCAAGTGAAAAAAAATTATCATTTGTATTGTTATTTTTAAAATATACTTTTCTACAATACAAACTCTTCAGTAATAAAATCTTCATTCTGTTTGAATGAAGTCTAATGAAAATAAAACGCAGGTCAAAATTCGATCATTTTTGATGGGTGTTATGTACTAGTATCCACATAAAATAGCCAAAGTCAATTCCATAGCCCTTTTATTATATCCATATTAAATATTTATTCATATTATACTTCAGGTCAATAACAACATCTGATTTATATGACATATTTTTCTTTTGTGTTTCTCCTGAGTTTATTTTTCAATTTATAAATTATTTGTGTATATACACCTGAATTACATAAAATTACAACGTCAGAACTCTGTATTTCGGAGACCATTCAACAAAAGAAGGTATATTGATCTTTACAGAGAAGGGAGCGTGGGTTTCAGATGTCTGTGAAGGGAAGGGGGGGGGGGGGAATCCTATGGCTAAGCTTTGCACTGTTAAATTGGATTCTTGTATTCTACAAACATCTACTCTTACAAATAAATAAAAAAAGAAATAAGAATTCGTTTTGCTTTCTTAAAATTCCCTAAAAAAAGAACTACACAAAAAATATTTTACAAAGTTAATGGAAATATATTAATTAAACACATGGTTTATTTTTTAAAAAAAGATGCATTTCCCAGATGCAGTAATAATAAACAAATAAATGAATAATATTTATTGAAATGCATACTACGGACGAATTCATTTGTAGTGTTAAAAGAACATCATAAGATCATATTATACAATCAGAACAATCTGAATTTCCATTACATATATTTTTCATACTATACAATCCGACAAAGGTCAAATTAACATACACTATATATGAAAGAATAGAAGGTAAATATAAATATCATACAAAACAATCGAAAGAACAACCCAAAAGCTCAGTTAATAAAACAAATAAAACAATTGAATCTCCTTACTTCGGCAGCAGCTGATACAAGAGATTTTCGGCTTTTCTTTTTTCCTCTAGGTAATCAGCTGTTCTTTCTTCGACCAGAGTTTCCAGATTGTTCGCGTATTGTTCCATGCGAGAGAGGAGATTGTCCAAGATATTGCCACTCTCATTTTCCCTGGAGATTTATGAATGATGGAAGAAATAAGAAATACATTTCCCGAAAACACATAAAGTTATCAAAATAAATTGGTGACAATTTATGAAGCTTTGTGAAGTACATAAAAGTACGAAGTATATAGACAAAATATGAGTTAAGGTTTAAAATACAAAATAAGAAATATATATATATATATATATATATTTTAATTTAAGGAATAAGATTTTTAAAAATACATTTATTTTTAATTTTTCTAAGATTTAAAATATATTTCTTTTTTTTTTAATCATTTAGCTGTTGAATATTTTTGAAAAAAGAATTAAATAATGTCCATTATGTTTTTTTGCAGAATTTTTTATCTGTTATTACCGGTTTTTCGAAACAGAAGGATTTGCCACATTGAATCAGAAAAATACTCGGATTAAATAATGCAAAATTTATACTAAAAATTTATCGGTGAGAATAATAATTCACGGTTGGAATAAGGGTGCCCGTTCGTTGTACAGGCATATCATGAATGGCGAAAACACGTTGGCCGTATGACATACGGGCAAATCAGGGAAGCGGTTAATCCTCTGATTGCCACAAAAAAGGGCAAAATTGTAACGTTGTTTTCACTATTACAATTTTTTAATGCTAAAAAATATGATTTTTCCAACATGATCTAAATTTTTAATTAGGTGCTTGAATATAATCCTTGAGGATATTTGTAAAAATAGAAAAAAATCATAACTTTATTATGATGTATATCAAATCTGTTTAAAGTTATTATTACTTCTAGAAAAAGGGCCAAAAATTTGTGTCTGATAAAATTTTTGATATAATTAAAAACAGGCTCAAGGGGAGCAAAGAAAAAGTGCTTTTAGAAGAAAAATAAACATAAATTCGTCAGTTATCAAGCTAACAAATCCAATTAAATTTATTATAATTCTTCTTGATATTATATATAACTTTTATATTTGACAATTTTTCGATGGGACCAACTTTTTCAGGAAAGAAAATGAATAAATAAAAGTAAATAAATATAAAAACAAAAAAGTGATATTTATAGAAGAATAAAATTCAATCAGTTCACAATATATCAAATCCGCTTAGATTTATGATAAATTTATATACAGGGTGGTCATAAAAAAAACTTTGCCGATATATGGAGCTCTAGCAGCCAGTCCGATCGAGGGGAAATTTCAGATATAGCTATTCAGAGATATGAGCTCGAGATTCTGTAAACGGCAACAAAATGGGACTCACGGTTACGGTTATAGTTATAGAAACTCGAAATTTTCCAATGGCAACACCCATTTTTTTCATCGCAAAATGCTCAGCGCATGCGAAAACCCTAAAGAACGTTGGAACGGTATGGTTATTGTAATAATCGGGCGCTTTATGCTCGCACAAAATCAGCTCTACGAAAGGCCCCAAAAAAACACGACTAAGGCGCTCGAAGAAAATTTGAATATGACAGAGACAAAATACCAATCACGGAACATCGTTTGCCAGATAGTCAGCGTAGAAAATGGATAAAAAGTAGGGTGGGAATGTTAGTTCTTCAGTCGGAGCTCGCAGATGCCAACAAAATGACTTCGTTCGTGGTGAGTTGGTAAAACTATTACCGAATGCTGCGAGAACCTGGCGCGTTTACCATCGAAACCATCGCAAATACGTGGCCTATGCATTTCACAAGCTCTTGGTGATTTAGTAATGAAATTCGAAGAAATTGACTGCACCTGTGATAGTCTGCGATCCGGATGACCAACTGTTACTGAGGATACTGTTATGGAAGTGCATCACATAGTGATCAGAGGACGCATGCAAACTACAAAAGGTGCATCTCGTGTATTAGATACCCCGAAATCAATGGTCTTAAAGTTACTGCTCTCTGAAATCCGCATGTTTCTTTACCGGTATCAGGGCGCCCAGATGTTGGAAGTGAGAGACCATCAACAACATACAGACTTTGTTAGTGAATTTCTTATCCAATATGATGGAGAAAACGATCGACCTCTTCGAGGCACATTTCACCTTAACTGGTAACGTCAATGGCCTCCGCAATCCCTCTACCTCACTCCTTTTAATTTCAGGTTTTGGGGATGTCTAAAATCTAGAGTTTACATGTGCAACCCGCAAACTTTGCCGGATTTGAAAGATTCTATGAAACGTGAGATTGCAAACATCCCTCACGCGATGTAACGTTCGGCTGTATTGTCCACAGTCGCCACCATGCAGTATGTAATTGCCTGTGATGGCACCCATGTAGAAAATGTGTAATAAAAAAAAGTTTTCTCCGATCTGTGTTGTAATCAGAGATTAGTGTAAAGACTCTCTGTCATATGCAAATTTACTTTTTGCGCCCCAATCGTGTTTTTTTATTGGGGGGGGGGGGAGGGGATTCGCAGAATAATTTTTTGTGCATGCATAACGTGTCCGTTTCTTGATATACACGTACGGTTCCAACGCTCTTTAGGGTTTTCGCATGCGCTGGGCATTTTGCGCTGAAAAAAACTGGGTGTTGCCGTTGGAAAATTTCGAGTTTCTGTAACTGTAACCGTAACCGTGAGCTCCATTTTGTTTCCGTTCAGAGAATCTCGAGCTCATACCTCTGAATAGCTATAGCTGAAATTTCACCTCGATCGGTTGAACGGACTGGCCGCTCCATATACCGGCAAAGTTTTTTTATGACCACCCTGTATTATCTTAATATTATCAATAGCTTTTATATTGAAGATTTTTTTATATGACCAACTTTTACTGCAAAAAGAAAAAGCGGGGGATGGGAGGGGTGCAGTATAAAATAAAATCTCTTTTAATCTGACACTGCAATAAAAATGTGTCATTGGCGTAATCTTTTAACATTCCTCAAAGATACAAACTTACATTATTAAACTCACATATGTCAATGAAAAGATTTTAAGAATTTAAAATATAGTATGTGATTCATTTAATGAAATAATCTCAACACGGTTTAAAATTACGATAAAAATCTTCTTAATATTATCTATAATATATATAGAAACTAGTTTTTGATAAGATGCATTATGCTAATGTATGATACTGTTAAAAATATTATGAAACAATGAAAAATAGGGGATGAAAAAAATATTGTCGTATTATTGATTCTGATAAAAACAACATTTACAGAAAAAGAAAATTAAAAATTCGACAAAAACGGATAGAAATAATTGCTAAACTGGGTTTATCTATAATCTTCATTGAGGTTTCATTAATGAAATTATTAGTTAATTTCAAAATATCTTGCGCCTGTAGGCCGAGTAGGCAGGAATATTTTAAATATTATTATTGCTATTATTCTCATATTTTCCACTGAAAGCTCTTGCCCCTGGCCGACGAAGCGTTCGCGAGCTAATGCTATTCCTATTGATAAGTTATTTTCTAATATTTGGTTTGTATTTTGACATTTTTAAATATATATTATGTTTTGCACTGCATAACTTAGGTGCATGCCGATATCTCTCTTTTCTTATTTTTTAGATTTCGAATGCAGATATCTTTCATAAAGTTACTATCACTTTTAAAAATCGGTTTTGCAAGTAAAAATGCCTTTTTAACCGACTTCAAGGAGAAGGTTATGGTTTCGACCTGTATGTATTTCTTGTTCACTCATAAATTCTCTAAAAATGAACCGATTTTGATAATTCTTTTTTTGTTTGAAAGTATAAGATACCCATGTGGTCCCATTTTAATTTCATTAAATTCTGATGATTAGAGTTTTTTTATGAAACAATATGGATTTGATAAAAAAAATAATGATTTGGCGCAAATCATCTTTCATTGTTGCAACCGTTTTCAAATCATAAGAATATAAAATTTATGCATTTATTGCGTTTGCGCCAAGTTGTCGCCAAGCTTGATTCTTTTTTTTTTTTTTTAAGTCTTTCTGTGAAAGATTTTTTTAAAGCATATTTTATTATTAAAAAATATCTACAACCAAAATCGAAAAAGTAAAAAAAGGAGCGATGTCGGCATGCACCTCAGTTATACAATGCAAAAAATTAAAAATGTCAAAATGCAAACCAGATATTAAAAAGCAACTTTCCCATGGGAATAGCATTAGCTTGTGTGCATTTCAGTGGTCAGGAACAAGAGCCTTAACGTCATAAGGCTGATGACGGCTGAAATCTGGTTGGTTGGCTAGTTTAAAAGAAAATATGTTAGAGTTTCTTATATAAATTCATGAAAATAAAATTAAGATTTTTAAAATGGAATCGTTCAACATTCTCCAGACTTCTATAATTGAAGGAATACAAATGAGGTCACCAAAAAAATATATTTTTATTTAAAAACTTAAAGTTGGTTCACACAAAATTCAACACAGTTGTCATTTTTAAGGTACAGCTTCCATCTCTCTGTGACAATTTGCTGATAAAACAAAAAGGGGAGTAAGATTTTTATTTCTTTTTTTAAAGAACTTTATGGACATTTATTTTTTTAAAACAACTTTAATACACTACTAGAGAAATACAAATTAATTTTCTATTTATAAATTGAAAAATGTTATTTGATTTAAAGAAATTTTAGAAAGTTACTGATATTTTGTTGTTACGTTTTAATATTTCTAAGGATGTAGATTTTTTTTAGATTCAACGTATTCTTAAACAGTAGATACTTATTTATTGTGTCTAAAATATTCATTTTCTTACATCTGAAATGAATACCCCAGAAGTCCAGGGGTGTAACTGACAAAATTAAAAAAAATGAGTTAAGTGCACAGACGACCTGGAAATATGCTTTTTTCCCTTCAGGTAAAGAAAAATGTAAGTGATTTTCTAATTATGTGCTGCGTTCCAGAGATAAACCACTTTTACTGAATAATAATCAATAATGATTAAGTATAAATGTTCAGAAAATTGTACTCTACTTATTTTACAATTATTGAAACAAAAATTTAAAAACCACAATGAAACAAGCGGCAGATTCCTATTTCAATTCAGTCGCTTATTATTGATCAATTGACGTCAATTATCTTTTAACTCAATCTACTCCAAATCGAATGTTTGTCATTTGCACCCCTTGGCTTCTGAGGTCCTCAAATTCGATGTAAACCAGCTTCTTTTTTTAAGCAATTCTGATTTTTTATTCCTCTTTGACAACTTTGGTTCAATGATTTTTGATTACAGAAAAGTCAAAAGGCAAGCTTATAAGATGGTGGATTAACCCTATTGCCTACCGTAAAAACATTTTAATAAAAATTTGGTTTCTTACTACTTTTTTTTCATATAATAAATTTGCCATTCTGTTAACAAAAATGCACAAAAAAAGCTTTATTTGTTTCACTTTAATAAAACGTTATAAAACCGCACAAGCAGAAAATAATGTCAAACATTTAGATGTAATGTGGTGTTAACAAAATAACAAAACAGTACGGCGTATTTGGATTCTTTATAATATTAATAAACGTTCATAGGAATTCAAACTTTAAATTTTAGTTATAAATCAAGTGTTTCAAAGTACTTAAACTGAATATTCACTTTTTCCTTAAAAATCAAAAACTGTAATTTCACATTTATTTTTATAAAGAAACTTGATTAAAAGCTAAAGCAATTAGTAAAAAAAATTAATTTTTAATAAAAATGTTTTTCTTGAACACACAATTGTTTTGAAGATATTAAAAATAAAATAATAAACGGTTTATTTTCAACGCAACAGAAGAGAACTGATTAAAGAAACACGGTACTACTTGGTTATCCCGTTGACCAATTTCGCCAAGTTATACAAATCGCCAAACTAATTAGCAAACTATACATATTCACATACTTTTTATTTTAAATAACGAAAAAACAACTAATTAATAGAATATTAATGAAAATATAAATATAAAGTTGAAATAAAAAACACTTTATGACGTTTAAAACACATGTATCGTATTTAATATCATCGCATGTGACATCCACTATCTTCCATTATTGGATTCCATTATTGATCTTCCATTATTATACATCTTATAGTTTGGCGATAGTATTATGGTTTACGGGATAACCTAGTAGTACCAGAAAAACACATCCATATTACTTAGTCTCGTATGTAATTAAAATATATATATATGAAAATAACTCAAAGAAGCACAGTTACCAAATTATTTGTATTATTATGTTTGATCTGTAAAATAGTTATAATTTGTGCTACGTACTTATTGAGTTTACGTATAATAGACTTGAGAGTTTGGAAATCAGGCCTATCACAGGGATCTTCCGCCCAGCACCTTTTGATGATGTGGATCATCTCGTCATCACAGCTGTCCATATCTAATATCGGCCGAAAAGGAGGTTTCATTCCGAATGTTACGTTTTCAACAATTTCTGCAATTGAAAAATACATCTGAATACCAATACAACTTTTCTTTATGTATTTTAGATATAAATAAATCATTTAGATGTAAATATCAACAAAACGCGATACAAAGGGCAAAGAAGATTGCATTTACATTCGTTCTTAAGCCTTTATGATTTAGTGTACTATTAATAGCACATGTAATTTACTAAGCATTTACTATTATGGCTTCATTTATGTTTAGGCATTTACTTACAATAATAATAATTATTATTTGCTTAATTTTCTTTGCTCAGTTTGCAACTCTTTTATTTGAAAGATATATGTCACTCTTTAAATTTAACATAATAGATAGTTTTCTGAAAGAATCACATACAATAAATTGGAAAAAGTATTATAAAGCTGTAATATAAGTTAAATCTTATTATAATACAACATTTTCTAAACACCTCCAAAAAGATTTCCTTAGACTATTGTCATATGAATATTAATTGAGAAGTATGCACTACAAAAACATTTATTATCTTTCAGACAGTGAAATATTCGTTAAAAACGTGTTAATCTATTTGGATAGCTAGTGTTAATGTTATTAACGTAAAACTGATTTTTTCTTTTAATTTATTAAAAATTCAGACCGGAAAGGATTATTGTTCAAATAATTTTTTAGACTTATTTTGAATATTTTTTATTCTTTGTGGCACACTTTAAAAACCAAACAACTGTTTCATTTCTTTTTTAAAATGTACGAAAATACAATATAACCTTTTCTTAATTAGCAATTATATAATTCCTAAAATTGTTCTTTTATTTTGAGGAACATCAAAAAACAACATATTTCCTAGATTTAAAGAAACATTTCTGAAAAAAAGTTTCTTTTACTGCCCTTAATTTTCGAAAACGGTTCCGAGTAATTTTTAAAGTATATAAATGAATTTTTTAAAATGAAATATCAGTTCTTTGGGGGAAATCAATACGCAAGTAAATACTTTTAGGTTCAACAAATATGATAATTAACATCATTGTTAATATTAAAATTGAAACTAATTGCATTAAAATTAACGTTAAAAGGAATGACATTCTTTTAATGTATAAATTCCTTTACGAGGTGTATTGGAAAATTGATTAAAAAATTCGATATTCCAAGTAGAGAAATGCGATAAATACAATGTAAAAACTACTCGAACATTTAGGACATCAAAAGAAATTTTTATTTTAGAAATGCTTCTTCAAATCTTCATGGTTTTTAAGAATAACAGGACGCTTTTCAGAATCACAGACAATTAGGAATAGTTTATACCGCATTTTAATGAATTCTAAAATGCAAAATGAATTCTAAATAAAAAAAACCTTTTTTATATATAAAGTGCACCTTTTTAAAATTCAAAAAAAATTTTTTTAGGAAGAAAAATCATTTTTAAGAAAAATATTCAAATTGCTGTAAAAGACTATAGAAAAGATTACAGTTCTTTCTTACCTTGTAGAATAAGGTGTTACGGTTGTAGTTTATTTAACATTGATACATCTGAATTAAATAAGATATGAAAATGATTTTACAGGAATATTATACTTCTAAATTTTTAAACAACTTCTGTGTTATTATTTACTATTTTTTAATAAAGATAAATATAAAATAACTTACAAGTTTTCTCATAATTTCATTAAAAAAAATAATTATCTACCGTACGGGCGAAAATGTTTAATAATATAATGTATCTTTTCTTTCCCATTGACAGTATCTTTAATATAATCTAATATTTCGTTGTAAGAACATTACAGATTTCATAGAAAGTATATATGACAAAACGTTGTGTTGCTTCAATTATACGCGACATGAAATATGCTCTATTTATACTATTTTTTAATTAAAATATCGAGACACTGAAAAGTTAATTATCGAGCAATGCAATTTTAAAATAATATTCTTAACATAATTAGAGTATCCATAAATGAAAAGTATAAAAATGCAGAGTATAATATCTAAACAATGATATGGCTATATTATGATTCAGATAGTTAATGAGGTTGTTTTTTCATAAATACTGTCGTTGAATGAATTTCATAAAATAAAGAAAAATGTAATATCTCTGAAATTATAATGCATCTTTTAAAATAGCTTTAATAAATTATTTTATCGCATTTTTTAACAAAAATATAAAACACCGCAAAATAAATTTTTTTTAAACAATTTTCGTATAATGAAAAGGATGAAAGGTATTCTTAAGAGGTACGCCACTCATTCAAAAAGACCCGGGTTACAATGTTAAGTCTATGGAGGCGTTATTTTCAAATATCTTGCTCAAATTTTAATACATGGCTTTTTCTTCATGGGATAGCTGAGGACGATCTACAATCGGACTAGTTTTTACATTTTTGATTTTGGTTATATATTTTTAATACTATAACAATTTCAGTGTCAGGACCGGTTTTAACCAGTTTTTTAAGTTAGAATATTTTTTCTTAGAAAAATCTGTAACGAAAATCTATAAAGTAAAAACTAGCCCGCTGTAGGTTGTCCTATCCCATACAAAAAAATCATTCAAAATTATTAAAATGTGTGCGATATATTTGAAAATAATGCCCCTATAGACTTAACTTTATATCCGGGTCTTTTGTATGCTTCAAGGGGCGTCTTAGCATGTTATACGCAATTTTTAATAAAAATGAAAGTAAGTTAAAATATTAGTTAGTCCTAACAGTGATTTATGTATAAGATTATTGAACTATAAATGACATGGAAAGAACTTTTTTCCACTAGATAAATTTTGTTTTATTAAAAAACAAACGAGTTTGGAATTTATTAGGCAGACTTTTGGTTACATTGACTTATGTATAATGAATGGTACTTATAATTAGAAGCATTATTAAATAATGAAAATAAAAACACAACTAACTATGGTCGATATGAAACAAGCAACAAATAAAAGCAAAGCATTAAAAAAACATCAGATGGTGGCACTGCGTAACACTACATAAGAAAAAAAAAAGAATAATTTTGATGTAATTTCGATAAAAAAATTCCAATATTCATATATGTAAAATACAGTTATAAGAAAGGCGTATAAAAGTGTATTTAGAATAGTGCTCGCGATAGGATACGTATAGCAGGTATACGATTAAACGATATACGTATATCCGTATAATACGTTTTTCTGCTATACGGATACTTTCGAATATACGTTTAAACGTATCCGGATACGTATAAGGCGTATCAACTAAACGTATATTTAAGAATACGTATATTTAATGTATACGTATATTCGCCGTATCGTATCTAATTTAAATAGCGGACTTCACCAGTCTTATGTCGCTGAATGGAGAATAATTTGGAAATCGGTAGCGTTACGACAGAAATCCGCATAGTATGCAGGCCCGTAGCTAAGGGGGCGCTATGGGCGGCTCAGCCCCCCCCCCCTGGAAAAGATTCCAAGGTCACTCAATTAATTTCTGTTCCAAAAATTCAAATGAAATTCTGTTCAAAAATCTAATTTAGTTTTGAGACCCTTTCACAGTTTTGCAGAGTTACTAAATTGTATCTAAAATAAGTGTTTCAACACTCCCTCATCTTATATGTACATATGAAGTTAACATGATGTTTCATTTTGCACCAGTTATACAATCAAAATTTTCATCATCCTATACTTTTCTTAGCATAAAATGAAGTTAGTACAACAGTTTAATTAGAAACATAATACCTACAATATGAATAGTTATTAATTTATCTTTCTGCGTCAGAAAGAGAAAAAAAAATTATCAGCCCCCCCTAAATTCTCTCGAGCCCCCCCCCCCTTCCCTATGGTTCACTTCTAGCTACGGCCCTGATAGTATGTCTTATACATACGAGATCAAGCAATGAAAAGCGTATATTTTTTAAAACAGTTTGCAAAAAGTTCACAAAAGATCAGACTCCTGATTGGCTAATCTCGCTTCACTAACAGTGAAATATCTACTATCTGGATTCCAACCAAGATCTTGGTATTTCCCTTTATAAATATTTTAATCAACGTACATGTTCAGTGCAATTTACCGAAGTGACCCATGTTACCTATCGATTGTAGGGCAGTAAGAAACCGAAATGTGGCACCAATGAAAACTATCCTGTTGAACTGTAGCTGACGTCATAATTCGCCTTGATTTTCATTTCATACTACCCTACAATCGGTTGGTAACATTGGTCACTTCGGTAAGTGACCGGTAAGTTACTCTAAACATACTCAATGTTTAATTATGTTTCTTCTAATTTTCATTAAATAAGTCATAAAATATTCTGGGAGGACAAAATAATTAAATTATTTAAAAAAGAAACTAATAAAAATTACCAAATATGTAAATTATTTTAAAATTCCTCCGCGGTAAGACAATTTACATATGGTGAAAAATAAAACCATTGTGTCACGTGACGCAGACACTTAGCATAAGTATCTCGTAGTGTAGAAGAACGAGCATTTATAGACGCAGTTCTGCTTAGATTACAATTAGAAATGAATAGAAAAAGCTGGGTGTGGCGGTACGCTGAGAAAAAGAATGACAGAGCCTACTGCCTGCTATGTGATGATGATATTGCTGAAAACTCATTCTGTGCAACTGGTGGAACAAAATTCATGCCACATATAGACAAAGTCACAGACAGATATTTTGTAAAAACATATTTTTCGGACTATCTTACCCTTAAAAAGTGTAAACCAGTCGAAAGATTTCTCGAATCCATTACTTTCTTCTTGTTAAGATACAAGAAAATATAAAAAAAACTAAGCACTGAGCCACAGCTCTTCCAAAGATTAGTTTGATTCTATCCACAACTAATGTAAGACAATTTATAATAAATAACTTAGTTTTTTTGGGAAAGAAACCAAAATTTAAATTGAGAAACGTATTCAGATTTTTTAGGTACCTGCATAACAAGTAGTAGTTAAGTAAACGCATCGTAGTTTTTTAAACAAAGAATCGCGATGGGGATACTCTACCGGATATTTCTCAATGTCTGTAATCCGCAGAAAAGCATTGAAACATCAAATTTCTTACCTTGAATGAAAAACGTTTAAACGTTTATACGTTTAACCGCTTGGATAAGATCCGTATATACGATGTACCGTATATGTTGTTTTGCGCAATACGTATAACCGCCGATGCCGTATTATACGTATAGTTGATCCGTATTTCGTATAATACGTATTATACGTATACGCGTATAAACGTATAATCGAGAGCACTAATTTAGAACGTATTTAAATAAATAGTTATATGTAACTAACGCTTTATATCAGGGCTTCTCTAAGTGTGGATCGGACTCCGTGTGAGGTCATATAAGTAAAAATTTTTTGTTCGCTGACATTGTGGCAAAACAGAACAGTTTCCCTAGAAAACATCCTCTGTTGCTTGTTTTAATACAAATGCCGGATTTTGTTGATTGAAAAAAATAGGAGATGAAAATTCATTAAACTGCTGTATTAATTGGTATTCTTCTTAGATGAAATTATGAAAATTGTTACGATTATTTATATTATCATATAACTTAGTCTTAATAATAACCTAAACTTTACAATTCAGGTCATTGTTAACTGAACCAATTGCTATTTCTGATTTGGAATAATTGTTACATTATGTGATATATGTTACAAAAGAAAAAATTACACATGAAAAACTGCTTCACACTTGTTTGGGAGTGAGCAGTAAATAGAACATAATTTATTTCAAAAATAATATATATATTTTTTAAAACTGAAATTTATAACTAAGAAATTTGATTATTGTCTGAACTGTGTTGCTGGTTTAATGAAAGATAATAATATTGGACTTACATTAAAAAGTAATTTAATTTGTTAAAAATATAATAAAAATATATAATTTATTAATAAAAATATAATAATAAAATAATAATTTAACAGATTGTATGGTCAATCGGAAAGTGCTAATAGCTCAAAACTTTTCAACCAATTTCAATGTTGTGCGTTATGATGTTTTTAACAGTAGAATATTCACATATGGACTCCCATTACCAAAGATTTTTGCTACAGTAGCTTTTAAGAATAAACTTCATTGAGTTAAATATGGGCCAGTGTGCATATATTTCAATAAATATGCAAAAACGTTCAGATAAATTATATTCTCAAGAAGAAAAAGTTGGAGATTCTCTGCTTTATAAGATACTGAAATCATATGGATTGTATGCTGTACATTCTTGATTGAATACTCAGCACATAATAAATTAGAGGGCACTTGATCTTTTCATTTTGAAAAGTAGCCCTGTCTACTTATTTTTTGAGAGGTGTTTGTTTAATGATGAAATACTTCTTTCCTAATGACCATCTGGTATGAAATATAAATGCAAAGGAATGCAGATCACCCTTTTGAGATCTTTCAAATGTAGTATTGCACATCATCAAAAACTCACGATTCCTAATTGCTGTGCCTCTAAGGGTTTAATTCTGAATGTTAACATTGTGTGTGTACCTTCAGGGGAGATGCTTACTCCAGTATAAAATACTCCTTGCCAAACAACTAAATCACGTGCAATAAGATGTTATTGATTCTCAATTGAATATCCTTTTAGCATATATATTGTATGCTTACCTTTTGGGGAGATGTCTACTCCGGTATGAAATACTCCTTGCCTAACAACTATCTCATGTGCAATGATGGCAAAGGAGTACACATCACCCTTTTGAGATCCTTCTGGTGGAGGGTTGTGCATTCTCAACAACTCAGGAGATGTCCATAATTTCCCTGTTAAGAATAAAAATATTAATATTCATGGTGTATTATTTATTTTATTTTCACACTCTAAAAAAATCAGTGAATTGAAGGGGGTTTTGCATAGCGTTTTTGCTTAAAATACGAAACTTTATTCTCTGATTAGGGCAAAACACAGAATATTCACTTTGTAAGGCAAAATTTAGCTGAAATCCTCATATTTAATCTGCAATTTCCTCAGATGACCGGGGTGTTCTTATAACTGTGCTTCCTGTTAGTTTACGTCTGTCTATTTTACTTTTCCTTATCAGAAACGGAATTTTCATGTACACTTTATAGCAATGATGACAGGTCACTTGCACTTTTAGACTTCTTGAATAAGTGAACGACTGTTTTAATAAAATTTCTTTTTCTTTTCATAGATAAATTTAATTAATTTTCTCCGATGAAAAGAAATAAAACTTAAATGGTCCGGATGACTGGAAATAATATTGGGATGATTTAAAAAAAAAGACAAAGAGATTCCATTGAGGCATCAGTTACTTGAGGCATAAATTAAGTGGCGGATTAGGTGGAACATGGGGCTGCTTTTCATTCAACGACGTGGTGTCACTCGTATATTCTTTCAGGAAAATTTAATTCAAAGACACATATACAAACTCTTTCTGACTGTCCTTCATTTGTTGCAATACCTCAGACAAGAAAAAAAATATAATATAACAGCGAGATAATATGCCTATCCATACACGTTGTGAGAAAAAACTCTAGTTCTAAAAGAAAAATATTGAAGCTTTGCAACGGCCACTCATAAGTCCTGATTTTAATCCTATTGATAACTTATGGGGATATCTAGTAAGGTGATTTTATAAAAATGGAAGGAATTTTTCTTCAGAATCAGAACTCAGATCTACAACTGAAGATGAATAGTACAAATACAATCCCGAAACTGTATCAAAAATTAATGATGTCGAGGAGTGATAGAATATTTGCAATCATTAAGCTCATAGATGAGTGCATAATGCGTTAAATATTTGTTTCTTTGGTTACTATATTAAATTTAGTTTGGTGTCCTTAAAGTTTTTACACAGGCAAAAATAAATAGTGTTTTTTGTACAATTACTTTAATTTCATAATAAAATACTCACAGATGAATTTTGTTTACTTTTTATTAGCTCTTCAGCTTGATGATACATATTATAAAGAAAAAAGTTCCATTTCTTTTGAAATTTATATATATATATATATATATATATATATATATATATATGTTACTATCCTTATAGTTTTTACACGCGCTGTATATGTACAAACCATTTTTACTCACCCAATTTTATTTGGAATATATAACTATTTTTTAGTAAATTAAAATTTATAATGAATCATCCCCAAAGCTGATTTTTTTATTTAAACATTGTTTTTGCATAGTAATATAAAAACATTAAATTAAAAACTAATAAGGCATTTACTTCTCCAGTGAGCATATGAATCTTCATTTTCGTTCTCATCATATACTCTCAAGCAATGTAACCCAAAATCTGTAATTTTGAGAACAAACCTACTGTCGACTACGCAGTTGGATGATTTTAAATTCCCATGAGATCGAATGTCGCTGCTGTGAAGATAAGCCATTCCCTGCAAAAGAGTTATTGAATGAATCAAATACAGTATAATAATACATTTAAACAACTAATTATCTGTTTGTAACTCAATTCAGCCAAATTACACAAAAGTTTATTGGATTTAATTTAGCGAGCAAATATACTTAACTAATATCAGTGTTATCTGATACCACTTTGATTCTACAACTAGATTACAAATACGCTTGAATCAGTGTTATCTGATACCACTTTGATTCTACAACTAGATTACAAATACGCTTGAATATTGAATTACCATAGTTTTAATCAGTCAAAGGCAAAGGCAATGACAAATAAGAGAGAGATGAACTAGGATATTTATAAAATGAAACAAATATAATTAATCTAAAACTCAGAAATAATATTTAAATTAAAGTTGTAGTTATAAAATAAATACTACATCTACTTAATTCTGAATCTCATCAATAGACTGGTTACTTAATGTCTTTACTAAAAGAAGCAATTACAGATCAGCTATAAAAAAGTTATGAACAAATACTCATAGATTTATTTTCAGGAGTCTATTAAATATTTATCTTTTGCTTCAACTTACATATAATATGTATTTTAAATCAATAAATACTATGTTTTTTAAGTTGAAATAGTAAAATTTAATGTGATTTGGAAAAAACCTAGTTTTTTTTTTAAATCTTTGTACGATAATAAAAAAATTACTTTTTAAACATACGCCAATACAGGACATTTTAAGAATTAAAATAAAATAATTATACTAAAAACATTTTTTTTTTTGGTTCAGCTTAAAAAAATACTTTACCAAAACATTTAAGGCCGTACTTGTAGCGATAATGTAGCGAAGATTATCGCTACATATCTTTTCCCTTTCATAAATGCAGTAATTATTTCCCCTTAATAAATTCTTAGATTTATTGTAACTTCCCTTTTCACTAATGAACCCATTAGTTTAAATTAATTCTACATTTAAAAGTTAATTTTTAGCTTTCATGCTCACACTAATAGAAGTTAAAACTTATTAACTTTTGGAGCTCTCTGTAAGAAATAATAACTGAATTTCCTTATTTCCTTTCTCACGAATTGCTCTGTTGTGTCTTCGAAAAACATCTGTCCGACAGATACCGCACTTATTAACAAAATAAAGAAAATTCTGGGCTTGGTTCATCATAATCTTTCATCCGTTACATTTTGCTAACATCTGCCTTCCACCATCCCTGTTTTCAATCTCACAATTAATGCCTAGAGTTAGAAATACTTTTATTTTCTGTTTCTGCTGACTGCGCCTTGTTATCTGTTCAATTGCCCATCTGGATAACATAATTTTGGTCAGCAAAAGTCCAATGTATGTAACGGCTTGCTTATCTGTTGTCTACTTCCCAGGCTTAAAGTATTTCTATAACCCTAAAAGATATTTGCGGGTGTGAGAAAATTTCTGGGTAGCCAATCGCAAAATCGTTAGCGTATTCTGAAAGCGTGGTCTACCAATTTTTCTGTCGCCAAAGTCTTTGTATGAAAAACTTCTTACACCTCTTGGCGATAAGCGATATGACTGTATGTCGTCACTTTACTGCTAATCACTGAACTGCCAACATGTAATCGACACGAGCTCTAGTAATTCCTTCCCTCCTTACGCGGGGCACTTGCATTGTCTGAACTCTCTCGTAATAAATGTGTGCTTAAATTTATAAGTTTCACGTTCGGAGTTTTTTTGTGTGCACTCTTTTCTTTGGTAAATCACCCGGGCCGGTGATAACTTCACCACAGTACTAGCCATCACAAAAATACACTTGTGAAAGTGAGTAAAAATACTATTACACATAAAAATTGCTTGTGACTCTTCAGTTTCCCTGCTGACACTGTACCGTTGTTTTCATTTTCTAACCATTTCATTGGCTGTTCGAGACATGGCTTTTCCATTGTCAGATTTCCAAATATTTGATAGGCTGATACTGGTGACTCACTTTGTTTCAGGCGTCAAAGGATAGTTGTTTGCCTTCGAATCGACTCCTTTGGAGCAATAGGATAACATAGAGACACCTGGAAATCGAAGCGACTTTGACACCTTTTGTAATAGCACTTTAAGAACAGTATTCGGTGAAGCTTCAGCATATCTAAATAGACGCAAGTGATTTTTTGATAAATGGCTGCTCAATAATAATTTGAAACAAAGCGAAAAATGTATGTCAAGTGCGGCAAATGAGGAGCGTTCATATCATAACAAGTTTTATAAATATTCGGATCTTGGTGCAATAGCTGTTGCATACTTATGCATTAATACAATATTTATTACAATTATATATATTAAATTCAATTATACGAAATAATATCACACCATTTTAAATAGGATATAATCGGCATAGGAACCTAGAATCATTACCTATCGTGGTATATCATTGAATTAATTACATATGATGATATTTAATAGAAAAATCACCATGGCAAGACAGAATCTTGACCTCTTGTGGGATATCATGATTTAATTAAGTATTGAAAGCTTTCATAGAATGAAAGAAACTTTCATTAATACCCTTTTAAGTTTTGATTAGATTTCTATAAAAAATGAAATGATTCGATAACATTTGCAACGGTTATACATATCAATTTCCAAAACATTTGGTTGAAATGACTTGACAAAATTCTGTAACGATTATACATATTAATTTCGAAATCATTTGGTTGCACTTTTATATGTGCACAAACGGATAGACAGACAGGAGGACAGATCACATGACGTTTAGAGGTACTACGTATTTAGACACTGCTTGGTTATCCCATCAACCAAAAAACTATCGCCAAACTATAAGATTAAATGGCAGCAATAGATGATCGTGAATGTCACATTCAATGACAGTAAATACGATACACGTGTTTAAAACCTTATTAAGGGATTTTTATTTCGACTTTTTATTTCTTTTTTATTATTATTCTACTAATTATATATATTTTTTTGTTATTTATAATAAAATTGGTTCTACTCTGTTATCCCGTCAATCAATTTCGCCAAATTATACAAATCGCCAAACTAACAGCCAAATTATACATATTGACATAATTTTTATTTTAAATAACGAAAAAACAAATAATTAGTAGACTATTAATAAAAATATTAATAAAAAGTCGAAATAAAAATCACTTAATGACATTTTAAACACATGAATCGTATTTATTGTCATTGAAAGTGACATTCACGATCATCCATTATTGGCATTTAATCTTATACTTTGGCGATAATTTTTTGGTTGACGGGATAACCTAGTAGTACCTAAAATTTATGTCAATAGATATAATTACGCTATTACTTTGGCGATTTGTATTATTTGGAGAAATTGGTCATCGGGATATACAAGTTCTACCCGTATTTAGATAGGTACAAACACACCTAAAATTGTGTATACTCTAGAAGTTTTTGTCCATAGCAAGGTAACCCGTGTATATATTGCTAAAGATATCTTAAGCATATCTCATGCTCAAGATATGCTTGTCAGCATACTTTTAATACTTATTTTGTATTCGCACGTATTATAATTTGGTCATCGTAGATTTAATAAATTAAGTATGTTAAAATTGAACTAAATGATAAAAGAAATTAAAGTATATATAAAATATTTAAAACAAATTAAACGATGATACAATTCAAAATAATGGTTTTCTTCATTTTTTAACTAAAATTATAAATTATAAGTAAGCCATTCATATTCATAATCGTCAGAGATTTAGAATTAAAATGCAAAAGCTATGATAATTTATTTTAAAATCTTTGTTAGTTGTGTTAAATCAAAATTATACAGGGTGTCCGAGAAGTAATAGGACACACTTAAAGGGGAGGTAGGGGACATCACAAGGATTCAGAATTTCATAGTAACCATGGTCGGAAACGTCTTTGTTCGTCGGTAGGTTGTGTTGTTCACCAAACAATTGGTGTTTGGTCACCAATGAATTGGCAGTGGAGGACCGGTTCCTCGGCCACCACGCTCTCCTGATTTAAGCAGCATCAATTTCTTTCTTTGGGGTACACTGAAAAGGGCTGTGTACGCAACGTCTGAGGAATCTGAAATGGATCTGGTTGCAAGACTCACCTGTGCTGCTGCGGATATCCAACAAAATCCAGGTGTATTTGGGCGAGTCCGCCAAACCATGGTTCGACGGTGTAATGCATGTATCGCTAGAAATGGTGGAATTTTTGAACATCTTTTGTAACATTTTCACCTATCATCTACAACAGTAAATGAAATATCGTTGACCTATAAATTATTTGAGATGATCTCAGTCTTGTAGCCTCTTCGTTCCTTGTACCTGTCATATTACCTTCCCATGACGTTTCCGACCATGGGTTGCTATGCATTTCTGAATCATTGTGATGTCTCCTACTTGCCTTTAAAGTATTTCCCATTACTTCTGGGACACCCTGTATAAGAATTGCAGAAAAATTGTGATTCGCTTGCATTTTCAGAAGCAGTTCAAGCCTCACTCATATCTCTATGAAAAACACTTAACAGAAGCAAAACACATGAAAAATTGTTACTTATTTTTAAATGCTTCATAATTATAAGTTGCAAGCAAAAATCCAATAATGTGGCTGGTCGAAATTTCCACTTTAGCATTCAAAATGTTTGTAAATTATCTATATTTTACTGTGCATGTGCTAGCACAAGTTCTCTATAAAAATAAATAAATAAATAAATAAATGTATATATATATATATATATATATATATATATATATATATACCCAATATGTAAAACAATCAACAAAAAACAATACAAATTCATGTGAATTGCGCCGAAACGCTGCATTAAAACACATAAATTAAAAATATAATTTCAAACTTATCAATTTAGCAAGAACCAGCACACCCCCCTCACAAAACAAAAATCCCTTAAAATTGAAAATTCAACAATCAAAATACAAAAACAATAGGCTGCCAGCCTCATCAGCGATGGGTTTTATTAGACAAAAGCAGCCGGACACTCGAGTTTACAAAAACAAAATATATATAATATAATATTTTGTTTATATATACAAAAACAAAATATATATAAAAATATATTTTGTTTTTGTAAACTCGAGTGTCCGGCTGCTTTTGTCTAATAAAACCCATCGCTGATGAGGCTGGCAGCCTATTGTTTTTGTATTTTGATTGTTGAATTTTCAATTTTAAGGGATTTTTGTTTTGTGAGGGGGGTGTGCTGGTTCTTGCTAAATTGATAAATTTGAAATTATATATATATATATATATATATATACATATATATAAATTAAATTTGGCAGATTTATATAGCTAATAAAAACTGCATACTAAATGTGTCTTGCATTTCGTCTGTGTGTAACTTTTTTTAATTTATTTTTATCATACATCTATTTAATTTTTTTAAATTCTAATAAAAAAATTTCTACCATAAAAGCATTCGCTGTCGCAATAATGTTTTATTAAAATTTTTGATTTACACTAATCTTTTACCACAAATAGTTTCTAATATTGACAAAACTTTTTAAAAAAAGCTTTATTACATAAGTAATTATAAATGGTGCAAAAACAAACTATAAATTACCAAAAACAAAATTATATGCAATGAAATACTGGTAATACATCAAAACAAAATTATGATTTACATAAATTATTTTAAAGAAATATAAAGTTTCAGTAAATACAAATTTGAAATATTTTTTAAATATTTTAATGCCTTTAGAAAAAACAGGCGCGGTTCATTTTTTTTCAAGGAGTCGAAAGTTAAAATTTCTATTGTGTTAAATATAGATATTATAAATTATTTATATTATTAATAGATATTATAAATTATTATATTTAATTATTTAAAGTAAAAGTAACAGTTTTCACCACAAATATTATTGTTGGTCAAAAAATTATTTTCATAAGAGGAAAAATTGCTTGAAAAAATAGCATGTTTTCGTACCATTAGCATGAAATTGATTAAAAATCTAACAAGATAATCAAACTGATAAGAATTAATATTGCTTACCTTAACAACGTCATGCATTAAACTGAATCTAAACATCCAGTCTAGTTTTATTTCATTATTTTCTAATATATCCTATCGTAAGAAAGTAAAAATATTAAATACATATAAAAAAAAATTGTATTATAATTACTGTTATCTAAAAAATAAAATACTTAATTCTTTGCTGGACAAACTACTTTCACTCGCAAAATGTTGAAGTTCTTGAGTGACACAAATATTTATAATCAAATTTATTAGAAAATAAGCAAAGCAAAAGATTTTCTCTATTGTAATTATTAAAAAAGAAAATTTGATTCAATAATTCAGGCATGCATTTAGATATTAAAATAAGAAATCAATATAGTTATACATACATACATAATACATTGCCTTTCAAGGGTTAAATACAAACAATTACTAGTAATTAATAATTATTTATTATACTAAATTATTATAAGTAAAAATTGTATAGTCTTCAATGAAATAGTTTAATGCCAGTCAATTCGAGATTAATGTTAAAGTAATTAACAGACAATTTACCTTAAATAATTCTCTGATCTTGCCTAATTCCTATTAAAAGAACTGTTTTTTTTTTTTTTTTTTTTTTTTTTTTTTTTTTTTTTTGCATAGTTTTTTTATTCCCTCATGAGAATTCTTAATTTACAGATACGTTAAAATACATATTTTAGAAATTGGCAAAGAATTATTTTAAAGAAAATTATACAACACGATACATTTCTGAGTGATAAAGTTTCAACTTTCACTTTCAAAATGAACTTTCCTTAGGGGCAATCCGTCAAGTACGTAAAGTAACTATATTTTATTAAAATGTTTCGTTTAAATATTCCCATTCGATTTCTTTCTTTCTTTTTAGGTGCTTTCGTAATTATGTAAATACGTAGCACCTATTTTTGTCGTTCAGTCCGTCCGTCGGTCCGTCTGTCTGCCCGTCCTCATATAACAACGCAAAAACTACCCAACCGAATCGTTTGAAATTTAAAATACATAATTATTACATAATTTTGTCGAGTCATTTCAAATTTTATGAAAATCGGATGGATAGATCAATTACAGGGACAATCAAAAGGATTCCGTTACATTACGGTCAATGGGGAAAAAAGTTTCAAATGCATTTTAATCGTTTGAAATTTAAAACGTATATTTATTACATAATTTTGTCGAGTCATTTCAAATTTTATGAAAATCGTATGGATAGATCATTTACAGGGACAATCAAAAGGATTCCGTTACATTACGGTCAATGGGGAAAAAGGTTTCAAATGCATTTTAATCGTTTGAAATTTAAAACGTATATTTATTACATAATTTTGTCGAGTCATTTCAAATGTTATGAAAATCGGATGCATTGATCAATTACAGGGACAATCAAAAGTATTCCGTTACATTACGGTCAATGGGGAAAAAAGTTTCAAATGCATTTTAATGGTGTTACACTCATTTGAATAAAACAGAATTGACATGAATCTATGGAATATGTTCTAAAAATACATTTTGTACAATCTGTGATGCAAAGAATATTTATTATTAAATTACAGGGCCACACAAATGTATTCCCCTAAATAATGTTATACGGGGAAACATTGTTTAGGGGGTGTTTTAATTATATTAAACTACTTCACATTTTATGATAAAGATATACGTTAATAAAGTATAATAAAAATTACTCCCTGCATATTTACAGGAACACAAAGATTTCGACCACTATACTGTATCCAAAGTACGCTCTACTATATCAGCAAGATCTGAATATTTTAAAACTTCGTTATCAATGAACGCACCTCATTTGCTACGCTTTACGTGCAATTTCCAACTTGTTTATGTTTATTTAATTCGTATTTGCGCCAAATCTTTAATAAGTAATAATTAAAAATCGATTAAGATTATATATTTTTTTCAGAACTGATTTAATTGATGAAGATCCGGAAAAGCCAGGTAAAAATGTCTAAAAACTATAACAGCTTTGCCATTTGGCATGGTGAAATGACATCGGTAGCCAGGTTTTTTAAAAGTTACAGAAAGCTTCGTTAGGAGTTAAAAAAACATCAGAGCTGTAATTCTACACTAAATTTTCAGTGGCTCAAATATTGCATACTTTTATAGTTTTCACTTATCGTGGTTTGTAAATGTGATGCTTATTAAGTTACGTATTTTATGCATTAAAATTTTTAGAATGCATTTTGGAAATGGCATTGAGTTTAATTTATTATAAACACTTGTTCCACTGCTTTAAAAGAGGCTGATAAATAGCGATACGCCTTGTCTTTAAAGATTGGTATCGTGAATAGTGGAAATAAAAAAAAGAAGGGAAAATAAGAACAATAAATCTTTTAACATTATTTCTAAATTCTGAATGCTAATTGTTTTCTATTAATCTAATTTCAGAAACATATTATATTAGTGACTTTTCTAAGAAACTCAAGTAAGTATCCTATTTACACAGACTTTTACTAATCTGTTTAGATCATTTTAATATTTCAATTTTCGAGAGTATTTATGTAAAAAATATTATCTTGTCTTTAAAATATATTATGTTTTCTTCATTATTATTTAACATTATATTTCTTTGGCAATATTCTTATTCATATAATTTATACGATTTTTTATTATTGATTATATTATTTCAGTACTACATCCGACATCCTCATTGACGATATAGTATAATAGGCATAAGATTTGACAAACAAGAGCAGCAAAAAAGTGTCACTTTTATAAAATTATTCTTTAATATTCTGGAATTATTCGATCGATATAATGATAAGTATTGCTCTTTTTAAAATGCTCTGTCAACAAATTTCATCATTACATTTTTTTATATATTGCATAATATTATAGGACTCAAACGTATCAGCAAAAAGTTTGTAATTACTTATGTTCATTTCATTTTATGTATTTTACAAGCATCCACCTACTAACATTTTACAGTCTATAATACACATTTTCTTTTTATCTTAATTTTAAACATTTCTTTAACTTTTGCAGTTCTTTTGCTGAAATTAACTTGTAGGATTAGTTTAAACCAATAAATTAAAACGCTCATATAGTTTATGCATAACAATTTGGACATTATCTGGAATATTATTTCTAAGTATATAAAATGCATATATTAATTATCTATTTTATTTCTTCTTTTATCTTATGCTACTATATTGAATTTAGGTTAGTACTGTCGCATTAAATGTAATAAATTTCAATTTTTATTTTACTATTTTCCTCCCTTTTTACATTTAAAATGTCTAAATATTATGATATTAGTTAACATTTCAATTACCTATTAATTTTATAATGCATTTTATTAAATAAATTCTTTAAATTTTATTTATATATTTACAGAGATAATATGCTTATGGCATCTTCTAATAGATATATAATGCATTTAATTAATTATAATCATGTCAGTCTATTTTTTGCTACAATATTTTAGAAGTATATATTGTGACTGGTATGTTTTATCCATTTCTATACATTTTAATAATGTTATTATACTTTATTTTTAATGTTTTTCGCCACTTTATTTTGGTTTTATGTATGTTGGTAGCTTTAAATTGGTATCATTTTGCTTTTTCATTTCAAATACGAAGATGAAACCACACATTTTATTTGTAGTTTCAAACTATTTATGAGCCTGAAGATTCTATTTTGGCTATACAAATTTCAATTGCATTTATTTAAATTTTTTTCATGTTTCAATGTGGTAATTTTGTATTAAATTTAATAGTTTATATATATACAGGGTGTCCGAAAAGTCTGGAAACGGTCGAATAACTCGAGAAATACATATGAGATTGAAAAACGTAAATATATGTGTTAAATATTTTTAAATAAGCTACTCTGTGATACCAAATTTGACCTTCGTAACCGACCCCCTGGGGGTCAGAGGGGGGTCCAACTTTGAAATCTTAAATTATAACCCCCATTTTTTATTGCAGATTCGGATTCTACGGACAAAAATACGTAACTTTTGTATTTGATGTTTATTTCGAATCCTCGTTTATCACGGTGTAATTGAGCATATTAAATCGATACATATTTCGGCTTTTCCAACGGGATTTTCCCTAATCGAAACTAATTGAGGACACCATCAATTATGACATCAAATTCCTCGTCTTTTGCAATAATAGCGTTTCGTGAAAATCACCCATGCCGATTATTTCGGTAGTGCTACACAGTTAAAAATTTGATACATTTGCTGTAGCGTCACTCCACAGCTTTTATAGAATATCTCTTTCATGACCAATGAGAATGTTCCATAACACAGTAAAGTACATTGTAAAAAAAATTGACCCTTTTGCTGCATCGTCACTCCACCGCTTTTATAGAAAACGATTACTTTACTGTGTTATGGAGCATTCTCATTGGTCACAAAAAAGATATTCTATAATAGCTGTAGAGTGACGCTGCAGCAAATGGGTCAAATTTTTAACAGTGTAGCACTATTGAAATAATCGCCACGGGTGATTTTCAGGAAACGCTATTCCTACAAAAGACGAGGAATTTGACGTCAAAAAATCTGCCCAATCAGTTTCGATTAGGGAAAATCCCGTTGGAAAAGAGGGAATATGTATCGATTTAATATGCTCGATTACACCGTGATAAAGGAAGATTTGAAATAAATATCAAATACAAAAGTTACGTATTTTTGTCCGTAGAATCCGAATCTGCAATAAAAAATGGGGGTTATAATTTAAGATTTCAAAGTTGGACCCCCTCTGACCCCCAGGGGGTCGGTTTCGAAGGTCAAATTTGGTATCACAGAGTAGCTTATTTTAAAATATTTAATACATATATTTACGTTTTTCAATCTCATATGTATTTCTCGAGTTATTCGGCCGTTTCCAAACTTTTCGGACACCCTGTATATATGTATGTATGTATGGGATCTGATGAATCTACTATGGTTCTGCAAATTTCGAATATATTCTTTTTAATTCATTGTTTCATGTTTTATTGATATATATTGTTTTACAATTAATTATTTTATATACATATATGTGTAGGATTTATGAAAAAGAAGAAGAAAATGAAAAAAAAAAGAAAAATAAAAAAGTTGTTGATACCTGTAAACTTCCTTTCTGACAGTATTCTGTAACTAGACAACAGTGAGGCGCATCAATGCAACATCCAACAAACCTTACAATGTGTTCGTGCTGGAGATCTTTCATCTAGAGAGAAAAAAAAGAATAGTAACGCTTTTGCAACAAAAATTTAATAACTAAATGCAACATTAACAGGAGCTGACATTAAGAACTGTGGTATATTTTTTATTAATAAAATATCCACGCATACATGGGGAAATTTGAAGTCTAATATTCATCCTTGTCTGTACTTTTAAATGCCACATAATTTTAGGCATAATAACTCACAAGTATGCTGCTTCCAAAACTACGATTTTGTCTTATGAAAGCTTATTAAAATTGTTGAGCAGGTTTGGAGTACAGTAAATAGAAAAAAATTTCAGGTTTTTTATTGTGTTGATTTTTTCTTTCAATTTAACTTGATTGATATGTATATATTGCGGCACAAATTAGTAAGGGTATAAAGTTATACTGGGTTGGTTGGTTGGTTGGTTGGTTGATTTGGCGCAAGGTCCTCATTAGGACATGCTGCGCCAAGACAAACTCGAAGAGAAAAAACCAAGAGAAATAAATTAATTGTCAGTACTAAGAATAAAACCAAGTAAAAACAGTAATTATAAATCAAAGACTATAGCTAAAAAACACTCAGTGTCAATTAAAACTGTAAAAGTTGAGAATAAAAGTTAAAATACAAACAGTGTAAAAGTTGACATATAATACTACATAAAAATCAAGGATGTAATGCATTGATACATGTAATTAAAATATAACTGGTTAAAATTGGAACAATTAATAAAGAAATAATAACATGAAACTGTAAATAAAAAATAAAAATATATTTAAATACAAAGTAGTGAAAATAAACTATGTCAGTTGGGCTCATACTCTTCTAACATGGTATTATCATCATCAGCATCTGAGTCATTACTATAGCACTCTGATTGCATGGCCTCTTCAACATACTGCTGCAACTGTTTAGGATCTTTAACACTTTTAATGGTTGGGCTAAGGTTAGAGTTTTTCTTCCTTTTACCTACAGTATTCCACTGTGGATAGCCTGGAGTGTAAGTTTTCTTTTTTCCTATATGTGAGCTAGTTTGTTTTATATTTTGTTTCTGAACAATACCAGACTTCTGTGGTACTTTTGAGCTAGTGGATGTCTTGGTCTCGGTCTGGAGTTTAAATGATTTTGGAGAATTTTTAGTGGATGGAGCAGTCATTGTATCAGTATTGAATTTGGATGAGTTTTTAGATTGAGCTAATAATTTCTGTCGTTTTTTTTCTAAATTAATTATTTTAACGAATTCTGAAGACGGTGACCAGCATTCTAATTGTGGGTTTCCAGTCATTTTAGTAGGGAGACAGACATCCCGAGATTCTTTAATAGGAGTGCTTGTTGATTGTGTTACAGTTGATTTAATGGGAGGAAAAGTGGAATCAGTTTGGGTACTTATGTGTCTTATTGATGTTGCTTGCTGCTTGAGTATACTGGAGTAGGAAGTTCCAACGGAAGGGGTTCTGGATTCAACAACTTTTCGGGCATCGGTATAAGATAAATTCTGAGTAATTTTAACAGTGATAATTTCCTTTTCTCGTTTCCAATTAGGACATGTGCGAGAAAATTATGTGTGATCACCTTTACAGTTTGCACAGACATCCACGACATTGGCCATTGGTATTGGTATGGGCATAACGCTGGCATTTAAGACATCGGAGAGGGTTTGGTATATATGGTCGGACTGGGCGGCTTAGATAGCCAGCTTTAATTTTTGTTGGCAATGTGGGACTATTGAAGGTTAGGATAATGTATTTAGTGGGAATTATCTGCTCATTTCTATGGATGGTGATATGGCGTACATCTATGATATTTTGGTGTTTTAAATTTTCTAGAAGTTCGTCTTTGGTGGAGTATAAAAGGTCAGGTTCAGATATTACACCGCGGCTCGTATTTAAAGTTTTATGAATTTGTACAGCAACAGAAAAGGTGCCAATTGTAATGCAATCAGAGAGTAGTTGAGATTGTTTTGCTGTAGAAACCTCAACTAGCAGATCGCCAGATTGTAGTTTTTTGAGAGAATGACCATCTCCCAAGACAGACTGAAATGTTTTAACAATGAGAAAAGGTGAAGTTTTTTTAAAGGAGCAATCAGAGTGGCTATCAGTACGTTTGATGATAAAAAAGCGAGTGAAGCAGGAAGTCTGTACACTTTGTTGCTCTCCACTAGGGAGAGAAATAGAAGGGAAAGTTTTTCCATCCATATTAAAGAAAAATAAAATTCAGACCCCGGCCGCACCACTCACTACCGAGCCCAACAAGGGGATGCACATTCGTGCACCTGTGCTAACCAGGGCCCATACGGTCACAAGACAAACCTATGTCAGCCTCCACCCTTAACGAGATGACTAGTATTTGCTCGATCACTTGATCCCTAAAGCCAGTGACAAAAGTCAGCTGACCATCCGATTCATGCATACGGGACCAATATGCACCTCCTGTCTACCTGAAGCAGAGGCCAAAGCAGTGTGTTAGTTTCCCTCAACTGCCAGGATCCCCCTTTCCAGGGACACGGGTCGCCACGCACGGCCAATACTTGGGTGGTTTACAATTCTCCATGAGTCGACATACAGGATGATATCGGTTCATACAGAATTGCCCTCACCTCCGAAAAGGAAACCACAATGAGAGTGAAACAAAGATGAAATGAACGCAAGAGGAGTGAGGGGAAAAGGAAAAGAGAAAGATCACTCAGGTTCCCCGGGTTTGTGAAGCCCGTGAATACCTAAAGAAGGTATCCCCCTGGGGGAGAGTTATACTGGGAATGAAAATTTAATATATTGCCTAACCTGCATACGAATATCTGAAAAGGCTAATGGCTTTAATGATTTCAAAAAAGATTTGTCTGTCGTGGTTTGACTGCTACAATAAGTATAATTAGACTATTGGATATTCGTAAAATGCACAAATTATTTTTATGAAAAGTGGAATGTCAATAAATAATTAGCCCTTAATGGTAGGCCCTACCTCAGCAACTGTGAGAAATTCTTTGAATTTCCCACTTATCGAGAATAATGATAATCTGTAAATAAAATTTTCATTGATAATAACATAGATGTCTAAAATCATATTTTTCCAAAACGGAAATCTCTTTTCCCCAAGTATAAGTCTGCAAAGCAAATAATATCAATACGATATTTCTTAACTGAACGTTATTGCCGCTTAAGAGGCTACTTCATTCAAATGAAAAGACACGTCTGCTAATACTATTCCTATGGAAGAAATTTATAAAGATATCTCGGTTGCGTTTTAATACTTTTAAATGTTTTTTTTGCGTTGGATAACTGAGATTGCTCTGTATGAAGTCCGCTTATATTTTGTTGCTATACTTTGTTTACAGATATTTTTTGTGAGGTCACTTTCATTTTCTGAGCCGATTTGGAAAGCGAAATTAGTTCATAAAAAATATCTGCAACCGAACTCGAAAAAAGTAAAAAACGGAATGCTTTTTGATCAATTTCAGCTATCCAATGCAAAAAAATATCATTTAAATACATTGAAATGCAATCTATCTATCTCTATAAATTTCTTCAGTAGGATTAGCATTAGCGAACGGGACTTTTAGTTTGATTGCAGTAGCCCCTTAAGATAGTACTGTAGATTAATTATGGAACGATAGAACAGTGAAAAGAATGTACAGTTTCGGCAGTGCAAATCAGTACGATTTAAACCACTCACAATACTTTTAAAATATTTATTTATTTTCTAATTGTTACATTTTTTTGTATTGCTTATATGAATTGCCACGTATTAATATTGTACAAATTACTGTATAATAATGTATAATGCTGAATAATATTGTAATTTTTTTATCTGATCAGAAACCACCGCTATGTTAAATCAAACTTTATTCAACAAACGTGATCAATTTAAATGGAGTATTATACACTGAGAAACATTTGTGGAAACGTTACTCCGTAAAATTGGTATTGGTGGCAGCATTGCTGCCTCCAATTTTATGGAGTATTTTAACTGTTAAAACCGGTGTAACATTGGCATGTTACACCAGTAATATACGTTTAAATTACACCATTGCATATGTGAAAACATTTACTCCATGAAATTGGAGGCAGCATTTGCCACCATTTTTACACCAATTGTATGGAATAACGTTTCCACAAATGTTTTCCAGTGTACTTGAAGACAAAATTTTCCGTGACTATTACATTGATACCTTTGTAAATAAGAAAGAAAACTTCTTGATGAAAAATTAAAAGATTAGTGACAAATTTCAAAATTCAACTGTGAAATTCGATTATAAATAACTATAAAATGTTTATAATTATTATATTGCGTTTTCTGACACGTATAAGAAGTTTGATGTTGATATTTCAGTATTTTCTGCAATAAAAAAAAAGTATCTATAATATACAATTTCGAAAACACATATTCATTTTTTTATAAGAACATTAATAAAGCTGAATGAAATTCATATTTTTTATTTAGCACTTTCCAACAAAGTTGAAAAGTGCTTATGCATTCGGTTTGTCTGTCCGTCTGTTTGTCAATCCGCGCTCTAAATCGGGTAAATATACTCGGATTGTCATGAAACTTTTGGACGTTAATGACGTGTACCCGAGCACAAACCCTATTAAAAATGAAGTTTTTGTCATGATTAGTTTATTTACAGGGACAGTCAAAAGTTCCATTGCATTGCGGCCTATGGGGGAAAATCGTTTAAAATGAATTTTAAAGATGTTACACCTTGTTAAACATCTTTAAATTTATATGCATCTAGAAAGTGCACTAAAATATGCATTTTGTAAAGTATGCAAAATAAATTATTATTATTCATTTACAGCGCCACACAAAATATTTCCAATACATAATAATAAAGGGGGAATTGTTTGCGACATATTTTTTTATTGTGTAAATGATTTCATATAAAATCAAATTGATATACATTGCTGAGGATTAATATGAGTTATTTCATGCAAAATGCGTAGTGATAATACGCAGTTACAGGGACACATTAAACATTTCAAATATTATATTCTAACCGAAATCCTGTTTATTATAAAAGATGGCTATTAGATGGATGAAATGCATTTTTAATTATGATGTACGCTTTTAAGTTATGTATGCATATTATATGGGCAATATAAATGCTAATTGTTACACAATTTAGATATACAGGCACAGAGTTGCACAAAAGTTCTCGGAAAGGTTACTGAATATGAGCGTAATTTACTTAAAGGTGGTTTATAAATATGTTGTGCCTTTTTACGATGAACTGCATTTAGTTTACTAAGACATTTTTGTAGTATATAGATAAAATGCTATACAGGGTCACTCAAATAACTGGATATATGTTCACCTTTGGATGATAATTTCTGAAAATTTGATTTAAGTAGTTTAAAGAGAATTTATTTTAGTAAATTTTAATAAACTTTACTTTTGTAAACATTAGTAAAATACCTTCTTGTATTAAAAGTACTATGTTTTTTACAGTACTAAACAAAAGTTTCAAGTATGTTTCCATCTATTAATATAAATTTCTGAAAGGAAAATTTGAACCAGTTTTCGTTTTCTTGCTAAACTAAATTTTACCATTATATAGTCTATATATTAACCGACAGATCAAATACAAGGCTTTTCAAAAGCATTTGAATGCGTATTTGGATATGGACAATAATACGTTATTTTCCTGGATAACGAAGTTTTGTTAAAGATTTCAAGAAGTGTTGGAAAGGGCTTCATAATCTATGCTAAAAGCATGATTTTTCTTGCTTGTTTATTTATAAATTTAATTTAATATGTACATTATACTAGAGTGCAATTTCATAATGACACTTTAAATTTGATAGGACTTTAATTGTTTTTAAACTAAACCAAAATTACATTTCATTGTGAAAAAAAAATGTAAATGTCTTTCATTTGGGATATATTCCCTTATCCTCTATACAACACAGCAAGACATTTTATCCTTTATGAAGGTATATAAATTCCCCTTTATTGCGTTAAGATATTTAGGGGTGAAAAATTAAATTTTAAACCGTATTTGAAACAAACTGAGTATATCCTAAGACTTTTTTGCCATCCTGGTAAACAATAAGATTTGGAATTTAAAATTTTAAACAGAATTATAAAAAATCATATTAATTAGAAATATATAAAGTTTATTGTGCCTAAATAAAATAACAGCAGTAAGACATACTTGAAAAAATGCATAGAGCATAGAAAAACAGCATTGTATAGTAATATAGGGACAAAGCATTCCTTATGAAGAATTATACTTATAATGCTGCAATGTTAGAGAAATAGGTCAGTGGATACTAAACTAAGTTTTAAAATATTCAAATTAAAAATCTTAAAAAAAACATTCGTGCAATTTTGTCTAGTATTTATATTAGAGTTTTATGCTTGAAATATTTGTGAAGATTTTAGCACAAATTCTGTAAAAGCTGTTTACCCAGATAGAACATACTCTTATATATATTTTCTTTACTCAGCATTCTCATATTTGATATTATGATTGAAATAAATCTTGTAGAAAAAAACTGTTTTGTACTGACGACTACCATGGGCGTCATTGCAGAAAACAAAAGATATCTGAATATTCATTGAAGCTATATAAGAAACATTTAGAAAACATATATATTTTAATCTCAAAAATAAGAAAAAACGGGGCGCATTGAAATGTTGCAATGGAAATAGGATAAACTGTAAAAATGATAAGGTATATTATTATATAACTTTTGAATAGCGAACAAGAAATCAATTCATTTATTTAGTAAAAAGAATATTGCTATAGATTTTAACCCAAAGATAAATATTTATTTGAAAATTTAACAATAACGAAAATATCTTATTGAGATTTTTAATAGTTTTACCTTGCTTTACGTGAAATGCGATATCATGAAAAATCATTGGAGTTTTCATTTACTTAGTCAATGCAATCATATGCAATATCAATTACCTAAGCAGTTGAAATATAGTACAATTCCTTCATAGTTCATTCTTTTTGAATGAAAATGATGAAAATTTTCAACAGTTCTCGGTATTTTGTACATTGAATACAAAGCATAAATATGTTAAAATAATCATTAATATAGCTTCATTACTATTGTTCCTAACAATAACAATATTTTTAACATTTCGGGTATGATAATGGTGAAGCACACGCGACTCTGATTTTCTATACAAAAATTATTTTTTTAGTATGTTCTTCTATCTCTAAAAGTTCCTATTATCATTTTAATGCTCCTTTGTATAGATATAATATAGTTTTACATTATTTCACCGATGTATTATATGTTTTGTAACTACAATAAAACTCTAAATAGCGGCCCCTACTGGGAGCAGGATAAGGTGACCGTACTTCGGAGGTTGCCGTTATTCAGAAGTTCCACATTTTAAAAGCTTAAAATTACACTGTGTTAAGATCAGTTGATTGTAAATAAAGATACTATATCTTTAGAAAGAACGTAATTCCCAAATAACTGATCAAAATTATTTTATTTTTATAGTTAAAATATACAAACTCTTAAATATGTTTTTATTTTTCACTAAAAGTATCACTTATTCACAGTTTGTCATTTTCAATTAATTAATTAATTTTTTATTTAAGTATGTCTCTTTATCTAAATGTATAATGATTTCCACAGATTTTTTATAGGATTTGTTATCATTTTGACAAAGCGCAAAATGTTTACCCTGTTTCTCTTTAATTTCTGGGCTATTTTTCAACGACATTGGTTCAGATAATGGGAGATTTTTGTCTTGATGGACCGAAAGCCATTCCAAAAGCAACTTATCAATCTCACCATACTCCGTTCTTCAACTCTTAGTTTCAAACTACAAACTTACACCTTGAAACGTCTCGTCTAACTAAAATTCGCTTTTTTTCAAAATGTTATCTGTGTGGGTCATTATGAAATTGCACATTTCCGGAGTTGATTTCAAACACTTTTCTAGGGATGAGATTTCTCTGATCCAGGAGACATTATAGAGTTACGGGTTGGGGGGGGGGGAGGAATTGCAATTGTTGACTGTTGAAAACACGAAATCTTATATTTTCCGGGGGGACACCGCATTGCTCCAAGGCAGGGGGACATTTTCCCTCCGGGCCATCCCCTGAATTCAACACTGATACATTTCAGCTAATTTTCGTGCATTTCACCGTTTTCGCTGTCCTGGATAATTTTTAAGTTAAAAATTTTATTTGAACTCATTTTGTATCAAAATACACATGCTACACACACACACACACAAAAAAAAAAAAAACTTGTTACACGATTTACAAAGATGGCCGTTGTTCAGAATTTGTTGTTAGAAGGTTTGGTATAATGCTATTTCTGTGGAAGAGAGTCGGTAATAATAAAATATGACCAGTATTTGGAAGCTACCGTTGTTCGGACAGACCGTTGTAAGAAGTTTCACTGTATTATAAATACAATAACTGATATTTCAATTAATAAGTGTTGTTGAATGATGCTTGAGGTGAAATTATTTTTTTTTATTTTGAATAATATTTTAATGTCTGCAGTTGAATTATAATTAAAAAAACAAAGCAAATATAATTTTAAAGAAAATCTTATAAAACGGCGTAATTAATTAAAATTTATTATTAATTTTTGGTTATTTTTTGTAAAATCAGTACTATACTTTTTTAAATATAAATATTTTTGGTTTAATTTTTTCACATTCTTTAGAATACACTATATAAAACTGAGCATCGATTTTTAGATGCATGGGATATTACATTTAATATCAAACTTTTTCCTCCGTGTATTGTAAAAAAATTGTAGAAAATCAACAAACTCACAATTTAAATATATTTTTTAAAAAAACTATAAATTTGATTACTGGATCTATTTATAGAATTATTACGTAGACCATGGAAAACAAGTATACAAATTTCATACATCTAACTTATTTAGGGAAAAGCCTCAGTATTTACCGATCAAGCAAGTTAAGAAAATATAAACATGGAGAAAAATCAGCTTAAATATTTAATTTTATAAAAAATGACATGTTTTAGCTACTAACTTGTGTCAAGTTAATTTACAGTTTTATCAACTGCAAGAGGTGTCATTTTGTAACGCATACTCACATTCTTTGGTGTACAGACAACTATTAAAATTGAAGAGCTTAGCAGAAGAATATGTTGTACTACATTTTCTCCAAATATGTTTTATTGTTATTACTATTATTATTATTAATTGTTAAAAATATTATTAGATGTTCTATTACATGGTAAAACTAAAAGACCAAGATTCTAATTAGTTTTGAAGACGTCATGAATTATTCCGCAACATTTAATATTGTGATATTAAATAGTTTAAATATCATTTTTAAAAATTTATGTTTGAAAGTTAATTGTTTATAAGTTTTTCTGAAAGAGTTTCGTGACAGCTGTTAAACTATTAAAATAGGTGCTACAAAGAAAAAAAAACATGAAGAAAAATTAAAAGAAAAAGCTTTCATTCAATTGTCTTGCAATCTCATTTTTGTTCCATAATACCTTCTTCCTGAAATCTCTTCAAATGTTGAAAATTCATTTTGCAAATTAAAAAGCTGGACGTCTATCAAATATTTCTATAGAATTTTAAATTAAAATAAATTAATTAACTAATAACAAAATAATTTTAATGTTGTATTTCTCTTTTATAAAGTGTAAAACAAAATATTTTCTATACAGTAGAATCTACATTATTTTTCAGTACGTTCTAAGTACTGAAGTACAGCAAATTAGTAAAAAAAAATCATAAAATAATTCTGCACATCTTTACATTCATCCTTTCAAATTTATTAAGACAGAAAATCAAATTGCTCTAATTATAGCATTCGTAATAATTCTTTGTATTCAGTTTTCCCTTGATATTTTCTGTTTTCGGGTATTTTATTTCCCTTTAGCATATCCGAGAATCAATATTCTCAAACCTAATCTTCTAAGAACACATTTTATCATTTGTGGGGTTAGATACATCCATTAAAAATCCATTCATTTCTAAACTTGCGGCTTTTGGTAAATCTCTTGAAAATAATAATAAAAAATAATCATTGTAACTATAATTAAGTCATTCTTTAAAATTGCACTGACATTTTTTTTTATCTTAGAATTACTGTACTGAACCTTTAAGAGGTAAATACTATCTCAACTGTGTTGCCTTAGAAAAAATCAAATGTTTATTGTTAATGTTTGAGCGTTTTTGAAACTTTGTTTTAATAAATGGAAGTATTTTCATACTTCAAAGTTTCAATTTAGTACTAAATAAAAAACAACATACAATAATTCTGAGCACATCTTTGTATTAAAAATCCGCTTATTCATCCTTTCAATTTTTTTAAATGAGAAAATAAAATTGTTCTAATTATAAATTTCCTAATAGCTTCTAATAGTTTTCTAATAGCTGTATTCAAATTTCCCTTGACATTTTCTGTTTTATCGTTATTTTCGGATATTTTATCTCCCTCTAACATTTCCGAAAATCAATATTCTCGAAACTAATATTTTAAGAACATATTCTATCATTTGTGACATTAGATACATCTATTAAAAGTTCATTCATTTCTAAACTTGTCGCTTTTGGTAAATCTCTTGAAAATAATAAAAACAATAACAAGCTTTGTAACTATAATTTAGATCATTATTTCAAATGTAATCTTTTATCTTAGAATTACTGTACTGATCCTTTGAGAGATAATTACTCTCTCAGCTTACAGTATTACTATAAATAAAATAAAATGTGTATTGTTAATTTTTGAGCATTTTCGAACTAGTATTTTAAAAGCTAAATTTGTATAAACTGAAATCAAAACTTTCAAAATAATTCTTTGTATTCAATTTTCCCCTTGACATTTTCTGTTTTAATGTTATATCCAGATATTTTATTTCTCTTTTAACTTTTCCGAGAATCAATATTCTCGAAACTAATCTTTTAAGAACACATTCTATCATTTGTAACGTTGAATACATCCATAAAAAGTTCATTCATTTTTAAACTTGTCGTTTTCGGTAAATCTCTTGAAATTAATAAAAAGTAGCAATCTTTGTAACTATAATTAAAATCATTATTTCAAAAGTCCCTGAGATCTTTCATCTTAGAGTTACTGCATTGATCCTCTGAGAAGTAATTACTTTCTTAATGTACAGTTTTGCTTTAGATAAAATCAAATGTCGAATGTTAATGTTTGAGCGATTTCGAAATTGTAATTTATAAAATAAGTAATTCTGTACTTCAAAAGCTTCAAAGTTTCAGTTTAATACTAAGTAAAAAACAACATACAATAACGCTGAGTACATCTTTGCATTAAAAATACGCTTATTCATCCTTTAAAATTTATTAAATGAGAAATCCAAATTGTTCTAATTGTAACTTTCTTAATAATTATTTATATTCAACTTTTCCTTTGACATTTTCTGTTTTATCGTTATTTTCGGATATTTTATTTCATCCCTTTAACATTTCCGAGAATCCATATTCTCGAAACTAATCGTTTAAGAACACATTCTATGATTTGTGATGTTGGAAACATATTGTCAATTTGTCGCTTTTGGTAAATCTCTTGAAAATAATAAAAACAATGATAATCTTTGTAACTGCAATTAAGATTATTTTTTCAAATTTCACTGACATCTTTTTATCTTAGAATTGCTCTATTTATCATTTTGAGAGGTAATTACTCTATCAGCTTACAGTATTGCCTTTGATAAAATCAAATGTTTATTGTTAATGTTTAAGTGTTTTCGAAATGGTATTTCAAAAGATAGATTTGTTTAAGCTGAAATACAAACTTTAGAAATGCTAAAGTTTCTATAAATTCATGCAACACAGTTTATTTGAATTAATTTGCATAAAATGTTACAACTCTTTAGAAGGAAAAGATATTTATTAAATTTTCTCACAATTTCATTCTTGGTACATAAAATCTTCTTGAACTAATCTCTTCAAAAAGTGGGGGTTTTCTTCTACAATTTAAAAGCTGGATGTCTATTATCAATTTCTATAGCATCTTATATTAAAATAAATTCTTTCTAAAATCAAAATATTTTAATGTTATATTTTGTTTTTATAAATTGCAGAAGCAAATGTTTCCTTTATATAAGAATCTACATAGCTTTTTAGTACTAAAAAAGCAACATACAATAATTCTGAGCACATCTTTCCTTTAAAAATACGCTTATTCATCCTTTCATATTTATTAAGTAAAAATTGCTCTAATTATAATTTTCCTAATAATTGTTTATAATCAATTTTTCCTTGACATTTTCTGCTTTATCGTTATCTTCGGATATTTTATTTTTCTTTAACATTTCCGAGAATCAATATTCTCAAAACTAATCTTTTAAGAACGCATTCTATCATTTGTGACATTAGATACATCCATTTAAAGTTCATTCATTTCTCAACTTGTCGCTTTTGGTAAATTTATTGAAAATAAAAAAAAGAATAATAATCTTTGTAACTGCAATTAAGGTCTTTATTTCAAATGTCACTGACATCTTTTATCTTAGAATTACTGTACTGATCCTTTGAGACGTCATTACTCTCTCAGCTTACAGTATTGCCTTTGATAAAATCAAATGTTTATTGTTAATGTGTTCGCAAACGTAACTTAAATGCTAAATTTGTAAAAGCTTCATCAAGCTTTTTAAATCTTAAAGTTTCATTAATTGCATTTGACGCAGTTTATTTGATTTAATTTGCATAGAATGTTACGACTCTTTCGAAGCAAAAATCGTGCGTTCAATTTTCTCGCAATCTCATTTTTGCTACATAAAATCTTCATGAACTAAGCTCTTCAAAATGTGGGAATTTCCTTTTACTATTAAAAAGCTGAATATCTATTGCCTATTTCTATAACATTTTATATAAAAATAAATCAATTCTAATAACAAAATATTTTTAATGTTAAATTTTCTTTTACAAAGTGTAAATGCAAATGTTTCTTCAATCAAATCGATATTCTCTAAACTAATATTTTAAGAATTCTGTCATTTGTGACTTTGGATACATCCATTAAGAGTTCAATCATTTCTCATCTTGTCGCTTTTCGTAAATCTCTTGAAAATAATAAAAACAATAGTAGTCTTTGTAACTACTTTTAAAGTCATTATTTCAAATGTCACTGACATCTTTTACCTTAGAATTACTGTACTTATCCTTTGAGAGGTATTTACTCTATCAACTTACAATATTGCCTCATATAAAATCAAATATTTATTGTTAATGTTTGAACGTTTTCGAAATAGTATTCTAAAAAATATATTTGTATAAAGTGACATTAAAAACTTCCAAAATAATTCTTTCTATTCAATTTTCCCTTCACATTTTCTGTTTTATCGCTATTTTCCGATATTTCATTTCCCTTTAACATTTCTGAGAATCAATATTCTCGAAACTAATCTTCTATAAACACATTCTATCGTTTGTGACGTTAGTTACATCCATTGAAAGTTCATTCATTTCTAAACTTGTCGCTTTTGGTAAAGCTCTTGAAAATAATAATAATAATTATCTTTGTAACTATAATTAAGATCATTATTTCAAAAGTCACTGACATCTTTTATCTTAGAATCAATGTACTTATCCTTTGAGCGGTAATTAGTCTCTCAACTACAGTTATTATTGCCTTAGATAAAATCAAATGTTTATTGTCAATGTTTGACCGTTTTCGATATAATATTTCAATAAATGAAATATTTGCATACTTCAAAGCTTCAAAGTTTCAGTTTAGTAATAAATACAAAACAACATACAATCATTCTCAGTATATTTTTGCATTAAAAATAAATTTATGCATTCTTTCAAATTTATTAAATGAGAAAATCAAATTGTTCTTATTAAAACTTTCCTAATAAATTTTTGCTTTAAACTTTTCCCTTGACATTTCCAGCTTTATCGTTATTTTCGGATGTTTTATTTTATCCCTTTAACATTTCCGAGAATCAATATTCTCGAAACTAATCTTTTAAGAACACATTCTATCATTTGTGATGCTGGATACATCCATTAAAAGTTCATTCATTTCCCAACTTGTCACTTTCAATAAATCTCTTAAAATTATAAAAACAATACCAATCTTTGTAACTATAATTAAGATCTTTATTTCAAATGTCACTGACATATTTTATCTCAGAGTTTCTGTATTCATCATTTGAGAGATAATTACTCTCTCAATATACAGTATTGCCTCAGATAAAATCAAATATTTACTTTTAATGTTTGAGCTTTTTCGAAATATCATTTTAGAATCTAAATTTGTATAAATTTGTAATATTTGTATTGAATATTAAATAGTTTTAAAGAAAATTTAGTAGAAAAAGCTTTCGTTTAATTTTCTTGCAATCTTGAAATCCATACTAGAAACTGTGTAATTTTTGAAACTAAAAAAATAACAACATAAAGTAATTTTGAGCACGCATTTGCATTAAAAACACGCTTATTCAAACTGTCAAATTTATTAAATGAGAAAATTAAATTGCTCCTAAGTGTAACACTCCTAATAATTATTTGTATTTAGTTTTCAATTGCCATTTTCTGTTTTATCGTTATTTTCGGTCATTTCATTTTCCTTTAGCATTTCTGAGAATCAATATTCTCGAAACAAATTTTTTTAAGAACACATTCTATCATTTGTGTCGTAGGATGTATCCATTTAAAGTTCATTTATTTCTAAATTTGTCGCTTTTTGTAAATCTCTTGAAAATAATAAAAGCTTTGTAACTATAATTAATGTCATTATTTAAAATTGATACTCACATCTTTTATCTTAGAATTACTATACTAATCCTTTAAGAGTTAATGATTCTCTCAACTTACAGTATTACCTTAGATAAAATCAAATGTTTATTATTAATGTTTTAGCGTTTTCGCAAAATTAATTTAAAAGCTAAATTTGTAAAAGCTTAAATTAAAACTTTTCAAATCTTAAACTGCATGTAATATAATCAATACCTGCATCTAACGAAGTTTATTTGATTTAATTCGCATAAAATGTTACGACTCTTTTGAAGGAAAAGAAATAATTTTTTTTCAAAGGAAAAATCTTTCATTCAATTTTCTCGCAACCTCATTTTTGTTACATAAAATCTTCTTGAACTAATCCCTTCAAAATGTCGGAATTTCCTTTTACTGTTAAAAAGCTGGATGTCTATTACCTATTTCTATAACATGTGTGTCCTATAATGCGAATATTTTCTTTATATTAGAATCAACATCATTTTATTGTACTTAAAAAAAACAACATACAATAATTCTGAGCACATCTTTGCAATAAAAATACGCTTATTCATCCTTTCAAATTTATTAAATGAAAAAATCAAATTGTTCTGATAATAACTTTTCTAATAATTATATGGATTCAATTTTCCCTTGACATTTTCTGTATTATCGTTATTCGCGGATACTTTATTTCTCTTTAACACTCCTGAAAATCCATATTCTCGAAACTAATCTTTCAAGAACACATTCTATATTTTGTGACGTTGGATACAACCATTAAAAGTTCATTCACTTCTAAAATTCTCGCTTTCGGTAAATCTCTTGAAAATAATAAAAACAATAACAATATTTGTAACTATAATTAAGGACATAATTTAAATGGCCCTGACATCTTTTATCTTAGATTTAATGGAAATTTAATTAGAATTAATTTAGATTTAATTAGAATTACTGATCCTTTGAGTGGTAATTAATCTATCAACTGCAGTATTAATTGCCTTAGATAAAATGAAAGTTTTATTTTTAATGTTTGAGCGTTTTCGAAATAGTATTTTAATAAATTAAGTATTTTCATACTTCAAAGTTTCAAAGTTTCAGTTTAGTACTAATTAAAAAACAACATACAATCATTCTGAGCACATCTTTGCATTAAAATACGCTTATTCATGCTTTCAATTTTTTTTAAATTATAAAATCAATTTGTTCTAATTCTAAATTTCCTAATTGCTCTTTGTATTAATTTTTCCCCTGACATTTTCTGTTTCATCGTTATATTCGGTCATTTTATTTCCCTTTAACATTTCAAAGAATCAATATTCTCGAAACTAATCTTTTAAAAACACATTTGTGACATTAGATACATCCATTAAAAGTTCATTAATTTCTAAACTTGTCGCTTTCAACAAATCTCTTAAAAATAATAAAAACAATAACAAGCTTTGTAACTATAATCAAGGTCATTACTTCAAATGTCACTGACATCTTTTATCTTAGAATTACTGTACTGATCCTTTGAGAGGTAATTACTGTCTCAACTTACAGCATTGTCTTAGATAAAATCCAATGTTTATTGTTAATGTTTGAGCGTTTTCGAAAGAGTATTTTAAAAGCTAAATTTATATAAGCTGAAATCAAAACTTTTCATAAACTAAAGCTCTAATCATTGCATTCAATCAAGTTTATTTGATTTAACCCTTTCGGATCTGGTGTACTATTAATAGTATACCAACAGTATTAATGTCTTTTAATTGAATATTATTGTGTTTTAATAAATACTTTTGTTACTATTTAATGTGGTAATTGATAATGTTAGTATGTGTCTATGCATTGACTATATTACTTCGTTAAGGTATAGGTCAGTAGTAATAATAATAATAATAAATATTTGCTTAATTCTCATTGCACCGTTTGCGATTCTTTTATTTTAAACATATATTTCACTCTTTAAATTTAAAATGATATTTACTTTCCTGGAAGAATCATTTATAATAAAACGCAAAAAGTATTAGAAATTTGTAATATCGGTTAAATATCGTTGTAATATAATATTTTCTAAATATTTCCAAAGTGTTTTCCTTATCATATTGTCATATGAATGTGAATTAAGTTGCACGCAAAATTAGAATACTTGTTATATTTCAAACAGTAAAATATTCGTTAAACACTAGTTAATCCATTTGGATAGTTAGTGTTAATATTATTAATGAAAAAGTAATTTTTTCTAAAGATTAAAAAAAAAAAGTCGGACCCGAAAGGGTTAATTTGCATAACATGTCTATAAATTTATTTATGAGAATCAATATTCTCGAAACTTATCTTTTCTCAACTTGTCGCTTTTGGTAAATCTCTTGAAAAAAAAAATAATAATAATCTTTTTAACTATAATTAAGGCAATTATTTCAAATGTCAGTGACATATTTTATCTTTGAATTACTGTACTGACCCTTTGAGAGGTAATTATTCACTCACCTTACTATATTGCCTTAGATAAAATCGAATGTTTATTGTTAATGTTTGAACGTTTTCAAAATAGTATTTTAAAAGCTAAATTTGTATAAGCTGAAATCAAAACATTTCATAATTAAAATTTTAATAACTCCGTACAGCTAAGTTTATTTGATTTAAATTGCATAAAATTTTACGATTCTTTAGAAGGACAAAAAATCTTATTCTTATCTTAACTTACAGTATTGGCTTAGATAATATCGAATGTTTATTTTTAATGTTTGAGCTTTTTCAAAATAGTATTTTAACAGCTAAATTTGTATAAGTTCAAATCCAAACTTTTCAAACTTTAAAGTTTCAATATCTGCATTAAACCCAGTTTATTTAATTTGCATAAAATGTTACGATTCTTTAGAAGGAAAAGAAACATTTTTTTAAACGAAAAAACGTTCATTCAATTTTCTCACAATCTCATTTTTTTTTTTTTTTTTTTTTTTTTTTTTACATAAAATATTCTTGAACAAAGATCTTCAAAATGTGAGAATTTCCTTTTACAATTAAAAAGATGGATATCTATTATCTATTCTATATTAAAATAAATTAATTCCAATAACAAAATACTTTAATGTTGTATTTTTCTTTTACAAGCTGTAAAAGCAATGTTTCCTTTATATTAGAATCTATATAGTTTTTTAATAATAATAATAATAATAATACAATAATTCTGAGCACATCTTTGCATTAAAAATATGCTTATTCATCCTTTCAAATTTAGTAAATGAGAAAACCAAATTGTTTTAATTATAACTTCCCTAATAATTCTTTGTATTCAACTTTTTCCATGGCATTTTCCGTTTTGCCGTTATTTTCGGATATTTGATTTCCCTCTAACATTTCCGAGAATCAATATTTTCGAAAATAATCTTTTAAGGACACATTCAATCAATTGTGACGTTGGATACATCCATTAAAAGTTCATTCATTTCTAAACTCGTCGCTTTTTGGTAAATCTCTTGAAAATAATAAAAACAATGATAATCTTTGTAGCTGTAATTAAAATCATTCTTTAACACCCAACTGACTTCTTTTTATGTTAGAATTACTGCAATGATTCTTTGAGAGGCAATCACCCTCTCAACTTATAGTATTGCCTTAGATAAAATCAAATGTTTATTGTTAAAGTTTGATCGTATTCGAAATAAAATCTTTTTAAATCTGAATTTGTATAGGCTGAAAACCAGATTTTTCAAGCACTAAAGTTTCAATAACTGCATGCAACCCAGTTTATTTGATTTAATTTGCATATCATTTTACGACTCTTGAGAAGAAGAAAAAAATTGTTTTTTTAAAGGAAAAAAAATTATTAAATTTTCTCGCAATCTATTTTTTGTTACATAAAATCTTCTTGCACTAAGCTCTTTAAAGTGTGGGAATTTTCTTTTACAATTAAAAAGCTTAATGCCTACTAACTATTTCTACATCATTTTATATTAAAATAAATTAGTTTTAATAACAAAATATTTATTTTTTTTTATTTTTTATTTTTTAAGAAATGTAAAAGCAAATATTCTCTTTATATTACAATCAAGATAGTCTTTTAGCGCACTATTAAAAAAAAAAAAAAAAAAAAAAAAAAAAAAAAAATCTGTGAAGGTATTAAACATTTTCTAGGAAACTGGGATTCCAAGAACTTTTCGTGTAACGATAACAGGAAAAATTCATATAATCGATTTTGAAACTTGAAAACTTGAATTTTTGCTCTTACCGTTACAGGAAAATTTCTTGGAATCCCAGTTTCCAAGAAAATGTTCAGTACCTTTGCAGGTTTTTTTTTTTTTTTTTTTTTTTTTTTTTTTTTTTTTTTTTACAGTGTACTAAAAAAAAACCATTCAATAATTCTGCGCACATTTTTGCGATAACAAGACGCTTATTCATCCTTTCAAATTTATTAAAGGAGAAAATCAAATTGTTCTAATTGTAACTTTCCTAATAATTCTTTGTATTCAATTTTTCCTTGACATTTTCTATTTTATCGTTATTTTCTAGTATTATATTTTCCTTTATCATTTCCGAGAATCAATATTTGCGAAACTAATCTTTTAACAACACATTTTATCATATCTGAAGTTAGATACATTCATTAAAAGTTTATTCATTTCTAAACTTGTTGCTTTTCGCAAATATCTTGAAAATAATAAAAACAATGATGATCTTTGTAGCTGTAATTAAAATCATTATTTCAAATTCCTCTGCAATCTTTTATATTAGAAGTCCAGCACTGATTTTATGAGAGGTAATTATGCTCTCATATTACAGCAATGAATTAGATAAAATCAAATGTTTGAGCATTTTCGAAATCTATACATATAATAAAACAGTAGGACCCGGTGTGTCTGTACATTGAAGATAATTGACAAAAATGGAGTCAGGGCGATAAAAGAAAACCAATGAAACACAAAAAAAATTTTTTTGAATTTTTTGTCTGTCTGTCTGTCTGTCTGTCTGTTTGTTCGAGGTTATCTTCGTAACTACTGAATGGATTTTTATGCGGTTTTCACTAATGAAGAATGCACACTCCCGGGCAGTGTATAGGCTTTGTTTCATCAAAATCGGACAACAGACAAAAAAGTAACAAAAAGAAACAAAAGAAACTATTAGGTGCGCTGCTCACGTTTTTTAGTACATAACGTTTTTTAGTACATATAAAATCCAATAGATGTCACTGTGCGATTTTAAAACGCGCTATCGTTATGTTTTCGCCAGTCTACTTAAGTATGAGAAAGTTTCAAGCTGGCTGTCGTTCCATGTGGTTTAGTCGGTAGAACGTCAGTGCGCCATACTGATGGCCCGGGTTCGATTCCCAGCATGGAATTTTTTTTCACTATGTTGGCATTAACGCCTATAAGCAATTAAAAGAATTTGAAATATTGTATTCAAGGCGAATTTTCTCTCTGGGAAAATTTCCTTGCATTAATATGTCAGTGTAATTTTTTTTTCGATTTAATTTTTTTTTTCGAAACTTTGTTTTTCTTAAAAAATTACAGTAAATATTTGATATTTCCCAACGTTTTTTGAATGATCGACTTGCTTTTTTTTTTTTTTTTAATGTATGTCTGAACCTTATCTAACTACTTCAAGATTTCTTTAGATAAACCGACCAGCGTAGCGGGCGAAGGCCGCTAGTAGAATTCTAAAGCTTAATTTTTATAAACTGAAATCAAACTTTTCATACTTCAAAGTTTAACTAACTGCTTTCAACCCAATTTATTTCATTTAAGTTGTATAAAATAATGCGATTCTTTAGAAGGAAAATTAATCTTATTTTATTGTAAATTAATATATATATATTAATTTTATCAAATACTAGATTTTAAGTAATTATTGATATTATTGATACAATATTGCCTTAGATAAAATCAAATGTTTATTGTTAATATTTGAGCGTTTTCGAAATAGTATTTTCATAAATGAAATAGTTTCGTACTTCCAAGTTTCAAAGTTTCAGTTTTTTGTTAAATAAAATACGCCATACAATAATTTTGACCACATCTTTGCATTGAAAATAAGCTTATTTATCCTTTCAAATTGCTCTAATTGTAACGTTCCTAATAATTCTTTGTATTCAGTTTTCCCTCGGCATTTTCAGTTTTATCGTTATTTTCGGATATTTTATTTCCCTTTAACATTTCCAAGAATCAACGTTCTCGAAACTAATCTTTTAAGAACACATTCTATCGTTTGTGACGTTGGATACATCCATTAAAAGTTCATTTATTTCTCAACTTGTCGCTTTTGGTAAATCTCGTGAAAATAATAAAATAAATAATAATCTTTGCAACTAAAATTAAGGTCGTTATTTCAAATGTAATCTTTTGATAATGACTCTTGGTAATGACTTCTTTTATCTTAGAATTACTGTACTGAACCTTTGAGAGATAATTAATTTCTCAACTTACAATGTCCTCTTAGATAAAATCAAATGTTTATTGTTAATATCTGAACGTTTTCGAAATAGTATTTTTAAATTATTATTTGTATAAGCTGAAATCAAAAATTTTCATACTTTAAAGTTTCAATAACTGTATGCAACTCAGTTTATGCATAAAATGTTAGGATTCTTTAGAAGGAAATAAAATCTTATTTTATTATAAATTTAGAAAGAAATTATATTAATTTTATCAAAAACTAAATTTCATGTAATTAATGATACTAAAAATATCAAAGAGTGGGAGTTAATAATGGGAAAAATTTAAATTCACTCTACAGTTATAAATATCTATAAAATAAATTTCATTAAATTCCTTTTTTATAATCTAAAACTCATATATAGAATGTAAATCTCCTGAAAATTACGAGATTTTTTTTTTATCTTTTGCAGGAGGAAAATCTTTTCTGTAAGTCGATCTCATCAATCTTTTTATCGCCTTTCCATTGTTGAATCTCCTCATCTTTTGTGAAAAAACCCCAAATGTTTGCAGAAGGATATGTGTTAATATATTTTCTTGGAAAAGTGGTGAAGGAAGGCAAAACAAAGTCAAAAGGTATCTTCAGTGCTATTCGTACAATTAGTATTTATATTGTGTCAAATCAATTAATCGGAGAAGCACATCTAGTGGTACTCTAAGCACGTGCTTCATTATGAGTTATATGATGTTCCATGGACTAATGAAAATTTTTTTTACATATAATGTCGAATTAGCCAACTGTTTAGTTGAAATGAAAAAAAAGAATTGAAATACAACTTATCTTTGTGTTTTATTGCTTTGGACGTGGTGAACGTTTGTTTTAAACGCACGTATGTTTATGTTTTCTATTTCATAATTTATCATAGTTAAATTTAAATTTCGCAATAAAAATTTAATAATATTATTATTATTAATTTCTAATTACTTTCATCAACTGGATGTAAGTTTGATAAAGATAATAGATGGCCGAATAGATCCCTTTAATAATATTCCCGTACATTAGTCTGCTTGTCATTTTTTTTGTATAAGCTGTAAAAATATACATTAAGATAGTCACAGCAGCATGTGGATACAAAGAACAGATAAACTAGGTAGATGCATCGAAAACATGCCAAATTTTGATTTTAAAAAAAATCACAAATCAATATATAAATAAAACACTGCACTAGGATGATCGAATAATTAGGACGGGTGGTATATGAAATATAGCCACCTTCACGACGTATGTCTAAGGTAGTTTTGAAAACAAGAGCTGTAATAAAAACAACAATTCATTGTATGTCCCAATAGAGTGGTACTGCCGTTTTCTTACCAAAAGTTGTCTGTTTTGCTCCAGCTATACGGAATAAAGATATTGTTTTATAGTTTAAATATGTTAAGCAGACAAATATAAAGGTTTAAATAACACTTTTAAATAATAAAACTAGCTCTGTAGGATTTTTTTTTCAAAAAATGACAAATTTTACCGAAAATTTCGATTTTTGGAGCAAAAGCGGACTCAAGCCATTTTTTTTTTTTTTTTTTCAGCGGTAAAATTTCACGCAGTCGATGTACTAGTATAAAGGCAACTTTTTGCACCTACCCGTTTTTGATTTTTAAAAAATAATTTTTTTCGCTCCACTCTAATGCGCATTATCTATTGTGTAGAGGGTCAGTTATGCAGTTTAGTAACGGTAACATATCATTCCTTCAACTTCCTCACTTATTTAGTGTCTCCATCTATTCAAAATGATCCCAACTAAATGTTCATAATCTCTCAGTTTATTTAGGAAATGCTTGACAATCATCAATTAACAGTACCATGTTCTTCTCAGAATCAGCCCTGCTTTTAAAATTAAACCAAGGCTTTATTATCGAACGCCCTTTTTTTTTTCTTTTTAATTTAAAGTGAGAAAATGGAAATAAAGAAAATAATAAAAAGGCTGAAAAGAGTTTTAGTGTCGCCATCTATATAAAGTTTTTAAAACTAAATATTAGTAATCTTTAAACTAATTGGAAATGATTTGACAAACAAGGATTTAATATGCCATTAGAGTTTAAAAAAATTGCCATTGCAAAAAAAGTAGAAAAAAATAATGTATCAATACCAAGTCAAGTTACTTTAATTAAGAACGAAGAGAGTTTAATTTTATTTTGCTGATAGTGTAGCATCAAGACAAATTTTCAAAAGTATATAAATAATTCTATACTTTCAAATCATGATTTTTTTAAATATTATTAGAGACACATGAAATAATGTATTTTTTTTCTCACATAGTTACAAGATGTAACTAAATACAACAATTGTTAATGGATTTTTACGATATAGGCAGTTTTATATTCGTTCTGTCGATTATAAGTTAAGAGACAATTGTCCGGTCGACTTACATTTCAATCATGTTGCTTTAAATGCTTTTTATACCACGAAATTTTGGTTGATAATCTATATTATAAAGGCCAAACGTATCTGTGCGTAACGCATACGTAATTTTGCGCATGGCAACAATTTCAAATTTGAAATTAATTTCGATATTGCAATTTTTGCTACTAAAAGTTTTAAAACTTCTTAATGTCGCATATTTTCAATTTTTACACCATCGTGTAGGAAAAAAATGTACTTTTAAATGAAATTTGTTTGAAAGCTGTATCTTCATTTGTTTTTGAAACATAATTTTTTTTTATAGCTTTTAATACCTTTTTTTTTTTAATCGTGGCAATAGGAGTACTCCATTTCTATTTAAAGCAAAGGAAAAAAAGGAAAAAATTGAGTGCTGTATCTTTATGTTGCCATTTTCTCATTGAAAGGGAAAAATAGAAATTTAAATATATTCTATTATAAAACCCGGTAAATTTTGACTACATTTACAAAATTTGATTTACACGTAAAAGAATATCAACAGTTTAATACCTACTTCAGCTAATAGCATTGAGACTTCAAGTTTTGAAACAAAATTATCAAATTAAAATGCCAATTTTTTTGTAGTACTGATGTGAAATGTACATTTGTAAATTTTGATATGGTGAAAATTATGCCGTGTTTAGATTTCACGGGAAAAAAATTTTATGATTGAGTCAAAGTTGAATAAATTTTGCTTTTTATCATTTTGGAATATTAGCATAAGAACCTTAATTGATAACTTTATCATAATAACATATCTTTATTATTTTCTACAGCTTTCATATACGATTAAAGTTTAATTTTAACAATTTCTACTACTGCATTTTATAGAAATAGTATTTTGTTAATTTGACGATAAATATCGTTTGTTTAGGAGTTAGACGCTCCAATATAATATGCATTTTTTACTATAACTGATTTTGTAGGTTTATTATAAGTTAATGAAACAGTTTCTTCTTAAACATTTTCTTTCGTCAAAATTTGACGGGTTCTACCTTGTTATTATAAAAGACAAATCATACTTAGACAAATACTAAGTTTTCTTCTTTATTTATGTCTTTTGAAAGTAGGATAATTTATTTGAAATATTTTAAACAATAAAATATAAATATAAGTAAATATCTATATATTTAAATAGATTTGAATAATTTTACACATTTTATTTAAAGAAGCAAAAAACACACCGAATAAAAGTATATTATTCAGTGTTTATTGCAGTGTTTATAAATACTAAGTTCCTGAATTTTTTGGTTGTTTCTTTAATTATTCTTTTTTTTCTTTAATATTTACATAATTAAAAAAAAAGAAAGAAAGGAAACAATTAAACAAATTATTTAATAACAAATCTTTACATTAAAGTTTAAAACTTTGTTTTAGTGTTTTAGTTGTTTTGGTGTTTATTTTTTGTTTTCACTATTAAAACGGCTTCATTATTTTTAATTATGTTGTACAAGCCTGATCCCGAGAAACAGCAGATATTATCCTAAAAAAATATAATGCGAAACATTTTGAAGATATTATTATACGTTAAGAAAAGTTAAGACAGAAATACACAGCTACATTCAAAAATACCTGCATAATAACACTATATTATATATACTATATACAATGAAGAAATTTATACCAGTGTTCTTATTACAAACTGAATGTGTATAGATTAGAGTGCCAATTATCAGAACCCCAATTAACTGATCTTCCAATAATTCGAACTGCCTTTTTGTGTCCTCTCAAATTTTATTTTATTATTTTTAGCTCACAGGCTATCACAGCCTGAGAGCCCATGTGCCCGCCCGTTATGTATGTATGTACGTACGTTCGTTCGTGCGTAACGCGATAACTCACGATAAAATATCTGATCCACTTGAAATTTTGTACATAGGTATATTCTGATAAGGCGTTTCCCTGATTAGTTTTTGGAGTTTATTCAATATGCATAAGAGTGGAAACGGGGGCTCATGCCCCTCTCCTTAATTGATATAAATGGGTTTTGCATGCAAAATTATCAGTTTTCATTCAAAATTTAGATATGATCACTTTGATAAGGCGCCTCCGTGATTGATAATAAGTGTTCATTGGCTAAGTACAAGCAGGAGGAACGGGGGTTCTAATGTCCCTCTCCCTAATTTATATAAATGGGTTTTTCATGCAGCATTACCAGATTTCGTTCAAATCTCTGAATAATTTTGTAAGTTTAATGGTTAAGTATAAAAGTGGGTTATAATTCCTCTTAAATTATATAAATGAGTTTTTATTAAGAATTTTTCGATTTGCTCTGAATTTTGGATATAGATGTTTTATATGATAAAGCATGTCCCTGATTAGATTAGGGGGTTCAATGATTAAGTATAAAAAGGTAAAATGGGGAGAGCTGTTTCCCCTGCTTAATTTGTTTTTCGAAGAGAATCAACCGTTGAAAATATAAGGTTGCAATGTACAATTAGTATCCGTAGCCTGTGAGCTCAATGCCATCAGTTTAACTGGGCAATATTCTTTTTATTTTTTTAAATTTAATATCTAATTATCCAAACACTGAGTTTCTCTCATTTTATCCCCTTGAGATTTAGCATGCGAAACCTCCAATTAGTGTATCGTTGGGAGTAGTATAATAACGAAAAAGAAATTGAAGAAAACGAAAACGAATGCTCTGAAAATGACCCATGTCAACACACAATGAGGTTTTCAGATGATTGGAAACATATATTAAGTGGTAAAAGTTTTGTTTTTTCGCTTTGTGTTTATGACGGCCAATTGTCTACACCTCGTTAATAGACACTAAAGGGGTGGATGCCCTCGTGTGGCTTTGTCTAAAAGAATCTAACCCTTATTTTTGATAAGGAAATCCAAGATTAGAAGAAAACTGCGGAAAACTCCGAACAGTTAGGCCGACGGCTACGATTGGGCTCGAACCCAGCACCTGCCGTCTACCAGTCTTTGAGGCAGAGTCGAGTGGTAAAAGAAAGCTGATTTTATTCAACTAACTTACTTAAGAATAATTCGAGATAAGGGTGCATTGAAAAGAATGTTTTCTTTGAAGCAAACAATAATAGAGTGTTTTTTTGTTTAAATATTGATCTCTGGAATTTAGAAGATGATAAAAAAAGAAAAAGAAAATTTAAATGATAAAAAAGTAAACAAGAAAAATTAAAGAGACGAAAGGAAATTTTAAAAGGCTTGTTATTTTAAATACAACTTTTAATCACGTCAATTTATAACTGATGCTTGCAGTCCTAAACCTGGTTAAGGCTTTAGTAAAAATCAGGAACATCTGTTAAATTGTATGCCCATTTATCCGAATTCTTGAATATGTGCCGGCGTTATATTGTATATATATATATATTATTCATTTATTTATTTTATTTTTCTAGAAAGTATGAGTAAAGATATATATCATTAGAATATACAGGGTGAGCCATAAATATCGAAACAATAGGCTATCTCCTTAAATATTGCCTCTAGACCCATACTTCCGATTGCAAAAATTCATGAAAAGAAGTGAAATTTCTGATAAGATAAGTTGCAACTCATGGGTTGCAACTTATGGTCTATTTGAAAAAATACGAAAATTAAATTTTTATACGGCCCCCGTAGACCAAAATTCCCAATTAGGAAATTATTCCTTATCCATTCCTAAAATGAACAAAAAAAAATTTCATCTTCTTATCTAAAAATCTGACAGAGATATTAAAATCCAAAATTCTCCAAAATTCGTGACTTACACCACTTTACCATGCTTGTAAACAAAGCGTTTTTCTCCGATTTTCAATGCAATTGAGGGATCGTCCACAAATTATCTGTTATTAAATGTCGATTTAAGACAGTGCCTCTTATTTGGACATAATAAAGCAGCGTATTGATTTAAATCAAAACTTGTTTTCAAATTATGGTGATCGTCAGCACTAGAGATCGTATGGATCGAATTATGTAGGTCCGGTACCAAATCGACCCAAAGGGAAAAAAGTGCCGGCATGGAAAAATTTTAAAATCATAACCCAGACCGGCCTAGAAAAAAGTTTTAATCATAGTCCAGCTCAGTCGTGAATTTCTACATAGTTTTTTACTTCGGTGTGGATAAAAATTCTTTCGTATGGAGGAGTTCTGACCAAAAATACTTATTATAGCTTTTCGTTTTTTATATTTATACGTTTTATTATTAAAGAAGCGCCAAAGGTTGTGATATATTTATTTTATTAATGAATTTCTGTTTATATGTAAACTATGTTTCACTTATATTTTAATATCGCTAATCCATATCCCGTGCGTTGGAGACTATGAAAAATGTTATACATTAAAACCTTTTAAGACGGAACACCATAGGAAAGAAAAAATACGTTATAGACAAATGTCCTTCCTAGGAGGGTTAAATGGAGCTTATTTTTTTCTAAGGTTTTATTGCATGTATTTTGCATGGATTGATACATTTTCCGTTTAAGACAGAATTTCGTCATAGGCAGCTTTTCCTTTGGATTTATTCTGTTTAATTTTCGAGCATTTGAATATACTATTCTTAAAAAAATAATAATAAACAGTTTTTTTTTAAAAATAAAGGCAATTTAAAAATCTATGTGGTTTTTGTAAAAATTTTGATTGAACCAAATTTTACTTATTTCAGGCACGTATTAGGTCAGTCAGAAACAATGATTTTAATACGGATTGTTCGAGACCGGGATTGAAAGCTTTGTCCTGCTCAGACCTAGGAAGCAGTCCCATCCGCTATGAAAAATACATTAGGCCAAGATAGGCAAGTGTTCAGAAAAAAGTAACGTGTCTGTCCTGACCCGGCCTCGGCACAGAATACAGATTTTTTGACAACCTCTCCAGTACGATAAAAGGCTTGAAGTTGTGAGAGGTTAATTTCTAAAAAAGACTTAGAAAAGCATTCTTTTAAATAAATGAGAGGGAGTAAAACAGTACATTCTGCATAATAATTTTTTCCCGAATATTTCTTGTCTTTAAATTATTAAAAGTTAAGAATTGTTAAAGAAAAAAAGAACAAATTTGAAACATATCATTTTTAAATATTTTACATTAGTTTTATTTGGGCAAAATTGAAAAAATATTTACTTTTGAAAATATGATTTTTTTAAGTTATATTATTTTTTTCATAAATATTTTTAATAGTTTTAAAATTAATATTGAAAAACAAAACTAAAATCAGATTTTCATTTCTAATTAAATGGAAAGAAAGTGAAATCCGATAAATAATGTTTCGAGTTATAACGATTTTTAATTATCCCATTTAAACCAGTACTAACCATATGAAATTTTTATAAATTTTAGGATAAATTTTAGGATGAGATTTTCTTAGCAAATTATATGGCTAACCAACACCAAAAAAAAGTATAAGAAATCAAAATTCTAACTCAAAAGTTAGATTTTTTACCCGTTTCCTAGAACTGTTAATGTAACATTGTCTTTTGAATTGCGCGCATTTCAATTTGTGTCTAATCCCTTAAAACCTGATGAGTAATTGAAACGGCTATAACTCTGCGAATTTTAAAGATATGAAGATGCAACTTTTTGTGTCTTATTCAGGACTGGATAAAGAAAGTTTACCTGATTGGAATTTTTATCCTACGGGTGCCGTAAAAAAAAGTTAATTTTCGTAATTTTTCAAATAGATCCCCCATGGATTTGCAACTTATCTTATCAAAAATTTCACCTTTTTTTTATGAATTTTTGCAATTGGAAGTACGGGTCTAGGGCCAATATTTAAAGAGATAGCCTATTCTTTCGATATTTATGACTCACCCTGTATAGGCTTCTTATAACCATATATTAAAAGAAAAAAAACTAATACATTTATACATTATCCTATGCGTTACTATTAAGATATGCATTATTAATGTGTAGCATTATTAAATGTATGTTTATCATACTTATTTATTCCTTACAAAGAAATAAATGCTTATACTGATCTTTCTGGTGCTGTCATCTACTAAAACAAAATATTAGAATTTTATCTCGATTTTAATTAAATAAATTTATACCCTATTTTTAATACTCATATTAAATGCTCAATGTATATACACTTTTTTGTGGCTGATTTTTTTTTTTTTCACTTGACACTCCCGTCGACAAATTTTGCCAAATTGTACAAATCGCCAGAATATTCACCAAATTACATAAATTGATATATACATCTATATTTTAATAACGGAAGAACAATTAAATTAGTAAAACATTAAGAAAAATACAAAATACAAACAATTAAAAACCACTTTATGAGAGAATAAACACGTTTATCGTCTTTAATATCAAACGAATGTTGCATTTACGATCATCCATTATTGGCCTTTAATCTAATAATATGGCGATATTTTTTGGTCTACGGGATAATAAAGTAGTACCATATATATAGAGAGAGAGCAAAAAATTAAGGTAGTCTTTGTTTGTGAAATTTCAAAATTTATTGTTCTCACACTCTAAATTGGTTCCTTTTTATCTAAAGATAATTCTTCTACAATGTAATCGCTAACAAATAATGTTTATAGGTAGCTCAACTAAATACAAGTTTTATAACTTTGGGTCATTTTGCCATTTTCTTGTGCTTTTATTGGAAAAAATACCTCTAAACCAAATTTTAATAAAATTCTTTCAATGCATTTAAAAAAATCCCTTATCTACAATTTAAAGTTCTTAAAAATATTTGTAAATACAATTATTAAGTTAATTATCTAAAGGTAATTTTACTGGTGTAAGTGATTTTTCATAAATGACATTCTCAGCAACAGAGAATCAGCTTAAAGTTATTATTATTATTATTATTATTATTATTATTTATTTATTTATTTATTTATTTTAATACTTTGCCTTATTAAATAAGTTAATAAAATTGTTAAATAAATTTTAGTTTTTAAATTTTTATTTATTTTTTAAGCTATTGCATAGCTTTTATCGCGGGCTTTGAGCGCGGTGACCGAATCCAAAAATTCCGTAACGCGAAAAATCCTAACACATCCGTAACGAAAAAACCTAACACTCGGCTAACGTCATTTCCGTTCGGAAAACTTCGGGACGATATCCTTCGGTAGGCTTCGGCAGACATTGACGCGGTATTTTTAAGATATTAGGATATCAAGACACAAACTTATGTTTCTTATGATCTAATTTTCATAGAGCGGCCAAATTTTGTTTGTTAATTTATTATGAGACAGTGTTTATTTTGGTGGTCTTATTTATTTTGGTGACAGGAGACCCCCCCACCGTGAGGGTCGAAAAATTTAAAATGCTTTTAACTCGCGATCTAACTTTCGTAGCGCGGCCAAACTTTGTTTGGTAATTTATTATGAGACATTGTTAATTTCTGGTGACAGGAGACAACCCACGGTGATGGTCGAAAAATTTAAAATGCTTATAACTCGCGATCTAATTTTCGTAGCGCGGCCAAATTTTGTTTGGTAATTTATTATGGGACAGTGTTGATTTTTGGTAAGAGGAGACCCTCCAAAGTGAGGGTCGAAAAATTTAAAATGCTTATAACTCGCGATCTAATTTTTGTAGCGCGGCCAAATTTTGTTTGGTAATTTATTATGAGGCAGTGTTAATTTTTGGGGACATTAGACCTCCCACGGTGAGGGTCGAAAAATTTAAAATTCTTATAACTCGCGATCTAATTTTCGTAGCGCGGCCAAATTTTGTTTGGTAATTTATTATGAGACAGTGTTAATTTTTGGTGACAGGAGACCCCCCACGGTGAGGGTAGAAAAACTTAAAATGCTTATAACTCGCGATCTAATTTTCGTAGTACGGCCAAATTTTGTTTGGTAATATTTTATGAGTCAGTGTTAATTTTTGGTGACAGGAGACCCCCCACGGTGAGGGTCGAAAAATTTAAAATGCTTATAACTCGCGATCTAATTTTCGTAGCGCGGCCAAATTTTGTTTGGTAATTTATTATGAGACAGTGTTAATTTTGGGGGACATTAGACCCCCCACGGTGAGGGTCGAAAAATTTAAAATGCTTACAACTCACGATCTAATTTTCGTAGCGCGACCAAATTTTGTTTGGCAATTTATTATGGGAAAGTGTTGATTTTTGGTGAGAGGAGACCCTCCAAGGTCAGGGTCGAAAAATTTAAAATGCTTATAACTCGCGATCTAATTTTTGTAGCGCGGCCAAATTTTGTTTGGTAATTTATTATGAGGCAGCGTTAATTGTTGGTGACAGAAGACACCCCACGGTGAGGGTCGAAAAATTAAAAATGCTTATAACTCGCAATCTAATTTTCGTAGCGCGGCCAAATTTTGTTTGGTAATTTAATATGACACTGTTAATTTTTGGGGACATTAGACCCCCCAAGGTGAGGGTCAAAAAATTTAAAATGCTTATAACTCACGATCTAATTTTCGTAGCGCGACCAAATTTTGTTTTTTAATTTATTATGAGACATTGTTAATTGTTGGTGACAGAAGACACCCCACGGTGAGGGTCGAAAAATTAAAAATGCTTATAACTCGCGGTCTAATTTTGGTAGCTTGGCAAAATATTGTTTGGTAATTTATTATAAGACAGTGCTAATTTTTGGTGACAGGAGACCCCCCACGGTGAGGGTCGAAAAATTTAAAATGCTTATAACTCGCGATCTAATTTTTGTAGCGCGGCCAAATTTTGTTTGGTAATTTATTATGAGACAGTGTTAATTTTTGGGGACATTAGACCCCCCATGGTGAGGGTCGAAAAATTTAAAATGCTTATAACTCGGGATCTAATTTTCGTAGCGCGGCCAAATTTTGTTTGGTAATTTACTACGAGACTGTTAATTTTTGGTGACAGGAGACCCCCCCCCCCCCCACGGTGAGGGTCGAAAAATTTAAAATGCTTATAACTCACGATCTAATTTTCATAGCGCGGCCAAATTTTGTTTGGTAATTTATTAAGCTATTGCATAGCTTTTATCGCGGGCTTTGAGCGCGGCGACCGAATCTAGGAATTCCGTAACGAGAAAAAATCCTAACACTCCGACTAACGACGTTTCAGCTTGGCAGACTTCGGCACGGTATCTTTCGATAGACTTCAGCAGACATTGACGCGGTATTTTTGCATAAGTTGATAAAAAATGCTATGCAATAGCTTTACCGCGGCAGTCCCCGAGTGCCACACATATTTTTTTATTTACTGCAAGTATTAAACTTTTTACATCAGTCTTTTACAAATAGCTCAAATTAAGATTACGGAAATGGTTGATATTGAGGAATGCAATTACAAAATAAAACTATTTGAGGCTGCATTAGGCCCGGGTCTATCCGAAGGTGAGAGAGGTTGGAGGGTGTATGGATATTATAATTTCAGAATCAACAACAGCTGAAGACAGAACAAAAATATCTAATAGAAAAGCAATGCTAATAGTTGCGTACACAAAAATATAGGATGTGACATTAAAGACATCTAGATAAACAGGAGTATGTTTCATCGAAAAGGAATTATTTATAAAATTAAATAGTTACAGAAAAAAAAAAAAAAAAAAAAAAAAAAAAAAAAAAAAAACAGAAAAGTTACGAAGAAATGTTGCCTTTATTTGCGGGGATGGGAAATTTTTATCTAAATTCACCGTTAATAAGAAAATGGACTGCCAATTATAACTTCTGGATAAGGACTTTCTTAGGTGCTGTCAGTCTATCAGTTACTGAACTTCCTTCTAAAACTGGACACGCGGTTTATAAAGCTTTGAAAAGAAAAACAGGATATTGCAGTATGTTCATGTATTGCAGTACAGCAAATGGAATGAGCTTTGATACTAGAAACCTTATACTGTTTCAGCAAAAAGAAGTTGGCGGAAAATTCTCATAATGAAATTGGTATAAAAGATCTTGAGAAAAGAAAACTGTTTCCCCTAAAAACTTTAAAGATAAAAAAAAAAAAAAAACTTTAAAAAAAATCAATCTCTTAAAAAAATTAATCTCTTCAAAAAAAAAAAAAAAAAAAAAAAAAAATCAATATTTTCAAAAAGTAAAAAAAAAAAAAGCAATATCTTCAAAAAAAAAATCACTCTCTTCTAAAGAAGCCCCACCAGTGGCCGCGAGGTTCTGACCTCCAAACTGGTAGACGGTAGGTGCTGGGTTCGAACCCAATCGCGCCTAACCGTTCGAAGTTTTCCGTGGTTTTCTTCGAACCTTGCGTAAATACGGGTTAGGTTCCCTTAGAAAGACCCCCACGGAGGGCAACCCACCCGATAGGGCCTATATCCCATAGCGTAGATAATTGGCCGACAAAAATACACCCCCACCACTCTCTTCAAAAAAAAAAAAAAAAAAAAAAAAAAAAATCAATTTTTTCCAAAAGAAAAAATCAATCTCTTCAAAAAAAAAAAAAAAATCAATTTCTTCCAAAAGAAAAAATCAATCTCTTCAAAAAAAAAACTCTTAAAAAATCAATTTTTTCAAAAAAAAATCAATCTTTTCGAAAAAAAATCAATCTCCTCAAAAAAAAAAAAAAAAAAAAAAAAAAAAAACAATCTTTTCAAAAAAGAAAAAAAAATAAATCTCTTAAAAAAAAATCTCTTTGGAAAAAAATCAATCTCTTCAGAAAAAAAAAAAAAAAAAAAAATATATATATATATTCGATTGCTTCAAAATAATAATAATAATAATAAATAACTATAAATAAATAAATAAATATATATATAAATAAATAAAAATTTTTAAAAATTCAATTTCTTAAATAAAATCAATCTCAAAAAAAAAAAAAAAAAAAAAAAAAAAAAAAAAAACTAAGATTATTTCTAATAGGCTCTGAACATTGAAACTCCAATTATGATTATAGGATTGTATTAGAAAGGGTTAAATGTATGAAAGCAGTAAACAATGATGCTCAGAATGGTTTTTATTTTGATTAATAAATAAATAAATAAATAAATAAATAAAAAATGCACTGAAATCATTACACAAATAAACCTCAGTTTCAGCTATTGATGAAAGTTCTGGAAGACCACCGGAATAATTGTGTTTTTCGTTATATAAAACACAAAATTAATTCATTATCATGATAAAGATTATTATCATTTCGGCTTATATTTCTTTTGTCAAAATCACCGTGTTTTTAAGTGTAATTGTCAAACTTCAGTAATCTAGAACTATCTCTAAATATGTTTCTTTTTCATTCAAAATTTTTCTATTTTGTTTTTTACTCTATTGGAACAAATTTTGAGGGATTTCGAATATATATATATATATATTTAATATGAGTAAAGATTAGAATAGGAACTATATATAATTAGAAAAGACAAAATTCTTATAATTATTTTATAAGAAAAAAATTAATATTTTATTTATAAATTACATTATGTATAGCATTATCGAATCTATGTTTATGATGATTTATTATAAGAAATAAATACTTGTACTGATCTATCTAGTGCTGCCATCTACTAAAAGAAAATATAGGAATTTTATCTCGATTTAAAATAAATAACTACACAGTACACATCCGTATTTTTAAAAGCTCAATATTTTTTCTTATAACAAAGAAAAATTGATTAACGATTAATATTAAAATATGTATAGTTATAATAAATCAAAAAATTAGAATAACAATGTACTATTAATAGATAGCATTATAAAACGTTTCTATCCCTTGAGTATTTATTAGAAATTGAAAAATGCTTCCACTGCTCTTTATGGTGCTGCCATCTAGTGATGGTAAATATAAGTTTGCTGAACATTATTCAGATTTATCTGAGGAAATTTTTGTTGAATATAAAGACATTTCATAGTTGCATTTATTTCTGTGACTATGATTTTTTTAAATTTTACAATGCTATTTTGATATAATCTATGTTATTTTCAAAAGAATATTTACACATTTCTCATACGTTTTATTTTGAATGTACGAAATAAAACTTTTACTAGTAAAATCACAAAATAACATTTTTATAAAGCTAATTAAAAATTTTTTTTTATACAATTCACTTCATTGATAAACGTGTTTGTGCAAAATCAACCAACGCCAAATTACATTTAATACTACGTTATCTTTATATTATATTATGAGTCTTGTTATTCTATTTACATTATTTATGAACATGGTATAATATTTCTACCTCATAGATGAAAAAAATATTTAATTTTTTAAGATATTTTAAAAATTAGTTGTTTCAACCTGTTGCTATGAAAGTAAGTAATAATAATACTCCCCCCCCCTCATAATTCATATAACTCATTCAGTGTTTTATATTCAATAAAGCATTTGTTTCCCAATTTATTCTTCTCCAGAAGGGATTCTTGTGGTTTCGGGGGGGGGGGGGATTTAAATCCTCCGGGGAGAATGTACTCATGTACTTCTCGGACCACTTCCTCGATTCAAAAATGATTTTCTTTGTTATTTTTGTATTTCCTGTCCCCTTCCCCCATCCTAATTTGTTCCAAGAAGGGATTCTTGTGGTTTCGGGGGGGGGGGGGGGTTGACATTTCGCATTCGAATCATTAAGAACAAAGTCTAAAATCTTTCGGGGTGGGGGATAATGTACTCATGTACTTCTCGCACCACTTCCTCGATTCAAAAATGATATTCTTTGTTATTTTTGTATTTCCTGTCCCCTTCCCCCATCCTAATTTGTTCCAAGAAGGGATTCTTGTGGTTTCGGGGGGGGGGGGACATTTCGCTTTCGAATCATTAAGAACAAAGTCTAAAATTTTTCGGGGGGGGGGGAGAATGTACTCATGTACTTCTCGGACCACTTCCTCGATTCAAAAATGATTTTCTTTGTTATTTTTGTATTTCCTGTCCCCTTCCCCCATCCTAATTTGTTCCAGAAGGGATTCTTGTGGTTTCGGGGGGGGGGGAGGGACATTTCGCTTTCGAATCATTAAGAACAAAGTCTAAAATCTTCCGGGAAAGGGGGGAATGTACTCATGTACTTCTCGAACCACTTCCTCGATTCAAAAATGATTTTCTTTGTTATTTTTGTATTTCCTGTCCCCTTCCCCCATCCTAATTTGTTCCAGAAGGGATTCTTGTGGTTTCGGGGGGGGACATTTCGATTTCGAATCATTAAGAACAAAGTGTAAAATCTTTCGGAGGGGGGGGAGAATGTACTCACGTTCTTCTCGGACCACTTCCTCGATTCAAAAATGATTTTCTTTGTTATTTTTGTATTTCCTGTCCCCTTCCCCCATCCTAATTTGTTCCAAGAAGGGATTCTTGTGGTTTCGGGGGGGGGGGACATTTCGCTTTCGAATCATTAAGAACAAAGTCTAAAATCTTTCGGGGGGGGGGACACTTCGCTTTCGAATCATTAAGAACAAAGTTTAAAATCTTTCGGGGGGGGGGGATTTAAATCCTCCGGGGAGAATGTACTCTTGTACTTCTCGGACCACTTCCTCGATTCAAAAATGATTTTTTTTGTTATTTTTGTATTTCTTGTCCCCTTCCCCCATCCTAATTTGTTCCAAGAGGATTAGTTATATATATACACACATATATATATATTTGATTTAACCCTATAAAGTTACATTTTTTTTAAGGCTAAAAAATAAAAATAAAATAAAGTCGGAAGCTTATTTTACTGTCAGCTTTTACTTACATACCAAAAAAAATTTAAAATAAACAATTACTTAAATATTAATATTTTTTTTTTTTTTTCCCTGAGCCTAAAAGAGGCATAGAATATTGATAGAAGGAAAAAATTAGTAGTATGTTCAATTTATTAATCCCCCTTTCTTTTTATATATTCATTTTTTTTTTTTTTTAATGACAAAAACGTAATTTTAAAGAGAGTTTGCATAGCAGAGCTCATACTTTTCCCCTTTTTTCCCCATTAGGAACGAATTTGTTAGCTATTCAATTACATCTGTATTATAGTCTTAATTCGTATAAATTTAAATTTATATCGAATAATAATAAAAAAAGAATGTTGATAATCTCTTTCATTAGCAAGGTTTACTAACGTGTCGTAATACATATGTTATAAATAATCATCATATGTATTAAAACGCAAAGGTAAAAACTTAAGTAGACCGAATTCGGCACACTTGCGCATGCGTCAACTTTTCATGGTGAACTCACCCGCTTAAGACTCTGTGAACAACTAAGAATACACATAATTGTGTAATACAGTAAATTAACAATTATCCGATCTAATATGGCGGAAAGGTAGGCTGGATAGCAAATAAATTAAAGGGAGGGGCATTAGCCCCCGTTCTCCCTTTTTAAATTTCACCAATGAACACCTAATACCAATCACGGAGGTGCCTCATCAAAATGATCCTATATCTAAATTTTGAACTAAAACTGATAAATCTGCATGAAAAACCCATTTATATCAATTAAGGGGAGGGGAATGAGCCCCCGTCCCCCTCTTATACATATCGAATGAACTGCAAAAACTAATCAGGAAAGCGCATTATCAGAATATCACCTAAATACAAAAATTCAAGTGGATCGGATACTTTTATGACGAGTTATCGCTTTATACACGCACGAACGAACGTACGTGCATACATACAGAACGGACGGCACATAAGCTTTCAGGCTTTCATAGCCTGTGAGCTAAAAACCAGTATAGGCCGCAGTTTTATGAATATTTACTCACTTCCAGCCCTCCGTCCGTCATGATATTACAAACACATATTACACATTTTAAGATAAATTTTACATGTAGAGCACATACAGTTTTCATCTTCTCCTTCTAATAATCCGAAAATTCGCAGTGCTTTTCCCTGCAATACAAGACAAGCAAGCCATCTCTTCCTTCCTACTGCCGCGACCGGATATATCCTTTCACTAGGCTGCAGGCTTCACTGCAGATGAATGCTGTTATTTAATGCAGATATAGCAGAATTTTTATAGAATGCTATTATTTAAATTAATATATTTCTACAAATATAATCCAGTTTTAAGAAATTACGTTACACTGTTAAAAAAAAAAAAAAAAAAAGTGTCGATCTACTAAAAAAAACTTTAGTGATCCTTGTAATTACTAAAAAATTTTTAGTAATCTTAGTCGGTTACAAGAAAATCTGTAAGAATTACTAGAAAAAAGTTAGCAACGAATAGAGTTAATAATTTTATATTTTTAATAGCTATTACTAAAACGCACTTGGTGTGGCCTTGATAGCATTGTGGTTATAGTAACGGACTCCAGGCTAAAAGGTCCCGGGTTCGATACTGGCCACTGCCAAATACGCCCCGAATGTATGCAGTGTAAGTACTCGTTAATAAAGGGATTATGAATATCCTGACGGAGCAGTAGCAATGTTTGGTGGTGCCATCTATTGCGGTTTTGCGAAAATCTTCCGCTCCAGAAGTCTGGATGCAGCTCGAAAAAAACTCCTGCCCTTCTAGCCCACATAATGGTTATTAAAAATAATTTTGGAGCTATTACTAAAATTTGTTTGGTGGCTCATACTAAAAATTTTTAAGTTAGTTATACAAAAAATTCTTTTGTTCAGTTTACAAAAGAAATGCTTGTTTCGCTTGCAAAAAAAAGTTTGTAATGGTTACTAAAAAATTCTGTGGATTACAAATTTACTAAAAAATTTTTAGTAACCTCTTGAATTTTTTTTTTTACAGTGCATGAATGCACTTACCTTTATTATTTACTTCTTAAAACTTTCATAAATGATATTTTAATAAGAAAAAAGTGTTTTGGTATTATTATACCACAGAAATAGACCTTTTTGCGACTATTTTGCTATAGACGATTTTGCTCAAATCCACTGTCCAGTGTCTCCTTAAGTGCTACGTCATAAATTAAGGTCGAGACAGGATCAAGATTGAATACAAAGACGATTTCTTTCCCTTATGTCTCTAAGATGTTTATTTCAATCTAATTTATAACACACGTTTCTAACTGCTACGGAGTAAATAACTCCAAATAAGCTGGAGACAGGATCAAGAATAAATGTAAAGACAATTTCTTCTTTTTCTGTCTCTAAACTTCATGTTTCGTTCTAATTTATAACACACTTTTCTAACAGATACTTAGTAAATTAATTCGATTATGCTGGGGACAGGATCAATATTCAATACAAAAGAGGGATAATTTCTTTCTTTTCTGTTTCTAATGTCTGGCAGTATAGAAATAATATATTTTACGAAATCGACAAAGACTCAAGTAAACTAAATAAATATTATGTCAAGCTTTCTATAATACTTATAAAATATATTCTAGAAACATACTTCTATTTAAAGCGAAGAGTATTTTTTAACTAGCTTTGGCAAGTTAGCATCTGAGTTTGAAAGATTTTACTCTTACAAGGATGAACACGGCAATTATCGCATAAATCGTGAAGAAAACACTTTATCTAATGAGAAAGTAACTTTTGCCTGCTTTTTTATTCAACGAATATCCTTCTCTAATCATATATATATTACACACCAAACAAAGCGTGAACGAATATTTAAAAATAATAAAGATTAATAATTTTTTTAAAGTAAAAGTTTTTGTGTTTTTTTAGATATCTATCTAGATTTTTCTGGAGAGATCGCGGCAAAAGAACTACATGATTTGGCATTTTTTGGTCAATTCTTTTAATTAATTAAATAATACAACCGTGTCAGTCCTATAGATTTGGCGTTTACAATACATGGCGAGAGATATCATATAATACAATTTCACAAAAGGTCTTAAATCGAGTTCAGACAATTTTTAAATTTCTTAGTTGCGATATTTTGTTAAATTATCAGCTTACTAATAATCTTAATCCAGCAGCTTACAGATTACCGATACATGATTCAAATTCGGGAAAAAATATATGAAGATGTTTTAAAATTTTTTAATGAAAGAACTATTTCATTTTTTTAAATCTTTGGGAAAAAAATCGACTGGTTAACTAATTTACAGGCAAGGGGGGAAAATCGATAATTAGATTAAAATACCTTTATAAATAAGTGGCACCATACATATAATAAAGTGCCTTTTGACAAATATGTTTTTAAAAAAAAGAACTGAAAATAGGGGAAAGGGTCGTTGCAGCAATTGAGAGTTACAAAGTTGGCGCATGCGTATTTCAGCTCTGGTTTGTCATCTTCTCGAAAATCGAGATCGAATCTAAACAGCGCTATAGTTTATAATTTGAGGGGGAAAAATTGCTGTTGGGAAGTGGCTCTGTAGCATGGTCAGTAGCTTACGGGATTTGAGACTTTTCTGTGTGAGTTCGAATCCCGCTTGCATTTACTTTTAGGAACGAAAATTTATTTCTTTGTTAAAACTAGTAGATTAGGCATTGAAATAACAATAAATAATTTTAAAAAATCTGATGTATAGACATAAATATTTGTATTTTTTATTTATTTTGTTTGTTTATTATTATTATTATTATTACTTTTCATTACATATTTAAACATGAAAATTTCGTAACTGAAAAATTACTTATACGGACAAAATGTACATTTAATTTATATTTTTTACAAATTTCAATTATCATATGTACTTTTTCAATTGCATTTCGAAAATGATTATGAAAATTTTCGTTGATTGACATTACATCAATCTTTCGCCCTGTTTTTTTCAGCAGCCGGCAAACCAAAAATGAAATATGCATGTGCCAACTTTGTAACTCTGAGTTGCTGCAACCATGGCTCCCTGCGGATAGGTTTTCTTTTTCATAATGAAGTAATTCTAATCAGTATGAGTTTAATAAAAAGATTGTTTCTATTTATAAAAATGCAAAATAAAACTCTGTTAATTTTGGCTGTCGTTGTAAACTGAACTCAACCAGAAATTTTCAAACACACTTCGGCGAAAATAAATCCCTAATAACACTACGCTCTTTACCATATTTATAAAATTTTGCTGATTTTGAAAAAAAATCGAAACGATTTATTTCATTTTTAGATAATAAATTATTTTTCAAAGAATGGAAAAGAAAAGCTAACTTTTTTTACACTTACAATTTCCAATTTAATTTTTTATTCAATTTTTTCCAACTGCATTTATTTAAAAAGCTGAAGAATAAAAGTCATTTTTTTTTTGTTAAATTTTTGATTTCAGATTTAAAGTTTTTTAGGCTAATCTTTTATTAGGATTGTTAATTTTAAGATCTCCCTGTAAATATTTACTAGAACTATAAAATTTAATTTTAACGTTAAAATTACTTCAGTTTTGAAATATATTTTAGCAGTACTGTTTATTGGAAACCCTAATCTAACGTTAATAAGATAATTATAATAATAATGATAAATCAGTCAAATGGAAGTGTTTGTAATTTAATTTAACTTAAATGTAAAACAAAATTTAGGGCATTTTTTATTGCTTGAATATATATTATATGAGCTTATTAAAATGCTAATCAATCGTTTGTCGAGTGTATTTGATGTAAGAGAGCTTACGTTTATTTTAGGAAGAACGAATATGAATCATGTATGTTGCTGAAGACAGCGGTATTTCAAAATCTAAGTTCTTTTAACAAAATTTTATTGTACAAATAAAATGAAAACAATTCAAGTTTCTTTTGATTCGAGACCGAAGCGGATAAAGCCCGTCTCTATATAGGCTGCTTAGATAGTAGGGGATCTCAATATTTTGTTAATTTGAATAATAATAAAAAATAAAATAAAATAAAAAAAAGATGACTAACAAAGCGGAAAGATTCCTCTAGTAGTCAATATAAGTGCAATATTGGAATTTTGTAAAAAGGACTCTATATAAGGTACCCTGGGGTAATAACGCCACATTAAGGTTCTACCAATTTTCACGGCTCAGTTTTAGTTTGTATTTTTCAAACAAATATATGATTTGATACAGCAACTCATTGACTATCTATATAAAAAAATAATTTAACAGATATGTTTTTATAAAATGTAATGGCGTGATTTCTTGATCAATGCTATTTGGCGTTATTACCCACCTATATGGGTAATAACGCCATGCAAACAAAACTATGAAATAAGATGGAATAATTGCATGTAGATTGCCCAATTCTAAAAATACAAACTCTACAAACTTAGAAATTGACAAATTGCATTCTAAGCTATTGAAAATGTTCATTTTTTTGTGAAAGTGTAAGAAAAATAAAGGTGTGGTGTGGGGGGAGGATGAGGCAAAGAATATCAGACCGTGAGCTTCTTTTTGCTTAAAAAGGACCGCTTAAATAGAATTATTGGAAACATTGCACGGTTTTAACTGTATTTATTTGAATCAGTATTGTTCTCGGCCACTGTAGAAAATCAACCGGGGTATTAATGCCAAGGATTGGCGCTATTAACCCGTTATAGTTATTGCGCAATTTTAAATTACAAATTATCTATAGAAGATATCCAAAATCTTGAACAACATTTTGAAAGTTCATGAAATGTGCTACAAATTTATGTAATTAACAAAGTATTTCCGGATAAAAAAAAAAAAAAGTCTTCACATCACGAAATGTATCTCGCAAATTTTAGATCAAGCGTTAATTTTAGTTGCTTGTAAAAACAATAAGATCTAAAAATGAAATAAATTTACTTGAAACTGTTTTTTGTGATTTATGTGACTCAAAATCCTTCTGCGCAGAGTACGTGGGCGTCATTTACCAGATTATTTCATAATTATGCATAATATTATCACTTGGCGTTATTACCCTGCCTGGCGTTATTACACCAGACCACCTTAGTTACATTTATGGATACCGTCAACCCAATTTTGGGCCTCTTTTTCCTGATTCCACAAACATTTCCATTATTAAACTAGTTGGATGTGTCAATCCCAAAACTTTCTTCTATCTCATAAGTACATTTTAATATTTAAAAAAAAAAAAAAAAAAAAAAAAAAAAAAAAAAAAAAAAAAGTGGTGACCCTAAAGTTACCCACTATCGAATTTCCTCGAACATTTGACCTAGCCTAATGAGATTCTGATATCCGAATAGCCTAAAAAGCAAAATTTAATTAATATTTTGAGATAATGAGCTTAGTAGTGCCTCATGTTGGGTAATTTATACTAAAACCTAATAAGCATCTATTTATGTCAAGACCTAACAGAAACTGAAATTTGATGGAATTTCGTCCATTAGTTCTTGAGATATAACAAAAAATCTGCAAAACGTAGCACAGCAACATCATATCTTGGACAATTTATGCCAAAACGTAAAAAAGAACCTAATTATGTTATGGTGTAGAAGAATCTGAAGTTTCATGAAATTCTGTGCATTAGTTCTTGAGATATAGCTAGTTTTAAAAAAACCATGTAAAATATAGCACTACAGCACCATCAGTTGAAGGATTTATAACAAAACGTAATCATCGTGTAATTATGTTATATGTCATTTTGTAACAAAATCTGAAGTTTGATGAAATTCTGTGCGTTGGTTGTTGAGATATAGCTATCGGAAAAATCGTGCAAAATGCAGCATAGCTCCACCACCTGTTGCAAGGTTAATACCAAAATGTAATCAGCGTCTAATTATGTTATATATTCTAGTGTAACAGAATCTAAAATTTGATGAAGTTCTCTGCATTAGTTCTTGAGATATAGCTATCGCAAAAATCGTGCAAAATGTAGCATAGCAGCGCCACCTATAGGGCAGTTCACACCAAAACCTTATCAGCGGCTATGTATCTCAAGGTATCGCGGAATCTGAAGTTTGGTGAAATTCTGTGCATTAGTTCTTGAGATATAGCTATCATGAAAATCATGATAAACGTGACATAGCAGCGCCACCTGCTGGCCAATTTACACCAATACTTAATCAGCGTCTATGTATATTAAGGGGTCACATAATCTGAAGTTTGGTGAAATTCTGTGCATTAGTTCTTGAGATATAGCAATCTTGAATTTCATTCGTAGTATAGCAGCGCCACCTGTAGGCCAATTTTCACCAAAAACCAATAGGCACTAATTCATATCAAGGTCTAACTGAATATAAAATTTTATTAAATTTCGAGCATTAGTTCTTGAGATAGAGAGCCCACAATTTTTTTGTCACATACAGACAGACACACAGACAGACAGACAGACAGACAGACAGACAGACTCACAGACAGACATTTTCTAAAAATAGTCAAAACGTGTTTAGGACCTTCTAAAACGTATAAATCCGTTGAAAACCGGAAGTCGTAAATTTTCATGAATCCAATACTTTCTTCTTGTAAAGATAGAAGAAAGTAAAAATATTATACGTGATTTTTCAAGGTTGAAATTGAGTTACAAATAATTAACATGAAACAGCAAAGCAAGCTGCATGGTTTTAAAAAAGCAATTTTTTTTATTATTTTTATTTTTAACTATTTTTAAAGTTATAGATCAAAGTAACCCCTGCTGGGGGCTTTTTTGGTTCATTCACTTAATTTCAAGTAAATGAATACATTTCATATGTAAGACTATTAAAATCCATTTGCAATAGTATCTGCTAATTAACAAATTATGCAAAATTAATAAAATAATATTTAAATAAATAAATAAAAATAAACACAGTAAACCAATTGTTAATATTACAGAAACGAGAAACAGCTTTTTCTTATGTTATCTTCAACAACTGGACCAAAAACAAATAATGTAACATTTCACTAAGTAACATTTAAAAAATATGTTACTTAAAACAATTTTTAAAGGGATTTGGTTACATAAAAGGCATTTCTAAGTAGCTTGGGCTACTTTCGGTTTAAAAGAAGCCATTGTTCAAAACAAAGAATAAAAAATACGTGTGGTACTCGGGGACTGCCGCGGTAAAGCTATTGCATAGCATTTTTTATCAACTTAAGCAATTATAATTATTTATATATTTTTTATTTATGCAGTTTTTTTGTCTTTGATTCTAATTCACGTTTTTTCTTTTTCTTTGATATTAATTAAAGTTACACTTTTTTGAGCGCGATGACCGACAAGAAAACAACTTTTTTTCTTTTACTGAATAAATGAGAAGTTAATATCGTTTAAAATATTTTTATTATCTTACAATACATGTAGGTTAATCAGGAATTTTTATCATTGAAACAATAGGTTTGTGGTAACTGAAATTAGAAACATAAGTTTGAGACTTGATATCCTCTAAATATATCAAAAATACTGCGTCAATGTCTGCCGAAGTATACCGAAGGATACCGTGCCCAAGTCTGCCGAACTGACACGTCGTTAGCCGGAGTGTTAGGTTTTTTTCTAGTTACGGAATTTCTAGATTCGGTCGCCGCGCTCAAAGCCCGCGACAAAAACTATGCAATAGCTTAATAAATTACCAAACAAAATTTGGTCGCGCTCTGAAAATAAGATCGCGAGTTATAAGCCTTTTAAATTTTTCGACCCTCACCGTGGGGTTCTCCTGTCCCTAAAAGTAACACTGTCTCATAATAAATTACCAAACAAAATTTGGCCGCGCTACGAAAATTAGATCGCGAGTTATAAGCATTTTAAATTTTTCGACCGTCACCGTGGGGGGTCTCCTGTCACCAAAAGTAACACTGTCTCATAATAAGTTACCAAACAAAATTTGGCCGCACTACGAAAATTAGATCGTGAGTTATAAGCATTTAAAATTTTTCGACCCTCACCGTGAGGGGGGGGGGTCTACTGTCACCAAAAATTAACAATGTCTCATAATAAATCACCAAACAAAATTTGGTCGCGCTACGAAAATTAGATCGCGAGTTATAAGCATTTTAAATTTTTCGACCTTCCCCATGGGGGATCTCCTTTCACCAAAAATTAACACTGTCTCATAATAAATTAACGAACAAAATTTGGCCGCGCTACGAAAATTAGATCGCGAGTTATGAGCATTTTAAATTTTTCGACCCTCACCGTAAGGGATCTCCTGTCACAAAAATTAACACTGTCTCATAATAAATTACCAAACAAAATTTGGCCGCGATACGAAGAGTAGATCACGAGTTATAAGCATTTCAAATTTTTCGACCCTTTCCATGGGGGGAGGGGGGTCTCCTGTCACCAAAAATTAACACTGTCTCATACCGTAAAATGAGGTGAATCGGAACACTTTTTAACTTTAACGTTAAAAAAAAGCAACAATTGATTTTTTAATTTTTTTTTATTTTTCTACTAGAAACTTCGGTCTTGTTTTGTTCTTTACTTTTTAAGCAAAAACGAAACAATTTTACTGTTTATATATATATTATTTATTTATTTAATGGTGTTCCGATTCACCGCGCAGATAGGGGTGAATCGGAACAGATGTTATAATCTTTATTTATTACGATTCAAACTTTAATAGAGTTAATAAAAACATGTAATAATGCTAAGGCAGGAATAGGAACAAGCAGTTACTGTGAAACCAAGCCTTTATTTTACATACAAGTAAAGATATGCCTTTTTAAAAGTTAAAATACAACTTTAAAATCAAGAAAATTTAAAATTTGTTTTAAGAAATTATATTCGAACTGCAGAAATAGAATTTAATACAAATTCAGCCCTGTTCTGTGTTATCCTTTACTAGGAGTCATCGGGTAAGTAAATCTATTGAGTAGACCCAATTGCTGCATGTATTAATACGATCTACTAATACGCCCTCATCCCCAGCCCTTAGTACTATTTGCATCCCTCTCTTTTTTATTTGGTTTTTCATTTTGAGATATTTGTGTAATGTTGTGGATGTCAGAGAATAATTCTTAACAGTTTTTCTAACTAATTTGCTATTTTTAAATTCTTTTATTGTGTGTTCCATGTCTGTTGGATTAGGCGTTGACTTTTTTGTTTAATCAAGTAATTTCTTGGCATCTTTAAACTCTTCAAGTAATAAGAACAAACAAAATATTGTGACAATACATATTCATACATATGTTTTCATGTATTGCATGAAACTATTAATGTATAGAAAAATAAACCATGAGAGAAAACGTGTTCCGATTCACCCCGCAAATCTTAAACCTCTCATATTACAAGCCATTTTTCATTTTTTTCATTATGTAGTTTAGAAATAAGTAGAATTTGATACAGCATATCGTTTACAGGTCTATCATTAATTAAAACTCCCCTCTCTTAGATTAAGAATACGTAAAATATGGTAGTTACATTCAAAATTTTGAAGACGTTGAAAAAAATGAGGTTTTTGAGGATCCTCTTGAAGTTTTTTATTTACCCCAGTAGTAGTGCCAACATGTCAAAACTGAATTTCTCAACTCTTAATGTTATTACCTTCTTATAAAAAAATTGGCAATTAAAAATATCATCACATATATTTATAATGAAATTATTTGTATGACCGGGAAGTTTCGTTCCTATTCACCCCATTTTACGGTAATAAATTACCAAACAAAATTTGGCCGCTCTACGAAAATTAGATCGCGAGTTATAAGCATTTAAATTTTTCGACCCTCACCGTGGGGGGTCTCCTGTCACCAAAAATTAACACTGTCTCATAATAAATTACCAAACAAAATTTGGCCGCGCTACGAAAATTAGATCGTGAGTTATAAGCATTTTAAATTTTTCGATCCTCACCATTGGGTGGGTCTCCAATCACCAAAAGCTGCATTATCCTACCTTGTTTTATCTTAGGACGATTCTTTTCTATACACATTCTATCAGGAATTTTTATTATTGAAAATATAGATTTATAGTAACTGAAATAAGAAATATAAGTTTCAGACTTGATATCCTCTAAATATCTGAAAAATACCGTGTCAATATCTGCCGAAGTCTACCGAAGGATACCATGTCAAAGTCTGCCGAACTGAAACGACGTTAGCCGAGTGTTAGGTTTTTTTTCGTTACGGAATTTCTACATTTTTCTCGCTACGGAATTTCTACATTCGGTCGCCGCGCTCAAAGCCCACGATAAAAGCTATGCAATAGCTTAAAAATATCCAACATTTCCATGATACATAACTTTGCCGGACCATTCTTTTCTGCAGCCATGCATATGATCTATATGTTTGTAAATATTCTAAATACAATGTTAAAATTTAGCTTAGTTAGAAAAAATATAACGAAGATTAAAATTCACCTTTAGCAATTCCTAATAATAGACAGAAACGTACTTGAATTCTTTTGTATAATCCTGTATGTTACGTGCAGATAATTATATGACCGCATATTTAGCTTAAATTACTCAAGCAAAAAAGTTGATTAAAATTACTGAATTCATATTTCTGGGAATAGCTATTGCACAAGTGACCATGTATCCAGTTTATTGTATAATCCAGTACATGATTTCATTCCAGTTATTGTACACACTTTCACATTTGTATAAGATATAAGATATAAGATTTCAAATCTTCTGATTGCTAAACAAAACATTTTTTTCACACTAATATGAACAACACTTGTTATCACCAGTCTCTTACATATACACTCTGGGGCTGAAAGTTGGCGAAAGTCTTCTTTACAACAAGAAGGGGATTCCAGTTTTCCGGAAATGGTCTGAATACGCGAAAGTTTCAATGAACAGCATATTTTATTTTATAAGAAACCTATAGAAAGTAACATACAAATGATTCAATTTTTGTTTATCTCTCTTTATTATGCGGTAAGAAATTTCAATGACAAACTGTCACATTAAATCAATACCTTTTTAGTCCTAAAGCAGGATTTTTTAAAAAGAAAAATAAAGAGGAAAAAGATAAAAAAAATAGAAAGCCAAATAAAAAAGAAGACGTTTAATAATAACCTTTCAACTTCTGAAAAGTTTTCCCTTTCAAAGTACCGAAAGTAACAAAAATAATTTTGTCTTTTCCTCTATTCTTTTAAAAGCTTTTTTAGTGGTTCTTGCCTTTTCATTTTCTCTGCAGAATGTGTGTGGAATATAAAGACGAAAAAACTTTTACCTTAAAGCTTAAATAATTGGTTTATTTAAATGGATTCGAAAAGAAATCGGACACTATAGCTTCAAAATGAAGCGCACAGAACATTATTTCTTAATTAATAAAAGCAACTAAGTTTTAAGGGGGGGGGGGGGAAATGACTTCGACGATCTGGTTCTAAATATTTTACATGACAGATGGGCAAATTTTAGTGAGAAAAGTTTGACATAACAGTATCTTTGAAGCAACACTTTGTTGTTATACACATTTAAAAACTCATTGTTATCAATATGGTTCATTTTGACGAGCATTTGACGATTCTCCTAATTAAAAAATTGATAAATCTATGTAATAAAAAAGTATAATAAAAATAAATATTAAAACTCAGCTAACCAGTAACTTTGTAAATAGCTGACTGGGTGATTGCTGGTTGTCGTCCAGTTAGCGTAAACAATAAAGCATTATGAATCATTGAGCAGAAAATCATTAAGCTCGGGCCGCGGGCTTGTAACGATCATTTATCATATTCCATTCATAAAATCTGCACAATATGTCGTACTTAATTAAGCAGTTTAGGCACTCTCATCTCAATTCAACTATGCTCGTGGACGTATGTATTTACGTTTTGAAACTTTAAATTACATTTAACATCTTTATATTGTATCCGAACGGCGTTCGTAGAAACGAATGAAACGTTGATAATTTTTAAGTATGGTTTAATATATTCTTTTTAGAAGTGTACCATTTAGTAATGTGTATTTTACTACATATTTTTAGGATAAATCATCGGCCCTGAAGCCAAAGATATTGGTTCAATACCAAGCCTGGACACTTTTTCGCTCAGTTGTAAATATTCAATTCGTATGATAACTTTACTAATCAATTTCATTGTGTTAAAATAACAGTTTATATCTACGTATCCATCGTTTATATGGAGTTCTTTTACCTGCGGTTTATTCTATTGAGCTGTCTAAATTACAGACCAGATGTTATTACCAATAACGCCTTTTTGAGCAAAAAGTTCTTACTGGTTGTTACTCATTTAGCTTAAGCAAACATTTTGCACTGTTAAAAAAAAAAAAAAAACGGACGATTTTTTTGGAGAATTTACTAGTTATTGAAATGCCAGTACAATTCACTCTTTTTAACGGAAAAATTTCCGTAAATTTCAGAGATTTGCAGAAAAATTTCAGAAACTTTTACGTTAAAAAACAGTGATGTTTACTGGCATCTAAATTACAAGTAGAATCTCCGTAATATCGTCCGTTTTTTTCTTTTATAATGTGTGTCCGATTCCCAACCTGGGCATTTTTTGCTCAGTTGGAAATTAGTACAATTAGTACAATTGGCTCAATTAGTACAATTTTAAATTGTTACCAAGAATTTTCTACTGCATAGTTTTGATATCGGGACCAGGCTCTGATGACACGAAATGCTTTAATATTTCCGGCTTAAACGGCAATGTGTTCCGAAAAAAAAAAACTCCTGAATTTATACCTCTTTCAAACCTCTCATTAATAAAACGTTTTTGAAGAAAAAAAGCTACTTTGCAATATGAAAGCTCGTAATACTATTTACATTTAAGGATCGATAGAAACAGTTTTTAAGTCAAAAACAGAACAAAATTTATCTATTCTTCCTATTTTCAGAGAAAAACGAAAATGTCCTGAAATTAATAATGCATACTCATAAAATTATTAATACATACTAAATATACATAATTATTAATTATTTATATCTTTGATAATACGTGTGATCCAAGTTTGCTCGTTATGCCTCTGGCTAAAACTTTTTATCTACCCAATATATATAGAATCTCAATGAAACGAATTTATAAAATGACTTTCTTGTAGTGTTTTTGGGGAGGACAGCGAAAAACTATAGGCAGGGGTCGGAACATATAGGACAAATTGTATTGTTCTTACCTATATCTTTCATCAATAAACTTCGAGAGACTTTTTCTAAGATATGCAATAGGAATCTGTCATGATCGCTATTGATAAAAGATTTTGGTAAGAACAGTAAATTTTGTCCTGTATGCTTCAACCTCTGTATAGGGATTATTAGATTTATTCTTTTTCGTTATTTTCAAATTGAAGTTGAAATTATTATTTTTTCAATCGGTAGTGAAAGAATAATCATTGAATTACATATTTTAAGAAAATTTTAAAACATAGATTTGGTTTTTGTCGTTATTTTAAAATTGAAACTGAAAAGTGAAGTTATTAAAAATGGAAAGGAACTTTTAAAATAAAAGTTAAATGATCACGTGTTAAAAGCAGAGAATATGAAAAATGGCGAAAAAATATTCATGCATAAATATTATAAGAGTGCGAAAATTTAAAAATAAAATTATTATAAGCGAAACGCATTTAAAGGTAATAATTATGTCATATGTAAAATTTTCAAATACTAAATATCGTCGTATTTGAAGTGCCTGAAATATCTTTTTCTTCCATAATAGACTTAAATTATTGATGAATAAAAAAGATCACAAATCTTTAATTTTTGTATTTATTTGATTCGATCTTATAATTAAAATGAATTCATCGGTAAATTGACAGAAACTTAATGAAAAGGAAGGGAATAAGCAAACTTCCTTTTGTAAGATAAAATAGTACAATCAAGCGAATAACAGCTGCTTGTTATCAGAATAAAAGCTTCAGAGTTATTTTAGTTATTCATAAATTAGTTTAATAAAGAGAAATACACGAGAACTTATCTCAATAATTAGAAAGTATAATTAAATTGTTCTTTCGGAAATGCTAGCTTTTCAATTTTATTTAAGTTCATTATCGCTCACCTTAAAAGAAACTGCCAAAAATATATTGGATACAAGACAAGATATTGAGCAGACATAAGACATGAATATTCTGTATTGAAGATGAATACTTTATCGCGTTTGTAATATGTATGCATTATTTAAAAAAATGATTTTTAATCTATAAAAATATATTATAAAACACGAATAAAAATATGCAATAACCTCTTCGAGTTACCCTTGATTTTTAAAAGCGCTCATTATCTTTACAAAAGTTTAGAAAACAAATTATTTGCAAAATTTGAAGAAGCATTTAGGAAGTAGTTTTTGTAGTCAGTGATTTTTGGACACGTTTTCGAATTGTTTTGCTTTTTTATATTAATCAGTTTCTTCATTCCGGACAGTTCTTTTTTTAGGATGCTATCAATTCTAAAATATATTTTAAGCTGACTAATAAGATGTATGTAAAGTGAAAATGATTATTCTGAGTGAAAATAATTATAATAAATTATAAACAAAAATTGATGTATCAACGAAATCAGCAGGCAAAGCACATTTTAAAGATTTATCAGTATTTCATAGCGAAAAAGGGTTCCTTAGTGAAAATTAGTTTAAAACAAGAAAATTCATGTATTGGTAAAGACCAGAAGCAGATTCTTATTCGTTGACCCGTATTTTTTACTTCATGTTGAGAAAAAATTAAAAGTGTGACTTATTTGCAGATTTTATTGATTATACAGGATACAGGTTTTAGAAATATTTTTATTTAGCATATCTAGGAAAACATTTAAAAAAGTGTAGGTACATTGTTGATACTTCTTCATGGTGTATTTGCGGGAAAAAAAAATTCTTAAAAAATAATATATTCTCTAAACTTAGACACTCAATCGCTTTAATGAAATCTGCCAATAAGAAATCTTATACATTTTAAAAATTCTTTTCTCTTTTATTAGTTCCTCCTCGTATTTTGCTGTACTGAAACCAGACACAAATAATCACTACCTACAAGTAATCACAACAACCTGAGTGTATGCATGCCGTTTTGACAATTAGGTACTCATTTTTAACGTGGCGTTAAACACAATAGGTTCATTAGAATGAGTCAGAAAAACAAAAACAACAACAAATACAAAAATATATATATACATATAAAATTACACTGAATGAGATATAAATGGGGAATTTTCACTTAACCGAACTTTTTTAGGTTTTTATACCGTATTCCTCGCATTAAACGTCATGACGGATAAAATCGAGGTATACCAGCATGCCGGAAAAATTCGTATTTAATGACAACTGGAAAATGTGAGGTTTCACTACTAGGGAATGGGCAGCTGATTTATTTTAGTTTTTTCTCATTTTAAGTTAAAAACATCTATGCTTATTTTGCTTTCCGTCTCTCTCTCTATATATATTTTGATGTATAGTTAAGTGCTTATCAGATTTTATTTATCTTATTATTATGCAAAATTTTCATACAAAATGTTTCTACTCCTGGATGACGACATTAATTAAATTATCACATAAAATTACCTTTTTGATGAAAGGCAATTAAATATTTCTTTCCTTATATATTTAAATAATTATTATATCTTTTCTTATTTTATACAGTAAGAATATTTCTTCTCATATATTAGTTTATGAGATAATCTATTTCTACATTTTAAATATCGGATTGGTGCTGAGGAGAGAGCTTTATGTGAAATGACACGAGAAACATGAAACATGTTTTTATTCTATTGAATAAGTGAAAAAGGTAAACTAAATAATTATAAAAGTCGGGAGAAACTCTGTATCATATTCCTGCTCCCCAAAAGAAGTCGTTGCGTAGCTAATGAACCATAATATCTCCTGTTTTCGAAGATCCCCGCTTTTTCCGGCATACCGGGAAAGAACAGGGATTAAAATTGAAAAATCTATTCTCACCTTAATTTTGCGGCATGAAGGCTAATGCGAGAGAATACGGTAAAAAAAAAAAAAAAAAAAGAATTAAGAAACAAATAATTCTTTTGCATTGCGCTTTAAAGGTGCTTAAGCTCTTTGTAAGAATTGCTGAAATATATCGGAAAATTAGAAAAAGGAAGATGATTCTTTAATTTTTCGGTACCTTTACAGGAAAATAGGCTTTTTTTAATTACTTAACACTTCATTGTCAAATTTTGGTGATGATAATGTTGTATTCTCGAAGAATATTTTCGTAAGGGTAAACCCATTTATAGAGTGATTTTTCTAATGTAAAAACTCCATCTCTTAATTTTACAAGTTATGAACAAGAAACGAATGTTAATTTGAGCTAAATCTTAAACAAATAATTAACTTTGGAAACTAATACTTTTACTGAATATGCAATTTTTCCGTTAAAGAAACACGTCTCTGTTATTATATTCTATCTAATTATATTTTATGCCCTTAACAGGTATAGGGTTTCATAGGTGATTAAAAAAAAATATTTAATTTTTCTCTTTATATATAGTTTTTCTGATCACATTTAAGTTAAAACTTGGAGAAATATGTACATATTTTAGCCGTTACACAGAAATAATTCTTCCAATATAAAAATCAATCAATATTGCATGAAAATTTCATTTACATAAATAATGATAACTCAAAAACAAACCAATGTATTGGGACATTGTAAAATGAGCAATTAAGAGAATAAACTTTCTTTAGGACATACACAGCTTGCATTATAATAGCATCTATACTCCTGGACAAAATTATAAACTCAGAAATTTTTTTATTTGTTTAAATCGTAATATAAATAAACCTAGATTTAAATTAATAAAATAAAGATGAATATTTATAATAAGACATCTAAATTTAATATAATTCATAAATAAAATGGCGCAAATAATTTAAATAAGAAAATAGAATACTTAAAAGAAATACATGTGAGACATGGACAAAATTGTAAACTTAAAGTTATGAATTCCTATATTCTGGCACATTTGATATAAATGAATGCATTTTGTGATAAGAAACTAATAAATGGAGTCATTATGGATCAATGCATTTCAATACATCGATACATATTTTAATTTTCTCATTAAATAGCATTATGTGAGACTTGAACAAAATTATAAATTTAAAGTTATGAATTTCTAAACTCTGGTAGTTTTGGTACAAATAAATGCATTTTCTGATAATAAAGTAATAAATGGAGTGATTAGGGATGAATATATTTCAATACATCAGTGCATCTTTGTAATAAAAAACGAGTAATATAAATATAGTACATGTGTAAACTGAAAACATAAAATTTTAGAATTTAAGAAGTGAACGTACTTTTGAATCCTGGTACAAAGTATTAAAGCATACATTTAAAAATGTGTGAATCACCATTTTTCTGAATGACTTCGAATATGCGACTCGACATAGATTGAACAAGTTTTTCCAACAGCTCCATAGACAACTGTTTCCAGGCCGTCTTTAAATTATTTCTGTTTTGATATCGACGTCCATCGCGATATAATCGAACCATTGCACCTCAATAATTTTCAATGAGGTTTAGATCAGGGTTAATGGATGGCCAATTCAGAAATTTACATGCCAGGGCTGCAGCCACTCTTTTATACTTTTTGCAAAATGTATTGCTCCATTATCTTGTTGAAATACCCAGTTTACTGCAGCGACCAACGGTCTATATGGCGAAAGGTTATCTTCCATAATTAACTGGAGTCTTCTGTTTTTTTGTTTTCCATTAAGAGAAGCCAGAGCAGTTTTACCATTCTGAGAAAAACCAGCACACACCCTCACGGATCTTCCACCAAAGTTTCGCTTAAAGATAGCCGCTCTTCATGTTTGATATCGTTCCAGTAGTATCTTATGCCATCAGGACCGTCTAAATTAAACTTCTTTCTATCTGACCAGATGACTGTACTCCACACATTTGTCCATGAATGTGCTTTTGTGCAAAGTGAAGTCTGGCGTTCATGTGAGGGGGCTCAAGTTTTGGCTTAGCTTTCATTTTCTTCCATTACATATTCGGCGCTTGTTGAAGAATTCGTCTGATAGTTCAAGAGCTTACATTTAGCTTTAAAGTATTTACAATTCAGATAAAAGGAGATCCAGTATTAGATTCTGTTCGTAAGATAGATATTCGATTTCATTCTGTTATCTTTGGACGTCAATCACTCCGATTTTCCTTTCCATATACTGATGGATTATATAAAACTTTTTTACTGCTCCTTGTGAACATTTAATTAGCGAAGCAATTTGGCGTTGCGTTTTTCCAGGAGCTCTGAATGCCATATTTTTACCAACTTGTACCTCTGTGAGAACCTTTCCTCGAGGTATTAGAAAAGTTGTTGATTTTCATTGTTCTAATGATAACATGTAAAGATACACGATAAACAAGATGCATTAAAAGAAAAACAAATCATTCTAAAAATAATTCAATGGCGGACGATAAATGATTTTTAATAAAATCATGGAGAGAATTGGAAATATGAATAAATATCTTTTGCATTAATATCAATGCGACAAATAATTTCACTGAATTAGTTTCTTATCACAAAACACATTTATTATTTTGATAAAAAATACCACAGTATAGAAATCCATAACTTTGAGTTTATAATTTTGTCCAGGTCTCACAAAATATTGTTTTATTAGAAAAATTAAAACATGTAATGATGTATTGAAATGTATTGATCCATAATGAATCCATTTATTAGTTTTTTTTATCATAAAATGCATTTATTTATAAAATGTGCCAGAATATAGAAATTCATAACTTTGATATTATACTTTTGTCCAGGTCTCACATAATATTATTATTATTTTAATTATGTATTTTCTTATTTAAATTACTTACTCCATTTAACTGACGAGTTATAATAAATTTAGATGTCTTATTATAAATATTCATCATTGTTATATTAATTTAAAGTTAAGCTTATTTATATTATAATGTAAACAAATTGAAATTTTTCTAAGTTTATAATTTTGTCCAGGAGTGTATATCTCAGATGTTGTGGCAGTGAAAGTACTGAGGTAATGAAAAGTGTTAAAATTTTTTACAACTTGGTCATTTATACTACCGTAAATATAAAACTGATTATTATATTACCAAGAATGTAGTCTATTTCTACAATAAATATTTGCAAAAGAAGTATCCAAAATTTCAAAGCATTCATGTATAAGTTTTTCCTATAATATGTTTTGCGTATAGTAATAATTTGAAAAACTTTATTTTGAGAAAAAGCTAAAAATAACTTTAAAAAACAATACAAAAACTGTAACAACTGTAACTTAAAACATCTGCAACCTTGGTTCTAATAATGATAATATACAATTTAATTTGTCAACACACGCGCCTAGATTGAGAGAACGGATTGTAGATTGGGGCAAAATTTTTCTCAGCGCTTGTACTGACGAGTTAAGCATAATTCAGCTGTTAACCCTTTCCGACGTGGAATAAATCTATTCGAACAATTAAATTACACCAGAATTTATAAACGAATTTATAAGAAAGTATAAATTTGCTTATTTTCAGGTACGTTATAAAAGGAAAATTTAAAATAAATATTCTTAGTACCAAAATAAAAATGAGGACAATGCCTCGTAAGGGTTAAAAAATTCTATTTTAATATTATTGAAAAAAATTTCGATATTTTAATTGAAAATGACGCTTTATAGATGCATATATATTTTAATGGCAATGAATGATGTCGTTTTTTTAAAATTTTTTGTAGTATTGTTTTTCTGCATGTGATATACTCTTAATATATTTACATTTTCGTTAATCGTAAAATATTTTCAAGAAATGAGTATAATTTGGAAAAATTCAATAAGACTGAAATAAATTTTCTAATATATGTTTGTGATAATGTCATTAAAACTAAAAATATTACAGAATTTTCCCTATAAGAAACATAAATGTGTATTTCAGAATAAAATATTTTAAAACAATCAAATAAAAGTCTCAAATAACAATAAAACAGCGTTCAATTCATCAATTAAAACCTCTACTTTCAGAATAGAACGAATAATATTAAGACCAATCTTCTCTAAAACACAGAGGTATTCGATTTAATCTAGAGAAAAGCCACTACATTCGATATAATTTCTTCAGAACAAATTCATTGTTATATTCCCTTGCGTTAAGGAAATCCATTAAGAGCAAGGTAGAATTCGATATAATTTCTGCTAATACATTTTGCGAACCTTGTGGAAAAATTTGGTCATAGGAGTAATCCCATGTATCATCGAAATTTGTTTTAATACAATTTATTTCATGAGACCACAATTGCAACATTCTTTCTATTAAATAGTTTATATATATTTCCATAATGTGGACAAGGTGATTTGTAGTAATTGGCATCCCATAATTTTTTTAACATTTTGAAATTTCATAAAAATGAAAAAGATCGATATGTATGAATAAAATTTGCGGGAAGTTTATAAAATTCTTATAAAAAGGTCTTCTTTTTAGTACTAAAAATGTAAAGAAAGAGGAAAAAAAAGAGCTTATAAAGTGTGCGACAGGTGGCGCTACTTGTAAGGTAAGCACCAATTACGGAAAGCACACGTAGAAATGGAAAGTGTTACAACGATGATAGAAAAAAAAATAAAAAAGAAAAGAAAAAAAAAGAAATATTAGAAAAAAATTAAAATAAATAAAGAAAAAGGAATACATAAAATAAAAAATAAATAAATAAGATAAAATTAAATTAAAAGTAATAATAAAAAAAAAGAAAGAGAGAAACAAAATATTTTTTTTTTTCGAGAGGCACTAACTCGGGAATTGCAAAGAATATTGCATGTTTGCAGAGTTTTGTCGGGAAAAATGGAAGTAATTAATTACTCTACGCCATTGCATTACTGTACGTCGTTCACCTTCTTGCAATTATTAGTTTTCTTGAGGCTTTCCACGAAGACGAAATAACCAATGTTGTTATTTCGTCATTGATTGTTTGGAATGGAGACTGGATGCGAATTTCATTATTGATTAGATTGATGAAATCCTGCAGTTAGTATTTGTTTTAGGCACATCTCCTTCCAGTTTTATAATACTTTATATTCTCAAACTGATGGTTTCGCGATGGGTAATCATTTTTTTCGTCTTTTATGTGATATTTGTTTGTATAATGTTGAATAAAAACTTTTCAGTTTGTGTAAATTTTCTTTCTGGTACAGGTATGTTGATGATATATTTTTTAATTCCCCCCCCCCCCCCCCAACCAGGATCTTTCTAATCTCCTTTCACTTGTTAATTCGGTTGATCCTAGAATTCTATTTATTCTCGAAGTCGAAGAGAACAATTATCTTCTTTTCCTAGATGTAATGGTTTCAAAATGCAGGAATCGGTTCTCTACTGCTGTTTATAGAAATCTGTAATTTGTATTTTTACCTCCTCAGGCTTTTTTAAACCACCCTCTTCACCAAAAAATTATGTCCTTTTGTACTTTTATTTTTAGAGCGTTGTATACTTGTTTTGACCCTTCTTTTCTGAATAATGAAATTAAATATTTCAAATCTCTCGACATTTCACGTTTTATAATCTCTCTTAGAATGATAAAGCTCTGAAGGAATTTAACAATCCTAAACATCTTCTTTTTTGGTACAAATAATTCTCTTAATTTTAACGCTATCTTTCTGTCATTCTGTACCCCTCTCTGTTTGAAAATCTCTGAAATCCTTTCTCGCTTTACTTTCAAAGTTATCTTGAAACAAGTAAAATTAAATTCTCTTTTTTCAAGGAACCTCCTCCTGCTGAAAGCCAGTGCGATGTTAATTTTTTTTTTGTTTCTTCATTTTAGGTTAAATCGACCAAACTAAGAGAGCATTAAAGTTCATATCACGTGAGAATTAGGGTTATATATCAAATCAAGAAATCTCTAAATCATCGATTGCCTTCCACTGTTGGACTAACTATGGTTTCAATTTCTCTTTTGTAAAAATTATTTCTTCTTCTGTCGGTCTCCCTCATTTGGATTTTCACGAATCTTATTTAGTTTCTAAAAAATCTGATAAACTTGTCAATGATCTCTCATCATCTGCTTTTCTCGCAGTAGCTTGGAAATTAATTTTATAATCCTTTTCACTCCTTTCATCTCTCTTTTCTTATTATAAATCAAGAAAATTCTTTTGTTTTTTCTCTCTCTTTTTATAATTATTATTTTATATTTTATTTTACTTTATTTTATTTATTTTATTTACGTATATTTGTTTATTTATTTTTAATTTTTTTTTCTCTTACACAATTATCTCTTTTCTTCTTTCTTAATTTGTTTCTCTCTTTCTGGTAACAATTACCATTTTTATATGTACTTTCTGTGATTTTTGTTTACTTTACAGCGAGTGCCACCCATCACAATCTTTGTATGCTCCTCTCTTTCCCCTCTTTTTGTTCATTTATGACATTGACCTCTTATTGACATGTGTTTACAGTACCTGATGATGGGATATTACATTTTCCAGCTTGAAACGTGCCTGGTGTATTCATTTGATTTTATGTTGATTAAATAAAATTTTGATGTTTTAATTAAGCTTAATTTAACTCTATTTTGGAAATAATACATACCATAATATGGTCAGATTAAGTTGAATTATGGTTACATACACAATTCTATAAAAACTGTTGGATTCACGGCATTTACTAAACAATTCACAGCAAACATTTAGTGGTTATACTTCACATGGTCTGAATTCGTCAAACAGTCCCCTCTCTCCCATTTAATAGACATAGATCCCGTTATCCAGTTATCAGTAGAAGTAAGTAAGTACTATAGATTTGCGAAATCAAATTTCGTGTGACACCAAGACGAATAAAACAAACAAAATTTGTACAACTGACAGCTGATAATTTAAATAAACTGAAAAGTGAAAATTTTATTACAACAGATTTAAAAACAAATTATGCAATTTTTAATAATTTGCGAAATTGTAAGTACAAGACATCAATAAAAGTATGTCCCAGTTTCAATGGTATTTTATAGCAGTTTATTTTAGACTTTTTGCAGCAAATCATACATCAAATTGAAGATAAAATAATCTATGGTTTTTCCTACAAATGTTCAATATGTGCGCTTCTAGTTATATGACACACGTCCAACCTAGATTCCAATTATTCGCACTCATCGGTAAACAAGTCCAGAGTAATGGAAGCAATAGCCTCTTAGCAATAGCTTTTGTGTCTTAACTCTGGCAAATCATTAGGTATCGACGGAACGTAGATACGATCTTTTATAAAGCCCGAAAGGGAAAAATGGCATGGTTCTAACGGCGTTTTTATCTTTAGCCCAGCAACAACACTTTATGATCAGGATTCATCATTATGCATATGTGGTACTGCAAGCAAGTAAATAATAAAGCAGTACTCGAGTATGTACATATGTAAATTGTTTGAGTTATTCTGTATTTGTGATATTAAACCAACACTTTACAACACTTACAGTTTATACCAACAAAATTATAACAGTAATACTAATAAAATTATGGTAGTTCATACCAACAAAATGTAGTTCAATTTCAAGCAATAAATATAATTGTTATGCTTTTATAAATATAATCATCAAAAAGTTAATTTACCTTTTTAAGCTCTAAAAGTAGTGACCTCGTTATATCCACTCTTGACTTGTTTATCGTTTTAATAGCTACAACCATACCCTAAAATAAACATTTATTGCATTTACTAATAAAAACAAAATCATTTGAAATTGTAAATAAAATGAAACCATCATAAGCAAAACATGTTTCAAAAGGATGAAATTAGATTTGAATTAAATGTTTACACGATTTTTAATATTTTCATTTTAAATATTTTGCGTAATAAAGATAAATAAATATTCTAAAACTGTGTTTTATGTGTTATTTTAAAATTGTGCATGAATTTATTTGGAAAGATAAACTTATTTTAATATATTCTGAAATTATTTTTAGAAACAATAAATGCACATTCATATTTAATATAATTTAGTTTTTTAATCAGACAATAATACTATTTTGGATAATTTTATATTTTTACTAACGAAAATGATATTTAATAAAAAATAATAACAGATTTAGAATTTAAATTAAATAACTAGTAAATAAAACATAACTTCTACATTCTCCATAGTGTAAAATAAAGCTATTTTTAGCAATGAATTTACGCTAGAAAATATTATATTCGCTTTTTAATGAGCTTATGAGAATTATGAAACTACATTTAGAATATAGAAATTAAAGGTTAAGGGTTAAAAAATAGTGTAGTTTTCTATCTTATATCTGGTATTTAAATAAATATTTAATAATTTTAATTTATATTCATGATTTACAGATGTGCATTTCATGGTCGAAACTATAAAAGGAAATTATATTAAGGTGCATATTATGTTTAAAAACATAACTAATTTTTCAGCCGGTATACACAGAGTGTTCCTAAAACAATGACCTCGATGTTACTTCCATAATTATTGATCATAGACCTGTATTAAAAATTACAAAGTTACGTAAAATACAGTACAGAATTTTATGCAATCGATTAAAAATTACAGTTTTGTAAACTTGAAACAATATAAATTTTAAATTTTTATATGGCCCTAATACAAGAAAAAAAATCACCAGTGAATAAAATATGTCCCATACATTAATAACGTCACATGCAAGATTTCAGCATTTTATCATAAAAAGCCGCATGGGCATGAAAATCATAAATGCTGACTGAAATCACTTTTCAAATGCCGGGTATAAGTTCTCAAAAGGAAAAAAAAATCCTGCTGAATGACCGACTTTCAGGAGTTGCACACAAATCATGAAAGAAAACAATGATTGCATTGTTTTCTTGAGTGGGCAAATTTATGATTAACCCATCACTAACGTTCTTTAAATACATCGGTGTGACTTTTCATGATACAATGCTGAAATTTTGTAATTGACTTAATTAGTATATGGGGCACAATTTTCTGATTTGGAAATTTTTTGTACCGGGGTCACATAAAAATTATAATTTTGTATTTTTTCCAATTAATCATTTGAAAATTTTAATCGATTTCAGAAAATTCTGTACCTTTTGTTATGTAACTTTCTAGTTTACAATATATGATTGCGATCAATATCTAAGAAATAAAAGCCAAGATCAATGCTTTTGAGATACCATACATATTCTTCTTCTTTTTTCAGACTTAAAGTGGTTTGAGAAAAGTCGGAATAGTGGCACTGTCATAAACTTTCTGTATGTTAATAACACATAAAATTACACAACAGATTTATCAGTGATGTATTCTCGATATGATAATTTCAGTTGTTTGAAAATAGATTATATTTAGGAATATCTAAATTATTAAAAAATGATAAAACAAGGTATTTTTGTATGGATTAAATAAAAAATCCTCTAAATATAAAAATTCTATATACATGACCTAAGACACAGATCTAGTATTTAATAAAATAATATCAGTTATTATTCTAAGAAAATAAAAATTATAAGTATATAAAAGAAAATAATTCAATTCAGCTTGGTTTTGGTATTAGAGGTTACTTTACACAGCAATATTAAATACTTACCACCAACTTGTAGATATAAGAAACACTTAAATTATGATTATTTTGTCAATTGCAAAGAAGAGAGACCCCCTACACTATTTCGACAATGTTAAAATGTAAATCGATCAGTTTTTTAACTAAACGTTAGATATAATTTAACTGCGATGCTTTTACTTTCATCTGTTGATTAAACACAAGTTAAATAATACAAAATTTGAGGTTGTTTTTTTTAAGTTGAGGTTGGTTTTGATCCATGAAATTTTACTAGTGTGAATTCTCACATACAGCAATTTTCAATAGTCGGTGTTTTTAGAATACATGTTTTCATTAATTCGCCTTTTTATTAAAGAAATAAAATCTTTGATAAAAATAAATTTCACAGTTTTATTCTTCAATCATTTTTGTATAAAAACCATGTGTTGTAGAGTATGCGTCGTATATCTTCTAGATTCATATTTAATATAATTTAGATTTCTTTTAATCAGACAGTAATATTATTTCGGATAATTTTTCTCCGTAATCCTCCGGGATCCTCCGAAACTATAGCATATACTCTCTGGTGTATACCTTGTACTTATTGCGTATACCCTATGGTTTGATTATCGCTACATCACTGCATTTATTGCTCACAAAGTTCTGTGAATGGAATAAACGAATACAGAGTCGTGCTTGTGTGGATTGCGTTTGTATTGAGCTAAAGTTGGATGTCTAGGGATTATGGCAAATAAATAAATTTAATTTAAAAAACTAAAGGATATTTAGGCTTAGAATTCTTAAACACAGGCTGAATAAAGCTAAATAATATAAATATAGTAAAAAAAAAATTGAAAGTACTAAAAACATATCTGAACTAAATTTAAGAACTTTAATAGATAAGGCACAATCATTAGCTTTTTTAAAAATCGAATTCTCTTTAGAATTTACTCAGTTTAGCGATATAAATTTTTAAGCATACAATTTTTATCTCTGTTTTGTTGTCTAAAACACTAGTTTTTATCGAGAACAATTTAACTGCACGTCGATTATCTTTATGTCTTTCAGTATATACGTGACAATTTAACGTTATGCATAATTTTGAATGCAGTAAAAACTTACATTCAGATTACTTTTTCTGTAGTTTATGTAGTTACACTTATTGGATTATTCAATCATATATATATTATATTATATTAAATGATTATATATTTTATATTATATTGTTATTTTAAATTAAATTCTAAATAAATAAATAAATTTTTAATAAAAATAAAAGAAAATAGTCTTTTTTCCTTTAAGCATCCATTAAAAGAAGATAGAATCTAAATTTTATATAAATATCAAATTACACACTTTACAATGGTGAATTTAAAACAAATAGTATACATAATCATGTTGTTATTGGACTCCTAGAAATAAAACTCCGGTTGCGGTTCGTCTGAATTTCTAAGCCTATTCAGCCTAAAGTTATCATATTTTTCGGTTTTCTTCGTTTGCATAAAATTGACAGAAAAATGTCTGTTAACATTTCTCCATATGATGGAAACACGAAGATAATATCCACACAATCACTGTCACTTTGGCATCTCTATTTATAAAACGTTTTCTCCAAGTCCTTTCAACTGAATTCCAGTTCATTTCATACTTAAAAACATTAAAGTTCATTTGACGCAAGTTTCTGATTTATTACTTAAAAGTTTTCATTACATTATTGAAAAAAATAGTAGCAATAAAAATATTATTTTTACTACTTATTAATTTACCTTATAATATCCATTTCTAACGAATACTTGACGATTGATATCAGCTATAGATAAACTTTCCGATGGGCATGAACTCTGAAAAATGAAAAAAAAAATGTAATTAGTAAAACATTTAATGAACAACTGTTACTGTTAACTGTAATTTTTACTGTTTTGCAGATCTGAAGAAACCTTTAAGTATATTAAGCTTTTTAGCTGAAAATGGCTGAAACATGCTACAAAATCTTAGAAACGTTACTCCGTAATAAATGACACGACATAATGTTAACGTTCTGTCGTATAAGTTTCTTAAAACTTGATGAGTAATTCTGACAAATTTTTAAGGGAAATTACGTCAAAAATATCTCATTATAGATTTCCTCCCAGAAATTACTAAATTGTTAATAGACTGAGAGGCGGCAGCACAGACAATCGCGCATTGATTTTACAGCTGAAATTCCAGAATTAGTTAAAACTCGATACTTATATTAAAAAGCAATCGGTCTACCAAGTCATATCTTGGTGAAAACCCCTCTAAAAACCCAATCTTAGCGGTTGTCTCGTAGGTTTATCATTATGTTTTTCTACAGCCAAACCTATGAAACATGGAAGATTGGTTACTGGATAACACAATGGTAAACCTACGAGTCAACCACTAAAATCAGATTTTATGTTTTTTCCACCAAGATACGACTTTGTAAAAGAACTGTCTCTTAATATATGAATCGAGTTTTATCTAATTCTGGAATTTAAGCCGTGAACTCGATGATGTAATCGTCTGTACTGCTGCTTCCCAGTATATAAAGGAAGGAGCAAAGTGTGAATAGACACAGGAAGAATGATTTTGATTCCTTCCAATAAACTGTCGTATGCCTCAATCGTTGCAGACCTCAGACCATATGGCAGTAGGTCCTAAGGTAAGTCACCGATTTTGATAAGAGTGATATCATTGGGAAAATATTATGAGAAGCAAAAAATCCAATGTAATTTCCTATCCAATAAATGAAGAAAAAACATCAAAAACATCCACAGCAACTTCAAAGCAATTTATATAAGTATTCTAAAAACGGATAAATAAGTAAACATTTTATTAGATGTGGCTGAGAACAATTGGCATGTGTTTTTAATAATGTTAATATAAACAAATTTTTGCTGTATGATGCAATGAAATAAATGTGCTTAGAAAGTCGCGAAATATAAAGGTCGCTATGACACAAATCTGTCAATTAGTGAAACGCTGTGTACTATTACACAGCAGATCCATTTATTACATTTTGCTTGTTACTTGGATATTAGTGAAAATAGGTGCAGTGTGCAAGTGCTTAGGAAACAGGGACTATTCACAGCAGGCACATTTGATAAACGGTTAGGTGTTATATGTGTTACAAGTCTTGGTAATTAGTGTGAAACATATTTGCCTCAAAGATATGAAGCTTAGTATTTTAATTCATAGTAAAGTGTTTTGGAAAGCATATAGGCGCATGACTATAAATTTTCTTCATCACGTATTAGCCAAAAATTTTTTAGTCAAAAAACATTTCAACATCAAGGGGATGGAGATAATTTATTGTAGCTCACGTATAGTTATGACTTCGATGTTTTAACCAATTTCTTTTATGTTCAAGATCTACATGTCCTGCCCACTTATCCAAGATAAGAATACTTTTCCTTTCACTCAGAGATTTTTTTAATGTTTTGAAATAAAATTCAGTCAATATCTTTCATGTTTCCCTGAAGTAGAACTGGTTAGTAGAACATTGAGATAATGCAGCTGTTGCAGACGTTTTTTCATTCGTGATCCAATTTGCATTGCATCTCCTGAGTTGTTCATTTCGATTTGATAGATACAGCGTATTTTTCGCTCCTCGGAAAAAGTATTTCAAAGGGACACCACTATTATAAAAATTGGCAATATGCACCTCAAAATGCTCTCATTTAAGATAAAATCTTTTTTTAAACTTTTATTAGGCAGAAAATCGCAATGTTCATTATTTGTATAAACGGAAACCCTCTTCAGACCCAAAGTTTTTTAGTAATATTATAAATATATATATATTTTTTTCTACATACATATGACGACACAATAGCTCATAATAGTTTTTCTACTAATCACATCTTAAATTCCAGATTTTATTTTATACAGTTTTAAAGACACATTTTAATTACTAATAAAACAACTTCAAAATGTGATAAAAGCAAATATTGTAGTTTTTATGGGGAAAAATATAAATTTACGTATGTGAGACTAGAAGACAAAAACTGCTGGATTAGAAATTATTTTCATAGACCAACATTTGATGATCGGGAAATTAAATCAGTTAACCCCTTCCTGCACACTGTTCCCGGTCTGGGATATCTAATTTTAATTCAAAACTTGCAAATGGCACCAATAATATTTTAGTAAAATTTTGCTTTTACAATAAAAGCTTAAATTACGGAATTCAAAATATCTAAAAAATTCGTCTGTGAATTCCGGTGTCAGTCGATAATTTTTCATTTTACTTAGAGATTTTGCCCATGCAGAAAAGGGTTAAGGATAACATTATTAACATATGACAGTTTCAGCTTTAGGGCAGAGAAAAATGATGAATACATATGGGTTTAATGTACCGTCTAACAGAAAACGAAATTTACATCTCAAATTTTGATAATAACTCATCTTTAACATTAAAATGATTAATGAGGAACTATTGATTAAAAGTTTTTAACAAGAAGTTTTCTTTACTTTTTACAAAGCATTTATATCTCGTCATATTTTGAGTAGTTTTTTCAAAGTTAAATAAGATGTAGTATTTGTGGTGAATTGCTATATTATCAGTTATTGAAAAACTTTTACATTTCTACAAGCTTATAAATAATAACAGTATTTATGATATGGTATAATAGTATTTATGGTATTTTTACTAGAAAATGTTCTTAATATGTTACTAAATAATAAACAGATAATAAAATTTTAAAAATTTAACGTCAAGTCACATTTTAACTAGAAAAATTTGTCAAATTTTGATGAACTATTCTTTAAGATGTAATGTATGAGAGAGTTTAAATAAAATAAAATTGAAAAGTGAACAGCAAATCAAATAAAATTTAAAATAACTATTTATATGCTCATCTATATAATTAGAAAAAGTTATAGAACTATAATGAGCAATATAAATCTAATAAACTATTAAAAGCATTTATTCCCATTACTCCCTATTCAGAATGTTTCGTCTGTGAAGAAAATATTTCCTTTTCGAAATAATTTCTTAAAAAATTTTGAATGTTTTTATTTTTTAAGCTTTTATATTGCGAGTGAACTTTATTAGAAAAGTAAAAGCTATCCACAGCTCTTCATTTTATGAAAGCAATCACATTACACCAGGTGTTTCAGACATTGCGCCATTGATTATCACGACTCAAAAATCCTAAGGCTGTGGAACTAGTAAGAAATAATACTTAATTTCACGCGAGGACAATTTTTATCTTCTGATGTCTTCTTCTATTTCGATTTCTTCTATTTCGTATAATAATTTTATTTACCCATTATTTTATTAAAGGATTAAAACAATGTTCAATACTAACTTTTTAAAAATATAGCTAAAATGAATATAATACTGAATGTTTTAAAGAAATAAAAAACTAATGACGAAGGAAAATAATATTCCAAGTACGAGTTATAAAGCACTTTGCAACACATTCAGGATACGATAACAAAACTCCACCTTCTAAAAAGTTGATGAGTAGGTTAACAATTTAGAAAACGCATAACACGTTTGAAAACCCAATGGTAGCCATTACTATCGACAGCTTAAAAAATATCCGAATTCGTTTGTGCAACTCTGTATATCATCTACAGATTTGTATATATACTACACAATGTGAAAAAGTTTAGACCACAAACACCTGTTTAAAATTACTATAAAACATCTCCAAGGATGTGTCAGTCAATATATCAATGCTCATGACATGAACGCATTTATTTAAATGTCTAGAGATAGATTTTAACAATTCTAGGAGCATTTAAATTCATTTAAAAGGGTGTTCTTTAGTGTCCTCTATAGGTTAATCAGGATTGTGGAGATAGTGTAAGAGAATGTTTGAAAAAGTTTAAAATTAAAAAGTGAAGTGCAAATCAAATAAACTTTCAAATAACTATTCATGTGCTCATAAATGATTTGATGGGACATCTACATAATTATAAAAGCTATAAAACTATAATGAGCAATTCAAATCTAATAAATTAAAAATTTAAAAGCATATATTCTTATCACTGCATATTCAGATATTTCTACATGTGAACTACTACACATGATTAAAAGAAAATATATCATTTTCGAAATAACTTCTTAAAAAACTTTGAATGATTTTATTTTTTAAACTTTTATATTGAGATTGAACTTTATTAGAAAATAAAAGCCATTCACAGCTCTTCATTTTATGGAAGCAATCATATTACAGCAGGTGTTTCAGACATTGCTCTATTGATTATCCCCACTCAAAAATCTTAAGGCTGCGGAACAAGTTAAAGAATAAATAAGATAATACTTAATTTCACGCGAGGACAATTTTTATCTTCTGATGTATTTTCTATTTCGATATGATGATCGCGACTAATCATTTTATCTACCCATTATTATTTTATTAAGGAATGAAAAATGTTCAATACTTTTTTGAATTGGAGATAAAATGAGTATAATACTGAATGTTTTAATAATTAACAAAAGTAATGAATATTTTACTATTTACAAGATGAAATTAATAATTAACAAGAAAGAAAAATAATATGCCAAGCATGAGTTATAATGTACTTTCCAACACATTGAAGATACGATAACAAAACTCCACCTTCTAAAAGTAGAAAGTTGATCAGTAGGTACATAACATAGAAAACGCATAACATATTTCAAATCCCCCTGTCAGCCGTTACTATGTATAGAGAAAAAATATCCAAAATTATTTTGTGCAACTCTGCATATGATTTGTAAATATACTACACAGTATGCATAAATTTAGTTCATGAGAGAAAAGCACAACAGTTGAAAATTATTCTTCATCAGTTTCTATAATTAAGCGAAAATATATTTAAATTATTTTGTGCAACCCTGTATATGACATACAAAATGTATATACACCAAGTAATATGGGAAACATTAATTACATTTAAAAACCATAGCACAATTAAAAAAAACACGCATCCAAAAATGTGCTGTAACCAAATACTTTTTATTGTTTTTGTAAATGTTATTAATATTGAACTTATATTGAACAAATAAAACTTACATTAAACTTATATTGAATAATTAACAAACATATTGCCTATTCAATACTGAGAATCTTGCAGTGAATTTCAATGATGTATATCATTTGCAATATGTTTGAAACTGTATAACATCACTAAAATTCACTGCAATTTTTTCCCTCATAGACCACAAGATAACTAGATTCTTTTGCGTAATCTGCAAAAGCTAAACACTCATTTTTAATACTGAAGACCATATTAAATCTCAATAAAATATATGAATTACATGGCAATCTGAGTAATATTTACGCGATTTAGCAAATTGATAGATAGGAACAATGCCAGAAAAAACGAATTCTTAAACAATTTTTAACCATGTTAAAAATTAGACCAAGTGTCACAAAGTATGGGTTATGGTATATGTTTTATGTATTTTCTTAGTGTACTTTTACTTTTATTGTAGAATATTAGCCATTAACAAAATATCAATTATTTACATTTTTACAAGTGCCAATGTATTAATCTTATGTAACCAGATTAATTTAGTTGAGTGGATAAAAAATATGCTTGAAAATTCTTTTTAAAATCTTAATAGTTTTCAAATAAATTGAATTTGAAAGCACATATTTTTTTTATTTGAGGATGTAAAAAATGAAATTTTATAAAAATCAAAACCTAATAAATTTGAAATAAAAACAACATTGATTTCCAAGGTTGTTTAAACCACTGATATAACGTTAACGTTATTCACAGATTTCATTTTGCTTTGGAATATAGATTATTCTGTTACAATTTTAAGGAACATTAATGCAATATATAAAATTTAATAAAATTGTCTCCACGAAAAAAATAAAAGTTTAATATTTTTATATAATAAATAGCTTAAAATTTTTATATATTAAATAGTTTAATATATTTAAAAAATATATGCACTTTATTTTACGGTTTGTAATGAACTATAATCGAAGTATTAATAGAAAAACTTTCATAGATATATCCAGTGATATTTTCAATATGTGTATATTTTTTATTTTAAATTATAAAAACTGTTTTAAAATTTCAAGAATTCTTTACCTATTTAATCCTATAGTTCTTTGCACAAATGACATCACATAAATTATGGTTCACAAGTCTATAAAAATAACTGTAATCTTGAAAAGAACAATTTTCAAAGATATATTGTTGTTAGGAATTGATAAATTAAGTTATTCCAGTTTATTCACAGAAAATCGTTTGCATATTTGCAATTGTGATATTTAATTTATTTATAAGACGCAACTCGTTGCTATGGAAGCGATACTGTTTTTTCGTCTGCTTTGCTTTTATATTTTTTATCTTACGAGATGAGTTAAAAGTTTAGATAAAAAAGTTGGCATCAATTTTTGATGGAATGTAAAAGAATTTTTTTTAGAGAGAATGTTTATATTTTTTGTTTGTCGTGCGTGTCTTGAGTTTTATTGAAGAATTATGTTAATTTTATGAAAAGGCACGCAGAAATGCATAAAGGATCATCTTTCCAGTTTTTAGTATGATGATCAAAAATTATCAAGGTAAAAGCATTTATATTTTGTACATATTATACATTTTGTACATAGTATGTAAATAATTTGAATTCAATATTTCTTTATTCTATAATTCTAAGTATGTAATAAAATTTTTAAAAAGAAAATTCAAGAATATTTAGAAGATTTTTGAACCCAAATAAGTTTTGATTGTTTACAGAACAAAACTGGCGCCCGAACAGGGACATTTGAATAATACTGTTGAGATATTGAATTGTTTTTATAGCGTATAGTGTTTTCATAAGCTGTGCATTACTACTTAATTTTTCTAAGATGAATAAGCTAAAGAAAAAGCGTACACCACTACGTTCGTCATTTACCAGAACTTTAAATGTTTTGAATGAAGAAATTAACAGCGAGTCATTAGATAAGGACAAAATTTTAGACGGTTTTAGTAAATTAGAAAATTTGATTCATGAAATTAAAGCTATTGATGAAGCTATAATTAGGGATGCACCGGATATCCGGCTCCTGCCGGATATACTGCTTATTCGGCACTTGAACCGGACATTCGTTCCGGCCGAATATTTTAATATCCGGTTGCCGGATAGTAAAACATTTTTTAAATTCTGTTTTTTATATTTAAAAACAAATGTAAAACTAATTTGCTCCTTGCATACCTTATCTTATTAAAAAGCAATGTTAACAAAGATAAATACTTGTATATTTTCACAATTATGAAATTATAATATTTATATGTAAATGAAGATGTATTTAAAGTATGACAATATTTTGTCATAACCTATAACAGCAATTGTAAAAACAAAACTAGAATATGTACTTCAACTTCACATTTTTTATTTCTCTTAAAAATTGTTCTTAAATTTCAGTAATGAAGTAATTTTACACCTCTCAAAAGTTTTATTGTAATTTTCACCAGTCAAAATTTAACTGCAGTGTTCAATAATTCTGTCATAACTGTAATTGTAAAACCAAAACTAGAATATCAACTACAATTTCAACTTTATTTTGCTTTTTTTTTTTTTTTTTTTTTTTTTTTTTTTTTTTTTGTAATGAAGTAGTAGACTTTTATAGTTCTTCTCAAGTGTTTTGTTAATAATCTTATTATTAATTTGAATTAATATCAACAAAAGAGAAAGGTATAAATATCTAATCTAAAAGTTTTATGAAGTTGCTGTTAATAAGTCAAAAATCCGAGTCTGAAATGTGTACAATGGGGCCATCTTATAAGTGCTAAAGTATTGAGGATTAAAAACTATGTAGAAAAATAAAGTTTCCAACAAACTAAAGAGTTTATTTATGAATATTCATACTCCAGATTCAAAGTGTGTTTCTTTAGAAAATCAAGAACAAAATGGTGCTGATAATAAAGAAAACATTCAATTTTTGTTGGAACATCAATTGCACAAGTTAAGCAGTCAACAATAGAAAAAAATGTGGTAAAAACAAAAGAAAAAAAATCATTAAATATACAAATTGCATTTTTAAATAGAACATATTTTAGTAAAAATTTCCAAAACAATTGAACTACGCCTTGTTATATAAGTCACCCGCTCATGTTAAAATTGCAAGTGATATTTTAAATAAAGTTCATTCTGAAACTTGCTCTACAATGCAAAAAGAGCTTAATAGGAAAACTGTAATGCTCACTGAGAGTCAAGAGGAGTAACATACATAACTATCCCATTTTTGTTAATTATGTGTCAACAGGGTAAAAATATTTTTTTCTGTTAGTTAATCGATACAATGCATCTATAAAAACATCAAGACACTACCTAAATCTGGTGATAGAGACTAAAGAAAGGGTAGAAAAAAATATGCATGTAAAGTTAGAAGTTTTATAAGTAATACTGAAAAGGCAAAATATTATTACATTTCAATATTTAATTATTACTATGTTTTTAAGTAACTTTGACTTAATAAGTGAACTGAAATCTATTAATACTTGCATAATATAAAATTACAATAATTTTTTTTTTCTTTAAACAAGCATAAAATTGAAATATTATTAAAATTAAAAATGAGAAATTATTCGGCCGGATACCGGATATTCGGTAAAATTTTGTGCCGGATATCCGTTATTCGGTATCCGGCAAAAATCCACATCCGGTGCATCTCTAGCTATAATTGAACTCATGTTAGATGATGATAAATGCGATGAAGAGGCTATTGAAAATGAAGTAGTGGAAAATGAAAGTTATTCAGATCAATTTATTACCATTAAGCGTAAAGTTAGCGAAGCATTGGGTACAAATAAACGTAATCAAGATGATAGTGAAAAAAGCACAGATCACGGTTATTCCAAATCAAAGCATTATAAATTACCTAAACTAAATATTAAGCCATTCGATTCGCAGTTAATAAATTATCTTTCATTTTGGTCTCAGTTTCAGAAAATTCATGAAGACATAGATTTGGATAATAGTGACAAATTTCAGTATCTTATCCAATCGGTAGAACCTGGAACCAGTGCCAGGCGCTTGTTAGAGAGCTATCCAATGACCGCAGTTAATTACCCCAAAGCTGTCGAGGCATTTCAAGAGCGTTTTGGAAATAAAGATTTACTAATAGAAGTGTACGTTAGAGAATTCCTAAAATTAATTGTAGCTAATGTACAGGCGCACGGCAAAGATAAACTTCCCTTATCAGATTTATTCACGAAAGTCGAGGCATATTTAAGATCGTTAGAATCAATGGGTTTAAGTTTAGAAAGCAATTCGGCGTGGCTCTATCCCATGATAGAATCTAGCTTATCGGAAGATGTATTAAAAGCATGGCAGCGATATAATATTTCAATCACATCAAACACTGTTAGTAATAATAATGCATTGTCAACAAAAGCAAATATAGTAAGTTTGATGGAATTTCTGAAACAAGAAGTTGCAAACGAGGAAAGATTCAAATTAGCCAAATCGAGTTTTATAGAGCTGGGCTTTAAAGACAAACCTAAAGAAAAGTTAAGAAAAGCAGAAAGTAAAATACCTACTGCGGCAGGGCTATTTAGCGCAAAAGAACGCCTTTGTTTATTTTGCAGTAAATCTCATGAAAGCAAGGACTGTGTTAGGGCTAGATCTCTTTCCTTTAATGAACGGAAGGCCAAAATTAAGAATAAAAATTGCTGTTTAAAATGTCTTCGTTTTGGTCACCACGCTAAAGTTTGCAAAGTTTTTATTCGTTGCCACGTTTGTTCTAAACCCCATACCGAGTTATTATGCCCTGAAATTTCAATGTGTAAAGAACCAGAAAATACAGTTAAGACCCCAGAAGTTATTCAAAGCACCATAGCAAGTAAGCAGTGTTCTGCTGAAGTAGCCCTTATGACTTTAGAAATAGTTATTAAAGGTCGAATAACAAAGAAAGTACGAGCGTTACTTGATTGTGGGTCGCAAAAGAGCTATATTTTAAAAGGTACAGCTGAAGAGTTAGGTTTACATCCCATTTCTTCTGAAGCTATTGTACACACTTTGTTTGGTGGTACGCAAACAGAAGCTAAATCTCACAATAAATTCCAAGTTGAGTTAAGTTCTTCTGATAGACAGAAACAAACGAAAGAAGTCTTAGAACTTTTGGATCAAGATATAATTTGTAACTATATTCCTCGGATACCAAAAGAATCAGTAATTAAAGAGCTTAAACAAAATAAACTATGGATCACAGATTTAGGAGCAGGAAGTCCAAAAATTGAAATTTTGATTGGAAGCGATTACTACGGACAACTTCTTACAGGTCGAGTAAAACAGTTAAAGAGCGGTCTTACAGCAATAGAGACAAAGTTTGGATGGACACTTTGTGGTCGTTTAGAAAGTACATCACAGTCTTGCCTAAATTATGGAAATATGTTTATCACGAACCTAGCTTTAAAAGATATGAAGATTCCAGAATTATGGAAGTTAGAGACAATTGGTATAACAGATCCCTGTCAAACTTTGTCTAAAGCAGAAGAAGAAGAACTCGCTCATGATAATTTTATAAAAGAAGTTGATAGAAATATAGAAGGTCGCTATATTGTAGGTCTTCCTTGGATTAACGGCAAACGTGAGATTCCCTCAAATAGACACATAGCTGAACGAAGATTGATAAATTCAACAAAGAAATTAAAATCAATGAAAATGTTTGAAGAATATGCTAAAGTTTTCTATGAATGGGAAGAAGAAGGCGTTATAGGTAAAGTACCAGATGAAGCACTCAAGATTCCAGGACATTTTTTACCTCATCATCCCGTCATCAAACCAGATAGTCTTACTACAAGTGTTCGACCAGTTTTTGATGCATCGTGTAAGGTAGGGAGGTCTCCTTCTTTAAATGATTGCCTCTTTAAAGGACCAAACCTCATCGAACAAATTCCTGCAGTGTTAATAAGATTTCGTGAGAAAGCTATTGGGGTAGTAGCCGATATAAGAAGAGCATTTCTTCAAATTGAAGTCAAAGAATCAGATCGGCATTTCTTGCGATTTTTATGGTGGAAGAGTCCTGACGAATTTCAAGTTTATCAACACAATAGAGTAGTTTTTGGAGCAACTTGTAGCCCATTTTTGCTAGGTGCAGTTATAAGATACCATTTGAGTAATGTTGATGAAGAAAACAAACAGATAGCTGAGAAGCTTATGAAATCATACTATATAGATAACTGCGTTACTTCAGTCGACAATGTGCCTGAACTAGAAAATTTTATTTCAAAATCTACAGAAATCATGGCTGATGCGAAAATGGAATTAAGAATGTGGGAATTCGGACCAATTAAAAGTGAAGACAGCAGTTTCCTTAACGAAAAGAAGGTGCTCAGCAAAAATGTAACAACGATAGTTCCGGTTTTAGGGTTGAAGTGGGACACAATGGAAGATAGTTTGAAGATCGCTTATAAATTTAGTGATGAGATAGAAAATCTGTCGAAAAGAAAGATATTAGCTGTAACCCAAGGGATCTTCGATCCAATAGGATTTTTAGCCCCAGCATTGTTGCCAGCCAAACTGATAATTCAAGACGCCTGGTCGACGAAATTAGATTGGGATGCTCCACTTCCAGAAGAAATCCGGAATAATTTTCAAAAATGGTATAGCGAACTCAAGTATTTAAATGACGTGAAGATAAATAGACGTGTAGGCTATGGTTGTAAAGAAAAATGGTCTATTCATACATTTTGTGATGCAAGTACCAGAGCTTATGCAACAGCAGTTTTCTTACGTTGTGAAGATAAAGACGCAGTCTTTGTACAACTTTTAGGAGCTAAGTCTCGTCTTGCACCAAAGAAAAATGTAACCATACCACGTTTAGAGCTTCTTGCTTGTATTTTAGGAATAAGGTTGACTAAATTTGTTTTGAAAGCCTTTAATTGTATTTCCATACCAGTAAAGTATTGGACCGACTCTTCGACTGTTCTCGCTTGGATTCGAAGAAATGATCAATGGGGAACGTTTGTAGGCAATAGAGTTAGAGAAATTTGTAAATTTTCCGAATCTCAACAATGGAACTTCGTACCTGGTCATCTCAACCCTGCTGATCTACCTTCTCGCGGATGTAGTCCTAAACAGCTGCTGAAGATGAGATGGTGGGAGGGACCAGAATGGTTGAAGTTATCAGAAGAAAATTGGCCACATTCAGAAACAAGCCCCAACGAAGAATTAGTAATGATGGAAAAGAAGAAAACTTCAGTACCTACTCTTTTATGTTCTAATTCACATGAATTTATGATATATAGTAGAATTTCAAAATTTGGTAGATTTATTAATGTCGTATGTTGGGTGAAGAGATTCATAATGAAGTGCAGAAACAGAAATATATGTTTTCCATCAGAATTGTCAATTGAAGAAAAAGAAGATGCGGAAAGGTCGCTCTGGTCAATAATACAATCTGAAAGTTTTGGTAATACTACTGATGCAATAAAAGGATTAAAGGTTATGAAAGATCAAGAAGGTTTGTTAAGAGTAAAAACAAAGATATTAGAGCGAGATGACGAATTTTCTTTCAGATATCCAATTTTATTACCATCGAAACATCATGTAGTGAATTGTCTGATTCAAGAATGTCATTTAAAGAATTGTCATGCTGGACTTCAAACAGTTGGATCCATTTTGAGAGAAAAATATTGGATAATTTCTTCTAGACGCATCATTAGAAGTCAATTGTCTAAGTGTTACAGATGCAAAAGATACTCTACAAAGCCATATACTACACCTCCAATCCACCTACCTCTAGATCGAGTCAGAGATTCCAAAGTTTTTGAAGTTGTTGGAGCTGATCTTTTTGGCCCTCTTTTCGTAAAGCAAAGATCCAAAGTTTGGGTTGTACTTTTTACATGTGCAGTATATAGGGCAATACATTTGGAACTTGTATCCAGTCTCTCAGCGGAAGGATTCATTCAGTCACTTCGAAGATTTATATGCAGGAGAGGAAGGCCGATTACTATATACTCTGATATTGGCTCAAATTTTAGAAAAACCAATAACATTTTAAAATCATTGTATTGGAAGGCAATAGTTTCTTCGAAAGAACTGTCTCCTATTATTTGAAAGAACTGTGCCCTATTAGTCATCCATCCAGCAGCAGCTTGGTGGTGTGGATGGTGAGAAACAGTACAACTAGAAGTGGTAGAGTAGTACAGAGACTTCTGAAATGACTTTTTCTAGAACTCTGAAATGACTTTTCTAAAACTCTGAACTGACTTTTTCTAGAACTCTGAACTGACTTTTCTAGAACTCTAAATGTTTCATTATTATTTTATTATTGTTTAGTTATTATCTTTATTTATTTAGATATTTTTTATTTTGAATTAGGGCTTAATTTGATCAAAAGTGATCTTAAGTTTAATTTGGCTTCCGCCTAAATTAAAGGTGGGAGTATGTTAGGAATTGATAAATTAAGTTATTCCAGTTTATTCACAGAAAATCGTTTGCATATTTGCAATTGTGATATTTAATTTATTTATAAGACGCAACTCGTTGCTATGGAAGCGATACTGTTTTTTCGTCTGCTTTGCTTTTATATTTTTTATCTTACGAGATGAGTTAAAAGTTTAGATAAAAAAGTTGGCATCAATTTTTGATGGAATGTAAAAGAATTTTTTTTAGAGAGAATGTTTATATTTTTTGTTTGTCGTGCGTGTCTTGAGTTTTATTGAAGAATTATGTTAATTTTATGAAAAGGCACGCAGAAATGCATAAAGGATCATCTTTCCAGTTTTTAGTATGATGATCAAAAATTATCAAGGTAAAAGCATTTATATTTTGTACATATTATACATTTTGTACATAGTATGTAAATAATTTGAATTCAATATTTCTTTATTCTATAATTCTAAGTATGTAATAAAATTTTTAAAAAGAAAATTCAAGAATATTTAGAAGATTTTTGAACCCAAATAAGTTTTGATTGTTTACAGAACAATTGTGTTTCGTAACGGATTCATGAAAATCATGTTTTCTTGAAAAAGCATTAAAGCTTTTATAGATGAAAAATGTGATAGAAATATTTTTACCATTCCCCAGATGTATATGTTGTATGTTCCTTAATATTGATATTACAGAAAAAAAATCTGAAACTGTTTCAAAGTTATTCCATGTTCCTTAAATATACACTTCCACTTTGAAACTATCACTATTGCTAAAACTATACTTCAACTAGAATGTATGAACAAAAAAGCGTATAACTCATTTTATATGTTTTTTAAGGTAAAATAATAAAATAGTAATTAATAGAGTTACACAAATTTGACTATCTAATCGCAATAGCAAATCTTAAAAAATATTTAGAATATCTCCGGTGACTACAGATATGAATATACTTAAAAGTATTAACTTGTAAAATATTGCGAATATTCTGATTGATTTGTATAGCGGTAAGTAATAGCAAAAAAATACTTATTCATATTACATTTTAAAATTATTAAATTTTGTAGGATGTTAAAAAAGAAATAATAAGTTTGATTTCATTGAATAAAATTGTATTTTAGACTTAGGCCGCAATATATATATAAAATGAAATATTTTTTACAATTAGATATCGATGATTATATGAAGTTTTTACGGATATTCAGTGTAATTTTCAGTGCCAAAAATCGGTGTAGTTTTCCTCGCAATTTTTAACGCTTCATAAAACGTCCCCTTGTATCAAAACACCTTTGAGATAAAAATCATTTAGAAACTTCAGAAAATAATATTTATATCCGAAATCTACAGAAACTTATTTTCGAAATCTAAATGTTCAACATTTTTTTTTCTTGTCAATGCGAATGAAACAAATGAAAAAAAAATATGCTTCACGAAGGACAATTCCAATAAAGCAAACTTTTAAAGCCGTAAAACTTAACCAATGCATATTCAGAATCTTTATCTCAATACTAACATACATTTATGAATATGTATATATACCTATGTTTATTTTCGAAATGGTTTTCGTTTTATGCCCTTATATTGCTATTGCTCTTTATTTGGTAAATAAAAGCCATCTAAAGTTCTTCTGCTTGTAGAAGTCATCATATTATAGCTGATGTTTCAGCCACTTCTCTATTGATTATCCTGACTCAAAAGTCCAAAGTAGGATGCTGAACTATTTAATGGAAAAAAATAATGCTTCATTTCACGAGATGACAGTTTTGACTACTTGGTGACGTTTTTAATTAAATATGCCGATGGACCAAAATGATTATTTTGGCTTTCTCAAAAAAAATTTCTTAAAAAATTAAGAAGAATAGATTTCTTTTCGTAAGTATAAATTTGAAATTGTCAACTACTATCAATATGATGAGTATTATGAAACGTTTGATTAGTTGTTTGGGGAAAAATGAAAATCAAACATGTACAGGGTGTCCCAAAAGACCCTGACACATTTTAAAATTCAATATAAAATCATAGAAGTGTAATATAGCAATACGGTTTGGACTAAAATACTTGTTCAGATGAAAAGTTTTATTCCAGAGAATAGAATAATTAGTTCCAATTTGCATTTGTTGATGGTGCTGCACCATAAACAATCAGAAAAAATATCAAAACTCAAGACAGTCAGTTACAGACTATTTTATTTTGTCAAAAACAGTCACAGAACAATAATTTGTACAATCCATTATCATAATTCTCTGTAATTCGAATCCCAAAAATTTTCTATGCCAATTCAAAATGCTGTTTCGAGAACAGTTTTAATATTTATCCATTTATTTATATATTTTCGTAGTTGGCACCATGAAAGTTTCTTTACAGTAATGATGGATTAGGTTTTGAAGTACCTTAGATTTTTCGCCGGAAGTCATTATTACTGTATCGCAGTGTAAAACTAATCTCAAAATAAGGAAAAACGCATGTATTTAACCAAATGTACATACAAGTCGCGTCTTCTATGATTGAAATTTGAACTAATTATTTTCATTCACTTAAAGAAAACTTCAGTTTGTGAAGTAGTTTAGTCCAAACTGCATAGAAGTACGACAATTGCTTGATTTTGTAATAAATTTTAAAATGTGTCGGGGACTTTTGAGGCATGCTATGTATATATATATATACATATATACGAGTGTAAATTGAAAAATGTTCATATGATGACTCAATGGGAAGGACTTCGAATGAAAAATTTCATACTGAAAGTTTTCCCACATAAAGAAACTGCACATTAGGAAACTGTGTATAATTTCAGTTTCCCTTACTTCATGAAGTTTGTACGTCATGTTCAAAAATATTTAGGAGAGGAATCTATCAGAAACATAAGAAATAATAGTTTTCCGAAATCAAGAGTAGCAAAGGATTGTTTTTAATATTAGACATACAACCTCTGACAATAAAGTTCGGTGAATAATTCTGAAACATTAATGTAGATGAAATATTAACGAAAGTTACCATACCATCCTTCGAAATTGTCATCTCCTATAACCATGCACCGCTGATATTTGCTGTACATATCCTGGGAATTTAGCAAGAAGTCTTCTTTTGGGATGGAGTTCAAAAGCTTCGCCACGTTTCGTTGGATGTCAGCAATATGGTCAAATCTCTTTTCAAAGAGTGGCCCCACCAGTGGCCGAGAGGTTCGGACCTCTCAACTGGTAGACGGCAGGTGCTGGGTTTGAACCCAATCGCGGCTGTCGGCCTAACCGTTCGGAGTTTTCGTGGTTTTCTTCGAACCTTGCGTAAATACGGGTTAGGTTCCCTTAGAAAGACCCCCACGAAGGGCATTCCCCCCTGGTCCTATATCCCTAGCGCAGATAATCGGACGTCAAAAATCAATCAATCAATCAATCTCTTTTCAAAGAGAGTTTGAGTCGTGAAAATAGGAAGAAATCTGGAGGATTGAGATCTGGCGAGTATGGTGGATGTTAAATATGCCCCACCGCTCATGAATTTCTTTCGGTGTTTTGCAAAGCTTAAAACCAAACTTTAAACTGATCTTTTGTTCGTTCATTTTTCTGTTCTCAGTTAAGAACCAACACACTCGAGAAGCACGTCTTACACAAAACATAAACGACGCTCAACTGAACAACGGTGGGGAAAGAGGGTCAACACTTGCCTCTAAGCAGGTGCAAAGTTTTGTTTCCCCAATGTTGCTAGATCGGTCGTTCTGAATTCATTCATCGAACTTTTTGGTCAGAGGTAGTATTTCTGACAACTTTTAGAAAACATAGGTTCTTAGTTAGTCTGGTCTTTTTTCCAAATGATTTTTAAAAATATTCAAAAGTTTCTTGAGATCCTAAGAAACGATTCAGTTGCAATGAACATTCGTAAATATATATAAGAACACTTTTTGTGCAATTTTTTACACTGCTGTGTTTATGAAATTCTAAATCAGACAACGATGCAGTTATTATCTTTTTTTTTTAATTGTGAACTAATTTCAACATTTTACCACCCTCTTAAACCGGAAACACATGCGCCAGGGAAAATTTATCCCAATCACATTTTTTCTTCTGACCGTATTATGGAGATTCTTCTTTAAAAAGTTCTTTTGAACACATAAGTAAATAAACTCGGAGGTAAATTAAATTCTGACACCGTTTTTAAACTTTTAAATGACTTATATTAAACGTTAATATTTACAAAAAAGATATTTACATAAGACTATTTACAAAGCAAACAATCATAACTCTAATTAATCAATTACATCTTATACGGGAACTCGTCTTCATCTTACGTTCTTTTTACACCAACCTCAAACTAAAAACATTCCATTCTCCTTTCTTCCGTTCAGTTCTTTTTTCTACCGCTTAAATCGTCTGGCTTCTTAGGAATTAATAGTTTCTTCAAAATCGTCTGCCTCACTGAGAGCCTATTCATCAGAGTTGCGATGCGTAGAAAATAATATGCAGATCTAATAGTGGAGGAGATTTCCCATATTTCGGCCATACTGATGAGACATTCGTCCTCGAATGTATTCTTGTTGACTGGAAACAGCAGCTGGATCATCTGAAAAGATAAAGAAAAAAAACACAGCAGCATCCAAAGTCTAAATTGAAAAAAAGAAGTCATCATTCAAATTGTTTATCAAAGCTTAGATTATTTCTTGAAAAAATTCATATATTTTTTTTTCGCGTCTTTTCGTCTTCTCTTTCTTACGTCCTTTCATCTTCTTTTATCTTACGTCTTTTTCGTCTTCTTCTTTCATACGTCTTTTCATCTTCTATTACCTTACGTCTTTTCGTCTTTTCTTTCTTACGTCTTCCGTCTTCTTTTATCTTACGTCTTTTCGTCTTCTTTCATACGTCTTTTCATCTTCTTTTATCTTACGTCTTTTCGTCTTCTTTCATACGTCTTTTCATCTTCTTTTACCTTACGTCTTTTCATCTTCTTTTACCTTACGTCTTTTCGTCTTTTCGAGAATAAAGTTAAAATTCTATTAGTTGTCAGTCCAGAGGTTTGTCATAGTTGGTATAGTGTCACAATCGGTGAAAATCTTTTTTTTTTTCAAGTTTCGTCCGTCCACGGCTTCATGTACTCTGCACATGTACTGGTGACCATGGGTCCTTCGTTGAATCCAAGTTTCTTTACATCGTAGGTGTCATTATTTTTTACTTTTATGACTTTGTACGGACCTAAATATTTTGGTTTTAACTTCAAACCTGGACCTTGTTGTGTGCGTTTTATAGCAACCACATCATTAATCTTAAATTTGTTAGCTTTCTTTCGTCTGAGGTTGTAAGTTTTACGGTTCTCTTCTTGGACTTTTAAAATCTGTTTTTTAGCATTTTTTCTCATATCTTCGCGATTATTTGTAAAATCAGATTGTATCTCAGCATTCAGAAGACTAGTAATTTCAATGTTATTTTTTAGTTTCATTTTAGTACCAAACATCAATTCAAAAGGAGTTGTGCTTATACTTCTCTGAAAAGTCGAATTTATCACCTATTGGACGTTGCTTACATGTGTATACCATTTTTTAGGATTATCGACAGACAATTTAGACAGAACAGATATTATGACAGAATTTAGACGCTCAACTTGGCCGTTAGACCTGGGTAATCCAGTGGTAATCGGGATATGTTTAATATTTTCATTGATGCAATAATCTTCAAAAGCTTTAGAGGTAAATGCAGGACCTTTATCTGATATAATTCGAACTGGATTTCCAAAGATAGATTTTTGGATTTCTAATTTAGAAATTACTTCGGCAGCATCGGTAGATTTTGCGGGATACAACCAAACAAATTTTGTGAATGCGTCAAGGACCGAAAGGATATGTTTGTAATTTTTATTAGTGCTTTCTAATGGACCTAAGTGATCAACATGGTACGTATGTAATGGAGTTTCTTCTTTTTCTATTGGGTGAAGTAAGCCTTCTTGTTTACCACATTTTCTATTAACTAAAATACAGGGAACACAATTTGCTATACATTTCTCAATTTTTTGTTTAACTTTAGGGATGTAAAAATCATTTTCTAAACTTTTCTCTGTTCTTGCAACTGCGTAATGACCTTTTTCGTGAGCGGCCTTGATTATATTCATTTGCATGTCTTCCGGTACAACTAATAAATCATTACCATTAACACATTTATAAAGAACATCATTTTTAACTAGATAATCATCATAAGATTTCACCTTTAGGATTTCTTTTATTGTTTTAATATGGTCATCGGTTTCTTGAGCTTGGATAATTTTTAAAGTTAAGCTATCTTGGATTACCATACAAATAGGATACCTACTTAATGCATCGACATGTCTCATACTGCTACCCTGTCTATGTTCAATAACATAATCAAAATCGGATAACATTATTGCCCATCTAGCTATTTTTGTACTCATTTCTTTTTTATCCATAGTCATTTTAAATGCATTACAATCGGTTACAATTTTAAATGGGATACCTAGCACATATACTCTAAACTTTTTCAGGGCTTCAATTACAGCTAAAACTTCTAATTCGTAACTAGTGTACTTCCGTTCAGCTTCGGTGGTTTTTTTACTTGCGAAATAAACTGGATGAAATTGATTATCTACTGGAGATTGTTGCATTAAAACAGCTCCATAGCCATCAATACTGGCATCACAATGGATTTCGGTCGCACTTTTGGGATTGTAAATTAAAAGTACTGGTTCTGACGACAAAATACGTTTGAGTTCATTAAAAGCTCTTTGTTCTTCTATATCGAATTTAAATTTTGAATCTTTTCTTAGCAGGTCACTTAACGGTTTAGCTATAACCGAATAATTTCTTATAAATTTTCGAAAGTATCCTGTCAATCCTAAATAACTTTGAACATCTTTGGTACGCTTTGGTTCGGGAAAATTTATTACTGCTTTAGTCTTCAGTGGAGAGGGATACAATTTACCATTTATGATTCTATACCCCAAGAAATCAATTTCACGCTTCAAAAAATTGCATTTTTTAAGATTTAATTCTAATCCATATTCCGATGCAGTTTCGAGTACAAGTTTTAATTTTTCTAGACCTTCAGCTTCCTTTTTAGCAGGTATTATTAAATCATCCATATAAATGACAACAATGTGATCTTTTAATAGGTTTCGAAATACATTATAAATATACTTTTGAAAAACACTAGGGCTATTGGTCAACCCGAATGGGCATTTCAAAAATTCGTATTGTCCTTCATGAGTAACAAACGAGGTGTATTTCCGCGAGTCTTCTTCAACGTCTACATGAAAGAAACCGTTTTTCAAATCTATGGTGGTAAATACTTCGGCAGAATGTAATTGGTCTATTACATCATCAATAACTGGCAAGGGGAAATGCTCGCATACTGTCTTTTTGTTAAGACATCTATAATCAATACAAAGTCTCATTGTGTTATTTTTTTTCTTGACTAAAACAACCGGCGAAGAAAAATTAGAAGAACTTTCTCGAATTATTCCCTGAGCTAGCCACTCCTCAATTTGGTTTTCGAATATTTTTTTCTCACATGGCGGTAATCTTCGAGGAGAAGACAAACTGGGATTTCGTCAGTTAAATTAATTTTCATTTTAACATCTACTGTTTTAGTTTTAATTGGTACATAATTTTCAATTAAAGAGTATAACTCTGAACGTAATTTTTTGTCAGCAATGTGAGTTAAATCAATTTTAGGCTCATCCAAAACATTTACATTATTAACTAAAAAGTCATTAGACTGAACTTCAGCTTTAAACAGTTTCACTTTATTCTCAGAAATAGTTAATGTACCTTGATGAATAACATCAGTGCCAATAATTAAATCGAAATTAATACAACTGTCCTTAACGACAAAAATAGTAACTTTAAATTTTGAACCATCTACTTCGATTTCTGAATTGAAACAACCTTCTGGTTTAATTGAGGCTTTTCCTAGACCGGTCAAAGAGATACTCGTAGGTTTTAATTCTACAAAGTTCTTCAAATTATCATAAATACTTTTCTTTAACAAAGTCTTTTGGCTACCAGTATCTATTAAAGAGATTAAACGCAAAGAATAAAGCTTTATCTCTTTCAGAATTAAATCTTGGGATGTAATAATGTTTACTTGTGACTGAGCATTTTTAACACTTGTATCTTTAGATTTATTACATTGAAATGATTTATGACCATAAGCGTTACAAGCAAAACAAAGCGGCCCTTTATCTTTATTTACACAGTTAATACTCTTATGATTATTCCCGCCACAATTAAAACAAAGCATATTTGGCTTTACAGGCTTAAATTTGTTCTTAACTTCAACTTCGGATTTAATTTTAGGCTTAGCTCCTTCATATTTATGAAATTTTGCATTTTCATACTCCGATCTTATTTTTTCATAAATCTTTAATTTTTGTTTAAATTCAGCAATATTGGGACAACCATACAAAAAAGATTTTTTAGAAATGGGGTCATTAATTCCATTTATTACATACTGAATAAGGGCAGAATCTTCAATATTGCCTTTTGAGCATAATTGTTTCATATTTAAAAAATATTCATCTAACGATTCATGTGGTCTAATTTTTCTTTTGGACAGCAATTCGTGTAATTCAGCTGAATTGCACGTTTGACCAAATTCAGATATGAGTAGGGCTTTTAATTTAGACCACGAATTAATATTTGTTTCACTTTCAAGAAATAATTTTGCTTTGCCTGTCATACGGCGTTTAGCCAAAATATATTTGTGCAAATCACTAACGTTAAATAATGAAACAATATCTTCAAAATCGGCAATCCATTTATTAATATTTTGTGCTTGAGTACCTTCAAACATTGTAATCATACTTTCAATATCATTAATAGAAAGCTTGGTTTAATAACATAATCAGGAATCAGAATTTTCTGATTTTCATTACTTTCACAATTAGAACTACCAGAATCATTTCTCATATTATTCTCAAAAACAGTTGAAATATTTTTAGTTTTATCTTGTAAATCATCATTAAATTCATCGACACTTTCGTCATCACTAAGAGTACCTACATCGGCTATCATATTAATTTTTAAAATATTAAAATCACATAAACTAGAAATTATTCTGACAGCAATTTCATCAAAAGTTCCCGAATTATTTATACACAAAACATTGCAAATGGTAATTAAGTCGTTAACAGAAAAATTATCTTTAATTTCTTTGAATTTAGTTTGATATTCATCGGAATCTACTTCAAACGTAAACCCAGTAAAATTCCGAATTCTACGTCGATTATTTCTGTCACCGATTTCTCCAAAAATTAATTTGTGCAATATCTTAATACTAGCTGATTTTTCAGTTTTCAAAGAAAACTCTAATTCCTTTAAATCAACTAATTTTTCCATTATTGAAAAGAAAAATGAAATAATAAACTCACTTCATAATCAGATGCTCAGCTTCACACATTTAAACAGCATTGTTGTCGCAGTATCCAACAGCTTCATATCATTAAACATATATTCAAAAAAGAGTTCCTCATAATAATTTGCAGCAAGGATTCCATCACAATTCTAAATAATAACGGCTTCCATATTATTTAAAGTATATATATATTTCTTCTCTGTGGGCGTTCGTTTGTCTCGGTTCTGACACCAAAATTTATGGAGATTCTTCTTTAAAAAGTTCTTTTGAACACATAAGTAAATAAACTCGGAAGTAAATTAAATTCTGACACCGTTTTTAAACTTTTAAATGACTTATATTAAACGTTAATATTTACAAAAAAGATATTTACATAAGACTATTTACAAAGCAAACAATCATAACTCTAATTAATCAATTACATCTTATACGGGAACTCGTCTTCATCTTACGTTCTTTTTACACCAACCTCAAACTAAAAACATTCCATTCTCCTTTCTTCCATTCAGTTCTTTTTTCTACCGCTTAAATCGTCTGGCTTCTTAGGAATTAATAGTTTCTTCAAAATCGTCTGCCTCACTGAGAGCCTGTTCATCAGAGTTGCGATGCGTAGAAAATAATATGCAGATCTAATAGTGGAGGAGATTTCCCATAGTATTTGTACCTTTCAAGGTCAATTTTAAGAAAAGATTGCTGAAGGAATGTCATTTTGCTGTTCAGTAGGAAGGGAAAAATATACTTCCTGAGATTTTATTATCCCTGATATGAAATATAACTGATGCATTTGACAGTATAAAACAGTAATTGGTTTTAAAACGTTGGTAGCCAAAAATGTAATGAGAGACAAAATTATGTGAAACTTCTCCCAGTCGTGTGCTCAGGATATAAAAAAGGTCCGTGTGCGTACGGGTTGATTTATTCAGATTAAAATACATTTTTATCCTTTAAATACTGTTGTCCTTAAATAATCAAAATCTGATAACATTATCGTTATCATACTTACATGACATTGTGAATTACTTTAACATCTTATCCTTATTTTAATATATCTGAAGTAAAAAACGTTTTATGCCTTACATACTCTGAAATTTATATTTTTAGGATATTGAAAAAATTGGAGCATATTGGTGATACACTTATTTCGATTGTTTCGTTAAATTTTAAAAATAAAATATAAAATTTAAAAAAATGAAAAATGTATTTAGATATATTTTAGAAAATTTAATGTTAAAAAACGACAGTCTTATAAAACTAAAAGAAGTTTTTGAAAAATCTCTAAATTAAATTATTTAATTCTACATGTTAGATAATGGAAGTATCTAATCCCACAGGATTATCATGAGGTAAACAGAAAATATGATCGATAACCATCGTTAAGAAGAAAATTTTATTTTTCTTTAAAAATATCCGAAGGGAATATTTATTATTTGATACAATTTACTTCGAAACAAACTGCTAGCAATATTTATAGTTCTGAAGTTTTGTCATTTTTCATAATTTAAATCTTCTTTGTTTTAAAAAAATCGTATAGTCCTTGTGTTTAATCTTCTCTTCGTTTATAAAAAGGTGTTTCAAAAATCTTTTTATCTTTTCATCGATTATAATCTATAACGATTTAAGATTTTTTAAAAAAAAACATTTAAAAAAAATAAGAAATAGAAAAAAATAAAAACTATTTATTAATGTTTTTAACCATTTTTTTCCCATTCAAATTCTAAAAGCTTAGTTTATGGTTGTCATTTTCCTTCAATTTTAACTAGCATAAAATGTGTTTTTGAATTCCTTACACTAAAAAGTACTTTTATAACTGAATTTAAATAATTAAATTTTCACAAATTTTAATTCATTGAAAATATGCTGTAATTTTCATAAAAATGGAATTTTAAAAATTTTATACAAGAAATCGTTATACTATTATATGATTAAAAGGAATAAGCACCAAAATATGCTCCATTTCCAACCAGTCTTCATAAAGTATTCCATTAAAATGTATATCTTCATCTCAAATAACATACATTTTCCTTATAAGAAAGTTTAATGTTCTTTTACGGTTTGAAGTGTAAATTCTGCAGTTATTTTCAATTTTTAAAATATTTCGCCTTTGCAAAATGCAGATATATAGGTTCCTTTTCTTATTTAAAGAATTTTAAAAAATGAGAAAATTTGATGCAATATAGAGGATTCGCTTCGCTCATCCTAATTATTTTGCCAATTTGGCATTTATGTTCTCTGATTATCAGATTTTAAACTATTCCTATTGTATGAATATGTTTATTAAGCGATTGGTTTCCCAACAAGGCGCTTTTTTCTTTAGTTATAGCATTTGTTTCTACTATTCTCTCAATTATCAAAAATTCTAGTTCATACAATTTCCTAAGAAACAAACTGCTAGTAATACTTTTAGTCATGAAGTTTTCTCTTTCCTCATATTTTAAATCCTGTTTGCCATTTAAAAAATTTTCCGTACAGTCCTATTTTTTATATTCTACTTGTTCATAAAAAGATGTTTCGAAAATACTTTATTTTTTACATCGGTCACAATCTATAATATTAACTATTTCATATTTGAAATGGAAGAATTAAATATATATATATATATATATTTGTTAACACGTTCGCTGTTGCTTACATGAAGATGTGATGATAGTTAATGCCGCACTTTAGAAGTGGGTTTTTCCCAGAAGCCGATTTACTTTTTATAACAAAGAATCAGTGAAAGATTTTCCCGTGCCAGCACGTGACTGGCTATTAGACATCACCCCACATCACGCTCTAGCGCGTGAGTGGCTCCTTAACCTTGGCGCGATATCACGCGCTATCGCATGAGCCGCAGCGAATGTGTTAATTCTTTTAATAATTTTTTCCATTCAAATTCTGGAAGCTTAGATTATAGTTGCCAAATTCTTTCAACTTAAATTATTTCACAAATTTCGATTTTAAATTCTCTAACTGTCAGATGTTTAACTGTACCCACCATTTGGATATAATGATTAATTAAAAGATACTTTTCCCAAAACGCATTTTTTTTCAATTGCGACTACTTGACCAATTAATAAAAATTCTACCTCAAAGTCTTGCTTGGTTTGCGTAGTTCAATGATGTGCGTGCTAATTTGTCATAAAAAATGGTTTTTCGGTTTCGTAATGTACTGATAGGTGTGTGGGTTTGTCCTAATCATATTCGTTCAATATTAAATATAAATATTATTCCTTATACATTATTTTTAAAAGATGGATATGCCGATTTTTCTACAAAATGTTTGATTTTTGCTTTCTGACCTATGTAAAAAGAAAATATCATGCGATAGTGATGTATTTAAAGAAAAGATTGGAACAAAGTACTCAAATTAATTCTAATGGAAATACACTAAAATTATTTTTTGACAAAGCAATACTTCATTTTAAAATATACACACATAAAAACATAATTCTTTAAATGGTAAAAATTTTAAGGTGAATGCAATTTAATATAAAGCATTGATTTTAGTGTCAATGTGACATTTTGGAGATGCAAATTTGGTATGAAAGCTATTCACATGTTTATCATCACCTGTGCACATAAATAATTTTAAATCCATGTTTAATATTAAAAAAAAAAGCTATCATTTATTTCAGAAGTTGGACCCATCTTTTCCGATCATTCTTTATTGTTTTGAAATATCCTGTACGTTGTAAAAAACTTTTAATTTTATGCATATTGTGTATTTCTGATAGCTTAAAAAAATACTTAAAAAAAAAAAAAAAAAAAGTATAAAATTTTTTCCACTATGCAACTTTTTTCACTGACGGATATCGAACCTTGTGATGTCTATGTTTGTTAATCGGGGATTTCAAGAGAAGCATTTTCCGTAAACTTGTTGAAAATAAACATAATATTCCTTCGATGCTTAAAGTTGGATGTTTTAGTTCATGACTTTTCCTTGTCTAAAAAAAATGTACTTTTTTCAGTATATAAAGGACAACGAATTCGTATCTTTAATCTTCTGTTTTATATGTCTCTTACTCTTTTCTCCTTATATCTGTAAAAATGTTCAAAGTTTAGTGAGCTATTTAAGTAATTGATATTAAAATACGAATTAAAGGTAAAAATTAATATTTTGAAACTCAAATGATTACTGGAAATCAGAGTATAAAATGAATATAAACTATGCTATTTAATTATTGAAATGAATTTTTTTAAATTTTACATTAATTTGATATCCGTTATTTAGTTGATATGAAATGCAAAAATACATTAGTAAGTACATTATATAAAAAAGAGTGTTGCAAATAAAACTAGCTACATTTTAAGATAAAATTTAAAGTGCATTTTTTGAAAATGTATATTATTTAATTTTCTTTGATAACATTTTATTTTGGAAATGAATACTTTAATACAGAGTTATTCAAAATGATGTACGATATTTTAAAACGCTATAGTAAACTTATTTTGAAACATGGACATAGCAAAAAGGGGTTTTAAATGAATGAAAAATCAAATATCTTCATTTTAGCGCATTATAAATATTGTATAAGTTCTCCAGTCATACAGACAATTTATCTGCACCGTTGTAAGTTCGTACAAAGCTCGTTTACCATCTTCAGACCCGAGGTGCACATTTGTGTACCTCTGATTTCAACTGCATATCTCACTTAATATTTGAAATTTTTTTATTGAGACGAGAGGATGTTATTTATGCACGTTAGCCTTTTCTAGTTTAAGCAAGAAATGGCGCTAGCAGTATTAATTCATAAGATTTTGGAGAAAAAAAACAAGCAATGGCGAAAAATAAAAAACTTCGAAAAAGTAAGTACATTTTTATAATTAGAAAATTAATATTTAGTCATAATAATTTTTAAGAATGCTTATAAGCTCTTCAGTATAGCATACATCATTTAAATTTTTTAGCTAGGTCTTAATATCTATTTAAATCAGATGCAATTTGTAAAGTACACGTATGTGCACCTCCTGTTTCAATTCTGTGTTTCTGGAAAGAAGTCATCTCGCACAAAAAAATTTTACCGAATGATATCTAATTGGTGCAGTGTTGGTGCAGTATTGGTGCAGCATATTTATATTACATATATAATATTTTGTAATATATTTCTTATCAGTACACCACTCATAAAGTTTATAACCACCACCCCCCACCCCAAAGAAAACAAATGTCCTAATTATACCATCACAATTTTTAAAAGAAATATCGTTAGTTAATCTCTGTAGCATATGTAAGTAACACAATTTTTTCCCATTAAAAAATACTTTGATGTGTAATTCGTTCTATGTTATACAACAGAAGCTCATAACAAAATACAATATATGCTTAGAATCCTAATTTAATTCTGTAGACATGTAGAATTACTTGGCTTATTCTATTATTTAGTAATAATAAAAAATACTTACTTTATAAATTATTACTAATAATCAATTTATCAAAAAGCAAAGCATAATTTTGATTACTGTCATTCATTTATATATATTTGTAATCAATTAACTACTTTAAATTTAATAATAAGTACTTTGCATTCTGCATTGCAAGCATTCTGAACCACCTCCCATAACCCCCAAAACCCTGCAAAAACCCGAAAAACCCTGATAAAACCCCAAAAACCCTGAAAAAACCCAAAACCCTGAAAAAACACAGTGGGTTGGGGATTTTCTGAAAAAACCCGGGTATTTAACAACCCTGACTAGGACAGTTTTTTTTACTAGGGTAAAATGTGTTGACTTTTTATTGAGAAACAATAACGACCAAACTGGAATGATTATGAACAAAAGAGTTGGAGGAGCAGATAAAAAAATCAATGATCGAGATTTGTAACGCGGAGAGTGGGATGAGAGACTAAAGGAAGGGAAGGATATGTGTATACTAAACTGGAAAGATAGCAAATGTGTAATTTTGCTTTCGACTTGCATCGATAGAGATCCCGAGAGGAGTTGTGTTAGGTGGTCTAAAGATCAAAATTGTAAAATTAATGTAACACAACTTGCAATAGTGAATACAAAACATGTATGGGTGGTGCAGATTTAAAGGATAGGTGTTTAGCTAACTACCGTTGTTCTATTCACATAGAAAGTAGTCAACAAGAATTTTTATACATTTTATAGATTTGGTTATTTCCATTTGTTGGATAATGTATATCAGAAATTGCAAAACAGGTGAAGTTCCTCGAAAAGACAGATTGTCTCTCTTGCGGTATTTTTAGAGATTGCTTAAGTATTGATGAAATATAAGAGCAAAGTAAGTGAAGAACGATGACCATTGAGACCACGCAAAATTTATTCATCTGTAAATGATTTTGAAGACGATTCCGCAAATAAACCATAGCGAAAACAACGTAAGGGTATTTAGAAGCCAATTTACTATATTAGATATGACAAAACTGGACAGTTTCCTCGTTTAACAAATGATAACTTTGCTTCAAAATGTAAGTATGAAGGCTGCAAATCAAGAACAAGGGTTATTTGTACAAAATGCAATATATATCTCTCTCTATATAAAGCAAATTTTTCGAAAATAGCACGTAAAAAAGGCTTATATGTATCAATTGGCCACCAAATTTCTCGTTTAAATAAATTTTGTAAAATGAAGTTTTTTTTTTTTTTTTTTTTTTTCAGTATGATTCCGAAGTGCAAATATGTGTACCTGATAGTAAATAGATGATGAAACTAATAATAATTATTTTACTTTTTATTACAAAATTATGTTTCTATACGCATAAATAGAAGGAACAAACTGTGAAATAATTTTTACGATAAATGTGTCAGGTCTGAAGAGGTTAGGCATGCCTGATGTTGTTAAGTTCACAGCATCACATATACTTTTTTGAGGTTGTTCATGTTACGTTGTTTTTCAGAAAACCCTTAAGAAAAAGTCACATGGTGTGATTGTGGAAAATAGACAAATGAAACTCGCATATTTGAAAGACAAGCCTGTTAGTGCAAATTGCTATTATCACTCAGGAATGGTTGTCAGTAGGACTATTTTTACCAAAACATCTACGAAGTGCACACTGGATTAAATTTAAAGATTCCGTTTTATCATATTACAGATCGCCAAACGACTTTTATTACTGATATGCCATTTTAGGGTGTAGCAATACGCTATCTACTAATATGTATTTGGAAACCTATGAAAATGCCGATATCTGTTGTTCCGATATACGTCTCGATTTCTACCGTTAAACATTGACATTAGTCGCATGCGAGATGCCACGAAGTAGAAAGTTATCGGATTTAGAGAAAGATATAGGCATCGGGTACCGCAGAAATAGCCCTTTCTTAAGCAAGCGAGTTGAATCATCAGCATCTAGTGAACTAAATTATTCAAAATCAACTGTGGCCTATGTGATTCAGAAGTGGAAATGATTCAATGATTGTCGGAATATGTCCAGAGTCGGTAGACCCTCGAAACTGAGAGATAGAGACTGACGATGCTGTCTTCAGAAATTCCAAATAACCGCACCCAACCAATAGCACACATATACCAAAAGTAAAGTTCTTATTTTATCCTAGGTGTCCAAATAGTTATTGATTGAATAGTGCAGTAGTACTACTAGAAATTTCGTAGTTCTCTAAGCCCAGGAGAATGTGAAAGTGTCTGAATTTTTCTTCATTTAAAACCCATTCTAGGAAATTTATGCTACAAAATTAGTTTATTATAGTATTTTAAAATACCGTATATATTGTGAAATAGGACCAGGTGAACAAATAACAATTATATAAACAGAATTGAAAAACACAGACAATCTTTCACGAGTTTTAAATTACTCTTAGAATCTCTCCGTATTGTGATATAATAGTTATATTTCCTACAAAATAAATAAATAAATATTCAAATAAGAGTACCTGCTTTCTTTCATGAAATAAATTCGAATAGATGTCATTGATTTTCATATAACTATGTTAGAATCAATATAGTGAGCACATTTAGAAGCCAAAAAGATATGTTGAAAAAAATAACATCGGTTTAATTTGAAGAATATTTTTTAACTAAAAAAGCAGAAATAAATGAAAGTTTTGAATTAGAGTTCGAATGAATATTATTCAATAATAAATAAATTGTTTAATGAATTAATAATAATCGTTTCCTTGTACAATATGTTTTTCTTAATTTTGTCAAAAATATTAATCTTATCAGAAAAGTACACCATAAATGAGAAGTCAACTTAATTACTTAACATATTATTTCATGTGTAGAACGTGAAATATGTTTTATAATCTCATTCATTCTTTATACAAAATAGCACATTCGTTCCTTGTTTAACCAAATAAACTGTCGATCAAATGAAAATAAACTGTTTTCATTCCTAACATTACATCATAAGTTTGGAATATGATTATATCAGGAACTGTGTGCAATACTTATTAGCTTTAAAAGAAAACGGCACTTTATTTATGATTAGTAGAGAACCATCAATTACATTTATTCGCGTTTTGTATGAATAATGTATTTTTGAGCCCAGTCTGTTTAAAAATGTTATAATAAAAAGTGAAGGTTGGGCAAACGTATATTAATATTTGATAAGTATATTTTAGATTGAAATAATTTTTTATAATCAATAAAAGTTTCTTCAGAATGTTACTTAAGAGCTCTTATTTTGAAAATCAGACAAAGTGAAATAGATGTATTTTTCGATTTGCTTGATTTTTTTATATGTTGAAGTAGAGATCATATTTGATGAATAATCTGCAATTTTGAAGCCCTGAAAAAATTTCCTCTTTTCTATAGAAAATGTCAAAGTTCAAGGTTATTAAAATTTTAATTATTAAAATTTATTTGTTTCCAAGGGACATTGTTAATTTACATTGATATGTTGCCACAAAGTACAATCAAAATGACGTTTTTGTCCATTTTCCGCACTTCATGTCTTATTTAAGCAATAGTACCCCAACCTTTTATTTATAGAATATGAAAATGTACTACTAGGACAAGCAAAATAATGTAGAACTGTACCGAAATATTGCTGCTTTTAGCAGATATAACCTGTTAAATACTCAAAATTTTCAAAATCTCTTTAAAGTAATGTTATTACAAATAAGCGCAATAGTAAAATAAAACAAAATATGTCACGCAGAAAGTGAATATATATCAAAAACATGGAAAAGAAAAAGAAGTGGGGCCTCGTGATATTTTTATTTAAAAAAATGACAAAATTTAGAAGCAAAATAATGTCCATTATCACATTTTTCCCCTAAGCGAAAATGAAACAGCCTCATACTTTTTCGGAAGGAACAACAAACAAGTTGGAAATTGCACGTGAAGCGTAGCAAATGAGGTGCGTTCGTACGATAACGAAGTTTTAAAAATATTACTCTTATATATCAATCTCATAAATTGTAAATAGTGAATTACAATTAAAACGCTCATCAAACAATGTTCTCCCTATACCATTATGTAATAGAATACGTTTGTGTGGCCTTGTAAATCAATAACAAATGTTCTTTGCACCACAAATTATGTAAAATGTATATTATAATATGTATTGCACAGACGCATAACAATTTTATTGTGTTCGAATGAGTGTAACACCATTAAAATGCATTTGAAACATTTTTCCCCATTGACCGTAATGTAACGGAATACTTTTGATTGTCCCTGTAATTGATCTATGCATCCAATTTTCATAAAATTTGAAATAACTCGAAAAAATTACGCAATAATTATATGTTTTAAATTTCAAACGATTAAAATGCATCTGGAACTTTTTTCCCTATTGACCGTAATGTAACGGAATCCTTTTGAATGTCCCTGTAATTGATCTATCCATCCGATTTTCATAAAATTTGAAATGACTCGACAAACTTATGTTATAATTATGTATTTTAAATTTCAAGCGATTCGTTTGGGTAGTTTTTGCGTTGTTATATGCGGACAGACGGACAGACGGACGGACAGACGGACAGACAGACGGACGGACGGACTGAGCGACAACAATAGGTGCTACGTATTTACATAATTACGAACGCACCTAAAAAGGGATATTTCATTTTCTCATAAGGAAAAAAAACACAGCAAGAGGAACGAGAAAAGGGATTTTTCATTTTCTGATAGGAAAGAAATATTATCATCGACATTGTTTATTTGAAAATTTTGTCATTTTTTGGATGACGTATCTGCCAATAAAGTAAGACTTCTCTGCCATAGCATTATTATGAATAGTAACAAAAAATTAGAGTGTTTTTTTCAACAAGCCATAAAATAAAGAACATCCACTTCTATAAATTATGTAACATCACCAGCTGTAAGAGTACATTATCTTGCGAGATACGGTTTTTATGTAAGATGAGGTTATAAATCTCCTTAACCCATAACTATTGTTAGCGGTCTCACAGACCGCTGAGTTTTTCAAGTTTTACAGTTTAACTTGTAGTTTTTAGTTTAACCATAGATCCTGATCAAATTTTGTTTCGTTTAAAACCCTATTACTGTCTCTAGAGAATTTTGAATAACATAATTTAATTTATAACAGTCCTGTAACAATAGTTATGTGACAATTTTTGTCACAGTAGTTAAGGGTTAAACTTCGTAAGAATAGATGAAAATATTTTTGTTAAAAAATTGTGTTGGTGCAATGTAGCAAATCAGCAACAGCGACCTGATCGCCCTTGTGGAGTACATCCGAGATGCGAATAACTTGTTTGCATTCTGTTCTATGACACAATCCGCAATGGAACTACTCAGATAGAAAATTTTACGTCATTTTCATTATTTTCCTTCTTTTCTTGAAAAAATTTTGATTTTTTCCATTTCTGTAATCTATATTAGAAGCGTCGTTTAGTACTGACATAAAAATTGGAATGTAAATTGAATTTTAAAAATGGACTATTTCTTCCATATGAATAATAGATTTCTATTCCCAGGGCACACAGAACTATTTTATAATAAATCGTACATAACAAAATATAATATTATTTTTATTTATTTTGCTAGGGGAAATTGAAAATGGTGACGATAGATATGTTTGATTACTAATTTAATTTTATTTTAAAGTTCCTTTTTTGGTTGATAAGCATTTTATAAACATTATTTGCTAATTAATATTGATTTTTAACCATTTGGGCTTGATAATAAAAGGGGGAACTTTGCCCCCTACCTTCCCCCCCAATAAAAATATTATCTCACTTTTTAGTGATACAACTATCTTTTTTATAAATAAAGAATATATATTTCCGGTTTGCGGCATAAATTTCTAAACGATACAATAGTTACTTTGAATTGGATATAAATAATTTCCATGTGCTTTTACACTTAAGAATATCACCTGCAAGATGTTTAACAGAAAACATACTGAGATGTTTGATACGGATAAAATCATCGACTTTTAATCTTGTTTAATTGAAAACACTTTTATAACTTGGTACTAAACTTATGGCAGTATTTAATAGCATAGTTTATTAAAGGTTTTTCAAATAAGTAATATGATGCAATGTTTAATTTGTAACTGAGTAATAATCTATTAACAAATGTTATGAAATATAAATTTAAATAAACATATAATTCTTTAAAAAATATTCAGAAAGAAATTAGATAAAACTTAAATATTTATATTTTACTAATAATATACATTATAACTATATCACAATTGTGCTAAAAATATTGCATAATTTTTTCCTGGAGGTTTTCTTAAGCAACTTCATGCAAGAATAGCTTGCGATTTAGAAAAAGTAGCTATAAAAGTGACATTTAATTTCCTGGTTATGAAAATATATAATCTATAAACCTGGGTTTGAGATGTTAGAATATTGAAAATAATCAACTGTTTTCGGTAACTAGATGAAATTAATCTTTTTCAGAAAAAAAATTAAATAAATATCACGCAGAAATATATTTTTATTAAAGGTAATTTCTATCGTAATTATACACGCACACACACATATATATAATAGATGAAATTTACTTTTAAATCAACAGATCAAATGACTTTAAAGTGGGGAGGCTTGGTCTGATTTACATAGCTATAGGAAAAAAATTGTATGAATAATTTACTACATTTTTGATATTTTGATGCTGTAAAAATATAAATTACAAGAAGAATGTTCTAATGCAAACAGATTACTGTCAGTAAACATCAGTGTTCAATAATATGAAAGAAGATATTTAAATAAATAATTTCGAAAATGCATGTCACATTTTTGAAAACTCAGTATTAGTTTTATTGTAGAAAAGTTTTCTAAATAATTTGTTAAATCGAGTGTATGATCTGTATACTTGCAAACACACTGCACAATATGTGAAAGTTTAAATCAGTTAAAAAGCACACACCATTGTTAAATTTCCCCGCAAGTTATTAAAATACACTGTAAATTTTCGCATGCCACTCTGTGTTATTTTCAGACATACATCAATTATATTTTAAAATTAAATTAAAGTAGAAAATGCATAACACAAATAAACGTGTGCTTATAGTAATTACTTCATCCATACAGGGCAATGTATCCCGTTCTCTACGTAGATCTCGAAGAGTGTTTATTTATAGTCTACGAACAAGTTTTAATATAAAAAATGTAATTCATCAGGAAAAATGTATTACACAACTAAGAATCATCTTTTATCAATTCTCTTCCAGGCAATAATTTCGAATTCTTCGATATTGCTTGTAAGAGTTATTAAATTCATGCACACAGCAAAGTATAATTTTTTTTTTTTTTAATCAATATCAATTAACCCTACCATAGCTGAAAAGAACAACAAACAGATTCGGTCAGCCGAATTCAAAGTGTGTCTTTACCTTGTCTCTAGTGAATAAAAAAGCCATTAACTCAATATTATACTATAAGAATATTATAACGCACCTCAGTAACATATATACATTTCATTATAATTGCAATAGAGTAATATCAATTTGAACGTTATTCCAATATCTTCCTCCGTAGAAAATTATTTAACTGAATTATTTATGTTACTAAGTAAATGAACAATAAATTTCTTATTTGTTTCATATTCAAAGCATGCGTTACCATATATTTTAAATGAATACCAATTTCCTTATATTTGAAATAGTGCAACATCATTAAAATTCACTGGAAAAGATTTTCTAATGCATAAAAATGAAAAAAAATTCTGTCTGTAATTCTATACAAATCAATAGTTTTAAAGCAAGAATTGTGAAATGCTCTGTATATGTGCATTAAAATACGGCCGAGACAAGTAAAGTAATGCGGAATCGAAGTAATTAATAGCTCATTTTTATTAATAAAAATAACTAATTTAACAGTAATTTCCTAACAAATTTAAATATCTTTAGTTATAGCAGTTACCAACAATTAAAAACTTCAATAAAATACTTACCATAACAATTACTTTTTTATTGCAAGATTTTCACGTGAAAAATAAAAATAAAATAGATACTTTGGCGACTTTTTAAAAAAATGATGAATATTGTGTCATAACTTTTCTATTGCATAATTTCCACTTGAAAAATGAAAATGAAATAAATAATTTGACGATTTTTTTTTTTTTTTTTTTTTTTTTACAAAAGTGAATATTATGTCATACTGGAAATATAATGGACATCAGCAAGTGAATCTATAGCGTCATAGAAGTTTGAAAAACTTATTGAAACATGATAAAGACCAGAGTATGGAAATATGTGGGTATTTTAACATTTTGAAATTCCCTGAATTTAATTTCACCATTTTTAAATCTATCCCATATAGTCTGTGTTTACGTGTACATTAGACTCTCCACAAAGGTTTGGGTTATTCTTCGTGAAGAAATGAAATAAAGATTTCAGATTTTTTTAAACAAAATTCACGGGTTTTTTTTTACACACAAACACACACACAAATTAATAACAAAATACACGGGATTTTGGTATTTATTAAAGTGATTTTTCAAAAGAAGAATTGTTAAAATTCCAGGCATCGTCGGGAACTTTAGCTAGAAACTCATAATGATACTCATTTGAGTGTATGTGTGAATGAACTAAAATTTCTACAAATATTGTTTTGAATTGGAAACCTGATAAATCTTAGTGAAATATAGCAAATGCATAGAAATCGAAGATATTTATGAAAGTTAGAACGCATATAGACGGACGGACATACATATAGATAGAACGGCACAAGAAACCAAATGATAAATATATTCAACTATGTTGGGAAGCGCTAAACACAAGAGAAAAAAAGTAATGATTCATTCCTAAAGCGATTAGTACTTCACACAATTTTTGGCATTTTATAGTTTTGTAGAATGTTTCTTTTATATGCTTCGATATTTCAGTATATCATTAATAAAACTTTTATATCGAAATTTTATCAGAACGAAATAGAATATGAATTATACATTTTTAAATGTGTTATGTTAAAATAAAGATGCTATTCTAAAATAAATTGTAGAAAACATAATTATCATTTAAAAGAATAATTTAAATTTATATAACAAAACAGAAATGACAATGTAAGATCCTTTTAGTTGTGATATACGCAAAATGAATGAAAATTTATTACCCCTAAGCTTCCTCTATTCAAGCTCTGCCTGGATCCCGAGCGCTTCTTTATGCCTTGTTTCGTGTTCATGATGTCTTCCCATGGAATCTTCCAAGTCATAGATGCGAGTTCTGCTTCCAGTTGAAAATGTCTGAATAAAAAAAATAAGGTAGCGTATGATAAAAACAGATCGGCTACAAAAGCCTACATTAACATAAATTTCATATAAAGATAAATAATTTTAGTTTGCTGCCACGATTTTTTATTTTAATGCATGCACATTTACGAGTAAAAGGATTAATAACATATAAAATAAATAATTCCAGGTCAATTAAATAGGTTATCGATAAAGGCACACCGGAATCTAATTCTTGAAATACATTAGAATAAAAATGAAATTTAAAACTGTTTTAATTAAATTAAAATCATTCCAAATGTTGCATTCATTGTTTGTGAATGCATTTCTATTTCAACTTTACAACATAATTGTGTCTCATATGATGAAGAAAAGTATATAGTGCAAAATATATGAAGTTTTAAAATGGATGTATTTGTTTACTTTAAAAAAAAAAACCTTATCATTGTGCAGATTTAGGCAGACAAATCAATGGCTTCATTAACTATGTCAGTTTAAAAAGTTGCAAAGCTCTGTTAATACAGATCTTTAAATTACTTTGTTTAATTTTATTTACAAGAAGCGTATGTGAATGTTGTGCTTAGTTTAGGACATATTAGGCCTAATTTCTGATATGCCAGTTTTATGCTATAACAATGGCATGAGGTGACACTATTCCAAGTGATATTTAATATCTAACTATATTTTAAGGATGTATAAAGTGTTTGTTATTAATTATAGAAGCTGTAATTATATTTTGGATTAATTTCATATTGATAATTATATGCGGCATAATGTGTCATCTACGCATTTATATGAAAAAGAAAAATAATTTTAAATAAAAAAAAATAATAAACCTTGACTTCGAATCCTGATTTTTCTTATTTTTAAAAATTTAGAAACCCAACTAAAACTATATATATACATATATATATATATATATGTATATACACACACATTTTGTGTTTACTAACATGTCTGACAATCGTTTCTCCTTACTTTGTGATTCAATGACATTCATAGACATAGTTTCGTATATTAACTTTAAGAATTTTTTTGATTCCATTGTAATTTAGCCTGACTGCTTTGAAAATGTGCTACTAAATACTAAAAAAAATGTTTTGTGCTTATTATGGCATTATTTATTATTCAGATATGTGCGAAACTTTTTAGAGGTCTTTTTTATACTACCGCAGATTAGAGGCAGAATGCGATAACACGATCGTTTAAAATTTTGTTTTTCTTGGTCTCCGAAACTTTGTAGCCGCTTTGACAAATCTGTTTATGTAACTAGCGTAAGAGTTTAAAATATGTTTGAAATGTAATGCTGCATTATCCTTCAAAATTCTTTTATCTATGGGTATTTTTTTGTAAACATTTTTCTTCAATTTTCAAAGTACACGTAATTAGATTAAAAAGATTTTTTTCATTTATTAAAGCACACGTTTTAGACAATAATGAAAGTTTAATGTTAATACAATATTAGACGAATGTATTAAAGATACTCATAATGTGCTTCATAATTTTTTTTCTTGAAATATGATTTAAATATATTATTTTAAAGTAACGTTTAACCAATTTTGTCAACTTAGGTTTCTATAATTCTCCTATCTATGCATTATTTTTTTAAAATTTTATTTAAAGCAATCCTAACATAGTACGCTTTTAAATAAAATATTTAAAAGCAACAATGACACCTTGAAAAAAATGTGTGTGGATGAAAGTACGAGACTTTCAGTTGCTATTTTTGCCACGTGTTTCTTTCAAAAATGTCTTTTTTTCACACAAATCCTAAAAAGGTAGAATATTAAGATCTTATGTAGTGTTAGTCAAGGTATTAATTATGAATATTTCTAATATATCTGTAGAAAATAATCATTTCAGTTTAATTATAACTACTTCCAGGACCGTTGCTGTAAGTGTAAAGAAGTTAAAATTAAAATTACATCGCTAAATTTATTTTTGTATTGTTGAAACATGGTTTATTTTTAGCTCATATGTTTATTTTACCAGCATCTATCTGAAGGGGCAAGATTTTCTGAAATTAACAGCTTTTGATTTTAAGAGAATCTAGAAATATGTTTTAAGTAAAATAGCATATGGTGAAGCTATGTATTCAAATTGGCATACATTTTTATTCAAAATCAATTCGTTGTCAAAAATTTATTTTCCTTTTTTTTTCTGTTAACGCTAGTATTCAAAAAATGAGTTCTCTAATTTAAGCGCAATTATTATACCCGTATAAATATTCTTTATTGATATTTTGTGAGGTAAATGATTATTTATTACAAATTTTTATAAAATGAAAAACAGACATTACTTTAACCTATCTGGCTCCTATTATAATCACAAGAAACCCATAAATAACATTTCACATCTGATCTGATATTTATCATTATTATACGATCCGTTAGAGTTTAATGCAAGCAAAGATAGGTTTGCCTTTTTATTTCGCTTTTTAATTGATAGCCATGTATGAAATACTTCTTTACGTTTATTGTATTTACTTTTTTATACTGATTCCATCTTAGTAGTTATTTTTAAAATAGGCGTTTCGGTTTAAGATGGATGTATGCTCTGCATGTATTAACTTACTTAGACAGACAGTAGTCATGTGATATTGTGATTAGTAACAGCTAAAAAGTTTTGCTGCCTGAACCGGGAAAACGAGTAATTTTACATCTTAGACTTTTGTTTTGTATAATAAAATAATTTTCCATGGAAAGTTTCCTGAATTATTGCCTGATAGATTTACACAGGAAACGGATTATTAAAACTGGGGTTTGCAATGGATTACAATGTGTTGTGCTTAATATAATTATGAAAACGAACACGATATCCCATAACTCCAATAAATTTCATTCATACAATATATTAAAAAATCTGAAGGTTTCTAAACTTTTATTAGACTTTTTGTTTGTTTATAATAACATTACATATTCTTTTTCCGTTGAAAACAATTGGAAAAATGCCAAAGTTAAGCAACCGTTTGACTGCCTCGTGCCTTATTTAAAGCAAAATTTTGTCTCCCGTTGAACAACGCAGAACTAATATTAACGATATTTATTAATTTTAAATGTTTTGTAAAAGTTACCATCTTATTAAATAAAAATATTTTTAAAATTATTGATCAGATAAAGTAGTGCACTATAAATAGTTATGTAACATTAAGTTTATTCAATTTACGCATGAAAGTCATTTGCATTGCATCTTAAAATATAAAATAAAAATTCTTTATTGAAAACACTAAGATGCAATCCTTGCCTTGCAACACTAATTATATATCCGGTCAACGAATTATACAGCATTGATTTTCGCAAGTTCTCAGCCGTTTTTACATATATATTTTTAAATAATTTTGTTATCTTTCTTACATAATTTTGTTGATAATATTACAATAAAATTTTACTATAAAAGAAGTTTGATATGCATTATGCAAATAAGAAAGATATGAATATTTAAAAAGATTTCTGGAAAAAAATTTTAAAAAATATAAATCACTAAAACAACTAAAGCTTTAGAAAAAAAAAACTACATGTAATCTCTTTTTTCAATCGAATGTACTTATTTACGCTATTAGAATAAAATATTATGTTGAATTCAGATTTTTTTATTTATTATTTATTTTGTTTTATTATTTTTGTATAATATTAATTAGGATCGTCTAGCTCTTTTTCTTTCAGCGTGTTATTTAAAGATACGAAAAGAGAAAAATATTACGTTTTATTACAGATTACTAAGTCAAAGTGAAGTACCATCAAAATCTTTTTAATAAAGTAATCTTTTTTTAAATCAAATGTTTCAAAAGCGATTTTCCTGGAGTAAACCAAAGACTATTCTTTTTATATCTTAAAAATTCCCCTGATGTATAACTGAAATCCCTAACAATCCCAGCAAATTTTTGAAGCATGAAAGGCTTTCAATAGTATCTTTTCGCTATTCATAACAATGTGCCCTTATTAGAGATTTATTCCTATCTATAAAAGAGGATATGATTGAGTATAACTTCCATACTTTACAAATAATATAATGAGGCTGTACGAAATGAATTGCAAGAAGAATGTAAATTAAGCATAATGAAAATAAAGTAGCAATTAGGAAAAATATTTTCAATTTTTCATAGAATTTATTTCATGAACTTTTATTTGGTTAGTTTTCTTTTCTTTTCTTTCTTTTTGTTTTAGTATTATATGCATTCTGAAATTATGGTTAATTATTTGTATTAATATACAAAATGAAATTAAATCCGCAATTCTTTTTTATACAGATTTTAGGAAGATTAAGAAAAGAATCTTTTGAACATTAAAAAAAAAATGTTCGCGCATTCTTCTTGGATACATATGCACTTTTTCACACACACAAGAAATTTAAAGAATATTTTCACAATTTATTTAATATACATATTTACATAAAGAATCTATTTATCTATAGTTATACATAGTGTCTCAAAAAGTTAAAAACGCGCTTTATTTTTTAACCGGTTGGATGTATGAAAGCAATTTAATTGAATAAGTTCTCAAAATAAGGTATGATTAAAGATTATGGGTATGAAAGAGACATGATTTAATGATAAAAATCACAGTGTTTAAATTTTCATTCGGTCTTTATGCCCTATAATTTATATTTATAAAACCATTCTGTGACAAATACAGTAATAAAAATTTATTTTCAGTTCCACGAAAGTTGATGAAGTTATGTATTATACATTTTATTAAATTTTAGAGCTTCACGGTGCTGAGTTAATGACGCCAAGTTTGTTTTATGAAAATTCAAAGTCTTTCTCATATATATATATATATGTATATATGTTTTAAATAATTTCGTTACTTTTTTGATATTATTTCTTTGGTAACATTAGAATAAAATATTAGAATAAAAGAAGTTTAATATGGATTATACAAATAAAAAAAATATAAGTACGTGAAAAGATTTTAAGAAATAAAGTAAAGAATGTAAAGCACTAAAACTACTGAAGCTTAAAAGAAAACTACTTTTAATCTCTTCTGTGAAGTAAAAGGACTTACTTACGCTATTAAAATACATTATTATATTCAGATTTGTTTTTCTAAATATTAATCAGAATCGTCCAATTCTTCCAGAGTGTTATTTAAAGATTCGAAAAGAGAAAAAAAAATTATGTTTTACTACAGATTATTCAGCTAAAGTTAAGCATCATTAAAGTCATATTTATAAAGCAATTGTTTGTTGAAAATAAAATGTTTCATTTCAAATTTCTCTGGAGTAAACCAAAAACAATATTTTTAAATATCTTTAAAAAAAAATTCTAGGGCGTATAACGGAAATCCCTAACAATCCCAGGAAAATCTTGAAGCATAAAAGACTTTCAGTGGTATTTCTTCTCTGTTCACAACAATGCGTCCTTATTAGCGATTTATTCTTATCTATAAAAGATGATATGAATGAGTGTAACCTCCTTTCTTTACAAAAAAAAAAGAGGTTGTACATGATAAATTGCAAGATAAATGTAAATTAAGCATAATGGAAATAAAATAACAGTTAAGGAAAATATTTTGAATTTTCATAAAGTTTATTCCATGCCTAATTTATTTGGTTAGTTTGCTTTTCTTTTCTTTCTTCTTCTTCTTTTTTTTTTTTTTGGAGTTTCAGATTTATATTTTCAGTATTACATTGCATTTTTTTAAAATCAAATTTTAACTATGGTTAATTATTTGTAATAATAGACAAAATGTAATTTAAATCTGTAATTCTTTTCTATACAGGCCTTAGAAAAATCAAGAAAGGGTATTGAAATTGAAAACGGGAAAGGAATAGAAGAAAAAAAAAAACTTTCGTTTAGTTTCAATATTACATGCATTTTGAAACGATGGTTAATTATTTATAATGGAATTACTTGGTTATCCCGTCGACCAAAAAACTATCGCCAAACTATAAGAATAAATGCCAATAAAGAATGACGGTGAATGTCACATTTAAATACAATAAACACGATACACGCGTTTAAAATGTCATTAAATAGTTTTTAATTCCTCTTCTTATTTGTATTTTTATTGTTGTTTTACTAATTTATTCGTTATTTAAAGTAAAAATTATACAATATCTGTAACTTAGCTACTAGTTTGGCTATATTTATAATTTGGTTAAAATGGTTTTCGGGATAAACAAGTACCTTTTTAATAATATACAAAATGCAATTTAAAACTATAATTCTCTTTTACACAGGCATTAGCAAGATTAAGAAAATAATCTTGGGAATAGAAAAAAATGTTCGCGCATTCTTCCTGAGTACACGTGCACGTTTTAATACCACAAGAAGTTTAATGAATGTGTTCACAACTGATTTAATATACACATTTAACTCCTCAATGTATATTGTGATATACGCTCTTCCTATTTTCTTCATGAATTCTACGGAACACCCGTTTATGTTGAAATAATCCAAAGAAGCCGGCTTGACAAAAAAAACACAAAAGTTTATTTGACAGATGGAACACACAAGATGGACTAACACAGCAAGACTTGAACACACACAATTAAATATATAAATAACTTCTAACTACGCTTCTTTCTACAACAGATCCGCGCCGTGCCCGTAGCACATACATATTCCGCTTTGCCCGGATAATGTTTTTTTTTAAAAAATAAATTCCTTTTAACCTGCATTCAACATTCGCAGGTCTTACCTCTTACCTCCGCACGCACACCTCTCTCTCTCTCTGCGTTCGTAACCCCTTCCTCTCCACACACACTCGTCCGCTGGTCATGTGATCCAAGAGCGGGCGCCGATGAATAAAACAAAAAAAAAAACACATCATCAGTCATCACACCCCCCACGCAAGATTGAAAATATGGTACACACTTATTTTAAATCTGAAATTCGACTGATGATGTTACACTATTTAACAATGATTTCCCAAATTATAATATGTATATATAAAAAATAACACCACAAATACAACCGTATCCGGAGAAGGCACATCTTCCGGTATTCTTCCTATCTGCTAATATAAAATAGAATTAAATTAATACTTCATATACACAATATAACATACAATTAACAAAAGGCAATACACAAAACTTAGTATACATTAAACAGGACATTAAGAGTTGCTGAAAGAAAAAAAAAGTATATTGTTCAAGGAATGTTCAAACACTGGGTGCTTCAAAAGTTGTTGAATGTCTTACACAGTGTCCAAGCGTGATAATGCATCAGCATTAATTAGTTTGGCACCCGGGCGGTGCGAAATCTTAATGTCATACTTCTGTAAGGCTAATGCCCATCGCTGCAGCTTTGAAGATTGAGGGGCATTTTTGGTGATAAAAGTTAATGGATTATGGTCCGTAATAAGTTCCACAGGTGAGCCGAAAATCCACGTTTCAAATTTTTTCAAACTCCAGATCACTGCATAGGCCTCCCTTTCAATTGTTGGCCATGCCTGTTGAGTTTTGGTGAGTTTTTGACTGGCGTAACTTACTGGATACACTACTCCATCTCTTCTCTGCGATAAACAGGCTCCGATGCCGATTGCAGATGCATCACACTCTATGATGAAAGGTAACCCGATAATAGGAGTATGCAGACTGGGCGCTTCGATGAGACCTCTTTTTAACGCGTTGAAAGCCTGGTCATGCTCTACTGACCAGCACAAATTCTCTGGACTGTCCTTTTTTGTCAGTTCAGTGAGGGGATATGCTGTTTCAGCATATTTTGGTATATAATCTCTATAGTAATTGCACAAACCTAAGACACTTTTTAGTTGCTTCTTGGTTTGAGGCACAGCTAACTTACGAATGGCCTCCACTTTTTCCGGATCGGTCCGATGGCTGCCGGACCCAATGATATGGCCTAAGTACTTTATTCGGGGTTTTGCAAATTCACATTTTTTCAAATTGACGGAGAATTGTAACTGTGATAGTTTGGAAAATATCTTCTCTAAATGCACCAGGTGTTCCGCGAACGTTTCGGAAAAAACTGCTATATCGTCTATGTATGCTCTAGCAAAGTCCTGGTATTCAGAAAGCGCTCTGTTGATTTCTCGTTGAAACGTCGCAGCAGCATTCCTCAACCCAAAAGCCATGACCTTGAAGCGATATTGAGCTCTATGAGTCTTAAAACACGCTAATTTTTGACTCTCTTCTTCTAGTGGTATGGCCCAGTAGCCTTTGAGTAAGTCCAAAGTGGAAATGACGTTGGCCCTGCCAATATTAAATAATAAATCAGTAGAGTTTTCCATAGGAAAATCATCAACCTTGGTGATTGCGTTCAGTGCCCGAAAATCTACGCAAAGTCGTAGCGTTCCATCTTTCTTCATCACGCACACTACCGGATGCGGTGCTTCTTCATCACTTTCTTCAATCAAACCTAATTCTAGTAATTCTTGAATTTGTTTGTCTACTTGAGGTTTTAGGGCCTCTGGAATTCGATAAACATAAGGTTTCTTCTTCTCATTATCATTTAATCTTATTTTGTGTGCACCAACTTTTGCTATTTGTATTTTCTTTGAAAATAATTCTTTATATCTAAGCAATAAATCTAACATCTTTTCTCTTTCTACGTTTTCCAAATGATTTAAATTCACTTCTTCGATTTTAAAATAGTTCGAGTTATCCTTTGTACTAGGGGTGGGATGGACTTCCCCTAATTCTTCTTCATTCTCAAAAATTACCCCCACTGCTTGTACCCTAGGAGTAAATTTCCTTATCTTATTCACGTGAACATTTTTAATATTTCCGTTCGTTAACCTGACTTTGTAAGAATCGGGATTACACCTCGCCACTATTTCGGCTGGCCCTGTCCATCTAGCGTAAAGTTTATTACTAGAGTCTGGGATTAATAAATATACCTGCTCCCCCGGTATAAATTCCTTATAAATTGCCCTTCGATTCGCATACTTCGCATACGCACCCTGTTTAACCTCCGCTACTAGTGAAGCTTGTTCCGCCGCCTTTTCTAAGTTAATTTTTAAATCCTGAAGGTATTCGGTCGCACTTTTCCCGAGATTTATAGGTAGTGGAATTTCGCCCGACCATGTAGATTTTAATACCGCCAATGGCCCCCTGGCCTCCCTTCCATACATCAACTTAAATGGCGACACCCCCGTCGTACAGTTAGGAATCTCCCTATACGCAAATAATAAATAAGGGATGTGTTTATCCCAATTTTTAGGATCGCTCCGAATGATATGGTGCAACATGCGTTTCAATACCTGATTATACCGTTCAACCAATCCCGAACTTTGTGGATGTCCCGGTGTTGCAAATCTAGGAGCCGCCCCTAGCCTAGCATGAAATTCCTGCATTAAACCTGATACAAAATTTCCCCCTTGATCACTTGCTATTACGCGGGGTATCCCTGTCCGCATAAATATTTCTAACAGCGCATCACAAGTAGCCTTAGCCGAAATTGTTCTTAACGGAACCGCTTCGGGCCACCTACTGTGTTGGTCAACCAAAGTAAGTACATATTGATGTCTACGCGCCGAAGGTGGTTCAATTTTCCCAATTATATCAATATTTACAACGTCAAATGGGAGCTCCGGTCTTTCAATCGGAAGAATCGGTATCTGATCACTGGCTCTCTCCCGGCTTCGCAACTGGCAATCCTTGCACGATTTACAATACTCCTCTACATCCCGTGACACGCCTGGCCAAAAAAATGAATATCGAATTCTTTCTTTCGTTTTCCTTATACCAAGATGGTTCGCAAAGATTGATTCATGTGCAATCCTTAAAATTTCCTCCCTCCTAATTTTAGGCACTACTAATTGCATGACTTGATCTCCCGAAACCTTTTCCCTATGATAAAGTAAATTATCCACCATAACAAACCCATTTTTCCCTTGTTTTGCATCTCTAAATGCCCCCTGTAAAGATTCGCAATTCTTTTGTTGCTCCCTGTAAATGGTCGTTTCCGAATGCTGATTCGAATTTAAATCCTCGCAATCCTTTTTCGTTCCAATACAATTAATAAGCAAATTCTCTTCAAAAGATTCATTTTCACCCTGCAAACATAAATTTTTATCACTCGTATTTTGTTCTTTTTTCTTTTCCAACGATAAATTTTCATCCCCCCTTTTCGTCTCACTTGTTGGTGCCAGACTGTCGGCTATTCCTTTCCCTTCTCCAATCTGCAATGATTGTAATAACTCATAAACCTTCGGAGTAATAATACATGAACTACATAATTTATCTGTCACTGCAAATAATACATCCACACTGTTAAATAAACAATTTGATTCGCTCATGTTTAGAGAAACCGGTAATGTTAAAAGATCAGCAGTAATTTGCTCGCCAAAAGCTGAAATCAACTGAATTGATGAATTTTCATTATTTTTAAATGACTCTGGTACTTCATTCGAATTTATAACGGGAATCTCAGCAGCGCTGTCAATTAATGTCTTTATTTTTTGCTTCCCCACCCAAATTTCATCGTATTGCAATGGTTGAGTACTTATTGCGTCATTTTCAAAGCATAAAGCTGTCACTTTCGCTATCAACCGTTCGTCTTTATTTTTTCCGGTAGAATCTTTTTTCATTTGATAATGAGAATTTCCCGACCTCTCTTTTTCTTTATTATTGTTATTAGGACAAAACCGTAAATGAACGATTTGACGGCACAATTTACACACAGACTTTTTCCTATCATTACGCGAATTAAAATTATTTCTTAGATGCGGTGGAATATATTTGCCAGATCCGAAATCATCAGAACCGCGACAATTTGTCGATTTATCATATACCTCAGAAAAGGTTCTACCTTTTGAGGTAAACCAATTATCGCATAATTCCGCAATTTCCCGCGCTTTTAACCAATTATCTAATTGTTTTATTTTGACATAGCTTCGCGCCTCTGAGTCTAACGCATCCATTAATCTATCACTAACTATTAATTCATTAAGTGCATCAAAATCATTTACCTTTCTAAGTTCGCAATAAAAATCCCAATTCGCTCTCAACCTAGATGCGAATTGCATATGATTTTCATTTTTCGCCCTCTTTGCCGAAAGAAAATTTTGAAGACAAGCTTCAGGGGTGGGTTGAAATTCTTTTAAAATTAAAGCTTTAACCTTTTGATAATCCTTCATTTCATCTGAATTTGCATATACTAATAAATGCGCAGCTTTTTCCCCTACTAAATTAAACAGTATTTCAACTTTCAAATCTTAAGCGACATTCTTTAATTCAAACGCCCTTTCGAGCGAAGAAAAAAATAAATTCCACGATTCAGGTTTGGTAGGAATCGCAATAGTTAAAGTCTTAACGCTTTTAATTAGAGCTTCTAACGAATTAGTTTTGGGATTTTGTCCATCCCCCCCACTATCAGAATTTTTGTTTTCAGACTGCAGTTTAGCCATTTCTAATTGGTGTTTGATAACTTCTAATTTCGTTTTTTCTAATTCTAACGCTGTTTTCTGCTCAGAATTAACATATTCCTTTTCATTTTTGAGGGCCTCCGCCTCTTGTTTCTCTTTTGAAATGCGGTCTGATACCGTTGTAACAAGGAATTCTTTTACAAAATCGAAATCTTTCTCGTATTGTTCGCTTCCTTCGATTAATGCCTTTAAATCCACTATTCTATGATCTGGCTCTACGTTTAAGCCTAATTCTGTGGCTACTATGACCAGGTCTTCTTTTCTTAACCCTTTAATTGTAAACATGTTCTTTTTTTTTAACTATTACTATCTGTATCAATAATTATAATTTACTATCTTTATCAATAATTATAATCATTAAATAATATAATCATTCATTAAAATCATACACTAGAACATACTGAGAACAATACTTGTTTTCAATTCTAATCCGATTATCTCTTTAGAATCATTGTAACATTCATTAATCTAATATTTATGAATCTTCAGTTAATAATCAAAAGTTATAACTTTCAACTTTATTTCCAAAACTATAAAAAGTGGTTTCACTTACCACTGGTTCTTGCGAAGAGAGCGTGTGATATACGCTCTTCCTATTTTCTTCATGAATTCTACGGAACACCCGTTTATGTTGAAATAATCCAAAGAAGCCGGCTTGACAAAAAAAACACAAAAGTTTATTTGACAGATGGAACACACAAGATGGACTAACACAGCAAGACTTGAACACACACAATTAAATATATAAATAACTTCTAACTACGCTTCTTTCTACAACAGATCCGCGCCGTGCCCGTAGCACATACATATTCCGCTTTGCCCGGATAATGTTTTTTTTTAAAAAATAAATTCCTTTTAACCTGCATTCAACATTCGCAGGTCTTACCTCTTACCTCCGCACGCACACCTCTCTCTCTCTCTGCGTTCGTAACCCCTTCCTCTCCACACACACTCGTCCGCTGGTCATGTGATCCAAGAGCGGGCGCCGATGAATAAAACAAAAAAAAAAACACATCATCAGTCATCACATATATATCTATAGTTATACACAGTTTCTCAAAATATTTAAAACGTGCTTTGTTTTTTTATTTGTTGGATGTACGCAAGTAATGTAATTGGATGAAGTAGACATGTTTTAATAATAAAAGAAATCACAGTGTTAAAATTTTCATTAGGTCCTTATGTTCTATAATTTAAGCATATAAAACCATTCTGTGACAAGTACAACAATAAAAATTTATTTCCATTATCACCAAAGTTCATGAAGTTATGAAACTAAAAATTTTATGAAATTTCAGAGCTTCATGGCGCTGAGTTAATGACGCGATGTTTGTTTTACGGAAATTCAAAGTCTCTCTAATATATATACGAACTTTCAAACAATTTGTAACCTTTCTTATATATATATTGATAACATTAAAATAAAATATTAGAATAAAGCAGTTTGATATGGATTATACATATAAAAAATAAATGAATACAAGATTTTGAGGAAAAAAATTTAAAGAACTAAAACTACTGAAGCTTAAAAGAAAACTACTTTTAATCTCTTTTGTGAAGTAAAAGGACATACTTACGCTATTAAAATACATTATTGTATTCAGATTTGTTTTTCTAAATATTAATCAGGACTATCCAATTCTTTCAGAGTGTTATTTAAAGATACGAAAAGAGAAAAAAAAAATGTTATGTGTTAGTGCAGATCATTTAGCTAAAGTTAAGTATCAATAAAGTCATATTTATAAAGCAATTATTTGTCGAAAATAAAATGTTTCATTTTAAATTTCTCTGGAGTAAACTAAAAGCTACATTTTTATATCTTTTAAAGATTTCTAGGCCGTTTACGGAAATCCTTAACAATCCCAGGAAAATCTTGTAGAATAAAATACTTTTAGCAGTATTTCTTTTCTCTTCACAACAATGTGCCCTTATTAAAGATTTATTCTTATCTATAAAATATGATACGAATGAGTATAACCTCCATTCTTTACAAAAAAAAAAAGAGTTGTACATGACAAATTGCAAGGTACATGTAAATTAAGCATAATAGAAATAAAATAACAATTAAGAAAAATATTTTGAATTTTCATAAAATTTATACCATGCCTAATTTATTTGGTTAGTTTTCTTTTCTTTTCTTTCTTTCTTCTTCTTTTTTTTTAAATTTTAGTTTTACATTTTCAGTATTACATTGTCTTTTTATTTTTCAAATTTCAACTATGTTTAATTATTTGTAATAATAGACAAAATGTTAATTTTTTTCTTTAATGCCAAGCGATTTTACACAAATCTGCTGTTTCATAAATATAAGACCACTCTCATACTATTAATAAAGAAGACGATTTTCTTTTGAACTCAAAGTTTAACTGCAATTTAAACACTCTAAAAATTTAAAAAAGAAGAATTAAATGCATAAAATTTTAATTGTATCTGATTTTTTAAATTTATTAGTAAAATGCCTCATCGGAGTGAATTGTCTGAAATCAAAGTGAGCAGAGTATGGTTCAACAAAGGAAAAAAAAAATCTGAACGTGAAATAAGTAAGATTCTTAATCGTTCTAAATCTGAGATTCATAATGTTTTAAGTATAAAAGAATTGTATGGAATGCATAAACGATCTGTTTGAAAAAAAAAATTATCAGATCGTGATAATAGGCAAATTGTCAAACTGGCAACGAAAAAATATCACTTAACTCATAAAATAGCACAACTGATAACTAAAAAGGTATGGCATGCAACCGTGTGTGAAGTTTGAAATCTAATTCTGGTGTTATTTATCGCAAATTACACAGCAAGCCACTACTGCTAAACTGTTACAAAGAAGCTCGTCTTAAGTGGGAAAAGAATGTCATGTCCTGGAACTCGAAATGGAGAAATATATCATTTTCAGACGAGAAAATATTTAATCTTGAGGGTCCAGAGGGGTATAACTAATATTGGCATGATTTAAGGCAAAAACTTCGCGAGTTCTTCAGTAGCCAAGTGGGAGGAGGTTCCTTTATGTTGTGGGGCGGATTTTCATATGCAGGAAAATGCGATCTCCAAAGAGTTGAAGGAAAAATGATCTCGGACGGTTGCTTTTTTGAAGTCTGATACCATTCGTACCACTTTTAAGAGGTTTAAAAGAAAGTTTCAACAAGATAATGCTCCCAGTCATTCATCGAAATCAACAAAAGAGTTTCATACTTCACAAGAGTTCGGCTTAAAAGAGAAAAGATTGATGTTTTACCTTGGACAAGTTGAAACCCTGACCTGAATCCCATAAAAAAACTTGTGGGATTATTTGTCTCGCCAGGTGTATTAAAATAACAAGCAATATCATTCAACATATGAACTAGAAATGGCCATTATGAGAAATGGGCCAATATTTCCGAATCGTACCTTAAAAAGTTAATTAACTCTTTTCTAAATCGTGTGTTTGAACTTATTCAGAGAAACGGGGGAGCAACATCTTACTAAAAATTTCAGAAAATTGCTTTTCCCATACGTGGTCCTATAATTTTGTAAACAGTTCTTTTTGACACTTTTTTGTTATATTGATGTTTTATTTTTTCACGAATTAATTTCGTTTGTGTAAATTGCTACATATTGGTGAAACTTGATGTACTAACGTAGAGTATTCCTTATTTTGATTGAAATATGTCTTTAGTTACCTAAATAGCAAAATATGTTGTGGTTTTATAATTTTGTAACAGACTGTATTTCCATTACCACCAAAGTCCATGAAGTTATAATAACATCAATTTTGTGAAATTTCAGAGTATCACGGCGCTGAAAAATTATTATATTTTATGTAAATTAAAAGTCTTTCTTATAATTATTTATTTATTTAAACAATGATATTATTTTTCTTATATTTTTTATAGCATTACAATGAAATTTCAGAATAAAAGAAATTTGATACGGATTATACAAATGAAAAATAAATAAGTTTGTAAAAACATTTTGAGGGAAAAAACAAATGTATATAAAACATTGGAACTATTGGATCTGAAAAGAAAACTGCTTTTAATCTTTTTTGTCAGATGAAAGAAATTATTTGCGCTATTAAACTAAAATATATTCAATTTTTTTTTTTTTTTTTTTTTTTTTGTAAAATGTTAATCACACCAGTCCAATTCTTTCAGAGTATTATTTAAAGATATGAATAAGAAAAAAAATGTAATGATTAAGTACGGATTACTCAGTCAAAATTTGGAATAGTTAAAGTCATATTTATAAAACAATATTTTTTTGAAAATCATATCATTCGAAGAAAACTTCTCTGAAATAAACCAAAAATCATGTTTTTTGTGTCTTTTAAATATTTCTAAATCGCAAAACTGAAATCCCTAACAATCCCAGGAAAATCTTGTAGCATGAAAAACTTTCAATAGTATTTGTTCTCTGTTCATAACAATATACTCTTATTAGAGACTTATTCTTGTCTTAAAAAGCGGATATAAATGAGTATTATCTCCATTCTTTACAAATAAAATAATGAAGTTTATGAAATGAATTGGAAGATAATTGTAAATTAAGTGTAATGAAAATAAAATAGCAATTAAGAAAATTATTTTGAAATTTTCATAGAATTCATTTCATGACAATTTTATTTGGTTAGTTTTCTGTTCTTTCTTTTTGTTTTAGTATTACATGCATTTTGCAACTATGGTTAATTATTTATAATGGTAGTACTTGGTTATCCTGTCGACCAAAAAACTATCACCAAATTACAAGATTAAATGCTAATAATGGATGATTGCGAATGTCACATTCAACAACATTAAACACGATACGCAAGTTTAAAACGTCATTACGTGGTTTTTAATTCCGCTTTTTATCTGTTTTTTTTATTCAAGTTTTACTAATTTATTTGTTTTTCCGTTGTTTAAAATAAAAATTTTGTTAATATTTTAACTTAGCTATTTGCTTCAGGATTTTTATAATTTGGCGAAAATAGTCGACGAAATAACCAAGTAGTACCTTTATAATAATATACAAAATTAAATTTAAAACCATATTTCTCTTTTACACAGGCATTAGCAAGATTAAGGAAAGAATCTTTTGGGACTAGAAAAAAATTGTTCTCTCATTCTTTTATAATAAAAAAATAATAGTGTTAAAATTTTCATTCGGCCCTTATGTCTTATAATTTAAATATATAAAATCATTCTGTAACAAGTACAACAATAAAAATTTATTTCCATTATCGCCAAAGTTCATGAAATTATGAAACTATAGATTTTATGAAATTTCAGAGCTTCACGGTGCTGAGTTAATTGCGCTATGTTTGTTTTATGAAAATTCAAAGTCTCTCTCATATATACGTACTTTCAAACAGTTTGTTACCTTTCTTACACACACACACACATATATATATATATATATATATATATATATATATATATATATATATATATATATATATATATATATATTGATAACATTAAAATGTAATATTAGAATAAAAGCAATTTGATATGGATTATACAAATGAAAAATAAATGAATACATGTATAAGATTTTGAGGAAAAAAATGAAAAGAACTAAAACTACTGAAGATCAAAAGATAACTACTTTTAATCTCTTTTGTGAAGTGAAAGGACTTATTTACGCTATTAAAATACAATATTATATTCAAATTTGTTTTTTAAATATTAATAAGGACCGTCCAATTCTTTCAGAGTGTTATTTATAGATTCGAAAAGAGAAAAAATATGTTTTAATACAGATTATTCAGCCAAAGTTAAGTATCATTAAAGTCATATTTATAATGCAATCATTTTTGAAAATCAAATATTTCAAGGGAAATTCCTCTGAAGTAAACTAAAAACTATACTGCTTATACCTTTTTAAAATTTCTAGTGTGTATAACTGAAATCCGTAACAACCCCAAGATATCTTGAAGCATGAAAGACTTTCAATGGTATTTGTTCTCTGTTCACAACAATGTGCCCTTATTAGATATTTATTCTTATCTATAAAAGAGGATATGATTGAGTACAACTTCCATTCTTTAGAAATAAAATAATGAGGCTGTACGAAATGAATTACAAAAGGAATGTAAATTAAGCATGATGAAAATAAAATAGGAATCAGAGAAAATATTTTGAATTTTCATAGAATTTATTTCATAGCCACTTTAGTTGGTTAATTTTCTTTTCTTTTCTTTTCTTTTTGTTTTTGTAATATGTGCATTTTTCACACACATACAAGAAAATTATTGAATATATTCTCAGTTTATTGAATAAACTTATCTATTTATAAAATCTATGCACAATGTCTCAAAAGATTTTTATTTTTTCACTTGTTATATATATGCCAGGAATGAATTACATAAGTTCTCAAAATATTATAGGAATAAAGATTATGTGGATGAAATAGACATATTTTAATAACAAAAAAATTCTACGGTATTCAAAGTTTCATCGGATTTCTATATCCTATATTTTAAATTTTGAAAAACATTCTCCATGTACTGACAAGTACAACAGCACACATTATTTTTCCATTGCCGCCAAAGTCCATAAATTTATAATAATATTAATTTTATGAAATTTCGTAACATCACGATGCTAAAAAAAATGTTTGTTTTATGGAAATTCAAAGTCTTTCTTATATATATGTATTTAAACAACATATGTACAAACATATGTATTTTTTATAACATTAAAATGGATTATATAAATGAAAAATAAATGAATGCGTAAATATATTTTGAGGGAAAAAAGTAAAGAATATAAAACACTAAAACTACTGAAGCTTAAAAGAATACTGCTTAAATACTTAAAAGAAAGCTACTTTGAATCTCTTTTGTCACATGAAAAGACTTATTTATGCTATTATAATAAAATATATTCGTTTTTTTTTTTCTAAAATATTAATCAAGACAGTCCAAATTTTACAGAGTGTTATTTAAAGATACGAGTAAGAAAAAAATGTAATGATTAAGTACGGATTATTTAGTCAAAATTGGGAATCATTAAAGTCATATTGGGTGATTCTCCGATAAATGCGTCATTTCCATTCCTTAGGATTACATGCTGGATTTTGTTATTCATATAGATTTTTTGTTGCACAAAATGTATTTTATAATGTATTTTCGCAATTTCAAAAAGTATTTTCAAGAAAATAACTTTAAATTTTACTGTAGTAGTATTTTAAATATTAGCAATTTTACAACCCAAAATAAAAATTTATATTCCAAAGTATATAAAAAAGTATTTTTATTGTAAACTAAAAATAGTTTTAAATTTATTATGGGTCAGAGAAACGCTGCCCACTAGATTTTGTGTCACTACTGACCTCTTGTTTCAATCACGACAGTCCAAATCTTACCAAGTGTTATTTAAAGATCAGTCAAAGTTGAGAATCATTAAAGTCATATTTATAAAGCAACATATTTTTTTTTTAGTTCATGTGTTTCAAAGGATATATTTCTCTGAAATAAACGAAAAAGTTTACTTTTTGCATCTTTTAAAAAATTCCTAGATCACATAACTCAAATCCCTAACAATTTCAGGAAAATCTTGAAGCATGTAAAAAACTTTGAATAGTATTTGTTCTCTGTTCACAACAATGTACCCTTATTAGAGACTTATTCTTATCTATAAAAGAAGATATAAATGGTCATAACCTCCATTCATTACAAATAAAGTAATGAATTTGTACGAAATGAACTGCAATATAAATATAAATGAAGCATAAGGAAAATGAAATAGCAATTAAAGGAAGTATTTTGAACATTTCATTGAATTTTTCCATAGTTATTGTATTTGGTTGTTTTTCTTTTAGGTTTTTTCTTTTGGTAGTTTTAGTATTATATGCATTTTTAGTTTTCGGTTTAATTATTTGTAATAATATACAAAAGATAGTTTAAATCAGTGATTTTTCTATACAGGCCTTAGCAAGTTTAAGAAAAGGATCTTGGGAATAGAAAAAAATATGTACGTGCATTCTTACTGGATACACATGCACTTCATTGAAAACAAGAGAAATTTATGAAATGTATCCAACATTTATTTAATATACATATTCAAATATTAAATCTATTTATCGGTAGTTATACACAGTGTCTCAAACATTTTTAAACACTCTTTATTTTTAACTTGTTAAATATATGCGAGCAATGCAATTGCGTAATTTCTCAATATAAGATGGGAATTAAGATTATATGCGTGAAACACAGTAATTATACCTTAATTTTAAAAAAAAATCGCAATTTTTTATATTTTGGTCCCTATATCCAATAATTTAAATTTAGAAAATGAATCTCTCCGTGCTCTGACAAGTACAACAATTAAATTTTAATTCCATTACTACCAAAGTTCATGAAGCTATGATGCTATTAATTTTTTGAAATTTCGGAACTTCATGGTGCTGAAAGGTAAGTATATTTTTTGAAAATTCAAAATCTTTCTTAGATGTATTTAATTTTAAATAATTTTGCTACATTACTTATTTTATTTGTATTGATAGTATTACAGTAAAACTAAATAAAAGAAGTTTGATATGGATTATATTAATGAAAAGTAAATGAAAATACTTTGAGGGATAAAACGTAAAGAATATAAAATACTAAAACTACTGAAACTACTGAAACATAAAAGGAAACTACTTTTAATAACTTTTGTAAATGAATGCCCCAATTTGCGCTATTAGAATAAAATACATTCAGATTTTTTTCTGTAAAATATTAATCAGGACAATTCAATTCTTTCAGAATATTATTTAATGATACGAAGGATAAAACAAAATGTTAGGATTAAGTACAGAGTCATTCAATCAGAGTTAAGAATCATTAAAGTCCTATTTACAATGCAATCTTTTTTTTTCGAAAATCAAATATCCCTTTAAGACCCAGCTCGCACGATCGTGCGGGTTAGACATACATTTAAATTTTTGCTTCTAAAACAGTCGTATGTAATATAAGCCCAAATTGAACGATTGTTCCGGTTAGCAGAAAGAGTAAAGTATCTTTTTTTATCAACAGATTGCGGTTGTAGTCCATGTTTTACTTTCAGGTGGCATGTCTAGCTTTGTTTACAAATACAACGGATATAGCTCATCATTTTATCTGTCGTAAAAAGGTAATTATCAATATATTTGTAATTGCCTAGATAAATATTTTTGCTTTAATGTCTAAATAAGTATAATATAATAAAAAACATTAATTATAGACTATTTATTTTGGTCTTAGGACTCAAGATTTCGTCACCCGCACAATCGTGCAACTTGGGCGTTAAGTTAGTCAGTGCTACAGTAAAGGTAAGTGTTTTTCAATGTTCATTTTGATTTCTGTTTCAACAATTTTGATGACAGCCAAAATAAAACGAAGTATGCTATTACATAATTAATACTATATTATTTTCTTGGGTGTTGTCATAGATAACCTCCCTTTTTTTTAAATAATTTTTAATTTTTTTCTTTTTAATTAATAAAATTTTCAAATACTTTTTCTAATTTTTTATGCAGTACTTTGTTAACTTTTAATAAAGCAAAATAAAATATTTTTTCAGATGTCTAAACGGAAAAGAATTCTCACTCAAGAAGAAATATTTTAATTGATGAATAAATCAGATTCTGAGTTTAGTGATCGCGCGGATGATGACGATGTTACGGACAAAACATTTGAAGCAGATTTATTAGAAGGACAGTCAAGTTCAGATGAGCTCGATGAAGAAAAAATGACAATTTTGGATCATTCTTCCTCTTCAATGTCTCCTAAATTCATTTTCCAAAGCTCTACCTCCAAGGCGTTTTCGGAAAATACTAAAAGAATGAAAAAAGAAAAAAAGGAATACAAGTGGACTGTTAAAAAGTTCATTTCTGCACCTCATCCTGGAACATTAGATTTCACGCAACTGCAAGTATGTTTTTCATTTCTTAAATTGTAACAAAAAAAAGTTATAGACTTATAGAAGAAACTAAATCGATATAATAAATAAAAACTTTAAAAATATAACAAACATTTTTAAATTAATTAAAATATTTTTTTAAGTCGATAAGTACTTTTCCAATATTATTTTTTTCCTTCTTTTTTAGGCTTTAGAGCGAACCATTTCCCATGTGTTGGTGACATTTCAAGTCTTCGCAAGTGCAGGTTTGAAAACTGCGAAAAAAGTTCAAAAACACGTTGTGAAAAATGCAACGTTTATTTGTGTATGTCAAAAAAATGTTTTAAAGATTTTTACTGTAAAAAAATAACGAATCCATAAAATAAAAAATAATACATCAATAATTACCATATTTGTAAAATTTTTTTGGTTCAGTTTCTCTCTTCTATCCATTTAGAGCCAGAAAATGTATAAATCTTAACATGTAATAAGCAATGATTTCAGAGGAAAAGCCGAACCCGCACAATCATGCAGGTGCGGCTTTCACAGAAAAAGCCCAACCCGCACGTTAGTGCGGGTACACTTCACGCTCTAGGGGGGGCGAGAAAAATTTTTTAATTATTTTTTTAGGTGTCATTAGGGTTAGTAAAGAGTTAATAACCAGAGGAATATAATATTTAATGATGAAAATGTTTCGGGTCTTAAAGGGATATTTCAAAGGACATATCTCAGGAGTAAACCAAAAAATATACTATTTAAATCTTTTAAAAATTTTTAGCGCGTATAACCGAAATTCTTAACAATCCCAGCAAAATCTTTGAGGCATGAAAGATTTTCAATAGTATTTGTTCTCTATTCACAACAATGTGCCCTTATTAGCGATTTATTCTTATCTATAAAAGAGGATGTGATTGAGTGCAACCTCCATTCTTTACAAATAAAATAACGAGGCTGTAAGAAATGAATTGAAAAATGAATGTAGTCTAAGCATAATTAATATAAAATATCAATTACGTAAAATAATTTTACTGTTTCATTGATATTACTTCATGATTGTTACATTTGGGTAATTTTCTTTTCTTTTCCATGTTTTTGTTTTACTGTTATATGATTTTTTAAATTGATTTCATCTATTGTTAATTAATTGTTATAACAGTCAAAATGTGATTTATATCAGTAATTCTCTTTTATGCAGGTCTTAATGAGATTAAGAAAAGATTTTGTGTTATAAAGGAAAAATGTTTGCGCATTCTTTCTGAACACATATTTACTGTAATACACAATATCTAATTTATTCAATACTAGCTGACCCGCCCGGCGTTGCCCGGGTCCGTTATAATAATGTTAAACGAACTTGAAATTTTTATGATTTTATCTTCAACTCAAAATATGTGTTAATACACTGTTAAGAATTTGACCCTTTTGCTGCATCGTCACTCCACCGCTTTTATAGAAAATGATTACTTCAGCCTATTTTGGAGCATTGTCATAGGTCAAAAGAGATATATTCTATAAAAGCGGGGGAGTGATGATACAGCAAAAGGGTCAAATTTTTTACAGTGTACATTATATTAAATACGTGCCCCCTGACTGTGTCAAAAATTGGTTTTTTAAAAAACTAATATTTAGCTGCAAAAATACCTAAAATGACTGCAATGGGAAACGCAGGAGGGAATATGTGTCCAACGATTTCGTGTTGATATTTATCCTTAAAATTACTGTTAAGTGACTTAACTAAATACTTTTTTCACATAGATATCCCAAGTGAAATATTTTGAATTTCAAACTAATTATATATCACTCTTAAATCTGACTATACCGTGAATGAAATCGATTCTCGATGATTCGCTAAAAGGTTAGTATATAATATTATAAATTCAGAGCCATTTTACAAAAATAGGTGTATATTTTTTATCAAACATGCGTAATGTTCATTCTATGAACAAAATCCTAACCGTAACCTAATTGTATCGGAATCATAACTTGTCTGTAACTTAGCTGTATCTTAACAGTAACCTAACTGCAAGTTAAATATACCATAAATGTAACTTGGCCGTCACCTAATCATAACCTACCCATAATCTAACCGCAAATTAACCTTAACCTAACTGTAACTTAACCATGACCTAACTGTAACCTAACCGGAAAATAAAATAACAAAAGGGTCACCGGAACGTAATTGCAACCTAACTGTTATCTAACCGTAACCTAGTTCTAATTTAACATTAACTATAAACAAAATATTTTAACCATCTCGCGCTAAGTACTTAGTTTCACTTTCCACCGCTACGGAGCGCATTATGTTTTGTAGAACATCCGAATTTTAGGTTCGGATTGGATTCATGTTCATGGAAATTATTTTGTCTTCTTCGGATACGGTTATGATTGTGTGGAATATTTGTGTTCAGTTTAGATTCGGTTCAATTCAGATTTCGTGGGTTTTTTTTTTTCCCTTCAAATGGGATTTTTAAGTTCGGGTCGGGTTGTACTTATATGGAAATTATTTTACCTAGTTCCAATGAGGTTATACTTCACTGAAATATTTTTGTTAGGTTCAGATTAAGTTTGGTTCAAATTTCGGGATTTTTTTTTTCTTTTTTTTACAAATTTTTTGGTTTGGAATGGGGATTATGTCCATGGAAATTATATTGTCTTGTTCGTATCTGGTTATAGTTATTTGGACTATTTTCGTCGGATTCAGATTTGGTTCGATTCAGATTTCAGGTATTTTTTTTTTAAATTGATTTTTAAGGTTCTGGTTGGATTCATGTCCAGGGAAATTATTTTGTCTTGCTCGGATCGGGTTTTGGTTCTTTGGAATATTTTTTTCGGGTTCAGATGTCGTTCAATTCAGATTTCGGCTTTTTAATGGAATTTTTAGGTTCAGGTTGGGTTGCGCATCAACGGAAATTATTCTGCATTGTTGGAATAAGGATATGCTTCTCTGGAATATTTTTGTCAGATTCAGATTTAGTTCATTTTTTAGGTTCGGATTGGGTTCATGTTCATGGAAATTTTTTTGTCTTGTTCAGGTCCGGGTATGGTTCTGTGGAATATTTTTGTCGATTCAAATTTCAGGTATTTTTTTCAAATGGAATTTTAGGTTCCGATCGGTTTCATGTCCACGAAAATTATTTTCTCTTATTCGAATCCGGTTATGGTTCTTTCGAATATTTTGATCGGATTCAGATGTAGTTTGCATAAAACTTCAGGCTTTTTTTTTCAAATGGAATTTTTTAGGTTCGAGTCAGGTTTATGTTCATGGAAGTTTTTTTGTCTTGCTCTTATCAGGTTATAGTTCTTTGGAATATTTTTATCGATTTCAGGTTTCGTTCTGGTCATTTTTTGGGTTTTTTCAGAGAAAAATTTTAGGTTCGGGTCGGGTTGCATATACACGAACATTATTTTTCTTTGATCGAATTGGGGTATGCTTCATTTGAATATTTTTGTGGGATTCAGATTTGATTCGGGTCAAATATCAAATCCATAGTTTATTTTCAAATGGAATTTTTAGGTTCGGGTCGCGTTTATGCTCATGAAATTTTTGTCTTGCTTGGATCGGAGTATAGTCTGTTTTTTTCTGGTTGGGATCGGGTTATGTGTTAATACGCCTAAACATTATGTTTTGCTACTATTCTTTTAGTGACTATTTTTCATATATAATTTATTTTGCTATTTGATAATTTATTACTGTGTATGAATCGTCTGCCTATTCGAAAAATTGTACGTCAAAGAGCCATTTCATTTTTGTTTTAAAAACAAATTAAAGTCTTAATAAAATTTTAACTTAAATAAATGCATTCAAATTTAATCAATGATTTAAAAAAACTGCTAAAAAAGCCTCATATATACATATACATATATTAACTGCAACATAGCCAACCACAAATACATTCTAATGTACGAAGTACCAACGATCTGACGTAATAGCTATGTTCAAAAATCCTAAGTTAAACTGACATTTTGCCAGTCTATGAATTTTAAAGGTCTTTGGGAAAAAAACAGTCACTTTTGAAATGTCAAAATCTCAAATTGCTTTCTTTCCTAGAGTAAAAAGAAATTAATAGAGTGGAGGTATTATCTCTGGAGATGATGCTTAAGATGTAACCCTACATTAAGTCCAATTAAGTACCAACAAAAGCACGTGCTTTGACACGCCTATCAATTGGCGAAATTTTAAAATGAAGGGCCAAAATCACAGTCAAGTGAAATCCAGCCACCCCATTGGTCGAGTGGTAAGGGTGAAAATCACGAACTTGTTTCTCCATTTAAAAAGGTGAGGGGGGAAGTATTTTTTAAGCGATTGTTACCGTCTGTTCTTATTTAAGATAAACCATCGAAATTAACTCAATTAAGATATTTTGATGCCATTTTATAAAATGAGAGTGAAAAATTTAGATTATAAATGAAAAGAGGTAAGATTTACTTCAAAACTGCCGCTACGATTTTTTCTCGGAAAAAGGAGTATGACAACATTTACCCAACTGCTAAGAGATTGTTCCCTGAAAAGGACGCGGCTCAATGACCAATGAGGTGTTTGGATTTCACCGGACTGTGATTTTGGCCCTCCATTTTAAAATTTCGCTATCAATTGAAACAGGTTTAAACCTGTATTTTTTTTTCTCCCGTTTTTAAAAAAAGAACTAATTTATCGCTTCACCGGTAAAAATTTATTAATTATTTTATCATATGTGTTTTAAATATCAATATAGAAAATTATTTTAACGTTTTGCTTGAAAATATAACATTATTTTGTTAGTACATTAAAATCGTCTGCAGTCAGAAATTTATATTTTAGATTAATATTTATTACTTAAGTTTTCATACATGATTTTAAAAGAATGTTTTCATCATTATATTTTAAATATTTATTTACATGCAATTATTAAATCATAAACATTTTTCATATACGTTATAAATTATTGAAAATTACATTAATGAAGGAAACTTTTAGTTATACAATTTTTAATTCGTATTAAATGTTTTCAATATCTTATTTAATTTTAATTTGATATTTAATTAGTGCTAATTTTCCAATTTCCTTCATTTTAAAAGCGAATATTTATTCTAATAAATAATAATAGAACGAAGACATTTTAAAAATTTGCTATTTCCTCTTGAAATATGCTTCAACTGTAATTCATTTCTTTCAATTCGTCTTATAATACAAAATCTCTTCCACGTCCTTTTGTTTGCCACATTAAATTTGAGCGATAAATGGTTTCATATCGCAAACCTTTTTTGAGCTTACTTCACCTCCACTTATCTTATTCCTCCATGGGTTTCTTTAATTCTGTCTCAGCTTTCTTATTACTTCTGCGAAAATTTTTACACAACCAACCAACCGTAAACAAATGAAAGAGAAAAAAATTGGGAAAAAGATGATTTTTTATGAGAGTGACCTCTTGATTTTAATTAATTACTCAGTTAATAATTGGAATTTTGAAATTCTGAAGCTCAGGTGCATCAGGAGAGATATTGGGCTACTCTCAAAAAAATTTTGAGCTTTGTACGTGCTATAGATTTTGCTAGCCATCGCAGACACACACACAGACAGAGCGTTTTGTTCTTTTATTAGTATAGATATTCACAATTTATTTAATATATGCAATTACATAGTAAAGATGTGTATCTAAAAGTTAGTTATACACGCTGTCTTAAGAAGTTTAAAACGCGCTTTAATTGTTAACTTGTTGCGTGGGCAATATAATTGTAAAAGTGTTTAACATAACATAGAAATACGGACTTTTTGAATGTCATACTCTTAATTTTTATTAAAAAAACATGTTTTAAAATTTTTCATTCTGTACCTATGTCTTACAATTTAAAGTTAGGCAGACCTTATCCATGTGCTGACAAGTACAACAGTTAAAATTCCATTTTTATTGTTTTTCAAGTCCTAAGACTAGCAATTTTATGTAATTTCGTAGTTTCTTGGCACTAAATAAACTGTCTGGAAACTCCAAAACTTTACCCATAACGTTGTCAGATTTTATGAAACAAGAATGAAATTTTCATTGGTGTACTGTTTCCAAGAAAAGTTTTCTAAATTAAACTTAAATTAAAAAAATATGTATATAAGTTTTTAAAAATAAATGACAATACAATTCTATCAACATGATTTAACTTCTTATCTTATTTTGAACAATTTTATATTTTACACAACCCACGTGTTTCCAATATGTGAAGAGGTGAACGTGCTTCAATTATTTAGGGTACCTTGATAAGTAATTTATCAAAGAAATATAGCCACAAATAATTATTTAAATACATACACATGCAAGACTAAAAGTTTATCCATTTTGTTTTCATAACTGCTTAAATAATTTAACAGGAAATCTTACTTTTCTAAAATCGAACTAATAGCTAACGTCTTTTTAAGAGCCGTCATGTTTTATATAAATGCCAAATACATCAAGAAATTTAATTTAAATAATAAAAGTCTCTAATTATTAAAAATTATGGTAATCAAGATATCCCACATTTTGTTTTCATAAACGAAAACATTTTAGTCTCTACTCTTGGAATAGAAGGACCATCCTTTCAGTTGTTATGGAGAATAAACTTTCAAACAGCATATACCAATTTAAAATGGGAAGAAAAATGAAAAAAAAAATGATAAACGTTGCAAACGTGCATCAAAAATGTGCAAAAATTGATAATGATGTGAAAATGGGAATAATTCAAAGTAACAGAAGGAGAAAAGCCTTCCTGACATGAGCCACGAGTTTTGCATACCTCTTAGAGGGAAAAAAAAACTGTAAAAATGTTAAAATTTTTCAAGGAACCTAAGATTCCAAGTACATTTTATGTAACGGAAACAACAAAAGTTTCTGTAAGGGACACACTTTTACACTGCAAATAAAAAAAAATGTGTAAGGTTACTAAGAATGTTTTACGAAAATGGGATGCCTAGAAATTTTTCTGTAACTGAAACATGGGTTATAGATAAACATTTTAGTAATATTATTGTAATTGTAGAAGATTTTTTGGAAAAATTAGTTTTGTAAATTTAGATATTATTTTGTACAATGTGCAAAAAAATTTTTAGTAAGCATAGAAACTTCTGTAAATTTACGTCTATAAAATTTCAGTTTTTTTTTTCACAATTTTAATCAATTACTACTCAATGGAGAGTGAGAATCACTGCATTCTAGAATGTTGTATCAACTCACAAGTGCATATCCCTGACGCCATAACATATTTAATATACAACGAATCTTGTAATTTCATCAAACATTTAATCACGTTGAAGTATTTGCATACTTTTCATATTTCTTGTTAAGTTTACAGCACATTTTAAAATTAACTACGATAACTTCAAATATATGCGATGATATTCAATAAAATTTACAATCATTAAGTTAGATAAATGTAACTTAGTGAAAATTGTGGCATCTTTTTCATATTTAAAAATAAAATATCGACCGTATACTACTCTGTGTATCGATGTTTTGCTAGATTTCTGTTTCCAAAATTTTATGGCATTATATTCACCAGAGGACCACAGTCTATAATGTAAAAGAACAGGACATTTGCGTTCCGTTTTATGATAAAGTGCAATTGTGCGCACAGACTTACTATTGCCGCAGTTACCAAACGTTTCGACTTTATTTACATTGAAAATCACTGAAAAAAAATGCATACGCAAAATCGAAAGGCGTTTGCGTGGCTTAGAAAGAATATTACAATATGCATGGAAAGTCTTAAGCCCGCGGAATCAATACATGCATATCTGAACTTAATAAAACGCAGTCATATGTATTTAGATGTCCATTTCCCATATTAACTGTGTAGTTCCATAAAATTAAACTATTTCCAATTCTTTTTGTATTATGTACATCGGCACAATTTTACAGAACCTATTTTTCGTGCCTCCTTTTCTCGCCACTTCCCATTTGCTGTAAATTTTTCTAGAGACTAAAGTCACATCCATTCAGGACAGGTGCTTTCTTTATAAACTAAATTTTAAAAGAGTGTAAAATATCTTCTTTTATCAGCTTCAATGTTAATGTACGTACAGATTTTTGCGGTATCTTTAATGATATTTAAAGATGAATTATTTTGTTAACACTGGTTATTTTTGGATGAGGCTATATTGATCAAAGAACAATTATATTGGTCCTGTACTTTTTTTTACCATAAAAATGTACAATTAAACGAAACATATTGATAGGAAAAAAGGTAATTTCTTTAATTGTCATTAACATTTTCAAATTGAAGAGCTGAGAGGGAGAAAAGTTTTTTTCAGAGAGTTTAGTAACCCACATGAATGCATTTCAACCCATTAATGCCTAAATTATTTTCTTCATTAAAATTGAAATTTTGAATTTCCCACAACTATTTAAAGACGAATAACTTTTATCTTAATTTATTGTGGAATTTGTCTCGTGAAAAATAGTGTTTATTTATCTTTCTATTTACTGGTGTGAAAAGTAATTTATTGTCGTTTTTATAATCGTCCGTAAAAAGGAACACTAGGCACTAATGTGTTAAATACATTTTACCTAACAAAAAAAATCATTAAAATTTACAATACCTTTCACGTCAAGATTCTTTAAACGTAATTTTTGTTAGTTAACATGTTGTTTAATTTTCTTCAATTAAGACACAAACATGCAAAAAGCTTTATTTCAAACTAAAATAATTTTGAGAACGTTGAAGACATGCAAACCACATTAGAGATTCAATTTTTTGTTACATTTTTATTTTCTAATGAAAATATTATTCAATGATGTTTCAAATTTATTAATAATATCTCGTAAAGTTGCTCTTACCTATAAATGAAGAAAGACATGATGATAAAAACAATGACCACTGTGCTGAGAACAGAAAAGACAATCACATACTGAGGAAAAAGTTCTAAAAAAAAAAAAGAAAATATAAATGACCCTGTTACATTTTTTAAATAAATAGTTGAAAAATAATTGAATAATAACAATAAAAAATGAATTAAAATTAAAAATTGATGAATATGAAATTTATATAATTGACAGTAAATATCTATAAAAGGTGAAAAGAACATTTACATAGCTGTATGATAATATTACTTTAAAACTGAATCTAGTTTGTCAACAATAATGTTTTTAGAACTAAACGAATTGCAATAAAGTGTGAAAAGTTAATACACTGGTCGGTCAATACACTGATTAAGCTAAAAAAAATTTCTGTAAGCGTTTCCTATAACTAACAAAATTGCTTTGCAATAATACCTTAAAGTAATATAGCAGCGTTACTTGTAAATATATGTGGCTTTTTGAATGAAATAAAATTGCAGATAAAATGTTAAAGATGATGCTTGAATATTTGAACCAAAAAATCATTCCGAATTTTTGGCATATATTAACTAAAAATACGTATTAAAAAAATTAACACTGATGATGCTAAAACAATGTACATGAAAAGATACATAGTTTAAAATATATTTATACTACAACTAATAATCTAGGCTGTCATATATTTAAAATAATAAATCTCAAATGATGTTAAAAGTTCAATAAATAATTTTTGAATTACAGCTTATTTCCTGGAGAAGAGGAATTTCATATTTAGCACAACAATGCTTTTTACATTTTCTGATATTTTTAAATACAAAAAAGTTTGCAACAAGTTTTTACAACAAGAGAGAAATATTAAGAAGTCTTAATATATATATATATATATATATTACATGTAGTATAATGAGCGACAATTTTACAAAGACTATTGTGTGTATTAAAAAAGATTTTCGGTAAAAATATGTTAAGACAGTGTTAAAATCTTCTTCAAAGCATAATAATTTTAGATAAAAGATTTTACTAAAAAACTGTGCTTCTTTTTAATTTATTTGAAGAATGTTTAACGACCAGTATTGTTTACGAACTTTGAAATGAAGATTCTTTGCGCTTCGTATTTCTTTTTGAAAAGCCTTCTTCGCTTCCTAGTGTTTATTTTTGTCATCTTTTGAAATTACTTTTCCACATCCAGGCTTGTTTTCGTTTAAAAACTTAAAAATAAAGGGATTAATCATTTGCTTGTTGTATTTAATTTTTTTCTATTAAGAAATTGTCAATTTTTTAAATTTTTTTCTGAAGATATATTTAGGATTACAACAGACACTATGCAATAGAACATCCCGTACATTATAAAGTTGACAGCATTAAACTATATATTCATTTTTGTGAAATTAATATGCTTAGAAAGGACAGTTTAGTAAGAAGAAGTCATTAAGTGGAATGTGATATTTCCTAAAATAAAATTAAGATTTTTACCAAAGTTTTTGTTTTACAAAGTTTCATTTTCTCCTTTTACAAAATACCTGTAAACCTGTTGAGCAATTTACACCAAAAATTAAAAAAACATCATTTTATGTCAAAAAATAACCGAATTTGAATTTTCATGAAAGATCGTGCATTAGTTCTGAAGATTTAGCGATTACGCTAATCTTAAACAATGCTGCATAGCAGGGCCACCTATCGAGCGATTTACACTAAAACGAAAACAAATAGCAATTTATTTCAAGAAATAACTGAATCTGAAGTTTGATAAAATTCCGTGAATTAATTATGAAGAAAGAGTTTTTGCGGAAATCTAACAAAAAGCAGCATAGTTTCGCCATTTGTTGAGCGATTTACACCAAGGAGTAATCAGCATTGATTTAAATGATGGACCATCTGAATATCAATTTTTATGAAATTCCGTTGACTACTTCTTGAGATAGAGCGTCATACACAGCTAGGCAGAGGCATAGACAGAGTCACAGAGTCACAGACAGACATTTTGTAAAAACATTTGTTTTTCGAGTTCTCTGATCCTTAAAATTTGTAAATTCGCCGAAAACCGGAATTGAAAATTTTTCACGATTCCAATACTTTTTTTCTTTTAAAGATAGAAGAAAGTAATAATTATCAAAATTTATGCATTTCTCCCCATTTTTTGTGCTAGACATGATAAATTGAATTTGTTTGAGTAAATATGTATGAAAAGAAATCGCCAAACTAGCCAGATATTTTTTATTAGTATCATTATACAAAAATAGGAACTAAATATTTACACACCTTTTCACTAAATTCTGTTGGAAATTATCGCTTCAATAATAAACTAACTATAAAATGTCTGATATTATTCTATTATACCAAAATTGGCCAATAAGAGAAAAGTGTGGAATTAGAAAATGATAAATAATTAGATGAGTTATTTTTAGTTGAGTGCAAAGAATCTTTTATTGTTGTTTCAAATTTCTTCGAAGTTTTTCAATCGGTTCACAAAATTTATGCGCCCAGAGTAAAAACTGTTTAATTACAAAATAAAAAACTATTTTCCATTGCAGTTTATTAATAAACAGATATTAAATTGATCCTTTGACATTTTATAATTTCTTCTGTTTAATTATTTTTTATTACAAACCATATTTTTAGATTTATTTATATTTTCCCTTTCGCTTTTCCCAAAATCCAAATACCATCTCTTCTTTTTGAAAATCTGTCAAAACTTCTCCTGTTACTTTTTTTCTTTAAAAATTCGTCACTTTTTTCTAGTGACTATTTTTCTAGCCACTCGTTCCAAAAAAAAAAAACAAAAAACAAAAAAAAAAACAGGTATTTTAAAACCCTTCACATTAATTATCTTAGATACTTTCTATATGTGTATGTTTGTATATGCATATATAAAAGTGTGTACGTCTTTTTAAGTGTTCCAAAGTACCAAAATATCTTAGATAGAAGTTTGTATTGTCTAATCGTTGAACTGTCAGATTAAAAAAAAAACTAAATATACCAAACAAAGCTACTGATACTAAAAATAATATTTTCGTTAAACTGCTTACATCTTCGTCAAGAGACGTATTGCATTTAAAACGATTTTCCGTTATTCCCATTTCTTACTTTCTTTGTTTGAGGTGTTCAGGAACTTTTAGTTCATGAAAGCATGTGTAAAAGCTAACAACCTTTGTTTAGAAGAAAAATCATTTACCTTCATATGTTAAGACTAATAAATTTTCTGCCGGAAGCGAATAATTTGTGAGCTATAAATCTTTATAATGAATGGGTTTCGAATGGATATGGGCATTCTTTTCTTATTCTTTTCTGCTGATTTATTTATACCTTATTTTTTACATTACAGAAACAATTAATTATAAAAATATAATTGAAACATACACAAGTTAATTTTCACTGGATAAACTTAAATACTTATTCATTTATTTATTTATTTATTTATTTATTATTGTTACATATTGCTGTGGAAGACTAGTTGTTTTGGCTACCAATAAATGTATTATTTTAAGCTGAATGCTGCTTAGAAGAGCTGTATGATGAGAAAAAAATGAATCTTTTCAATGGGTTAAACAACGAGTCTCCACATTAGTAACAATAACAAAGCAAAAATGTGTTACAAGAAATGTACAAGAAATGGGTTGTCCATGTTACACGCACTGAAGTAAAAACATGATTAGTTAACAGATATACGATTACAGCATGAAAACATTTTGCCAGTTTAATTTACATTTAATCTACAATGAGAAAGATGAGTAAATGTATAGTTGGAGGTAATATCTTTTGGTTTAGAGTTTCAGCCATAGTATTTTTGGATCCGGCAATATGCAAAATATTAGTGCTGAATTGTAAAATGAAATCTAGATGCTTGAGCTGATGTGGAGGACCTAAATCAGATCTTAAAAATAAAAGTTTGTCTCTGGGTTGTTTAATTTCTTCACAGACTATGCTCTATGTGTTTTACATCGAAATTATTTGCAACAAATTCCTTGCTATAGGCAATGTAATTTTGCTCGGTAGGGCTAGGCTTGTGTGAAGAGAATATGAGGAGTTATAATTAGTTTTCATTCATAATGTATAGCACTGAGCCAGTGGTAATGCTCGAAGAATCAACTACTAAAAATATCTGTTAATGAAGTGCATGACAGGATAGAAATGCAGAATATATAAGGTCAAGTTTACATGTTTTAACTGCCTGTGTGAAAATATTGTCACATTGCATCGAATGCTTGTAATATTTTTTCGTTTTTAAACAGATCATATCATGGGGCTTGAGTGTGGTCAGAGGTCTGGATGAAAGTATGATACAAATTGAGTAATCACAAAAATGCCTTAAATGGGTAATTGTTTCAAGTTTTGGCTTTGATTGGTTTTTCGAAGAAAATGGCTTCACACCAGAGTATGGTTAGATGACCAAGGAATAATGTAAGAAGCTTTCCTAGTGCGCATTTTTCTGCAATAAATTTTAATGATTAATACCTGTGCTAATCAAAAATTATTCAAGGATAATACAAATTGTGTATTCACAAAATGCCTTGAATCGGTAGTTGTTTAAAGCTTTGCCTTTGATTTATTTTTCGAAGAAATTGTTTTTTATTAGAGTATCATTTGACGACTAAGAAAAGAAGTAAAAAAGGTTTCCTAGTACACATTTTTCTAGATTAAATTTTAATGATTAATACTTGTGCTAATCAAAAATTTTTGACAATGGCATTTCTGCTCTTCATTTTTAGATGCTCTAAGAAAGTCATCCAAGTAAGGCATGCAAAAATCTAACACACTTAGAACTCAATTATTGACCTAAAAAAGTTAGCTGAAAAGTGTAAACAGAAATTCTAAAAGTTCGAAAGTGGCAGTCACTGTAGAGAACATAGTCAGTATCAATAGGGATTTAGTGATAAGTTCGGTTTAATCAAATATATTAATATTTTCCATAAAACATTTGGGTACAATCTCGCATGTAAGAGACGAAGTGTGACTTTTGTGACGGTAATAACTTTTAGATGCTGGTAATATCCTAGAGGTCTGCACGGGCCCGGGCTTGGCCCGTGGCCCGTACCCGGCCGGACCCGCGGGCCGGGCCAGCGAAATCGTTTCGAATTTGCTAATGGGCCGGGCCGGCAAAAAAATTGAGCGGGCCGTACGGGCCGGGCCAGGCCGATATAAAAATTTTCGGGCTTACCGGCCCTTTTTGAAGATTTAAAGATAAACAATAAAATATAAACCTATTTTCAACAAAAATGGTTTTAACGAGAATAAATATAAATGTGCGTCACGAGCCATACTAGTTTGACAGCATCAATATAAAAATGTAACTTGTGCAGTGTAGAGATCGGCATCGGACAGTTACATTGTGTGTAACCCGTTTTAATACTTTTTTAAACTGACTCGTGCAGGGCCAAGATCAAAATTGGAGATCAAGGCATTATTTTTCTACATATAGACTTGCCGGACTGAAAGAAGACTTAATTGTTCTCAAGATCTGAAGGGCAGACAACATAATTTGTAAAATTATAAACAGCGATAAAGAACTTATGTTAGCTTAATCTTTCGATATATACTTCTTGATGGTTTCTAAATTAATTTTTCAATAACGCGAAAGTTTGACACATTTTTACATTAATTTTTAATTGTAAAAATATAAAAGTGATAAGCCTGACTATTGAAGGGATTTGGAATCGAATAGCGTTTTTCATTTTTGGTAAATAAGATACTTGTATAACCTTGTTGAGATACAATAATTTCTAAAATGGTTGCAGGTTTTTCTCCCTTCCCATGCTATCGCTTCCGGAAATTCTATTCAAAACGCTAACTATGACAATATTTTATTTGCTTGCAGTGTTTTTAAATTGCTTATATCAAAAAATGGATAACGCCATTCGATTATATAGTTTCTAAATAACCCTGCTAACCTGAAGCATTTCTGAGAAAAAAATGAATTTAGAAATGTATCTTCTTTGAATTAACGTATGAATTTCGATTTAAAATCTTTAATAAAATGATATAGAAATAGTTTTATAAATCTTCCTTTATTAAACAGCTTCAAAAGTTACGATGTTTTTAAATTTCTTTTTTTTTCTTTTATTCTAGGCCATATTAATTTTTTAATGAATCTTTATTTGAATGTTGAAAGCCTAAGAATCTTAGTAATTATTAATGTTACTAATGTGTATTTCCTGTAAAATATACTGTAAAATCATTCCATAGATATGTATGCAGTACTCTTTAAAAAAATCTTAATTATATAATAAAAATCTGAATTTTTTAGAAATCGTAGAAATTGTAACGGGCCAAAACGGGCCGGGCCTGTTTTCCCTGATTTCTCTACGGGCCGGGCCTAAAATATAAAAATTTGAACGGGCAGGGCCGGGCTCGGGCCGAACTTTTGAGTTCTACAACGGGCCGGGCCTGGCCCGGGCCTGGAAATTCCGGCCCGTGCAGACCTCTATAATATCCACAGGAGAATAAGCTGGCCTCAGTCTTTCGAGCCATGTCATGACTAAAATCACTTTATAAGGTTGTACCCTACTTTGCAGCCAGAGAAATTCATATTCCTGGATAGCATCTATGTGGAGTTAAAGAATTAAGCGAAACTGTTTAGAAAATATCGCACGAGAAGATTTTGACTTGAGATGATAAAATAATATTTGATTATGCTCTTCCATGATAACATATCTTCTTGTTATTGTTTTATTTTACTTCTTCTACATATAATATTACTCGATTTAATTAAAAAAAATAACGTGTTTAACTGACATATTTATTAATAAAAACTCGTTTTTAAATTCAGATACACAGTTTTTTTTAAAACAACATCAAGAAAACAAATACTCACCATCTGTGCATTTAGAGCCATCAAAGCCACATTCTGGTACATCAGGAGGAGGCGAAATTCGATTTCCTGCCCATCGTATTGTCTTTCCCGGAACATCTACAAATTGTTGACTCACTCCATAGTAGTTAGCAACAACCTAAATTGTATCTTTTTGTCAATTTGTAGCATAAAATAAATAATATTAATTTAGTTACTTTCTATTCGATTAACTTAAAGATGAATCAAGTTATCATTTCCGAGTACATTAAAAAGAAAGTTATTACGGGTTTTTTTTTCGAACTTCAAGCATAAACATCCGAAGACATAATTGTCCAGTACTGAACACTGGATTGTCCAGTACTCCAAGATTTTCTGATGTCTGGTTTCCATTTCTGTGATGTCACTCCCCCTCCCCCTCCTTTTCTCTTTGAATTGGACTCGTCCAGTGTGAAGTAACATGATTGGTCTCCTCTGGGTGCGCGTGCCAGTTTACTTTTTACTGTTGCTTTGCTACGTTTCATGATCAGTTCGCCTTAGCGGAGAGCTTTGATGCACGCTTTATTTTATTTTATTTAACGATGTGACTTCTTTTACGTTTTACACTTTTATAGCACTGATGATGGGACTTTAGAAGTCCCGAAACGGCTGTATGCTTTTAACATCTTTTATTTTACAATATTTGTGCTCTTGAACGTTGTTTATTTATTTAGTTAGATTGACTCATAGTTTTATCATTATGTTTTTCTGCAACCAATCCTCAAAATTTTGATAAATCGAAATCCTGATTGTGTATAAAATTACATATATTTTGAAATCAAAGTATGTGTGAAGTAAATCCCGTGATAAAATATGCAAAAAACGAAAACTGACTACGGGAAACGGAAGTTTTTAAAAACGTTAACTTTAAATTTTTTTTTAATTGTCTCAATCTTGCAAAGAGATTTAGAAATACAGGATGTTTTGACATATATTTTTTTGTGCATTTTGTGTTTCGGTGTCAATGAATAATTTAAAAATATTCCAGAAAAAGGGAGAAATGATCAAGGGTATTGCAGTCTTTTAAGTGTGTTTTTAAAAAGCAGTCGTTATCGGCCAAACTATTTGAATCTTTAGGAGTTAAAATCCTTTAGAAAATAAATTCTAGCCTATATTCCATAACGAAATTGAAACTCCGTAGATAAATGAATGAAATAATGGGAAGTAAATAAAACAGAAATTTGAAACATGTAATTAAACTGCGCGCTTAAACAACTGGAAGTATAAGAATAAAAATTGCTGGTGTCTGTCCCGATCTTTGTCGATTTATTTAGTTATTTCCTCTTAACACGAGCGAATAGTAAAATAGTGCCTTAAAATTTCGAAACTTTTTTTAGAACCTCAGTTATATTTTCATACAAAAATGATTTTTGGTGTTGTTACTTGGCAAAATCAGTAGATAAATAAAGTGAATGGAATATATATATATATATATATATATATATATATATACACTGTTAACAATCTGCAGCATTTTATCCAGTCATTTGACCGTTTTCTACAAAAAAAGTAAAACAACCGTCTTTTTACGTTATTCTGAACTTATTATTACCAATTTTATGGTCAGAATAGTGTTAAATTACGGTTATGTTACTGGTTTTTCAGAAAACGGTGAAATGACTGTACAAAATGCTGCAAGATTTTTAACAGTGTATGAAAGGATAAAAATTAAAGCCTTTTTAAAATTTAAACTTAAAATTAAAATTCAAAAGCTTAAAGTCTCAATTAATATTTTTAAACTTTAATTCTGAAGCTTAAAGCTATTTTGCCCCTGTTAACTTTCTTTCCCAGCCTAACATTTATTACTTTCAGAGATCATTTTTGGACGCTCCTTAAGATTAATATTGATTAGCTAAGCGCTTTTTGCATCTGTTTATGGGTAGGCCTCATTCGTCACCGACCGGGGAATTGTGCGAGCCTTGACCACATATCAATCAAAAGCTAATGAACCAATTAAATTAAATGCTCCTCCCAAATTCACAACTGTGCCCTCTGCTGGAAAATATAACAATCTCCAACATATTAGCAAGAATACGCGCGAAAAGCGAGAGACTTTGCAGTTTTGAGATGCCTGCTGAAACTACGACCATGTAAACTCTCCATAATCAAGGTAAATGTCTCGGGCGACCTCCGACCGGACTCGCGGTTCCCTCTGTAAGCTGAGCGGCTAAATAAAAGAGTTCGAACCAACAAGAGGCTCCCGAGTCCAATTCATTATGCCACGACTAACGATCCCCCGAAGTCTTTACATTTATTAAAAGTCGCGCAAAATAAAGTGCACGTGAAGAACCATTCCCTCTGCCTTACCACTTAAGACTTAGACTAATTAAGAGAAAATCGCTAGTCATGGAGTCCACAACATTCAATGAAACGAACTTAATTTGATCGCATAAACTGTTTCAACAAAACACGCAGAAATCGTACGTATCTATAAGAACCAAACCCGTTTATCTAGATGCTTTCAACCAATGTCATCGTAACGCTATGTATCTACAAAAGAATTCGTATGCTGCTCTGAATAATTCGAAAAAAAAAAAAAAAACATTTAGTGAGATTTGATTTAGCATTTATACTCACTAACTTTTGAATTTTTTTATTTGGACCAGTTTTACGTACTCAACTGAATGAGAAACCGCAGATTTTAAGAAGTGATTCACTCACAAACAAAGCAAGGACTGACAGTCTTAAGCGATGTATTTTTTCTCTTCTCCAAGCAGAGTCGCAGAATGGACCGAACTTTATTTCGCGGAAGTGGGTCAGATTTGCGACCATATGTTTTAAAGAGAGCAAAGGTCGAGAAGATCTCCGTTCTGTGTATCTCCGTATCGATGATTCATTCAAGAGTTGGATGTGGAAATTTATTTGTTTTTACTTTTTTAGCGGACAAATGATAAAATTAGCAGATGAGCTAAGGCCAGGACAATATGTCTTAGTTCTTAATTGTTAAAATTTATTTGAAATGAAAATAATAATAATTATGTCGCGTTTGATAATTAAATTTTTCTTAAAAAAAAAAAAAAAATCTTTAGTAGCCTATTCCAGTAATTGCTTGTTTTAATGCAAATGAGCATCTTTAAAGTTCCATATATTTGTAAATAGATATCTGTGTAAGTATGTGTTACGTTACTCCATATTTTAATCATATTTGTGTTGATAAGTGTTTTATTTGTACAAAAAGAAAAAAAGCCAGCCCATTTTTTCAAGTATTTCTTTTCATATAGAGTTTTACACAATTTATTATTTATTTTAGATTTTTATGCATAACTTAGTATTATATTTTACATTGTTATATTTTAATATTTGAGTTTTAAATTTATTATTTTTATCCAGTATTGTTTAAAAAATTATATTATGTTCTTCCCCTATTACATTACCCAGTGAATTGGCCACCCCAAACATTTTTAATTATTCCATTTTTTAACAGTTTCCATTTCCTTACAAAATATATAAGAACAGGTATTTCACCCCTGTCAAATTTTAAAAACATGTTAAAAATATTGTCCAACAGCTCAGCCATTTGTTTAGACATGACCGTGGTAACCCCACTTTAACCGTGGTAAATCCAATAGTGTCTAACACCACCAATTAAATTTTTAAAGATGACCATGTTTCCACCCCATTAAATCTTTAAAACATTTTTTTAAATGTTTGTTAAATTCAACCAGAACACACCCCTCTGCAAACAAAAAGGATTCAATGACTTACCATTTCAGCAAATGTGGCAACTGTTAATAAAGAGATATTCGGGCACTAAATGAAAATACAAGAATCCATTAACAACAACAACAACAAAAATGTCAATAAGTTGCCCATGTACTTTAAATGTTGGATCATTGGCCTATTTTTTGAATCAGAATTTATTTTTTTTCTTTGTTTTACTTAATTATTTTTTATTTCTTATTTCATTATTTTTTTTCCTGTGTAGTAGTAAAACCCTTAAAACTTAAAAGATTTTTGCTATTTGCATAAAAATTAGTAGGGAAAACTAAGAGCATTCTGGCCTTTGTAAGGAAAAATGTTCTTTGAATTTTTTTTTTTTCTTATCTAGAGTGGGGAATTTTTATGAGCTGTCAGTGAGATGTAGATGTAGTTTATAAAATTGTAACTTGGATTTATTAATGCCACCCAGAAAAACTCAGTCTGCAAAATAATAAATACCTTTACTTATAGATAAATCGCATCTGCATCTTAACACAAAAAATTAAACCCAAGCTCATTTTGCTTTTTTTTTATTTTTGCTAAAACCTCCCTGAGGTTTAGGATTTGCTAAAACCTTACACAGTTTAGGATAAATAATATAAATAGACTTTAATATATTATTTTTCTTTATTAACCGACTTCAAAGAGGAGGTTATGATTTCGACCTGTATGTATTTGTTGTTCACGCATAACTTTTGCAAATATGAACCGATTTTTATAATTCTTTTTTTGTTTGAAAGCATATGAGGCCCACGTGGTTCCATTCGAATTTCATAAAAATCTGATAATTAGAACTTTTTTAAAAATAAAAACTTTAAATTTCAAATTCATTTTGAAGCAATCGACCAATTAGAAGTGTTCCTTTTGCATGCTTTTATGTTACACTTATATAGACACACGATCTTTTCACTGTTAAAAGTTTGAAGTTTTTGCTGCATCGTCACTCCACCGCTTTTATGGAATATCTTTATTTTGACCAATGAGAATTCACATAATACAATGAAGTAATCATTTTCTATAAAAGCGATGGATAGACGATAAAGTAAAAGTTTCAAATTTTTAACAGTGTTCAAAGTGCAAAATCCTAGCTGGACGAGGGCCAGGATTCACATAAATTTTGCGCTGTTTGCGAAACGAGATTTATTAACAAGAAAATTTATTTAAAACATTGAAAAATTTGCTAAAATTCAGGCCTCTGATTCGTTAATCTGGTTTCGCTAACAGCGCAAATTCTACCTGGATTCCGGACAAGTTCTCTTATGCAAGAAACCGGAAATATAGCATCTAGGGGATATAGTGTGGAAATCGGCTATCTCAGGGCGTGTTCAGAGCAACTTACAAAAGTAACCAAAGTTACCGACGGACTGTAGGGCAGTACGAAAGCAAACTGTGGCATCAATGAAAACTATTCTGTTGAATTGTAGCTGACGTCACACTTCGCTTTGATTTTCATTTCGTACTTGTCTACAATCGGTAAGTGGTCGGTAAGTAACCGGTAAGTTGTGCTGAACACGCTCTCTGTAACACTTAAAAAAAGCGCTAAAATGTTCTATTCTTTAAATGTGCAACAATGCTAATGAAATTTAAAGATAGAAGCGACATCTGCAGGACATTTTCTAAAAATGCAAGAATTATTTCTAGTCTAGATAATGGGCGTGTTCAGCGCAACTTACCGAAGTAACCAATGTTACCGACCAATTGTAGCGAAGTACGAAGGCAAATTTTTGCACCAATGAAAACTATCCCGTTGAATTATAGATGACGTCACAAGTCACCTCGATTTTCATTTCGTACTGTTCTACAATTCGTCGGTAACATTTCCCACTTCGGTAAGTTACCGGTAAGTTGTGCTGAACACGCCCAATGTATCACGAAAATGCAGCAGATGTCGCTGTGATCGACACTTTGGAATTCAGTAGCATCGTTGCACATTTAAAGGATACAAATTTTTAGCACTGCTTGCATTGTAAAAAATTGAACCCTTTTGCTGCATCGTCACTCCATCGCTTTTATAGGAAGCGATTACTTCGCTCTATTATGGAGCATTCTCATTGGTCAAAACAAAGAAATTCTATGAAAGCGATGGAGTAAGGATGCAGCAAAAGTGTCCAATTTTTTACTGTGTCGATAGCAGATTTTCACTCCATGTATTCCAGACTCTCTCCTTCAAACAATGAAAAGTTCTCAAAAATGAAGGCTTATGATTGGTCAATCTTGTTTTGCTTAACAGCGAATAATCCTTCTGGATCCTAACCACTGTTGCAGAGATGCTAGTTTTTTTTTCAAAGTACGAAATCTTAGCTGGAACAATGCTCGTATCCACCAAAGGGAAAGATCCACATCGATCCAGACATGAGAATTCGATATCGAAAAGCTGAAAATTCATCTCTAAAGAGCCTTACACGTTAAAGCAAGAGTGTCTGTGTATCAGGGTGCTTGTTATGCCGGATTCACTAAGGCGGTGTTCAGCTTTTATGCGCGCTCAGGAGCCACGGATATGGAGTGGGTATCTATAGTGGACGGGATGTGCGTTCAGTACTCGCTACTGTGCCACCGGAACTGCAACTGTGCGCTCGATAACAGATGGAGAACAGATCACGGATGTAATTACTTGTGGTGCCAATTATAAAGATAATTTGTTACAAATGGATGTGATCCTGCTGGACGAATGGTCAGAGTGCTGAGCTTGTACCCAGGCGATACGGGTTCGAGGCCTGCGCGGGCCAAAAGTTAGTTTGTGTTTTTTTTTTTGGTTGCTTTTTATTAATAAATAAGACATTTTTATTAAAGGTAAATTTTATATTAATAATACAGAAGCCCATGTATTTCTATTATAATAATAAAAAACTTATTTAAATACGAGAAAATGAGATTTTTGCGGAGAAAGTTTTAATATCGTTTTAATGTTCTAATTATCATTCCAAAGTGATTTATATATATATTAAGCAAATGAAAAATAAAAGTTTTCTGCTAAAATATCCGTATATGCATAAAATAATTATTAATGTTCTTCTTCTTTTTTTTTCATACTTATTTCAATATTTTTATTATATTTAATATTCTATTCTATTAATTATTTATATTTTTATCAATCTTATATGCCAACATATTTTTAATATTTTTGCATTTTCAAAATAAGTGAAGAAACCTTTCAAATTTTTCACATTTAACAATATTTCTATAATTTGAATATTTTGTGCATGGAAATTATATTTTCCCCAGTAATCATATATCAGTGTACTTTCATAGTTATCATTTTTTAATATTACCTGCATCATTGTCCTTTTATGATAACATAATTTTCAATTTTATAAAAAAGAATTTTTTGTATAGTTTTCCTATGTTTATGTGTAATTTCCAATATTATTTTTGTGCATAAATTTATATTTTGACTATTTATATAAAAATATGTGAAATATGTGCTTAAAGACTTTGATTAAAAAGAAAAAAAAAACACACAAACACAAAATTGTTGACCACAGGACTTCCAAACCAGAAAATATGGTCACTATAGCAAATTATTTTATTATGTTGTTTTCCATATATTTCCTATATATTTTTTTCAGATTTTTCTCATGTTTATATTTTTATATTTTCTGTCATAGATTATGCTTAAAATTCTTATGTAAGGTTCGGTCAGGTCGTCTCAAGTGCCATATCCCAAATTTTTAACATAAAAACTTAAAAGTGTCAATTACTTCCTTAAAATTTATGCCTTAAATTTATATTTTAAATATTTTTTCCAGCAGAAAAATTCAGTCCTCACACCTTAGAAAACTTTCCTTTAACATTACATTTACTTTGGAGTTAATTTAAACTGTACCTTTACCTTTTTTACCTTAAACTGTGGTGTTGCACAAGTAAATTCTTATCCAATTTTGTCTTCTCCATTTACCTGGGGAGTCCCTCTAGATTTGCAGGCAAATCTGGTGGACCTCAACTTGGAAGGGGGGGGGGGAATATGAAAGGATAAAAATTAAAGCCTTTTTAAAATGTAAACTTAAAATTAAAATTCAAAAGCTTAAAGTCTCAATTAATATTTTTAAACTTTAATTCTGGAGCTTAAAGCTATTTTGCCCCTGTTAACTTTCTTTCCCAGCCTAACATTTATTACTTTCAGAGATCATTTTTGGACACTCCTTAAGATCAAAATTGATTAGCTAAGCACTTTTTGCATCTGTTTATGAGTAGGGCATCATACGTCACCGACCCGGGAATAGTGCGAGCCTTGACCACATATCAATCAAAAGCTAATGAACTAATTAAATTAAATGTTCCTCCCAAATTCACAACTGTGCCATCTGCTGGAAAATATTACAATCTCCAACATATTAGCAAGAATACGCGCGAAAAACGAGAGACTTTGCTGTTTTGAGATGCCTGCTGAAACTACGGCCATGTAAACTCTCCATAATCAAGGTAAATGGCTCCGGCGACCTCCGGCCGGACTCGCGGTTCCATCTGTAAGCTGAGTGGCTAAATAAAAGAGTTCGAACCAACAAGAGGCTCCCGAGTCCAATTTATTATGCCATGACTAACATCCCCCTGAAGACGTTACATATATATCTATATACACATATATATTAGAGTTTAAAAAATGAATTTCCCTTCTATTTTGTAACCCTGGGAAGCCATGTTAGATCCTTTAGTTAAATATAAAATTACTTTAGATGTATTAATTGTTTTAGCATAGTTTATTTACAAAAAAACTCTTCCTAAACTGTTGGTGCAGGGGCTAGGATTATGATTATATCCTTGATAATAACTTGTCAGGAAATATTATTATAAATATATGCAGTGCTTTTCATCTGTAATGAATGTTCTATAAAGTAAATATCCTGTCTGAAAGCCTAACAAAAATAAGTATGAAACGTTATTAATTGAAAATAAAATTGTCCATGATGTGACAGGATTTATGCAGGCCCGTAGCCAGGATTTCTCTTCGGGAGGGGCTGAAATCTTGAATTTTTTTCTGACTTAACAACAATAATTTGCCTTCTTTAAAATGTAAAATATATATATATATATATTAGGATAAACCTAAGGTCCCTGACTAGGGCACCTGATGTCCATGTCATAAATTCTTTGGTAGACTGTAAAAGAAAACTCTGTAAAGTTACTAAACTTTTTCTAGGAAACAGAGAACCCTAAAAATTTTATGTAAGGATAACAGCCAAAATTTATGTAATAGAATTTAAAACTTAAATTTTAGGTCGATTTCATATGAAATACTACCAATTGGCATCCTCATCATGTTGGAATTTCTGAAAACGTTTTGCAGAACTACACCGATCATGACGCTTAGACCCCAAAACTACCATCAGTAAGAATCCTTATTTATCTATATCACTTTTTATGGGTACGATAACTTCTACGATTCCGCGATTCCGCTTTTCCAAATTGATACATAAAATCAAGGTGTATAAAATCTCGGTCAAGTTCGTTAATGGGAAAAATCGGATCGAGGGGGTGGAAATAGGGTGGAGGGATGTAAAAACAGAAGAAAATTCATAACTTCTTAGTTAAAATAGATATCGATATAAAATAGATTTACAGTTTATAATACTTCTAAGAAATGGGACAAACGTTTATGCATGACAGTTTTTTGATAAAGTTAAAAATGGGCTCAAGGGGCGAAAAAAAAATAATGGTTTTGTATGAAAAAAATTCATAACTTCGTCGATTTTCAAGATATCAAATACAATTAAATATTTTATAAATGTTCTTAGTATTATCTAAAACTTTCGTAGCTACGAGTTTTTGATAGGACCAACTCTTACTGCAAAAATAATAATAATAATTATTATAAAGGGGGGTGGAAAGAGAAAAAAAAATCCATAACTTTGTCAATTCTTAAGATATCAAATTCAATTACATTTATTTTACACTGTCTCAATAATTTCTACAACTTTTACACTGACAAGTTTTTTATAGGACCAATCCTTATAGCAAAAATAAATTAAACAAAAATAGGAATTGTAGAAAAAATCTCAAATTGAAACTGCTTATTTTCTGACTCATTTTAAAATTCATTTTTGATTTTAAACACATCCAAATGACAGGTTCTCTTATTTCGGAATTATATAATGTGACGAATTGGCCCGCTTTTTGATAAAGACAAGATATATTTCAAAATAGGCTGTCAAAATAGACATTTTGAATAGAATTTTCCGAAGCGATCATGATTGAAAATTGAGGAAGTATTCAAATAACAAATTGCTTATTTTCTGACTCATTTTTAAATCCATTTTTGCTCTCAAACGCACCTAACTGTCACATTCAGTTATTTAAGAACTGTATAATGTGCCACAATGTTCAGTTTTTTGATAAAAGGAGAATATCTTTCAAAAAATCCTATCAAAGTGGGCAATTCGAACAAAATTTCCCGAAGCGATCGTGATTGAGGAATTGAGGATGTATTCAAATAACAAGCTGCTTATTTTATGACTCATTTTTTAATTCAATTTTGCTCTCAAACGTATTCAATCGGCAACTTCTCTTGTTTAGGAACTATATAATGAGCCGTACTGGTCGATTTTTCCATAAAGTCAGAATACATTTCAAAAAGTGCTGCCAATGTGAGCATTTGAATCAAGGTTCGCTTAAGATGCTTCTGATAAAACCAGTTCTTACAGAAAATAAAATTAAAAATTGTTCAAAAGTGGTCAATAAAGTTGCTAAACTGGGTTATCGCTAATCATATTTTATTTTTTTATAGTTGAAATTAGTACTTAACTTTGAAATCTACCTCCCCCTGTAGGCCAAGCCGATAGGGATTTTCTTGTTGCCGTACCATAAAAAAATCTAGTAATCCTATTTTCCTAAAAAAATTAATAACTTTACAAAGTTTTTTTTTTTTTTTTTTTTTTTTTTTTTTTTTTACAATGGATTGCTTCGATTTCTCTTATTTGAGAAGCACTTTCAGTTTCAAAACCAATTTGGAAACCGAGAATGCTTTTAGGGGGAGGGGAACTGCAACTAAAATTATAAATCACATACTAACAATGTTTGGGATCAGCCTCATATATCCTATAAGAAAGATGCTAAAGATATTAAAATGCAACAAACAATTTGAATAGATTAAAACACAGGATCAATTTTACCATGTGAGTGTGTCGTATTACAAGCACGATCTTAAAATAGTTCTTCCACAATAAAATTTATTGCACTTTTTTCCGAAAGATAAAATAAACTGCTACAGATACAAATAATCATAACAATTATATTTATAGTTCATATTCTCTGTTTACAATAATTATAAATACTGATACAAAAGAGCAATATTCGTGACTTCTTCTCAATCATTAGGCTGATTACCTTATTTGGATTTATTGTAGTTTTTCAATGAATGGAAATAATTGCAAGACTATTCAGTATTTCGCTTCCAGACAGAGATTTAATTTTTTTCATTGGCTTTAGACCTTTTATCACTGGCTTGTTATCAGAAACAAAACTGTCAGAAAGTATTTGATCGTATTGTAATCTGTTTTCAATACAGTTCTCCAAAGTTTTATGACATATGTGAAAACATTGGTAATCAAATTGCCTCATATTCCGCTTTCATTTGAAACATTGACAATTTATCATCACATTTTGAGGGAAATTATCTAATTTACTTACTTTTTCCAGGAAGCAAAGCTTAGAAATCTGTTATAATGTCTTCATTCCAAACGAACATTTCATTCAAATTTTTAATAAGGGGATTAAAAGCCATAATCCTATAATACTCTTCAGCACATGCCCAATTAGTCCAAGAGCCGACCGCACAAAACCCTAAGTCGTCGAGCATAAGAAAAATTCCTTTATTTTATGAAAGAATAGTAATAAAGGAATGTATTGATCCAAGTCTGCCGGAAGCGAAGTGGTGCATAAGCCAAAAATTAATACCACTAGTGGTTCATTCGTAGGTTTAGCATTATGTTTTCCTGCACCTAGTTTTCCATGTTTTCATGCCTATGATTGTGCGGCAAACACAAGCTAAGCTTACTAGTCAAGCACTAGTGGCATTAATTTTTGACTTATGCACCACTTCGCTTCCGACTGACATGGATCATTAGATTCTCCTATGACTATTCTTCCATAAAATAAAGGATTTTTTTCTTGTGCTCGATGACTAAGGGTATTGTGCGATCAGCTCTTGGACTAATTTGAGGACTTGCACGTGTTTCCTACCAAAATATTAATCTTGGTATCTTTGTTTCAGTTTCAACGACGTCTTCCCCAAGTTTTGATGCTAAATTAAATATCTCAAAAAAAAAAAATTCCATTATGTTTCCTTTATGTTTCTGTAAAATGATAAGGACATATTTAGCATGTATGATGTATGCCAAGAAAGCTCTAGTTAGAGATATATTTGATGCATTTTCCCAAAATATTTTCTAAACTAATGTAAATACATTTAAACAGCTCAATAAAAGATATGTTTTCATGCCTTTAGAGAAATCTTGCGTCGCTAAAAGAGAAAAATAATTTTTAATTTTTTTTGGTGGGGAAAGGGGGCATTTGAGGAAGTTGTTTTTTGAAGGAATGAATTTACTATTGATTAGTTTCATAAAAACATTTGTCAATTCATTAACAGCTCGAAGACTGTTTTAGATGGCAGAAATCAACATGCTGTTGAACAATGAAAGGTTTAACCCGTGGCTTAGATAATAGGTGCTTCAAGTTTTTGGATACTTCTGACAAATTCTAGACGGGACTTCACTCACATGACCAGAAATATTATCTGCTCCCTCATACTTCTATATACGGAAACCCTACATCAGGATATTTAACCGTAAGTTTGATAATTCTTCAAAAGACAAAGAAACATTTTTAGCCAGACTACTTTGTGACATGTTTTTTCCTATTAAAGATTCATATGCAAATTATTTAAAGCAAAATTCTTCAATGAAGAGTACGGAGGACGTCAACGTGGAGACCTTCGGTTTCTCTATTGTTTCTTTTCGTACCTTTCCTTTTCAGAAGTTCCTGCAACTAGATTTTTTTAATAAAAAAGCCTTTTACATTAACACCATTTTCAAAGATATACATTTTTTAAATCATTAATTTTCACATTATTTTACATTATAGGTGGCAATTAAAATTTTTAGCTTCTTTCTTTGCCATTTTAACAGTCGATAAGTTTTCATTACTTGCGAGATATAATGAGGATAGAGAAAATTAAAGAATATAACATTCACATAAATGTTTTATATTTTATTCCTAAAGTTATACGCGTATTCCACTTATTTTTCTTTAGTCAAATTATGATATGGAATAAAAGTTACTAAATTTTACCATGTTTAAAGTTAGTTAAATTTGTGCTTTAAGCAGAATTGACATATAACGGGAGATTACAAAAACTGTAACTAAATAACCTTATATTTTTATAAATAAAAATGTATGTAGTTTTAATGTAATGGACGATAGAAACAAGAAAATCATTGTCAATTTTCATTATCATTAGCGAAAATTAAAATTTTTTTTTTTAATTTTCGGGAGAGGCTTCAGCCCCCTTAGCCCCCTCCCTGGCTACGTGCCTGGATTTATGAGTGGTGATATCAATTATCGTAATAATACCAAAACTTACATGTGCGCTGTATGATAATCAAATTAAAGAAGGAGGGCAAAATGAGACATTGTGGGTTTTGCTCTACATATTTGCATCTTAAATTTCGCACTGAGCAAACGAGACAGATAGATTAACAAATTTATAAATTTTAAAATTATTCAGTAAACAGAAAACCTAAAGCATTCCAGTATGCCAATCATTTTTATGCATAGGGAAGAAATACTAATATTAGCAAAAACAAGGAGAGAAATCACAAAAAACCCAGTATATGAACACACTTAAACAAATGCATAAAGAAGAAATATTTAACGAGAAGATAGAAAAAATTTAATTTTGTAGTCAGTGTAACTGTTTTCTTTTCTTTTAATCAATTGTATGCGTTAAAAATTCGTGATAGAGAGAAATGAAAATGATTTTGCATGGGCGTAAATAAGGGAAAATATAGAATCTAGAATAAAATAATTAATATGAATCAAAAATGAGTATTTAAAAAATAAAAGGACATTTAAAACAAATTTAAAATGTGTGCGCGACCGCAACAAACATACTTCTTTTAAAACGAACTTATGCACAGAAATTTAAGCGAAAACATTAAAATGTAATTACTAACCTCAAACAATCCCGTCTCCGAATCCATGTCTAGTAAAGAATAGTCGACATAGCGATCTCCTTGTTCGTTTATGCTTACATTCCCAGTAATACCTAGATAATAAGAAAAAGTAAAACTATGAAAACAATTAGAGACTTATTAATCTGTGTAATACACATATAGATTTTTAAAAAAGTGCTGACGATTTGTGAAATTCAAAATCCAGTAAATACGATATTTTGTGCATATATACTTTTCACCAAAAGCATATAGAACACCTTCAAATATTTTCCAATCTTATTAAAATTTTAAAAATTTTTTTAAAATTTAAATTTTTAAACGAAATTTTAAAATGCTCCCAGTATTTTAATTTTTGAGTTATTTTCTTGCTTTTGCATTTTTATCTCTTAAAATTCTATTATAAAAAAATTGTGTAAGATTTTTTAAATCTCTTCAATAGTTAATATTTTACAGATTTTTTTCTAAATTCTATATCGATTTTCATCAAATTTTTGCTTTTTAATAAGTAAAAAATCAAATTTGACTATCTTAATGAAAACTAATTTTTAAAATCTTTCACAATTTCTTTCTAAACAATATCGTGATACTTCCTTATCAATTTCATAAATATTGATTAAGAATTACGTTGCAAGAAGCATTTCAAAAATCTAAAAACGCTGAAAAATTAGTTTAAAAAAACATATTTAAAGATTTAAATACAGTTACCTTTATTATTTACTTCTTAAAACCTTCATAAATGATATTTTAATAAGAAAAAACTGTTTTGGTACTATTATATCACAGAAATAGACATTTTTGCGGCCCTTTTGCTATAGACGATTTTGCTCAAATAAAGGTCCACTGTCCCTTAATTTTCAAACTAACGTGTATAAAAGGAACAATAATACCACATTATTTTATTTTTCACTCAGTTTAACTCTTGAAACATAAAATAAACTATAATTTTCGTTTTTAAAATTCCACACTACTTTAAGCATCATTGCAGTGTGTTAGCGTACCTCGATCTTGTTTGTACCTATGTGACACTGCAACGCCATCTACCAGTGATTCTTGTAACTGAAAAAGGGAAGCTTATTCAAGAAACTCTCCGACTTTATGTATTGTGCTCCTTTAGAAATAATTTCGCTTGGTATGATACTATGTCACTGTTTACATGTTAATATTTTTTTTAAATGTCAGTATAATTAAATCTCCCAAATGTACATTATATATTGAAGCTAAATAAACTTTTTAATGTTATACATGCATTTTGTGAGATAACACTCATTAAGTTTTTTACTGTAATTTCTGTAATCCAATTATTGTGAAAAAACTTTTGTTTTATTAATACATTAACACAAATTTTGTAAAATCAATGAAAAATAATGAAGATTGATTCTGTTCAAGAGAAACAGTAAAATGAACGTCTTGTTTACACTAAGCTGTATTTATTAGTTGCAATTTATTTTATAATTAAATTAATAGTAGAAATTGTTGATTAGACAGAAAAGAAAGTGGCCAATCTTCTGTAACATAATGTGCCAATAAAAACAAAACACAGAAAATAAATCTCAGCTTGTTCTTACACTTCCACGACTAAAAAAAATATAACGAGTATTTGAGATCTATGCAATGAGTCAGAAATATTTAATATATTATAACCAAGCGGTATAAAATAGTATATAAAACAACAAGAAATAATTTCAACTTATATTTTTTACCATTGTGTGTTCTAAAACCAAATTTTCTTGATGTGCTAAAAAAAAAAAAAAAAAAAAAAAAAAAAAAAAAAAAAAAAAAAAAATATCTTGCATATATACAGGGCTTGCAGCGATCCAAAACATATCTATATTTACCATCACTACTTTAAAATAAAAATATTCGTGTATTCCTTAACATCTGCAACAGAAATAAAACAAAAAATTTGCTGTTTTATAATAATGATAGAAAATTTTAGGCAAGAGAAATCTCTGTATAGAGTATAAATCTAATTTATTGATATTCGATTATACATTTTAATCGAGTTAATAGTAACTGAATGATCAAGATTTATCTTTTTTTATGTTATATGATAAATATTTTAATGATAATTTTAATCTAATGATGATTTTGATGAATTACAAATGCTTTGAGTGTTTTTTCAATAAACGTAACCATCAATTATTTAATTCTGCTGGTTATCTGTAGAGTACATAGAAAATATGCTTAAAAAATTACAATGTATTCAAGTCATGTTTCCATGCAAGCAAATAATTATATAAAGTGTTTGAATCAATGGAAAGTATGATTCCACATAGAAAACTATGACATAATTTTTTGTAAAGTAAAAGTATGTATTGTTTTAAAGAGTAACATTAAATATTACTGGTAAATAAAAAAAAAATTTTTTTTACTAATTTATGTGCTTTCCGCTATAAGAAGAAATACCATTTAACGATGGTTTTCTATAGATCGTTCATAATCGTTACATAACTGTTAAACCAAGACCCTGTTTACTGTTTACTTCATATATTTCCCTACTATAATGAATATATATATGTTTATAGTGTCAAAAATATAATGAAAATTATACAAATTGTAAACTAAATTTTTCCCTTAACTTATTGTGATCTGGAATACCAAGCTAAATACCAAGCATTTAAATTTCTTGCATTGCCGCCACCTTCGATTCATTAGTGATGAGGTGTAGACTGTATAGTATTATTTTTATAATAATTTTCTTCTGCGGCAACTGATTTAATATCTGCCGTACTGCACTAATGTATCATAATTCAATCATTCGTTAAATTTTGGTCGTAGGAAAATGGATTTTTTTTGTTTGTTTGTTTTATTTGTCAGAACACAGAGAAAATATTCTAATATATAAATAATTGAACAAAAGAATTGTACATTTTTTCTATTTAGTATATACCAACTTATAAATTAAACGCCGTCCATAAACTCTGTTCCTGTTGCTTATATTTTTTATGAAAGAAATGAATTTTTTTCTAGCAGTTTAAAATATAATTGCAAATATAGACCTCTCTGTTGAATCACATGGTATGGAAATAGATATTCTATTTTCCAAATATAATGCGTAAATAACTTACAGTTTCAAGAGCAATTAATTATCTACTCTTATCAGCAGATGATACATGAGCTTTGAAAAACTGTTAGCTATAAAAGCGATATATAACTTCATAAACAAGAAGCTTTAGTCAAATAGACGTCTATTACAACTCGATTTCTAACTAGATGCTTTTTGTAAGTGTTGCACAATTATAAAAAAGAATATGTATAATTTATGTGTACTTTACCTACATTTTAGGTACTAAAAGAAAATCATTGTTTTATTAAAAAATTTTCGAAATGCCCAGAATTTTTTATTATTTTTTACTTTTATTTATTTTTATTTATTTATTTATTATTTTTTTTTATTTTTTTTTTTTTACAAATGCTTTGTAATAATTATTAAAATTTACATCATTATCAATATTATGATAAACACTTACCTTCGAAAGTGCGGTTCCACATTTTCTGAGTAATGATAGATCCGTTTTTTAAACTGTAACCTTCACTTAATGTCTCATTTACAGCTAAAGAATATAGGATAACAGCATCGTGAAATGCAGTAACATAAGTATTAACCTAAAATAAAATCAAAGTTTATTTTAGAATTGTTATATAACAATTTAAATATTGGCAAGTAAGCACTTTAACAACCATAATCATGATAACTTATGTTTAAAAGTGCACAGATCTTGTATGTAATGGAGCTTGTATTGAAAAATACTCTTCAGAGAACAATGCATTTTTGTTCATTCAATGCAGTGCAACTTTAGGTGAAATCCAATAAAGTTTATAACATAGATGGCAGAACATTTTTATTTTCAAGTAAAGAGCCAAAAAGTTAGCATTTGAGAAATTTGTGTCTCTAATCTGCATGACCGAAATTTTTATCAAAGAATTTCTTCTTTTTAGCTCTCAAATAGGAATATGAGAAAAAGTAATTTTTTCGCTTTACATCGAGATGGGAGCCTACACAAATTGAGCGACGATATTCAGCATATAATATTAAATCAGTGTCACTTATCTTTAGTAAATCCTTGTTTACGTTTCAATATTTTTTAATGGGATTATTTCGCACAAGTTGTCTGAAGTCTATGTCTAACCTAATATTCTTTTCATTTTTAGGATTCTGTTCATCTAATGAACTTTATTTGTCACTGTCCACTATCTGTAAGTCACAGAGTCCGTACACAAAAATTGTACACGTTAGGTACTTCAAATACTGCTTACTTACAACTAAATACATCATGTCACGCGACAAATGATAAAACTTTGAAAAATATTATTATTTTAATTAAACTAATATTTTCAACGTCACTCGTTCACATTTTGCGATTTAAAAAGAGAAGTTTAATTTCAATATTTTGCGTGCAAACGTCACGGCTTTGAGAAAAGGATCTCGCTAGTAAACAGAGGCTTCTTAGTTCAATCCCTGATGCGGAAACTCTATACTTTCATCCTAAAATGGATTTAATAAGAAGAAATTTTGTATTTTTAGCTAATTTAAGGATTTATTTTATTAGGATTCGTTCATCTGTCATTCATAATATTTTTTGAAATTCAATGTTCTTTCTATTTATAAAATTTTAGCGATATATTAATGATTCAACATTTTAAATTTATTTTTAACCATTTTTTTTTTGCTTTTAGAAATTTAAAATTTTATTTATATATATGCTATTTTTTTCAATTTCGGATTTTCGAAAAATTTAGAATTTTGGAATTTTTTAAATCACGATTTCATTTGAAAATTTTTAATTGGATTAAAATAAAGAACTTTCTTTTATATTTATTTTTAAATTAAATTTATTGGTGATACCATAAGAAGAAATTGGTAAGAATTTAAAAATTAAAAATTTGGATTTATTAATTAAAGGATAAATTGTTTTGAAAAAATATTAAACGAAGCCCTCTGTGCTATCTGCGATCATAATCATCGACTTGTTTAAATTTCGGAACTGATACCGGAAAAAACTACTAAAATTGAACAGTTAGGGAGAAAACATATGAGATATTGACATCCAATATCCAATGCAAAAAAATGAATTTATGAATTGTTGAAATGCAATCAAGCAAATTTTAAAAAACGCTGGATTAAAGTTTGCTTATTTGTGTCTTCTCGTGATTCGCATAGGTTTTTAATGTATAAAAAAAAAATATAAGAACAACGGTAAAAAAAAAAAAAAAAGTTAAGAGTTTTTTATTACTTGCAAAATACATGAAGTTCTATGTTTTCTAATTTTGCAATAGACATGAGATTTTTAAAGATTCATCATTATTCCCTTTCGGTATACTTTTGTAAATATATTTTAAATGTAAAATATGATTCACATGAATTTAAAATAAATTCATGCACGAGAGAGTGTTAAACTGTTTCGAAATCTTTACTTTACTAAAAATGAACCTACTTCCTCTTTTCCGTAAGGCTTGTGAAAATACTGTTGTGCAAGTACTTTGACGCCTTTTGAAAACTCAGCATATTCCGCTGTTTGTGGAATCCGAGCCGTAACCGTAAGCAGAGCTTCGTAGGATTTCCGGGCTCTGGCATTTGTCTCTGCAGAATCCTCTTCTTTCAGCCAAGGATTTCGACTTTCATTCTTGCTGAAAATAATATGTTTGCATTAACGAATGGAGTCTTTTAAATTTCACTTTTCAAAAAGCACACAGTATTTATTAGAATTGATAAAATTTAAGTATCTAATATGAACACTAAAATGTTCAGGCTTACATAAAAGGCGATTAAAATCATCAAATAAAGATGTTAATTTTATTAAAAATAATCTTAGTACTTCCAATCCTTAATCAGGCTCTTCCTCCGAGAATACTTTTTTATTTATATTAATACATGATTTCGTTTAGAAAATGAACTAACCAATAATTATTACAGTTGAAAGATCAATTAGGAAGTCTTCTACTTTAAACTGTAATAATTATTGGTTCGTTCATTTTCTAAACGAAATCATGTATTTGTATAAATAAATAAAAATATTCACTGAGGAAACTACTAAGTACTAAGATCTTTAAAGTAAAATTAATTATTAACACCCTTTTCTGATTATTTTAATCGACATTTAAGTAAACCTGAATATTTTAAAGTTCATATTATATATTTTATGTTAAAAACAAGGTGAAAATTGCATCTGTCATATGTTTTTATTTTATTGACGAAATGTATTTTTAAAATGTATTTTTAATTTAGATGAAATAATTAAATGCGTTAAATTATTTATATTTATATTATTTTTACCTTTCGTACAATATACGGGACGATTTCTCTTGTTATTTTCATCTCAAAAAACTAGTGATTAATTGAGCTGCACTGAAGTATGTAATGTCATGTTGAAAATGACATGTTTGCATTAACGAATGAAGTCTTGTGAATTGCATTTTTTAAAGCACAGAGAATATATTAAAAGTAATAAAATATATTTTTACTTTAGATAAAATAATTAAATGCATTAAATTATTTATATTTATAATATTTTTACTGTTTATACAATGTGCAGGGCGATTCCCATTGCCAGTTTCATCTAAAAGAACTAGTGAATTAGCTGAGCAGCACTGAAGTGTGTGACATCTCTAGTAGCAAACTAATATTCGTCCAACGTTGCTCTAATATTTCATCTATTGGAAATATTGTCAATAAAACCTCAATATTGCTCCAATATTGGGATGTTTACATTTTGCCCTTATTTAGCCAATATCTGCAGCCAATATTATGCCATTATTGGGGTTTCATTGGAAATATTGCCAATAAAACGCGAATATTGTACAAATGTTGGCTTTTCATTGGAAATATTTCCCAATATGGTGCAATATTGCATGCCAGTATTGTACCAATGTGCCAATATTGCTCCACGATGTAACTAGTATTGGTCCAATATTGTTTGGCTACCGTGGAATAAAAATAACATGTTTGCTTTAATGATGAATTCTTGTAAATTTCATTTTGTAAAGCACACAGTATTTATTAAAAGTGATAAAATGTATTTTTTAATTTACTTTTACTTTAGATAAAATAACTAAATGCATTAAATTACTTTTAATTACATTATTTTTACTATTCAAACAAATATAATTCGATTCCTCTTCTTATTTTCATCTAAAAAAACCTAGTGAATAAGCTGGGCTGCATCGAAGTATGTGATGCCAGAATACAATGAAACGGCTAAGAGTTACTTAATGAGGTGCATAATATCGCTCCCTTGCAGCAAATTCAGGAATTGCATAAATAACATTTACATAAATCCGCTTTAATGCTTCGAATTTAATTTTAAGTATTTATACATTCATCAAAATTCTAAAGAAACGTTTAGTTTCTTTAGACATAAATGGCAGGCAATATGGTCTTTTGTATAAATTAACTCGCTAAATTAATTCAAATAATAGTAATTGTTAATATATGCTTCAATATTAGATAACGGAATATCCGAGATTATTTCTATGCATAATTTGCATTCCAAAACACTAAAATATTTTATATATCTGCAAAATCTTCACAAAAAACTAAATATATGAATTTCTAAAAAAATTATTTACATATATTTTATGATTATTTCCTCCAGTGTATTTGAAATTATGAAGTAGTATTATATAACATAGGAATGAATATTGTCTAGATATCGAAGTACAGTAGAACCCCGCTAATCCGGACCCCGATAATCCGAATCTCCGGATAATTCGGATCGGTTTGGTCATTTTTTTCAAGTTTGAGAGGTGATTAGCTAATTTCCATAACATTAATTTGTTTCTTCGTCGTATTCTGAATAAAAAAAACTTTTTCTGAAATCTTTTTGGAGGAATTAAGCAAAGTGAATATTTTTACTGTGTGTAAATATTTAATAAGTTTAACATAAAGGTGATTTTCTGTAAGTATGATCTGTTTTATTTCATTTTTTCTAATTCTCGGGATAATCCGGATTTTCGGTAATCCCGATTGGGCCCGGTCCCAATTAATCCGAATTATCGGGGTTTTACTGTATTTTCTGACTGTATTAGAAAATGGCATTTTGTTTACTTTAACTTTTTTACATATAAGTATACATCAAATCTTAAAAAAATACGTAGATTATTTCCTTTTTTCTCCGAAATGTATAAATATTTTATTCGACTATTTAGTCTATAAAAGCTTTTAAAAAAGAAAATCTTCGTCAGCAGTGTAATGTTTTTCATCTTTGTTTGAAAAGATTGCATCTATTTCAAACTAAATGTAGATGGAATTATTACGAGAAAAAGTTTTACTTGATTCTCGTCCTTTCATATTTATGAATACTAGAACTTTACGTAAGTAAGACCATTAGACCAAATAGAATAAACACCTGAAAAAGAAACAAACAAAAGAGAATGGAGGATCAAATTAACGCTGCTATTCAACTCTTTCAAATAAACGCGGCTAAAGGGAAATGCTAATTTATGTTATTTAACCCTTCATTGAACCGTATGCCATACCTGTACCATACTTATAAGCGCTATAATTCTCATCATGTGCCATGAATTTGGCCAACATGATCGCTGTAACAGATCAAGAAAAATCCAAACATTGGAATAACCCTTACTTTGCATATGTTAGATGGCTGCATTTGACAAAAAAAATAGAATTTGTTCTTCGGGATAAATATATAAATAAATAAATAAATAATAAAAAAAGTAAAATAAATGAATAATAAATAAATAAATAAATAAATAATAAAAAAAGTAAAATAAATGAATAATAAATAAATAAATAAATAAATAAATAAATAAATAAATAAATAAATTGACCTATTAAGGCAAATTTCACTTTCATAATTTTTACAGAATACATAAAAAATATTAATATAAAAAAGTTGCAGAGTGTTAAGCAAATAACATTAATTAATTTAAATCTATTTAATTTAAAAATATAGCAATCTATGTATTTAAATGACCTGGCAGTTTTTTTTTAGCATCCGATGCTATTTCTTTCAGACAAGCTAAAAATGTCGTGTCATCAACCCTGAATTTTCTACCCAACCGATTTTGATAATTATTTTTTTAAATGAAAGCTATTTATTTGTAGTTGTGCCCATTTTAGCCATTTTTTAATTTATTTTCATTTTTATATTTTAGTTTTAGTTTTAAATGTTTTTTTACGATATTTCTTCAAAATGGTGGCAACACAGTTTAGCTTTTCTCTCAATAATAAAATTACAATATGAATCAAATACAATATTATTACGGACGCCTTTTTCATATTACTAGTAACAGTAACTTTTAAAAAACATTTGAAGAGAAAATGACGTCACTATTTAAAACATCGCATTTTTACTCATAACGAAATTACATCTCAATATTTCTTTTCATTATGAACACTGAGATTGAGATTTTACTTTCAGATGACTTCAGTTAGTGAAAATAATGTCATAGTAAAAATGAAATTAGATTATATATATATATATATATATATATATATATATATATATATATATATATAATTATTTTTTTGTGAGTGCATGTAAAATAAAATTTCTGGATTTCACCGGCACTCAGATTACAATTTTAACTGAAGATATGCGAATATTTGCATGCAAAATTGTAAGTGGAAAACTTGACATTAAGTTTGGAAATATATTTATTATATATTGATTCAATAATGCAATTACTTTTGCTTTTTTCTTAAACCAAATCGATCGGGTCTTTTAAACATTTCATTCGTCGAATTCGATGGGATTCCACTCGTTTTATTGTTAAAATGCATTTCCTTTTTCTCAGAGTCTATAAAAAAAGCGTTTAAAGCAAAAAACCCTTTTTTGATGAATCTAGTCAATGAAGAAGTAGCACGTCCAATTGTATCTCTTTATTATTCCGCAATTCCAGTGTCTCAGAGAGAAATTGCTAATCAATTGGGTATTTCACGCCGTTCTGTTTCTTAGTATATTGATAAACACAAGTAAAATGAAATTAGTTCATCGCATTCTAAACGGGATCGCCTTTCTAAAAAACCTCTATCGATTTTCTTTTTAGCCTCCCATGCTATTTCTTTCAGACAAGCTAAAAAATGTCGTGTCATCAGCCCTGAATTTTCTACTGAACCGTTTTTGATAATTATTTTTTTAAATGAAAGCTATGTATTTGTAGTTGTGCCCATTTTAGCTATTTTTAAATTTATTTCCATTTTTATATTTTATTTTTAATTTTAAATGCTTTTTACGATATTTCTTCAAAATTGTGGCAACACAGTTTAGCTTTTCTCTCGATAATAAAAAATTATTTTCCAAAATGATTGCTTATAATTACGCACTTGAAAGATAATTGAGGTAAAAAAAAATACATTTACTGAGAAATAATATTAAAAATGTAAATAAAATAACAGAAAATAATTTATGATAAAAATTAATGTTTAAAGCAAAATAAGAAAAATTTCAAATGAGGAAAATGATGTCATTCAGCAACCAAATAAATGGGAATCACAATATTATTACTGTTATTAGTAATATAAAAATGGCATCCGTAACTTTTAAAAAACATTTGAAGAGAAAATGGCGTCACTATTTAAAACATCGCATTTTTACTCATAACGATATTACATTTCAATATTTCTTTTCATTATGGACACTGAGATTGAGATTTTACTTTTTTTTTTTTTAATAAAATTATTTTTCTGTGAGTGCATATAAAACAAAATTTTTGATTTCGCCGGAACTGAGATTACAATTTTAACTGAAGATGTGCGAATATTGTAACTGGCAAAATTGACATTAAGTTTGGAAATATATTTATTATATATTAATTCAATAATGTAATTACTTTTGCTTTTTAAAACCAAATCGATCGGATCTTTTAAACATTTCATTCGTCGAATTCGACGGGATTCCACACTCGTTTTACTGTTAAAATGCATTTCCTTTTTCTCAGATTCTATAAAAAAGCGTTTAAACTAAAGAAAAAATCCGTTTTTGATAAATCTAGTCAATGAAGAAGTAACACATCGAATTGTATCTCTTTATTATTCCGCAATTCCAATTTCTCAGAGAAAAATTGCTAATCAATTGGGTATTTCACGCCGTTCTGTTTGCTATTATATTGATAAACACAACAAAAATGAAGTTAGTTCATTCCAAACGGCATTCTAAACGGGGTCGCCCTTCTAAAAAAAAATCTATAGTTTTTTTTTTTTTTTTTTTCTAATCGGAGGCGAAACTGAATTCTGCAATAGCAGAATCTACATTGAACTTTTTTTTGTGTGTGTGTGTGTGTGATCAGCCCTGAGATTTCTACTGGACCGATTCTGATAATTATTTTTTTAATGAAAACTGTTTACATGTAAAATTGTGCCAATTATGCCTATTTTTTAATTGATTTCCATTTTAATATTTTATTTTTAATTTAAAAGCTTTTAATGACATGTCTTTAAAATAGTGGCAATCGAATTACATCCATTTCTGCAGAGAAAAGAACAATAATCAAAAATATTCAGACACGTGGCTTTTTGAACGTATTTTTTAATTTGCGAGTTAAATTCCGGTAAAAAAATATATTCATACACATGTACTTTATTTACCGAACAATACAAGCGAATAAAAATTCACTTTTACTGTGTATTACTTTAAAACATATGGTTCAAATGCTCATTTTAATGTATTTCAGTGTTCAAATAATCATATATTTTGAAAAAAAAAATGCACATGTGGGTAATTTCTCAAAAAAAAAAAAAAAAAAAAAAAAAAAAAAAAAAAAAAAAAAGGATTTTCTAAAAGTGCTACTGTTATTGTTTTACTATACCCATTTTTTTCCCTTTCTTTTAGATCTTCAGATATATACTACAGAAGAATGAGTCAGAATTTTTTATACATTTTATATGACATTTAACATATTTTTTTTACTGATACAGGGCTTGAATTTCAGGGCGGGATGGCGGTATTCGCGCCCAGAAGAATAACGTGAACGGGAGGCTCCCGCCCAAAAAATTTTGCATTTTGAAACTATGATCAACTCCCACGACCGTTTTGTGAATTTTATGATATTTTCGTGCGAATAATCGACATATTTTGCGAGTTTTTTTACAGCGAAAAATCATTGAAAATCACGATTTTTTCCGCGACTGATTGACAAATTTTGCAATTTTTTCCTGCAATCGATATACGAGTTTCGTTGTATTATGTGATTCTGTTCGGAATTTCCCCTCGCCCCCACCCCCCACACAAAAAATTAATGTATTCAATTCCAAAAATTATGAAACAGTGATGCCGCGGACGCGCTACTGCGCATAAATTACGCAAAAAATCGGAGGTGACACACAAAAAAAAAACAGCTCTTACACGTTTCACAAGACGCGTGATTTCGTAAAAGTTTGCTAAAAAATGGCAAATTTCGTCAAAAGATTCACGAAAAAATGCTTAATTTCGTCGTAGAATTCTGTAAAACGGCAGTTTTCGTCAAAAAGGTCGCAAAAAACTTCAAATTTCGTCCAAAAATCGCAGCAAACGGCAATTTTCGTAAAAAAATTGCGATAAAACATCAGATTTCATGAAATAATCGCGAAAATGCGGCAAATTTCCTCAGAAAATTTACGAAAAAATATCAAATTTCGTCCAAAAATTGCAAAAACGACAAATTTCGACAAAAGATTCACTATAAACAACAAATTTCCCGAAAATATCGCGAAAAACGGCAATTTTCGTAAAAAAATCCCGAAAAAACGCCAGATTTCGTGAAAAGATCGTAAAAAAATACAGATTTCATCAAAAGATAGCGAAAAATTGCAAATTTCGTCAAAGGGAACCTCTCCCTCATTCCACCCCCCCCAAAAAATAATATAATGGGGAGTTCATTTTTTTGTTCAACAAACTAATTTTCCCGTTTCAATATATTTTTTTTCTTTGCTGCTCTAAAATCAGTTTCTGACACCTCCAAATCTTTCTGAGTGAGCGCAATTCCTGAAAGCAGCCATTAGGAGAGTACGGGGACAGTTGGAGGGGCCGAGGGGCCGTGCCGCAGCATCCCTCCGGCTGTCCCTGCGGCTGTCCCTCCTGGTCCCGCCTGCGGTGCCGCCGCTCGAAATCATACTATAAGATGAAGATTAAATTTATATATGAATTTTGAACAATCGTAATTTTAATGAGTATTATTAATTAAGCGAAACAATTAAAATCTCATTTTTTAACCATTTTATTTAGATTTCTTCAACTACAAGATGAGATTATCAATTTAACTCAAGAAAGTTAAACATATATTTGAATTTTGCTTCATAGACATCTTAATGAGTAGTATTAATTAAGTAAAAACAATAGAAAATATCCAGTTTTATAGAAAAAGACTGATTTCTTACGATTTTTATCAACTATATGATCAATGTAACGACTTAAAAGTTGAAAGTTAAACATGTATCCTAGTTTTTCAACAGCTATAGCCTTAATGAGTATCGTTAATTAAGTAAAAAAAACAATGGAAAATATGAAGTTTTATGGAAAAAGACTGATCTCTTACGATTTTTATCAACTTAAGAGAGAAAACTTAAACATACATTTCAGTTTTTCAACAGCTATAACCTTAATGAGCATTCATAATTAAGTAACAAACAATGGAAAATATCAAGTTTTATAGAAAAAGACTGATTTCTTATGATTTTTTCAACTCAAACTTCAGAATATCAATTTGATAGAAAGAAATTTAAGCATGCATTCGAGTTTTGGACAACCATTTCCTTCACGAACATTAATAATTAAGCAAAACAACGGAAAACATTAAATTTTTAACTGATATCTTCATATTTTTTTTTAATATAAAATCAGGATACACAACTTAAAATAGAAATTTAAACATTTTTTTTAGTTTTTGAACAGTCGTTACCTCAAAGAATTTCGATAATTGAACAATTAACAAAGGAAACTAATGATTTTTTAACGAAAAAAGACGAATTAAACGAATTTGGTTAACTTTTACTCTAATTGGAAATTTCATCATACTTTATATATACCAACTAAGTAGAATTTTAATACATAAACGAATAATTTAAAGAAATCCTCAACACGCAAATGTGAACCTGCAGAGCATTTCTTATTACGTCATATCTAAACTAAAACTTTTTTCTGCAACCCCTCCATGCATGCATTCCAGGTAGGGGAACATAACAAAGAATTTTGACGTCACAACTTACAAAGGTATCCAACAAAATGTTTACGTTCAAGAAAAAGTATCACCTAGAGAGAAAAAAAGAAGAGATTTAAGCTATTTATCCATTCTAGTTTTATAACAGTTACCACAACATCTCCAAATTAAAATTTGGAAGTCATAATGAGTGTAATTAATTAAGCAAAATAATAGAAATATTAGTTTTTCAGAGGGGAAAAGACGAATTTAAACAAATTTTATTAGTTTTACACTAGTTTAATAATAATTTTAAGAGGAAAAAGACGAATTTAAACTTTTTTTTTTTTTTTTTAGTTTTACACTATTTTTTCTCATCTCCAACACGGATATATCAATTTTAACAGAAGAATTAAACGTATATTTTAGTTTCTAACAACAAAATCTTAACAAGTATCATTAATTAAACAAAAATAGATATCAGTTTTAAAGAAAAGACGAATTTGAATAATTTTACACTAGTATTTTCAAAAGCAACATGGAAATATCAATACTTATTCACATATTTCACTTATTCACTGTATTCAATACTATATTTAATAAATTTGGATACACTTTAAGAATTTCCTAATCTATAATTATATATTAGCTGTATATTTAATGTTGCCCATGTTTTCATCATTAGTTCATAATCGTGAATTTTGTACTTTAAATACCATGTATTCAGGTTCAGATTATTTTTACTTGAAATCATACAGAATTTTTTAACAGAGTTTGTTTTTGAAATCATTGAAGCAACTGTATTTAATATTTTTAACACCAATTTTCTAAGATTTTCTAACATTTTCCGATTATACATTCCTCAGAAGTACATTTCTAAATGCTACAATCACTTTACATATCGAAAAGATATCATTGAAGCAACTGTATTTAATATTTTTAACACCAATTTTCTAAGATTTTTTAACATTTTCCGGTTATACATTCCTCAAAAGTATGTATTCTAAACAATAGAAAATATTAATTTTAAGAATAAAAAGACGAATTTAAACAAATTTTATTAGTTTTACACTATTTTTTCTCATCTCCAACACGGATATATCAATTTTAACAGAATTAAACGTATATATTAGTTTTTAAGAACAAAAATGTAATAAGTATCATTAATTAAACAAAAAATAAATATCAATTTTCAAGAAAAGACAATTTTTTACACAAATTTTCAACTTTGAAATACATTTGTTTACATATATTGTTACAATATATTACTAAACTTAAACTTTTTAAAAAGTTTGAATGTCTTTACAAAGGGTTCATATTTATATTTTTCACGTCTTGACTGCATTCGAAATCTTACAACAAAAGTATACTTTTATTATTATTATTATTCTAGAAAACCTAAAAAGTCATTTCTTGCTGCTTTAAACACTTGACATATTAAAACTACTCTGAGATATTCTACCCATATAATTAATCAAATTAGAACATGATTTATCTTACACTTCAAAATTTCTGAATTTTTACAATACTTATTTTCATCAAACTTTATTCTTGATCCTATATATTTTAACAGTACATAATTTTAACATCTGTTTTTATCTACTTATCAGAAACTTATTAAAACACCCAACAACATTTTCCAAATATGAATATTATCTTTACAGTTTAATAATACAAAACATACACGAATACAAAGTTTAATTTTTACAAACATTTCATATTTCAAACCAAACTTTTCGAAATTTTCACATCATAAGAGCAAACAATAGATGAACTTTTTAACATCAATATTGCTTAGATCTTTTCATCATAACTTTTAATTATGATAATTATCCATTTTTAGGTTGATTGTCGAAAAACTGTATCTGAAATTACATAAACTTAATGTAAAAAACCATGTTCTCACACAATTTCTTGAAATTCAACAAAGAATTGACTATTACTTATCTATTATTCTTATAAAATACTTATCTACATCAATATCGACTCTCGATAGTATATAGATATTTCATCATTACACACTTACAACTCTTTTCAAACGTTTATCAGAAAAATAAGTCAATCAAAGTCTAAAAGTTATCACACCTGTTCCTCAGAAATATTACTATCATATGAAACAGTAAAGAAAATTAATAGATATTTAATATTTAATAACCTCATACGTGAAATTACTGTCGAATGAGAATACTAATAATCTATAAAATCAACTGTTGAACAAAAAAATAGTACAGATTACCGAAAATTCAAATGTTTTTTCTGCAAAAGTTACAAAAATTAACAAATGAATGACAAGTTAGAGAAATAACTAAAAAAGTTAATGAACATATTTACAAATTTATTAAAATCACACCTTTTTCTGGATTACAAACCACAATTTCTTGAAAAATTTAACACCGAATTTGTAAGATTTTAATCCTAGTATTACATACACTCAATAAATATTCAAAATTAACAAAAAAAAAATAATAATTTTTTAGTCTCATCAATAAGCAGAAATTCTATATTAAAAGAATATTTTCATATTAGTACTTATAAAAATGAGAGTTTACAAACTGATTTTCATAATTTTATCACATTTAAACTTAATATTTTACATAAAACATTATTTAATGAAATTTTATGCTTTCTAATTCAGTAAAATTCAATACTTTTTTAGTTTTTAAACCAATACCACGATATTTATTTACATCAAACTTGATTCTTCACCTTTTATCTTTCCATATTACACACGTGAGATAAATACTAACTTGGATCAGGAGTTGAAGTCAATTGATTCCATTCGATTTTCATCATGTACGCATTGCTCCTACACGAAATTTCTTATTGCTATAATCATCTAATGTATTAAAACTAATCTACTCATATTTTTAATCAATTCATCAGATGTTTCATCTCGCACTTCTGAATTATCGTGCATCAAGTTGCTTAAAATATAAATACTATCTTTATAGTTTTAATGATATATAGTATACATGGTTTATCTTGAGTTAGCACTTCCATAGTATTAATCAAATTATGTTTCATCTTGCACTTGATCTTAATGATTTCATCTTGCATCTGAATTATCGTCCATCGAGTTTTTTTTTTTAAATAATAATATATTTATAGTTTTTGATTATACATAGCATGTACGAATACAATCTTTAATTTTAACATTTCATATTTCAAATAACCTATTCCCGAAACCAAGCTATGTGAATTTTACCACAATGCTTATTATCATAGAATAATTTGTGTTTCACACTTTTCTAAAAATTATCAGATATGTACCCCTCAGAGAAATTACTATCGTATGAATAAATGAAGAAAATTTAATTTATATTAAATGTACACGAAATTGATTGCAATATACATGTATTTAATAAAAATAAATAAATAAGCGATTATTTATACATTAAACCTTTACTAAATATATATTTCTTTCATTATACAGATGTTTCAACAAGATGAACCAAAACAGCAGCAAACTTCAGAAATGAATGATCCGAATGATTCATCCCTAGCACATGTAGCGTTAACGAATAACACATATGTGAGTACTTATATGAGAAATACTAGAATTCGTATATGAAACGTAATTAGAGTAAATACAAAATGATTTGTCTTACTACCTACACTTTAACAAGTGCTTTTTACTTATATTATTGAAGAGAATCCTAACTGTGTCCATTTATTTCTATTACAGATGTGCTCTATTTGCTACAAACACTTCTTAAGTAAATGGAATTTAACAGAACATGCAAAAATCTATACAGGTGAAAAACCTTACACTTGGAAAGATTACCATAAATGCTGTTTTCAAGGAAACGTGAATCAAAAATGCACACATCATCATATAAAGCATCGTCAGATATATGTAAACTTAGTGAAGATATTCAAAAATTAGTCAGACTTTTGAAGAATTTAGAAATAAAAGAAGATATTTAGACTATTTATCCATCATATTTTCACAACACTTACCACAATATCTCAAACTTAAAATTTGGAAGACATACACACTGCTGAAAAGTAATTTTGTGATTCTTCTAACCAGTATGAATGTATAGATATTATTTTGTATTGTATTCTTTAAATGCTCACATTAAATATTCTTTTATATGCACATATCGTTGTGTTTATTTTTCTAATACCTATTACATTAATGAAATACATAACATTTTAAGTGAAATAACACTCTCACAACTTAAAAAATGCATAAGAACATACAAAAAATAAGCAGATGTATGAAAAAATATGCAAGTTTACAAAATAATTTCATTGTTTTCTAGAAATATTAACAAAAAATATTTACAATATGAAAAAATTGCAAAAGTGAAAAGAAAAAACACGAATGTAAAAACAAAAACCACAAAGTGAAAAACTCATAACAAAGTTTTTGAAAAAAATATTTACAACAAAACTTTTTTTTACAAAAACCAAAACTTCCAAAAAAATTTTTTTCAAAAACATTTTTTTTCAAAAACATTTTTTACAAAAAATTTTTTTTTCAAAATAAGTTTTTACAAAAGTAAAAAAAAGAAAATCACAACGTTAAAAAAATGAAAAATTTTTGTTAAAAAAAGTGCAAAAAAATTGCAAAAAAAAGTTGCAAAAATTAAAAAAAAAGTTATGAAAAAAGTCTCAAAAATTTTGTTGTTTTTAATAGCAATTGCACTTTTTGCAAAAATTGCAAAATTTGTCAATCAGTCGCGGAAAAAATCGTGATTTTCAATGATTTTTCACTGTAAAAAAACTCGCAAAATATGTCGATTACTCGCACGAAAATATCATAAAATTCACAAAACGGTCGTGGGAGTTGATCATAGTTTCAAAATGCAAAATTTTTTGGGCGGGAGCCTCCCGTCCACGTTATTCTTCTGGGCGCGAATACCGCCATCCCGCCCTGAAATTCAAGCCCTGTATCAGTAAAAAAAATATGTTAAATGTCATATAAAATGTATAAAAAAATCTGACTCATTCTTCTGTAGTATATATCTGAAGATCTAAAAGAAAGGGAAAAAAATGGGTATAGTAAAAAAATAACAGTAGCACTTTTAGAAAATCTTTATTTTATTTTTATTATTATTTTTTTTTTTTTTTGAGAAATTACCCACATGTGCATTTTTTTTTTCAAAATATATGATTATTTGAACACTGAAATACATTAAGATGAGCATTTGAACCATATGTTTTAAAGTAATACACAGTAAAAGTGAATTTTTATTCGCTTGTATTGTTCGGTAAATAAAGTACATGTGTATGAATATATTTTTTTACCGGAATTTAACTCGCAAATTAAAAAATACGTCCAAAACTCGAATGCATGCTTAAATTTCTTTCTATCAAATTGATATTCTGAAGTTTGAGTTGAAAAAATCGTAAGAAATCAGTCTTTTTCTATAAAACTTGATATTTTCCATTGTTTTTTACTTAATTATGAATGCTCATTAAGGTTATAGCTGTTGAAAAACTGAAATGTATGTTTAAGTTTTCTCTCTTAAGTTGATAAAAATCGTAAGAGATCAGTCTTTTTCCATAAAACTTCATATTTTCCATTGTTTTTTTTACTTAATTAACGATACTCATTAAGGCTATAGCTGTTGAAAAACTAGGATACATGTTTAACTTTCAACTTTTAAGTCGTTACATTGATCATATAGTTGATAAAAATCGTAAGAAATCAGTCTTTTTCTATAAAACTGGATATTTTCTATTGTTTTTACTTAATTAATACTACTCATTAAGATGTCTATGAAGCAAAATTCAAATATATGTTTAACTTTCTTGAGTTAAATTGATAATCTCATCTTGTAGTTGAAGAAATCTAAATAAAATGGTTAAAAAATGAGATTTTAATTGTTTCGCTTAATTAATAATACTCATTAAAATTACGATTGTTCAAAATTCATATATAAATTTAATCTTCATCTTATAGTATCATTTCGAGCGGCGGCACCGCAGGCGGGACCAGGAGGGACAGCCGCAGGGACAGCCGGAGGGATGCTGCGGCACGGCCCCTCGGCCCCTCCGACTCTCCCCGTACTCTCCTTTCCTTACTACTGCCATTCATTAAACAAAAAGTATCCCTTTACTCAACAAAGTGTTTATTTTTTAAGAAAGTCTTTTTCGATGAATTTGACTTGCTTGTCCCTTTTTTAAAGAAATGCAAACAATAGTGATACTTCTTATTTTCTACACTCAAATAAGTATTATTTTATGATTAAGTATGTATCTTGCACTTTTAAAATACAGAAAAATAACATTATTAATTATAATCATTAATCATTAATTATAAATTTATAAATATGAATTTATTAAATTAATTGGAAGTTTTATTAATTACACTGATAAACAAATTTTGACGAATTTTCAGTTTCTCTATATACGTTGGGTGTTTCTTGTAGATTTCAAGCTGCTGAAAAAGAATATGTTTGTAAAAATTTTCTATCACCCTCCAATTTTGAGAAATTTCATTTATACGTTTTGGAGCATGTAGGCATCGTATAGGCATTATAATTATATTATATTATTCTCTTTCATTTATTTAATTCACACAAACATTTCTTTTTCTTATTAGAACAATAGAAGATACAACAAGGGAGTGGAACCAGATGTTTCCTTAATAAATTTTATGTTGGCGACCTTGAATAGACAGCTCTAGCCACCCCCACAGTATTTGACTTTAACTCAAATCCATGACAGTTGTAACTTTCGGCACGAGTGTCCTACTATTTCTTTGTTCTGTAAAACTTTTTAGTTAAATTTTGATTATAATTATCCTATTTTCCTTCACAATATGTAAAACATGTCTAGAGGATGCGTTAATGAACCCGATTCTTTTTGCTATTTTTGCGGGGAGCTAACTTTGAAAAAGCATCAATGAGCTTCCACGCCGTTAATAAAGACTGCCTATCATATGTACTTTGGATATAAAGTAGGTGAACAAGATTAAAAAATGGGCATCTCATTCTTGATGTACACGATGTGCTACAAACCTCCGGGTTTGGAAGAAAGGTGCAAAAATGTGTATGTCCTTTTCAACCAAGATATGGCGCATACCGAAGGATCATATAACTGACTGCTACTAATGTATTACAAAAATTAAAGGATTCTCTGCAAGAAGTAAACATAAAATTAAGTACCCGAACTTAGATTCAGTAATGCGACCAGCATTAGATAATAATGGTTTACAAATACCGAAATCTGTAGAGAATTTTACATGTGACGATGCAGCTGCAGAAATGGAAATTGATGAAACCGAAACTTCCTCTACATCTGATATGAAATATTCTCCTGGCATAAATGAAGAACCACACCTAATTACTCAAAAAGATTTAAATTATTTTGTGAGAGACTTAAATTTATCAAAGAAAAACTCAGAATTACTTAGATCAAGGTTGTAAGGTTGGTATCTCCTGAAAAACAATACAAAGATATCTATTTATCGAGACTGACATAACAAATATTCGACATTTTTTTTTCAAGAAAAGATGATTTATGCTATTGTAATTATATAAGTGGCTAAATGTCTGCTTTAAATTGTCAATATAACTCGGAACAATGGCCTATTAGAGAGCAGCCACAGATAAGACATTTACCACTACACAAAGCATAAAATTTCTTATTAATATCATTTCTTTTTACAAAAATTCTTCTATATTTTTCTGAAACTTTACACACAATGCAACTTTATACAAACTTTATACACTTCCAGCGTACTAAATATTAATTTTAAGCTTTATAAGTGTTTATTTAAAAGTTTGTCATTACTAAAATGCCAAATGATAAATTTCAGAAGGTATATGTGTTGAATAAATACTACAAAATTCAGATTTTCAAGATTTTGAATTTTTTAAAAATCTGTGGGTGATGGAAACTTTTTAATGGCATATTCTTTCACAGCACCACCTGAAATATAAAAGTCACCGCATATTTCGTTAGAAACAGAAACCTTGTTTATCAGTGTTATTATTAAAATAATAATTAGACCTGTGACAAAAATAAGGTACCCTGGGGTAATAACACCAAGTGCTAATATTATGCATAATTATGAAATAATCTGGTAAATGACAACATTGTGCTCTGCGCAGAAGGGTTTTGAGTCATATAAATCGCAAAAAACAGCTTCAAATTAATTTGTTTCATTTTTAGGTCTTATTGTTTTTACAAGCAACTAAAATTAACGCTTGATCTAAAATTTGCGAGATAAGGTTTTTGATCTGAAGACTATATTTTTTATACAGAAATACTTTGTTTATTGCATAAATTTGTAGTGTATTTCATGTACTTTCCAATTGTTGTAGAAGATTTTGGATATCTTCTCGAGATAATTTGTAGCTTAGGATTTACTGCGCAATAAGTATTTCGGGGTAATAACGCCAATCCTTGGCATTAATACCCCGGTTGATTCCCTACAGTGACCTAGCTACATCCTAAATACTGATTCAAATAAACACAGTTAAAACTGTGCAATGTTTCTAATAATTCTATTTAAGCGGTCCTTTTTAAGCAAAAAGAAGCTCACGGTCTGATATTCTTTTGCCTCATCCTCCCCCCCCCCCCCCACACACAGACCACTCCTTTATTTTTCTTACACTTTCACAAAAAATTGAACATTTTCAATAGCTTAGAATGCAATTTGTCAATTTCTAAGTTTGTAGAGTTTGTATTTTTAGAATTGGGCAATCTACATGCAATTATTTCATCTTATTTCATAGTTTTGTTTGCATGGCGTTATTACCCATATAGGTGGGTAATAACGCCAAATAGCATTGGTCAAGAAATCACGCCATTACGTTTTATGAATACATATCTGTTAAATTATTTTTTTTATATAGATAGTCAATGAGTTGCTGTATCAAATCATATATCTGTTTGAAAAATACAAACTAAAACTGAGCCGTGAAAATTGGTAGAACCTTAACGTGGCGTTATTACCCCAGGGTAACTTAATTAGCACCGGGAGGGAATTTACCACCAGTAAAAACCAGACAGTGTAAAAGTTTTTTTACACATTTCGCATAATTATTCTGAATTGTTGATAAAAATTCCTTCAGTGATATTTTTTTTATGTCGGTATTCTGGTAATTCTTTAACTATCACATAAAATAATGGCGGATTTTAAACATTTTTTTCCCTCCCAAATAGCCAAACTCCCCTCCATTTATAAATGTTGGTAGGGAGATTCCCCTCTATCGAAAAATTGACTTTCAAGCCCTGTGATACATGTAGTGTTAAACGACGAAATACAACGCATCTTCATATTCTTTTATTTCAATAAATAAATAAATAAAGAAAGAAAGAAAAACTAATTCCATGCCAGATTTATAACATATATAATAAAGAAAATAATTTAAAACTAAAAAAAAATTAATAAAAAAAAATAAAAATAAAAATAAAAATAAAAATAAAAGCTTTTAGCATTTTGAAAGCATGAAAGTGGGGGAAATATAATACAGGAAAGCTATATAAAATTTTTCCTAAAAAAGGACCTTATTCCTGTTTTAATTTACCTGGCTGTACTGCTTTGGAGGATTTCATGATGTCCAACATTTTTCCTAATTTATTTCCGAAGTACGCTGCCGAAAGAAGAAGACTCCCGATGTAAATTTCAGTACGGTTGGAAATATTTTTGTTGAAAATCATAAATTAAAACAAGATCGGGTTAAAAGTAGAAAATAATACAATTTTGAGGTTTTATTTAAGATTCCAAGAGATGGAACGGGCAGCGCTGGGTAACAGGTAGTTTAAGAATGAAATGTTTTCCCTAATCGTAATTTTCTATTTTCATTGCGCATTGAAATTGCTTTGAAATTTCAACTTTTCAGTTAAAACTGATTTAAACGTTCTTCTTTTTATGTATATTTTAAATTTGGTGTAAATCTTTAAATAGATTTTTAAAAAATCTTTACGTATTTAAAAATAAAATTGTTTACATTCTAAGACAAATTGACAACTTTCAAGAACGGTTTCTTTTTTGTCACAAAGTCAATTTAATTAAAGTATGTAAAACAAAATATGTTGTAGTATATACTCTTTTTATGCAATTGCAATTAATGAAAGTACGTATGTAAATTATATTATATTTATCTATTCAACCAAAATAAATCTTATCAATTTATAAATTGAGTGTTTTATCATTTTATCATTAAATCTCTATGCAATTATCATTAACAAATATATCAGACTTAATTGCAAAAATGTTTAATACAATTATTCGTCGAAATTATTGAATGCGTTTTAATCGATAGTTAACATTTATGAAATTGAATTCGATTTAAACGCACTAAATGTTTTCTAGGGATTTCCATCGAAAAAAAAAATAAAGTTTATTATTTTTCTAAGGAAAAAATTCCGTAATTTCGAATTTCAAATTTTTGTTGTCATGAAATATTTATTTATTATAATTATTTAATAAAATAAAACCGTACAATTCAAAGAGAAAAATAACACCAAAAAAGAATTTCTATCTCTACCTCCTAATCTAGCACACGGCACAAATGCGAAACATTTTATTAAATTTCTCTTCTTTCATATATTTTTGAAATGTACCTCAATAATGTACGAAATCTCCGTGTTTTGAATAACAAAAATTTTTTTGTTTGTATAATTCACAAAGTCTGTTTACGAATTTCAAAATAAACATTTTGTTCCAGGAGAGCATTAAAGAAAGATATGAAACATTGTATTATTGTAAGACTGTAATACTCGGAAAAGCTTTTTATATATTGTATGTTTTCATGACACATTCTGACGCAAAAAAAGTTAAATTTGTCGGAATGAAAAATATTTTTATGCGTATATTAGTACATTTTTGAAATTCAAAATATTTCTAAACGTATAAAAGAATAAATATATTTTTTTATATTATTCTATTTCAAAACATAGATAGTAATCCACTGATAATTATAAGTATTATTTTATAAAAGCGTAGAAGATTGTATGTAATCGGACTTGCGATTATATTGTGAATTTAACATATTTTTAAAAAAATTAAAAGTTTAAATAAATTTGAAAATTTCAAAAAATCCATTAATTTTTTTATCTAATAGCACAATATATCTAGACATTTTTCCATAATTTTAATTCAATCTGCACTGTTTAAAATTTTTCTTTATTGACAGGTTGTCTTGCGTGAAATTTGATCAGAAATTTTCCGTTTTGTTAGAAAAATGGAATCTCTCCGTATATCTGTTGCTATTTTAAGATAACAAATTTTAAAATACGAAATTAATGCTGTAAAAATCTATCATCCAATGAGATTGTTGTATTTTTGATCGCCAAACAAACATTTCATGCGATTCAAAATACTGTTGCAAAAAACGGAAACTACAAAGTCGAAACTTTCCTCAAGAAACAAAAATATTCTCGCAACTCTGTTGCAAGCCTTTTCCGTAAATTGAGTTTTTTTTTTTTACAGTGTAATTGTCTAGGCGACAGAACCTTTTGAAATTCCTCACATTAGGCGAGACTGCCCAAAATCCACGCAGTTTTTATCACTGTTTTTCTAAAATCATTATTTTTGAAATCAGTGGAGACGATTTCTTCAAAACTAATGCACCGTTTTCATTTAAATTTTACGCACTTCTTCAAAATAGAGTGGAATAGTGAATGAACGAATATTTCTTATAAGATCACTTCCGTGTCTGTCTGCGCATCTGACACAGCCATTTTATTAATAAACTGGGAAACGTGGAAAGCTCGAATTGAGGGAAAAAATAAAGACTATTGACCCACATATTTACAGATTATTAAACATTTATAAATGTATTTAGGAGGAATTTAGGTTGAGTACTGAACTTAGGAGGTACTTGAGTTATTTGAAGAAAAAAAAATTCTTTGTATATCATGTGGGTTAACTTGTGAAAACTTTCATTACGCTGACACTTATTAATTTAAGTATCATGTTTTCAGAGATATCCTCGAAAATATAGAGAAAAATATGTCCCCCCCCCAATCAAATTCCTCCATCTTTAGGAGATTGTATACACTTGTGAAAATGTGTAGCACGATATTACTAGTAAAATGATATTAAAAATGCGAAGTATTTTCCATCACTACAAATTACTATTTTACCTGAAATTCTATGAAAGATTGTGGCACAATTAGTTTTAACCAATGTAATTTTATTTCATTTTACTTAATTTAAAAAAAAATCAGTATTTCAGAATAATGAAAATTATTTTTATACAAGGTGTCTCACTTGAATGCACAGAATGCATTGGATTTAACAAACATACTGGAAAAATTACGTGTCATATTTGTAAGCTCAAGAAATAAGTCTTGCATAGAAAGGGCTGCAAATATCATTTCTAAGATTCCGATCATAGATGACCTTGATTTGCATGGCTTTGAGATCTCTGCGAGAACTTCTAGTATCAACTTTCGTTAGATTACTTCTACAGTAACTGAAATTCTATGCTTGTTTATTAATGTTGAGACACCTGTTTTTAAATGTATCCAAAGTAAAATATCTTAAGTGTGTTGCAATTAAAAGGAAATCGACTTAACATGTGTTGGCGTATCATAAAATTGGATACTTTGGAAAATTCTCTTGTTAAAATGTTGAAAAGTCAGCTATTATTTAACTTATATGCTGAAAAAAATCCTTTGTGTGCACTAGAATGTTTCATAATGCTTGAGGATGTAACAGACTGCATTAGAACGCATCGGATTCGTTCTTGTGGTAGTGATGTATTGGTCGTGCTGTTTGCGACGCGACTACGCCTGGAATCCCAACTACCACTTTAATAAGTCTAAATTTATCCAAACCTAAATTTATCCAAGAGCGTTAAAGAGGTTAGCAAGCGAACAGAGTCTAGTTTTTTTTTACATTTATGTTACCTGCACAACTACTTTGATTACGATTTTCCCTCAGCCCTTTGATCTTATTTGGAATTCATATGACCATAATATTTTTATAATAAACAACGATGAATTAGTATGTATAACTAAATGTTAATATTTTGTTCAGCATATTTTTTTAAAAGAAGTATGTATTTCTTTCAATAATGAAATATTTACAATGGGTAATGTATAAAACATTTTTTGTATTCATATATAGTTTGCCATGGTGCATACGTCACATTCTGTATTTCACATTACTTGCTTCATATCACACAGTTATTTATTACGTTTAAAGAATGATTGTGTTTTTAAATGCACATATTCTCAATTAATATAAATTGTCCATCGACATTCTATCTTTGGGTTTCGTAAACTGTCATTATTTAACAGATGTGCTTTGTTTCTTGTAAATGCAAGTAAAAAAAAAAAAAAACACGGTGAATGAGTTTATATTTAAACATCTTTAAATGTCATGACCATCTGCACCCTTCTAACTAATATTAAATGTTCTAAAATTTATTTTATATTTCAGAAATCTATTCAGTTATTGTCTCGTTAGAGTTGAGTCGTCATCTTCAAGAAAATGCATATAAGAAAATTTTATACAACTGCTTCTTTTATTATACGTACTAATCTTTTATAACTACACATTTTTCACACATGGACTTAATTTGCAATAAAACAATTTTTCACAAAACCCCTCCCTATTTCCACCCACTTGGTCCGATTTTGCCCATTAACGAACTTGGGAACTTACCGGGAATTTCTGTTCCTTGATTTTATGTATCAATTTGGAAGAAATTTGTACAGAATTATAGAATTTTCAGTGACCACATCGATACATATAAATAGAAAGATATATAGATAAATAGATAGATAAAGATTTTAACTGAGGGAGATTTTGGGATGTAAGAATTATGGTGAGTGTAGATCTGCAATTTTTTTTCAGACATTGTAACATATGGGAGAACGTAATAAATAGTATTTGTTACGAAATCTACCTAAAGTGTGAAAAGTTTAGTTACCACTATTTTCAAATAATAATTTTCTCAAATATCTTGAATTCCTGATTAAGACCACCAAAACTGTCGAATAATATATCTATTGATAGCTTGTTCAACATAATTTCGATAAGATGCAGTTTTAATTGGAATTAAAAAAAAAACAGTGCAAAATTCACCTTATTTACTAATTTGACAACACAAATATACATTTAACTGTACATAAATTGCTTAAAAGGTGCACTAGAGTACTTATAAAAACTTTAAAAATACATTTAAAGTTCTCTAAAATGTTCAAAGTTCAGAACGTTTTCAAGCGCAAACAAACTCGGCCTTCGTCAGTGAGAGAAACTACAAAATAACAGGTCTTACTGCTGGCGTTCTCAGGCTCGACCGGAACAGTCCATTTTTACATCGAGGGAGGAAAAACGGGGAGTGAAGGGAACGGGACAAAATGAATAGAATAAACTGCTGAAATATATCAAAAACACAAGCTTATCTATTATTAATAAAGTTTTTCCATATTGCGTGTATATCGTAGGAAAGTGCATCATTACAAGCTATTTCTTTACTGGATATTATTTCGATGGATTCTCTAATGATAGCTTCTATGTAACTAGTAGTATGAAAGATAATTTTTGAACTATTGAAATCTATTTCTATAGGGTGCGTTTGTGCAAACCTTGAAAGTGCAGTATGGGGTTTACCCAATCTTAAATCCGCGTCATGTTCTTTCAACCTCTTTTGAAGTTTCCTTAATGTCATACCTATGTAAACATATTCTTTACTATCCGTCTTGAAAGGAATACTGTATACACCTGATTTATTAATGTCTTGAATAGGATCAATCTTTATGTTCAGCACAACTCTTAATTTGGGGGGAGGGACTGCTATTAGTGCAATATCATACTTAGCTAGTGCGTGCCTTATGCTTTCGAAAAACTTCGGAATATAATTAACTTTACAAAATTTTTTTACACTTTTTATGGGATCTTTAACTTGCATATCTTGATCTTTCGTTTTAAACTTGCTTATCATTCTTTCAATAAAATGAAGGGGGATGGAATTTTCAACGGCTATTTTTCTTATTAAATTTAGTTCTCCGCTCAGAAAATGAATTGAGCAAACTTGAAAAGCCCTTTTTATGTAAAAAATTAAAAGGTGCTAGTTTGAAATTAATAGGAGAACTGCAAGCAAACGGGATTGTAAAATTAGACCTGTTAATTTTCCTAAAAACTTTACGATCCAAGCTCTGATTAGTTTTATTTCTGATTAGTAAGACATCTAAAAAGGCAAGTTTTTGATTCTGTTCAACTTCTAGGGTGAATTTTATTCTGCTATCAAGGCTATTGATTTTATCCAGAAAAGAATGCAATTCATTCTCTTCGTGGTTCCATATAATAAAAATATCAGCAACGTACCTGAACCAGTGAACTGGGGCTGGTCTTATGGTTTCCATGATTTTCTTTTCAAAAGGACGAAGTTTAAATTCTGCTAACAAACCAGAAATGGGTGAACCCATGGGGGCCCCATTGATCTGTTTATAAAACTGATTGTTAAAAACAAAGGTGTTGCCATTGACAATTAAATTCAGACCTCTTTTAATCGTATCCTTAATATCTTCAGTGAAAGTAGAATCCGAGTCGATAAAGTCTGCAATAATGCTAGAAACTTCCTTTATATCTACGGACGGGTATAAGGATACTACGTCCAAGCAAGCCATAATACTAGAATTTTCAAGCGTTACGTTTTTAATTTTATCTATGAAATTCGAAGTGGATTCAAGAGCAAAATCGGATGGTGGTAAATACTGCTTTAAAAGGTAAACATAGGCTTTTTCCATAAAATATGTGGGACCGGAGCTTTAGTGACAATCGGACGGATTGGCAAGTCTACCTTATGGTCCTTTAAGCTACCAATGAGGGAGGTGCTGATGAGATGTTGAAGAGTTGTGCTGAACATAAAGATTGATCCTATTCAAGACATTAATAAATCAGGTGTATACAGTATTCCTTTCAAGACGGATAGTAAAGAATATGTTTACATAGGTGTGACATTAAGGAAACTTCAAAAGAGGTTGAAAGAACATGACGCAGATTTAAGATTGGGTAAACCCCATACTGCACTTTCAAGGTTTGCACAAACGCACCCTATAGAAATAGATTTCAATAGTTCAAAAATTATCTTTCATACTACTAGTTACATAGAAGCTATCATTGGAGAATCCATCGAAATAATATCCAGTAAAGAAATAGCTTGTAATGATGCACTTTCCTACGATATACACGCAATATGGAAAAACTTTATTAATAATAGATAAGCTTGTGTTTTTGATATATTTCAGCAGTTTATTCTATTTATTTTGTCAGTTTTTATAAGTACTCTAGTGCACCTTTTAAGCAATTTATGTACAGTTAAATGTATATTTGTGTTGTCGAATTAGTAAATAAGGTGAATTTTGTACTGTTTTTGTTTTTAATTCCAATTAAATTTGAAATCGATGCTGGATAGTATGAAGTGCCAAACTACAGAGAAACTTTATAAATATGAGCGTCTGAGGCTTGACCGGGAATTGTGTAATTTATATTTTTTGAAGCGGTGTAAGCAGTTGGATGTTATCCCAAGATTCATCGCATGTAAGAACAGTTTTGCCAATAAACATTTTCCTACTCTTAATCATAAATTTGAAATGGAATGCTTAAAGCTTTGCATTTGAGATAAATATAAACTTATTGACAAAATTTCAGTGCGTGTTTATCGTTTATATAATCTATTAGCGCAGACTCTATCGCATTCTGACTTTGATCTTAAAATGAAAGTTATTCAACATTACAGGGCATTTCAATGCAGGATAAAATTTGCTACTTTAAAAAAGAAAATTGCTAGTCTGAAACCTCCTAGAATTAACAGAAGTACAGTACCTATAGCAGATACGTTTATTAATATTCCCAAGAAACAGTTATCGAAAAAAGAAAAATCAGTCCTCAATCTCGGCCCGAAATTCATGTTTGATCCGAAATGGAATAGTAAGTTAATTGTTACGGATTGTGAAAAAGCTGTGCAAACTGCTAATCCAATGCAAAGAGATACCATTAGGTGTATCTTGCATAATAAAATGAGAAAATTCGTTTACAGACTAAACCCTCAGCATGAAAAATTTAGGAAAGTAGCAGAAAAACTAAGAAATGATAAAAATATTATTATTATCCAGACCGATAAAACTAACCGTATTGCTATTCTAGACCGACAAGATTACATCGACAAGATGAAAGTATGTATTGATAGTATGGATTGTATACCATTAAATAAAGATCCCATTATGGAATTAGAAAATAAAGTTAAAGAAATTATTGGTAAAGGAGTTTGGCCAACGTTTATGAAAAATAAATTGAGAATTAACAAGACCGCAACTACTCCCTCCCTCATTGGTAGGTTAAAGGACCATAAGGTAGACTTGCCAATCCGTCCGATTGTCACTAAATGCTCCGGTCCCACATATTTTATGGAAAAAGCCTATGTTTACCTTTTAAAGCAGCCACCATCCACTTTTGCCTTTATTTACCACCATCCGATTTTGCTCTTGAATCCACTTCGAATTTCATAGATAAAATTAAAAACGTAACGCTTGAAAATTCTAGTATTATGGCTAGCTTGGACGCAGTATCCTTATACCCGTCCGTAGATATAAAGGAAGTTTCTAGCATTATTGCAGACTTTATCGACTCGGATTCTACTTTTACTGAAGATATTAACGATACGATTAAAAGAGGTCTGAATTTAATTGTCAATGGCAACACCTTTGCTTTTAACAATCAGTTTTATAAACAGATCAATGGGGCCCCCATGGGTTCACCCATTTCTGGTTTGTTAGCAGAATTTAAACTTCGTCCTTTTGAAAAGAAAATCATGGAAACCATAAGACCAGCCCCAGTTCACTGGTTCAGGTACGTTGATGATATTTTTATTATATGGAACCACGAAGAGAATGAATTGCATTCTTTTCTGGATAAAATCAATAGCCTTGATAGCAGAATAAAATTCACCCTAGAAGTTGAACAGAATTAAAAACTTGCCTTTTTAGATGTCTTACTAATCAGAAATAAAACTAATCAGAGCTTGGATCGTAAAGTTTTTAGGAAAATTTACAGGTCTAATTTTACAATCCCGTTTGCTTGCAGTTCTCCTATTAATTTCAAACTAGCACCTTTTAATTTTTACATAAAAAGGGCTTTTCAAGTTTGCTCAATTCATTTTCTGAGCGGAGAACTAAATTTAATAAGAAAAATAGCTGTTGAAAATTCCATCCCCCTTCATTTTATTGAAAGAATGATAAGCAAGTTTAAAACGAAAGATCAAGATATGCAAGTTAAAGATCCCATAAAAAGTGTAAAAAATTTTTGTAAAGTTAATTATATTCCGAAGTTTTTCGAAAGCATAAGGCACGCACTAGCTAAGTATGATATTGCACTAATAGCAGTCCCTCCCCCCAAATTAAGAGTTGTGCTGAACATAAAGATTGATCCTATTCAAGACATTAATAAATCAGGTGTATACAGTATTCCTTTCAAGACGGATAGTAAAGAATATGTTTACATAGGTATGACATTAAGGAAACTTCAAAAGAGGTTGAAAGAACATGACGCAGATTTAAGATTGGGTAAACCCCATACTGCACTTTCAAGGTTTGCACAAACGCACCCTATAGAAATAGATTTCAATAGTTCAAAAATTATCTTTCATACTACTAGTTACATAGAAGCTATCATTAGAGAATCCATCGAAATAATATCCAGTAAAGAAATAGCTTGTAATGATGCACTTTCCTACGATATACACGCAATATGGAAAAACTTTATTAATAATAGATAAGCTTGTGTTTTTGATATATTTCAGCAGTTTATTCTATTCATTTTGTCCCGTTCCCTTCACTCCCCGTCTTTCCTCCCTCGATGTAAAAATGGACTGTTCCGGACGAGCCTGAGAACGCCAGCAGTAAGACCTGTTATTTTGTAGTTTCTCTCACTGACGAAGGCCGAGTTAGTTTGCGCTTGAAAATGTTCTGAACTTTGAACATTTTAGAGAACTTTAAATGTATTTTTAAAGTTTTTATAAGTACTCTAGTGCACCTTTTAAGCAATTTATGTACAGTTAAATGTATATTTGTGTTGTCAAAAAAGATGCAGTTTTGTTAATAATATAATGCGCTCCCTGATAGTGAATGTGTAACTAACAGAATACGATTTTGTTAGAATTTGGAAATCCCCCTTTTTTTACATAAATGGAGTAATCCAGTTGCCGTCATTAAACAAATTTGATTAAACCTATATAAAAATTAATATCTCGAAAACTAATTCAAATTTTAAAATTATAATAGGATTTTTGAAATCTGCGAATCAATACGAATAATTGGAGTTCATTTTAAAGCCAAACGTTTCATACCCTAGGAGAAATAAATGTAAAACACAATCGATCATTAAATCAATTGTTTCATAAATTCGTTTAATTAGGTATTTTATATATATAGGATAGATAGATAGATATTACGAAGACTATATATAATGCTGTTTCATTTCAAATTATTCTTTTTAATTTCCTTATTAACATATGAAAATAAAATGTAATCACTATTAAAAACATCTTAGGTAATAGAACAGAATGTATCTACGGCTATATAGTTAAAATGAAGCCTGATAATAGTTATATTTTTAAATAGAAATCTAAATGCCAAAAAAAATTAATAGTAAATTTATTCTTGCAAATTTTATGAAAGGAATCTGAATTTTTTTTAACTTTTCGTATACATTACATGTCATAAACTCATGTAACGGTTTAGTAAATACTTCCTTAGTCATAAAATAATAATATGTTAATACTTTTTATCAACTGATGTCAACTGATGTCAACTGATGCCAACAACACTGGCATGAAATATTGTCCCGAAAATGGTATGTTTTCCATTTGCCTATATTGGATACATGTTTTCAAGATTTATTTTCGTTATCAAAAAAAATTTTTTTTTAAGTCAACCAGACACAAAGACAATATTGGAGTCTCATTATAATTATTTAAGATGTTAAATCTCATTTCTGTAATAATTACACATTTCCTAACTGATATTTTCAATTAAAAAAGTATTATTTAACCTGTTTTATCAAATCATTGGAAATATACCTGAATTTGACAACACTGGAAAGATAACTGTGCACTATATAATCTATGTAACAAATAATGATTTGCAGTTACTGAGCAGATTAAAAAAATGAGTTACTATGATACTGAAGAAGATTTTAAGGGAAAATAAGTCGCCAATCACTGAAATTAAATAAACTATTTTCAAAATGAATCACGCGTTAAGTTAAGGCAATTAGCTTAAGAATCTGAATCGAATTAATTGATTGAAGCGATGTTTACAAGAAATTCAACACTTGACTGGCTACAGCAAATGTGAATTTTTCTTTACTTAATAGGACAGTATTAAGAAAGTTCAATTAACAAGATTACTATCATTTAATTGATCACTATGAAGCTTTTTGGTTGAACGCTTTAAGATACTTTTACTAATTTGCAAATCTAATGTTCATTAATTTTTATAACGACTAAAGTTTTGTGAGTAGTTTTAGTTTGTGTAAGTTAATCTATTATATAAAGTTTCTTCATGTCATGTTTTATAGAGATGTGTTTTAAAAATATACAATTTTACATGTTCTTAAGAGTTTTAGTTAAATTGCTTAAGAATTACAAAGGACAAATAGTAAAGTTACTTACTTTCACACAAACGGAACAATATAAAAATCTATGTAGTTATTTATCACTACATATTGTTTCAAAAATTATAATGATTTTTAAATATTAGACAAAAAATAAGTTTTAAAAGATTATATTAAAAGAGAATTTTATCTAATTTTAATACGCATTTTCTTTATCAGAATTCTATATCAACTTTTATAACCTGTCGAAATTTAGAAAAACAATTATATTGAATGTTTTTTGCACAACGTGTTGAACAAAAACGTTTTTCGGTATATTATACTATTTTTATTAAAAAAAATTGAATAAAATAGAAGAATTTGCCTGTTTTACTTAGACGTGTAGACGTCTTTCTTAGCATTTACAGACGTCTTTCTTAAACATACAAATGTTTCCAAAAAATGTACTTTCCGATAAAGAACAGTAAAATGATGTTGTTTGTTGTAAATTATTGCTCAAATATCTGAAATAGTTTGAAGGCAAGATGAAGAAAAAAAAGATTTTACAATACTATTTTAGGATGTTTCCATTTAGATTTAAATCATGTGGTTAATACCGGCAAGCAATGAAGTTATGACTGACAAGTGAAACGAATATAGTTTATGCTAGGTCACCTCGCCAGCCTAAGCTCTATGGAGCCCTTATGTGCGTTAAATGGGTATGGCGTCGTAGATATAGGTGGTGGCATGACAAATGCTACCTTCAGTGTAAGACCACCGTCCTTTCTTTTCGCCCTAAACACACCACCAAACGACACGGTGTATACGACAGCAAAACTGAAAGACTTGAGGACTATGTCGCATGATTGCGTTACCACACCTCCGAAATCCCAAAAGCTTTGGGTGTATCAGATGCTCATAGTAAACGGCCTTCAGCTGTAACCCTGCGTTTCCCAGATCTTTACAAAACCTTCCTGACGAGGAGTTCTACAGAGATATTCACATGCTTTTCTACTATGGCAGAAGATAAAGTAAAGTAAATTATACGTCTTTCTTTCATCTTATTTAAAATACAATAAGTAAATGAATAAAGGTAGTTCTTCGGTATAGTACTTGATGAAAAAGTGCTTCCAAAATAGAAACGTTTGACAATCTATTTTCTGTTTCATATGTACAAGCATAATACTTAACGTGGATATCACTTAAAATCGAACGCTTTACTTAAATAACCTTCGTAGTGGGAATGATAAAGCGGGAAAGAAGAGGATAAGTCTAGTCATGTGAAAAAGAAACCTTTTCCGCAAAAACTAGAAAGCAACTATGCACTTTTTAGGTGTCGCATCTGCTTTATCATCTGTTTTGTGCACAAGAAACATGCCCTTAATCACAGAACCAAAATAATAACTACTCCCTCCCACAACAAATAATCTTCCTGTATTTATTTCACCTGCTCGTTCTGAAATTTAACAAACTCTTCTGTAATGATTATCCTCCAAATTCTGGTTATCAGCATCGTCGCCCTCTTCCAAACCCATACTACTTCTCATAGAGACGATATCATCAACAAGCCACTAATTCTTCTACCCCTTGAAAAGACTCTTTCCGGAACGTAATCAAATCAAAGTTATTTACAGGTTGAGTGAAAAGCTTAATAACAAACATCATTTCAAGTCTTTGTCGATCACACATATTCAGTATAGTACGCTGAAGTGATCATTATTACTGTCAACTTCCTTCTCTACAATAGAAGCTTTTGTCGATCAGACTTGTGCAGTATAGGACACAGAAGTGAACATTATTACTATCTTTTGCTACAGTAGCAGGCATTATTGCCTTTTTTTTTTTTTTTTTTTTTTTTTTTTTTTTTTTTTTTGCTTTTATCTATTTTTACAAGAAGAAAATATTGGATCCTTAAATTTTTTCGAATTCCTATTTTTGACGGATTTACACATTTTGGAAGACAGAGACTCTAAAAAACAATTCACATGTTTTTATAAAATGTTTGTTGGTGAGTGTGTGAGTCTGTAACTCTGTGTGTCTATATGAGAGTTAAATTTTGTGGGTACTTTATCTCAAGAACTAATGTACAGAATTTAATAAAAATTCATATTCAGGTATTCAATAATATAAGTTCATGCTGTTTACATTTTGGCGTAAATCTCTAAAAAGTTGTCGATGCTGTGTTACACTTTTCATGATTTTGAATAGCTTTTTGAATAGATCTTTGAATAGCTCTATCTTTTTTTTTTTTTTTTTTTTTTTTTTTTTTTGCTTTCATCTATTTTTACACGAAGAAAATATTGGATCCTTAAATTTTTTCGAATTCCTATTTTTGACGGATTTACACATTTTGGAAGACAGAGACTCTAAAAAACAATTCACATGTTTTTATAAAATGTTTGTTGGTGAGTGTGTGAGTCTGTAACTCTGTGTGTCTATATGAGAGTTAAATTTTGTGGGTACTTTATCTCAAGAACTAATGTACAGAATTTAATAAAAATTCATATTCAGGTATTCAATAATATAAGTTCATGCTGTTTACATTTTGGCGTAAATCTCTGAAAAGTTGTCGATGCTGTGTTACACTTTTCATGATTTTGAATAGCTTTTTGAATAGATCTTTGAATAGCTCTATCTCAAAAATTAATGCACGGATTTGCATCAAATTTCAGATTCAGTTAATCCTTAATATGAATTATATCTTTTTACGTTGTGGTGTCAATAGTCTAACAGGTGGTTCTGCTATGCTGACATTTTTACAGTAAGCACAATAGCTCTTTCTCAAGAACTAACACACAAATTATTATCAAAATTCACATTCAGGTAAACCTTAAAAAATATTATTTCTGATTATTTTTTGGTATAAATTGCCGAAAAGGAGACGCTTTTATTCTGCATTATTCTCGATATCCACAATAGTCCTATTTCAAGAACTAATGCATAAAATTTCATACCTTTAGAATCCGCACTATGAGCAAAGATTGTCATTTAACATTGACACGGTTATAGTGAATTTGGAAGTATTAACATTTATGAGATAGAAGAAAGTTTTGAGTTTGCCGCATCCAACTAGCTATTTATAATATTTGTCTACACCGTATTGTTTAACTAGATCAGTTACACTAACACCGTTTTCAAGTTTTGCTGCAATTTCTTTTTATAACTAAATAATAATTCACTTAAGTTTCTTACTACTGCTATTACTAAAATTTTTTTTTCTTAGAAACCATAATGCGCTAAAATTAGCTTAAGGCGGGGTAAAATTTTTTAAAAAGTTCGATTTTTTACAGTATTAAAGGTCATAAAGCACTTTGATACGTACAACTTATTCCAAACTTGACTAATAATAAAAGTTTTGTGAGCGTTGCCAACTGAACTATTCGGCATATTTGGTCGTGAACTGAGTTATTGTACGCCATCCGAGTCAAATTTTGATCACCGAAGTTATTCATAAACTGAGCTGATCATAAACAGAGACGGTCGTAAATCAAGGCTCCACTGTATTTTGACCTATAAGTTTGCAAATAATCTAATGCAAATATATACCTTGTAATAGGTATTATTTATGTATCCAATGGTAATGATGACTAAGAACCTTCAAGCTTTGCGATTAAATTTGTCGATTTTAAAAGTTAATAACAGAATATTGTGATTTTTTTCAAGAAAACTTAAGATAATCACTACAGTTTTTATGCACGGTTTAAGTAAACTTCTAATAAACTCTGGTTTTTTTTCCTGATAAAAAATAGAGAGAGAGGCAAGGTATATATTTGCATTAGATTTTCGATAATATCTCAAGCAAAAAGATTTAAAAATTATAGATACTACTTGATTGTCTCGTCGACCAAAAAACAGTCGTCAAAACTGTAATAGTAAATGATAATGGTGGATGATCACGAATATCACATTCAGTTGACATTAAACATGATACACGTGTTTGTTACATCATCAAGTCTTTGAAATTGAACATTATTTTATTTTATTTTTAATGTTTTACAAATACGTTTGTTTTTTCGTTAGTTATAATTACTGCGAATATTAAATTTTTTTTCAAGCCTAATTTCGAAATATATTTTACAGTTATATCTGCCTACTTTTTTTGACTAAATAAAGACCTTTAAGTTGATATTTATTGTGTTCGTTTATAAATTCGATTTTTAGTTTAAAATATTTAAATTTTATTCACAATTACAATATCTTTACAATATCTGTTTGTTTATGGATTCATTTAATAATTCTATATTTAAATACGTAAACTATTAGTATTTTTTTTCTCAAATAATCTAAATAAATCAAATTGTATATTTGGTATGTAGCTTCGCCATAAATGAACGTCAACATTAAAGTAACCCGATTGTTTCGTGATTTTTTAAATTTAAATTCATTTTTTTTTTCTTTTTTTAATTTTTTTGAATGGCAACATTCTTCTATTTGTATAACGCGGAAAAAATGATTCACGGGATAATCGAGTACTGCCAAAAAATATATTACAGACAGGATACTCAACATAATATACAGACATAAAAAATAATATAAATCAATTGCTAAAAAAAAATAAAATTAATTGCTTAAATTTTTTTGTGTATAATTCCCCTATAAATATTGAATATTTATAGTGGCTAATACCGTATTTACTCGTGCATAGGGCGCACGCGTGTATACGGCGCACCCCTACTTTACAAGTAAAAATGGCGATATCTTGAAATCTCGTATATAAGGCGCACCATAAATTTGATAAGCTAATGAAGAATGAAGAAATAAATTTCGGTTAAAAAAAAAATCGAAACAAACATTACACCAGACCAGAAAACAACACGAAAATACATTTTTAGACTTCGGGTTGTAAGAGAATGGCGGGATATAGGAATGAGTGATGGTAAAGAGAATTGCTAATTAGCGTTTAGATAATCTCACTAGCTCTGTTGTATAAAAAACTGCAAGGAATGAAATAAATATGCAGTAATACTTCAATTAAGTAAAATTTTCCGAGTTTTAATATCTTCTTTGAATAAATTCTCGTTTAACACGTATATCGTTCGGCTGCATCCAACAGTAAAAAATTATTCCTTGTATAAGGCGCACCTAGCAGTTTTGCAGTAATTTTTTGGAAAAAAAGTGCGCCCTATACACGAATAAATACAGTAATTGGAAAAAATGAAAGTCAATATGTTTTATAACTTTGACAAGTTTCAATTTGTTGCATTTAAATATTTCCAAGATAAATGGCTATGACAAATTGACAGACGGACAGACACATCATGGTTTCATTTTTTCCTTTTTAGGTACGGAGACATAAATATTTAAGGCACAGATGTCATGTACACATTGAGTTTAACCCAATTTTTTTTCTGATGCCAATTTTTCGGAAACCTTGTTTTCGAATAGCAGATAAATATATATTTTTAAATTACTTTATTTTATTTTAAAACGAAAATAAACAATTATAACTATAGAAAGAATCAATTTGCATAATTAAAAAAATATATTAATAAATAAACAATAATAGCCCGATTATAATATCAGGCAAAAAGAAAAACGCCAGTTTGTGCCAGTTAGATACCCTGGTGATTTTTGACATCTTATCCTTATTTAAAATGAATTGAATGCTATTTAATGTATGCACAGAATGTGAAGAACTTTTATTACTGCATACCTACATATTCAGTAAATCAGGATGTTTTGATCATAACTAAAAAATCCTACATTTAGTTCCAGAAGTGAAGCTTGGGATTTATCCGATTGTTTTTCCCTATCAAATCGTTTTTTTATTTTGTTCATTAATGCAATTCAAAATATTAGAATATTCAAGAAAATCTTTTTACTGTCATATAAAATGAATATTATCTAAAAAATGAACTATGGAGTTGAACGAAAAAATTAGATTGCGATCACAACTTTATTCCAAGAACTGAAAGCTAGTTAATAGAAAGAAACAACCATGTTTTTCACTTCATCTATTTAATTTTAATGACTTATGTTACATACATAATATAACATGTAATCATATTATTTATTTGAACTCGCATGAAACAAATACAAAAAAGAAAAGTTTAATTGGAACTTTAAAACACAAATTCGATTTTTTCAGAGATCGTCAAACATATAAAAATGAAAAATAGCTCTAAATAAAATTTTAACAAGAGGATAAGAATAAAACAAAAACGAAGTTAATCACTGGATCATTAGCTATTTTTTGTTGACCTTTCCGTCTTCATTTTTTCTTCTAAAGTTAAAAAAAATACAGTAAGCTACAGTAAATCTTTGAATGGTATCTTTTTATTCATTTCGTCGATTTTCATCTTAAAAATGAAATAAAATAAAATAAAATAAAATAAAATAAAATAAAATAAAATAAAATAAAATAAATAATTAAAAATCACTGTTATACATCAATTGGTTTGTCAGAAGTTTGAGAAAAATCTTTGCAGTTTCCATTTTTTAAACAAATTAGAGGAAACGCGACAGCGTTTGTTCTAATTTGTTTGCTTTATGATTTACGCGTGATTGATCATTCTTCTCTATGCGAACTAAAATTATTAACCATTAAACAATAATATCCAACAAATTAAAATAGTGCACATTTAGGATTTGTTTTCTAATTACCAAAAGATTCACTTGATATAAAACTACAAACGAAAGCACCTTATCAGATTTTTCTATTTTAACTAAAATTTATTATTCACGCAAACAAATAATACGATTAGGTCACGGATCACATCAATTATACAATACATACCTAAATATAATGCACTAACTCACCAAAGATTTTTGCTGAAATCTTTTTTCTGCATTAAATTGATTGTCAACCTTCAAAAACTACTGAACAGATCATTTTTCACTTTCTATTTTAATTTTGCTCTTCGGTAGATCGCTCCACAATCATCTTGCGATTTCTCCACATTCTTTGTGTTATATATGTATATGTACATATATATATGTACTATACATATATGTTTTATATATATATGTAATAAAATAAAAAAAATGCGCCATTTTGCTCTCTCTGAGCTTTTAATTCTAAAATTGTGGAACATATTTTAATCTTAGTTTCGTAATATATTAATCTTTTAACAGCTAAAGTCCTTTTTCTTTTTTTTATTTAACTTATTGCTTGTTTCTTAAAAAGGCGGGAAATTATTTCGTAATCTTTCCTTTTTAGAATATTCTAGGGTTTTTAATTTTATTTTTTATTTAATATCACGTGATCTGTGTTAATGCGTAGATGTTAAAACGCTTGTCTTCCAGACAAGATATAATCCTTACCCGAGGTTCACGCCTCCTAGGCCAATCAGAGGTGATCATTTTTATTGCGTAGACTCAGATTAATCCTGGTTGGATTTTTAAAATGATTGACACGGAGTGAGGAGGGGCTAGTTTGTCGTGCAAATGTGGCTTTCTCATTTGGGTTTTTAGGAGCTCAGAATGCATCTTTCCTTTCAACTGCCTGGACGCCCGATAATTTCTTCCCGATAAATTGTAAGATGGGATGACGTAACTTAGTAACGAAGTTGGTGAAGTGGAAGTTATTCGATGAGAGTGCCAAGGTGATTGCGTAAAAGAAGTTAACATATTTATGAGTTCTAATAAAATTAATTTAAAGACTGCTTGATTGAACTTTCTTATGGGGAAATACCCCAATAAACTCATCCACTGTTGGTCAAACTGCCGGAGCGACTGCTCAGCTCATTCCAATGTCGACTTTCAGTGAGCAGAAGATTGTTCGCCATCGTCGTATCATAACAATGATTTGCCGGCAGGACGAAAAATGAACCGGCGTACGACTTTTGAGAAAAGGAATTTATCGTGGCTTAACAGATACAAACTGACCCTTTGTCTGAGAATTGCTTCACAGCGATCATTTTGCATGCACCGTTTCGCCGAGCTTGAAACTAATTGCTGGAATTTCTGCCTTTGTTTTTTCTCACCTTAAACAAATATGAGTCATAAAAGTTATGCCACTGGTATTGAAAGAAATCCAGAAAGAAATTTTTTCTCAAAAAGGTAATCTGAGAACAAAATTTTCCTGTGCATATAATGAGAAACCTTTCAACTGTGAAAAGGATCGTCTTATGAAGTTTTGTGTGTAATTATGTTGGCATCTACATCTACAGATCTTTTACTTGTGAAATATGCGTCGCATTCGAACGAGAAAATGTTCAGTTGTGAGGTATGCTAGAAAAAAAATTTCTTATAAAAGGTAATCTGAGAACAACATCTTCCTGTGCATATAATGAGAAACCTGTTAGCCGTGAGATATGCAAACAAAATTTTATTTTATTTTATCATATTACATTTTAAATTTTTGTACACATTCCTACTTAATCCTGTACTCGAATTACAAGATTAAGTAAATGATTACATAATTTATTATATTGTTTATTCTATTCCACTTCTCTCTATATTTCATCGCAAAAAATATGAGTTGAGATAAACGAGATTAAGTATACCAATTAGAATTTAAAGAATGTCTTTTGTGATATTTATTATTACTTATTAAGAGATTTACTTATACTCATTATGAGATTTACTTATACTTATGATATTTACTTATACCAGTATTTTTCTTTATTATGTTTCTTTATTATATTGTTTGGTTATTACATTGTTAAAATTTATTATTATTATATTATAAAATGTGTTATTATCTAAAAATATGATTATAAAAAATATTTTCACAAAAGTTCCAAAAATGGAACTATTATAATTGTTCTAGGACTTTCTTACAAAAACAAACTGAATTAATATCCTGATGTTAGATGATAAAAATTGGATGGTCTATAATGATATAATTAGACCTCCTTCAAAGGAGGTAGTGAACTATTGAATTTCAGATGTGACTTTTTGGGCGAACATTGTGAGCCAAACTTTTGGATTTGATTTCATGAAATATCTACTAAATCTCTCCATCCTGTCTGGATTTATTTTTGTCAAGGATGATTCGGCGTTATTGTTTTTCATTTTTATGTTAAAAATATACCATGAGTAATTGCTTATATTTTCAGATTACTTTAAGATGTGTACTTTAAACAAGATCATATCTTGTATTTTTATTGATGCCTATTTTATTATATTTAAATTTAAAGTTATTCCACGCATCACCTTAGTGTTCCTAAATTTGAATTCTATATTTATAAAAAAAAATAATTTAAATTTTCTTTTATTTAGTATTACTTATATCGAAAACTTCGTGATCTAAGTCTGCATCATCTCCCTTTCTGTGAACTTGCAAGTCTCAGACCTACATTTTCACCCGTCTTTTTTGGAAGGTGGGATTTGTAATAAAAAAAATTGCGCCATTTTGCTCTCTCTGAGCTTTTAATTCTAAAATTGTGGAACATATTTTAATATTAGTTTCGTAATATATTAATCTTTTAACAGCTAAAGTCCTTTTTCTTTTTTTATTTAACTTATTGCTTGTTTCTCAAAAAGGCGGGAAATTATTTCGTAATCTTTCCTTTTTAGAATATTCTAGGGATTTTAATTTTATTTTTTATTTAACATCACGTGATCTGTGTTAATGCGTGAATGTTAAAAGGCTTGTCTATTTGCGAGACAAGATATAATCCTTACTCGACGTCCACGACTCCTAGGCCAATAAGAGGTGATCATTTTTATTGCGTAGACTCAGATTAATCCTGGTTGGATTTTTAAAATGATTGACACGGAGTGAGGAGGGGCTAGTTTGTCGTGCAAATGTGGCTTTCTCATTTGGGTTTTTAGGAGCTCAGAATGCATCTTTCCTTTCAACTGCCTGGACGCCCGATAATTTCTTCCCGATAAATTGTAAGATGGGATGACGTAACTTAGTCACGAAGTTGGTGAAGTGGAAGTTATTCGATGAGAGTGCCAAGGTGATTGCGGGAAAGAAGTTAACTTATTTATGAGTTCTACTAAAATTAATTTAAAGACTGCTTGATTGAACTTTCTTATGGGGAAATACCCCAATAAATTCACCCACTATTGGTCAAACTGCCGGAGCGACTGCTCAGCTCATTCCAACGTTGACTTTTAGTGAGTAGAAGATTGTTCGCCATTGTCATATCATGATATATATATTTATGTATATATATGGGATGGTCATAAAAAACTTTGAAGATATATTGAATTCCAGCGGCCGGTCTGTTTAACCGATCGAGGTGAGATTTCAGATATAGCTATTCAGAGGTATGAGCTCGAGATTCTGTGAACGGCAACAAAATGGTGCTCACGGTTACGGTTATTTTTACAGAAATTCAAAAATTTCCAATGGCAACACCCATTTTTTTTATCGCAAAATACTCAGCGCATGCGAAAACTCCAAAGAGCGTTGGAACCTTATGTGCATCGCGATAAACGGACTCGTTATGCTCGCACAAAAACAGCTCAGTGAACAGCCCCCCAAAAATACGACAAGGGCGCACGAAGAAAATTTTAGACAAAATACCAATCATGGAGCACCGTTTGTGCGATAGTCAGCTTAGAAAATAGATAAAAAGGGGGGTGGGAATGTTAATTCTTCCATCCGGAGCTCGCAGATGACGACAAAATGACTTCGTTCTTGGTAAATTGTTGGCTAAACTCTATTATCAAAATGGGATGAATGCTGCGAAAACCTGGCGTGTTTACCGTCGAAACCATCGCCAAGTACGTGGCCCATGCAGCTTACAAGCTGTTCGGGATTTAGTAATGAAATTCTAAGAAACTGGCTGCACCTGTGTCAGACCGCGCCCCGGAAGACCAAGAGACGTTCCTGAGAATACTGTTATGGAAGTGCATCACATAGTGATCGCAGGACACATGCAAACTACAAGAGGTGCATCTTGTGTATTTGACATACCGAAATCAATGATCCTAAAGTAACTGTGCTTTGTATTCCTCAAGCTTCCTTACCGGTACCAGCGCAGCCCAGATAATGGAAGTGAGATACCATCAACAATGTATAGACTTTATTAATGGATTTCTTATCCATTTCAGGGTGATTGAAAAAAACGTGGACAAAATGATATGACATATCAAGCATACAACAAGGATAAAAAATCACATAGGAACATAGGGTCGCAAACTACTTATTGAGTCACACAGGGTGTTTCATTCTAGCTAAACCCGGTTTGAAAGTAATAATTTCAAGGAAAATAAAAATATTGTAACGAAAATGCAAGATATGTACCATATTTTGTGTGAAATGTGATAACTTTACGAAAAGATCTGTAAAAACATATTGCTCAAGCAATCGATGATACCGTATAAATGGATTATCACAGTCTAAAATGTGAGGTGCCAAGTGCATATTGATCGTGTGCAGAATGCAAACTTCTACAACTTTTGTTGGGTGTTATCATATTTAAAACAAAGGTGAGAATGTCTGTTAAATGTTTTATTATAATATACTTCAGTTTTCTGAAATTTATTGCCGTCAACCCAAATTGAGTTAGGATGAAACATCCTGTATTTGTGACTCAATAAGTGGTTTGCGGCCCTATGTTCCTATGTGATTTTTTATCTTTGCCGTATGTCTGATTTATCATATCAATTTGTCCACTTTTTTTTAATCGCCCTGTATAATGGAGATAACGACTGACCTCTTCGAATATTATGGACGGACAAGGCGCATTTCACCTTAACTGGCTACGTCAACGTGAACACCAAAAATTGTGTGCACTGGGCGGACATGAATCCGAACAATGTGGCACCAGTATCTTTACATGACGTAAAATTTACTGTGTGCTGCGGCACTGCAGGCACAATTATTCTCGGGCCGTAATTCTTTGAGAAAGGACACAAACGGAATTTGTAATTTGCTCTGTAACAGGCTTCTGCTATGCGGCAATGCTGCAAAATTACATCATACCAGAATTGTTGCAGCGAAATTCATTGAATGATTTCGTTTGGTTGCAAGATGGTGTACCACCACATAGAGCGAAGTCTGTTCTCGGAGTCCTGGAACATCATATTGTCGAATGTGTCATCTCATGCCATTTTCGATTTCGGTGGCCTCCGCGATCCGCCCGATCTCACTCCTATGGATTTCTGGTTCTGAGGGTATCTAAAATACAGAGTGTACATCTGCAATCCACAAACTTTGCCGGATTTGAAAGATTCTATCAAAGGTTAGATTGTAAAAATCCCTCATGCGATATAAAGTTCGCCTGTATTGGCTACAGTCGTCCACATGCAATGTGTAATTGCCTGTGATGGCACGCATGCAAAAAAAGTTTAATCAAAATAAAAGTTTGATCTGTGTTGCTCCCTAATCGTATTTTTTATGTGGGGGGGGGGGTTGCAGAGCTTTTTTTTGTGCGTGCATAACGCGTCCGTTTCTTGCGATACAAATACGGTTCTAGTTTGTGTAACTATAACCGTAACCGTGAGCACCATTTTGTTGCCGTTCACAGAATCTCGAGCTCATACCTCTGAATAGCTATATCTGAAATCTCACCTCGATCGGTTGAACAGATTGGCCGCTAGAGCTCCATATATCGGCAAGGTTTTTTATGACCACCCTGTATATATTTGTGTATGATATCGTGTATCTATTAATAAAACCTTTGGGTGTGTTATATTGTACATTTGAGGACATATATATTACCCCACACAGATATACAAGCTTTTTTAAAATTTTTGCAAATGTATCACTGATGGAACTATTGTATATCTTCATCAGGTTCTCTAGTCCCATAATTTTGCACAGAAAAAATGAGGTCGATGAAAATTTTGTTGAATTATGTTTATTATTCTTAAAGTTGTGTATACTAAAATATGGGTTAGTGTAAAGTGTGGAAATCTGTACTTTTCATGTAAGAAGTACATTGGGATCTGGCACAGTATGAAATTTTAATATTCTATCAGAACTTAATTGAGTTTGAAAAAGTTATAATTGACGCAGTATACGATAAGTTTTTACAGTAAATAATCCAATTTAGCTGATTACACAAGTTGTTTTTATCAGATAATTTTTTCTTCCATTTCAGCAACATTTTCCTTTTTATCATGCGTTTCTCTGTGATTGGTGTTTTCATTTCAGCTAACGCCACCTGTCGCATTCTTTGTAAGCTCTTCTCTTTGTCTTTTGTGAATAGTTGTGACCTTGGCCACTTTCAGACATGTTAACTTTGGGTGATGGTTTGTTAAAATTCCCAAGCCAAAACACATAATTTGTGTTATATTGTATTTTATGGGGATTTCAACAAAGTTTGTTTTCTAAATCTCTTAAGTTTATAACATTTTATGTAATAAAATAATAAGCAATCTTTATATCCGCAACTTTAATGCTACTACCGCTAAACTATTAAATTCAGTTTATAAAATGCTGCTTAAAATAGCATGCTTAAGCTTTAAAGTTATTTGTTTAAAAAAACAAAAAATCCGCAACATACAAACTGTTTTATGAGTAGATTTTAAAACAAATATTATCCTGTATTCCAAAATAGATGGGTATATTTGGCATAAAATGTAGCATTATATATACAAAATAACTGAATCATTTCGTTTCATTCGCAATAATTAATCTCTAAAAAATTTAAAATTTCCCTCTATCCCAAGATTCTATAGGAAGATTTATATTGGTAGCTAACACCACTCTTACTTTATAGTTTTAATAACGCAATAACCTAAACATTTCATTTATTATCTTAAATTCCTTGCCAAAGAGAAATATGGATTGCAAAAATATTATTCATATCTAGAAAATACTAACCCTTGTTAATATAAGTTTCAAAAGATCGAAGAAGTGAATATTAAACAAAATCTTGGTGGATATTTATTATCACATCATACATAAAATATATCAGAATAAATCAATATTATGCTGGGATAGAGTGAGCATAAAGATAGGTTTACCGTGTATTCGGGAAAAGAAGACGTGCTGCGAATATGTTAGCAGGTGTCGTATATTTTATCTCACACACACACAAAAAAAAACTATATTGTCAAACATTGTTCACAGCTAAAATGATCAAAGCAACATTTTTTATTGAATAACATTTACTTGATTAACATTTTCCCAAACTCAAATTATCTTTTTCATTCCATTTTTACACGTTTTTATTTTAATTAGAAATCGAGGATGTAGAAAAATATGCAAAATTTATCGACAACCGTAGTTTTTACAATTAATTTCGAAATACTTCTTTTTTTATTAACTGTTATTTTCTTATAAAATATATTATATGTCAATAAATAAAATTACGCGTGTAATTGCATTCCAGCATTTAAATTACGTATATATTCTTATCTTATTTAAAATTACATAAACCTGTTACATTATATTGTATATACACTTTAAACAGAATTACATAAACAAAAACAGCATTAACTATGTCTAGTTTGTTTAAGGTAATTTATTGTTTATATTTTCAAAAATTTTAAAATTTTGAAACATGTGTATTTTTTTTCGTGAATAACAACAGCAATAGCAACAACAAATCACTAAGCTTTATTAACTGCTTTATTTTTTCTGTTATTTTAAAGAGAAATTTTGCAGCCAGCTATTTCATTTTTTTTAATTTTTTTTTTCATGACACATGAAAGATACTCTGATGTTTGTAGTACAAAGGGTGCAAATACTTACCAATAAAAACAAAAACAATAATAAAAAAAATCAAGAAAAGGGAACATTTTATTATTTGGATTTATTATCTATATTATTATTGTACATCTTTAAATTTGATTTTTTTTTCATTTTTTAGAAAACAGCAATACAAAGATGGACAACCGAGATACAGTGAATAATGAAATATCTTGAAACAAGAGAGAAAGACGGAAACGTTTAAGGAGGGTAAATTAAATATCTTTAAAAACAATTGTGGAAAAAATAATAAGGTTTAAAATAATTTGAAAGAATTTTTTTTTTGGGAATAAAAATATTGTTTCGTTGGATTTTGAAAACAATAATGTTTGAAAAAGACATATATTGAGCCAAGTTCAGAATCTGATGAACTCTGAAGAGAGCGAAAATCGACCAAAGTAAAAATGGGTTTTTGTTTGCCAAATTTTGAAAAATAAAAATATACAACGGTATACTCTTAGTAAGAAGTGAATTCTGATGTTTCTTAAATGTAGGCAATAAAAATAACATAGCCCAATACATTTAAAAATTAAACATTTTTCTGAAGAGAGCGAAAATCGACCAAAGTAAAAATGGGTTTTTGTTTGCCAAATTTTGAAAAATAAAAATATACAACGGTATACTCTTAGTAAGAAGTGAATTCTGATATTTCTTAAATGTAGACAATGAAAATAACATTGCTCAATACATTTAAAAATAAAACATTCTTTTTAAACGATTATTTATCAAATGCATTATCAGGTGCCATATGTTACACTAAATAAACAAAAAAAAGTAAAGATGCTAAAATTTTTCTAGAAACTGGTATTACAAGAGCATTTTATATAATAGCAACCGCAGAAAGTAATGTAACTGAGATACTTTTGCACTATAAATAAAAAAAAATTTGCAAGGCTCCTATTTTATGGGAAACTGGGATGCCTAGAACTATTATGTAACAACAACCTGGGTTACAGGAAAAATTTTAGTAAAATTAGGATACTTTTAGTAAATTCATTTGTAAAACTACTGAAAACTTTACAAAGACTACTTTGTAGATTTACATCTTTGTCTGTAAAGTATGCAGATCAAATTTAGTAAGCATAGAGATTTCTGTAACGTTACATATGTAGAGTTTCAGCTGTATATGGGTATTTCCATGAGCACATGTCGGGTAAGTCACACACTAAGATTTGGATACCATTATTTTAGAACGGAAAAATATGACTTATTTTTTCAGAGATATTTCATTAATTGAATAAGACAATGCAAACCTTTCAAAGATGAAGATGGCCAAAAACTTATTAGTTACTAATAATGTGACTTATACAAGTGTTAATGGAAATACACATATACACTATATTGCCAAAGATGAGTAGCCATTTGCGGTTTTAGACATTTTCTTAAATATCTAGAAAAATACAAGAGGAATTATCGGGAAATACTAAGTGTGTAAACATAATAGTATAGGTCATACATTTCAGTGAAGATTTTCCCCCGAAACTCCATATGGGACCGCGAACAAATTGAAAAAGTACGAATATCTTTTGGATAACCTTGTCAAAACTATTAAAGAAATAGCTTTCAAACTGTAGATTATGATTAAGTGGCTTATTGTAATTAACTGTGTTCATTTTTATGCGGATACCATGTATATTCGTAGAGAAATTAAAGTTTTTTATATAAAAACAATCCCAAATATTTCCAAGTTTTTTGCGTATAATTTGCAGAGTTCTTGATATAATTAATGTTCTTTTCCAAAAATATTACATACACAATCCTGTATGCAAAATGAAAAAATAATAAAAATTGCATGAAAAATGTGCAGGTTTATTAAATAATTATTCATTGCGCATGCGTGGACACTATCGAAATTTCATTTGCATATTATGTTATCTAAATGTATGGATCAACTTTTGTGAAAGTCCCAAAAGCATAATTTGAATATTCTGAAAGAGTTGGTCGATAAGAATAAACTCAAAATCCATAATTGCAAAATGAAGCAAAAAAAAAAAAAAAAAAAAAAAAAAAAATGAGGGGTTGTATCCATTTATTTATTGATTAGCGTCTATATAGAATACCCACTGTGGCACGTAGTACTATATTTGGTTTTCAAAATTTTAGCATATAATGAGAATTATAGCGTTTTTACGCATGGGCCAGATGTGACGCATGGTGCAGTGAAAATTAATAAAATTAATTTTTCTTCTATTTCGTCACATTTTAATTTATCTTATTTAATAAAATTTATTTCTTTTATTTAATAATTATTTAATTTATACTTGAAATTTGGAAGCTGTACATTACATACACCCATTACGTTATACTGCAGAAATACGCTAATCGTATTACACAAACGCTATATTATTTGTACATTAAGCTGTACATTACATTATTTTATTAAAGCTACTTTATTTAAAGAAATTTAATTTTTAATGTCTTTTACAGAATAGAAAAATAAACAATTTTTCTGTTTGCATGTTTACACGTTTTTTTTTTTTTTTTTTTTTTTTTTTTTTTTTTTTTGTTAGATATAAAAAACATTAAAAATACACGAAGCTTTATTGACAGCTCTAATTTTTCTATTAATTTAGATTATATAGAAACTATTTTCTTGCTTCCTGGGTGCATTTTTCTTTTGTTTTCTTTTATACGACATTTGAGTGACAATCTAATGTTCACCAGATTAAAAATCCGAATACTTTACCGATAAAATCACTCTTTTTATTTGGACTTTTAATTCGATCTATTAAAGAAGGTTATTATCCCTTTAAACATTTTCTCCATGTATTTCATTAAACAAAAAAAAAAGTGTTTTGTGGACAAGAAAAATACGAAATTTGAAAACATATTTTTAGTTAATTAATTCCGATGTCTTGTTTTTAGGAAAAGAAAAAGGGAAAATGAATTTTTTATATAGAAACATGCTGAGTGTGTTTCAAATTTTAATACATCCCCCCAAAAAAATCTTTTGATTAATTATAAAATTGAAAACTTTCAGAAGCCGTTTTTGTTGAAATCTATTATAAAAAATACCTTAAGGAATGCTTTTAAAATTGACACTTTTAAGCTGATTTGTTAAGATGTAGTCAAAGTTACTAGTATTATAGCTATATTTTATTTTTAATTATGGACAAAGCAAGAATACACAAAACATGCATTTATTTAACTGTAAAAATTTATAGATTTAAAATTAAATGCACGATATTTTCAATTTTAGTTATTTTTTTTTCTTGTAAAAAATAAATTACAGTATTTATTCAAAAATCCGAAAGATGACTATTATTCATTTTCTAAAAGTACGACTTCAAACACTGGAATAATAACAATTGTTCGAAAATTTTTGAATGCGTATTGCACATTGAAAAAAAATGTATTTTTTTTTTGTGATATTGCTACAAAAAAGCAAAGCAATATAAAACCAAAGCAGATTTTATATATTTAAAATAATGATGTTGCTATTTAAAAAATTAAAAATTCTATCAAGAGTATATGTATATCTACCACATATAAAAAACTGTTTAACTTCTACTGTTAAAGTAACATAATAATTGGAAAAAATACAAAATAGCTTTAAATCAGCAAGTAAAGCCTTTGTGCAAAAATGTATACAGGTAGAAAATCAACGTTCAGAAATGCACAAACAATGCATAAAAAAGTAGCAAACAGTCTTTCCAAATCTAATATCAAGATTTTTTACAGTGCAAGACATAACTTGCTAGAAAAAACTCAGCGTTTGTTTTTGTAGCACGATGTGTCTTGCACTGATGTAGAATCTCGATAGTAGATTCAAAACGGCTGTTTACTACTTTTCTAGCATTATTTGTATATTTCTAAATAATGTTTTTTTTACCTTTATGCATACAAAATAGCATTATCAATCTAATTTGTGTTATTAATTTAGTATGAAAAACATTCTAAATCTTTCAGTTTAAATCACAAAAGAAGTTAATTCTACAGTGCAATTAAAAAAATGATTATAAAGAAATTTACTGTTGGATATTTTCTAATTTAATTCTTATTTTATAAAATCACTATTGCAAGAATGCGATCTGTTTAAGTTGGCTACAGGAGAAAAATAAAACTTAGATCTAAGGACACTTTAGGACTATAAAATAGAAAATTTTGTTTGTTTTTGTATATACTATCACGTACACTTTTTGCTGACACACAAAATAAATTTCAAGCCATTTAACTTCTGTCATATTAACTTTTTAAATAAAATGTTGAAATAATAGTAAAATTAAAAAGAAAAACACACAAAATATTGTTTGAGTTACTTACCTAGTGTAAAGCTCAACGTTAAAAAATACGTATTCGCCACTATCGACCATTCCCATTTCTTCGGCCGTTAGCAGTATTGCTCGAATTGATTCGGGCGACGCACACATAACGATCACTGAAATTGGAAAAGAAAAAATATATTAAAAACTATTTACAGAAAGAATTCCATTCTAAATGTCAACTCAATGAAAAAGTTAGATAAAAGTGTTTTACAAGTTGTAAACTTTACCAGTAAGACTAATAATAAAACTTTCTTTTACGTTTTTTATTCAGAGTAGTTTTAGTAAAAATATTATTCATAACTAGCGATTTTCTCAATTCAATATGTATTTTTAGAATATGGATAAAGTTTGTTAAATACTTGGTGAAGCGAATTTCCCGGATAATCGAATTTATATTTCACATATAATTATTTTTTAATGCATGAGAATCACATAATTATTTTTAGGATAGTTACAACTGTTACCACTCAAAAAAATTAATGTGAAAAATGATTCTTACGAGAAAAGAAATCATTAAGTAGGTAAAATATTAAAAATTAGTTCATTACAAACATGTTTACGTTTTTTAATATCTAAACTTCTTCTTCGAATAAATGGTTTCATATGTATTGATTTATTGTATTCTAGGATTGAAATATTAAACAAAATTCTGATTTAGTGATGAAACATTTAAAGATTTTATAGCTACTTAGTATGCTCGACTAAACTTTTTTAATACGAATTTTAAAAGAAAGAAAAATCATGCATCAAGTATAGATTATGAGGCACTTTTTCAACACTTCCAGAATACACTAGCATGCAAAATACAAATCGTGCCGTGTTTTTTTAGCTTTTCATAATTGATTCTTGTATATTTTGTATTATTCTAAACGAAAATGATCTTTTTTTCTAATCACCCCTTCGTTTTTTTACCAAATTGAAATTTTAACTTTAAAATATCAAAATATAACAAAAATCTCACACTATAAAATACGAGTATATGTGATGGTTGTGTTTTTTAGATGTTGGTAGTTGATCCTTTCGTATTTTGTAACTCTGAATCCAAAAATTACTTCCATTTTTTATCATTCCGTCAAGATGTTTCGCAAATCGCAAATTTTAAAACTTAAATAAATGTGGAAATATTGAAAATATATATTTTTTATATTTTATAAAATAGATGTAAAACTTATCTTTCATAATAAGTTATTTATGCTTTGGAGTATACTATGCATTTTTATAACAAAATATCTATCTTGTTAGGTCGTGTATTTAAAGTTCTTGAAATTTTATTCCATGTACAGGAGTTTTTTTAACCGTTCATGCTCTGTTTTTCGTCTTTCGTTTCATAATCTCTATGTACCCTTTTATTTTGGTGGTTGATGAGGCTGGAAATCTGCTTGAGCAATATGCTTGAGGCTAGAGATTGATATGAAGCTTGAGCCCCCCCCCCCTTTTTTTTTCGTAAGTCTCTGACTAATTGTTTTGACAGAATTTTGCTATTTGCAATACACAAACATTAAACGTCTGAATTTTAAAAAAAAGATTGAAAAGCTTTTAAAAGATTGAATAATATAAATTAAGACAGACTTGAATACATTTTTAAAAAATAAATAAAATCTATATACAAAAGATAAAACACCAAGAAACATTTAAAAATACAAGAGTATACGTTTCGCAAAGCTACACGCAAGGCCTCATCAGTACAAATAATTATTCACTGCATAAAAATATTGGAAGACAAACAATTTTAAAAAAATTGCTATATTTTACTTTAAAGTTTATCAATTGTGCAATTTTCTGATATGATGGTAAAAAACGAAGGTCGCTTTTTGATTTAGCGCTAACAAATAAATAAAAATCCATTTAAAAAACCATTATGTATTACGTATTATGTTTTTGTTATTTATTGACTTTTTATCTTTGAACTGTACAATTTGCAAAAAATACTGGCGCGATAGTTTAAAATGTAGGTAATTTTCGAATTCAGCCCAAATAAAGTAAAAAACACAATTATCGCAAACTTGTGTAATTAAAGAAAACTTCTAAGTTTAATATGGCAAAAACCAATCCAAAATAGAATTTTTAAAAACATGTAAAACTTCTAAAAAGTAGATTAAAACAATTACCACACATAGTCTATACATAGTTACTCATTTTCGCATGTACAGCTGTGTTTATTATCTATAGATTTATACAGATTGTGCATAGTATGATAAAATGTAGTTTAGTAAAATAAACGAATTGTTTTGTGTAGTCCTGTGTATAATTTAAGAAATTTACACACACCTTGTGTGCACCACTGCATGAAAAGATTTAGTTAAACTAAAAAAGCATATTTTATCTCGAAGCTCACTTTCAGGAATCATCCCTAATCGACATTACTACGGATACTGTGTTTAGCCCGAAAACTTTAACATGTATGTGTTGTAAATGAACGAGAAGTCTAATGCACATCCAATTCTACTACATTCATATTGTATTACATTTTGGTAAAGTATACCAATCTAATGTTTAAAATTATGTTATAAATGTTTAAAATTGCGTAAAATTGTTGAAATACACTGACAATAATTTTTCGCCATAGACCATAAAGTAACGGAATTATTTTGAGAATCTTATAAAATCTCACATTTTTAATGTTGAGCAGGTCATATAAAATCTCCATAAAATATTATAAGTTACATGGCAATCTGAGTATATTTACGCAAATTAGAGAGTGGACAGACAGTCAGGATGCTTCAAAAAATAAATACTAAACACTCTTGAAATACCCTGTACAAAATACCTGTAACACTCTGCGAACATTTTCCCCTCTTAAGATTATATAACCAAAGTTTTTTATTTGACTTTGTAAGTGAAGATGGATATTTTACATCCTACAGATAGAAGGAATTAGAGCATGTCAGAAATTCATATTTATTTAATTATATTGTAATAGAGAAACATCATTAAAATGCGCTGCCAAAGACTTCTTTTCATAGGTCATAATATACAAGAGTACTTTTCAGTTCCCTTATATGCGTACTGTAAGTGATATTAAGAACTATAGTTTAAAGTAGTCATCTTCAAATGTATCGAAATAAAGTATATAAATATCATTCTGTTTAACGTATTGTAACACTATTAAATTAAACTGCAAATTATTTTACTCCATAGATAATAGAATAATTTTGAGTACTCCTGAATATGACTGGTACTCACTTCATTTCCATTACCGAATATGCTAGGGTTAACCTCAATAGCAATTATGAACTAAATGTTAACTTGAGTTTATTCACGTGAATTAGAGCGTGGGCAGAGAGTGACCGACAGACATTCCCGATTCGACAATATTCTTCAAATGTGTTGGAAAGTTTTAACAGAAAAAAAAATGATGCCTGAAGCATAGATTACGAAATTTATTTCAACACATTCATAACAACGTAACGCAACTTCGCTATTTAATAGATTGAAATAAACTATATAATCGAACTAAGGTGGTCTGGTGTAATAACGCCAGACGGGATAATAAGGCCAAGTGCTAATATTTTGCATAATTATGAAATAATCTGGTAAATGACATCCATGTACTCTGCGCAGAAGGGTTTTGAGTCATATAAATCGCAAAAAACAGCTTCAAGTTAATTTGTTTCATTTTTAAGTCTTATTATTTCTACAAGAAACTAAAATTAACGCTTGATCTAAAATTTGCAAGATACGTTTTGTGATGTTAAGACTATTTTTTCGTTTATCCAAAAATACCGTATTTTCGGGTGTATAGCCAGCACCCCTACATCGAACAGTGCAGTAAAAAAAGTTCGTGTATAACCCGCGGAGATGCATCGGTGTGTAGTCCGCGGGCTATACACAATTTACGAACGTATATTTCGATCAGGGTTCGAAATTAGAAGCCATTAGTTATAATTTTTAACACAAATTTATCAAGTTTTTTCGTGATGCATAATACCTCCAGTAATTTGGCTAAAAAATTAAGATTATCAGTACCGTTATTTTCGGAAGAAACGCCGCGACGTTTAGGCGTGTTTTAAGGTAAAATTTTAGGCGATGCAGCGTTTCCGCGCATTTTTTTTCTTTTTTCAAAAAAGCGTGATATTTTTTCTGAATTTTTCCGAAAATTAAAAAAAATATCGGTGATAAATTCAAAATTTCGGAAATAAAATGTATACGTATTTTAGGTCAATGGTTCCCAAAAAGATCGAATCCTCGGAATCAGTCCGAAATGCACCAACTCTGAAAAGGAACGATTCCTCGTACTCTATTTGAAATGAAACGAATCCGGAAAATTTCGATTCCTTGAACTCGTTTCGAAATGAAACAACTCTGTAAAGGAACGATTCCTCGGAATCGTTTCGAAAAAGACCGACTGCTGTGAATCGTTCCAAAATGACATGAATCACGCACTTTTTTGTTCTTTGCAACATGGTAGGGTACCAACTCCGAAAAGATACGATTCCAACGCACTCTATCTAAAATGAAACGACTTCGGAAAATTTCGAGTCCTTGAACTCGTTCCAAATGAAAATACTCTGTAAAGGAACGATTCCTCGGAATCGTTTCGAAAAAGACCGACTGCTCCGAATCGTTTCGAAATGACATAAATTACGCGCTTTTTTTTCTTTGAAACAGGGTAGGGTACCAAATCCGAAAAGAAACGATTCCTCGGACTCTTTCTGAAATGAAACGACTCCGGAAAAGTTCGATTCCTTGAACTCGTTCTGAAATGAAACGACTCTGTAAAGGAACGATTCCTTGGAATCGTCTCGAAAAGAACGACTGCTCTGAATCGTTAAGAAATGACATAAATCACGCACTCTCTTTTTGTTCTTTGCAAGTGGTTAGGGTAGATTAATTTTTTTGAAAAATAAACTAAATCTTAAATTATCTTAAATTCACAATCGTCGAGGTTGGAAGGGTTCCGGATTTTGGATTTTGTACTCTACAAACACAATGGGGTGCTGCAGCACCGATTCACTAGCAAATTATTTTCTGATATTTGATTTATAGATTTTTTTTTATCTCGCGTGTAAGTCGACCCCCCACTTTGAAGTTTTTTTTTTGTCTAAAATTTCACGACTTATACGAGAGTATATTCGGTAGCTATTATACATCTGTCGGTGCAATACTTGGCGATAGTTGCGACAGTCCTTCCAAACCCAGAAATAACTGTATTTAAGCAGTAAAAAAAAGCCTCTACAAACATGGAAGAACTCTCTAAAATTCGCGGCATAGCGAAAAAAATTTACAAATTTTGATTTTTTTTTCAAATTTTTTGAGGTTTAAAAGTTGTAGAAAAAATATCACGATTTCCAATTAAAAAAAAATCTTTGTATAACCCGCACCGTGTATTAGCCGCAGCGGCTTTTTGGAAGGTTTTTTTTCTTGTATAAGCCGCGGACTATACACCCGACGTACATAATACGGTATTTTGTTAATTACATAAATTTGTAGTACATTTCGTGCACTATCAAAATATTGTTGACGATTTTGGATATCTTCTCGAGATAATTTGTAATTTGAAATGTACAGCGCAATAACTATAACGGGATAATAACGCCAATCCTTGGCATTAATACCCCGGTTGATTCCCTACAGTGGCCGAGCTACATCTTAAATACTGATTCAAATAAACACAGTTAAAACTGTGCAATGTTTCTAATAATTATATTTAAGCGGTCCTTTTTAAGCAAAAAGAAGCTCACGGTCTGATATTCTTTTGCCTCATCCCCCCCCCCACACCACACCTTTATTTTTCTTACACTTTCTCAAAAAATTTAACATTTTCAATAGATTAGAATGCAATTTGTTAATTTCTAATTTTGTAGAGTTTGTATTTTTAGAAATGAACAATCTACATGAAATTATTCCATCTTATTTCATAGTTTTGTTTGCATGGCGTTATACCCATATAGGTGGGTAATAACGCCAAATAGCATTGGTCAAGAAATCACGCCATTACATTTTATGAATACATATCTGTTCAATTATTTTTTTATGTAGATAGTCAATGAGTTGCTGTATCGAATCATATATTTGTTTGAAAAATATAAACTAAAACTGAGCCGTGAAAATTGGTAGAACCTTAACGTAGCGTTATTACCCGAGGGTACCTTATTTGGAAAAGCATAACACATTTGAAAAACCAATTTCCGTTGTTTCCATCTACAATCGGAAAATTATCCGAATTTTGTGAACAATCCAGTATATGATATATATATATATTTATTTATAAACTGCTTGCAAGCAAAAATTGAATTCAGTTATGAAATACATGGAATTTTTCATCAGCAATTTCGGCTAATAAAGAGAATGGTACGTGATTTCTTTTGTGTAGTTCTGTATATGAAGTGTAGAATGTATGCACAACAAGTAGTTTGCAAAATATTATTTTACTTTAAAAGCAGATTTTGAAATTATTCAAGACGCTCTTCGAACATCTTCTATTGCTGAAAGACAGTTCTGCAACAGATTTCTTTCTGTGTATGTAAGTAGTACGAACATCCTCTTCCTTATCAATACTATTCTAGTAACATTCAGTGATTTATATCAGTTTTGATACATTTTAAATAGTATAATGTCATTAAAATAAAATGCAAATGATTTTTCCTGATTGAAAATAATGTAACTCGATTCTTTTGAATGCTCCTGTAAATGAACTATTCATACCACTCACATCATATTGAATACCAAATATACCATGGTAAATATTAGTAAGGTTCATCAACTATATAAAAATTAGAGTATATTTAAACGACTCAGAGTATAGACAGACAGATTGCCAGACAAACTAAATGCATAAACATTTTTTATTTATATAGGAAAATTTTAAAAATTATTAATTTTGATCGAATGGTTACTTACATTTCCTGCAAAGACAGCGTGAAGATAAAGGTATATGGTGACATAATTGTAATCTTTTATTTTTTCCATTAAATAGACTATTATAGACTACTATTTAATCTAATTTAAAACCGATACGCATAGTGTTCTTGATTTCATACATTTCGCATTTCTAATTTATATTTTATATGCTTTTAAAATAGAATTTTTTTTACTACAGTGAAGAATTGATAATTTGTTTTTTAAAAGCAAGTATGTATTTCCATTACCTAATTTTCGCATTAAAATTTAAAACTAGAACTTAATTTTAAAAAAATTATAAAACAGTGAATAGGAAACTGTCTTGAAAACCTCAACTAGATGAAAATAACATAAACGTTATCTTTATGAAAAACTTTCAATGATATGTAATAAATTATTATTTTTCCCTTGAAAAGCACTGTAAAGCACTTCTGTAAAGCACTTCCTGATTGAATAGTAGACTTACATTTTCTGCTACAGTAGCGTGCACTGTAAAAAAAAAGGGTCGATCTACTAAAAAAACTTTAGTGATCCTTGTAATTACTAAAAATTTTTTAGTAATCTTAGTCGGTTACAAGAAAATCTGTAAGAATTACTAGAAAAAGGTTAGCAAGGAATAGAGTTAATAGTTTTATATTTTTAATAGCTATTACTAAAACTCACTTGGTGTGGCCTTGATAGCATAGTGGCTATAGTAACGGACTCCAGGCTAAAAGGTCCCGGGTTCGATACTGGCCGCTGCCAAATATGCCCCGAATGTATGTAGTGTAAGTACTCGTTAATAACGGGATTATGAAAATCCTGTCGGAGCAGGTAGGAATGTTTGGTGCTGCCATATATTGCGGTTTTGCCGAAAATCTTCCTCTTCAGAAATCTGGATGCAGCTTGAAGAAAGCTCCTGTCCTTCGGGCGCACGTAATGGTTATTAAAAATAATTTTGGAGCTATTACTAAAAGTTGCTTGGTGGCTCATACTAAAACTTTTTAAGTTAGTTATACAAATAATTCTTTTGTTCAATTTACAAAAGAAATGCTTGCTTCACTTGCAAAAAAAAGTTTGTAATGGTTACTAAAAAATTATGTGGAATACAGATTTACTAAAAAATGTTTAGTAACCTCTTGAATTTTTTTTTACAGTGTGTATATTGATATAATAAGGTCATAATCTTCTATTATTTCCATTAAATCAACAACTAAATAGTATGTATCCTGTTTAATATAATTTAAAAGCAGCATAGTTAGTTTACTTGATTTAATACATTAAAAGTTTGTACTTTATGTACCTTTAATTTTTTGTTTTTTTTACTTCAATGAAGAATTGGTAATTTCTTTCTTTAAATCAAGTATATATTTCGGTAATCTATTTTTTGCGTTAAAATTTAAAACCAAAACTTAATTAAGAAAACATAAAAGCATTCGCTGGTAATGAAACTGTCATGTAAAAATCAGCTAGATGAAACAAGATAAAGATTTTCTCTTTGGAAAACTTTATAAAATTTGCAATTAATTACATAAATATTTTTTTTAACTTTAAAAACGAATTTCTTTAGAACTTTTAATATCGTTATTTCCTTTAAGAAAATTTTAAGCAATAATTTTCAACATTAATTGAGCAAGAAACACTACTTCATTGTAAAAACTAACTACATTTTTTGCGTGATTGTGGTGCAATATGTCTTCGTATCATGCTAAATTAAATAAAGTAAAAATCCTTGTAAAAGAATTTTTCGAAAAAAACACTTCAAAAAAGAATTCCTCTGTTGAAAAACATGAATTGAAATAGTAAAAATCATAAAAAATGAACACGAAGAGGAACAGCATTAAATCTAAAAAAGTCAAACGAATTGAAACTAAAAGAGAAACGGAATCCAATTAGAAAACCTTTTATAATAAATCAGTTGAAGGTTTTAAGGAAATAACATTACTTTTGCGTCAATTTCGACATTCATTTCCTAACAATTGAAAAAAAAAAAAAAAAACCAAATCAGTTATGTACGGATTATTAGACTCGGACATTTTGAGTGTTTTGAAATATTAAAACAATTTCTACAACGTCAGTATTAATAATAGGAATTTATAATAGCATTCATGTTTTTATTCTTAAAATATAATGTGGTTTATGTTTAATAAAAATATTATAAAGAAGTTTTTTAAAAAACATTCTTATAGAGGTGTACTATTTTTAGAAATAAATATCTTGTGTATTGACAAACACATATACATATGTGAGTGTAAATAATCTTTTGTTCTGCATATGCATAAAAAAACCTAATTCCAGAAATATTTGAACTTATTAATTTAATTGCACAGTTCTTTAATAGATACTGTTACGACCAAGATTTAAATCTCTAACAGTACATAATTAATAACCACATAGTCCCCCAACAACAACAACAACAGCAAAAAATGATTTCCTTATATTACCGGAAGATCTTTAAAACAACAATCGCAATAATGGATTTCCTTCATATGTAAGACCTATGGTTTGGGGTGGTATTGGATTTCACTGCCATATTTCTCTAGTACGCATTACCGGCACACTGAACAGCTAGTGCAACATCTCAGAAGTTTTGGAGCCAGTAGTCCTACCATACATTCAGCTATATTCCAACAGAGTAATGCGCGACAACACGTGGCACGCAGTGTTAAAAATTCTTCTTTACCAATCATATTGATTTACTACCTTCGCCTACTTGTTTTTCTAGTCTATCGCCAATAGAGAAAGTGTAGTCCATGCTTACACAACGACTGGCCTGGGATACACCATTGATGCTACACCAGTTCAACTTTGACAATCTGTGGAAGTCGCATGGACTGCTATACACCAAAAAGACATCCAAAGCCTTTTTGATTATATGCCGAGGCGTGTGGCAGAGGTTATAGACAGCAATGGCAGTAAAATCTTGGATATACCATAATTTGTGCTTTTACAGTAACATTTACATCAAATCTTATCTACTATGCCAGATATTGTTAGACAGTTCACTGCTAAGTATTACCGGTAAAAATTTTGATATACCATTCTATAGGCTTTAACAGTAACATATACATAGAACCCTTAACTGCTCTAACAGAAATGATTACATACTTACTTCTAAGATTTACCAGTAAAAACTTGGACTTATTATACTTCAGATTTTTACAGTAACATATACATAAGAGCCTTAGTGCTGTGAAAGAAATTGTTACATAGTTACTATGAAATCGCTTAATCGAAAAATAAGATTGGACTGATTCATGACGGACACTCTTTCTGTACTAAACAGGGCAAATATTATTAAAATTTAACAATTTAGAAGTGTGTATTACTAAGTATTAGGTAACAAGGTTCTAAACAAAAAAAGTCCTTCCGGCAATGCCGGGAGGAAGAGGTAGCTTTCATATACTTATACATTTATTTATTTATTTTAAAGTAAGTTACATTGTTCAAAAATACTAAACTCAAATTAGTGGAAATAATCTTATAAAATTAGTGATTTTATAAGTCGTCGTGAATGCTAGTTTTTGTCAAGACTGAATATTAATAGGAATTTTTAGAAATTAGTCATCTTTTATTCAACCTGGTTTTATTTTAAGCGATTTAGAGAGTCACCAAATTCCACGATATCATAAAGTGTAAACCATTTTAAAGCAACATGATGGATCGTTCAGGTCAGACCGTTTCAAAATGTCAGCCATAAGCAAAAATCAAAGTGCTATAACTCAATCATTTTATTAAGATATAGACAAAACAAAAAGTGTTCTGGAATCATTGTTTTAAGTTTTAATACGTAAAAGAAAAATATTTTTCAGCTTTTAATTTTTTCGCATTTAATTTTAAACTTTAAAAATTTTTACAAATTTAAAACGGCTACCATTTTGAAACAAAATGGTGGATGATGTTGGCCAACGAACTCGGTCGAGACATTTGTATGTACTATGTACATACCAAGTTCCATTGAAATCGGTTCATAAATACGCGTGTTATCACGTGACAAAATCAGATCGTTTCAAAATGTCAGTCATATGAAAAATTCAGAGTACTATAACTCAATCATTTTGTAAGATATAGACAAAATAAAAAGTGTTCTGGAATTGTTGTTTTAAGTTCTAACACGTAAAAGAAAAATATTTTTCAAATTTTGATTTTTTTGCATTTAGTTTTAAATTTTAAATTTTTTAAAAAATTTAAAATGGCCACCATTTTGAAACAAAATGGCGGATGATGCTGGCCAACGAACTCGGTCGAGACATTTGTATGTACTATGTACATACCAAGTTCCATTGAAATCGGTTCATAAATGCGCGTGTTATTACGTGACAAAATCAGATCGTTTTAAAATGTCAGCCATATGAAAAATTCAAAGTGCTATAACTCAATCATTTTGTAAGATATAGACAAAATAAAAAGTGTTCTGGAATCGTTGTTTTAAGTTGTAACACGTAAAAGAAAAATATTTTTCAAATTTTGATTTTTTTGCATTTAGTTTCAAATTTTAAATTTTTTAAAAAAATTAAAATGGCCACCATTTTGAAACAAAATGGCGGATGATGCTGGCTAACGAACTCGGTCGAGACATTTGTATGTACTATGTACATACCAAGTTTCATTGAAATCGGTTCATAAATGCGCGTGTTATCACGTGACAAAAATCAGATCGTTTCAAAATGTCAGCCATAAGAAAAATTCAAAGTGCTATAACTCAATCATTTTGTAAGATATAGACAAAATAAAAAGTGTTCTGGAATCTTTGTTTTAAGTTCTAACACGTAAAAGAAAAATATTTTTCAACTTTTAATTTTTTCGCATTTAATTTTAAATTTTAATTTTTTTTAAAAATTTAAAATGGCCGCCATTTTGAAACAAAATGGCGAATGATGCTGGCCAACGAACTCGGTCGAGACATTTGTATGTACTATGTGCATACCAAGTTTAATTCAAATCGGTTCATAAATACGTTAGTTATCGCATGTCAAAAATCAGATATATATATATATATATATATATATATGGTTATATATATATATATATATATATATATGTCAACATTGGAACGGAGGGTGGTTTTGGGGTCTGGGGGTCATGATCGGTGAAAATATACCAAAATTTTCCGGAAGTGCTTTCCTCCGGACGGCTGCAATAGGTAGCTTTTTACTTTTTGTAATGAAAGCTACCTAAAACGAAATTTCAAGCGTATAGTAAAACAGTGAAAAAAGACAACAGCAACAATAAAGATTAGATTATAAATTAGCTACATAAATATAAATTAGGTACACGAACTAATTCTAATAGGGCAGAAATGGTAATCTCTCCATCGATTTTAAACAATTTATCATACGTAAAAAAATAACTCAAAATTAGTTTACTTTATTAAGCCAGTTTCGCATAATAAACAAACTTCTAACAAAATTAATTGCTTATAAAATGAAATTTTACGCTGGAAATAGAAGGAAAAAACACTTTTACCTTTATGAAATCAGTGCTTAACAAAGGATAAAACAAAACTTTTTTCTAACTATTCCTTTGACTATTCAGAGAATATTACTTGCTATTATGTTTCAGATCATTAATTATTTTCTCTTTACGAACGTTAAATATATTACAAGTTGTAAGTGGTAATGAAGCAAATAGTATTTCTAGAATTCGGAAAGAGGTAAACATATTGGCGAAATTCCCAACTATTTCTGTGCTGAAAACAATGTTAATTGAAAAGGAATTTTAGTAAACCTCGGATAACTATTTTTTAATTACTTTTAGTGGTAAATTCTTCTAACTATGCTAATCCATAATATTTATAAAAATTTACGATACGAAAGGTTTTTATCTTTAGTACCGTGCAAAAACTTTGCATAGATATTGATTTTTACTAATTAATTTTCAAAACAAAACCCGTATGAAAAGATAGGGAATTGAAATGATGGATTACATAAAAAGATTCTTTTAGCATTTTCGTGCATCAATACTTTTATGATTAAGTACAACTATAATTAAAAATAGCAAAAAAGGTAGATTTATCCATCTTTTTATATGAATGGATTATCTACAATTCCAGGAATTCAACTTTCTCTGTTTTTACACATTATGATAACAGGTATTAGTTATTTTGTTTTATATTTTTAAATATTTTTACACTTTTCTATCTTTACAAGAAGAAAATATTGGATTCATGAAAAATTTCAAAATCTGGTTTTTGACGGATTAGAAAACTTGAAAAACATGTTTTTACAAAATGTTTGTCTGTCACTGTCTGTTTGTATGTGACAAAAATTTTTTGAATGCTAAATCTCAAGATAAAAGCACGAACTTTCACAAAACTTTAGATTCTGTAGATCTTGATATAAACTAGATCTGATTAGCTTTTGGTGCATGTCGCTCAACAGCTGGCGCTACTATTCCGCATTATTCATAATTTCCACAAAAACCATACCTCAAGAAGTAGTGCATGGATCTTCATAAAACTTTAGTTTTAGTTAGTAATTAATATAACTTGTTGCTGATTACGTTTTGGAGCAAATCGCTCCATAGGTGGAGCTTCTATGATTATCGCAACAGCTCTATTTCAAGAACTAATGCACCGAATTGCACAAAACTTTAGATTCTATGAGACCTTGATATAAATTTGATCTTATTAGGTTTTGGTGTATATCGCTCAACAGGTGATGATGCTAAGCTTCATTATTTACAATTTTCACAATAGCCATATCTCAAGAACAAGCGCATGAAGTTTCATAAAAATTTACTTTTCGTTAATGCTAGACATAACATGGTGCTGATTACATTTTGGTACAAATCGCTCAACAAGTGGTGCTGCCATGATGCATTCTTCGTGATTATCACAATAGCTATATCTCAAAAATTGATACTCAAAATTTTGTAAAACTTCAGATTTAGTTTTACCCTGGTCTAGATTAGTGTTGTTTGGTTTTGGGTGTAAATTTCCCTACAGATGGCACTGCTTTGCTACATTTTTCATGATTTCGCAATAAATGTATCTCAAGAACTAATGCATGGACTTTCATGAAACTTCAGATTCAGTTTGTACCTGATAAAAATTTTATCCTGTATAGTTTTTGATGTACATCATGCATCATGTGGCTCTGTTATGCAGACTATGAAGACTTTTCATTAGCTCTATCTCAAAAACTAATGCACAGATTTTCATCAAATTACAGATTCAGTTATGAGTTGTTGCTGACTACATTTTGGTTTAAACCACCAAACCGGTGGCACTGCTATGCTGCATTGTTTGCTGCGTAGTTTGGTTTTGGGTGTAAATCGATCTACAGATGGCTCTGCCATGCTGCATTTTTCTCGATTTGGTAATAAATGTATTTCAAGAACTAATGAATGGATTTTCATTAAACTTCAGATTTAGTAAGTAAATGATAATTAATTGATCCTGATTAGTTGTTGGTGTAACCATCCCAGCATGTGGTACTGATATGCAGATAAATTTTTCAGAACAATAAATTCAACAAGAACAATTCAGAACAATTTGGGATAACCCTATTTCAAAAATAATGCACTGATTTTCATCAAACTTCAAATTCAGTTAAAAGTTTATGTAAGTTGTTGCTGATTAGATGTTAGTATAAACTACCTAGTATGTAGTGCTGCTATGCTGCATTTTTCAGGATGTATTAACATGTATAACATAGAAAAAAGTTTTGGAATTGCCACATCTGACAAGTTTAATATTTATTTACCTTGAGTTTCTTCAGCGAATACATGACAAATATGCATGTTTTGTTACTGTTTTTATTTCTGATCTCACGGAATTTGATTGGTTAACAATTTATGAAATGCATTATGAAAATAAATAAACTCAACAGTCTTTAAAAAAAATTCACTAAGAATCCAGTCCATAAGTTTAGTTTAGTTTCTAGATATTTACGAATTTTGTGTCTGAGCGATCTCACTTTGCATTTAAATCCGATCTCTCGAGAAATATCATTAGCTAATATGCTTACTGGATAAAAAACAACGTAGAAATATAAGAATATTCAGGAAGAAACATAAACTGGTCAAGTTTCAAGAAGAAGCAACTTTTAACGATGGTAAAAATTACATGGCAACCTAGCCATAATGTTAGGGATGCATAAAACAGGAAGGTGACGAAGTTTATCCAATCAAATCTTAAAGGAAATCTATGTCAAACAGAACAGAGCATTTCAGTTTTGTTGAGTTGGCGTAATTGAGCCGAATTCGTAAAGATAATAGAATGAATCACAAAAATAGAGAACAGTTTTGTGTTTTTAATGGAAATCCCATAAAAATAATGTAATAATTCATTAATAAATCATTCATATCATTTAACGAATAAAAAAAAATTAGTATTTTTTTAAAATATAAATTTCGGATGATTTTACAGCAAATGTATGCCACCTCAATTATTCAATTGTTAGTTTTTGCCTGCGCAGTTAAATTATGATTTTTTAAATTTAATAAATGCTTATTATTAAATTCTAGTAACCATGACAGTTTTAAAAAATAATATAAATTGCAAATTTATGTATAAATAATTTCTTTAAAAAAAAGATTCTTTAAAAAATATTAATATATTTCTAACATTTTATTTATGAAGAGAATCCTCATTACATTAATATATTACATTCAAGTAATTATTTACTTAAGTGAGTCTGCGAAAAAAGAAATGAATGTAATTCTTTCCTTTGTATTTATTTAAATTGATGGTTGGTCTTTCAATTTGACAAAAAAAGAATACATATTAAAAGATATTCTTAAAATTTATGATCAACGATTCCCCCAAGTAAAGATTAATTATGGTAAGCTCGTAAAAATTTTTATGAATAAAAATAATAAATTAAATTTTGTGTATTCAAAACAGTCATTACAAGAGGAAAACGGAAACCATTTCTTCAATTCTTTAGACTGGTCAATCGTTTACGTAAAATAAAGTCATTCATTATACAGAAAGAGTATTGTATAAGCGAATTCTTACTTTGTATATCAAAGAAATTACCACAATTATTTTTTCCTGAACAACAAAAATTTCTTTGGAACGATTCAAATATTTTTAAACCATGTTTTCCTTTATTTTCGGAGGGAATGATGTTTACAGAAATCTTTAATGAAAGGATTAACATATAATGTTATATTTTCATTTTATAAGCCATTATATTTGCATTTTTATTTAATGTATTTTTATTATTAAATAAATTTAAAAAATATTTCGAGTACATTATTTATAGTACAGCCAGTCGTGTCGTTTAAATTAGTCTATGTAATTAACTTTTAAGGTTATTGCTGCTAACTTTGGGCACGGAAACACATTTGTAAATCTTAATAATGCATCGACACTTAGTTGCCAAGAAATTGTTGCTTTTAGAGCGGTATTTGTCAATAACAGCATATGGATAAGCTAGTTTATATTCTTTGAACAAAATATGGAATCCAACCGTTATTTGGACAATTCATGGTACGCCTTTTTTTAAGCAATTTATAATTGATATTTCTAAATTGGATTACATTTATCACATTTTTCACTAATCTCATATTATATGTAACTAACTTATTTTATCCATTTATATATACTTTAACTCATGTGCTTTAATTCATGTGCCGTGCAAGAACTTCACACAAGTTAGAAGTGGCTACGTTTTTTAAAGGTCCAAACAATTATTTTTTTTAGCTAAAAACCCTATTAATTCCTAAAGCACTTGAGAAATTTCTATAAAAAGTGTTTTCGTGATGTACTATAAATATAAGATCTTATGTGGCAGATAGTTTTAAAAAGTTTTAATTAGTTCAGAATAAAAAAAAAATAAAAAGTTGCCACTACTCTAAAATCAAATGCTTTATTAGCATAAAAACTGTATGCCATAACCCTTGAGCATAATTTAGATTCCAGATTTTATCTAGAATGGTTGAGTAGTGTTTGAGGAAACTTGTCTTAAATTTTGCATAGTTACCATAGCATTGCAACCTGTCTTGTTTCCTCTTAATACTTCTAGTTTAAAATTTATTCATCTAAATATTTTTTAATTTATCCCTCATAAATCTTTTCATCAAATAGTCAAACATTGGTGTTAAAAAGAAATCTGGAAAATAAATCCTCCTATCGATATCCTAGTGCAAAGATCACTTTTTCTGGACAGGATATTAATATAAAAAATCACTAAAAGTCTCCAGGTATTCATAACATAAACTTTAAGATTACTGGTATATAATTTTTGTTCTGAAAATTTTCTGATTATTCTCAAACTGTTTAAAATAAATTCAAAACTTAAAATAAATGAATCTCTAAGGTATGAAAATTAAACTATATGAATATGAATATGAACATGAATATATGATAATTAAAATATATTAATTCGCTTAAAATACATGAAATGCAAATATAAATAAGGCAATTAAGTTAGGAATCTTACTTAAAACTTCTAAAATTTGGGTTACTGTCGTTCCTTGATCACTCACATATACAGGAAATTATATCTCACCGAGTTACCATACTTGCTTTGATCAGTAAGTGACAGGTTTGCTTAACTGGCCCAGTCCTCGAAACCTTAAATTTCAAAATTAGAAATATTTTCATAGGGACGATATTTAAGCATTTCCTCTATATTAAAGATTGTGATTAAGAAACACGTCACCGTCAAATTTAATAAAAACACTATTTTTTGCATACAATTTATGGTTATCAGTTTTATTACAATAAAATTTAATAAAAAAAACAATATTTTTCTTATTGAAAACATATCGATTTTAAAAATAATTCAAATAGTCAACTTATGTACAATCAGTTTACTGGAAAAAAATAAAAGTATTTTTGGTATTTTTAACTTTTTAATTATGAAAAGAATATTCATTGCAATAGAAGTACCATATTCTTATTTATTTTAGTAAAATTACGAAAAAAAAATCTTTAATATTTTTAATGTACGTGATATTTTGATTACACTAGCACAATTACTAGATCTTCAAATTGATTATAATACGTATAAAGCATATTTCTAAAAAATTATCTTAAAAAATACCCTAGAGTCAAAGCTATTTATAGCAAGCTCGTAATAATTCCCTCGATGGAAAGATTAAAGGGTATTACTAAAAATTACCCAAAATTATTATTACAGAGGTAAAACTCAAAGCATTTCTCCCACACTTTCGATTCGCTCCCCATTCATACAGAGTCTTGCGATTCAGTGAAAAAACGGCGTAATTTTTAAGCAAATTGCTAGATTCTATAAGGAGATAAATCACTGATTATTTTTAAAAAAAATTAAAAATCCTTTCAAGAAATTGTAACTGAGGTGACACCTCACTAATACATGGATTCTTATGGGTTCATTCTTCTTCAAATCGCTACTACAAACTTTTAAATCTATTTTATACTTATCTTCGTTTTTGAAAACATAGTTTTAGATGTATTAAAAAATTATTGGTGACAAAAAAATAGATATATATATTTTTAATATAAATATGGTCAATATCTCCAGTAACTGATACCATCCCTAACTTTAAAATTCATTAGCTGGTACCTAATTTAAAACAAATCATTTTACAAAATAATTTTACAAGAAAATGTTTATTACTTACTCATGAACGTAATATAGATAGATAATTTCGAAAATCGAAATTTTTTTGATGGATTTTCATGTTTCAGACACTGGAGATTCGGACAAACATATTAAAAAAAAAAAAAATGTTGCCGCTTACTTGTCTGTGTTTCTGTCTGTCCCTCTGTCCTTCTGCCTGCGTGTGTTTTTGTACTTAGCATGTAAAGCCTATTAAAGAATCCAATTTAATATCAGTAACCTCAATTACTCGGAACTATTTTTTTTTATTTCGGACTATCGAAATATTCGTTCCAGTGAAAGGTATATAAAAATTTTCTATGTTTTTTTATTTTAATGAGAGGACGTAAAAGACAATAAAGTAACATAATTAACGAAGTCGGTCCCACAATTAGTCGGCGAGATATTTGTAATCATATTTTCCACACTCTTCGATTTTTCATGACCCTGTATTTCACTCAAATTTCAATTCAAAGACGTATTTTAATTTTATACGAGTTGCTTAATTCGACGCAGTAAACTGTCAGTTAATATGATTACTATTTTTGGAGTTATAAGGATGTTTTATTTTACGCAAATCAGATCTACTGTAGTAATTCGGCTTTTATATAATTTGTTGAAATTGGTTCATTAACAATTCATTAATAGAACTTTAATTAGTATGTGTTAAAAATATTAAATATTACGTTTAAATTTTATTTTGGAATTGCAAAGCATTTTAATAAATAGTTTACACATATTTTATTATGATGTTTTATATTACGCATATCCATGATGGGTAAGTATGACGATGGCTTCCCAATGACTAGTTTGGTTTACATTTTGCCGAAGACTCAGTTATTGGTGTTAGGTGTCAATTACCAGAGGTTTCACCCTATGAATTATTTATGTGCAGAAAAAGAGAGAAAAGAAAGTGACTTAAAAGTGGCTGATCTCGCAGTCTTCAATTGCATTATCTTCTGTTAAAAGATGTTTTTAGATAAAAAATAAGATTTTTTTAATTTGTGTTTGCAATTATATAATGTGAGGGTTAGCCCCAAATATTCTCCAAAATGGAGTCTTTCACACAATGCAAAAGAGTGGGCAAAGTGCAATTCAATGATTATGTGAGGGAGTCGAAAAAAGTTAGAAAATGCGCCTTGTCAGAAAATTAGGGTCGGAAGACGGGAAGTGCATAATTTAAAAGTGTAGTGAATAGGCTGTTCAATGATATATTAAGTAAGGAGGTCGAACAAAATTATAAAAGTGCCGGAGTCTCAAGTTATGTAAATGGAAGGTTTATAATATGAGAGTGTGATCCAAGGATGTCCAATGATGTATTATATGAGAGGGTCGGAAAAGTTTGGAAAATACCCTGTAAAAATTGGGTAGAAATTGAGAGCCGGGAGGTTTATTATAGGAAAAAGTTGTCAAAAAATTGTTGAATGATGAAGCACCCGGGTCCCACAGGTTGCAGAGTCTTAACTAAAATGAGGGATAAATCATTGCATAAATGGAGAAAGGGTTTGGAAAACGATGAATACGTATACTTATCTTCAAATTAACTTCAATAGTTTCCTTAATTTTCTGAAATTAGTGATATTCAAAAATTCCATCGTCAGTGAATTCAAGTGTAAACAGGTGATTTATTTTTATACATAAAAGTGTCCATCTAATGAAGCTTACTTCTCATTTTCAGAAAAATAATGATACTTATTCAATGAGTTTTTAAATTAATAATTTTACTAATGATAAAAAAAAAATTAATTTCGAGCTAACCAGAAGAGGGCTTGAGCTACTGTTATCCAAAATTGCGGCCTTGTACATGCGGTCGATAGCCATCGCGGACGCACGAATAGAGCAAAACTTTTTTTATTAAATAGGTATAAAGAATACATGCACTGATATACTAATGTAGGTAAATTATACTTTATATTTTGATTTATTCAGACATTGTTTTCATTCTTGGATCAGTCTGCTGTGAAACCATTACAAATTTTATACTCCCATTACTTTTTTTTACAAATAATATTATTCATCATCAGCAAGACTATTTATTAATTTACTATAAAAATTTTGAAAACACTTTCTTGTAAAAGAAGAAATAAATTTCGAAATAATAAATAAATAAATGAATAAATAAATAAAAATGCAAAAATATAGTTTTATTGCTTATTATTATTATTATTATTAATTTACCTTAATCAAGGACAAAATTATTTTTACATAATATTTGCGTTAAACAACCAGAAATTTATGTCGATATTCGCATCCAAAGAACTCCAGGATATTGAATATTATTTAATAACTCTATAGAACTCTACAAATTTGGGATAATTTTTCGTAGTTTTTTTTTAAAGGCAACTAGAAAAAAGAAGATATTGTAATTTCTTTTTTATTTACAATTGTATATATTATTATTATTATTATACTTATGATAAACTGTTATACTTTCATAAAATATTATTAATGTACATAAATTATTATACATAATATTCAATAATTTGTAAATGCTGACAGTTATTAAAAATTCTTCCTGGAAAGTTATGTAAAATGACATGTGCAATGAGAATTTTTTATTGAAAAACACGATTTTTGAATAAAATAACAACGATAGATGGCGCTGCAAGCAACAAGTTTTAAATAAGGACCCGATTTTTGGCCTCCCTCTGTAGTGATGTGAAAAATAGATATAAAATTTCTGATGTGATTTTGAGTTGTCAAGCATTTTTGTTAATAGGACATACTCCACATATTTAACCTCCTTCTTTCGTATTAGCACACAAACAAGACAGAGGCCTAAAATCATCCCCCAATTTATTGCTTATTGATTGCAGTGTAACAAATCCCTACTACTTTGTACAAAGATCGAAAATCGCTGTAAAAAATTCTCATGGCATCTTTCAACATTCTCATGCGAGAAATTTTTTATTAGCAGTTTCCATTTGATAGTTACTGAATTTTAAAATCACTCAGTTCCTTTTAGGACATCCAGTATTAGGACATTCAAAAATATAAGAAACATATATTCAAAAATTTAAGATAACTTTTACAGAAACTCTTTCAAACTGCACTGAGACGATATAAGTCATAATCTAAAATTTAGATCTAATTTTTGTTCTACGAGTGTAAGAGATATGTTATTCAAATTGCTGAAATTCTCTTTCGCCTGCATGTAAACAAGCAGGTAATATTTTTGCTATGCTTTTATTGCTGATAAAAAATTTATTAGAAAAGATACAAATAGCGTAAAACTCAGTTGTTATGTAAATTTAGAACGCATATTTTAATACTAAATCACCTTTAACATGGAATGCATTTAAAAATCTTCTAATGCACATATCTCGGGAATTTAAACAAATCATGCTTTACATAAAAGCTCATAAATTTATTGTTTAATGTTCCATATGATATTTAAAATAAATCTTACATGACAAAATAAAAAGGTTGTTTTATACGGATAGTATTATATAGGCGTAATTTTATGTTTTTATTATATTCGGTTATACTTAGAAACATAAACAATTCGTAACCCTTTCTTTAAATTTATTGAAGTATTTTGTAGAAATATATTGCATTTTATTTTTGATGTATGTACTATGTTATATTTTGTATTTTTTTTTACTACGCTGTTTCTTTATCAGTTGATAGCATGTACGTGGGTGCCATGTTCGCAACAAAATTCAGATAAAAAATTTATATGGTATTTTCCCTAATATAATTGAATTAATTTTCCTGTTAATAAATCTTCATGATTTTTTTTGAATGACATACAAATTGTCGCCACACATTTTGTTGTATAAAATAAAGAAGGAAAAAATATAGGGTTTAAAGTTCTACTAAACGTGATCTGAGTTTACTAAAATTTTACAAATCATTTTTTAATTATCTTTCGTAACTGATCTCAGATTCAAACAAAACAAAATGATAGAATTTTAATATCAGATATTTAAACGAAAATGGTAGAATTGCTTTTGAGCCTAAATGACTATCCCTTATGGTTGTCATCCCTTCAGGTATGTCAAATAAATGACCCGCGGCCCTGAACTGGCCCGATGTGGGCCGCCCAGCCTTTCTCATTATATTTGTGTGTAATTCAGTTGCTTTCAGATATATACACAAAATACATTTTATAGGAAAACACACAAACATGGTGCTAGAGATGTTAAAAAAGAACATGTATATATCAGTATTGCCAGTTAGAAAGGTATTTTCTATAATCAGGTTGCTAGCACACTTTTTTAATCATAATTTTTGTTTTATTTATTTCTTCATTAAAAGAAAGAATATTTTTATTCAGAATATGATAGTAGTCTGAATAAAAAAAATTCCTTTCATCTGGCAACATTACTGCATGTAGACATTTAGAAATGAATTCTAAATTTCAGCTCCAAAAAATTGTGAATAGAAGGAAACAAAATCGAAATGCAGTAAAGTGCAGAATTTTCAGTCGGAAAATTAAAAAAAAAAAATCGTAAATTTTGCACAAGTATCTTATTTGAAAATTATGAGTTTATGTCGAATCGGCATTGTTACGCTTTTTGGATGTACACACATGTTGTGTTCATTAAATAATAAGAAATATTTTGTAAATTTAATAACATTTGAAGCTAATTAAGAACAGTTACAATAAAAAAAATCCAAAAATAAAAAAGAAAATATCTTGGAACTATAGGTAATGATTATAAACAGATCTAAGTTTTTATACGGTAATTTTATGGAAAGAATTTTAATAACTTACATTTTATATAGATAAATTATAAATGTGAATTATTTAAAGATCACCAATAAAATAAGTACCTGGAATTTTCATTTGAAATTACAAAACATCGTACTGAACTTCAACCTCAATCGAAATTTCAATATTATCACGTCTTTTGACATTATTTTCTTTCCAATTATAATTTATTATGTTGACAAAACTGTTAAAAATGCATTTCATTTTAAATGATAGAAAGATGCAGTATTACAAAAATAAAGGAAATGCAAGTTTATTAATATATTAAAAATGAATTGTAAAGAAAATTTTCAAACTTCAATAATAATAATAATAATAAATCTCTTTAACCTGTTTACTTTACTTTTAATGATTATTTAAGAATGATTATTTTAGAAAAATTATTCGAATAAAGCGTTTGAATATCGCACCACTTTAAATTTTAAAAAGCAAAGGTATCAAACTTTCATGAATAATTTGAAAAAAGTTTGTAATGATATTTTTTAACAAATCTAACTTTAATATAAACGGATTAAATAGGACTACTTGATTATCCTATCGACCCATTTCGACAAATTACATAAATCGCCAAACTACTCCGAAATTATACAAATTGGCACAGATTTTACTTTAAATAAATTAGTAAAATATTAATAAAATACAAATAAATAGTCAAATTAAAAATAAGTTATGATACACAAACACATCTAACGTATTTAATGTCAAGTGTATTTGACATTAACGACAAGCCATTTGTGGCATTTAGCCTTATAGGTTGGCGCTAGTCTTTTGGCCGATGTAATAATTAAGTAATTAAAGAAACATCTTTATAATTCCAAAAATGCTAAATGTATTAACCAACAATTTACTGACTTGGGTGATATGTTTTATTTCTAATCAATTGTCACACCATGGTAGGAAGACTTAAATGCTGCAAAATTTAGAACAAATATAACGAAGAGAGAGTATATTTATGTATCGATGAACATTCTATTTGTTAGAAAACGAAAAGAAATCACAAATTACTCAAAGCAAGTAGTAATTACATAAATTGTCGAAAACTTACAGCATAACATATTTTGCATAATAATAATATGTTATAATAATTTATGGAAGGAAAAACGTTCAGGGTAGCGTTTTACTTAAAATAATTTTGAAAATTCATGCGAGTAGAATCACGCAGATCTCAATTTTAGTAATGATCATGCTCTCCATAATGGTAGACGGCATATTATCATATGTATTTTACGTTCCCAAGGCCTCCTTATTGTGAAAATTCCCCTTTATAATGATTATAGATTTACGGAGCAGTAAATATACAAGATCCTATCACAAAAATCACTATTTTTTTATTATTTAATTTTTTCAGAGATACTTAAGTTTATCGCGGGTAATGCTGAGTTAGTCTACTTGATTTTCATGAAATAAAATAAAGAATAAATAATTGATAATTAATTTGGATAATCAATTTGGCGGTCGCAGATTAAAATTAATTAATAAGTCATTTATCTTGCATAATACTAATTTAATAAGCTAATAAAAATACAAAATAATACATATAAAAACTTCACATTTGAAATGATAAAAAAAATTATTTTCTTATCTACAAAAAATAGTTGCCTCTATTAGTAAGAATTTGGGAAGATTGGCTATTTTTTTTTATCGGAATAAGATACAAGAATGAATGAGTTTCAGAGAGAAAAGAAACTTGTTGATAACTTTTCTTGTGCCGAAGCAATCATTGTGCCTTATAAGAAAAAAGAGACACTTTTAATCAAGATAGTTGCATAAGTTTTGGACGACTGATGAGTTTGAGAAAAATAGGGTATATCCAAATATGTTCCGTAACTGAAAAATCTTGAGAAATTTTTAAAAGAAAAATGCCCCCATCTTTTTTTAATTTTCGTCAATGATCATTTCATAAGATATTTCAAAAATATAAATATTATACATTTAATCTTTGCCTTAATTTTAAAATCAATATTTTTTAGATAGACTGACGCAACAGGAATTTAGTTTAAAAAATAAAACAAAATCATTAAGTATACATACAGCAAATAGATACTAATTAATTAGAAATAATTTTTTAAAAACAGTGTATGAAATTTGGAATTAAAAAAAAATATTTTTTTTTGGCTGAAGATTTTATATGGTGCAATGACTTTACCAAAATAAGACTTTTATGAAGTTTTTGGCAACATTTTCAATAGTACATCCAAAAAATATTCTGAATAGTTCATTTTTTAATAGGCATACAAAAATATGTAATATGTATATAAAATATGCATACATTCTTCACACTCGACCTGGTATGCAGACCTAGAATTGATATTATATGAAATTGGATTCGGAAGAAGCAATTTTGTTAATTTGGAGTTTTACAGGCAAGGCATATTAAAAAGGTATTACTGTTCTTAATTTTTGTTTTTTTGTTGCAGGTAAGGGGGAGGCCAGGCAAATGCTGTATTAATTTTATTTGATAATTTTAAAATCATAATAGACTTCTGTATATTATAAAGGTTATTTTAATTTTTATATTATTTTTTGTTTTTGTTGTGCTTAAATATTTTTTATGTTGATTAAATCGTTTTTAGTTTGCTTTTCTTATTAAAAAACTACCAGTTTTGTTACTATTTATTATTTTTGAATGCAGGTTTGGCAGGCATTCAGAAAACTGCAACAATTTAAACTTTTTGAGAAAAAAGGGAGTGGGATTAGACTCGTCTGTCCTCCCTCTGATGAGAACGGACTGTTTTTTCTTGCCAGTATTTTGTTTATAGTTAATTGTTCATTGTTAATTGTTCACATTTAGATATGCACTCTATCTTTTGAGTTTTTACACTTGTATTTTTAAAATATGAAAGTTATTATTATATGTGCAGTTTTTAATTGAAAATAATGTTAAACTAATTTTTGTAAAATTGGGTTTAACCCGAAAAAAACTTGCAGGAATCTGCACTCAATCTAAAATCGAGCCGAACCAAAAACATAGTTTAATAAACCTATAACAAAAATAGTGAGCACAGGGAGGTTACTGAAAAGGCTAGTCAGTATAAAAGTTAGACTTTTTTTATTTCAACACATTTTGCATAACTATTTTGAGTTGTTGATAAAAATTTCTTCAGTGGCATTTTGTCATGTCTGTATTCTTGTAATTCTTTAAATACTACATAAAATAATAATGGGCTTTAAAGATTTTTTTATCCCTCCCAAACTGGTAAACTCCCCTCCATTTGCAAATGTTGGTAGGGAGACTCCCCTTCTTTGAAAAATTGAATTTCAAGCCCTATATATATATATGGACTAAGCTGTATAAAAGCATTGATCCAAATACGAAATGTACAAAATAAATTTAAATATATGTATTCATAAATTTGCTTGAACACAATCCATTATATAAGATATTAAAACAAAATAAAATAATAGTGCCCAAATTACTACAAAATTTCCTTCTTGCTTTTCAATTTTGATCGTATATCTGAAACTTAATCATATACCTCGTTCCAATTTAAGCAACTCAAATTGTTACAATTTTAGCATTTTTAAAAACTGATAATAAAAGAGAAAGCAAAAAATCCGCCTTAATAATATATTATAATATATCTGTTTATTGTGCAATAATATGCACAATAAACAGATGTATTTAGATATATATATACGAAACACAGCAAATTAGCTTAGTTTTAAATAAATTATTCTCTTACATTTAGTAGAAAAAAATTAGATCAAAACAGCTAATTTTATATTCTTAAAAATTATTTGAAAACTGCACGTGGAAAGTGGTTGCTTCTTCTAATTAACGCATTCTGATGAGTAGGATTTCAGTGGCAGATCGTGTTTCTTTCATAATTTACGGCAGAATGGCAACGGTTCGTTTATAGCATTCGTTCAAATATAGCTACTGTCACTTAAGCAATTATTATCTTTAATAAAGATAACAATTGCTTAAGTGACAGTAACTATATTTGAACGAATGCTATAAATGAACCGTTGACATTCTGCCGTAAATTTTGAAAGAGACGCGATATGCTTTCAATGGGAGTTGTTATGAAGACTAACCAAAGTTGTATTAAGAATTAGAGTGAGTACAAAATTACTAAAATGTATAAAAAACTTCATTCTTAAAAAAAATTCGACATTTTTATCGTAACTCATTTCAGAAATGATACTGCCGTCCAAAAATCTTGGAGAAAAAAAGTTCACAAAAAGAAACAAACAATCTTTTCACATATCTTCGAATGCAATCTGATTATCTTAATAGATGAGATTTTGAAAGTTGAAAGCTTTTGTACGCTTTTACTTTTTATTTATTTATTTGATAATTTTTTGCTTTAACTTTCATAATTTTCTCTTAATCTCATCAAATCTATTTCCAGTTACTTTCGTTTTCATATAAAAATTCTATTTATTTTAATTCGCAATAGTATTTGAACACATAATTAAAAATTATTTAATTTTACTTTATTATACTGAAACGTAAAAATATTTTTTATAATTTAGTTAAATGCATTATTGATTTCTTAAATATCTATATTATATCTGCATTCAATCCGATCAGAGAGCATTAGAATATGCCTGTTATAAGCACTTAAAAATTTAATACCACTGATATTTCATTTAAAAATATCATTTATTTTTTCATTTAATCTGCAGTCAGTTAAATCAGAGATAATTAGAGCACGTCAGTTATAGGCAATTATAAATAAATACTTTTAATAGTTTATTTAATTACCATTTCTGCCATGTTTTTATTTATACTTATTTCTGCCAAAAGGTGTCTTTTAATACCTTTGCATTTTAAAATAAATAATTGCTAAAACTTCCGAGATTTCCAATAATTAATTAAATATAGATAATATGAGGAATATATTTATTCATTGGTCCGTATTTATTAGAGAGGATTTAATAAATATTTCATTTTAAATTTATTCACATGTTATAAAATCTAGCCTAATTCAACAATTTACAAAATATAAATATGCATAAATATAATCCAACATGTTTTACTTCAACAGAGACAACAATTAAAAAAATATTCTCATCTTCATTTTTTTTATATCATTAAAAAAATCGGACATTTTAATTTAACAAACTTTCAGTCTCATGTATGAAAATTCAATATTTGTAACAACAGCAACAGTAATCACAAAAAAGCAGTGTAGTAGAATTATTTCCTTATTCAAAACCTCATTTTTCGCATGAGTGGAACAGAATTCATCTGAATTGAACTCAGTGGCAGAATTAGAGAACAAAATGCGTTAATTCAGTTTTCAGAACTAGCCACTTCAATGATCTACTCTAAAATGCAACATGGAATAAAACAAGTAAATAACATAAATATACAGCAACTCTTGCATTTTCCGCGACAACAGAAATCGGAAATCTCTAATCCGATCGTAATTGATATGATGCTGTAAAAGGGTGTTGATATTTATGTGTGAATTTCTTTATAATTGGAAATTACGAAATCTTAGAAATTAGAAATTAAGAAATTCTTAAGGTGTCAAAAGAGAACTCATGGTAGATACAGGTATACCATACGCAGGGGTCGCAGCGCCCCTAAGATTTTCACACTTTCCTACCATAATTTTAAAACGATAATATTTAACGTAAAATATCATTGTAGGTGTTAAAAGAATCGTAAATGAAGAATTTTTATTTAAACTACTGGTAGAAAGGTGCGAAAATTTTAGGAATGCTGCGACCCCTGCATACGCAGATTTTTATATCTAGAATGGGCTGCAGGAAAATGATATCGCTCAATTCACTCAACATCTAGTGTACATAATTTTTTAAAAATGTAAATGTGAAGAAATTTTTAAACTTGAGAGAGATTTTAAGTTAAAATCCAGAATGTGTCTTTTGAAACCTCTTGGTAGAAGTAATGTTAAAAGCATCGTTTTTAAAGAATCGCCTTCAATTAGATTAGAAATTATTAGAACCTTTTCGTTATTGGTTTTTATAAAAAAAAACAATGTCGTTGACTATATAATTTAAAACTGGATTATTGCTAATTAATTATGTTAAAAAATATTGTTAAGTCATAAATATTGTAAAAAAATATTGTTATATCATAATATTACCACATTGTAAGCTAATTGAATGAACAAATATTTTTATCAGAATTCGCAGTTTTTTTAAGCTTATTTTTTATTCAAATATTTTTAACATAAATTATAAAAACTTTATTTATGTATTAGACTGAGGACGAAATTTCTAAAATAAAGTTATTCAAGAAGAAAAAAAAAACTAAACTCATAATAAAATGAAACATTCCATTGGAGCACATTTCGTAAATTAAATCAACTCCCGAAAATCGCGTGAAACGGATTTTCTGGATAAATTAAATAATGTTTTAAGTTACTATGGAAGCTGGCAATCTTAATAGATCAACTTTTGAAAGTTAATAGTTTTAGTACATTAGTTTTTCTTTTTCACTTGTACAATCTTAATCAAATCAAATGGTTCCATTTCCTTCGGTTTTGATGAAAAGAAACACAGATTTTCTATGTAAATTTATCTCGTCAGAATTACGTGAAAATAATTTACTTTTATCTTATTATGTAACAGCATAGAAATTCTAATGCGGAAATCTACGATGGTTGTGTCTTATAACTTTTAATAACTTATTTTTATGTATTTTTTTACCACTGAATCCAAAAGTGGCTTAGTTTTAGCTATCGCGTCTGGATTTTTTAGCAAATTTTGCCAAATTCGTAAATTTTGAAGATGAAATGTAAAAAAATAGCGAAAATTGATACTAAAAAACAGAAGATTTTTTTATATTAAACTTTTTTAAATTGATTTTTATAAATACTAGCCATCTTTGGCGACCAGTTTGGTCTCCCTTGAATGTATACTAAGCATTCATTCATTTTGCTTTTATTCATAATTTATTTTAATTGCTCATTTTTTTTTTGCCAAATTAGAAGATTCTGCTAGAGAAATAAACACAGATGTCATATACTCACCACATTGGCACGATAGCAACAAAATGGCAGTTATGGTAACCCTAATTGGTTATGGTAATTATTCTATTATTATTAACTAAACTTTTATATATTTATTATTATTTCCTTCTTAAAATACAGAAATTGGTTTAAAAATATGTATGCAACTGGTATTTGAAAACGAAGTTTTCGTAAAATTGGCGTAAAAAAAAAAAAAAAAAAAAAAAAAAAAAAAAAAAAAAAAAACGCACCAATGTGGTGTATATATGACATCGCTGCTGATAAATCAAGAACTCAGTACTTTTATGCTAGCATAGCGCAGATAATAAATCTACGTAATGTTGGGACTTTTGCTACAATTTTTTAGTAATTATACTTTGAAATTTCATTCATAAATTCACTTCTGAATAATTAGCATGAGCATCTATTAAATAATAATCATCTACAAGTATTATGGGTTCAACAGATAAATCATTTCTTCAATTAGACTACTAAATCAATTGAGATCTGAATTAAGTTTCCACCTACCTGAATCTTGTTGCTATAAATAATTAAATTTAAGATAAACCTCATAATTATTTTGAAAAAAGGGAAAAGAGGAATTAGAGAAGTAACTTAAAGTTACACGACCAAATTAGCTAATTCATTAATTAATGAAAACATCCCAATTTTTGCATAAATCAAAATATCTGAGAGACCACTTAACAAAAATGCAACAAAATTCTCAACCTATTCAAATCTCTAATTCACTGTAAGTTTGTAGCAATGATCCCAACTTTACCACTACTGTTTTGTAGGATGAAAAATACCTATCAATGAGCAAGAAAGAATCACAATTACATATCAATTAACTTTTAGCAAGGGAGTAAGAAGGGCAGAAATCTCTCAGATATTCAGAGAGCTAAGAAAGACATAATTTTTTTTTTTTTTTTTTTTTTTTTTTTTTTTTTTTTTAACAGATTAAAATATCAATATTAGAATAATCATCCTACAACACAAGTAATGGTATATGACCCTGATAGGATAATAGCAGTACATTTAAATTCCTTTTTTTTTTTTATTTTTTTTTTTTTATTGCGTTGTGAATTACCAACTCACTTTATTTCCTTTAGAATCCTAGAAATGCATTAGTATGAGAATTAAATACAAAACTCTTAGGAGTTGTTATAATAATTATTAACTTCTGAGGAAAATCAATTAAATATTTTCATTTTTAATTAAAATCACGAAGAGAATTTTGTAAAGTGAGTATAAAGTAAGCTCATCTATATTCATTAACAATTTCTAAGAAGGTTAAGGAGTTATTTCATTTAAGGATTAAACTTCAATTACATTGTTTGGAATAAAATTTCTTCATTTTTCATCTTAGAATAAGTTAGAGTTATATCCAGATGAATTTTGCTCACTAACCAAAATAAGAAAAATTTCTTCATCTGAGTTAAAGTTAATTAAACTTCCTTATTATTTGGATGAAGAGAAATTAGAGTAAAACTTCAATAAATATACATACACATTTCATTTGCACATTTACTTTAATATATATATAATGAAAGTAACAACTGACATTTCCTCCATTTTTCTCCCCTTTTTTTTTTTTTTTTTTTTTTTTTTTTTTTTTTTTTTTTTGATTCTTAGTAAATTATTTACATATAAAAAAAGAATTTTAACGATCAAAATAGTATCAAAATAATCTTAGTAAATTATTTATGTATATAAAAATGCAATATAATTATACAAATCAAACTTAGCATCAGAGTTAACTTACCAACTGGCGACATGTACCCATCATGTATTAGGTTCCGAAATTTATCGGTGCATCTTTAAGTTCCTTCCAGCTCGAAGCATCCGATATAAAATTCATTTCGAAAAACTTAAATCTGCACTGGAACAACTCTCGTAGCAGGATGCTTTTCTTTTTGTCGAAAAAAGGCGGAAAAGTTTTTTCTTCTAGCACCACTTGGTCACCAAAGCATCCGATATAAACTTCATTTCGAAAAACTTAAATCTGCGCTGGAACAACTCTCGTAGCAGGATGCTTTTCCTTTTTGTCGAAAACAGGCGGAAAAGTTTTTTCTTCTAGCACCACTTGGTCACAAAAGCATCCGATATAAACTTCATTTCGAAAAACTTAAATCTGCACTGGAACAACTCTCGTAGCAGGAAGCTTTTCTTTTTGTCGAAAAAAGGTGGAAAAGTATTTTCTTCTAGCACCACTTGGTCCCCAAAGCATCCGATATAAACTTCATTTCGAAAAACTTAAATCTGCACTGGAACAACTCTCGTAGCAGGATGCTTTTCCTTTTTGTCGAAAACAGGCGGAAAAGTTTTTTCTTCTAGCACCACTTGGTCACCAAAGCATCCGATATAAACTTCATTTCGAAAAACTTAAATCTGCACTGGAACAACTCTCGTAGCAGGATGCTTTTCTTTTTGTCGAGAAAAGGCGGAAAAGTATTTTCTTCCAGCACCACTTGGTCACCAGAGCGGATCCTCCACGATCTCAACGTCAAATTGTAAAAAAAAAAATTCAAGATATCATCCCAAAACGCCTCCCCCTCTCCCAAAAAAGGGGGGGCACGAAGTAGCTTCTCCCGTTTTACATCCTTCTCGCAGACCGGACTCTTGTCTAACTAAAGAAAGTTATACCAATTCTCAGGAATCATTTTACTGCGGGGGCTACTTTTTTTAGTAACACGGGTGTCCGCTTCTACACGTGCGTACCGGGGTGGGCTATCATTGGCTTAACGTAACTTTACTCTTTCCTATTACCAAATAAGGACATAACAGGGCAACACTACCCACGTGACACAAATCTCCACCCACTGAAGGGGCCAGGTGTCAAGATTGTCCAGCCAGCGGTTCCCACGGAAAAAAGGGGAGAGAAACATTTTAGCTTTCGTTTTTTTATGACGGTAATAAAACTTTCACTACCGTTGGTGGTCCTTATTCAAAGTAAAACATATATTCAGGATATATTTCAACGTTTGCTGCTCTTTTTCTTAAAAACGGTATTGTTAACATTTTTTCAGGCAGTAAAATTGCCCTAATAAATTTTTTAACAAGGCAGGTTTGCATTTCGAAAGTGGGTGGTCTTGCATGAGGCGGACATTAGTTGCTTTTTACAACGTCACTTGCAAGCATCATGCATTTATTTATTTATTTATTGGGACAGGGGTTCGTCCTCTTTTTTACTTAAAGTGTGGGAACACTTCGGGGAATGTTTTTTTATTACCCACAGAGTTGAACACAGAAGATGGGCAAATACAAGAAAAAGGGAAGAAAAAAAAATAGTGTGGGGGCATATGTTTTAATTTAGAAAAAAATAGAGAGGGAATTCTAATTTGGAAAAATTAATTTTAATGAAAGGCAAATGGTATATAGGCCTCAACAAGAAACTCCCCCACGTTGAAAAAAAAATAAACATTATTCGTTTTGGCCAAAAGAAAACAAGAATTTTATTTTTTTTAATTTGATGACCCCAGAAGGGCAGTGGAAGAAAGTCCTAACCAGGAATAAATTACAGGTAAATCCAAAATTAATGGCAAGGTGAAATGCTGAATTACTGTTGTACCCCGGTTAATCAGAAGAGTTAAGAATATCCACTAGAGCAGATCAAACAACGACCCGAAAAGTTGACAACTTCACCCTACTAACTCACCACACCAACTATGCACTCCGGAATGCAATGCTGGAGCTTGGATATAACACATGAAATTAAAACTTAAAATAGGAATTAAGTTATCTCTATTACCAAAGGATCCCGACTCACTACTCTACTCGGCCTAACCTATCAAACTTTTGAGTTCCCAATAATCTCCGTAGTTGCCCATAACAACTGGAACATTATCAAGCTGCAATTTCCCTATATGCTACTCTCTCTGGACATATGGAACCACCTTTATAAAAACTGAATGCAAGGAAATGTTGTATAAAAATTTTAAAAATTTCTGAAATTTTTTTGAATTCTGAAAGCATTAGTAATCCAAAAGGGCCTAAACTAAAAGAATTTTGAAAATTCATAATAGGTATATCATGTCAGCCGAAGGTATCACAGATATGTACACACATAAGTAAAAATAATATTTTGTACACATGTAAAAAAAGTAAATAGAAATGAACATAAAAAACATCTTGCATTACATAAACAAAAGGTATATATATAAATATGACATTGACATCTGACTGTATGTAGTGGGAATAAATGCATATAACACATCATCACATTACAATTACATAACAGTTTCTTTCATTAAAATCGATTGATATTTGCACCTCTGTATTGCCACAGATAAGCAATAACCATTGCATAAACAAATATTTTAGAAGGCCAGAAAATTTCACCAAAAGCAAGCACAGTGAAGTAATATTTACTTCACAAGAAACCTTGCCAATCGTTTTGACAAGGGATACGAATTTTCCTAACATACTCAAATAAAATAAATAAATAAAAAAAAGGGGGTGAGTAGATGGCTATATAAAAAAAAAAACAAATAGAAAAAAATATATATAAAATGCATATAAACCCGATAGGTATATACGTGAGGTGTGTATACCTGGCATTAGATAGTTTCTACCCCAAAAAAATTATCAAAATAAAATATTCAGATAGTTTTCAAATCTACATTAAAAATTGCAAAGTTATATAAAATGCTAAAAATTCAATAAAAGAATGAACTATCTACATTTAAAACCCTAATATATATAAAAGAGATGCCTTTAGAGATTCCGAGCAATATATATACTGCTATCACATTTATTTTTCCAAAGTTTCACAACCATAAAATTTTCAAAGACCTCAAAACTCGTGGAAAAATTCGCTAAAAAATCCCAAAAATGCATACAAACAAGGGACGGATTATTCACCTGGCAGCAATATACAGTAATATTACCAAAACTTTTGAGATTAAATTTGTGAAAGGCTAAAATCCATTGTGAACAGGTGCGCAACAGAATCAAAACAAACCCACTTTTGGCTCGAATATTTTCTAAGTTCCCCTATTTCGGACCGAAAGTTACTCAAAATATCTAAAATTACCTATATACAGAACCTATTTACACATCATACATTAAAATACACAAAGAATTAAAAGTAAACAATTCTAAATTTTATAATTCGGTCGTGAAATTCTATTCCTCAGGGAATATTCACTAGCGGACGACGCGCGCCCATTGTTTTGATTCGACTTAAAGCTAACTCGCTCCCGTTAACGACTCACACGGCTTGAATCATACGACGTTCCCATTTGCCGCATATCCGTTTCGCGGGTACCCGAAGTAGATACTTCCGTTTTTCCCTGAGCGCACCGAGACGTATCTTCATTTCCCACGACGGGATTATTTTGGGAAGGAATGACAGGGGGAAAATCAGCACCTATCGCTTGATTACTAGTTTCGTTTTGCTCTGCAGTTTCGTTTTCAGTACCGTCAATCCCTTGAAGTCGGTTGCTACTCTGGTGACCCTGAGTTTTAGGTTGGTCGGTTGCTGTCTGAGCAAGGGGTGGAGGAAACCAATTTAAAAACCGATTTCGCTTCCGTCGCTTAGGAAAATCGAATTGAGGATTCGATTCATTTGTTGACATCCGGTCGTGAGTTTTGTTTTGGTCCAAACGAGACATTTCATCCTGTTTATGTGCGTTTGCAATGCATCTATCTTTGAACAACGTAAGGCGATCCACATGTACAACCTCAATTTTAGAGGGATTAGCAATTAATGCAATTTTAAAATTGACATCACTCAGTTTTTCAGTGATTGTAAAAGGTCCGTTGTTTAATTTTGACAATTTTCTCGTAGTACCTGTAGCAATAGATGGATTAAATAACCACACTCTATCACCTACTTTTAAATCTTTAACGACCGCTGTCTTTTCTCTGTACTTCTCTTGGCTTTCTGATACTTTAACCAAATTATCATATACTTCAGCATATACTTTTTGAAGAGATGGAATCAACAGTTCACAGAAAGATGGGGCGTCATTATAGCTGAACCTAGGTGACTGAGAAAACAGGGTATACGGTAAATTTAGATTTCTACCATATAAAATTGCAGCAGGTGTTAATTTTGTAGAGGAATGCACAGCTGAGCGCATCGCTAACAGGGCAAATTTAAGTTTAGTATCCCAGTCTGATTGGTTCTCATTAACTATATGGCTAAGGGCGTTTTTTAACGTCAAATTTTGTCGCTCGATCTGTCCATTCGACGCCGGATGAAAGGCAGACGTAGTGATATGTTTAATGCCGAACATTTCGTAGACATGTTTGATCGCTTCGGATATCAGATTTCTCCCATTGTCTGTTGTTATCACCGCAGGCGCGCCATAACGCGAAATGAAATCAGCCAGCGTATCCGCGATAACGTCTGACGTGGTAGAACTAACTGCATAAGCTTCTGGCCATTTAGTAAACGAGTCGATATACGTGACAATAAAAGTGTTACCTGAAAATGTAATTGGTAGGGGGCCTATTAAATCCAAATGTACCTTATTCATAGGGAATTGGGGTGTTGGCATCCTCTGAAGGGGTGCATGCTGATTAGGTTTATGTGCTCTCTTTTGTTGGCAGCTAATACACGACTCTACTAGGTGCCTGATATCAGCCGACATTCCAGGCCAGTAAAAGTGCTCCCGGATGCGGTCAATTGTTTTCTTAAAACCTTGATGACAAGCCACTAGAGAATCGTGTGTTAGAGCGAACACTTGCTCAATCATATCCCTAGGCACTACTAATTTAATTGGATTATTTATTATATTGGAATCTCTCGTGTCCTCACATACAAGAATATCATCTCTAAAAAAAATTTCATATACCTAGGTGCGATATCTAAATTTTTGTCTAACTTACGGGCTATTTCACAGCACTTTTTATCGATTTTTTGTAACTCACTAATTTTATCAATTAAATTTGAATGTGGTACAAAAGTAGTTTCTTTTTCTACTTGTATACAAAAATTACTATTGCTAATTTCTGGTGTCTCATTAATTTTAGCAAATCTAGAGAGAAAGTCTGCTACACTATTACATTTACCCTTTATATATTTAATTGTAAAGTCAAAATCAGATAAAGTACAAATCCATTTTGCCATACGTGATGTAGGATCATGAATTTTTAACATAAATGTAAGGGGGGCATGGTCTGTAAATATGTGAAAATGGGTGTTAGCTAGGTAACATTTAAAATGATTCGTTGCCCACACCAGAGCAAGAAGTTATCTTTCAGTAGCAGAGTATCTTGTCTCTGCATCTTTGAGTCGTCTGCTAGCAAACGCTACAGGGTGAATTTTATTTTCCTCATCTAGTTGTGACAAAACAGCACCCAACGCTTCACCACTCGCATCGGTATAAACATAAAATTCTTTACTAAAGTCAGGTAAAGCTAGGCATGGTTTAGAAATTAATGCTTTCTTTAAATCTCAAATTCTTCCTGGGCTTCCTGCGTCCAGGCAAAGTGCCCAGTTTCCTTTGTTAAATCAATTAAATTTAATGTTCTTTTTGTAAAGTCAGGTATAAAACGCCTGTAAAATGAGAGGGTACCAATGAATGATCTGACACCTTTACGGGTGGTAGGCGGTTGCAATTTTTCGATAACTTCAATGTTTTTATTAATGGGGGATACTTGCCCGCTATGAATTTCGAAGCCAAGATATTGAATTTTGTCAGTTAAAAAGGTGCATTTACTGGGTTTAAGTTTTAATTTATGTTGACGGAGACGTTCGAATACTAAATTTAGTTTATCTAGGTGGGATTCTATGTCAGAAGATGAAATTACTACATCATCAATATAAGTTAAAATACCAAGGTCTGTTAAGTCTCCTAAAATGGCATTCATTAGTCTTTGAAAGCTATTGCCCGAATTTGCTAGCCCAAAACAGTTACGTGTCCATTCAAATAATCCTTTATGTGTAATAATGGCGGTTTTATGTCTGTCCTCTTGTCTAATAACTTGTTGAAAAAAGCCGCTAGTTAAGTCTAGGGTTGAAAAGTATTTGGATCCTGCTAGAGAGTCGACAGATTCTGTAATATTGGGTATAGGGAAAGCATCTTTAACTAAATTTTTATTAAGTTTTCTGAAATCTACTGCCAATCGATAAGATTTATCTGCTTTTTCAACCAAAATAACAGGGGATGCATATTCAGACATGGACGGTGTTAAAATGTTTGCTTCAAGTAAGATATTAAGCTGCTCTTCCATTTCTTTTCTTAATCTGTATGGTACTCTATAAGCTTTACAGCGAACAGGTTTATCAGAAGTTAAATTAACAGTATGGGGTATTGTGTCACATCCAGGTAGGTCTAGTACTGAGGCTGCAAACACATCTTTGTTTTTATTTAAAAAATCTTGCATTTTAGCTTTAAGGGGGGCGTCAAGATGGTCTAGGTTAATTTCAGAGCTCCATTCCAGATCAGCATGATCAAAGTCAGGAATTTGGTTCTCACTATTGATACTACAAACTAAATTACATTCACATGAAATTAAATTAGAGTCATTAGGAGTTAAGTTAGGATTATGAGAATATAAATTAGAATTCTCAGAAGTACAATTACAATTAGAAGTTGAATTATCATTATTAATAATTAGGTTATTTAAATTGGTGCTATCTATACATTTTAAGATTTTAGCTATAGAAGTTCCTTTATTTAAGTTAATATTATTATCCGAAAAGTTTGCAAATGACATAAATAATCCATGTTGCTGGGTGCATTTAGTTCTGGCAATCAAAAGTCCCTGGTTTAAATTTCTAGCTAGGGGTTCCAATATTAATGGTTCGTTTTCTAAAATACTCAGTTTTTTAGTACTTTTAACATCTGCCAACATTTTTGTCATTGGTGGGATTACAAGCTTATGGCTTAAAACAGCAATTCCTACAATAGTTTTATCTATATCATTGTTTTTATCTACATTATCCTCTAAATTAGCTTGAATTTCCCCATTTACCTCATGCTCAGTATTTAAATTCTCCTCACTTTGTCTGACATGGAAGACATGATTATTTTGTGACACCATATTCTTATTTTCCTCAAATTTTCCTAAATCAGGGGTCTCTACATTTTCCGCAATTTTATCACTCAATTTCTGCTTATTACCTCTAACCTTAATTTGAACAATTTCATTGCTACTGCTAAAACTAAGACCCTGAACTGCCTCTTCAGTACTACTTTCTTTTTTACATTTTCCATCATTCTTAGTGTGAGAATTTTCATGTACATTTGATTTTGGCATTTCAATACTTACTTGAGCACAATTACACATACTGTTACAATTATTATTACACTTATGATTATTTACAAAACTATATACACTGCTTTTCGTGTAACAGTCCTGCTGGACATTATTTACAGTATCTGGATTCCTTACAATTTTGTCTCCATTCATGATTGAGTCTTTGATTTGAGTTTTGCTTTCTATAGGTGTTTTGACTAAAGTTTGCTCAGGTGGGCTAAATGATATTGAATTATCAGAACAATTTAACAAAATATTGTATTTGTTTAGAAAAGGCATACCAAGAATTGCTTCAAACTCATTGGCCAATTTACTTGGTACAATATAAAAATCTGCTTCACAAAACATTCCCAAAAATTTAAATTTTAAGTTTATTTTATTATTAAGATAAATCTTTCGCCCTGTTACAGTAACTATGGGAGTGCAACAATCTTCAGTTTTAAAATTTTGTCCCAAAGGAAGAATACTATTACTTATTAAATTAATGGCACTACCAGTATCACATAATATAGGAATTTCAGTGTCGTTAATACAAATATTTTTTATTGGGAGCCCACATGATTTCTGCACAAACATAGTGTATACAGGATGGAAGTCGTTTGGCCTTTCCTGGGTCGGTCCGACTATCTCTGACCCGGCCTCGTAGAGTTTAAAGACTCAGGTTGATTATTTACACTGTTATTCGGGTTTTCATTAGTTTCGCTTTCATTTCTCTCATCATTTCCTCTCCTCCCACTTCTCTGATCCCATCTACCTCTCTGATTTGTGTAACCTCCCCTGCGATTATTATGAAAATGGGAGTTATTTCCTCTCCCTCTGCCTCTAAAATTTTGAAAATTATCTCTACTGTTATTAGAGTTTTGTGGGCAATTTCGAGCAAAATGGTCGGTCTGGGAACAAATATAACAGGAAAAATCTCTATACCGATTTCTTTCAGCAGTATTAAAATTTCTCTGCTGGTTGCTATTCTGCAATAACTGGTCCAACTTAACGGTGAGCGCTTCTACCTGTTCTCGCAATTTAGTTACTTCCTGTTGGGACTGATTAGAGGGGCCTGGTTGGATGGCTGCACATGACACATTCTGTTGGTTATTCTGGGGATAAAAAGGATTGACATTTTCAACCTGCATGTTGTAAAAAGGGTTGACACTTTTGCACGCCTTTTCTTCGAGGAGGGCAAAATCCAAAATTTCCTCTGGCGTTTTCGGGCATTTTGTTATTACACCTTTTCTGATTTCGGGTGCTAAATTGCTTAAGAGCATGGAATGCAAAAGAGCAGTTCTACTCTTATTCGCTACTTCTTGTTCAAGGCCCTCTACTACTAACGCCTTAAGTGAAAGGTCATATGCTTTGTCATAAAATTCCTGGACAGGCATTTGGGGGGTTTGTTTAAAATTTAGAAAACGGGTCAAGGCTACATCCGGGGTCAGTTCGTGGGTATATCTTTCTTTAAAGATTTTGATAATATCCTCGGTTTGTTTAGTTCGATGCAATTTGTACAATCTAGCAGCGCTGCCATTTAAACGGCTCAATAATGCAAACTTCTTTTCCTCCTCAGACCACCCAAAGAAATCTGCTAACTGCTCATACTTTTCCAAAAATTGAGTAAACGGGCATGAATTCAATTCCCCGCTAAATGGAGGAATAACACTAACATTTTCGATTAGAGCACTCTTTTTATGGATTAGCGTTAAATCCTTGAAATGTTGGTTGTCGTCCATTTTTAGGCAAATTACACTTCAGTTAAAAATAAACAACGCAAAATAGGGGTAATTTAAATACTAACTAAAAATGGGAGAGAACAAGGAAGAAGAAAAAAGAGAGAAAAAAAATAAAATAAATAAACATAAAAAAAAATATATGCCCTGAATAATTTAGTGAGTGATTATTATTTTTGAAGAAGACCAGCAGGTGCAAACATCATTTACATCACTTATTCTATTAGGCATAGTTCCTTCCCAATTTTAAACAATTTCAAAATGCCTCGCTTACATTTAGAGCCCTACTACACAAAAATAAAATAAACATACAATTTTAAATGATAATACATATCCCTACTATATTTAAATATCACACAAAATGTATACTGAAAACAAAAATTTCATGTAAACTTCAATTTCAAAATTTACTGAGCAATATACAGGCTCAACGTCATGGCACCATTCTATTGTTGGGACTTTTGCTACAATTTTTTAGTAATTATACTTTGAAATTTCATTCATAAATTCACTTCTGAATAATTAGCATGAGCATCTATTAAATAATAATCATCTACAAGTATTATGGGTTCAACAGATAAATCATTTCTTCAATTAGACTACTAAATCAATTGAGATCTGAATTAAGTTTCCACCTACCTGAATCTTGTTGCTATAAATAATTAAATTTAAGTTAAACCTCATAATTATTTTGAAAAAAGGGAAAAGAGGAATTAGAGAAGTAACTTAAAGTTACACGACCAAATTAGCTAATTCATTAATTAATGAAAACATCCCAATTTTTGCATAAATCAAAATATCTGAGAGACCACTTAACAAAAATGCAACAAAATTCTCAACCTATTCAAATCTCTAATTCACTGTAAGTTTGTAGCAATGATCCCAACTTTACCACTACTGTATTGTAGGATGAAAAATACCTATCAATGCTCAAGAAAGAATCACAATTACATATCAATTAACTTTTAGCAAGGGAGTAAGAAGGGCAGAAATCTCTCAGATATTCAGAGAGCTAAGAAAGACATAATTTTTTTTTTTTTTTTTTTTTAACAGATTAAAATATCAATATTAGAATAATCATCCTACAACACAAGTAATGGTATATGACCCTGATAGGATAATAGCAGTACATTTATATTCCTTTTATTTTTTATTTTTTTTTTTTTTATTGCGTTGTGAATTACCAACTCACTTTATTTCCTTTAGAATCCTAGAAATGCATTAGTATGAGAATTAAATACAAAACTCTTAGGAGTTGTTATAATAATTATTAACTTCTGAGGAAAATCAATTAAATATTTTCATTTTTAATTAAAATCACGAAGAGAATTTTGTAAAGTGAGTATAAATTAAGCTCATCTATATTCATTAACAATTTCTAAGAAGGTTAAGGAGTTATTTCATTTAAGCATTAAACTTCAATTTCATTGTTTGGAATAAAATTACTTCATTTTTCATCTTACAATAAGTTAGAGTTATATCCAGATGAATTTTGCTCACTAACCAAAATAAGAAAAATTTCTTCATCTGAGTTAAAGTTAATTAAACTTCCTTATTATTTGGATGAAGAGAAATTAGAGTAAAACTTCAATAAATATACATACACATTTCATTTGCACATTTAGTTTAATATATATATAATGAAAGTAACAACTGACATTTCCTCCATTTTTCTCCCCTTTTTTTTTTTTTTTTTGATTCACAGTAAATTATTTACATATAAAAAAAAAGAATTTTAACGATCAAAATAGTATCAAAATAATCTTAGTAAATTATTTATGTATATAAAAATGCAATATAATTATACAAATCAAACTTAGCATCAGAGTTAACTTACCAACTGGCAACATGTACCCATCATGTATTAGGTTCCGAAATTTATCGGTACATCTTTAAGTTCCTTCCAGCTCGAAGCATCCGATATAAAATTCATTTCGAAAAACTTAAATCTGCACTGGAACAACTCTCGTAGCAGGATGCTTTTCTTTTTGTCGAAAAAAGGCGGAAAAGTTTTTTCTTCTAGCACCACTTGGTCACCAAAGCATCCGATATAAACTTCATTTCGAAAAACTTAAATCTGCACTGGAACAACTCTCGTAGCAGGATGCTTTTCCTTTTTGTCGAAAACAGGCGGAAAAGTTTTTTCTTCTAGCACCACTTGGTCACCAAAGCATCCGATATAAACTTCATTTCGAAAAACTTAAATCTGCACTGGAACAACTCTCGTAGCAGGATGCTTTTCTTTTTGTCGAAAAAAGGTGGAAAAGTATTTTCTTCTAGCACCACTTGGTCACCAAAGCATCCGATATAAACTTCATTTCGAAAAACTTAAATCTGCACTGGAACAACTCTCGTAGCAGGATGCTTTTCTTTTTGTCGAAAAAAGGTGGAAAAGTTTTTTCTTCTAGCACCACTTGGTCACCAAAGCATCCGATATAAACTTCATTTCGAAAAACTTAAATCTGCACTGGAACAACTCTCGTAGCAGGATGCTTTTCTTTTTGTCGAGAAAAGGCGGAAAAGTATTTTCTTCCAGCACCACTTGGTCACCAGAGCGGATCCTCCACGATCTCAACGTCAAATTGTAAAAAAAAAAATTCAAGATATCATCCCAAAACGCCTCCCCCCTCTCCCAAAAAAGGGGGGGCACGAAGTAGCTTCTCCCGTTTTACATCCTTCTCGCAGACCGGACTCTTGTCTAACTAAAGAAAGTTATACCAATTCTCAGGAATCATTTTACTGCGGGGGTTCCTTTTTTAGTAACACGGGTGTCCGCTTCTACACGTGCGTACCGGGGTGGGCTATCATTGGCTTAACGGAACTTTACTCTTTCCTATTACCAAATAAGGACATAACAGGGCAACACTACCCACGTGACACAAATCTCCACCCACTGAAGGGGCCAGGTGTCAAGATTGTCCAGCCAGCGGTTCCCACGGAAAAAAGGGGAGAGAAACATTTTAGCTTTCGTTTTTTTATGACGGTAATAAAACTTTCACTACCGTTGGTGGTCCTTATTCAATGTAAAACATATATTCAGGGGTATTTCAACGTTTGCTGCTCTTTTTCTTAAAAACGGTATTGTTAACATTTTTTCAGGCAGTAAAATTGCCCTAATAAATTTTTTAACAAGGCAGGTTTGCATTTCGAAAGTGGGTGGTCTTGCATGAGGCGGACATTAGTTGCTTTTTACAACGTCACTTGCAAGCATCATGCATTTATTTATTTATTTATTGGGACAGGGGTTCGTCCTCTTTTTTACTTAAAGTGTGGGAACATTTCGGGGAATGTTTTTTTATTACCCACAGAGTTGAACACAGAAGATGGGCAAATACAAGAAAAAGGGAAGAAAAAAAATCCCTTTCGGCATGGCCTATAGGCGGAGGTAGATTTCGAAAAGTTTTCATCTCAAAAAAAAAAAAAAAAAAAAAAAAAAAAGCCTATCTCTACTTAAATGCCCATTTTGGCAATATATTTTGAATTATATTCTTACTTTATTTAAAAAATTGACCAATATGCTCATTATATAGTTCCTAAGTAACAAAAAACTGTTAATTAAATTCGTTTGACAGCAAAATTGAATTTAAAAATGAGTCATAAAATAACCAATTTATTATTTTAATACATCCACAATTCTTTAATCAAGATCGCTTTGAGAAATTTTGTGCGAAGTGCTCACTTTGACAGATTTTTTTAAATATATATTTAGTCTTTATCAAAAATCTGACCAATACGGCACATTACACAGTTCCTAAATAACAAATAACTGTCAATTGAATGCGTTTGAGAGCAAAATTGAATTTAAAAATGAGTCATAAAATAAACAATTTGTTATTTGAATACAACTCAATTCTTTTATCATGATCGCTTTGGGAAATTGTTTTGCGAAGTGCTTACTTTGACAGCTTTTAAAATATATATATTCACCCTTTATCAAAAAATCGACGAATACGCACATTATATAGTTCCTAAGTAACAAAAAACTGTCAATTGAATGCGTTTCAGAGCAAAATTGGATTTAAAAATGAGTCATAAAATAACCAATTTGTTATTTGAATACCCACAGTTCATTAATCATCTCGCTTTGGGAAATTTTGTGCGAAGTGCCCATTTTGGCAGCCTTTTTTGAAATATATTCTGCCTTTATCAAAAAACTGGCCACTCCGTCACATTATATAGTTCCTAAATAAGAGAACCTGTAAATTGGATGCGTTTGAGAACAAAAAAAGATTTAAAAATGACTCGGTAAAAACGCAATTTCTTAAATTTCCTCAAATTTTAATCACGATAACTTCGTGAAATTCTGTTCAAAATACCCTTTTTGGCAGCCTTTTAAAAAATATATTCTGCCTTTATCAAAAAACTGGCCAATACGTCAAGTTATATAGTTCCTAAATAATAGGACCTGTAAATTGCATGGGTTTGAGAACAAAAATGAATTTAAAAATGACTCATGAAAAACGCAATTTGTTATACTTAATGAATTTTTTAATGGTGAAAACTTCGGGAAATCTGTTCAAAATACCTTTTTTGGCAGCCTTTTTAAAAATATATTCTGCCTTTATCAAAAAATTGGCCAATAAGTCGCATTATATAGTTGCTAAATAAGAGGATCTGTCATTTGGATGCGTTTAAAATCAAAAATGAATTTTAAAATGAGTCAGAATATAAGCAGTTTGGATTTGAGGTTTTTTCTCCAACTCCTATTTTTGTTTAATTTATTTTTGCTATAAGAATTGGTTCTATGAAAAACTTGTCAATATAAAAGTTGTAGATATTATTGTGAAGATGTAAAATAAATTTAATTAGATTTAATTGCTTAAGAATTGAGTAAGTTATGGGTTTTTTTCTTTTTCCTCCCCCCTTTTTCTTTTCGTTTTTAATTTTTTTCATCGGTAAAAATTGGTCCTATCAAAAACTTGTAAATACAAAAGTTTTAGATAATATTGAGTACATTTATATAAAATTTAGTTGGATTTGATATCTTGAGAATTGACGAAGTTATGAATTTTTTTCTCCCAAAAACCATGTTTTTTTCGCCCCTTGAGCCCATTTTTAACTTTATCAAAAATCTGTCACGCATAAACTTTTTCCTCATTTTTTAGAAGTAATATAAACTTTAAACCGATTCGATATCTATTTTAATTAAAAAGTTATCGCGTTTTTTCTGTTTTCACAAAAACCCTCCTAACTTCCACCCCCTTGGTCCGACTTTGCCCATTAACAAACTTAACCGAGATTTTATGCCCCTTTATTTTATGTAAAAGTTTGATGAAGATCTGAGCATAATTATGGAAGTTATCGTGTCTAGAAGAAAGTGATATACACCGATAGATAGATAGATAGATAGATAGATAGATAGATAGATATATAAACTTTTTTACTGATGGTAGTTTTGGGGTCTAGGAGTCATGATTCGTATAAATCCGCAAAAATTTTTCAGAAATTCCAACATGGGAGACAATGCAATAGGTAGTATTTCATACGAAATCTACCTAAAAAATAGTGTGGGGGCATATGTTTTAATTTAGAAAAAAATAGAGAGGGAATTCTAATTTGGAAAAATTAATTTTAATGAAAGGCAAATGGTATATAGGCCTCAACAGTAAATATACTCGAGGCCTTTTTTCGTATTTCATTGATTATTTAAAATATAATAAAATAATCCTTTCACTCATTTCATTTATAATACACAGGGTGATTCATAAAAGATGGGCAGAACTTTAAGGGGTTATAGTACACTTAAAGACAATTAATATTAAATAGGAGACTAAGGGTCCCAGACGTATTCCCAAGGAGATAGGGGGCATTAAAGTTTAGGGTCCGAAATTTCAAATGATTATAAAAAATGGAAAAATTGGTCGATTCGTTTGCGGTTTTTGCAAAAAATTTTCTTTATGCCAGTATTTTCTTGAAATAAAATTTTAAACTTCAATTTCAAAAAATGCCGATAGGGGGCGCTTTAGACTTTGGAGTAACAAACAACTATTTTTTAACGTTATTTTTTGTATTTCTTTAAATGATTTCGAAAGCTTAGATTTAAACTTAAATTTTGATCTAAAAATCTGAGTCCTAACGAGTAGTTAAGTAGCGTAAACTGAAATTTGAAATTTGAAACCCTTCTCCCCCCCAGAACAAAAATCAATTATTCCCGATCTTTGTGTCGTAGATTAGGCTCTAACTACTTGCGCGTTTTGCTAAAATTATTCTTTATGTCAGTATTTTCTTGAAAATAAATTTTAAAGAAAAGTTTCAAAAAATTCCGATAGAGGGCGCTTTAGACTTTGGAGTAACGAACAACTATTTTATACCGTTATTTTTTGTGTCTCATTAAATGCTTTCTAAAGCTTAGACTTAAACTTAAATTTTCAGCTCAAAATCTGAATCGCTGAGCGTGGTTCAGTAGCGAGGGGAGGGGGTTCAAATTTCAACTTCTGAACATAGTTCAGTTTGCACTACTTAACCATGCCCAACGATTCTGTGCTGTGATACGAGGCAAAAATACAACTTTCGTCAAGGACTGCATAGTCGGAATTCACTTATAAAGGCACTGGCACAGTTGGAAACGTCGCTCATGCAAACGTTAAAGCTCCATTCCTGACGCTAGTCACCGGGTGAAGAAGGAGACAGAAAGTATGCAAATGTCAAATGGGGAAGAAGAAGAACACGTATGCAAAATTTCGACACGATTCAGGCATAAAAACCACTGAACGGTGAGTCAAGTGTAAGTCGCTGTAGTAATGAATCGGAAGATGGTGCCCTTCACGAATAAGGAAAAGGCTGAGATGCATTTAATTTACGGAGCGGCAGATGGAAATGGTGCAGAGGCACAACGAATGTACGGAGAGCGATTTCCCAACAGGCGGTTGCCTAACCGCAAAACTTTCGAGCGCTTGCACAGACAGTTGTGTGAGACGGGATCATTTCTCGCTTCCCGGTCGAATGCAGGTCGTGCAAAAAAGGACGAATCAGTAGTTGTTGCAGAAGCCATTCTGGATGTAGTAGCGGCGCAGCCAAGTACAAGTACACGAACAGTGGCTAGGCAGGTGGATACCTCACAGTCCATGACTTGGAGGGTACTGAAGGATGAACATTTGCTCCCGTTTCATGTGCAACGAGTCCAGAAACTGTCTCCAGGGGATTATCCAAATCGTATTGAATTCGCACGCTGGTTTCTGCAGCAGAACGCGCTAAATCCACATTTTGGACGAACTGTGCTTTTCACCGATGAATGTACCTTCACACGTGAAGGTACATTTAACACACACAATGCACATGTATGGGCGGATGTCAATCCACATGCTACGTATCCACATGCTCATCAGAGACACTTTTCCATCAATGTTTGGGAAGGAATCCTCGGAGACCACCTAATCGGACCGTACCTTCTTCCTGGACGCCTCAACGGTAAAACATACCTCACATTTCTGCAACATGTGCTGCCAGACCTGTTAAACGTTGTTCCTCCACGCATCCGGCGGGTCATGTGGTTCCAGCACGATGGAGCGCCAGCCCATTACGTACGAGACGTCCGCAACTATCTGGACATCACATTTCCGAACAGATGGATTGGTCGAGGTGGTCCTGTTGCTTGGCCTGCTCGCTCGCCAGATCTTTCACCCCTCGATTTCTTTGTTTGGGGACAATTGAAGGCTCTTATGTATGAGACACCCATTGAATCCCCCGAGGAACTGGTCGCTAGACTTTCCGCCGCTGTAGGGGAAGTGCTCGAAAAGCCTGATGTTTTCGCGAATGTTCGCCGTTGTTCTGCGTGCATAACCTCTGGTGGTCACAATTTTGAACATTTATTGTAATTACATGTTAATAAATATGCTTTGGTAACATAATCCTAATTTGTGTCTTTTTACCTCGTATCACAGCACACAATGTGTGGACATGGTAAACTGAACTGTGCTCAGGAGTAGAAATTTCAAACCCCTCTCCCCAGAAACTTAACCACGTCTAACGATTCAGATTTTGGGCTGAAAATTTAAGTCTAAGCTTTAGAAAGCATTTAATGAGACACAAAAAATAACGGTATAAAATAGTTGTTCGTTACTCCAAAGTCTAAAGCGCCCTCTATCGGAATTTTTTGAAACTTTTCTTTAAAATTTATTTTCAAGAAAATACTGACATAAAGAATAATTTTAGCAAAACGCGGCAGTAGTTAGAGCCTAATCTACGACACAAAGATCGGGAATAACTGATTTTTGTTCTGGGGGGAGAAGGGTTTCAAATTTCAAATTTCAGTTTACGCTACTTAACTACTCGTTAGGACTCAGATTTTTAGATCAAAATTTAAGTTTAAGTCTAAGCTTTCGAAATCATTTAAAGAAATACAAAAAATAACGTTAAAAAATAGTTGTTTGTTACTCCAAAGTCTAAAGCGCCCCCTATCGGCATTTTTTGAAATTGAACTTTAAAATTTTATTTCAAGAAAATACTGGCATAAAGAAAATTTTTTGCAAAAACCGCAAACGAATCGACAAATTTTTCCATTTTTTTTATAATCATTTGAAATTTCGGACCCTAAACTTTAATGCCCCCTATCTCCTTGGGAATACGTCTGGGACCCTTAGTCTCCTATTTAATATTATTTGTCTTTAAGTGTACTATAACCCCTTAAAGTTCTGCCCATCTTTTATGAATCACCCTGTATAACTTTAATCTGAAACTGAAAGGTTTAAAATTCATGACTTTTATTTATTATTTAAGTAAAAATAACAGAAAAAAATTAAATAATGACAATTTTGAAGTTCTGTAATTGTAGCGAAGGAACAAAACATAAATAAATTCAATTTTGTTCCATTTCGACGTTGCCATTAAACAATTAAAAAATAATCCGGATGTTTGTGCCACATATGTTAGCGTAATAAATATATAGATTTTAGCGCTGAATTCAAAAGAGTTTTCAGTTTTAAGTCATATCAGGGATTTTTGAAAATCATAAATTTCAAAATTAAAAAATAGTAAAAATATGGTATTATAAGATAGAGGATATAATTGTGTTTTTTAACTTAAATAACTGATTTTTATGTACTTTTATCGCTGGATTTTAAAATGACCTTCATTTTTAAGCATCATGTCACAATGTTTGCAAATCGAAATTTCAAAGTTAAAAAACAGCGAAAATCTGACACTAAAAAATAGATGTAAAACTTTTAATTTTGTTTAATTCAATAATTTATAGAATTTTTTGGCTTTTAATGGGAGGATTCTAACAAGTAAACAACACAGATTTCCGATGAGGTGGGGAGAAGAGTTTTAACTTTAATTTTTAATTTTGAAATTTACGATTTGTGATGAAATGCTGACGTGAATATGTCAATATGAAGATTATTTTCAAATTGAGTGGTAAAAAATTCATCCATAAAACACAAAACAAAACACAATCATTTCTACTAGTTTATAGTATCAAAATTTCACTATATATGATTTGAAAAAAATCCCTTTCGGCATGGCCTATAGGCGGAGGTAGATTTCGAAAAGTTTTCATCTCAAAAAAAAAAAAAAAAAAAAAAAAAAAAAAAATGCCTATCTCTACTTAAATGCCCATTTTGGCAATATATTTTGAATTATATTCTTACTTTATTTAAAAAATTGACCAATATGCTCATTATATAGTTCCTAAATAACAAAAAACTGTTAATTAAATTCGTTTGACAGCAAAATTGAATTTAAAAATGAGTCATAAAATAACCAATTTATTATTTTAATACATCCACAATTCTTTAATCAAGATCGCTTTGAGAAATTTTGTGCGAAGTGCTCACTTTGACAGATTTTTTTAAATATATATTTAGTCTTTATCAAAAATCTGACCAATACGGCACATTACGCAGTTCCTAAATAACAAATAACTGTCAATTGAATGCGTTTGAGAGCAAAATTGAATTTAAAAATGAGTCATAAAATAAACAATTTGTTATTTGAATACAACTCAATTCTTTTATCATGATCGCTTTGGGAAATTTTTTTGCGAAGTGCTTACTTTGACAGCTTTTAAAATATATATATTCACCCTTTATCAAAAAATCGACGAATACGCACATTATATAGTTCCTAAGTAACAAAAAACTGTCAATTGAATGCGTGTCAGAGCAAAATTGGATTTAAAAATGAGTCATAAAATAACCAATTTGTTATTTGAATACCCACAGTTCATTAATCATCTCGCTTTGGGAAATTTTGTGCGAAGTGCCCATTTTGGCAGCCTTTTTTGAAATATATTCTGCCTTTATCAAAAAACTGGCCACTCCGTCACATTATATAGTTCCTAAATAAGAGAACCTGTAAATTGGATGCGTTTGAGAACAAAAAAAGATTTAAAAATGACTCGGTAAAAACGCAATTTCTTAAATTTCCTCAAATTTTAATCACGATAACTTCGTGAAATTCTGTTCAAAATACCCTTTTTGACAGCCTTTTAAAAAATATATTCTGCCTTTATCAAAAAACTGACCAATACGTCAAGTTATATAGTTCCTAAATAATAGGACCTGTAAATTGCATGGGTTTGAGAACAAAAATGAATTTAAAAATGACTCATGAAAAACGCAATTTGTTATACTTAATGAATTTTTTAATGGTGAAAACTTCGGGAAATCTGTTCAAAATACCTTTTTTGGCAGCCTTTTTAAAAATATATTCTGCCTTTATCAAAAAATTGGCCCCAATAAGTCGCATTATATAGTTGCTAAATAAGAGGATCTGTCATTTGGATGCGTTTAAAATCAAAAAGGAATTTTAAAATGAGTCAGAATATAAGCAGTTTGGATTTGAGGTTTTTTCTCCAACTCCTATTTTTGTTTAATTTATTTTTGCTATAAGAATTGGTTCTATGAAAAACTTGTCAATATAAAAGTTGTAGATATTATTGTGAAGATGTAAAATAAATTTAATTAAATTTAATTGCTTAAGAATTGAGTAAGTTATGGGTTTTTTTCTTTTTCCTCCCCCCTTTTTCTTTTCGTTTTTAATTTTTTTCATCGGTAAAAATTGGTCCTATCAAAAACTTGTAAATACAAAAGTTTTAGATAATATTGAGTACATTTATATAAAATTTAGTTGGATTTGATATCTTGAGAATTGACGAAGTTATGAATTTTTTTCTCCCAAAAACCATGTTTTTTTCGCCCCTTGAGCCCATTTTTAACTTTATCAAAAATCTGTCACGCATAAACTTTTTCCTCATTTTTTAGAAGTAATATAAACTTTAAACCGATTCGATATCTATTTTAATTAAAAAGTTATCGCGTTTTTTCTGTTTTCACAAAAACCCTCCTAACTTCCACCCCCTTGGTCCGACTTTGCCCATTAACGAACTTAACCGAGATTTTATGCCCCTTTATTTTATGTAAAAGTTTGATGAAGATCTGAGCATAATTATGGAAGTTATCGTGTCTAGAAGAAAGTGATATACACCGATAGATAGATAGATAGATAGATAGATAGATAGATAGATAGATAGATATATAAACTTTTTTACTGATGGTAGTTTTGGGGTCTAGGAGTCATGATTCGTGTAAATCCGCAAAAATTTTTCAGAAATTCCAACATGGGAGACAATGCAATAGGTAGTATTTCATACGAAATCTACCTAAAAATAGCACAAGCGTGGAATGTTTTGTAACTTTTAAGAATACATTTTCATGTATTTTGTTAGCGTTGAATCCGAAAATGAGTCGTAATTTTAACCATCAGATCAGGATTTTTTGCAAACTGTAAGTTAAAAATGTAAAATGTAAAAAAATAACGAACGTCTGATATGAAAAATACAGGAGGTGGATATGTTTTTAAACTTTTGATTATTGATTTTTATGTACACTGTTAAAAATAAATGAATGAATGAATGAATGAAAAAACTTTTTATTATAATTTTTTTACAAAAGTAATGTATGGACATATTTTTGAAATTGTCGTACATTATTTATTTATTATTATTTTTTTGGCTAGTTAAAGGATTTTTTAATAAGAAATAAGAGAAAAATAAACAGAACAAATGTAATTTAAAAGGGATTTTTTATGTTTACATTATTCCATGGCGCCAGTGGGTCCCGAACCCACAATCTGCGGTCGCAGGTGATTAGCAGCGTGGGCCTTGACCACTCGGCCATGGTGCCCCCCACACAACGGAGTGTGTCCGTTTTTTGTTTCTATTTCCATCTATTTCGTTATTTTCAGGAAATATGGTGGAATTTTCTGATTTGTAACGAAAATGCCCTTTTGTTGTGAAAAGGGACCTTTTCTGTTAAATTCAAGAAAAAAAAAATTCGTGAATTTCAGAATTTTTTTAACAGTTTAGATTTTAGCACTGAATCCGAAAATGATTTTCATTTTTAACCATCATGTCAGGTTTTTTTTATAAATCATCAACTTGAAAGTTAAAAAAAGCAAAAATCTGACTATATAAACTTCAGAAAATTGTTGTATTTTTTAAACTTTTGCACACGTACTTTTTAATGCTCCATCAGAAAATGACCTTCATTTCATCACATCAGTATGTTTCGTAAATCGCAAATTTCCAAGTTAAAGAATAGAGAAAATGAGATTCTATAAAATAATTGTAATGCATTTTATTTTTTATTTTATTGAATGATTTATACAATTTTTAGATTTATATTGGGGACCCTCAGAGGTAAATCGCTCAGAAGTCCAATGAATGGAGGGGGCAGAAGAGGGTTCAATATTCTTTTTTAACTTTTTAACTATGAAATTTCTGATTTTTGAAAAATCTTTATGCGATAGTTAAAAATGAAGACCTATTTCGGATTCAGTGATAAAAAATACATAAAGATGAATTATCAAAAGTAAAATACACAACAATCATATCTAATTCACAGTATCAGATTTTCACTATTTTTTCACTTTTTAAATTTGAAATGTATGATTAGCAACAAAACCTTACATGATGGTAAAAGCTGGATATAACTTTATGATTCAGCAATACGAAATACATAATCAACGATCAAAAGTTAAAAACGTGGCATTATTGAATTTTGCAAACTTGAGTACAAAATTTTGAATCATTATCATTAATATAAATTAATCTGTTTTATAATCAAAACAAAAACTTTTAGAGCATGACCCTAATAAGTAATTATTGTTAAATAAACGTTATTTATAATTATACTAATTAAATAATTGTGTTTAAAATATTTCCATGAACCCAAATTATTTCCTGAAATCCGCTTTTATCTGCAAAGAGTTTTAAATTGTTTCGTTCATTCAAATATTACTTACATAACACACGAAAATATTATTTCTGTGTCAGACTGAAAATGAAATTTCTAAAACAAAGTTTACGGAAAAGAAAACAAAAAGTAAATTATGTAATAAAATTAAACATTTCCTTTGAAACGCATTTTCTAAATTATGTTTACTTTCAAATATCACGTTAAAAGGTTTTTAAAAAAGAAAGAAACATTCTTTTGATGTATTTTCAAATGCAAGAAGATAATCTTAATAGCAAAAAATTTTAAAGTTACAAATTTTCTATGTTAGTTTTCCCTTTCTCTTCTATAGTCTCCATAATATCATATATTTAAAATTTACTTTTGTTTTCAAAAAACATAAACAGCAAGCATAGTGCATAGGCTAAATCTAGACTAAATTTGTTTAGTCAGAAGAAAAATGAAAACAAGAAATACATTCTCTATTTTATGCATGAAATTATAAAAAATAATTTTACTTATTAAAATGTTATTCACTTGCAAATAAAGAATTTTTGTGAAAGACATTTTAACGCTTCTTCCTCTTTCTTTTGCAAGTGTGGACGTTGTCAGTTGATATATGTAATTGGATGTATGAGGCTCTATAAAGCAACTATTAAAATTTAAATGACAGAAGTAAAATCATGATTTACTAGCATTCGTCAAACAATACGTGGTCGTCATATGCGTCGTACAATTTTAGAAATATTTCAATGGGGCCGTTATCTTAGTCCATACTATCAAAATTAGAATTATACACGGAAAGTGGAAACTAGAACAGCTGGTTTTAACTGCTTAAAGATGGGCATGTTTGTACGAACTTGAACTTTTAAGAGTAACGGTGCCATATGCAACTAGTGATAGAAAATCTCAGTTACAATGACCATTTAGCTAATAACGAACCATACGAACTAGACGAACCATACAGAAAACAAGTTATACAGTGTTTTTTTTGTAAAATGTATCACGTGTATGAGTCGCATAAACTTACTAATAGACAAATAACGCCACCGCGTTTAACTTCTTGCATGAGGAAGAGTATACACTGTTCACAGTTAAATTCAGGTAGAATTGAGCCATGATTATAAAGTGAAGCATGCACATAAGAAGATACATAAAGTAAATCTGGTTTAAAATTTACAAAATCATGATAGCTTAGAAATTTTTGGAGGTACTTTTGAGGCAATAATTGGGGCCTATGTACTTGTAGGAAGCATATCCTATGCATCGAATAATGTATGTCTATAATTGGGCGATAACATTCATCTTCTTAGTTACTCACATACAAAAGGAATTTTCTAGCATAGTAATTTCTGCTATTTAAGAGTTGCTGTCAATCAGCTGGTTGGAGTGAGTTCCACAAGGCACGGCTTTTTGAAATAGCGATTAAGAATCTCAGATTTAAATCTTTTTAAATACAATTGAGAATCTCCTGAAAAAGCTCTTAAAATGTGCCATTCAAAAAAGTGTATTTAACATTTTTATAGAAATTTTTAGGAAAAGTTTGACTAGCAATGTCTTCAAAACGCTTCATTTAAAAAAATATTAGATTTGTTGAAATTATGGCTCGTCGTATGGTAACTACCTCTCTGGACAGAAGATCCGTATTATATTTCTAATCAGGTTTCTATAGTTCTTTAGTAGTTCATTGTTATATAGTCAAAAATATATTTATTTGATAGAACCATATTAATGATACACCAGGTGATTCAAAAAAGTACATTAAAAAAACGGCTTATGGAAATATTGTTTAACCCATAATAGAAGGATACACCCACTTTTTTATTTGCTTCTAAATATTACAGGATGTCAAATACAATAATACATATACAAAAAAAAGTATAAAAATCAATATTAGATATGGCATTTACTTTTCAAAGTGCTGTGTATTTATTAAAATACGAAATTATTTATTTTACAAACGAAATTTATTTAGTTTTAGCAAATGATATGGTTTACATAGTATAATACTGCTTTATCCTTTCCGGCTCGAAGTAATTGTGATTGCAAAATGATGAAATGATGGATTGACACTAATATTTATAAACGAATTTATTAGAAAAAAAATCTTTCCCATACTTTATAAAAAGAAAATTTCAATAAAATTTTCTGTATGCCAGTACTTTTGTAATTAGATATCTTTTTTGTAGAAACCACCCGCAAAAAGGTTAAAAGGGTGAAACAACGGGAAAAATAATTGCAAGATAAAGCTTAATTGATTCACCTGTCTGCTTGAAGCATAAACAGACTGGACATAAGTTTTAAAAAGATGAAGCATAGATCAGAAAAATAGTTTTCAATAATCGCAATTCATTCATTCAGTCAAAAATACAAGGTGTCTCAATCTATCCCAAAATCAGTTTTTTTTCCGAATTTAAATAGAAACATAAGCATTTTAACGATTTTTTTCTGATTTACATTGCGCCTCTTGACATGAGTTGGCATAACGAAAAGTTATGGAAGTACAGTATACACCGCATCCGTGACACTGTATGTAATTAAAACTCTTTTTTAAAAAATGGAGCGTCTAATTCAACTCTGTTCTGATGCGGGATGTGGCCATATTACAAAATTTTTCATTATATCCTTCATTTCATACACAAAAATTTTATACTTGTGAAAGTTTCGTTAAACTAGTTTATAGTTAAATTTTTTAACAATAATGTAGGTTGCATCTGAAGTTAGACGTTTTGGATATATGAGAGAATAATATTTGTATTGCAAGTCTGGTTTTTACAATTAGAAAGCTGTTGTAATCTGCTATACATTACTAGCATTTAATTAAAATTACTTTCCCCCCCCCTAAGTAAATTTTCTTTGCTATTAATTAAAAGAATTGAATACTTTGCATAATTATCCAAAACTAGCATAAAAAATTGATTGAAACAATTATCGCGGAAATAAAAATACGTATTTGTTGCACTTGTTAATTTTTCTTATAAATTTCATTTAACTTATAAAGTTAATTTATAAAATAAAGTTAATTATAAAGTCATTTAACTTATAAAGTTAATTTAACAATGGAAAATTAAGTTATTCCATAAAAATTACTAACTATGTTAAAAAAAGGCTTGTGATTTCAATCTGAAAAAAAATGACGAATATAGTTAAAAATTATCAGTTAGATATTATAGAAAAATTAGATATATTAGTTATTATTAAAATTAGAAATAATTTTACTTTTAAAAATGCAGCAGCTACTTCATATAGTTATATTTTGTTTTATTGAATAATATTAAATCTAATACTCGTATCTGTTATTTCATAAGCACTAATCCCACCAATTCTGACAAGCCAATGTTAACCACGCATTTAAGAAGTACAGAATTGGTGTTAAGTTTAACAAGAAAGAAAAAGTTATGGGGCAGGCATACATTATGAAATACTTTCCAATACGTTTAAAATAATGCAACAAAGCTTCACAGTTTAATAATTTCAAATATAAAGTCTAATTGAGTCATTTGGGAACTCATGACACGTTTGAAAACCCAATTTCAACAATTCACACATACGGCTGTAAAATTATCCAAATTCTCCGAGAAGTCCCGGATATAATATGTAAATTTGTATATATTATCTAAATAACTACAAAAATTTAGCTCAGTTGAGTAATTAATGCTTGAGTTGAAAATTAATAGTTGAAAATTTCTCCTCAGCAATTTCCACTAATTAGAAGAATCGATCTAATTTTTTTGTGTAGCCCTGTATACGAGGTATGGAAATTATACAGTAAAAAATAGTTAAATTTAAAAATCTCATACGGAAATTATAAACGCAATTCTAGCAATTATTGCACAAAAACAGTATGATAACCGAATTCTTTTGTGTGTCCCTGTAAATGAAGGACAAATGTTATGAATTCCCTATTCTATCGTTATCAACTGATAGGAAAATTTATTGGTTTGTATCAGTCTCAAAGAATTTGAAATTGCACAATGTCATGAATTGTTAATGCTACAGACTTTGTATATAATACCGAACATTCCACGATGAATACCATTAACATATTTTAGTTGCATGAAAACTCGAGTTATTTACGTGAGTTAGAGCGTGAGGGGCGGCTAGATGGCCTGACAAGCAGCATTCATAAACACTTTTCAACTTTACTAGTAAGTGTTAAAAAACGTCTATATTCAAAATTGATATTATTCAATGCATCACGTCAAAATACAAAATTTTTCAGATAATCATGCCATAAAGAAACAACTAATTCTTAACAAAAAATAAAACTAGCTCTAAAGGATTGCTCTAATTTTTGTGTTTTCTTGGTAATCGCACATTTTTTATCATTCAGATTACACTTTTGCATGAGTCGAGTTATACCGACTCATGCAAATTTATTAGAAAAAAAGGTAATTAAATTGTAAACTTTCGTCTTTTAAATTTTTTTTTTACATTTTACTTTTAAATCTTTAGTATTATACTATTTTGTGCGATCTCATTTATTGTTTAAAATATCTTTAATTAAAAATTCCTCGTATTACAATAATTATAAATAGTGTTATGTTAAGACTGTCTCTTCTGAAAATAGAAACACGAGATTTGAGGCAATTTGTGATCTTGAACGGAAATAGAATGATTCATAGCAGTATATTGATTCCTAGTGACTGACTCATTCATAATGATGTTTGCTGGACCGAAACTTTGCGCCCGAAGGAGTTTTACTCCACTGCGCATTTCATGTTATGCAGAAATACCCCTGTAAACAGCGCTGCTTGGTAAAGGAAATACATGTCATTTTTTTTGTTTTTTTATTCATATTTTGTTTATTAATCATAATAAATATTTACAAATTTACTTTAGGGGGCAGTGGAATTTTTAAAATAACTTCAGTTATTTTATTAAAAAATTTTGGAATAAAGTGTCCTACAGCAGTAATTCAATAAATATTTTATTCAGTGTAATCTTTGAGTTTCTAATACTAAAAAAAATGTATTCATTTTATTACTTAAAATATCGCTATTAAAATATCTTGAACACATTTTTTATCCAAATTTTTTTCAGAAAAAATATCATAGAAATGCAATTTTATTAAAGTTAACCCCTTAACTGATTTGCCCGTACGCCGTTCGGTTAAGACGAATTTGCTTAATTCATCATTTAAAGCTTTTTGACACCACAATTTTTTAAAAAATATTTTCATAATATTTCAAATCGGAATTGTTTAGACTAAGTGTTACGAATATTTTATTTATAAAATTGTGGGGAGAATTCGTTTTTTTTTCAATTTATTGAACAGAAAAGTGCCAATTAAGGGGTTAACCTGATAGTAGATTGTTCCTAAGCGATATTATTTGATACAAGGGGTAATGTGTATGGATATCTTAAAATATAAATAGGCTAAGAGAAAAAAATATGTTTGAGAAATATTCATCTTGAACAATTTATGGAATGTCATTTTCTGTAGAAATTCTATTATGCCTCTAAAGGCTATAGTTTTTAGAAAAAAAATTGTTTATTTATATAGAGAAAATATATATTTATTCTTCGCAAACATTGTAAAATTACTTAAGGGAAAAGTGAACTTTTATAAAATTACTTCAGTTATTAAGTATATTAACTTTTATAAAATTACTTCAGTTATAAAATTCAGTCAGAATTTTTTGTGGAAATATTAAACAGTTAATTAGAGAATGAATGGAGTTAATTTTTAATTAGTATTTAAGCAGATTTTAATTCTCCTTGAGTTATCGATACTTAAAAAAATATTCATTTTAATCATTAAAAGATCGCTATTAAAGTATTTTGAACACATTTTTTATCCTAAAATTTTATAGAAAAGCTATCATGGAAATTATTTTTATTAAAATTGATATTATAATAAACATTACTAATTTAATGACATTTGTAAACATATATTAAAAAACAGAGGCTCAGATTTGATGTAGTGTAAATTAAAATTTTAATAAGTAAAAAATATATATTTAAGAGATAATCATTTTAAACAGCTTATGATATATCATTTTCAATACATTTAAGTTACAGTAAGAAGAATGAAATAACCGATTTTCATACTTTTTATTATTTTATTTTATATTGAATTATTAATAATTCATATGTAATGATATGAATTATTACAATTCATGCTTGTAATGCGAATTATGATAATTCATATTAATACAATTTTGGCAAATATATAGTAATACGAATACTCAATACGAATATATGACATGAATTTTTTAATTTTTAACTTCTTTCATGTCATACATAAACACGCGTACACAAATTCTGTTATGCCTTTAAAGGATATAGTTGTTATAAAAAATGTTATGGATGATGAAAATATGTACTTATTCATCGTAAACATTTACAAATTCTCTTAAGGGAACAGTAAGCTTTTTTAAAATTGCTTCAGTTATTTTTAATAACAAATTTTGGAAAAATGTGTCCTACAGGAGAAATTCAATAAATATTTTTACTATATTGAATTCTTTGGGAAATATTAAATAGTCAATTAAATTATCCAAGGTACATATATTAAGACAGACATAAACACAATTAATACAATAACCGAACATGGAGTGAAAAAATTAACCGGGGCCAGGAATTGAACCTGGGTCGACAGCGTACCGTGCTTTTGCTTTTACATCTAAGCTACCCCGATATCTTAGCCCGGTAATTCCTCACTAATAAATCATGTTGTGGAACGCCATCAGCCGGCAACCGCTCTGCACGTGATGACGGGAAATACCATGAATTATTTTAATAATCCATCGATCCGCAATATATATTTAAGAGAACAGTAATTAACGTCTGAATTTAATTAATTAAATTATCAAGGGTACATATATTAAGACAGACATAAACACAATTAATATAATAACCGAATGGAGTGAAAAATTAGCCGGGTCTAGGAATTAAACCTGGGTCGACACCCCACTGAAAAAAATCTGCAGAAAATCTGTAGGTATATGGCCTCAAAATTTGCAGGATATCTGTAGGTATTTGGCCCATTCTGCAGATATTTTAAAGAATATCTAAAAACATTCTGAAGATATTTTCAAGATAAAACTAAACCTGCAAAATGTCTTCCAATTTCTGTAAAATTTCTGAAGAAAGTGGAGATTTCTTCAGATAATCTTAAGATTATTTTTTGTGGGGCAGCGTACTGGCCCCGCCTAATTTTTCACTCTAGATTCGGTTATTGTATTAATTGTGTTTATCTCTGATTTAATATATGTACCTTGGATAATTTAATTAATTAAATTCAGACGTTAATTACTGTTTTCTTAAATAGCTGATTAGTTAATGAATGAGTTAATTTTTAATTTGTATTTATAGACACTTTAATTAATCCTTTAGTTTCCAATACTAAAAAAAATATTTTTTTTATTTAAAAATTCGTTTTTAAAATATTTTGACCGCATTTTTTAAAATTCTTAATTACTTTTTGAAATAGTATGGAAATGAGTTTTTAGCTCACAGGCTATCATAGCCTGAGAGCTTATGTGCCCGTCCGTTCTGTATGTATGTTTGTATGTACGTAACGCGATAACTCATGATAAAAATATCCGATCCACTTGAAATTTTGTATGTAGGTATATCCTGACAAGGCGCTTCCCTGATTAGTTTTTGGAGTTCATTCGATATGTATAAGAGGGGGAACGGGGGGCTCATGCCCCCCGTTAGTTGATATAGATGGGATTTTCATGCAGAATTAAGTTTTCAAAATTTAGATTAGGATCATTCTGATGAGGCGATTCCGTGACTGTTATTAGGTGTTCATTGATTAAGTATAAATAGGGGGAACAAGGGTTCTAATGCCCCCTCCCGTTAGTTGATATAAATGGGATTTTCATGCAGAATTAAGTTTTCGTTCAAAATTTAGATTAGGATCATTCTGATGAGGCGATTCCGTGACTGTTATTAGGTGTTCATTGAATAAGTATAAATAGGGGGAACAGGGGTTCTAATGCCCCCCCCCCGTTAGTTGATATAAATGGGATTTTCATGCAGAATTAAGTTTTCGTTCAAAATTTAGATTAGGATCATTCTGATGAGGCGATTCCGTGACTGTTATTAGGTGTTCATTGAATAAGTATAAATAGGGGGAACAGGGGCTCTAATGCCCCCCCCCGTTAGTTGATATAAATGGGATTTTCATGCAGAATTAATTTTCGTTCAAAATTTAGATTAGGATCATTCTGATGAGGCGATTCCGTGACTGTTATTAGGTGTTCATTGAATAAGTATAAATAAGGGGAACAGGGGTTCTAATGTCCCCCCCCCTTAATTTATACAAATGGGTTTTTCAAGCAGAATTTTCAGATTTCGTTCAAATCTCTGAATAGTTTTGGAAGTTTAATGGTTAAGTATAAAAGAGGGGGATAACTCTTTTTAAATTATATAAATGCTAAATGGGTTTTTATTAAGAATTATCTAATTTGCTCTGAATTTTGGATATAGATTTTTTATATGATAAAGCATGTCTTTGATAGTATAGGAGGTTCAATGATTAAGTATAAAAAAAGAGAAAAGGGGAGAGCTGTTTCCCCTTCTTAATTTTTTTTTTCGAACGGAATTAACCCTTGAAAATATAAAGCTTTAATGTGCAATTAGTATTTGTAGCCTGTGAGCTCAATGCCTTCAGTTTAATTGGGCAGTATTCTTTTTTATTATTAAATGTTTTCATGTTAAATTATTTAACTAATTTCATGACATTAATAAACATATATTCAAAAACAGAGGCACAGATTTGATATGGTGTAAATTAAAGTTGACCCTTAGAGGTATTGAATATTTAGGAGTAAAATGTACGGAGATTTTTAATTATTGCATGAACTAAGAAAAACAAGTTGGACATTGCACGTGAAGCGTAGCAAATAAGGTGCGTTTGCACGATAACGAAGTTTTAAAAATATCACTCTCATATATCAATCTCATAAAACTGTAAATAATTACAATTAAAATGCGCACCAAACAATGTTCTCCCTACACCATTATGCAATGGAATAGTTTTGTGTGGCCTAATAAATCAATAAGAAATATTCTTTGCACCACAGATTATGCAAAATGTATATTATAATATCTATTTTATAGATGCATATCAATTTTATGACGTTCGAAGAGTGTAACACCATTAAAATGCATTTGAAACATTTTTTTCCCATTAACCATAATGTAACGGAATAATTTTGATTGTCCCTGTAATTGAACTAAGCATCCGATTTTGATAAAATTTGAAATGACTGAACAAAATGATGTAATAATTATGTACTTTAAATTTAAAACGATTAAAATGTATTTGAAACTTTTTTCTCCATTGACCGTAATGTAACGGAATCCTTTTTATTGTCCCTGTAATTGATCTATGCATCCGATTTTCTTAAAATTTGAAATGACTCGACAAAATTATGTAATAATAATAATTTTAAATTTCAAATGATTCGGTTGGGTAGTTTTTTCGTTGTTATATGCGGACGGACAGACAGACGGACGGACAAACGGACGGACTGAACGACAACAATAGGTGCTACGTATTTACATAATTACGAGCGCACCTAAAAAACTGTTTGAGAGATATGTATTTCAAGCAGCTTTTGAAATGCCATTTGCATTGCTTTTAAGTTATAGTGAGAAATATGAAAATCGATGTTTTTGCGAAAGTTATAATAATATGAATAATCGACATGATTATATGACAGTATGTTTTTCTTTCCAAAAAATAATACAAGTATCGAATTTTTGATTACTTATTCCTTTAATTCGTAACATTATTGATAATAAGAAATAGACTTTTTACATGTATCTATTCACAGAATCCGCAAAAATACTTTTTCTTTGTACATTAAGAACACAGTAAAAAACATCTCTAAAGTCACTCAACTTTTTCTATGAATCTGGGATTCCTAGAGCTTTTGAAGGAATGATAACAGAAAAAAAATCCAGTTAGAAATCTTCTACACTGTAAAAAAAAAGGGGTCGATCTACTAAAAAAACTTTAGTAATCCTTGTAATTACTAAAAAATTTTTAGTAATCTTAGTCGGTTACAAGAAAATCTGTAAGAATTACTTGAAAAAAGTTAGCAACGAAGAGAGTTAATAGTTTTATATTTTAATAACTATTACTAAAACTCACTTGGTGTGGCCTTGATAGCATAGTGGTTATAGTAACGGACTCCAGACTGAAAGGTACCGGGTTCGATACTGGCCATCGCCAAATACGCCCCGAATGTATGCAGTGTAAGTACACGTTAGTAAAGGGATTATGAAAATTCTGTCGGAGCAGTTAACAATGTTTGGTGCTGCCATCTACTGCAGTTTTGCCGAATGTCGTCCGCTTCATAAGTCTGGATGCAGCTCGAATGAACCTCCTGCCCTTCGGGCGCACGTAATGGTAATTAAAAATAATTTTGGAGCTATTACTAAAATTTGCTTGGTGGCTCATACTAAAAATTTTTAAATTAGTTACACAAAAAATTCTTTTGTTCAGTTTACAAAAGAAATGCTTGTTTCACTTGCAAAAAAAAAGTTTGTAATGGTTACTAAAAAATTCTGTGGAATACAAATTTACTAAAAAATTTTTAGTAACCTCTTGAATTTTTTTTTACAGTGTACATGATATTTTGTTTTTGCCGTTACATGGAAAGATCTAGAAATTCCAGTTTATTAGAAACTGTTCAGTAACTTTACAGATTTATTTACAATGTATCTTTTAATAAATTAGGTGTAATGAGTTTCAAACGGATTTTTGTTTATTGTCTTTTTAAATGTCCTATAATATTCATAATCAGAAAACAAATTAGGTAACAATAAAATTTTCTTAAAGAAAATTAAAAAATATGTATTGCAACATAAATTTATTTCAGTAAACATTAACTGTAATGTTTGGTTTTTCTACAGCAGCATTAATTTTTGTGTGCAGGAGTTGCATTTGCGAATTTTTCATAGAAATATCCTGGCAATATAATAGACGAGTAATCTATTATTACGGAATAAAACTTCAAAAAATAAGTATAAAAATTAATTTCCTTGCAAAAATTAACCCATTTAGAAAACAATTGAGATTCAGTTTTATTTTACTGTCATTTTTAAAGTATATAAATATTGAAAATTTTAAAATTTTAAACAAAAAAATTGCTTTGAAATTTTAATAATTTAAAATCTCAAACATTCGACCGTTTACATGAATTCGAATCAATTTTACTTATTTTTCGTCGTAATATAAACAAATAAACTGCGTTCATAATGACTATCTTTTATTGAACAGCATTAAAATACCCAGATTTTTCATTTACAATGGTTCATTTAAAGTGAGCTTTGAAAAACTGTTGAAAGGATTAAATTATAAATAAACCTTTTGAACTACTTTATTTAAAACAGTTTTAAGTTTATTTGAAATATTAAATTAACATCAGTTTTGAATGTAATAATAAATGAGCCTAAATAAGGCGTTTATTAAATAATGAAGACATCAATAAAGATTTAGAATTTTGTTTCATTCATTTTATGTGAATTAACTGCATCATAATTTATCATTTAAATATGTTGAGATAAATTATGCCAAAGATTACACGTAAATTCTATTGAATATACTTATTACCGAAGCTGATGGAGATTTGTAATTAATAATAACTTGTTACTTTAAAATGAATTAAAAATTAAGAATATGAATAGAGAGATATTTTACGATATAAATTATTAATTGTGCATTTTACAAAATAAAATGTATTTAATACTATTATTAGGTTCACCAGCTTTTGTATAAGTATTTTTTAAAGCTTTAAAATTTATCCTATTTAAAGCTTTCTTTTTTTAAACGCCATGAATTTATCGTTTTTTTAGCACTTTCCAACAAAGTTGAAAAGTGCTTATACATTAGGTTCGCGTGTCCGTCTGTCCACGATATAATTCCCGTAAATATATCCGGGTTTTCATGCAGTTTATAAAGCTTATTTAGGAACAGCAAAGCATGGTTGGTAATGCATATAAAGTATGTACGATTAATGATTCACTTACAGGGACACTCAAAAGAATTGGATTACATTATGGTATGTGGAGAGAAAATCGTTTGGAGAGTATTTTAATGACAATGCACAATTTCAAATGCATTGAAACTTATATAAATCATGGGATTTCTCTACGATCACGTTAAAACAGAGCATCCATGGCATTTTTTATTATTTTACAGTGACACACAAAAGAAGTTGGTTACAGCACAGCCTTTGCGCAACAGTTGCTGGAGACTACGTTTTGAAATCGTGTATGTGCTTTTACATTTATTTTTTTTTCATATTATACTTTATATGTAAATTGTATACCTCATTTACAATGCTACACAAAAACATAAGCATACCATTCGTCTTATTAGAGCAAAATTGCTGAAGGGTAAATTTTCAAATGAAATGTACCCCACAAACACTCGACTTAAGGCTGTAAGCTGATTTCGTCGCGGCCAAAAGGAGTTAAGGCCATTTGTACAAAAACAATGCTGTACCGCAAGTGAGCCGCCGCTAGTTGAGGCAGCTATCGGCGAGCAGTTAACGGCTCGGTGATGACAGAACTGTTGCATTTATTTTGCTGGTAAACTCTTAAAGGACTGTTTCGGGCAAAAAAGTAATGACCCTCCAACATCAAGAAAGCAGAGGGCTAATATAAACTGACCAACATTTTCATTTTAAAAAAGAAAATGTATACATTTTTTGTTTTTATTTTTTTTAATTATTTTAAATCTGGGTTTTAATAAGCATATGCATACTTTACGAGATTTATATTTAAAACAATAAAATAGATGACATATTTTATTTAGTTTGAAAATATTTTTATAAAAAATAAAAATTGTCTCCAAGATGAATACAGAATTTTAAGTTTTTTCTTCACCGGCACACTTTTACATTCATTATTCATAAAAAAGAGTTGAAAAAAATGAATAAATATTTAAAATATAGTAAAATAATTTAAAATAAATATTAAAACAGTAAAACGCTTTTAGATTGTGCCTAAAGCAGTCCATTTCCACCCCCCTCTCCTCCCCATTACTCAGTCATGCGAAATTTTCGCATACATGCTTAAAATCATTTTTAGTCGTACATGCATAATATAGTTCTAAAATTGTAACGATTTCAGTATCTCTAAAATTGGCTTAAAAATACAATTATGTTATTTTTTTTTTTTTTTTTTTTTTTTTTTTTAGGAAAGATTATTCTAAAATATAAAAAATGATGTTATCAGAAAAAAAAGAAAGAATGTATTTTGATTTATTTGCATCTGCAAACGCGGAAACAAGGGAGAGGTTATAGGGCTAATAATTCTCCCTATGTTTCTATAGAACAATACATTTAAAAAAAAATTGTTTATTTTGTATCAAAAATCTTCTGATATTTCGATGCTTAAACATATGCTTTTAATACATTTTGTTATATACACAGGTTCGAAACTAATAAACTCGAAAAAAGTTTATTCTATGTCTATAGATTCACAGGAACTTGAAAATCTTTCAACTTTATACTAATTTCCGTCTAATATCGAGTCCGCCATACAGAGAGTATATACTGTATTTGTATTACTACATTTATTTTGTTAAAAAAGGATTTCTTAAGAAAATAATTGTGAATTCAAACAAAAGATTTGTTTTATTATATTGTGGTTTTTAAAAGACATTTTCATTTTCGTTAAAAGACATTTTCGTTTGAAAAAGATATTAATGAAGACAAGTTTTTTTATTAGTATTATTATTTAATCTATAATTATATATTTTGTTAAATAATAACAACTAAAAATATCCCCTTAAAACATTTTCTTTTCCGCACTATATCCACTAAAAAACATTTGGCGATTAGGGGAAGTAGAGAAGGGTGCTCAAGGTCACTATTGCCTGGGGGGAATTTCTCGGAATTTAAGTGGGGTTCGCTAGTGAAACTGGACATATTATCCGAGGGATTTGAAGCTTTCAATTTTGCATTATCATTCTTCTTTCCATTTCCACTGTAGTCGTAGTATGCAGTTGGCAGGCATATAACGTAAGCAGAAATTCTCCAAAGAAAATTATCCAGATTAATATAGTAAGTGTTACCTAGTCTTATATGTTTATTCATTAAAATTTTAATAGATTAGAATCTGAGTTTATTTTTGCATCATTGTTTTTAACATTAAATCGTTGTAGAGTAATGTAATATAAATCTATGTGAAATTTTTACCAAACGTAGAATATTTACTTATGTTATTTCTAGTGCAAAGCATGTGATTAAGAAATATCGCAAAAATGTGATGATTTTAATTTAATTAAAGTTTATTCTTATTGTTGAATCGTTTCGAAGTAATTATTTTCATTTTACAACCATGTACACATATACTATAAAAAATATTGTGAAGTCTTGAATAGTTTATTATACGTAAAGTGTATCCTTGTTTGAACAGGTAAAACATACATTTTTTTCACATGTGCGTTTAAATTAGTAATGCATATGTTTAAAAAATACCACAAAAGCTTGATAATCTTAATTTAAATAAAATTTATTCTTATTGTTCTTACCGTATTTTTTAGAATAATGATTGGGGTTTTGGTATCGTGTATGGATAATTATAGATAATATTTAATATAGATTGCCTTTATCATATTAATATTTTTGTAAATTAAAAAATATTGAGCGTATTATTTTTTTTTTCTCAAAATTTAGAATTTTCTCGTCGTTTTACAGTAATGTATGTTATTTTCCGATCATGTCATAAAAATATTATAAAAGCTTAGTAGTTTAAATTTATTTTTATTGTTAAAAAAATCGATAAATTTTTTTCGCATTATTTAATACCCGTAAAATTTAGACTAGCATAGAAAATTTTATTCATTAAACAATAGGATAAAGTTAAAAACAGAAAAAAATTTAATTCTATAAAATTGTGTAAAATCGTTAAAATAATGATAACATTTAAAATTACTGCAAAGATCGAAAAGATTAAACTACGTTTGTGAGGTATTGACTATTGGTGTAACATTTGAATACTGTTGCTACTTTACTCAAGCGAAAACACCACCTTGCTAATGTTCATCCTATGGAAGCAAAAAAATTAAAATATCTCTTCCGCATTTCAATAATATGTACCACAATTTTCGGCATGTAATCCGCGGATTAAACAATTCTGTTTTGACCCAGAAATTTTATATAGTAAACGAAGCTAAATGTTTATCGTTATCCAATAAATTAAAGTTTATTTAAAATATTTCTGAGTCGAAAAGTGATTGTTTGATTAGGGAATTATACGCCGAGAATTACGGTTTGTATATATATATGTATATTGCATTGGTTTGCTGAAGTTGATTTCTGAAAAGAGCTCGTTTAGTTTTCCAAATTTGTTACTTTGTTCATAGATTTTTTATTTTTTTTATTAAGATATTATATTTTTCAAAAGCAAAACATACTAAAAATAAAAAACTGTAAAGAAAAAAAAATTGTAAAGATCCACCTCAGTTATCCAGTGCAAGAAAAAATATTAAAATTCAAATTAGAACGACATATTTACCCCCCCCCCTCCCAACCTTATTATTAACATTAACAAGTGTGTGTTTTCGTGTGAGTAAAGTTTTTTCTTAAGCTCTGAAAGAAAAATCTAAATGTGAAATTGAAAAATATTTAAATGATGCAAATATAACGATTGTTTCTCAGATTATAATTTAATAAAGTTTTCATAAATTAGCATATACTGGTAACACGCTTACGAATAAATGCAAAAATCACATTCAATGAAAGAAAATATATATATATTTACAAATACATGAAATTTAAATGTAGTACACATAACAGATCATACTAAGGTTACATAAATTGTTTAGGGGTAAATTCAAAGTTTGGTCTATGAAAAATTCTTGTTACAAAATTACTTAAATGATAAATTGTTTTTCCTGAAAAACAATATGTTAATAACCCTTCAGTAATTTTTTCAAAATATACATAAAAAATTTATTTATCTTGAACTTTTTTTCAAACACAATGCTTGATATATTTTGAATTAAATAAATAATTTATTCTTATCAATTAATACTTTTAAAATGTACAATAATTTATATAATTTTAAAATTATGTAAATTTTTCAGGCATAGATTCAAAATTTGATCTATAAAAAATATTTCCTGGAAGATTTTTTATATGATAAATGTTTTTGCATGAAAAACAATACATTAATAATTAATATATTAATTATTATATTAATAATTCAATTTTTCAAAAGAATTGTGAATTTACTATTTTTAAACTTTCTAAAATTTAAAATCTAATTCGTGGCATAGCGAAATTATTAATTAGTTTATTTTTTTCAATTAGTACTTTTAAAATGTATATGAAATGCAACTATTTAGAAATGGCATTACATATACATTTTTAAAATACATAATTGGAAAAAAAATAAAATTAATAAATTCACTTTGCCAAGTAATGGGTTTGGAAAATTTTCAAAAAAAGTTTAAAAATAAATAAATTTATAATTCTTTTGAAAAAATTATGTAAATAATTATTAATATATTGTTTTCATGCAAAAACACTTATCTTCTAAACAATCTTCCGAGAAATATTGTTTATAGATCAAATTTTGAATTTATGCTTAATGGGATGAAACTGGCAGGCTTTTGGTTAGTTAAAATTTAAAATACACCATAAAAGGCCTTTTTATGGGCAGCTTTTGGCTAAATTTAATTCTTACAAACATAAAGGGCTGGACTGGGACGAACTTCTGGCCAACCTTTATTGTTAATGGCCTTTAAAAGAATAACTGTGGCTAGTTTGAGGCTGTCTGATGTTTATTGTAAAACATTAATGGCGCGTTTGTGGGCAACTTCTTGTATTTCTGGCCAATGACCTTGTGTTCACATTCTGGCCGGCGTGACAGTTTTTTGACGGAGCCGTTACGGCCAAAGATGGCGGGCCGTTATCAAACACTTCGGGCCAACGTTAACATGCCACGAATGGCCCACAAGTTATGTGTTTGTTAGGTATGTATCTCTTAAATGAACAAAATTTTTGAATGTTAGTCGTTAATAGATACAAATCTATACATCATGTTCAGGGCTCTAAAATATTCAGATGATTTCTCGATTGTAGACGGGAACAGCTGAAATTTGGTTTTGAAATGTGTTATACATTTTCATATGGGAGAATGAGACGTAATATTTTATTTTTTTAAACGGTGCAGTTTTCATGCATTATTCTGAATGTGTTTGAAAGTGTTTCAGAATATACGCTTGACGCAGGATTTTTTTCATTGTTGTTAAATTATATTTAGAATAATGTTAATCACCTTTGCATAATGGAGCATTCAAAGACAGTTTTTGAACTGTTGCTGGGAATGTTACGTTGGTACTATTTCTCGTAAGTTTTTATAATCTTCAGTACTATATGATGTTTAAAAATATTATACTTTTAGCACATTCTCCCGTGTGTAAAATGAGCGGTTCAAAATATAATGTTTGAGGAATTTCAGGATAACATAAAGAAAAAGAAAGTATTACTAAAATTGCTTTTAGAGATGGCAAAAAGTTCGCAGATCTTAAACATATTTTCAATCATTTATTAAATTATAAGTGAATAGCAATTACATGTTTGCTCTCATCATCATGAAATTTCTTTAAGCTTTGACCTTATCTTTAGTATTGATATGTTTGCCTTCTAGACTTCCACCTGTCAACAAGCTTTAAATGTTTCATTACAAAATGATTAACGTGATAACTAAATTTTGTGCATAATATGAAAAACAACCATAAAAACTGACGCACACGTGATGTGTGTTTTTATGTGTGTAATATCACAGTCCGTTCGTAAATTGATTAATGAAAGAAGCATTACTTACATTTTTAGATATTGATTTTATTTACGCTTTTGTGTAAAATAAATTTTATCATATTGATAAAAAATAAGTTGAAAATTGCACAGGTAGCGTAGCAAATGAGGTGCGTTCGTACAATAACGAAGTTTTAAAAATATCACTCTTATATATCAATCTCATAAAATTGTAAATAATTAATTACAATTAAAATGTTCACCAAACAATGTATTCCTATACCATTATGTAATGGAATACTTTTCTGTGGCCTTGTAAATCAATAACAAATGTTCTTTGCACCACAGATTGTGCAAAATGTATATTATAATATGTACTTTATAGGTACATATCAGTTTCATTATGTTCGAATGAGTGTAACGCCATTAAAATGCATTTGAAACATATTTCCCTTTTGACCATAATGTAACGGAATACTTTTGATTGTCCCTGCAATTGATCTATACATCCAGTTTTCATAAAATTTGAAATGACTCAACAAAGTGATGTAATAATTATGTACTTTAAATTTAAAACGATTAAAATGCATTTGAAACTTTTTTTCCCCCATTGACCGTATTGGAACGGAATAATTTTGATTGTCCCTGTAACTGATCTATGCATCCGATTTTCATAAAATTTGAAATTACTCGACAAAATTATGAAATAATTATATATTTTAAATTTCAAACGATTCGGTTGGGTAGTTTTTGCGTTTTTATATGCGGACGGAGGAACAAACAGACAGACAGAAGGACGGACGGACGTAATTAACGACAACTGTAAGTGCATAGGTATGTGGTTGTTTAGTCCGTCCGTCTTACGGACCAAACACCTATCATCTTAATGATAGGTGCATGGTATTTACATAATTACGAACGCACCTAAAAATACTGTAAATGATTTTTATAAAAATAATCTTAAAGAACTATTATTGCTTAAAGTAAATAAAAAATCAATTTTGAATTCAAAAGAAATATTTTTATGGTTGATAAGATGAATGATTGTCTCCTTTTTCTTAAACAGGGAATGCGTTAGAAATGTAATATACAGATCTGTAAATTTTTCTATTGAATGTGCTCTTTGAGAATTTAAACAATTAAAGTTCGAAATTGTTTCTAATATGATGAAAACGAAAAAACTGAGTGTTGTTTGTGAGTTAAACTTCTTAGAGAAAACTTTGTGCTTTTTAACTATACATCGTTTAGACAAGAAAAAAAAAGAATATTCTTGCTTCTTTTCCTTTTAAAAATTTATTAGTTTAATTTCTGGTACATAAACAAAAATATCATTTTATTTTATTTATGCGTAAGTGGAGGAAAATCACCAAATTTCGAGTTTCCGGTGTAGACTCTATTTGCACCACCCGGAAAGTTACCCAGCATGTGGGGATTCATTAAAAAAACCTTCCAGTTATCAGACAAAAAAGCTTATAAAAATTATTAAAACATAAACCACATAATAAACAAGCCACTAGAGCACAAAGCTCCTTCGCTACAGACAGTGGGGAGTTGATACTGGAAAAGTACATTGATAAAAAGAAAACTTGAGGATCATGATTCTGCAACTCATCGCCACAATGGTATGCGCGCCAAGGTCTGCTATTTCATGACAACGGGCACTAGGACTGCCAGGTGCTCAATAAAAGCTGTGAAAATGTGTGAGTCGCAGGAATACAAATCCAGAACAGATGTACTGTAAAAAAAATCCTTTAAATTTATGGCAAAATGTAATAGATAATATTACTGTTACTATACTGTAAACTATTGTTACTGAAATTTTTACAGCAAAAACTGCTTGCAACATAGCCGCCAGCAGTTTTTGCCGCAAATTTAACGAACCATTTTTTTTTTTTTTTTTTTTTTTTTTTTTTTACAGTGTGGGTTAGGCGCATTTAGCATATGTGGACGGAGATTTTGGTACCTAAGGTGCCAAGCTTCCATAAATGTGTAGAAGAAATAACAATGGTCTGGAGATTTAAAAATTCTACACTTAAATACATTATTGGAAAATATCATTCAACATCTGCATTATTAAAACAATTCACATTATATATTTTTTATTTACTTCGATGAGAGCGCCGCACTTTCATATGAGTTGTTATATATGCGTGAATTTTGGTGGGCTATAAGCTTCTATATAATGTATATATAAACAGTTAATTATTTTTATTTATGTAATATGCTAGATTCCCAAGACAATAAATTAGGCCGTCAGTATGATTTAAATTTATTGCTCTTTCTTCAAAGACATTTTTAGACATTTTTTATATTAGCGGATGTGATGTGAGGAAACATCGATACCCTTTATCGTAATTCCTATCTGTCTCCCCATCAACTGCAGAACATTATGTTCTTTTAATGAAATAGAATAATGATTGTTGTCAAAATCATCCACCTGCTTGTGAGAAAATTTATAACCAATGCGGGACAATCGTATTATAGTTCTGCTTTAATAATAATTTTAAAAATTGGCTACTACTCTGTTAACCCGTCGACCAAAATACTATCGCCAAATTATAAGATTAAATGACAATAATGGATGATCGTGAATGTCAATACAATTACATTAAATATGATACACGTTTTTAAAACATCATTAAGTGATTTTTATTTCGACTTTTTATTTGTATTTTTATTAATATTCTACTAATTATTTGTTTTTTTAAATTATTATTTAAAATAAAAATTACGTCAATATGTATAATTTGGCTATTAGTTTGGCGATTTGTACAATTTGGCGATATCGGTCGACGGGATAACAGAGTAGTACCAAAAAATGTTATAAGGTACAAATTTTAGACTTTGGTTTCTCCATTTATGCGTATTATTATTAAATATTAAATTTTTCGTTAAATTTCTTTTAAAATTATGCCTTGTATTTATACAACTTATATATTATGAATATAAATACTTGTTGTTTCAAGAAACTTGAACTTAGATTTGTTATGAAATTAGACTCTATCAAGTGATGGATTTTTTAATGAAAAAAAAATTCCAGATTTCTGTTTTGTAAAATAACAATATTATTTGTATTCTTTTATAAGCTACAAGTTCCATTAAAAAATATATTTTCATTAAAATGTTATAGAAATATTTTGATCTCTCTACAGTCAGAAAATATTAGAATAACTTCAGAAATAAGTTTAAAATGATTTATTTTTTTGTTAGCGTGGCATGTTTTCTTACACGAACATCCAAAGAAATACTTGTTTATATCTTGTTAATTATACTAACCATAAGGAACTTACCATTTATGTTTCATAGATAAGCTTAATGCTTAATAACATTCTTAATCCTCTGTCTCTTACTACGTTTTAATAATAAATTTATGATTTGCTTCTGAAAATACTGAGATATTTATGCATAAATAAGTATGATACTGAACATATTTTTTATGACATTAAAATGAAAATGTAACGTTATCATTTATTGTACTAAAATTATCTGCGAATTAATTATCTAAACGTTTTATACTCTCAATAAAATTTTACTAAAATATGATAGTTTCATATAACAATTTTACTTTTGTCAATGATAAATTTCGATTACGCATCAACATATCGTACAATCTTATCTATTTTTTTTTTTTTTTTGTATTCTTTGCACTGCATATTCTACAGAAGGCATATTTTAGAGCAATTCGCAAATGCACAACAATTTTATTATGTTTGAAATGGTGTGTCGAGTTTAAAATTTATTTGCAAATGTTTATTCCCATTTAAAAAATGTAGCGGAATACTTTTGACTGTCTCTGTAAACAAATTATAACTGCTAAAAGCTTCCTTTGAAGTAAAAATTATGCTATGATAAGCGTAAATAAAATCCAAAAATTTTAGGATAATTCTTGCATATTTACAAGGATTGAAGCGTGGATAGACGGCGGGAGAAACCGAAATCATAAACACTTTTAAACACTGTTGGAAAGTATTAAAAATATTCAGCAAATTAACGTATTAAATGCCCCTTATATCAAAATGAAGAAACTAGAAGTTTCATAATTGAAAAAAAAATAATTATTCAAACTGTCATAAATTTGAAATTTCTTTTTTAATTTTGAACAATTTTGAATTTGAGCAAGAAAAAACTATTCTTTATTCAGTAATTTTATTTGAAAATTTTACATTGCTTTAGCTCAGTTTATCTCAGCAAATGGATGATTTTTTATTAGGTAATAATAAATATCCATTATAAAACGTGCTTTGCATATGGTTTTAATAACTAATTTTGCTATATACTTTTTATGGAGGATTCGTAAATATTTGTGGTTACTTCACCTTATTTTTTTTTTTTTTTCTATAAATTCAATAATGACGCCCTTAGAACTGTCACTAGTTGAGATACACGCCTATTTTCCAAAGTGTTGGGCAGGTCTGATGTAAGGAATCGGATTCGCTGAATCATAATAGACAAAGTGACAAAATGATGATTTATTAATTTTGAATATGTAGTTATGAGTGGCTGTGACATGAGAAAAAAAAGACAGATTACAGTGATGCATTAAAAGTGCCTGTACGAATTATGGCACAGCAGTTACTAATATACACTGGTGGACAAAATTAAGAGATGGAAGGCATTTTTCCAAATATCTCGAGAAATACTGGATAAAAATAAATGAAAATTGGTATGGATGTAGCTTATAGTATGAAAATAATATGTGCAAAGCAAAAATTAAAGTGCCATTCATTGGCAAGACTTGTTGGCAACAGTCCAATGTGGACTGAAATTCATGATGAAAGATGACAATGAAAGTGAGGCTTGTATGGTGTGTGGTCGTCTGTAGTAGGCTGTGTGGTCACCTCTGACAGATAGACAGTATGCACAACGAGTATGCATGCTGTTAATAAGAGAGTTAAAGATTGCTTGTGGAAGATTCTCTCGCTCTTCTACTAGAGCAATTTTTTAACTCCGGAATGGTTCTGGGTGGGGGTTGGCATCTCGCAATAGTCCTTCCAAGAGCATCCCAAGTATGTTCTATGGGGTTAAGGTCAGAAGATTTGGCTGGCCAATCCATTCGATGAATATCCTCGCTTTCCAGATACTCCTCAACGGACGTCTACAGCGACACAACTGTCTAGGAACCTTGCTGTTGCCACAGGAACAGTAATTTCAAGGATGAATGTTGCCAGGAGGCTCTGTAAAACAGGGTTGTATGCCGGGAGGCCCGCCATTTGCATCCCACTCACTCTTTTCCACAAAAGAGAGCGTGCACAATGGTGCAGACAGCATCAGCACTGGTCACAGTTCCAGTAGGCTAATGTTCTGTTCACAGATGAGTCCAGATTCAGTCTTCAATCTGATTCTCGTCGAATATTCATATGGAGGGAACCTGAGACCCGATACCATCCCAGTAACATCATGGAAAGGAACCATTATGCTGGTGAAGGACTGATGGTTTGGGCAGGGTCATGCAAGATACCCGCACACCGCTCCATGTGTTTGACACTGGTTCCGTGAATGCCCAGAGGTACAGGCAGGAGATCCTACAATCCTACGAGCGTCTTTTCAGGGGGGCTGTTGGCCCTGAATTCGTTTTTATGGACGACAATGCCCGACCGCATAGGGCTCGTCTGGTTAAAGAGTATCTGGAAAGCGAGGATATTGATCGAATGGATTGGCCAGCCATATATCCTGACCTTAACCCCATTGAACATGCTTGGGATGCTCTTGGAAGGGCTATTGCTAGACGCCAACCCCCACCAAGAACCATTCCGGAGTTAAAAATTGCTCTGTTGGAAGAGTGGGAGAGTCTTCCACAAGCAATCCCTAACTCTCTTATTAACAGCATGCATACTCGTTGTGCATACTGTCTATCTGTCAGAGGTGACCACACACCCTACTAGAGGCGTCCACACCTCATACAAGCCTCACTTTCATTGCCATTTTTCATCATGAATTTCAGTCCACATTGGACTGTTGCCAATAACTCTTGCTAATGAATGGCACTTTAATTTTTGCTTTGCACATATTATTGTCATATTATAAGTTATATCCATATCAATTTTTATTTATTTTTATCCAATATTTCTCGAGATATTTGGGAAAATGCCTTCCATCTCTTAATTTTGTCCACCAGTGTAGATAGAGATAAACTTGTGATTCACATCGAATAGTGCAACAAACAAACAAATGCAATATAGAGTAACATTAGAAGCTCTAAATGTTTATAGTTCAAAAACTTATATGCGAATGATGTGAAATTTCCTTTCTAGGCATAGTTTGAACCGATCATTTAAATTATATGATCAAAAGTGGATGCTGTCATTGAAAAAAATCTGCTTTTGATTTGTAGGTCCACCCATGCAACATTTACCTATTATTTAAAGTCGACTTTATTTCTAATCATTTAACACTAACAACTTTCTTTTATTCAAATTACTTAACACTAATAACTTTCTTTTATTCAAATTACTTCAAGAGATAATAGAAGCTGTTTAATTTTCCATCCAAATGCACATCACTAACACTGTTTATACTGCTACAAAAAATTTACTTAAAAAGAAATTTAATTTATTTAGAACAAGGAATTGAGCTTTTATGCTTATTATAATAACGTTTACAAAAACATACAAAGTTTTTTAAAATTTATTTACATAAATTTAAATTTTAACTTTTCTTAACCTCACACTAATATGTCTCTAGTTTATACAGATCTGCCATTTCTATGCCACTTTTTAATATCCCAGCATGAAAAATGAGAAAATGCTGTTTTATATACCTGACATAAGCTCCATTTTTCAAATCTAATCGTGCATTTTAATGAATTGGAATATACCGTTGTGCAAATATGGCTTCAGAAAGAAAATAATATTGATGATTCGCTTCTTAAACATTTATTTACTTAATCTTACGTTAAGTAGTTAAAATAATTATTCTCCAGGGCAAATATTAAAATACAATATTAAAATCCGCAAAATAAACAATTTTAATATTTTTAATAGTTAAATGTTTATTTTTAAAATACTGAAAGACTTTTATCTCGTATAAAATTCACTAAGTGGGATTTTGTATTATAGAAAACATATGTGATTATTTTTTAGTTTTATATAAATGAGATGTGAATAATAATTTGAGATATAACACCCTCTTTTACATGTGTTACGTTACCTTCAGCACTATTTACAAAGGTTTTTGTATTGAAACTATTATAAAACATCGCTAACACTTATTCATCATTTTAGTTCAAAAAAGGGTTTATATGTATATATTTATCATTTAATTTCTACTGAAGTAATAATTTAAAAAAAAATAATGCTAATTTTTTTCTTTCGACCTCCTGTAATGAATACTTTATTTCGCATTTTAAGCTTGATTTTTGAATCATAAATTTTGTTCGATTAGATTACAAGCTAAATTTTAAGCAAGTTCTTAAGCAATCTTTGTGCGACATTTTTAAGTCTATGAATGACAACTAATTAAAATTGCTGCCAGTTATCGATTTTAATAATAATTGTTAAATATTGTTTTGGATTTAAACAAATGAGAAAAAACACACACATAAAAACGTACTGCATATAAAAGCGTGACCCTTTTAGCCATTTAACTGATCAATAATTTTGAAAAAAACTTTCAAGTAATTAATATTTTTTTCATCTCTTTTACAGAATTTATAATCTTTTACTAATTGTATCAGAAAAATGATCGGATTAAAATTTACAGTAAAAATTTACTGCTGAGAATAATGAAGCATGATTTTAATAATGCCCGTAATACGGGCAAAACACGATTGGCAAATACATATTGCCCGTATGACGTACGGGCAAATCAGGGTAGTGGTTGAGGACAAGACATAATCAAAAGCCTTTTTCTCTTTTTTTCAACTTATATTTTATGATCGAAATTTTTTCTGAAATATTACTGGTGCCATTTGGTGGTTTGGGCATTTAAAGTTAACTTTCGTAAGACTGCAAGTGACTTCTTAGTCTGTGCGTTTATGAGTTATTAATAAAACCTTTGTATGCACACGTATTGAGGCATTAATATCGTAAAAGTATGATATAAAAAAATCTTTTTTTGGGGGGGCTTAATTTGTTGATTAACAACTAAAGTTCGATTTATTTCGGTGCCCTACTGGTCTAATTATAACTCTAATAGCATGTTCGATGATGAAAAATAGAGCTATTATTCGCGTCCGTGATTTGCCCGTGTGTCATACGGGCAACATGTTTTTGCCAATCACGATTTGCCCGTACCATTTTCGGGCAAATGATTTCAGATCAGTATTTAATATTCTCACTTTTTTTTCAAATTTTCATTATTTAAGGGAATCCGAGACATATTTTAAAATAATTTTTATTTATTGAATTAAATTTTTGAATCTTTTGGTGATGGTTAACCATGTCATTTGTAAACAAAATCACATGATAAAACTTTTCCTAATTAGTCTAAAAAGTTTTAAAATTAGAATTTATTTAAAAAGTTGGGTAATTTAAAATTCTTATAACTCAAAATATTATTTGTAAATTTCAATTCTTTTACATTTAAATAAACAGAAATATCCAAATTTTAATTTTAAATCAGCATTTTAAAAAATATTTTTAAAAATTAAAATAAAATTATTTAAAGATTTAAATGATATTTTATTTAAAATATCATTTAAATTTATTTAATTTTATTACATTAATTTTATTTAAAATATCATATTTTCAAAAGTAAATATTTTTCTCAAATTTCCTGAATCAAAATTAGAGTACAATAGTAAAAAAATACATGTTTCGAGTTTGAAGCATTCATCTTCAACGGTTCTTGAGTTATAACAATTTAAACTCACGAAAGTGTGAAAAAATCCATATTGAAGGAAAACGCAATTTCGCAAGAAATCACTTGAGAAGTGAAAGCTAGACTTGAAAGTTAGATTTTAAAAACATATCAAAACGAAAAAATTTATATTTCCTCTTCTAATTAAGATATAAATATGATTTAAATGTCATTTAAGCATAAAAAAAAACAGAGAAATTTTTAATGCAATAAAACATTTTTAGGAAATTTGAAGATTTTTGTGTCCCGGTCCCCCTTAATCCGAGCATTTTTCTGATTCAGTTAGGAAAAAATGTCTGTTTTGAAAAATAGGTGGCAAAAGATAAAAAAATTCTGTAAAAGACGCCAAAAATATGCACTATTTGAAAGGTTTTTTTTTTTCAAAATTGTTGACCATTTAGGTGGTTAAGATTGGTTTTCTAAAATGTATTCTAGTTGTACTTTCTCATGTGGTTTTATGTAGAAATTGAATAAGTGCAAACACATATACATGAAATAAAAATGAAATGTATGTTGAGGCTAAGATTGTAGATACTATTAAGGCTAGCAATTTTCTAATTGAAAGCGATTTAGACTGTAGTTTCGTTTTTATTGTGGTGGTATTAGTTTTATTATTAAATTGATTAGTCGCACAAGAAAATGGTTTTCAAATGCTTTTTAAATATGGATTCGTAATCATGAGGAGAATCAAAGTATATGAATAAAATATTTTTTGTGAAATAATGGCAGCTTTATTGAAACAAAAAATTACATCATTAAACTAAGGAAATGTTATTTTTCGGGAAATCTTATTCAACTGCCTTGAGTCGCAAAAATCGTAAATGTAAATAAAAAAGCAGAAGTAAAATATTGTATTGAGAAGAATTTCTTAATTTTCTAACTGATTGTGCAAAATTTAAACTTGTAAGCAATTGTTGAATGTTTCACTTTATAGTAATACAGGCTTCCTATATTTCCTAAATTTCCTAAATGATTTAAAATAACTTTTTCTTTTTTATAACTCACTTCTTGAATTTAGATGAAGAAAATGGCTAATAACGTTTCAAAAATTCGTCCTTAAATGAAATGAACGGAATTTGCGACTTTTTTCGTTTATGTTACCCTGTGTTGAAAATGTGTATCATTTGCATATAAATAGCTTTTATGCTTCTGACTCTTTATATGTTTACAGTTCATTTGCAAACCAAATATTAAGAAAATGAGTCTTATTTTAGAAAAACTTAATAGCTTTTTCGTAATTATCTTCCATTGTGATATAAATGGGAATATGCTGGTATACACAGCGTTGTTTTATTCTATAAAAGGCAGCAATTTAATACTTTTGCAAGAAAAAGAAGGAACGTATCATTTGATACGGTTAGAGAAAGATATGAATGGTTGTTTTTGCTTTTTAATTTAAATTCCGATTTGTGATTTGCAGATTACATTGTAAAATATGACCTCGTTAAATATTCAATTAATAAAGGAATCGATGAGTCTAGATTTGGGTAATAGATAATTCTAGTTGCCATGTAAGCAGACGTATAATTTCTTCAAATAATATTTTAATTTAAATTTCTAAAGAAGAAAGACTACAAAGGCCGAGCAAAGGTTCCCAAATTAAAGAAAATAAGTGAAAACACTTAAAAAGTTCTTAATACATTTTTTTTTGCTTTTAATACTATTTTTTACACATTGCCAAATTTCTTTAAAAATAATGGAAAACTTTAAATTTTTCAAAAGTAGTTTTGAAATATATTAAAAGCGATATTTTGGCATCGGCCGCATTCTAGAATTTAATAACTTAAGAAATCGACATACTTTATAGAATTTAATGGACTAATTCCTTGTTTTTTTCCTTTATATTATTATGTTAATGGATATATTGTTGATAAGGGTAATGTTCATTGTATTGATGTTTAACCTGAACTATCATTGGAAAGATAGTAGTGGGATCTCTACCAGGTTAGAGATATTAATTTAAAATTAGTTTTACGACAAGATAAGTTTTGTACAAAAGAATGGTTTATTCAGTAGGTATGATTTTTATTATGCTTAATTTGTTTATATATAAACTTTTTATAATATTAAATTTTACTTCTCTTTCTTTATAAGTTTCCAATTAATCATTAACTTTAATATACAGGGTGTCCCTAAACAAATGGTATATACGCTAGGGGGTGATAGAACGTATCAAGACGCATTTCAAATACACATAAAAAACGGAAAAATTGGTCGATTGATTTGCGGTTTTCACTAAAATTATTCTTTATGTTGGTGTTTTCTTGAAAATAAATTATAAAGATAAATTTCGAAAAATGCCGATAGAGAGCGCTTTAGACTTTGAAGTAATGAAAAACTTTTTTTTGCTGTGATTTTTTGCATCTCATTAAATGGTTTCGTAAGCTTAGACTTAAACTTAAATTTTGAGCTGAAAATCTGAATAGTTGGAAGCGGTTAAGTAGCACAAATTTAACTGTGTTCAGAGGGTTTAAATTTCAAATTATTATAAAAAACGGAAAAATTGATCGATTGATTTGCGGTTTTCACCAAAACTATTCTTTATGTCGGTATTTTATTGAAAATGAACTATAAAGATAAATTTCAAAAAATACCTATAGAAGGCGTTTTAGACTTTGGATAACGAAATCCATCCTAATACTATTTTTTGCCGTTATTTTTTGCATCTCATTAAATAGTTTCGTAGGCTTAGATTTAAACTTAAATTTTGAGCTCAAAATCTGAATAGTTGGGAGTGGTTAAGTAACATAAACTGAACTGTGTTCAGAGGGTTTAATATTCAAAAGAAACGGAAAAGTATAAAAAAACGGAAAAATTAGTCGATTCGTTTGCGGTTTCTGCTAAAACTACTCTTTAAATCAGTGTTTTCTTGAAAATAAATTTTAAAGATAAATTTCACAAAATGCCGATAGAGGGCGCTTTAGACATTGGAGTAGCGTACAACTATTTTTAACCGTTATTTTTCTTAAATCTCATTAAATGCTTTCAAATGCTTATATTTAAATTTTGAGATCGAATTCTGAATCGCTGCGAGTGTTTAAGTAGCGCAAAAGTGAACTGTGTTCGAGAAGAGGAGGGTTAAATTTCAACTCCATAACACATTTCAGTTTGCGCTTCTTAACCCCTGCCAACGATTCAGAATTTGAGTTCAAAATTTAAATCTATGATTTCGAAAACATTTAACAAGTTTTGGAAATCATTTAATTAGATACAAAAAATAACGGTTAAAATTTGTTGTTGGTTACTCTGAAGTTTAAGGCGCCCTCTGACGGAATTTTGTGAAATTTATCTTTAAAATTCATTTTCAAGAAGAGACTGACTTAAAGAATAGTTTTATTTTAAACCGCAAACGAATCGACCAATTTTTCCGTTTTTTATTATCATTTAAAATTTGAACCCTCTAAGCACAGTTCAGTTTGTGCTACTTAACCACTCCCAACTATTCAGATTTTGAGCTCAAAATTTAATTTTAAATCTAAGTTTACGAAAACATTTAATCAGATGAAAAAATAACGTAAAAACTAGTTGTTCGTTACTCCAAAGTTTAAAGCGCCCTCTATCGGCATTTTTTAAAATTTATCTTTATTATTCATTTTCAATAAAATACCAACATAAAGAATAGTTTTAGTGAAAACCGCAAGCCAATCGACCAATTTTTCCGTTTTTTATAATCATTTGAAATTTAAACCCTCTGAAGACAGTTAAGTTTGTGCTACTTAACCGTTTCCAACTATTCAGATTTTGAGCTCAAAATTTAAGTTTAAGTCTAAGCTTACGAAACCATTTAATGAGATGCAAAAAGTCACGGCAAAAAATAGTTTTTTATTACTTCAAAGTCTAAACCGCCCCCTATCGGCATTTTTTGGAATTTATCTTTATAATTTATTTTCAAGAAAATACCAAAATAAAGAATAATTTTAGTGAAAACCGCAAATCAATCGACCAATTTTTCCGTTTTTTATGTGTATTTGAAATTTTGGACCCCAAACTTTAATGGCGACTATCTCCTTTGGAAAACGTTTGGGACCCTTGGTTTCCTATTTACTATTACTTGTCTTGATGTGTTCTATCACCCCCTAGCGTATATACCATTTGTTTAGGGACACCCTGTATATATACAGGGTGTCCGAAAAGTCTGGAAACGGTCGAATAACTCGAAAAATACATATGAGATTGAAAAACGTAAATATACGTGTTAAATATTTTTAAATAAGCTACTCAGTGATACCAAATTTGACCTTCGTAACCGACCCCCTGGGGGTCAGAGGGGGTCCAACTTTGAAATCTTAAATTATAACCCCCATTTTTTATTGCACATTCGGATTCTACGGACAAAAATACGTAACTTTTGTATTTGATGTTTATTTCGAATCCTCGTTTATCACGGTGTAATTGAGCATATTAAATCGATACATATCTCGGCTTTTCCAACGGGATTTTCCCTAATCGAAACTAATTGGGGAGAATTTATGACATCAAATTCCTCGTCTTTTGCAATAATAGCGTTTCCTGAAAATCACCCGTGCCGATTATTTCGGTAGTGCTACACAGTTAAAAATTTGATCCATTTGCTGTAGCGTCACTCCACAGCTTTTATAGAATATCTCTTTCATGACCAATGAGAATGTTCCATAACACAGTAAAGTACACTGTAAAAAAATTGACCCTTTTGCTGCATCGTCACTCCACCGCTTTTATAGAAAACGATTACTTTACTGTGTTATGGAGCATTGTCATTGGTCACAAAAGAGATATTCTATAATAGCTCTGGAGTGACGCTGCTGCAAATGGGTCAAATTTTTAACAGTTTAGCACTATTGAAATAATCGTCCCGGGTGATTTTCAGGAAACGCTATTCCTACAAAAGACGAGGAATTTGACGTCAAAAATTCCGCCCAATCAGTTTCGATTAGGGAAAATCCCGTTGGAAAAGCGGGAATATGTATCGATTTAATATGCTTGATTACACCATGATAAACGAAGATTTGAAATAAACATCAAATACAAAAGTTACGTATTTTTGTCCGTAGAATTCGAATCTGCAATAAAAAATGGGGGTTATAATTTAAGATTTCAAAGTTGGACCCCCTCTGACCCCTAGGGGGTCGGTTTCGAAGGTCAAATTTGGTATCACAGAGTAGCTTATTTAAAAATATTTAACACGTATATTTACGTTTTTCAATCTCATATGTATTTCTCGAGTTATTCGGTCGTTTCCAGACTTTTCGGACACCCTGTATATATATATATATATACATGATGATACATTAGGGGTGTTCCCGCAGAAGCACAACGATCCGACGAAGCGAAAAGGATGGCGTGAACAATGTCGACGGTCGATCTGTCATCATCATTCACATTACCTCCAATATATTCGCAGCCGACGTAAGTTGTCAGATGGAATTCGATGAAAGGTGTTGTCATTTCAAATAATTAAAATTGTACGAAATCAGTGAACATCACATTTTATTATCGTTCAGTTTCACTGTTACTTCACAGTCAATCTCCATCACTTCTGCATTCATGAAAAATGGAAAAATCAAAAACATCACCTGAGAATAAAATACAAAAATTTTATTTATCTCACGATTTCAGATGTTAAATTCCATTATCACAATTAGACTTCTTAACTCGCTAAGTCAATGTCACCGAGAATAATAAAAGAACAATAAGCGGTTAGTGCAGAGCCATTTCCGGAAAAATATCACCACTCCGCAAAACGTTCTCAAATTAATAGGAGAGGCACCGTACGTGCTTAGGAATTGGAAGGTCAGTCAATTCTGATTCTTCTCTCAGACAAAACTGACGCTCCGAAAATTCTCAGAGAAACTGGCCCTGCCTATCGGCTGACGCATCTAACTAAAGCCCAATAAGGGTCATTCGAAGGTATGTGTATAACATTTCTTGCACTTGCATTGGATTATACGCGGAGCTTAAGGCTGGTATTCTTTATCCACTGGCGTAATATGCAAACCTACAGAGGGTGAACAGCTCAAAGCGCGGACTTATTTGGACTTGCCGGCAGACGATAATTTAATAAAAATAAATAAAACAAAAATTAAAGCTTTTGATAAATGTTTTTAATTCTAAAAAGGGGAAATGGATTAATGGAATGGTTTTAATATTTCGAAATAAGATACTGACATTTAAGTAATACAGTTTAGTTTTTTTTAGGAAAATACATGATATATTATCGTGAATTAAAGAAAAAAAGGAACTTTGGACGATAATTAAATATTAGTAGACTACGGAAAATAATAATGAAAGCATGTTCTTATAAGAATTTAGAACGGAATCGAAACCAATCGAAACGAATATATATCTTCCAGCCAGTCGGGTGCATTGCGAATCGAATTCTCAGCTTTTAGCACGACTCATAACAGAAACTGGCTGGATGTTTCTGCTTTTTTGTTAAACTGTGCACCCCTGATGAGTAGTTTAATAAACAAGCCTTCTACTGTCCTTTTATCCATTTACCTTTCATTATTTTGGTAATCTGCCTTCTATTTCACTTCAAACTTCAACTGTTTTCAATAAGATGACTGTAAAAATACTGGTTTCATTGGTTTATTGTATGGTAATATATGAATTACTCTGGTTATATAATGTCCATTTATTCATATATTTTTTAGTAATTTGGTAATCTGCCTACAGTTTCACTTCAAACTTCAACTGTTTTCAATAATATGATTGTAAAAATACTGGTTTCATTGATTTATTTAATGGTATTGTCTGAATAACTTTGGATGTATTTATAAAATTTATATATATATATATATATATATATATATATATATATATATATATATATATATATATATATATTACAAATTTTATTTTTTTTCGCCAAAACTAACCTTTATACTATATTAATTTCCTTATAATAATATTCCGTACTTACTTCAAATTATTAAATTAAAATCTTGTTTTTAAATCTAATCTGTTAATCTTTATGCAGACGATATAAATTCTTAATTTGCCTTAAAAAACATTATTCCAGTATGCGTAAATTTAAAAAGATGGCTCTAAATTTAAAATATTCTTAATTAAACGTTATTTCTTAATATTCCAAATAAAACTCATTTCTTCTATGTTTTTATCAACCCTTTTTAAGAAAGTCTTATTAAATTTATTCCAAAACCATACCTTTCAAAAAATATCATTATTTTATTTTATCTATTTATTTATTTTTCCTCCTTTATTTATTTTTCCTCCTTATTTATTTTTCCTTATGTTCTAGAATTTTCTTTTTAGATTTAAAAGAGGAAGCTCGAGAGGTGGTAAGAGAGATGAGAAGAAGGATTCTTGGGTGCGCTCTAGCATGAGTACGACTTGATGTAGTAAAGCATGGAATATTTTTTGGATGTTTCGGTAAAATATCGTCTGCAACAGGAGCTTTTCCCTCTATTGTAGCTACAGTTTAATAAAATGAACTTGCAGCAGCCAAGGAGTGATTATTTTGATCTTCTACATTTATTTATTTTGTTTTTTTCTCGCTGGCCATGACTTCTGTGTGGAGTAAGGGAAACCTGGCGATGATATTTCTGCTCCCCCCCCCCCCAACTTCAAAATGTCACAATCTACTCAAAAGTCCGACAGGATAGCTTATGCCTGTGCTGCCTTTTTCGGATTTTAAAGAAATTTGCTATGGAATGAAGAAGAACATGCTATCTCCGAAAATCGATTGAATTATATGTTCTGAAGGGCATTCTATATGGTAGTTTCGGCTTGCTAATGGAGTCTGCTGTGGAACGAAATGATGATAGGTTAGCGAATCGCCGATAATCGACTTCTCGTGAATGTTCTTGTGCCAAAATCACCGTAATTTCTTACTTAATTAAATTAAAAGAATGTTCTTTCTAAAGAACTTCACAACTATGCTTGGAAAGATGCTAATCTGAAATAATTAGTACTTGCTTCGAGTCTGATTGTGGATTTCCTGAAGCTTGATGTCGATCTGTCGCCGTCGATGCATACTTTGTGATTCAGTATTCATGGTCATAGTGACAAATTTTTGAAAATTAATTACTTCAAACTGGTGAGTATGCAAGAAGTATTTGATGAGGAATTTAAAGACGATTAGATTTTATTGAAGATTTTTCGAGAAACTGTAAGTTATTTTATTAAATGTTTTGATTATTATTTTTATGATTGAGGAAAAATATTTATTATGTATTTATTTAATTATTTATTATTTTATTGATGAGAGTAATTTGAAGATAATTTATTAATTTACTAATTTATTTATTTATTATTTTATTGATAAGAGTAATTTTAAGATAATTTATTAATCTGGATAATTTATTATATGGATCTGATATAGTAATTTTGAAAAAATATGTAATTGATAGAAATTATTAACTTTGAAATTTATTGCGAATGATTTTACGATCAGGATTTAATAAAGGAAATAGAAGTGCTTCATTTATTCTAATGAGTAAGAATAAAAAATTATGGAAGATCCTAAATTTGTACCGTTTGATCCGAGTTCTGGAATGAACATTTTGTCGTGGTTAACTTCTTTTGATACAACATGTGAAAAGGAGAAGAAAAATCTAGAATGGAAAGTTAATTTTATTGCGTAATATTTGAAAGGGGAAGCGCAAAAAATTTATATCAAACGACTGTTTAACTTGTACGGATTATAAACATATTAAGAAAATTTTGATAGAAAGATTAATTGAATTAGACATCCCGAGTTTTTCTGATTTTTCAAATCTGAAATTAGATAATTTAGACAATTTAGAAACTTATTTTCGTAAAAAAGTGGAAATCGGTAGGAAATTACATCTTAGTGAAAGTATACTATTACAAGGTTTAACTGATGGTTTAACACTAGAATTACCGCGTTTCTTGTATACCTAGAAATACCAGGGTAGGTCACATCTGACCCATGGCTTTTAAAGACGCTATTCTTGTTTTACATGGAAGAGAAAGACACACAATAATTAATGATGATGAATACAATGATTTTTAATTAATAATTAATGCAATTTAGCATTTAGGCTTTTACATAATATGAAATTTTGAGATTAAATACCATAAAGGAATTTTTTTATTACTAATTTTTAAAAAATGATTTGAGATTTTGAGAACTTTTTAATAATATATATATATATGATTTATCGATTTAAATTGTATAATAACGTTCCTATAGATCAATTAGATATTCAAATACAATAAAATTAAATATATGTGCGTATTCATGACTATTTTTTACTTACACTTTTACATTTTATACAGTTTACGGTCTAATCAATTCAGACAAAATGACATGGGCTTTTTTTCTTTTTTTCTGTGCATGATACACACACAAGTTAAAGGCAGTTTCTACAAACAGTGTTAGTTTCTTTCTCTTAACATTGCTTTATGTGGCAACATTTCTCATTTGTTTGTAATTTCAGCGCTGATGCGTGGACGGATATCTTCACGTTCTTTTGCAATGCTTTTATCTATAATTTTAGCAAGAAGACTTCTCTACTTATATTAGAATCTGTTGTGCATTTAAAAACTACCGAAAAATTTAGGATCACTAGATCTTGAATCAGATTTTGCATAAGTCAGAAGATATTGAATACTGCGGCTCTACCGTCCATATAGTTCGATATTCAAAATAGCTTCGAAGACTGATTCTGATTTATTTTGTATCTTTCAAACTTTTTAGAATTATTTCGATAAGTGAATTATTTTTTTTTCTTCAAAATACTGACAATTTATTTGTGTTTCTTAATTTTTCTCACAGCATTTATTTGGCTACTTTTATTCAGCTTGCTACTACATGTATTGGATCAAACAATAAAATTTTATTGTTTTTTTTTTTATTTTTTTTTTTATTTAAGAAAAAATGCTTCGTCATTTATGTCAATATTGTCAGCCTCACATGATGACAATATTAACTTCGTCGCTAAGTTTTTTTACTAAAGTCATTTAATGACAATTCACGTTACAATTTTAAAATTTTCTCATTCAAGAAACCTCCATAGTGATGCCAATACTATAAATGTGCGAAAGTAAAAAGCCACAAACAAAGTTTTGTTCCCGGTGAGGTTTACTGGAGGCAAAATATTCTTTTAAATTACTTTTTAAGGTATGACATAAAAAACAACTATTTACGTCATCATGACAGTAGTTTGAAATAACATAAAAACTCTCACATTTACCTTTCAAATGCATTACTCATATGTGATAATGACCCCTCCCCCCCGCGCGCCTTTTCCCTCTTTTGTGAAAAGTAAGTGTGGAACATATCCTAACACTATTCTTAAGTTATTGAAAAATGTAGAGTTGAAATCATTGACGAAATAAATGAAAAATGCAATTATTTTGTTCGGGTCAGCGATGACCCAGCATGGTAATTCTAGGTATAAAGATGTGTATATAAAAAAGTTTTCGTCCGATTTCTACTAAATTCATGCTAAGGTATTATAGTAAGTATTTAGGAAAAGTCAATCAGTTTCAAATTTTTACTTTGAAAAGCAACAGTGATACGAACGAAAAACCACGCCTTGGGTCACGGATGACCCGCCTCGGTAATTCTAGTGTTAAAACCAGAATTCAAAAACAGTACCATTATAAATCCTCCTAGTAGTACCACCGAATGGTACCGGGTTGTCAAACAATTCGTGGAAGTCTCCACCCCACTAGTTTCAAACCAAGTAATAAATCAACCATCAGCTAGACAAAATTTTCAACCTTTTCAACCAAATAGGCCCTGGATTCAGCCAGTTAGGCCCAATAATACACCTAGGAATTGGATTCCCCAAAGGCAATCTCAGTTTCAAAGACCTAGAATTTGTCAAAATAATTATATTCAGAATTCAAATCTTTCAAGACCTTGTACAATATGCACAAATAGGGGTGTGAGTAATGCTTTTTATTGGGAAAGAGAATGTATTTTTAGGAATGAGTTGCCATCCTCTGATACTCTTCCAAATAGCTCACAAAATAATTCTCATAATGTTTGGCAATTAATTGTGTATGGATGTACAAATAATTATAATTTACTATGTTTTGTAGATACTGGCTCAACTATTGCAATATTGCCACTTAAATTTGTTAAAGAACTTAATGCTAAAATTGAGACTATACCCTCAGTTACCATTGGTCAGGCAAAAGGATTTTTACATGTAAATAAAAAATGTAGTGTTCTTCTAAAAGTGGGTAAAATTAAAAAAATATGTTAACTTTTTAGTATGCAATACAAATTTGGATTATGCTATTTTGGGGTTAAAAGAATGTTCTAAATTTAAATTAACCATAGAATGTAAAAATTGTATTGTAGGGCAGGGAAGTAAAATTATAACTAACACTACATCCATACATAATGAGAGATCCCTTCATTTCAATACAATAAATAGGGACCAAGTACAACAAAACAAGGATCAATCTAATGAATTTGTAACCTCAGAATATAAAAAAATATGAGATTAAAAAATGGTAATAATGTAGCAATAGATAATTATGATAATGAAACACTGAATGTAAGTAATCATGATATAGAGTTACAATCTACTTGTGGAAATATGAAAAATGAGGAATGTGTTGAATATAATCACGAAATTAATGTGCATCCTGGTTACATGACTCACTGGTTACAAAATTTTCGCGATAATTCGGATTCAGATTTAACTGTGGAAATAAATTTAATTCAAGATGTAAACTTAAGAGAATTAGTTCATATTTATAGTGATAGTTTTGCAAAGCATAAATATGATGTGGGTAGGATAAATATTGAACCACAACGCGTTATACTAAAATCTGACCTACATATATCTTTGAGGCCCTACCGAACATCTCCCCTAGAAGAAATAGAAATAAAAAACCAAATTCAATCTTTGTTAGCAGCCGGACTTATAAAGGAAAGTAATAGCCCCTATTCTGCCTCTGTTACACTAGTTATGAAAAGAGAGGAAGGTAAAAAAACGCGATTATGTATAGACTATAGAAAATTAAACGCAATAATTAAAAACGATGCAGAACCCTTGCCCCGTATCGATGGAATTTTATATAAATTGAGTAGTACTCAGTATTTTTCAACTTTGGATTTAGCCTCTGGCTGTTGGCACATACCAATACATCCATCCGGTACAGAAAAATTAGCATTTGCAACCAATTTTGGACTTTTTGAGTGGCTGGCGCTCCCTTGTGGCATAAAAACTGACCCTCCCATATTCAATAGAACCCTTAGAAGGATCCTTAATAAATGTAAAATCGACTTTGCGTGCCATTATTTTGATGATATTATAATTTTCTCTTCCTCTTTAGAAGAACATTTAAACCATTTAGCTCAAATTTTTGACATTTGCAAACAAGAAAACATTAAACTTAAACTTTCTAAATGTAAATTAGGCCAAAATAAAATCAATTTCTTAGGTTATGAAATCACTAATGGAACTATAACACCAGCAAATGCCAATATTAAGACCATCAAAAATTTAAAACCTCCTTCCAATGTGAAAGAGTTACAACAATTTCTAGGTTCCATTAATGTTTACCATAAATTCATAAATAAATATGCTGAAATTAGCTATCCTCTAAATCGATTACTTAAAAAAGACACAATATGGGAATGGAACTGAGAGTGCCAGGACTCTTTTGAAAAATTAAAAAAACTCTTTAATTGCAAAACCCTTCCTCAAAATTTATTATCCTAAATTATCTTTACATATGTTTGTAGATGCCTCTCATATAGCAGTAGGTGCCTTTCTAAAACAACCTGATAAATATAATTTCTTACATCCTATTCTAGAATTTTGAAGAGTTATGAACAAAATTATTTCATAACTGAATTAGAATGTTTAGCTATTATAGATACTCTTGACAAATTCTATCATTACTTTCATGGTGTCAAGTTTACAATTCATACGGACCACGCATCTCTAGTATGTTTAAAGAGTGTTAAAAACTTATGAGGTAGGCTTTTTAGATGGTCACTCAAACTTAGTATGTTTGATTATGAGATAAAATATGAAAAGGGTTCAACAAATGTCGAAGCAGACATGTTGTCACGAAATCCTGTTTGTCATTTTAATCAACATATTAGTTTATTGTTAGATAGGAAAGAAATTATAGAGATGCAAGACAAAGACAATGTTTGTGACAAAAAATATAAAAAAGAGAATGGAAATATTATAGTTCAGAAAAAGGGATTCAAAAAAATTGTTGTACCAATGTCATTAAGAAAAAAATTACTCCATATTGCTCGTGATAATTTTGGACATTTGGGGATTAAAAAATGCTTAATTTAATATCTCCCAACTATTATTGGCCTAATATGACAATAGACATTGCACAATTTTGTTAAACATTGCGACACCTGTCAGAAAAATAAAAAAACAAAATAGAAAAGATTCGGCTTATTACAAGCTATGCCAGCCACAGATCAACCTTTTGAATGTCTTTCTATTGATACTGTTGGTAGATTTAACTATTACAACTCAACAAAAAAATTCTTACACATAATAATAGATCATGCAACTAGGTTTGTTTGGACTTTTCCCTCCAAAAATATTACCACTGAAACATACACTAACTATTTAAAACAAATTTTCAATATCAAAGCACCTCAAAAAATACTTAGTGACAGGCATAAATCTTTAAGATCTCCAAGATTTGAGAAATTCCTTAGAAATCATCATGTTCAACAGCGTTTTACTTCCGCACATCATTCTCAGACCAATGGAAAGGTAGAGCGCGTTAATCAGACTATAGTTACCAGGCTTAAATGTAAAGTTAATTCCACTTCTTCTAAAATACCTTGGATTAGATTATTAAGCCAAGTCATCGAAGAATACAACAATACGCCTCATTCTATCACCCAAATTCCCATCTGCTTATTATTTTATGGTCAATTGCCTTATGAATCTCCTTTAAAACAAAACTATTACCCTCCAGTAGTCAAAGCCCTCAAGATTGCGAAAGCGCGAACTCGTGAATTTCATCTTAAAAGTAAAAGACTCTATGATCGAAATTTTGTCGAATGCCCGTTAAAAATACAAGACTCTGTAATTTATGAAGAATTTAAATACCCTAACACTAGAAAATTAGAACCTAGTTTCTCTGGACCATATAAAATTATAAATAAACTTTCTGATGTAACTTATGAAATAGATAAATTTAATTATGAGACAGGACAGAATTCCGTTATTGTGCATGTTTCTAAATTAAGACCCTATTTATCCCCTGAAGATTTTAAACTGTTTCATGAGCAACCCAAAAAACAAACAAAACCTCAGATACAATCACAATCACTAGATCAAACTAAAGTCAAGACAGCAGATTAAATTTTAATTCTTATTCTTTAAAAATGTTTCCACCATAATTTTCAACATCAGCAGGTATGTTCTTGGAGCGCTACAAGAATATTACTTGTTTTTGGGAGTTTTTGTGGTTAAATTGGGCTCATTATGCAGGCATAAGGTGTCCACTTTGATTGTAAAAGCTTACAATTGATGTTGATAAATTAATTTTAAGTGTATTTAAGTCTAACTATATTTACTCATTTATTTGACATTAGTATTATTTTGTTTATTCAGCAGATATTTATGTGATAACAGTTATAAAATCTGATGATTCTACTCAAACCTATAACATAATATGTGATTTTCAGTGATTGTGAAAATTACAGATATTAAAAGTTTTTCAAAAAAGCGAACTATTTTTATTTCTATTTCTCAATTAAGAATGACAACTTTTATTCCTATTTGTTTTTTATTATTAAAGTTTATAAACCATGTGTAGATAAAACATTATTCTACATTTGACATTTGAAAACTTATAACCAAATTTGACAATTTTGTAAAAGAGTATCAGAGAGGAATTATTGTAAGGAAATACTGGTTGAGAGTCCATTTTCTAAATAGTTAGATTTAATTTTATTTGGATTTTGGAATTATTATTTTTTTATGTATACTTTCGGCTAGCAAAAAATACTTTCTTATGCTATTAGAAGATAAGAAAATTATTTAGTTGCTATGTAATTATTTTTATCCTCAACCAATATTTTCCCATCTATAATAAACAAATTGTGATTTTTTCTGGTGATTATACCCTTGTTTTACTATTATTATTATTATTATTATTATTATGAGTTCTATAATGAAGTTTAGTATTAATGATACTCTTATTGAGGAATATTGGGATATGGAGTCTTATTATGCTACTTATTATTATTGTTATAATTATTATTTAAATTTTTCTATATTATTTATTATTAATGTTTTGAAGTGATACTATTTATTATTGAAAATTTGATATATTATGAAAAGATGTTGGAATCCAACAAAAGACTTATTTAATGAACTATATCACTGAAAAAATTTAGTTGCCTATTGAAGAGATACTGTTTAATAAACTGGATGCGGAGGACTTTTATTTAGAGAACTTTCTTTAGTGGACTATTGATTAAGATATTGAAATTCTATAAACTTCCATGAAGGAGATTTCTTATGGTTTTTGTTGTATTTTTAATATTTCTTGCTTATCAATATTTATAACTTATCTACTTTTATTGTATGTATTATCTCCTATGCACTTACAAATAGTAAGTGATATTGTAACATTATTGTATTTCTTTCAGGGAAATGCTCCTACCTAAATTTAATTCAATTTAATTTTCTCTTAACTATTTTTTTAATCGCTAATATTTTTTATATTGCGTTAATTTTCTTTTCTTCCATCTCTTAGCTTCCTGAGTTTGACAGTTTTATTCCAAAATTTAACTTTTCTAAATTATTATATTTCTGTTGTCTGAACTTGTAGTTTTATTAAACTATCAATTCATACAAAGTTTTGGGGAGGGGGGATAATATTACAAATTTTAAATTTTTTTCGCCAAAACTAACCTTTATACTACCTTAATTTTCTTATAATAATATTCCGTACTTACTTCAAATTATTAAATTAAAATCTTGTTTCTAGATCTAATCTGTTAATCTTTATGCAGACGATATAAATTCTTAATTTGCCTTAAAAAAACATTATTCCAGTATGCGTAAATTTAAAAAGATGGCTCTAAATTTAAAATATTCTTAATTAAACGTTATTTCTTAATATTACAAATAAAACTCATTTCTTCTATGTTTTTATCAACCCTTTTTAAGAAAGTCTTATTAAATTTATTCCAAAACCATACCTTTCAAAAAATATCAATATTTTATTTTATCTATTTATTCATTTTCCCTCCGTCAACCTTTGATAGTGTGCATATCAATAAATTCAATTCTTTTCTTTTTCTCTTAAAATTAATCATCTATAAAAATCGTCTCCCTAAGATATTCTGAGTCCATTATAAATTGGTTAAATAATATTTTTTTTAAATAAAATTATCGTCTGTGGAAAATAGTCTCGTAGCTGGACAAGAATTATGTTTACATAAAAGAATGATGGTTTGAGGCTAAAGAATGTTCTAGAATTTTCTTTTTAGATTTAAAAGAGGAAGCTCGAGAGGTGGTAAGAGAGATGAGAAGAAGGATTCTTGGGTGCGCTCTAGCATGAGTACGACTTGATGTAGTAAAGCATGGAATATTTTTTGAATGTTTCGGTAAAATATCGTCTGCAAAAGGAGCTTTTCCCTCTATTATAGCTACAGTTTAATGAAATGAACTTGCAGCAGCCAAGGAGTGATTATTTTGACCTTCTACATTTATTTATTTTGTTTTTTTCTCGCTGGCCATGACTTCTGTGCGGAGTTAGGGAAACCTGGCGATGATGTTTCTGCCCCCCCCAAACTTCAAAATGTCACACACACACACACACACACACACACACACACACACACATATATATATATATATATATATATATATATATATATATAAAACCTTAGTAGCGTAATAATTTTATTAGACATCTTTACTTTTAAAAAAGTGTAATCAAATTTGTCCCTTTGGATTGATTTGGTGAAAGGTGTGTGGGTTTTCTTATTATTTAACATTTCAATCAAATCAATAAAGTGCAGGTTAGGTAATGGCCTAAAGTGACACAATGTCTTTTATTTCTTTTTTGGATGACCTTTAAAGTAATGTCGGTAGATTATCAATTATCTAACCAGGCAATTTACGATCACAAAATCAGAAGTTCCTATTGGATATTTTAAAGATAAGTTTGGGTAAAAAATGTACCCAACCTACTTTTTTTAGTTCAAATATTGTTTTAGTATTTTCGATACTTAAAAGACATAGTGTAACCTATTTTTTTACTGGAAGTCTAGATTTCACTAGAACATGAAGGAAAAGGAAACGGCATGTTTTCAAAATAATAGTAATCTATAATATGATAAAAGATAATTCAAATTTCAGAAATTAAATTATTTTAGCATGTGCTAAAATTTAAATGTTTGATTATATTATTATAATTTTCATTGCTTTTATATAATGTATATTTATCTATAAAAATTTACTCCAAATTGTTCTCTTATACTAAAAAAACCCGCACCATTGTTTCAAACTTCTTACGACTGATTTCATTCTTCTGCCTTTGTGGCATAAAAATTCCATTATTTGGGGACCAAGATAATAAATAGATAACATGTAATCACTAAGACAGCCTTTTCTATAATTAATTCATCTAATTTCTCCTATAACTCATTGGTAACTCATCAAGTATGATAGGTATGGATATCATTTTATCAAGTTTTCAGGCGCATTTTTATTAACCTAACGCAAATGCTAAATCGTCGAATTTCTTCATGAAATTTCTCCATTCACGCTGAATTTGTTTAATCTTTATAAATATTCCTTTCATGTTTAGATTAAATATTTTCGTTTCACAAATTTATTGCTCATTAAAAGCATTTCTGCTTTTAAAATCATTGAACGCATATGCCAGCTTTTTCTTTTACTTTTTGAGATGTTTACATTTTTTCTAACTGATAAGGTAGTTTAAATTTTATAACCAATGCTAATGACACACACACACACACACACACATACACACACAAAAAACACTGGTAGTCAATTTGTTTAAAATAAAATTAAAATATATAATGTTGTTATCAAAAAACATGTTTATACCTATTGTTGTTGCCGTAAAAAAACCCAGGAATATACGCTAAAGTCATGAACATCATGCCTAGAAGACACGCTCGAGCTTTATTTTAGAAACAGAGGTATACCAAGCTTCGTAAGTGAATCCAGAAGGTATATGGGGTAAACCTGCGAATACCTTTCGCTACACTCCTGGTTATACCTTTCTATTAAATATGGTGGAAATATTCTCTATCCAGTGATGCAATCCACAAAAAAATGCACTGGATAGTTTTTTAAATTACCCGGGTCAAAAAATATGCGCCTCTTCATAATTTAGTTGATATAATTAAAACTATTTTTTCAACGGGTAATGAAATTTTAATTAAAATTAACAACTATACAGGGTGATTCAGCTCGTCGGTGACAAAGTTTAAGGATCGATAGAGCACACCTAGACGAACATTTTTGAATAGGGAATGTAGGGTCCCTGACGCGATGGTAAGGCGCTAGGCGCTTTCGAAAATTTGGGTGCCGAAATTCGAAACGTCATAAAAACTAGGGAAATGGTTAGATTTTCTTGCTTGTTGCGTCGAAATGATTCTGTTTGTTTAGACTTTCTTCAGTACCAATTTGATAAGCGTATCTCTTAAAACATGGATAGGGGGCGCTGCAGACTTTGGAGAGCTAGACAACTTTAAGCCCGTTATTTTGATAATTTAACACATGCTCGCCAAAGTTTATACTCTAACTTAAAGTTTGAACCCAAAAGTAGAGCCCTGCAAAAAGCGTAAGAGCCGGAATAAAATGTCAAAGTACAGGGTGGTCGAAACTCGAAGGCTCCTAAGAGATAAACAAACAGATTTCTTGACTTATGGCATGCATTTTCATGATTCTGTTTGCTGGGGCTCTCTGAAACTCAGTTGAACGGTACAAAAAGAAACATCGATAGGGGGCGCTTTGGGCAAAAAACATAATTCGTTGACATTTCGGACGCTAACTGGAAACGGGGCGCTACGATCAGTTAGTAATATCGAAAACACATTTTCTACCTCTGCTCAACACTTCTGAATAAATTTAGACCAAAAACATCAATGATACTGGAAATTTATTTACAAAAAATAACACTACAGAAGATGCTCGAAATTTCGACCTTGGGCCATGATGCAGGCTTCGCACCTCCGTCGCATTGAGGAGTGTGTGTTTCCAACAATGCCAGGAGTATCTCTGATCTGCCCTGCAGCTGCCACAATGCGCGCCACAAGTTCTTCAGCACTGCTGACAGGTGTATGGTATACCTCGGCCTTCAGGTAACCCCAATGGAAGAAATCTAAGCAGGTGAGGTCTGGTGATCGGGCAGGCCAGTGAACTGGACCCCCACGCCCGATCCACCGCTGGCCATACCTTGCGTTTAGATGGAGACGCACGTCGTTCGTGTAATGGGACGGAGCTCCATCGTGCTGGAACCACATCTGGCGACGCGAACCTTCGGGTACGTGCGCCTCCTCCAGAAGCTGCGGCAGCACTTGATCCAGGAAAATCAGGTAATTTCCACCTGTCAGCCGTTCAGGTAACAAATAAGGGCCAATGAGGCAATCCCCCAGAATGCCGGCCCACACATTTACTGAGAAATGCTCCTGGGCTGCTCGGCTTCTGGTTTCATGTGGATTTTCATCACACCACACATGACTGTTGTGGGCGTTCCACATTCCCTCCCGGCTGAAGGTGGACTCGTCCGTAAACAAAATGCTGTTTACAAAACGGGGATCCCTGGATCTCATCGCCAAGTACCATCTTGAGAATTCCACTCGAGGGCCAAAATCCTGCTCTCTGAGCAACTGCACCCGCTGGATGTGGTAGGGGTGCAGATTCCGGGAACGTAAGATGCGCCACGCAGTTGCTTGCGAAATGCCAACATGTCTGGCGATATCTCTCGTGCTAAGACCTGGGTTGTCCTCAACCAGGTTAAGCACAGCCTCTTCGTTGTCGGGGGTGCTCACTGATCGCTTTCGTTCAGGCCTGCCTCCGTCGAAAGATCCCGTTGTGGACAACCTCTGGTGTACTCGAGCGAAGAAGGCATGGCAGGGGATTTGCCTGTTGGGGTAACGCTCGGCGTACAACCGCTGAGCGGCTCGTCCATTACAACCAGCAGCGCCATACGCCAAATGCATGTCAGCCAATTCAGAGTTTGTGTACCGTTCCATCCTACTACCGATCTGCAGACAAGTAACCCGAAGCTTAAGTAGGTACCGCACGTTCAAAAGACGTGTCTGCGCATACAACTACGTCATCTCGCGTTGTCGTCTACGCATTACGTATCTTTTGCATATCGATATGGTACGATATCTTTTGCATAAATCAGCAAAAAACACCTTATGTAAATTTTATTGCGCGCATTGTGCATGATTGAAACCAGCTATGTTTGTTAAAAAAAACAAACAAACTGCAGTTTTAATAGCTTCTTATGATAAGTAAATTACTCTCTTGTTTTGTTTCTAACTGATCGTAGCGCCCCGTTTCCAGTTAGCGTCCGAAATGTCAACGAATTATGTTTTTTGCCCAAAGCGCCCCCTATCGATGTTTCTTTTTGTACCGTTCAACTGAGTTTCAGAGAGCCCCAGCAAACAGAATCATGAAAATGCATGCCATAAGTCAAGAAATCTGTTTGTTTATCTCTTAGGAGCCTTCGAGTTTCGACCACCCTGTACTTTGACATTTTATTCCGGCTCTTACGCTTTTTGCAGGGCTCTACTTTTGGGTTCAAACTTTAAGTTAGAGTATAAACTTTGGCGAGCATGTGTTAAATTATCAAAATAACGGGCTTAAAGTTGTTGTCTAGCTCTCCAAAGTCTGCAGCGCCCCCTATCCATGTTTTAAGAGATACGCTTATCAAATTGGTACTGAAGAAAGTTTAAACAAACAGAATCATTTCGACGCAACAAGCAAGAAAATCTAACCATTTCCCTAGTTTTTATGACGTTTCGAATTTCGGCACCCAAATTTTCGAAAGCGCCTAGCGCCTTACCATCGCGTCAGGGACCCTACATTCCCTATTCAAAAATGTTCGTCTAGGTGTGCTCTATCGATCCTTAAAGTTTGTCACCGACGAGCTGAATCACCCTGTATTTATTTTCTAAAAATATTAAGCAATTGTGTTGTCATTAGGAATGTGAAACTATACATAATATGAATTAAAATTCTATCTGGTATTGAAGGAGGGCAAAATCTATTAAAAAAATTTATATATGTATGTGAAACTAATAAATAAAATGTAAATAAATAAATAAATAAATAAATAAGACTCTTTTTCATAAAGAAACAAATATTAAATACTCTTTTAATATTTTATGGAAGTGAAAAGAAGATCTATTTCAACAAAAATCGTAGTATAAGTGATTTGAAAAGTAATAGAATGTTTCAAATTTCAATACTGTTGAAGATTAAATGAACGACACTGAAAGGAACTTGTTCATATCTTTCCCAAATCAAAATAGTCGCCCGGTCATGTTGCGAGGAACATTTTAATCAAAATGTCAGAGAGATTTTTTTTTCTCAGACGATGTTGATAAAATACGATAATGAAGTTTTAGGGTGGAAGTTATGTAGAAAGCAGTAAAATCGAAATCTGCACTGTCTCACTTGAGTTTTAATTTACGTGTCTTTCAAAAGATTTACTAAAATGTTTACGGGTTACACGTAACTATGTCAGAGTCAAAAATTAATATCTGTAAAATGAATAATAAAAGATTAATTTATTCTGACATCAGCTGGACAAATTGTAAAAATATATTATTTTTGCAAGCAGATAATTCGATGTTATTTCGAAGCAATATATTTTCAATCTGTGATATATATATATATATATATACATATACTGGGTGATTCTAAATTTTTTTAAGCTATTGCATAGCTTTTATCACGGGCTTTGAGCGCGGCGACCGAATCCAAAAATTCCGTAACGCGAAAAATCCTAACACATCGGTAACGAAAAAACCTAACACTCGGCTAACGTCGTTTCAGCTCGGCAAACTTCGGCACGGTATCCTTCGGTAGACTTCGGCAGACACTAACGCGGTATTTTTCAGATATTAGGATATCAAGTCTCAAACTTATGTTTCTTAAGATCTAATTTACATAGCGCGGCCAAATTTTGTTTAGTAATTTGTTATGAGACATTGTTAATTTTTGGTGACAGGAGACCCCCCATGGTGAGGGTCGAAAAATTTAAAATGCTTATAACTCGCGATCTAAGTTTCGTAGCGCGGCCAAATTTTGTTTGGTAATTTATTATGAGGCAGAGTTAATTTTTGGTGACAAGAGACCCCCATGGTGAGGGTCGAAAAATCTCAAATGCTTATAACTCGCTATCTAATTTTCGTAGCGCGGCCAAATTTTGTTTGGTAATTTATTATGAGACATTGTTAATTTTCTGTGACAGGAGACACCCCACGGTGAGGGTCGAAAAATTTAAAATGCTTATAACTCGCGATCTAATTTTTGTAGCACGGCCAAATTTTGTTTGTTAATTTATTATGAGGCAGTGTTAATTTTTGGTGACAGGAGACCCCCATGGTGAGGGTCGAAAAATTTAAAATGCTTATAACTCGCAATCTAATTTTCGTAGCTTAGCAAAATTTTGTTTGGTAATTTATTATGAGACAGTGTTAATTTTTGGTGACAGGAGATCCCCCCACGGTGAGGGTCGAAAAATTTAAAATGCTTATAACTCGCGATCTAACTTTGTAGCGCGGTCAAATTTTGTTTGGTAATTTAGTATGTGGCAGTGTTAATTTTTGGCGACAGGAGACCCCCCACGGTGAGGGTCGAAAAATTTAAAATGCTTATAACTCGCGATCTAATTTTCGTAGCGCGGCCAAATTTTGTTTGGTAATTTATAATGAGGCAGCGTTACTTTTTGGTGACGGGATCCCCCCCCCACACGATGAGGGTCGAAAAATTAAAAATGTTTATAACTCGCGATCTAATTTTCGAAGCGTGGCCAAATTTTTTTGGTAATTTATTATGAGACAGTGTTAATTCTTGGTGACAGGAGACCCCCCACCGTGAGGGCCGAAAATTTAAAATGCTTATAACTCGCGATCTACTTTTCCTTGCGCGACCAAATATTGTTTGGTAATTTATTATGAGACATTGTTAATTTTTGGTGACAGGAAACCCCCATTGTGAGGGTCGAAAAGTTTAAAATGCTTATAACTCGCAATCTAATTTTTGTAGCGCGGCCAAATTTTGCTTGGTAATTTATTATGAGACAGTGTTCATTTTTGGTGACAGGAGACCCCCCAAGATGAGGTTCAAAAAATTTAAAATGCTTATAACTCGCGATCTAATTTTTGTAGCACGGCCAAATTTTGTTTGTTAGTTTATTATGAGGGAGTGTTAATTTTTGGTGACAGGAGACCCCCATGGTGAGGGTCGACAAATTTAAAATGCTTATAACTCGCGATCTAATTTTCGCAGCGCGGCTAAATTTTGTTAGGTAATTTATTATGATAATGTTACTTTTTGGTGACGGGAGCCCCCCATACGGTGAGGATCGAAAAATTAAAAATGCTTATAACTCACGATCTAATTTTCGCAGCGCGGCCAAATTTTGTTTGTTAATTTATTATGAGGCAGTGTTAATTTTTGGTGACAGGAGACCCCCATGGTGAGGGTCGAAAAATTTAAGATGCTTATAACTCGTGATCTAATTTTCGTAGCGCGGCCAAATTTTGTTTGGTAATTTATTACGAGACTGTTAATTTTTGGTGACAGAAGACCCCCCACGGTGAGGGTCGAAAAATTCAAAATGCTTATATCTCGCGATCTAATTTTCGTAGCGTGGCCAAATTTTGTTTTGTAATTTATTATGAGACAGTGTTAATTTTTGGGGACAGGAGACCCCTCCCCCCCACGGTGAGGGTCGAAAAATTTAAAATGCTTATAACTCACGATCTAATTTTTGTAGCGCGGCCAAATTTTGTTTGTTAATTTATTATGAGGCAGTGTTAATTTTTGGTGACATGAGACCCCCACGGTGAGGGTCGAAAAATTTAAAATGCTTATAACTCGCGATCTAAGTTTCGTAGCGCGGCCAAATTTTGTTTGGTAATTTATTATGAGACAGCGTTAATTTTTGGTGACAGGAGACCCCCCACGGTGAGGGTCGAAAAATTTAAAATGCTTATAACTCGCGATCTAATTTTCGTAGCGCGACCAAATTTTGTTTGATAATTTTTTAAGCTATTGCATAGCTTTTATCGCGGGCTTTGAGCGCGGCGACCGAATCTAGAAATTCCGTAACGAGAAAAAATCCTAACACTCCGGCTAACGGCGTTTCAGTTCTGCAGACTTCGGCACGGTATCCTTCGGTAGACTTCGGCAGACATTGACGCGGTATTTTTGCATAAGTTGATAAAAAATGCTATGCAATAGCTTTACCGCGGCAGTACCCGAGTGCCACATGTATTTTTTTTACAATAAAAGAGGGGTGATAGTACACATCAAGAGAAACAATATTAAATAAGAGACCAAGGGTCCAAAACGTTTTCCAAAGGAGATAGCCGCCATTAAAGTTTAGGGACCAAAATTTCAAATATACATAAAAAACGGAAAAATCGGTCGATTGATTTACGGTTTTCACTAAAATTATTCTTTATGCCGGCATTTTCTTGAAATTAAAATATAAAGATAAATTTTTAAAAATGCCGATAGAGGGCGCTTTCGACTTTGGAGTAACGAACAACTATTTTTTGCCGGTATTTTTTGTATATTGTTAAATGTTTTCGTAAGCATAAGCTCAAACTTAAATTTTGAGCTCAAAATCGGAAAGCTGGGAGTAGTTAAATAGCACAAATTGAACTGTGTTTCAAAGGGTTAAAATTTCAAATGATTTTAAAAAACGGAAAAATTGGTTCATTGATTTGTGGTTGTCACTAAAACTATTCTTTATGTTAGTATTTTCTTAAAAATAAACTATAAAGATAAATTTTAAAAAATGTCGATAGAGGGCGCTTTAGACTTTGCAGTAACGAACAACTATTTTTTGCCATTATTTTTTGCATATTATTAAATGTTTTCGGAAGCTTAGACTTAAACTTAAATTTTGAGCTCAAAATCTGAATAGTAGGGAGTGGTTAAGTAGCACAAACTGAACTGTGTTTAAGGGGGAAGGAGAAGTTCAAATTTAAAATAATTATAGAAAATGGAAAAATTGATCGATTCGTTTGCGGTTTAAAATAAAACTATTCTTTAAATCAGTATCTTCTTGAAAATAAACTTTAAAGATAAATTTCAAAAAATTCCGTCAGAGGGCGCCTTAAACTTCAGAGTAACCAACAATTTATTTTAACCGTTATTTATTTGGTTCTAATTAAATGCTTGCAAAAGCTTTTTAAATAATTTCGGAAGCTTAGATTTAAATTTAAATTTTGAGTTCAAATTCTGAATCGTTGGGAGGGATTAAGAAGCGCAAACTGAAGTGTGTTCAGGAGTTGAAATTTAACACTCCTTCCTCCTCGAACACAATTCAATTTTTCACTTCTTAAACACTCCCAACGACTCAGAATTTGAGCCCAAAATTAAAGTCTATGCTTTTGAAAACATTTAATGAGATTAAAAAAATAACAGTTAAAAATAGTTGCACGCTACTCCAAAGTCTAAGGTGCCCCCTATCGGCATTTTGTGAAATGTATCTTTAAAATTTATTTTTAAGAAATTGCTGATTTAAAAATTAGTTTTAGCCAAAACCGCAAACGAATCGACCAATTTTTAAGTTTTCAACAATCATTTGAAATTTGAACCCTCTGAACACAGCTAAGTTTGTCTATTTAACCACTCCCAGCTATTCAGATTTTGAGTTCAAAATTTTAGTTCAAGTCTAAGGTTACGAAAGGATTTAATAAGATGCAAATAAAAACGCCAAAAAAGAGTTGTTCGTTACTCCAAAGTCTAAAGCGCCCTCTATCGGCATTTTTTGAAATTTATCTTTATAATTTATTTTCACGAAAATACCCAAATAAAGAATAGTTTTAGTGGAAACCGCAAATCAATCGACCAATTTTTCCGTTTTTTATAATCATTTAAAAATTTGAACCCTCTGAACACAGCTCAGTTTGTGTTAAACACTCCCAACTATTCAGATTTTGAGCTCAAAATTTGAGTTTGAGTCTAAGCTTTCGAAAACATTTAATGAGATGCAAAAAATAGTTGTTCGTTACTCCAAAGTCTAAAGCGTCCTCTGTCGGCATTATTTGAAATTTATGTTTATAATTTAATTTCATGAAAACGCCGACATAAAGAATAAGTTTAGTGAAAACCGCACATCAGTCGACCGATTTTTCCGTTTTTTATGTTTATTTGAAATTTTGGTCCCTAAACTTTAATGTCGGTTATCTCCTTTGGAAAACGTTTTGGACCCTTGGTCTCCTATTTAATATTGTTTGTCTTGATGTGTACTATTACCCCTCTTTTATTGTAAAAAAATTTAGAATCACCCTGTATATATATGTATCTTAGAAATGTAAACTGAATTTAAGGAAGATAAAATAAAATGTTAATAAAAAATATATAATTTCAAAAAATTCTCTCTGTTAAAAAAAGTAGCCAATTTATGACAAAAAAAAGTGCTCAGGTTCTCTGTTACAGATTTATTTCCATGTAGACATTTATTATCCACATCCAACTCTTTTATTATTCATTTTTTAACTATAGTAGAGTCTGTAAATTTTACAATAAAATATTTCGTTTACATGGCATTTCAATTTACTTAAAATATATTGCCATAAAAATTGAAAGAAAAAATGAAATGAAAATTGTGCATATATAACTCTTTAAAAAATGTACTATGATGATTTAAATAAAAATTACTATGATGATTTTGAAGTAAATAAAAATATTCAGAAATTCCACAGTCCAAGAAACAAAATCATTCAATTTTCCACGTTCATAACATAAACCGCTGGAATTGTAACGGGTAAATTTCAATAATACAACGAAGCAGCATCGACGATTACATAATTACGGGTCGAGCAAGTAATAATTATGAAAATAGCAAAACATAAATACCAAGTAAACTAAAATAAAACCCCAAGTAAAATAAAAATAAAGTACATAATATGAAAAAATTACGTGTAATTATGAATGATTGTGTTTCATAGTTTGTTGTCATCAATTTCAGAATAATTTTGTTTATTGGTTTTGAAAATGGACCCGGACAGAGTTGAAACATGACACTAGTCAAAATAAAAGTATTTTTACTCTTTTTAGTGTTTTAATTTAAAATTTCTAGCATTTGAAATTAATATATTCATATAATACTTAATTTTTTGATTTGAATGTCCCTTTGAAATTTGATTGTCCCTTTACGTGGTTAGTCACTTATGCGGCATGGTGGGATGAGAACTGGATAAACACAATAAAAATAATAGAACTCGATTTTTATGCTCTTGCAAAATCACCTGCTCTGAGTGTTTTTTACTATGCTCTCAAGCAATTAGTGAAGTAGTTCAAATACACTATATGAGTAGTGATGAACAGATGCTTGCGATTTTGGACGTTTTATTAAAAATTCCCTGTCAGAGTGGCCTACAGACTGAGGTAGATTTCGAAGTTAAGAGGTCATTTAAAAAAAATGATTACAGTTAAATCCAGTTTAACAACTTTATTTGGCCGCTTTTGAAGAATTTGCAATTTCATTTTTCTGTAAGAGGTGGTTTTATCAGAATCATCCTAAGTAAAATTCGGTTCAAATGCCCAATTTGATAGCATTTTTTAAAAATGTATTCTGATTTTATGAAGCAATTTGACCAATACAATGAATTTTATACATTTTTCTATATCTCGTATGTTCCAATAGCGAATTACTAACTCAATTTCATCTAATTAAGTATATCTGGTTTAACCTCTTCTGGACCGGAGGATTCTACACAAATTTCATTCGCTTGGCACTATTTTTTAAATAAAATTATTTTTGCTTAAATAATCGCTAAAATGCTCTAATTAAAGAAAGTAAATATTGCATTTTTTTATTCGTACCAAAAACAAATTCTGTATGCATTTTTTGAAAGTACACATATGAACCCATGGTCTAGAATGGAGAAAATAATGTAATAATAACAATATAATGTGTTTCCGGTAAATTTTCAGAACAACATTAAACAAATAAATTAAACAATATCAATAAAATCTAAATTTAACACACATTTAATCCAAATTACATAAAATCAAACTACACGCTGAAGTTATGAAAATGATAAAGATTGCTTGTTAAATAAAGAAATGGATGGTGTATTCTTTGAAAAGACTGCTTTTAATAAATTTTAAAACTTCATTTGATACATTTTTGGCATTTTTCATATAAAAAGTTTTGTTGGTATTTTTTAATAGGGAATTTTAAGGTAACGGTGGACGTTAATTTTTTTTTTCTTCAGAGCAATGCGAAATTTTGTGCATATATACATTTCACCAAAAGCATATAAAACATCTTCAAAAAAGTTTTCAATCTTATTAAAATTTTTAATTTTTTAAATTTTTATCACTTAAAATTGTATTATAAACAAGTTTGTGTAAGATTTATTTAATCTCTTGAATAGTTAATATTTTACATTGTTACATTTTAATTTTTTTTTCTAAATTCTATATCGATTTTCATCAAATTTTTGCCTTTTAATAAGGAAAATATCAAATTTGACTATCTTACTAAAGACGAATTTTAAAAAGCTTACAGAAAACCTTTCTAAACAATATCAGGATACTTCCTTCTCAATCACATAAATATTGATAAAAAATTACGTCGCAAGGAGCATTTCAAAAATCTAAAATCGCTGAAAAATTAGTTTAGAGAAAAACAGATTTAAAGTATTTAAATGCACTTACCTTTATAGATTACTTCTTAAAAACTTCATGAATGATATTTTAATAAGAAAAAACGGTTTTGATACTATTATGCCTCAAAAATAGACCATTTTTGCGGCGATTTTGCTATAGACGATTTTGCTCAAATAAAGTCCACTGTCCCTTTAAAAGTTAACGGGTTGTTGCCAAATTTTATCCACATATTCAGAATGGTGACGATAGACATAAAGAGCATGAAAAATTACCATAGAACATGAGGTTACATATAACTTATTTTGTCACAAATTCAGGATTTCACCCTGACTGCACTGAGGTTGACGCTTATAATTATAATAAAAATAAAAATAATGGAGTTGAAATGTACCGATATGTACAATCTGTGAGAAAAAAGGTTGCATATCCATATTAATTCCTCAAAAAATAATCGCAGAAGAAAGTTATTGGTACCGAACGATTGGAAATAAAGTTCACTTTTAAATGATATATATATATATATATATGTATATAATTTCCTTAGGGACCCATCTACATATTAAAAAGAAAACAAAATTCACCTTTTCAGATCGCAATATCCAAATTAAAGAACACTTTTCAAATCTTCGGTTCAAACTATGCCTAGACACCTAATTTCAAGTCATTTGAATGATAAGTTTTTGAAATATAATTATTTAAAATTTAGTATTTCTAATGTTAAATTACAGTTTCATATTTTTATTAATATCTTCTAAAATTACACTCCTAATGTGTTAATTATTTATTTAATGATAGTACTAAAATACCCAAGTTTAATTTGCAATTTTTATAATTTTATGATATGGATTATGAAATTAATATTTAAAAAAATATATGGATTTCAACCTGCAATTTTTAATGGATTTTAGTAAGTATCCTGTTTTATGGAAATCTAAAATTTCAAAAAATCTTTTTTAAGTAGTGTTCAAATTATACTTAAAAAGCGGCAAAACGATGGCTTAAGAACCGTCTACGATAGATGTCACGAGATATGTTGAAACCTTTTATTCTATTCTGTAATCTAGAAGTCTTCAACGACTATTTGAACGACGCATAAGATGCCGAAATCAAGAAGGGGACTCTCTCGGTCAACAATCGAGTACCGAACTTCCATTTGGATACAGATCCTAAAATTTTCTCTTTTTAAAGTTATTAATTTCCCAGAAACTTATCGTACGAATTGCATGAAGTTTATTTTTCAGGCTAATTAAAAGGTGTAGAGTTCATTTATGCTGTCATAATTGGGTACTGCTTCTGAGAAAAATCAAAGTTGGGTTTCCTTTTAATATGTATGCCCCCCCCCAAAAGAAAAGAAAACAAATTTTATATGTATCATCCAAAAGTAGACTTTATGGCACAGATATCATATACTCACCACATTTGCATGTGATTTTTTCCCCCGCCAATTAGGCGAAATTTGTTTTTTTTTTTTAATATAAGTTACAAACTGCTTGCAATAACAATGCTTAATTTTTTATTGCAATATAAAAATAGAATAACGTGATAAAATGAAAGAGATTCTAGTATTTTAAATACGGAAATAAAAATAAATAAATAATAGTTTGATATAAATAATTATTGATGTACTATATAATAAAAATGATATAAAGAATTAAAATGAAGAATAACAATAATAAACATGAATTTAATAACAGGTAAGAAAAATCATCCGTTAAGCATAAATTATGAAGCATTTTCCAACACTTCATGAAGTCTTTAAAAAAAACTTCGTTAATTAGGGAAAAAAGGGTATGTAGCCAAACATGTATTCCAATACTTTTGAACAGCCCTGTATTTGATCTGTCTGTTGATATACATAATATAAAATGGAAAAAATTTAGTTTAGCAAGAAAAAAGCTTAAAATTTCTTTTTGAGCAATTTGTACTAATAAATGGGAAACATACTTGAAATCTTTTGTTCAGGTCTGTTGTTTACATTGTACCATTATTACACGTCAGCAAGAAGCTAAAATTAATCTTAAACTAAAACTCTTAAAAAACTGAAATCACGTTAGAATGTTATGAAATCACGTTGTTATAAATTGTAATTCATAGGTGTCCATGTACGCAATTCTTTGCGTGACCCTGTATATCATTTTATCTATTTTCGGCAAACATTTCTTTGTAAATTGAATGGAGTTCAGCATATGAATATATACCTTATTTAAGAACCACATTTAAGTAATTTACGCTCATACTCAGTAAGGTTGGCAAGTTCTTTTGGATAGCCCTGTATATCAACTATAACATTTATACGCACCCTTATAATGTACAAAGATTTAGTGAAACTTATAGGCGTATATCATAATTAAAGTGTAATACCTCCATCCATCAACCATCATCGGAAACATACACAGTCCGTCGGAAGGAATGTACTATTTGAAATTTTCTTGTGTCCCTGTACATGCAATGTACTTCATATTGTGCAAGACAGTATCGTATAATTTATATTAAGCCTCAGTGACATATATCAATTTTGTTATACATATTTTAAAAATGTCGCACACTATCCCCCCCCTTTTACCATTATCCAGTGGAATACTTTTGTGTAGCCCTGTAAAGGAATAATACTATATTTTCACCGTACACTTTATAGAATGCATATTTTAGTGCACCTCTTAAATGCATGTAAATTTTAATATGTTTGACAGGGTGTAACATCTTTAAAACGCCTTTGAAACGATTTTTCCCCATAGGCCATAATGTAATGGAAAATTTGTGACTCTCCCTGTAAATAAACTAATCATGGTAGAAACTTCATTTTCAATAGGGTTTGGGCTAGAGTAAACCTAAATAACGTCCAAAAATTTCATGGCAATCCGAGTATATTTACGAGAATTAGAGCGCGGACAGACGGCCATACAGCCAGACAAACCGAATGCATAAGCATTTTTCAACTTTGTTGGAAAGTGCTAAAAAAGGAAGCAATAAGTAAACAGTTATAAATAACAAACTTAGTAAGTAACAAAATAGTAAACATATTTTTTTTAATAAACTTTAAAGATTAATACTGATAGCCATATTGCATGCTGTTGTATCATTTAATCAGCACATTTCACTGAAATATTTAATTTTTGCTATTTTATTTTCCTAACAATTGCCTAATTGATTATTTCAATTCCTAAAAATCTTCTCCTTGGCACAGATGTTCAATGCCAAATGGGCGCGGGGGGGGGACACGTGCAAATGTGGTGCGTGTATGACATATGTGCCGACTTTATTTCCAATTATTTAGTACCAGTAACTTTCATTTAGAATGATTTTTTGTTGAATTTGTAGGGGAAGTTTACTGTTTTTTTTCTCTTTTCACGCACGGCTGTACCTTGTTTGGTACGAAATGTTACAATATTATAAAAAGTTCATATCATAGCTCATGCGATGAATTATACAGGAATAGCAGCGTCCGTAAAATTTTCACGCTTTTCTACCACAATTTAAAAACAATGATAGTTAGTGTAGAATTCTATTGTAGATGATAAATTATTCTGCCGCAAAGTTTTTTGTGTTTATTATACTGGTAGGAAAGTGAAAATTTTCGGGACGCTGCGACCCCTGATTATACCGTAAATCAACGCTGCCACAGGTGATTATTTTTAATTCTAACTGGCACCATTTTCCCAAAAGAGATTTCCTTAACACACACTTTAATAACAGTTGTAAGATAACTATACTTTAAAATTTATGTTTGAAAAATTCTGGTGCGAACAGAATGTAAACAAGTTGGAAATTGCACGTGAAGCGTAGAAAATGAGATGCGATCGTACGATAACGAAATTTTAAAAATATTACTCTCATATATCAATCTCATAAAATTGTAACTAGTTCATTACAATTAAAAGGTGCACTAAACAGTGATCTCCCTATACCATTATGTAATGGAATACTTTTGTGTGGCCTTGTAAATCAATAAGAAATATTCTTTGCACCACAGATTATGCAAAATGTATATTATAATATGTACTTTATAGTTGCATATCAATTTTATAATGTTCGAATGAGTGTAACACCATTAAAATGCATTTGCAGCCTTTTATCCCATTTGCCGTAATGAAACGGAATATTTTTTATTATCCCTGTAATTGATCTATACATCCGATTTTCATAAAATTTGAAATGACTCGACAAAATTGTGCAATTATTATGTATTTCAAATTTCAAACGAATAAAATGCATTTGAAACTTTTTTCCCCATTGACCGTAATGTGACGGAATACTTTTGATTGTCCCTGTAATTGATCTATGCAACTGATTTTCATAAAATTTGAAATGATTCGACAAAATTATGTAATAATTGCATATTTTAAATTTCAAACGATTCGGTTAAGTAGTTTTTGCATTGTTATATCCGGACGGACGGACTGAAAGACAACTATATGTGCTACGTATCTATATTATAAACGCCAAACGTATCTGTGCGTAACGCATACGTCATTTTGCGCATGGCAACACTTTCAAATTTATGTGAATTTCGGTATTGCAATTTTTGCTACTAAATCTTTTTAAACTTCTTAATGTCGCATATTTTCAATTTTTACACCATCGTGTTAGAAAAAAATTTACTTTTAAATGAAATTTGTTTGAAAGCTGTATTTTAATTTGTTTTTGAAATAATTTTTTGTAGCTTTAAATACCTTTTTTCTAATCGTGGCAACACGAGTCTTCATTTCTACAAAATTTGATTTACACGTAAAAGAATATCAACAGTTTAATATCTACTTCAGCTAATAGCCCCCCCCCCCATTGAGATTTGAAGTTTTGAATCAAAATTATCAAATTAAAATGTCATTTTTTTTAAACGTGAATACAGATGTGAAACGTACCTGGTGAAACGAATGGTGTACGAATGGTGAAAATTATGCCGGGTTTAGATTTCACGGGAAAAACAAAATTCTATGATTGAGTCAAAGTTGAATAAATTTTGCATTTTATCATTTTGGAATACTAGCATAAGAACCTTAATAGATAACTTTATCATAATAACATATCTTTATTATTTATTCACCTAAAAATATTTCCCTGTGTAAGCCCTGGTAAAGTGCATATTAATGTTATCGCGTATAATGGAAACTTATATTCTTTAAATACACGTATTTTTATGTTATCACATTTTCCTCAAATCTGAGTATTTCTATTAAAAGTTTCATTATAATACACTTTTGTTTTCTGAAAGTTATTACTGATGACACAACTAAGGTTAGGATAGAATATCTTGTATTTATTTATAAAATAAATGGTTTTAGTTTACAAAATCAAGTTTCTTTGCATTTTTGTTACTCTTGATATTTAATATCATCCCTCTAAATTTATTGGTCAAACTCAGAAATACTCTAAATGTAATAAAATCTATTACAGTTTTAAAAACTAATTCTGACATTGTAAAAACTATGGGTAGGTGTTCGTGGCCACTACTGCACATCACAAAGACTGTTTTGGATTTTAATATTTTAAAAAGAACAAGTCATAAATTTTACGTCCAACGTGGGGAATAAAGTCTTTCGCACTATATCTCTTTTACAAATATTCAGATTTTGGTGCAATAACTATTGCACTATTATGCAAAAATGCAAAACTTATACAGAAATAATATAACTCCTTTTTAAACTGGACGTAATCACCATAGCAATATAGAATCTTTAATTATCATGAGGTATAAGTTAATTACACATGATAGGATTTAATACAGTACGGGCCATTAAAATTGCTACACCAGGAAGAAATAGAGATAACAAAATGATATTTATTGGACAAATATATTATGATAGAAATAACAAGTGATTACATTTTCAAGAAATTTGGGTGCATAGATCCTGAGAAATCAGTGCCCTGAACAACCACCTAGGCCAGCAATAACAGCACTTACACGCCTTAACATTGAGTGAAATAGAAATTGGATGGCATGTACAGGTACAGATGCCCCTGCAGCTTGAAAGCAATGCAACAATTCATGTACCGTAGCGAGTGGAGTATGGTTACGAGCCAGTCGCTCGGCAACCATTGGCCAGACGTTTTTTGTTGGTGAGAAATCTAGGAACATGCTGGCAAGGGCAGCAGTCGAACATTTTCCGTATCAAGAAAAATCCGTACAATTCCGGAAACATGCAGTGGGGCATTATCCTGCTGAAACGTAGGGTTTTTCAGGTCTCAAATAAAGAATAGCGACACATGTCGTAAAATATCAGAAATGTATCATCCGCTGTTCAAAGGGCCGTCAATGCGAAACGTGACCGAAAAGATGACCGAAACGTGTATCCGATGGCGCCCCATACCATTACGCTGGTGATGTCCCAGTATGACAATGACGAATGCACGCTGCCAATGGGCTTTCACCAGATTACCGCCAAACACGAATGAGACCATCATGATGTTATAAACAGAACTTGGAATCATGTAAAAAAATGACGTCTCGCCATTCGTGCACCCAAGCTTGTTGTTGAGCACACCATTGAAGGCGCTCCTGTCTATGATGCAGCGTCAAGGAAAGTCGCAGCCATGGTCTCCAAGTTGAGAGTCCATGCTGCTGCAAACGTCATCGACCTGTTCGTGCAGACATTTTTTGTCTTGCAAATGACCCTATTTCTTGAATTAGGGCTCGTGACGTGGTTGCACGATCCATTACGGCCATACGGATGACATCCCTGATTTCTCGGCTGTTAGTGATAGAGGGACGTTGAGATCCCGTACGGCATTCCATATTACCGTGCTGAATCCATCGATTCAATTATATTCAAACAGTCATTACATCTCGACCAACGCGAGCAGTAATACTGTGATATAATAAACCGCAATTTCCGATAGGCTACAATTCGACCTTTATCAAAGTCAGAAACACGCTTGTACGCCTTTCTCCTTCTTACACAAAACATCACAGCAATGTTACATCAGGCAACAACGCTCAAATGCAATTTCTGTGTGAGAAACCGGCTGATCAATTTCTTCATTTAAACACATTGTAGGTGTCACTACCGGCACCTACTTTGTCAGAATGCGCTGAAAAGCTAATAATTTGCATGTCACCGCATCGTCTTCCTGTCGTTGAAATTTCACGTCTGTAGCATGTCACCTTCATAGTGTAGCAATTTTAATGGCCAGTAGTGTAGAATTGAAGAAAACTTTTATTAATATATATTAGAGTTTTGATCCAATTTTTTTTTAAATTTCAAATCACTCAACAAATTTCTGCAATGATTACATACATTAAATTTGGGACTATTCGGCTCGGTAGTTTCTATGTTGTTACATGTGAATAGACAGACAGGCAGACAGATAGATGAACCAGACGAAGACTATAGGTGCTATGTTTCTTATATAATTAAGAACGCATCTGAAACGAAAATTCGTTTCGTTTTTTAACGAAACTTGCTGTACTAATTAGTGCGTGATTGGAGAAGAAAGGGAATATTTCATGTCTCAATGGTATTGTAGATTAAATGAGGAACGGAAAAGATAAACTTTTCCAGAACTTTTCCTAATCAAAATAGTCGTCTGGTGTTGTTACGAAGAACATTTTAATCAAGATTCCTGAGATTTTTTTTTTTCAGACGAAGTTGACAAAGTACAATAATGAGAATTTTGATTGATACTTAGGCAGAATACAGGAAATGAAATATCTGTATCGTTATTTCATTTTAATTTACTTTTCTTTAAAAGATTGCTAAAATGTTTACGCATTTCTTGTAGCTAGATAAGATTAAAAAAATTCTATCTTTAAAACAAATAACATAAAGATAAATTTTAGTGACATTTGTTGATAATTTGCACAATTTGTAAAATATATAATTGCTCTGCATTTGATAATAAATAGTGATTTGAAGCACTAAATGTTTAATTCTTTATTTTCAAAATGTGATGTTCATTTAACAAAAATGAAACTCGTTAATGAAACACATACTTTGTGAAAATTTCTTTTAATTAATTTTATTTTCCTTATGTGTTCTATTTCTGTGTTAATCAATAGCTAAGGTCAAAGCTATACAAAGGTATATTCCGTTACTTTATGAATTTTTTAAGGAACACTGTATGTCCTCTATTTCCTAAGAAAGCTATAATACTATATACACTCTAGGGCATAGCCTCTGCCTTTTATTAAGAATTACATCAGTAATTATAACATGAATGAATAACGTTCGAGCAAACAAAATTTAACTTTATTTAAATTTAAGTTAATTCGTAATTTTTTAATCCCGTAATTCATTGCTTAAGATGTTTGTCTGCAAATTTAATTTGCTCTAGATGTTAAACGCAAGCATCGAAGTGGTTTTTATATTTAAGAATTTCCATATAATTGCTCTTCTTAATGTCGTCAAATTATCTCTACTGTCATATCGGTTATTATTTCAAGTGTGCGAACAATCAAATGTATGGATAATATAAAAAGAGTTATCAGACTTCCTGTATATTTCCAAGTGCCATACGTAGCAGGATTTTGTAATGAATGTAAAACGACAGTCTTTGAATAGTTAAATTCATCAGTAATTCTCTTATGAGATCATCTGTTATTCTTGTAAAACCGGAGTTGGGCACTTCCAAAGTCAGAAAGTATTTTTCTTTTTATCATTCTCAGACATTTTCCAAATTGAATGAATGGATCAAAATATGTTTCAGTTGTTTTTGTTAAATTATATATGTACTATTATACACCCATCACGAAGCATGACTTCGAAATATTTATAACGTTTTTAGCATTTTTCTCTAACATAAATTTGAAAATACGTATTTTATAACAAAGCATAAAAATATAAACTAAAATTTTGTAAATTGTAGCTTTTTTTTATTTCCAATTGGAAAATCATGTACATAATTTTAACAAAACATTCTCCACATTTTTTATGCATAATTTTTGTGCGTCTATTTTTATATCAAACACGAACTAGTTTCAATTATTTTTTCCGAAAACCCTACTATTTTACATCCCGCTGTCTTTGTAAGACTTTTAAAAATTAATAAAAAAGCTTTAAAGTGTGCAAATATTTCCCCAAACAAATACTTTTCGCACTGCAATGCGTAATAACAAGTGATCATAGCGCCGAAGGGGGTTTCGGTTTATGGGGAAACATATACATAATGAAGTAGCAACTGTTTACAAGCAATATTTTCCCCTCTAATAAAATATAATGCGAAAAGTAAACAAATGGAGATGAAATTGAGAACAAACTTTCTTTGGGGTTAGTATAAAAAAATGTTTTTAACAGTGATAGTCGCAATTTACGTATTATAACATAATGTTATTTTTAAGCACTTCCAGTGTTTTACAAGACTACTTTTTTTAAAATTTAATATCTCAGTCACAGTTTTGAAATAGGTATAAGAGGGTTTGTTATAATAACTAATATTTTTACGTTCGTTTAATTTGCCATATGGATATTTTTTCTGCTAGTCATATAATTATAGTACACATACATATATATATACACGGTGACCAAAAAGGTCGTTACATGGCTTTTTTTATAAGATACAGGTGAATAATGTAAGTTAGAAAAATGTAGAAGGTACAGAATCCAAATAGTGTTTTTTCATATTCACTGATTATCCTGCCTATGAAATTGAAAAATTTTTACATGACCTCATACATAAAAATACAAAATAAAAATCATTGACATTACTTTTGAAACATACGCTACGCGCAATAAAAAGATGATATCACCAATATATGAAGATTTGAAGGTGAATATTTTTTTAAGGGGACATATAAAAAACGAGTTTCTAATTAAAACTGAAAGTTTTTATAAATAAATTCGACTTGGGGGTAATGACATTAAATATAGAAAGCTAATCTAAATATTTGAAGAAAATTTTATAATACAGTGCAATCGTGATTTAACGCGATCCGGCATTTTGCACATATAGATGTAACAAAAGAGAAATACTGTCTCCAGCTTTTAAATAAATGTTAATTTCAATGCATTTCATATTAAAAAATATTTTTATGCTATTGATATGTTTTACACGTCGGTCGCAGACAGTCTATAGCCCAATAAGCATTTTTCAATATAAATCCTATATTTATATTTTTTAAAAATCAGTCTAGAATAACAGAAACTTTACGATTTTTAATTCATTTTCGATTATACCATTAAACATTTTACTGAGATTTTCTTCACCTGATCGTCTTCAATCAATTTCGAATGTTGTTAAATTATACTGTTTTTATAACTTCTTATGAAAATACAAAGGTTTTCATAGAACGTATTGAAATTGTTTTACATAAGCCATAAAAGTGTTTTTAAAAGGAAGAACTGAATTAACTTTTAACTTTTAACAGTTAAGAGTACTTCCAAATGTCACTATGTTTTTCATCGTTGTGTGTAGTAGTGTATGGCTGAAAAAATATTTTTTTATTAGTTTGAACCATACAGCTCAATGAAAATTTCATATGTAATCATAGCAATTTAAAAAATAAATGTTTTATGAATAGAAGTATATAACTGAATTTAAATATGAAACCTTTTAAGGAAAAAATTAAAAATAACAAGACGGTGTTGGTTGGTAAAATTTAACATATAAGTCTTATTCTTTGCCTGAAATATGAAATACATTAATCGTATTTAGCTGTTTTTCTCTGTTAGTCACCTACAAAATATTTAAAAGATGCTTTTAGTTAAATTTAAAAGATTGTATAAAATTTTCATTTTGCATTGTGCATTATATTATGATTTATATTTAATAATAAATCCATACAAAGTTTATGTAAAGTTTCTCGTCGTATTTAAAAACAGCATACCATATTCTAAACATGTTTTGAAAGAAATTCTTGTTGAGGTTGGAAATTTATTTTAGCCTACAATGAAATATTCTTTGTGTTAATATAATCAAGATAAGGTTATGAAAATGCTTTCATAACTTGCCTAGGTCTATGACTCTCATAAGAAGGAACATAAAGTTTTATTTTTAGCAAAAATTTCATGCTAGTCTTTTCTACATAATCAAAGTAACCTGACTTATGTGTTTTCAAGAAGTAAATGAAAATCTTGGCTTAGATAAATAGAAGCATGATATTTTTACAAACCCACTGAATGACATCATTTCTTTGTATTTTCTGTGATATTAGGTAGAGATTTAAAAATACCAAAATAAACAATGAAACATAAAAAAATATTTTAAATGTATTCTTTAGAATATATATTTAGTTGTTAAATTCCCAAATTAATGAAAAAAAGCAATATGCTACGGTCATGAAAAATCTTTCTTTTATATTATTGCAATACACTGACTTAAATAGCACTTTACACACGAACAATTGCCATTTATACCAACAATATAGTATATGAATTGACTGATATAGTATTGACTATTGTATTTTAATTTCATTTTTTTCTGTAAGAACTGGTTTTATCAAACTTATCTTAAACGAAATTCGGCTCAAATGCCCACTTTGACAACATGTTTTGAATTATACTGAATTGAATTATAACTGTTTTGAATTATGACTTTATTAAAAAAAGACCAATATGTTCATTACATAGTTCCTAAATAACAAAAAACAGTCAATTGAATGCGTTTGAGAACAAAAATGAATTTAAAAATGAGTCATAAAGTAACCAATTTGTTATTTGAATACATCTTCAATTCTTTAATCATAATAGCTTTGGGAAATTTTTTGTGAAGTGCCCATTTTGGCAGCATTTTATGATATATATTTTACTTTTATCAAAAAACTGGCCAATCCGTCACATTATATAGTTCCTAAATAAGAGGACCTGTAAATTGGATGCGTTTGAGAACAAAAATGGATTTAAAAATGACTCAGAAAAAACGTAATTTGTTATACTTCCTCAATTTTCCAATCACGATCACTTCGTGAAATTCTGTTCAAAATACAATTTTTGGCAGCCTTTAAAAAAATTATTTTTTGCCTTTATCAAAACACTGGCCGATATGTCACACTATATAGTTCCTAAATAAGAGGACTGTAAATTGGATGCGTTTGAAAATAAAAATGGATTTAAAAATGAATCGGAAAGAATGCAATTTGTTATACTTCCTCAATTTTCAATCACGGTCACTTCGTGAAATTCTGTTCGAAATTCCCTTCTTGGCAGCCTTTTAAAAAATATATTCTGCCTTTATCAAAACACTGGCCGATACGATACATTATATAGTTCCTAAATAAGAGGATCTGCTATTTGAATACGTTTAAAATCAAAAATTAATTTAAAAATGAGTCAGAATATAACCAATTTGGATTTGAAGTTTTTCTCTAACTCCTATTTTTGTTTAATTTATTTTTGCTATAAGAATTGGCCCTATGAAAAACTTTTTAGTATAAAAGTTGTAAATATTATTGCGAAGATGTAAAATAAATTTAATTAGATTTGATTGCTTAAGAATTGAGTAAGTTGTGGATTTTTCTCTTTTTCCACTATCCTTTTTCTTTTCGTTTTTAATTTTTTCATCGATAAAAGTCGGTCTTATAAAAAACTTGTAAATACAAAAGTTTTAGATAATTTTAAGAACATTTTTAAAAAATTTAGTTGGATTTGATATCTTGAGAATTGACGAAGTTATGAATTTTTTTCTCCCATAAACCCTGTTTTTTCGCCCCTTGAGCTCATTTTTAACTTTATCAGAAATTTGTCTCGCATAAACGTTTAGTCCATTTTTTAGAAGTAATATAAACTTTAAACTGATTCGATATCTATTTTAATTAAGATGTTATCGCGTTTTTTTTTGTTTGTTTTTTTTTGTTTTAACAAAAACTATCCCTATTTCCACCCCATTGGTCCGATTTAGCCCGTTAACGAGCTCAACCGAGATTTTATGCCCCTTGATTTTATGTAAAAGTTCGAAGAAGATCTGAGCATAATTATGGAAGTTATCGTTTCTAGAAGACAGTGATATACACCGATAGATAGATAGATAGACAGATGTATATACATATAAAGATTTTTTATGATGGTAGTTTTGGGGTTTACAGGTCATGATCGGTGTTGATCTGCAAAACTTTTTCAGAAATTCCGACATGGGAGAGAATTTAATAGGTAGTATTTCATACGAAATCTACCTAATATGATACAAAACTAAAAAAAAAAAAAATATTGTTTTAAGAAATTAGTGAAAAATAATTAAAAATTTACTTAACTTTTATTTATTACTGTATTATACTTTCTTATTAATTACTTAAAACAATGTACAGTTTTTGTTTTTTTCAAACTTTACACTGTCACTGAACAGGACCAGAGTCAGTTCAGTGTCAGTCATCGTGACACACAATATGTTAAATTTATAAGTCAAACTTATCAGCTAACACAAAATTCTATTCAAAAGCGTCCCTTTTTCAATATGCATACAGAAAATTAAGAAAAAAAAAAAGATTATTTTTTTTCTACTTCTAATATAAAATTTGGTGAATTTCTAGCCTATATAAACTGACAAAAACCTACCACATATGGTGTGCACAAATTTTGATCATTTGATGATTTTAAAGCATGGTGTAAGAATAATACCCCTAACTGTCCTGATGAAAGGTTTCCTTCAAGTAGGCCTTATTGTTTTATAAAGTGGAGGTTGATGTTCAGCATTTGTTTCAGATATTCATTAGTTTGAACATCTGTATATTGTCTTCGTAGTGTCGAGTTAGAGTGCTCGCCCGAGCTCCATGTGGCAAGATTTTGATCGCGCGTCGCAACTATTTTTATTTTTAAATAAAATTTATATGTCTGGCAGATTACAAGTTTTAAGCAGAATCATGCAGCATTTTTATTCTTAGTAAATTGTTTTTACGTTTTTGAATTTTATATAGATTTTTATATTTTTTCTAATTTTCACACAAGTTTTTCAATTGACGAAAATCCAAACAAACTTATGTCTGGATTTTTTTTATTTATTGTTATTTATATTCATATATTTTTATGATTTCAACAGTTTTATATCCTTAGGGAAATTTAAATGAAAATTTATCATTTTTTAGCAACTTTAAACAAAATAATTTTCAAGTCTGATTTCTGAAACATTTTTAGGATTAGATAATTCTAATTGCATATCTTGAAAAAAGGTAATAAAATATTCTTTCGTATGTAAAATTTTAATAGTATTGCATAATTTTTAATGTTTTTATATACATGTATCTGTAAAATTTGCCAATTGCATATTGAACTATTTCTTAATTTAACAAATTAAAGCTCTATCGATGTCATACTTAAAAATTTAGTCAAGAGTTTAGTGGAAATGAGAAAATTGTTCAATGTAGAAATGCAAAAGTAACAATACAGGGTATCCATTCTCTACGATGGTCAATGGCTATTTTAACATAAACGAATGTTGGATAAAATATGACAACTATTTTAACTAATATTTAATGACAATTTTGTTTAACATTCGTTTATTACAGGAGATGTCACAGACATAAGGCATAGCATCAACATCAAAATGTCTGGTTAACTATAATCGCCAAATGTTGTGCATGGTTTATGGCTGAAACTTTTTGATGCGCTAATCTGCTGTGTGCAATGGTCCTCTATCGCACCAGTGAGACTGATGTTGATATCCGTCATTTTGTAGACGTAGTATGCAAATGTATGGGTCTAATTTTCACTCTCTATGGCCATCGAATTAGAGTTGATTGTTCTCCCAGCGTAGCCCGTCAACTTTGTCAGCAGGATAGAAAGAGCAGTATTTGAGCATAACTTTTAAATAGAATTTAACTAACCGCCTATGGCGACCAGATTGGTCTCCATTAAAAGTATTCTACCCATTCCATCATGTTATTTTTACTCTTAATTTAATTTACTTCCTCAATCATTATCCAAATCGGAAGATTTCGTCCAGAGAAATTAAGAACTGTTTGCAATCATGGTAGCATTTCATAATTCATTATTTCACAAGTTAATAATGAAAAAGCATTCTTTTTTTATTAATTTAGTTTCGGAGTTCATAAATATGACAATAAAAAAACGTGAATTAAAACTGTAAACAACGCCGCAATTTTACCTAATATGATGTCTTAAGACATAACAAAACTATCACGTCATTATCTACAATGATGTCATAAGAATATTGTCTATTTATTGTTCAAAAACTTGCTTAATGAACCCCCATAATTACTTTTTTCCGTTCGTGATTGAATGAATTACGGCTTATTTATTTTTTAGGAATGCGATATTAAACTATGAATGTCAATTTAAATTCAGTGGGTGCTATCTCAAAATATACATACTTTTTTAAAAGTGTAAATTAGAAACAATGCTTTTATGTTGCAATAAATTATTTTGGTTTAAGTTATTATTAATACTATTAATTATTTATGTATGTGATTATGCATATGAAAAAATAAAAAGGTTGCGAGAAAAGATTTTGTCAAATTTCTTTTCTCGCCAAGCACTCACTTTCTTTTACCAATTACCTATGCTGGAAAAATACATTTAGTATTGTATTTTAAATGAGATGAATTAATCTGACATACATATTTTTAATCTGTGTTATTAATAAAAGTTATGTATTTTAAATGAAATAAGTTATAGTTTTATGTTTCAAATGAAACTGGCATGTGGCATAAAATTCGGCAAACCTGCACTCGGCTAGCATAAAAGCACCAAAATGGCAATCATGCATATAAAAATGTGAAGTGGGGAGACCTGGGATAATATAGATTGGCGACTTATCACCTGCGCTGGCTGACTTGAAATTGGCTGCTTAGCATATAAAGAGTGAAGTGGGTAAGCCCGGAAGTGTTGACAGTCACATGACTTAGGCTTTTATTATATAGAGGACTAGCCAACTATGGCGATCATTTTGGTCTCCATTAAAAGTATTCTACGCATTCCATCATGTTACTTTTACTTTAATTTACTTCATCAATTATTATCCAAATCGGAAGATTCCGACCAGGAAAATTAAGAACTGTTTGCAATCATGGTAGCATTTCATAATTCATTATATTAAAATTTAATAATGAAAAAGCATACTTTTTTTCATTAATTTCGTTTCTGAGTTCATACATATGACAATAAAGAAACGTGAATTCAAACTGTAAACAACGTCGCAATTTTACCTAATATGATGTCTTAAGACATAACAAAACTATCACGTCATTATCTACAATGATGTCATAAGAATATTGTCCATTTATTGTTAAAAAACTTGCTTTATGAACCCCCATAATTACTTTTTTTCCGTTCGTGATTGAATGAATTACGGTTTATTTACTTTTTAGGAATGCGATATTAAACTATGAATGTCAATTTAAATTCAGTGGGTGTTATCTCAAAATATACATACTTTTTTAAAAGTGTAAATTAGAAACAATGCTTTTATCTTGCAATAAATTATTTTGGTTTAGGTTATTATTAATACTATTAATTATTTATGTATGTGATTGTGCATATGAAAAAATAAAAAGGTTGCGAGAAAAGATTTTGTCAAATTTCTTTTCTCGCCAAGCACTCACTTTCTTTTACCAATTACCTATGCTGGAAAAATACATTTCGTATTGTATTTTAAATGAGATGAATTAATCTGACATACATATTTTTAATCTGTGTTATTAATAAAAGTTATGTATTTTAAATGAAATAAGTTATAGTTTTATGTTTCAAATGAAACTGGCATATGGCATAAAATTCGGCAAACCTGCACTCGGCTAGCATAAAAGCACCAAAATGGCAATCATGCATATAAAAATGTGAAGTGGGGAGACCTGGGATAATATAGATTGGCGACTTATCACCTGCGCTGGCTTACTTGAAATTGGCTGCTTAGCATATAAAGAGTGAAGTGGGTAAGCCCGGAAGTGTTGACAGTCACATGACTTAGGCTTTTATTATATAGAGGACTAGCCAACTATGGCGACCATTTTGGTCTCCATTAAAAGTATTCTACGCATTCCATCATGTTACTTTTACTTTAATTTACTTCATCAATTATTATCCAAATCGGAAGATTCCGAACAGGAAAATTAAGAACTGTTTGCAATCATGGTAGCATTTCATAATTCATTATTTCAAAATTTAATAATGAAAAAGCATACTTTTTTTCATCAATTTCGCTTCTGAGTTCATAAATATGACAATAAAGAAACGTGAATTCAAACTGTAAACAACGCCGCAATTTTACCTAATATGATGTCTTAAGACATAACAAAACTATCACGTCATTATCTACAATGATGTCATAAGAATATTGTCCATTTATTGTTAAAAAACTTGCTTTATGAACCCCCATAATTACTTTTTTTCCGTTCGTGATTGAATGAATTACGGCTTATTTACTTTTTAGGAATGCGATATTAAACTATGAATGTCAATTTAAATTCAGTGGGTGTTATCTCAAAATATACATACTTTTTTAAAAGTGTAAATTAGAAACAATGCTTTTATCTTGCAATAAATTATTTTGGTTTAGGTTATTATTAATACTATTAATTATTTATGTATGTGATTGTGCATATGAAAAAATAAAAAGGTTGCGAGAAAAGATTTTGTCAAATTTCTTTTCTCGCCAAGCACTCACTTTCTTTTGCCAATTACCTATGCTAGAAAAATACATTTAGTATTGTATTTTAAATGAGATGAATTAATCTGATATACATGTTTTTAATCTGTGTTATAAATAAAAGTTATGTATTTTAAATGAAATAAGTTATAGTTTTATGTTTCAAATGAAACTGGCATGTGGCATAAAATTTGGCAAACCTGCACTCGGCTAGCATAAAAGCACCAAAATGGCAATCATGCATATAAAAATGTGAAGTGGGGAGACCTGGGATAATATAGATTGGCGACTTATCACCTGCGCTGGCTGACTTGAAATTGGCTGCTTAGCATATAAGGAGTGAAGTGGGTAAGCCCGGAAGTGTTGACAGTCACATGACTTAGGCTTTTATTATATAGAGGACTAGCCAACTATGGCGACCATTTTGGTCTCCATTAAAAGTATTCTACGCATTCCATCATGTTACTTTTACTCTTACTTTAATTTACTTCTTCAATTATTATCCAAATCGGAAGATTCCGACCAGGAAAATTAAGAACTGTTTGCAATCATGGTAGCATTTCATAATTCATTATTTCAAAATTTAATAATGAAAAAGCATGCTTTTTTTCATTAATTTCGCTTCTGAGTTCATAAATATGACAATAAAGAAACGTGAATTCAAATTGTAAACAACGCCGCAATTTTACCTAATATGATGTCTTAACACATAACAAAACTATCACGTCATTATCTACAATGATGTCATAAGAATATTGTCCATTTATTATTGAAAAACTTGCTTTACAAACCTCCATGATTATTTTTTTACCATTCGTGATTGAATGAATCTTTTACGGCTTATTTATTTTTTAGGAATGCGATACTATGAATGTCAATTTGATTTCAATGGGTGTTATCTCAAAATATACACAATTTTTTAAAATGTAAATTCGAAACAATGCTTTTATGTTGAAATTAATTATTTTAGTTTAGGTTATTATTAATACTATTAATTATTTATTTATGTAATTGTGTATATGAAAAAGTAAAAAAGGTTGCAAGAAAAGATTTTGTCAAATTTCTTTTCTCGCCAAGCACTTTCTTTTTTTTGCCAATTACCTATGGTGGAAAAATGCATTTAGTATTGTATTTTAAATGAGATGAATGAATCTGATATACGTATATTTTAATCTGTGTTATATATAAAAGTTATGTATTTTAAATGTAATAAGTTATAGTTTTATATTTCATATGAAACTGGCATATGGCATAAAATTTGGCAAACCTGCACTCAACTAGCATAAAAGTACTAAAATGGCAATAATGCATATAAAAATGTGAAGTGGGGAGACCTAGAAATGTTGATGATATTGGGCTTTTTTAATATAGATTAACGACTTATCACCTGCGCTGGCTATCATGAAATTGGCTGCATAGCATATAAAGAGTGAAGCGGGTAAGCCATAGATTGGCGACTTATCACTTGCGCTGACTATCATGAAATTGGCTGCATAGCATATAAAGAGTGAAGCGGATAAGCCCGGAAGTGTTGTTGTCACATGACTTAGGCTTTTATTATATAGAAGATTACACACAACTTAAATATTATTTATTTTTTACTTTGACCTATATGTGGTATTAGAGATCTGCACGGGCCCGGGCTTGGCCCGTGGCCCGTACCCGGCCCGGCGGAATCATTTCGAATTTTCTAACGGGCCGGACCGGGCCGGCAGATTTAGAATAGTTTTCTTAACGGACCGGTCCGGGCCGGCAAAAAAAATTTCGGACCTACCGAACCGTTCTGAAGATTTAAGCAGAAACGATAAAATATGAGCTATTTTCAACGAAAATGGTTTTAACGAGAATAAGTATAAATGTGGCCATACTAGTTTGACAGCATCAATATAAAAATGCACAGTGTATCGACATCGGAGAATTACATTGTATGTAACCCGTTTTAATATTTTTTAGCTGACTCATGCCGGTCCGAGATCACGCGTGCATTATTTTTCTACATATAGACTGGCCGGACCGGTACTAGACTTAATTATTGGAAGAAAACATGATTTGTAAAATTATTAACAGCGATAAAGAACTTATGTTAGCTTAGTTTTTGGATATATACTTCTTGATGATTTTTAAATTAATTTCTCAATAAAGCGAAAGTTTGACAAATTTTCTGATTAATTTTAAATTGTAAAAGTATAAAAGTGATAAGCCTAACTATTGAAAGGATTTGGAATCGAATAGCGTTTTTCATTTTTGGTAAATAAAATACTTGTATAACCTTGTTGAGATATAATAGTTTCTCAAATGATTGCAGGTTTTTCTCCCTTCCCTTGCTTTTGCTTCTGGAAATTCTATTCAAAACGCTAATTATGACAATATTTTATTTGTTTGCAGTATTCTTAAATTGCTTGTATCAAAAATGGTTAACGACATTCAATTATATAGTTTCTGAATAAAGATATGTGCTAATCTTGTGCGTTTCTGAGAAAAAAAAAATGAATTTAGAAATGTATCAGAAATGAGCTTCTTTGAATTTAAGAATGAATTTGGATTTGAAATCTATAATAAAATGATATAGAAATATATTTATAAATCTTTTATTAAACAGCTTCAAAATTAACGATGTTTTTAGCTTTCTTTCTTTTTTCTTTTATTCTAAGCCATATTAATTTTTTAATGAATCTTTATTCGAATGTTGAAAGCCTAAGAATCTAAGTAATCATTAATGTTGTTAATGTGTATTTGCTGTAAAAAATACTGTAAAATCATTCCATAGATATGTATGCAGTATTTTTTAAAGGAATCTTAGTTATATGATAAAAATCTGAATTTTTTAGAAATCGTAGAAATTGTAACGGGCCAAAACGGGCCGGGCTTGTTTTCGCTGGTTTTTGTACGGGCCGGGCCTAAAATAGAAAAATTTAAACGGGACGGGCTGGGCCCGGGGCGAACTTTTGAGTTTTACAACGGGCCGGGCCTGGAAATTCCGGCCCGTGCAGACCTCTATGTGGTATCTATATTTTTGGCTTGGCCTTGAGCAGTCTGGGGTCGTTATATTGAAATGTTTTTGTTTTTTCGTTCTAAGTTTAAGTTCTTACTTGAAAATTTTGTCTAAAAACACTTATTATTTAAATTGACGGATATCGGAAAATGCTATTAAAATAACACTTGAATCTTTTTATGACGCTACCACACCTGATTCGTGAGTTATTTTGCATAGAAACGGCAGTTTAAAATTCCTTTATCATATGACGTTTTGATGATATCGTTATTAAAATATCATTATGATAAAGTTATTATCATATTTTTATTTTGCTTCCTTATTATGACAACGGACTTTTGGATGGGATAGTGAAGAATTTTGCCAGCTACTTCTGCGCGAAAGGAGTGGTATATTGAATCAAAAACATACAGATGTTTTTGATGCAGTCGATGTTTTTTTCTGGTTCTAACACGTTTCAGGTTGATTTTGGTACATTCTGATACCGTTCCCAGGGCAAAAGAACACTTTGATAAGCTAAAATTTTCTAAATATTTACCAATCTGACGAGCGTAAAAGTGACAGGTTTATTTATTTCTGTGTACGCATTTTCCTACTAACACAACTGACTAACAGTTTCAAACATCGGCCGGAGTAGCTCAGTGGTTAGAGAAACTGCCTGGAATGCTGTGGCCCCGGATTCGATTCCTGGCTTAGGCTAATTTTTCACTCTGTATATTTCTGTATGTACCTTTATGCTTTGAATGCAGGCATTATTTGTGTGTATATGTGTGTTTTGAAATATAATTTCTATTGATACTTGGATGATTAATTCACGATAATTCTTCAAGGGACATATAACTTTTGCATCTTCTGGTTGCGTCTTGACAGGGCTGTTGCTGGTCGATTGTACTTCAGATCTCTCTTATGTACTTTAACACGATCTTTAAGTTTACGTAAAGTCATACCTAAGTGTTCGACATAAATATTTTCTGTTTTTAGTGGTATTACATGTACTTCAAAAATTTCATCTTTCGGGATTGGGTCTATTTTAGCACTAACAATATCTTTCAATTTACAACTTACTTTTCAATTTCTATGGTTTGTAATGACGTTTTATCCTACAACATATCTATAATTTGGATCAGTTTGCTTAATAAATTATAAAACCAGTAACAATTCATTTTCCTCAAAATATCTGTTTTATTTTCCCAATATTTTCCAGAAATAAAAATTGACTCTCACTTTCACTCCTTTTTGACAGCAGCTACGTGACATTTGAAAAATAAGACGTTAATAACAGTAATTTTGTATTCTCGGACAAAGGCTGTGTTTATAGTTGAAAGTACTAATAATTAAAGTAATTGAACAACTTATATATGTTTTTTCTCATTTTGTAAAGTAGTTTATACGTAGCGTAATTTTTAAGTTAGCCTTTTTAAAGGAGGAATTTAACATTCTATTTATTTATTTTGTAGTGCTATATAGCGATGTAAAAATACCATTGGCGATATTTACGACCGATGAAATATGAAGTTTCATAAAGTTTTTGAGATCATGTTTAGTTTTATGCAGCTTTATGTAAAAAATGTTTTTTAATTGAAATAAAAGTTTTTTTAAAGGATTATGCCTAATTGTTTATAACAGTCAAATGAACTATTAAAATGCAGATGAAATGGTGACGATGAAGCAATATTTAACGATTTGTCTCTAAGTGGTTAAAATTAATTCATCAAAATTATCGCCTAGCGTATAAAAAGCGGTCAGCCCGGAATTGTTGATGACAGTCGCATGGCTTAGGCTTTTATGACATAGATATATTAATAGTCCAAGAGTCGACCGCACAAAAAATCCTTTATATTCTGGAAGAGTAGTCATAGGGGAATCTAATAATCCATGTCTGCCGGAAGTGAAGTGGTGCATAAGTCAAAAATTAATATCACTAGTGGTTGACTCGTAGACTTAGCATTATGTTTTCCTGCACACAATTTTCCAAGTTTTCATACTTTTGATTATATGGTAAACACAATGATAGACCTACGATTAAGCCACTAGTGGTATTAATTTTTGGCTTATGCACAACTTCATTTCCGGCAGACATGAATCCTTAGATTCTCTTATGAATGTTCTTTCATAATATAAAGGGTTTTTTCTTGTGCTCCATGACTTAGGGTTTTGTGCGGTCGGCTCTTGGACTGTAAGTACACAATGATGTGCTTCTTAGCTTCTTCCCCCATGATTTTTTGGTAGCTACAATAAATAAAACCATGGCAAACTAGATCTATACACGGCCCATTTATTTGAAATTAATGTATGAAGTCTCCCGTTAGAGGACTCTGATACCTTGCCCAAGTTATTCTGACCAATCGTGCAAACCTTAAACCAAAAAATTGACCATGTGTTCAGAACAGAAATGAGATCATACAATGCTAAATTGGACAGGGTTTGTGCCACGTGGACCAATGAAATGGTTCAAGGTTTGAAGCTGAAACTAGCTTCACTTTTTCCGCGTTTTTTAGCGAAATGCGCAGGCTGTTATATCTAGGTGGCGATGATTAAAAAAAAATAATCAAAATCACGAATGAAAAATTGCCGATAGAGGTCGTTAGAATATAAGAAATTCTTTTCGTCATTTTTTTAAAAATTAACTGAAATTTATACCAGGTAATGATAATTACTTAAATTAATTAAAATGCATATTTATTAATTTATTGTGATTACGTTTTGAAGAATGTGTACAAAATATTTTGGTACTTTCAAGTAACTTTAAATTTCTTGTTGCACGAAAACGAAGATTTTTATTGAAGTTTCTAAAGAAAAACTGAGCAAGGTAAGTTTTACATACATAAGCAGGATTAAATGTATTTGTTTTTTATTTTTATTTTATATAGATATGAAACCAAATAAGTTTTTAGTATCAGAATAAAAAAGAGAGGTACTACTTCGTTATCCAGTCGACCAAATTACTATCGCCAAATTCTTTGATTAAATGCCAATAATGGTGATCGCAAATATCGCATTCCCTTAAAATTAAGCATGACATGTGTTTGTTACATTATCAAGTGATTTTTAATTTATATTTTTATTAATGTACTACTAAAATAATTGTTTTATTCGTTATTTGGAATTAAAAATCCCTATCACTTGACGTAACAGGCACGTTTATCGTATTTAATATTAAGCAAATGTGGTAATTACGATTATCCATTATTAGCAACTAATCATATAGCTTGGTGACAGTTTTTTGGTTGACGGAATAATTAATTAGCACTAATTTATTCGTTCTTTTGCTATTTAAATTAAAATTTATGTCAATTTGTGTAATTTGGGAAATAGTTTGGCGATTTGTATAATTTGTCCAAATTGGTCAACAGGATAATAAAGTAGTACCTAATATTTATAAAAGTTTTAAAGTACCTGCTTTTCCGCTTCTTAAAAAAAATTGGTACTACATAGTTACCCCTTCGACCAAAAAACTAACGCCAACCTATAAGATTAAATGCCAATAACGGATGATTCTGAATGTCACATGAAATTAAATACGATACACGTGTTTAAAACGTCATTGATTTCTATTTCGACTTGTTTATTTGTATTTTTATTAATGTTCTATTAATTATTTTACTTTTCCTTATTGAAAATAAAAATTATGGTATTATGTATAATTTGGCTATGAGTCAGGCGATTTGTATAATTTTGCAAAAATGGTAGACTGGATAACCAAAATGTCTTAAGTTACTGCACCTGCCTAATGGTACCATTTTGAATTCCTTCACCAATCGCGCCAACCACAGAAGGATATGGATCTCTTCCGAAGATGCCACAGACGCACTGGATTTGGGCTTTTTAGCACTTTCCAACAAAGTTGGAAAGAGCTATAAACGTGCATTCAAAAATGCACGTGCATTAAAATATGCATTCTAGAAAGCGACGTGCATTAAAATATGCATTCTATAAAATATAAGGTCAAAATGTAGCTATTATTCACTTACAAGGCCACACAAAAGTATTCCATTAGATAATGGTAAAAGGAGGAATTGTGCGTGACATATTTTAAATATATTAAACTGTTTCATGTATAATAAAATTTATGTATGTCAATGAGACTTAGTATAAGTTATACGATACTGCCTTCCCTAATATAAAGTACATAATATTTACAGGGACACAGAAAATATTTCAAATAGTACATTCTTTCCGAAGTACTGTATATGTATCCGATGATAGATGATGGATGGTTAAAATGCATTTTAATTAAGGTATACGCGTATAAGTTTCTCTGAATTTATGCATATTATATGGTGTGTATAAATGTTATAATTAATATACAGGGCTATCCAAAAGAGCTCGCCAATGTTACTAAATAAGAGCATAAATTACTAAAAGGTGATTCTTAAATAAATTATACATTTTTACGCTGAACTGTATTAAATTTACTAAGAAATGTTTGCAGAATATACATAAAATGATATACAAAGCCACGAAAAGAATTGGGTACATGGAGCCTATGAATGATAATTTATGAGAAAGTGATTTCAGTTGTTTTAAGAGTGTTTTAGTTTAAAATAAATTTTATCTTAACACTGATGTATAATAAAAGTACCAGGCAAACTACAAAGTATTCAACTATGTTTCCATCTATCAGTATAAATTGCTGCAAGAGAAATTTCAAGCTACTAGGCATTTTTTGTTAAACTAAATTTTCCCATCACATAGTATGTATATTAGCTGTCAGATTAAATACAGGGATGTTCAATAGTATTGGAATACATATTTGGCTATATTTGGCTTCCTATCCTTATTTACCTAAATAACGAAGTTTTGTTAAAGATTTCATGAGGCGTTAGAAAGTGCTTCATAAAGAATGATTTTGGCAGAGATGTCATATACGCCCACATTTGCACGTGTTATTTCCTCCCGCCAATTTGGCGAAAATTTTGTTTTTGAACATCAGTTTAAAATTGCATGCAATAACAGAACATGATTTTTTATTGCAATCTAAAAATAAAATAACGTGAAAAAATGAAAGAGATTCTAGTATTTTAAAAAAGGAAATAAAAATCAATAATTGATAACTTGGAAAAAATAATTATTAATATAGTATACAATAAAAATAATTTAAAGAATTAATATGCATATATATAAGAATAAATAAACATGAATTAAATAAAAAAGGGAAGATAAATAAACAAGTATAAATATTAAACTTAATTAACAAAACAGTAAATATAATTATCAGAATTAATCGTAAATGTACTTACATCATATTTAATGGATGTAGTTGTGTCATTTAGTTGGCACATTTCATTGAAATCTGTAATTTCTCCCATTTTATTTCCTAACAATTTTTATGAACTTATTAAACGATCTTCTTCTTGTCACAGATGTGCAATGCCAAATTGGCAGGGGAAACACACGTTCAAATGTGGTGCATATGACATCTGTGCCATGATTTTTCTTACTTGTTCATTTATTTATTTATTTTTACATCAGCTTGACAAAAAGCTCGCTTCCGAATATTTTGCATATACATTTGGCCCTGATGTCATATACGTACCATTTTGACACGTTTTTTTTTTCTGATGCCAACTCGGTGAAAACTTCATTTTCAAATACCAGTTACATACATATTTTTTAATTATTTTCTAGTATTTTAAAAAGAAAATAATAATAAATTTAAAAAAAATGTTTAATTAATAATTATAGAATAAAACTATTTACATCCTTTTAAAAAGAAAACAAACATAAATAAACAGCTTATTAATAAATAAGCAACAACAGCGGGTTGTCATGTGATGCAAAAAATTGCCATTTTGTTGCAGTCGCGCAAATGTGGTGCGTATATAACATCTGTGCCATACATTTTTTAGATTATTTTTTATTATTTCAAACTAATAATAATAATAAATATTTTGTTAATCAATTCTTTTGGGCAAAAAATTAAAACAGTTATATCAGCTAGAAAAAAATTGTAATTTAAGAAATTACAACGATTATTTGGAAAGTAATATTTTTAAAAACTATAATTTTAAATGATTTCTATACTTGGTTATCCCGTCGACCAACTTTGCTAAATTATGCAAATCGCCAAACTAATAGCCAAATTATACATGTTGACATAATTTTTATTTTAAATAACGAAAAAACAAATAATTGGTAGAATACTAATAAAAATACAAATAAAAAGTTCGAAATAAAAATCATGTAATGACGTTGTAAGCACATGTATCATGTTCAATATCACTGAACGTGACATTCACGATCATCCATTATTGGCACTTAATTTTATAGTTTGGCGATAGTTTTTTGGTCGATGGGATAACCAAGTAGTACCCATAATTTTTATTTTAAATAAGGAAAGAACCAATAATTTAGTAAATATTAATAATAATAATAATATTTCGTTAATTATAAATAATATTTAAAATGAAAATTATGTCAGTTTGTGTAAATTGACGAAATTGGTCGACGATAATTGGGATAATTAAGTAATACCGTGTTTTTATTATTGTTTAACTTATTTATTATTTCGTTATTTAAAATAAAAATCCGGGGACCTATTTGATTATCCTGTCGACCATTTTCGTCAAGTTACACAAATCGCCAAACTATTCGCTAAGCTATACTAGTTAACATGATTTGGTTTTGCTTGATTATCCCGTCGAGCAAGAAACTTTAGCCAAACTATATGAGTAAATGTCAGTAATCGTTGACTGTAAAAGCCCCATTCAGTTGACTTTAAAACGTTAAATGTACTCATTACGTCATCAAGTGATTTTTAAATCAACAGTTTATTTGTATTTTTCTAATGTTTTAATAAATTATTGCGTCTTAAGTTATTTAAAATCAAAATTATGTTGATTCGTACAATTTAGCGAATAGTTTGGTAATTTGTGTAAATTGTCGAAATCGGTCGGAGAGATAATCAAGTTTTATTTCTAGTTTGGCAATAGTCTTTTGGTCGACGGAAAGTGCGAAACATTGCACATGCATTATTTTACTCTTATTATGTTTGCAATGATATGCATACATAAATGCACATTATATGCACATAGAAAAAAAAGTTTATAATTTCGTTTGGATTATTTCTTCTTTTTAATTTCGAAAATTATACAAATCACCAAACAACTAGCCAAATTGAACAAATTAACATAATTTTTAATTTTAATAATGAAAGATAAAATAAATTAGTAAAATATCTATATATTACGCTAACGTATGTGGCACAGAAATCGCAGTTATTTGTTAATTGTTCAATGGCAACGCCCAAATGAAACACATCGTATCAATCATATATATTATAAAGCAGAAGTTCTGAAACTTCCAAACGAGTGTTTTCAAAAACTACCCGATGGATCTTTTTGCAGATTATATCATTCGATAGGAAATATTTTTGCGGAGGTTTATGATACAAATATACAGGGATAACTCTGATTTTTGGTACTAAATTTTGTATTTTTCGGTTATTTTTGATGAAAGGGTTGCCAGTAGTTATTTTTTGGCGAAAATTATCATTACTAAACAAATTAAAAATGATATAGCTGTTAGAAATATTACAAACATGTTGCAAATAAAAGCAGAAAATAATAATAATAATAATAATAATAATAATAATAATAATAATAATAATAATAATAATAATAATAAAGAAAAACCATTTAATGAGGCATGACATTATAAAAAAATATTTATCTTAAAAATAAAAGAAATATTTGTACCGCTTAAAAAATAACTTAATATTACATTTCATGCAACATTTGGCGACTTATCCTTGCGTTAGAATAAAAAAAAAATAACTTGAAAATTTGATTAAATGAATTTTGAACGATATTTATTTTCCTTTCTATTATTTTCTTTCTCTTTTTTATCAAATTTCGATAGTATATAACTTATCCAGAAAAAGGCAGATCTAATTATAAAAGTAATTGTGAGTTATATATTTGTTTCTTTGAGATTTTTTTTAACTTTTGTCGGCAAAGAATTAAGCCAAAAATGCATATGTCTAACATTAGGTCGCAATAATGTTGTTTTTTCCAAAAGAAGATAATTTTTGGAGTATATTTTAGTATTCAATTGTAAGTTCAATAAACATAAGTTAATATTTTAAAATTTGTAATCATATATTTAAATTTTAGCTTTAGTGTGAAATTCTGCCACACACATATATATTGTAAAATAATTTCATTCTTTTTCACAAGTTTTTCACCGCAATTTTGAAAATTGTAATCATTAAACATACTTTTTTGCGCTATTTTGTCAAATTCTGTTCCAGGGAAAATAGTTTTAAAATTTACAAACTGAACAAGGATATCTATGCAATTTAAATGAAATTTATGCAATTTCGCGTTTATATTATCGATAAATTCAACATTTTGAAATAAAAAGTGCCTGCTGAAAAAAAATGGCACAGATGTCATATATGCACCATATTGGCGCGATTGCAACAAAATGTCGATTTTATGTTCATATGGTAGCTCGGTATTGTATATTTATTAATAAACTATTTACTCTTATTTATTTTTTTAAATGATGTAAATTGTTCTATTTTATAATTATTAACAAAACATTACTTATTTTTATTTCCTTTTTAAAATAATAGAAAACAATTAAAAAATATATATGTAACTGATATTTTAAAATGAAGTTTTCGCCAAATTGGCGTAAAAAAGGGGGAAAAAATGCACAAATGTGGTGCACATAAGGCATTTGTGCCAAAATATTTTGCAAGTTTGTTTTAATTAGCCATTTATTCTTCAATTTTCTTCATATTTTTCCTGTGTTAGATAATATTTAAAATAATATTGGACTAATCTTCAATAATTGAGCACCGCCAAATAGCATATTTATTATATTATTGAAAGTTTTATTGGTACAGATATTATATATAACACCGAGGTAACTATGGACTTTAAATTGGCATTATTTTGTCTGAGATATATTATCCCAACTATTAATATTTATTTATAAATAAAATGCTTATTTACTTTATAAATTGTATAAATTGTTTTGTTATATACTTATTAATTAAACTTTTTTCATAAATTTTTATTACTATTTAAATAATAGAAAATAATTTAAATATACACATGTAACTGATATTCGAAAACAATGTTTCCGCCAAATTAGCATAAAAAATTATCGCGCCAAATTCGGCGCGTATGACATCTTTGCCATTTTGTTTATGTATTAAGGAGATTTCTAGATCATCAACGAGATCATAAAAAAATTTGTCAGATTATTTTATTTGAGATTATTAAATTTATGGTTTTTCATTATGAAAAAAACGAAGAAAAGAAAATTTACTATTGATGTAACTACAGAATTAACGACTACTTGGCGTTATTATTTTTAAAAATCGAAAAGGCGATTTTTTAATTATTTGTTTACTTTTTTTGTTTACATTATTATAAACGTTTTTCCATTTTTATATACGCATCACCTTGGCGCGTTTTTTTTTTAAATCTGACATCAGTTTGTCAAACACTGCGTTTTCAAATACCAGTTACATGTTATATTATTTTTAATTATTTTCTATTTTAAAAAGGAAACAATAATAAATAAGTGAAGTTTAATTAATAATTATAGAACAAAACAATAAAGAAAGAAAAAACTAAAGAAAAGTTAAGAAACAAAGTTTATTAGTAAATAAACAACAACAACCAGATTACCACGCAATCCATAAAATCACAATTTTTTTGCAATCGCACCAACGTGATTCATACATGACACCTAACCAAAATATTATTGGCTATATTATTATTTATATTTTTTATATTATTTGGTACTACTTGATTATCCCTTCGACCAAAAAACTGCCGCCAAAATAAAAGATTAAATGTCAATAATGGATGATCGTAAATGCCACATTCATTTGAAATTAAACATGTTACATGCGTTTGTTACGTCATTAACTACTTTTTAATTCGACGTTTTATTTGTATTTCTATTAATATTTTAGTAATTTATTGATTCTTTGGTTATTTAAAATAAAAATTATATTCGTTTGTTTAATATGGTGAATCGTTTTGCAATATGTATAATTTGGCGAAATTGATCTATGGAATAAAAAGTAGTACCTATTTTTTATTAAAATTCTATCTGGATGTTTAATTGACAGAACTGGCGTACTTTTCAAGTCTCCGTAGAGGCATTCGCCAAGTTGTCGTTAATTCTGTGTTTTAGCCTTATTATGTATTTTTCATCTGTAGTTATTTTACTATCCCTAAAAAAAGCAATATTTGCAATGTGCAGGAAAAATATTCGGAATATCAATGATGTAGAATAAAAATAAATATTTGCAATTAATTTATCAAACATTCAGGTTAAAAAAATACTTTAAAATTGGCTAAGAAAGAAATATACACTAAATACCGACAGTAGAAAATTTTGTCTATGATGTTTATGTTGCAGTTTTAATTAACATTAAGCCTTATCAACAGAATTTTATCAAAAATTAACTATTAAATACTACTTCATTACCCTGTCGAACAACAACAACAACAACAACAAAAAACTATCGCCAAGATATAAGATTAAATGCCAATAATAGATGATTGTAAACTTCACTTTCATTTGACAATAAACACGAAATAGGTCTGATACATTTGTAACAAATCGTTATGAGCAATTCTAATGTTTGATGCCAAAAATCATAATGGAATTGATTACAAGCTGAAGGTTTATTTTTCTACAAAATTTAGCATCAAGATTATTCCCGATTTAACAGCTACATGTTTGCAACTGCAAAGCTGCCACTGGCGACTATTATTAACTCTAACTGGCACCACTTTCTTTAAACAGAAATCCTTAACATACACTTTGACAACACTTGCAAGAAAAATTTATTTTGAAATTTATATTAGAAAAAATAGTGGTGCGAAAGGAATATAAAAATAGTCGACTGGGGCAGCCCTGCAACTGGTTTAAAAAAATGAAGAGGCAGTGAAACTGATGTAATTTTAATTTTACCCAAATAATTCAGCTTTAAAACACACCTTTTATGCTTCATTGTTCTAATAAATATATAAATTAAACACTCTTTTTTACATTTTTTTGCTATGTACTTTACTGGAATAGACCAAGGTAGATAGAAAACTGTAGTAGAGTTGCCAGAAGAGGTCGGTTATTAAAAAATGTAATGAGATTGTATTTAGGCTACCAGATCTGCACATAGTGCAAGTTCAGATTCAGGAGTTTAAGAACTAAAAAATGATAATGTGCTATTTGAAAATTAATAGAGTTTGATAATCATTGCAATGCTTTCTGACAAAATAATGTGATGAGTAGAGAACATTTTGATTCCTGCTGTCACAACGGTCTCATTTTCATATCAAACTCTACTATAAATGATCAAATAAGATAGATGGTACTTAATTACCCAAATTTTGTCCAAGGCATACAATAGTGCAATATCACAATGACATTGGCAATGGCATCGTTTTCAGCATTCCGGAAGGACATTCCAGGTGATGGTCTACACTGCTTTAAAAAAGAAATTTCAAATCACCTTTTTGTTTGAGTCAAGATTTGTTTGAAAAAATGGACCAGCGCAGCGGGCATAGCCTGCTAGTTATTGTATAAACGTCCTTTGGATTTAGGTCGTGATAAATTGAGTTTAACTAATTTTTGTTTTTTCGCTGCAATTATAGAGTTTAAAGTATTACTATTTTTTTTTTACTTTTGTTCTTTTTACGTAAAAAATAAATAAATAAAATTCATGAATTTTAAAAGTGAAAGAATTATATTATAATATTTTAAATAATGTTAATGAAATACGAAAAATGCTACGAGTACAATACTTAGTAATTTATCATCTATACCAGATTAGCATGAAATTACCTTGGCACACATGTCATGTTCACACTACATTGGCGCTATTTTTTTCTGACGCCAATTCGGAGAAATTTTCGTTTTTAAATGCCAGGTACATACACATTTTTAGCTATTTGAAAAAATGATTTTTATTCTCGGTAGAGAATAGGGAAATCTGAAGTATACCTGAATGTTTTTATTGGTTGAATACCGCAACTTATTTCATTTTATTCATTTTCTGATTGCTCAATGTTTGAGGTCCAAAAAGGGAATACTTCTGTTTTTTGTTTAATTTGTTTTCTGATTGGTCATGTTTAATGTTCAAAAAGGGAATACTTCTGTTTTTGTTCCATTCGTTTTCTGATTGGTCCGCGCTTAATGTCTAGAAGTGGAATAATTATGTTGCCACTATGACAAGAAAGTATTAAAAACTACAATAAATTTTATAACTCAATATCAAATTTAGATACAGGTTTTGAACAAGTTGCATTTAAAAGTAAATTTTTTTCTGTATACGACGGTGTAAAAATTGAAAATGTACGTTGATTAGAAATTAAAAAAATTACAGTACTGAAGATTATTAAACTGAAATTTCATTTAATATTTGTTTATGATTGGCCCAGTAATATTAACTTGACTCTAAATGTCAAGGCGTATTAATTTAACACTGTTATTACGTAAGCTACTTTTTGATCATCATAAAAATGATGCTATTATTGCTTTTTAAAATAAAGAAATCAGTCTAAAATTAGAGTCTTTGAAAATATTATTTTCCAAATAGCCGTTGTAATTTGTTAAATTAAAATGTTTTTATTTACTTTTATTTAACTATTTTCAATCTCTCTCTCTCTCTCTCTCTCTATATATATATATATATATATATATTATAAAGGCCAAACGTTTCTGTGTGTAACGCATACGTCATTTTGCGAATGGCAACACTTTAAAATTTGAAATGAAATTTCGGTTTTGCATTTTTTGCAGCTACAAATATTTGAACTTCTAAAAATCACATATTTTAAAGTTTTACACCGTCGAATAAAGAAATAAATACAATTTCAAATGCAATTTGTCTGAAAACTGTATCTTAATTTGTTTTATAGAGATATTAATATAGATATTAATTTTTTTATAGTTTTTAATATCATATTTGTAATTTTGGCAACAAAAAAACTCCTTTTCTCTCATTTTATTCATAAAAATTGAAAAAGAAATGAATTTAATGTAAAGAATGTCATCTGTAATAATGTCAGGTGTATTTTCGTTTTTATTTCGTTTGTAATCAATCATTAAATGTTTCTTAGTTTATTGCATATAAACGGTGCAACATTTTCTCTTAATGGATTTACTGTGACTTTCCTCCACGTTTACTTAGTTCGTCTCAGAAAGCTGAAAGAAAGCATTTTTGTTTATTTGTTTTTAATAATAACTTCACAAATTTTTTACAAAATTACTTTTCATAAATGATTTCTAATAAGACATGGAGGTATTATAAGCAAACAAGTTGAGGTTTATGTATCATAGATACCTGATAAGCTTTGTATAGCTTTATGAATGACGATATAGCTTAGTTTGTTTATTATTTTGCGATAATGACATCATTTGTATATTTTTCTATAGATGTTATTTAAGACTGCGTTGTAAAAGTGGAACGCTTTAGCGGATTAAAATGACGTCATTTTATAGGTTTTTTATTTATGTATTTATTTATTTTTTAAAAATTTTTATTCTTTACATTTTTTTGGAAATTGTTTATTTGTAGATGTGCCCGAATTAGCTTTTTTTAAATATCCCCATTTATATATTTTAATTTAAAAAATATTTTATGAAACTTCTTCAAAATGGTTGTAATTAAATAGCTTACACTAAACAAGAACTGAAAAAATAATGAGGTTTATTTATCATTATTCATGTTATTGTCTGATAAAAATAAAAACAAAAAACCTATTTTTTTTTCTATATTTTAAATTTCACTGCAAAGGGTTTATTAGCGCATAACTACGTTAAGAACATATGGCGCCAAAATATTTTGATTTGAAAATAACATTATTGCTTTGGAAAGCAAGCATTTTGACTTATAAAGTCTCCATATTTTATTCCATTTTGTATGTGTACTGTTACTAATTTTGAGGTACTATCCAAAATGCCTAAGGGAAAAAATAAGGGAAAACGGCGCTACATTTAAAAGAAAACCATCATTTGTTTAGATAATAGTAATCATTTTAACACAAATGCTTCTAAAAACATAAATTACGCTAATTTTTATTCTTCATTCTGAAATTAGTACCTAAATCTAAAGTTAAGAATGAAATTGTTCACATCCAAAGATGTTGACAATGATAAATGGAGTTTTGAGTGAAAATGATAAACTTAAAGTGCCATAAAAATAGTGAATACGGATATAAGAAGTGGGTATATAAATTTTGAGAAATTGAAATTGATTTCGGGTTTAGATTTCACGGGAAAAAATTGTATGATCGTGTCAAAGTGGAATAAATTTTGTTTCTTTCATTCGGGAATACCATGAATAAGAGCCTCAATTGACAAATTCATCATAATAACTGATCTTTATTTCTTTTTACTGATTAAGTATGCGATTAAAGTTTAATTTTACTAATTTGGTTATGTTTTATAGAGATAGTACTTTTTTAAATTTAGGTTTAAATAATATTTATTTGAGAGATATATCGACCGTTATAAAATACATTTTTTATAGTAACTTATTCTGTAGGTTTATTGTAAATGAATAGAACAGTTCCTTCTTAAACGTTTTCTTCAGTCAAAATTCGACGGGTTCCACCTCGTTATTTTAAAAAGGAGAATCGTTAATGACGACAAAAGCAACTTTAGCAACTTGCCAGATTTCTTAAGACAGTAAAAAAACATGATTTTTCAAGAACTTATAAACATTATATTTATTTAATAAATGTTATATATGCCACATTAAAAAATATACAATGTTTATATAAATATTTTTACGTATGTACATATTAGATATCTTGTACATATATGTAATTATAAATTGTGATCCAAAAGTGAGGACGAACTTTAAAAATGAATAATTCGAAAACGAATCAAGACACAAAGATACGGTTTGCACCAAGCGGATGAAAAAGAAAACGGATTTTGTGTGGAAAAAAAAAAAAAAAAAAAAAAAAAAAAAAAAAAATATATATATATATATAGTTTTGTTGGCGATCAATGGCATTATTAGCAGCACTGAAAGATGCCATCCGCCAAAATGTGTCTGCCATAACGCAAGAAATGCTACCAAATGCCGTGAATGGTGTGGTGCCTAGTCTCACAGCTGCCCTTATGAATGATAGACAGTACATTGAACATTTACTGTTGTACTAATTAGCTGTAATTAAGCTGACTCGTAAGTTGTCAACATTTTTTCATTCGAAGTCATCTTTTGGTGCAATAAAACAGTATAGCGCCATTTGTTGGTCGCCAACAAAACTTTTTTTTTCTTTCGTTGTTACACAAAACCCAGTTTCTTCTCCATCCGTTTAGTGCAAACCGTATCTTTGTATCTTGTTTCGTTTTCGAATTATTCATTTTTAAAGTTCGTTCTGACTTTTGGATCACCCGGTACATAGGTATATACATATATAAATACATAATATATAGGTTTATTAATAAATGTTTTATTATTTTATATATTTCACATATTTATCATGTGCATCGAATTAAAACAAAAGCTATAAACTTTTCCGAAGAAGTATGTTAAATGCGAAAAATATAAAAAAAAATGAACGAATAAAGTCTATTCCAGTAATAAAACATCAACGCCATAATCTGGAAATCACAGTCACACCGATTCATTTAATGCCAAAAAAGTTCGCCAAAAAACGAGAAAAATTTTGTGACTTATTAACCCCTTAACTAATTTGTCATTAAACCGTTCAGGCAAGACGAATTTGCTTAATTCATCATTTAAAGCTTTTTGTCACTACTATTTTTTTTCATACTATTTAAAATTGGAAATGTTTAGACTAAATGTCACGAATATTTTATTTAAAAATTGTTATGTGAATCCATTATTTTCAATTTATTGAACGAAATGAATAAAGTTAAGGGATTAAGAGCTGTTGTTATTTGACAAAAATGTTTTTTTAAGGGTAAAAAAAAATATGAAGTAAAAAAAAAAAATGATATGAATTAATTGCTAAAAGTTTTATTAAAAAAGTACAGACGTTTGATAAGTAAATCTGTAAAAATATAAATCTGTCTATCAATGTTTTTCTTTTTTTGGTCAAATTAAATTTCAATATAAAAGATTTTTTTAATTTTTAAACTGACGACTTGTAATTAATGTAACTAAAGAATCAAAGGGAATAATAGCTATTTCTCTCTATTATCTGCTTTCCTTTTCCAAGATATTATTTTTTTGCACGAAACACTGGTTGTACAAACTTAGTTTAAAGCTCATATAATTGTATCTGTATTTTCTCATACAAAAATTTAATCTTGTTAAGAAACTATAAATCCAAGTTTAAATATAGCAGCAATAATAATTATATTTCTATAAAATACAGGGTAGCAGAATTATGAAAGCAAATAATAATTTATAAATTGACGATAGTGGTACTGGTTGTATTTATACGAGAACACCATGGTTTTCAACCAAATTCCATTTCAGATAATCTAATATCTAATTTATGACAATCTACCATTTTAAAGTTACGAGAACCTAATTTATCAGCATCACAATATTAAATCCCAAATAAAGCGTAGTAACGGAGAAACTAATTTTAGTGTTAATTATGTTGCGGGCAGATTAGATGATACATGTAACGAAACTACCACGTATGAAAGGGTATTGCAATACACACCTAACACAGTTCGCTAAAAATTGCAATGAATTGCTTCTTGCCTTTATATGATTGTCACCATATTCAATGTAATGTCCGTAACTGAAATAAATAAATTTACTTACCATCGGAATCATTATTTTACTTAGACATAAAAATTATATGGACTTCGGACTACATATCGGATACAAACAATCGCTATTCTATACGCCTGTAAAAAAACTTTAAATGTTATATGATAATAAGAAAAGTGGTAAAATCACTTCAACTTTCAGTGTACTAGAAATTTGAATTTTTTTTTCAAATTTCATAGGTTGGAATAAACAAGGGATAGTAATGAATCGAAAACCAGATAAGTGTCATCCTCATTATTGTGCTTTTGACAGTCCAGCATGCCCAGATCAGTGTGGAAGTGTCTGCAACAAAATTAAACCCAACTGCGTGTCTGTTACAGCTCAGGAAGCTTTGAATTTACCGGTAAGAAGTTTATTCTCTAATAATAAGCAAATGAAACAACGTTATAGCACCGGAACTATTTAAAGGATGGTAAAGTACTTTCGGTAACATTTAGCATATAATCAGTAAAAAGAATGACGAAATTTTACTCATATATATGAAAACAAAGTGGATTTAAGGAATAGGTTTGCTTCTTTTCTAGATTATATAATGCGTAAAATTACTTTACTAATTTATAATTAAATAACAAAATAATAAAATGACTGTCATCAAAAATACATCTGTGTACATTAAAAAAAATAATTCTAGCATATGAGGATGTGAATGCAAATTCATTTACAATACTCTGTATGCACATACTAAAAATAAGTTAAGTTGAAAAAAAAGTCTAAAAATTGAAATGTGTAGTTTGCATCTGTGACAGGCACCTTTGGAATAACAGTATCAAATGTGATGTCACGATGACACATATTGGTGTTAAAGCTTCAATTGCTTTAAATGTAAATTATTTCTCTGTTAATAGAATAAATGAAATATTTTCAGGAATTGAAAGTTCCCCGAACAAAAACTGGCGTCCCAATCGTCGGAATACCTACAAGGGAACAGGTCTTCGGCATACCATATGATCCAAGGAAAGACTTTGATGTTCCATTGCCTAAAGAAGATTTGGAACTGTACATGAAAGAGAATTATAATTCGCTGCATGACAAAACCCTGAAAGAATACCTACAAGAAAAATGTTGTGAATCCGAATGCAAGTGTCCCATGGGCCCCTACTGTGTCTGCAAAAGTTTCGGCAATATTTGCACGAAAACGCATAAAGCATGATGATTTCTGAAAACATTCCTAATATTCCAAATCAGTGAATTATTGTAAAATTGCTTATTATTTTCAAATTAAATACATTAGTTTTGTGAAAAAAAAAAATGTGAAAAGAAAGATAAATATTTATAAGGTTGAAATTCATTTTATGTGTATACTTACATAATCACTGAAGCAGATGGTGGGACATTCTTTTTCTTTTTAGGTGCGTTCGTAATTATGTAAATACGTAGCACCTATTGTTGTCGCTCAGTCCGTCCGTCTGTCTGTCTGTCCGTCTGTCTGTCTGTCCGTCTGTCTGTCTGTCTGTCCGTCTGTCTGTCTGTCTGTCCGTCCGCATATAACAGCGCAAAAACTACCCAACCGAATCGTTTGAAATTTAAAATACATAATTATTACATAATTTTGTCGAGTCATTTCAAATTTTATGAAAATCGGATGCATAGATCAATTACAGGGGCAATCAAAAGTATTCCGTTACATTACGGTCAATGGGGAAAAAAGTTTCAAATGCATTTTAATCGTTTGAAATTTAAAATACATAGTTATTACATAATTTTGTCGAGTTATTTCAAATTTTTTGATAATCGGGTGCATAGATCAATTACAGGGGCAATCAAAAGTATTCAATTACATTATAGTCAATGGGGAAAAAGTTTCAAATGTATTTTATACGTTTGAAATTTAAAATACATAGTTATTACATAATTTTGTCGAGTTACTTCAAATTTTATGAAAATCGGATGCATAGATCAATTACAGGGACAATCAAAAGTATTCCGTTACATTACGGTCAATGGGGGAAAATGTTTCAAATGCATTTTAATCGTTTGAAATTTAAAATACATAGTTATTACATAATTTTGTCGAGTTATTTCAAATTTTTTGATAATCGGGTGCATAGATCAATTACAGGGGCAATCAAAAGTATTCAATTACATTATAGTCAATGGGGAAAAAGTTTCAAATGTATTTTATACGTTTGAAATTTAAAATACATAGTTATTAAATAATTTTGTCGAGTTATTTCAAATTTTATGAAAATCGGATGCATAGATCAATTACAGGGACAATCAAAAGTATTCCGTTACATTACGGTCAATGGGGGAAAATGTTTCAAATGCATTTTAATGGTGTTGCACTCATTCGAACTTAATAAAATTTATATGCAACTATAAAGTACATATTATAATATACATTTTACATAATCTGTGATGCAAAGAACATTTGTTATTGATTTACAAGGCCACACAAAAGTATTCCATTACATAATGGTATAGAGAGAACATTGCTTGATGAGCGTTTTAATTGTAATTCACTATTTACAATTTTATGAGATTGAGATATAAGAGTAATATTTTTAAAACTTCGTTATCGTACGAACGCACCTCGTTTGCTACGCTTCACGTGCAATTTCCAACTTGTTTTAATTATTGACATTCTTATTAGAAACAACAATGTTCTTAAAATAAGTGTTCTTTTGTAAATTTATAAAAATTTTGACACATAAAATAAGATTTACTAAAAATATAAATAACAATAAAACTATTGTTACAAAAACTATGTAGGCTAACCCAGTTTCTGAGTGTTTTAGGTTAACATCTTCTTTAATAGAAAAGTAATTATTTTTTTGCAGTTTAATAGAGAGAACTGGGGCACAATGATACAGTTTTTTTCTAAGAATTATTTTGGTGTCCAGAAAGTAGACATTTCAAGTTATTTTTCCATGTGGAGTCAGCAAAACTTGTGTAGTGTGTTATAAAAATATACAATCTTTGTTTTATATAATATTGTTCATGTAATTAAAAAAAGCCATTTATATTATTTTGCCCGATCCTCATTATTTTTCATAGAAAATTAGTTAGCAAACCATCATAGCAAACGCGGTAGTGTTTGGTATAATATGTTTAAGAAATGGAAAATGCAAAAATCTTTTTGAAGTTTCTGGTGAACCAGCTGACGTACGACAGTGATTTTTTTTCAAAAGATAGAACTCGACGAGACTAACAAAATGATTGCTTAAAAAAATTATCGTGGTTTACTGTAGTTTTTTATTCAATTTTTAACGAAAAAATGAAGACCTAAATATCAACAAGCGATAGCTAACGATCCTATGGATGATTTAACTTAATTTTTGGTTTATTTTAATCATTTTGGTAAAATTAAAATAGATTTTTTTCATCTTTGTATGTTTGACGATCGCTGAGAAAATCGAATTTGTGTCTTAAAGTTCCAGTTGAACATCGTTTCTTCTTGTTGCTGTTGTAGTTTTTTTTATTCATTGCCACCAAATTTAAATAAGTATAATTTTTCTATGCATGTAGCATAATTCATTGACATTAAATAAATCACGTGAAAAACATAATTATTAGTTTTTATTGCGAAGCATTTAGTTACAGTTCTTTGAATAAAGTTGTGAGCGCACTGAAATTGTTTTCTTTCGACTCCTTGGTTTATTTTGCAGATATCATGCATTTTATATGACATGCAGTAACTTTCTTACTATAATACGATCAAAAATTGTATGTGTGTGTGTGTAAATTTATCTTAAAAACGGCTCTAACGCTTTTGACAAAATTTTGTATTTTACCATTTTCGGGCAAGAAAAATCATTGCGCTTGGTCATGTGTTCGAGAAAATTCGATTAGTGGGTCATTTTGGGTCATGAACCGATTTTAACGAAATTTCGCATACAACCATTTTTTGGCAGGAGAAAATTATTGGGTCACGTCAGAGGTTCGTAAAATTTAGATTAGTGGGTCATTTTGGGTTCATTATGGATCAAACTAATTTTATCTAAAAACGGCTCTAATGATTTTGACCAAATTTTCTGTTTTACTGTTTTGGATTACGAGAAGCTCATTGAGTTAGGTCACGTGTTAGAGAAAATTCTATATATATATATATATATAATTATATATAATACATTATATATAATTCTATAATATAATTCTATAAGTGGGTCTCTTTTGGGTCATTATGGGTCACTCTAATTTTATCTAGAAAATGGCTGGCACGATTTTGACTAAATTTTGTATTCTATCGTTTTCGGACTCGAGAAAACCTTTGGGCTAGGTCATATGTTCAAGTAAATTCGATTAATGGGTCTTTTGGGGTCTTAAAGGGTCTGGGTTAAGCAATTTATATTTAAAGAACGGCGTGATCGAGTTTAAGGAAATTTTGTATGTAACATGTCTTTGACATGAGAGATTTCGATTATAAGGATCATTTGTGGGTCATAATGGGTCATGTCAAGCTATATCTAAAGAACGGGTGAATCGATTTTAACGAAATTTAGTATACAACATATTTTTGGCACGAGAAAATTATTGTGCTAAGTCACATGTTGTAGAGATTTCGGTTAGTGGGTCACTTTTGGGTCATTTTAATTTTATCGAGACAATGTCTCGCGCAATTTTGACTAAATATTCTATTCTATCGTTTTTGAGGGCAAAAAATCATTCGGTTAGATCAGATGTTGAGAAAATTTGACTAATGGGTCATTTTGAGTCATAATGAATGAAGGTCAAACAAATTATATCTAAAAAACGGCTCAATCGATTTTATTTAAATTTTGTATCTAACGTTTTTCGGAATGCAAAAACTAATGAGCTAGGTCACATGTTCGTGAGATTTCGATTATAAGGATAATTTGCGGGTCTATTATAAGGATAATTTAATATAGAAAATGGATCTCACCATTGGGCTAGGACACATGCTCGCGATAATTTCATTAGTGAGTCATTTTGGGTCATAATGAGCTAGGGTCATTCTAATCACATATAACAACGATTCAATCAATTTTATCTAAATTTTGTAACAAAACATTTTTTGTCACGAGAAGACTGTTGAGCTGAGTCGCATGTTAAACAAAACTATATTAGTGGGTGGTTACGCCTTATTTCTGAATGCTTTCAAGCTAATTTTACCTAAGAAATGGCTTAAACGATTTTCATTCAATTTTATAATATATTGTTTTTGATTACCTGAAGACTATTGAGGTAAGTCACATGTTTGATCAAATTTGATTAGTGGGTCATTTTTGATAATAAGGGTCAGGATTCACGAGAATACGGTAACAGCCAAACATTTGGCGATATTTGACAAAATATTGGCAACATTTGGCCGAAAAATAGACTATTAATTTTAAGAAAACCTAAACACGTATTGGCGCCAAATGAAAAAATTTCTCCAGATTTTGTTATATCTGACAAAAAATAGAAGTTTCAAAAGACAAAAAATTGTCTTTCAGAATGTGAAATTTTTTTTATACATTCTTAATAGGATTTGAGATGCACTGTTAAACCAATCAGAGACGAGCTAAAAAAGTGATTTTAATCGATGTCCTTTCGTTGTAAATTTTTAAATAATGTAAAATTTATGAACTTTTCGCATACACACATATTTTTCTTATTGATTGTTTTTGTAAATAATACTATTATAAATAACATGTTTTATAGTAATAATACAGAGAAACTGAAAAACTGAAAGTACTATATCGAGATGAACACAAAGCTCATTTTGACTGAGTTTAACTCGATCATATTTGCCACTTATTCTGATAAAACAATAAAATTTTTGCAGCAAATATTTTGATTTTCAAGATATAAAAAAATCTTCAGTTTTTATCAAAAAACTTAAATGACAAGAATTAAAAACTGATCTGGTGAGCAACAAAAAATGTTAATATGCTTTTAAGTATGAAAAAGTGTTTGACAAGTGCCTGTAATTGAGCATGAGAAAGGACAAGGGGTCCCTTCTTGGTTACAGCTCACTGTCAATGCCAAATTTGAAAAAAATCATATTTGCGCTTTTTCCATATAAAAGAAATTTGCGTAAGACTTTACGTCTTTCTTTTAGTAAAATTTTCAATCCTTCTTTACATGTAAACTGCGCTGTTGACTCTGCACTATATACTGCACTGTTGATTCTGCATTGCAACTGCAATATAAATCAGTTTTCTGTGCAGTTCTATCCTGTGGACATGTTTGGTGGCACTGCATGAGTATAATACGCCACAGGAACTAAGGTTTCTGGGACAATTTCCATTAAAATTAATAGTCTATTTTTCGGCCAAAATGTTGCCAATATTTTGTCAAATATCGCCAAATGTTTGGCTGTTACCGTATTCTCGTGAATCCTGACCCGTATTACCAAAAATGACCCACTAATCAAATTTGATCAAACATGTGACTTACCCCAATAGTCTTCAGGTAATCAAAAACAATATAATATAAAATTGAATTTCTGGTGCCTTCCATTCATGTTTAAATACGCTGCGTTTTTTCTGGCTGTCTTTGAGCTACACATTTTTATCGTAATTGTGACTGATTTCTTTCTTTTGGAAAAAGCTCAAATATGATTTTTTCAAATTTGGCATTGACAGTGAGCTGCAACCCAGAAGGGAACCCTTGTCCTTTCTCATGCTCAATTAGAAGCACATGTCAAATAGTTTTTCATACTTAAAAACATATTAACCTTTTTTGTTGCTCACCAGAACATTTTTTTAATTCTTGTTTAATATATATTTATAGAAATTCAAATCACCTACAATTTATTTGTAAGCAATATTAAAACAATCGAAATTAAATGAATAATGTTCTGGCTGTTCCTTTTCTGATTGTTGGCTCTGGAAACTTTGTCATATATGGTACTTCAAGCCCAACATTATCTTCTTTCTTAGGAAAGATGAAAAAATTAACGGGTTTTCTGTTTATAAATCAATTTATAAACAGAAAATAAAGTATAATTATATTAAAAATTCTGTTTATAATATAACTAGCAGCCTCCGCCCGCTACGCTGGTCAGTTTCTCTAAAATAATCTTGAATCAAACGAAATATATTTAAATAAACAATCTTAATATCAAATCAAATATCCACAATTTTTGTCTGATTTATGTAATCTTACATTGGTCGGTTCAAAGTTCATTTTGGCGACAAAATACCTCTAAAATGACTAAATAACTGACAAAGCATACTAAAGTATTTAAGAATTTTTTAGTAGTTTTTTTATCTTGAATTCCACTTGAATTGCTTCTACCTGAATTTGCTTCTGAGATATGATGAAACATGTTATTATTTTAGACCATCCGATGAACATCCTAAATGAGAGATTTATATATATATATATATAGATAAGGATTCAAAATTTTAGGTTTTTGCGCCGAAGGCATCGCCAAATTAGGAAAATGTGAAGTATCTCACCAAGTACGGGATTAAAAAAAATTTGCTTAGTACCATTCAATTAAGAATGAAAAAATGCCTTAAAATATGTTATCAGATGAAAAATAACTTCTAAAGCCATTTTTAAGGAATTTTTAAAGTTCGTTCTTTTTTTTTTTTTTTTTTTGCCCTTCTTAGGGGTGGAATTTTCGAAAATCCCATCTTAGCGGCACTCGATGTTATAAGAAGTATTTCCCCCCCAATTTTCAAGATTTTTGGTTCGGTAGAATTTTTGTGCTGTGATTAATATGAAATCCAAACTTTCTTTTATATATACAGATAAGGATTGAAAATTTCAGGTTTTTGCGCCGAAGAATCGCCAAATTAGAAAAATGTGAAGCATCTCACGAATACTGAATTTAAAAGTATTTGCTTAGTACCATTTGATTCAGCATGAAAAAATACACTAAAATATGTAATCAGTTGAAAAATAAGTACAAAAGCCGATTTTTAAGGAATTTTTTTTTAAGTTCCTCTTTTTTTAACCCCCTTCGAGGTGGAATTTTCGAAAATCCCTTCTTAGCGGCACTCGATGTTAAAAGAAGTATTTTTACTCCAATTTTCAAGATTTTTGGTTCGGTAGATTTTTTTATGCTGTGACTAATACGAAATCCAGACTTTCTTTTATATATAAAGAGATAAGGATTTAAAATTCTCGTTTTTGCGCAGAAGACATCGCCAAATTAGGAAAATGTGAAGTATCTCACGAACTATTGGACTTAAAAGAATTTGCTTAGTACCATTCGATTAAGCATGGAAAAATACACTAAAAAATGATATCAATTAAAAAATAACTACAAAAGCCGATTTTTAAGGAATTTTTTTAAGTTCGTTCTTTTTTTTACCCCCCCTTAGGGGCGGAATTTTCGAAAATCCCTTCTTAGCGTCATTCGATGTTATAAGAAGTATTTTCACCACAATTTTCAAGATTTTTGGTTCAGTAGATTTTTTTGTGCTGTGATTAATACGAAATCCAGACTTTCTTTTATCTATATAGATTATTCATTTAAATTAAGATCCGCCTCTGGTGACCAATTTGGTCTCCCTTAAATTTATGATAAGCTTTGAAATATTTTACTTTTATTCATAATTTTACTTACTTGTGTAGCTTTACTAAATCTGCAGATTCTGATAGAGAAATGAACAAATATATGCGATAAAGGCAACATTTAGGGGAAGATTCTGTTAATATTTTGTTCTGGTTGGCGCGATTGGCGAAGAAATCCCAAAATAGCGCCGAAAAACCATTTTTCATTTGTTAATTTAATGAAAAAAGGTGTTTTGAAGAAGATCTTAAACGAATCCCTGTGTGAGATTGCCGATCACACTTACCCACTCTTTTTTTTTTTTTTTTAATTACTCTGCTATCCCGTCAACCAATTTCGCCAAATTATACAAATCGTCAAACTAATAGCCCAATTATACATATTGACATAATTTTTATTTAAAAAAAAAAAAACAAAAAAAAAAAAAACAAATAATTAGTAGAATATTAAGAAAAATATTAATAAAAAGTCGAAATAAAAATTCTTTAATGACGTTTTAAACACGTGAATCGTATTTAATGTCATAGAATGCGGTATTCATGATCATCCATTATTAGCTTTAAATCTTATAGTTTGGCGATAATTTTTTGGTCGACGGGATAACCTAGTCGTACCGTTTTTTTATTAGAATGAATGATAAATTAATTGCAAATATTTTTTCATGATAATGATTTTTCCTTCACATGCAAAATATTTCTTTTTTAGTGATAGTAAAATAACTGCAGATGAAAAAGATATAATAGTAAGGCTAAAACACAAATTTAATGACTACATGGCATATGACTTGGCAGAGACTCGATAAGTACGCTAATTCTATCAACCTAAATATCCAGATAGAGTGTAAACAAACAATTGGTACCATTTGATTATTCCGTCGATCAATTACGCCAAATTATACAAATGGATATAATTTTTATCTATACTAATATTATAAAGAGGAAAGATTTGATTGTTTGTTTGTTTGAATTGAATAGGCTCCAAAACTACTTGACGGATTTGAAAAATTCTTTCACCGTTGGAAAGCTACACTATTTCCGGTGAACATAGGCTAATTTTTAATTGATTTATTCAAATATTTTTCTTAATAATTCAAAATTTCAATATTTTTCATAGAGAATCAATTAAAATTTTTCCGATAAAAAATAACCATTTTTCTTTCCCGTTGCCAAGAAAATGTAATCTGGAATAATAATCTATACTAATATTATAAAGAGGAAAGATTTGATTGTTTGTTTGTTTGAATTGAATAGGCTCCAAAACTACTTGACGGATTTGAAAAATTCTTTCACCGTTGGAAAGCTACACTATTTCCGGTGAACATAGGCTAATTTTTAATTGATTTATTCAAATATTTTTCTTAATAATTCAAAATTTCAATATTTTTCATAGAGAATCAATTAAAATTTTTCCGATAAAAAATAACCATTTTTCTTTCCCGTTGCCAAGAAAATGTAATCTGGAATAATAATCTATACTAATATTATAAAGAGGAAAGATTTGATTGTTTGTTTGTTTGAATTGAATAGGCTCCAAAACTACTTGACGGATTTGAAAAATTCTTTCACCGTTGGAAAGCTACACTATTTCCGGTGAACATAGGCTAATTTTTAATTGATTTATTCAAATATTTTTCTTAATAATTCAAAATTTCAATATTTTTCATAGAGAATCAATTAAAATTTTTCCGATAAAAAATAACCATTTTTCTTTCCCGTTGCCAAGAGAATGTAATCTGGAATAATAATAATAAATAAATTAAGTCAATTAGTAATTATGGAACAAAACAATTTGTATAATTTTAAAATAGAAAAGAAAAATAATGAAATAGTTTACTGATAAATAAACGACTATTACTGGATTACCACGTGAGGCATAAAATCTCAATTTTGTTGTAATCGCGCCAACGTGATCCGTAGATGACATCTGCACCTAAATATTATTGGCAATATTATTGTTTATCTAATTTGTTTACATTATTTGGCAATACTCTATCTCCCATTGACCAAAAAACTGTCGCCAAAGTATAAGGTTAAATGTCAATAATGGATGATCGTAAATGTCACATTCTTTTGACATTAAATATGTTTTGCATAATTGTTACGTCGTCAACTAATTTTAATTCGATGTTTTATCTCTATTTCTATTAATATTTTAATAATTTATTAATTCTTTGATTATTTAAAATAAAAATTATATCCATTTGTATAATTTGGCGTAATTGATCGACGGAATAATCAAATGGTACCAATTGTTTGTTTACACTCTATCTGGATATTTAGGTTGATAGAATTAGCGTACTTATCGAGTCTCTGCCAAGTCATATGCCATGTAGTCATTAAATTTGTGTTTTAGCCTTACTATTATATCTTTTTCATCTGCGGTTATTTTACTATCACTAAAAAAGAAATATTTTGCATGTGAAGGAAAAATCATTATCATGAAAAAATATTTGCAATTAATTTATCATTCATTCTAATAAAAAAACGGTACGACTAGGTTATCCCGTCGACCAAAAAATTATCGCCAAACTATAAGATTTAAAGCTAATAATGGATGATCATGAATACCGCATTCTATGACATTAAATACGATTCACGTGTTTAAAACGTCATTAAAGAATTTTTATTTCGACTTTTTATTAATATTTTTCTTAATATTCTACTAATTATTTGTTTTTTAAATAAAAATTATGTCAATATGTATAATTGGGCTATTAGTTTGACGATTTGTATAATTTGGCGAAATTGGTTGACGGGATAGCAGAGTAATAAAAAAAAAAAAAAAAAGAGTGGGTAAGTGTGATCGGCAATCGCACACAGGGATTCGTTTAAGATCTTCTTCAAAACACCTTTTTTCATTAAATTAACAAATGAAAAATGGTTTTTCGGCGCTATTTTGGGATTTCTTCGCCAATCGCGCCAACCAGAACAAAATATTAACAGAATCTTCCCCTAAATGTTGCCTTGATCGCATAGATTTGTTCATTTCTCTATCAGAATCTGCAGATTTAGTAAAGCTACACAAGTAAGTAAAATTATGAATAAAAGTAAAATATTTCAAAGCTTATCATAAATTTAAGGGAGACCAAATTGGTCACCAGAGGCGGATCTTAATTTAAATGAATAATCTATATAGATAAAAGAAAGTCTGGATTTCGTATTAATCACAGCACAAAAAAATCTACCGAACCAAAAATCTTGAAAATTGTGGTGAAAATACTTCTTATAACATCGAATGACGCTAAGAAGGGATTTTCGAAAATTCCGCCCCTAAGGGGGGTAAAAAAAAGAACGAACTTAAAAAAATTCCTTAAAAATCGGCTTTTGTAGTTATTTTTTAATTGATATTATTTTTTAGTGTATTTTTCCATGCTTAATCGAATGGTACTAAGCAAATTCTTTTAAGTCCAATAGTTCGGGAGATACTTCACATTTTCCTAATTTGGCGATGTCTTCTGCGCAAAAACGAGAATTTTAAATCCTTATCTCTTTATATTTAAAAGAAAGTCTGGATTTCGTATTAGTCACAGCATAAAAAAATCTACCGAACCAAAAATCTTGAAAATTGGAGTAAAAATACTTCTTTTAACATCGAGTGCCGCTAAGAAGGGATTTTCGAAAATTCCACCTCTAAGGGGGTTAAAAAAAGAGGAACTTAAAAAAAAAATTCCTTAAAAATCGGCTTTTGTACTTATTTTTCAACTGATTACATATTTTAGTGTATTTTTTCATGCTGAATCAAATGGTACTAAGCAAATACTTTTAAATTCAGTATTCGTGAGATGCTTCACATTTTTCTAATTTGGCGATTCTTCGGCGCAAAAACCTGAAATTTTCAATCCTTATCTGTATATATAAAAGAAAGTTTGGATTTCATATTAATCACAGCACAAAAATTCTACCGAACTAAAAATCTTGAAAATTGGGGGGGAAATACTTCTTATAACATCGAGTGCCGCTAAGATGGGATTTTCGAAAATTCCACCCCTAAGAAGGGCAAAAAAAAAAAAAAAAAAAAAAAAAGAACGAACTTTAAAAATTCCTTAAAAATGGCTTTAGAAGTTATTTTTCATCTGATAACATATTTTAAGGCATTTTTTCATTCTTAATTGAATGGTACTAAGCAAATTTTTTTTAATCCCGTACTTGGTGAGATACTTCACATTTTCCTAATTTGGCGATGCCTTCGGCGCAAAAACCTAAAATTTTGAATCCTTATCTATATATATATATATAAATCTCTCCTTTAGGATGTTCATCGGATGGTCTAAAATAATAACATGTTTCATCATATCTCAGAAGCAAATTCAGGTAGAAGCAATTCAAGTGGAATTCAAGATAAAAAAACTACTAAAAAATTCTTAAATACTTTAGTATGCTTTGTCAGTTATTTTGTCATTTTAGAGGTATTTTGTCGCCAAAATGAACTTTGGACCGACCAATGTAAGATTACATAAATCAGACAAAAATTGTGGATATTTGATTTGATATTAAGATTGTTTATTTAAATATATTTCGTTTGATTCAAGATTATTTTAGAGAAACTGACCAGCGTAGCGGGCGGAGGCTGCTAGTTTTAAATAATCAAAGAATTAATAAATTATTAAAATATTAATAGAAATAGAGATAAAACATCGAATTAAAATTAGTCGACGACGTAATAATTATGCAAAACATATTTAATGTCAAAAGAATGTGACATTTACGATCATCCATTATTGACATTTAACCTTATATTTTGGCGACAGTTTTTTGGTCAATGGGAGATAGAGTATTGCCAAATAATGTAAACAAATTAGATAAACAATAATATTGCCAATAATATTTAGGTGCAGATGTCATCTACGGATCACGTTGGCACGATTACAACAAAATTGAGATTTTATGCCTCACGTGGTAATCCAGTAATAGTCGTTTATTTATCAGTAAACTATTTCATTATTTTTCTTTTCTATTTTAAAATTATACAAATTGTTTTGTTCCATAATTACTAATTGACTTAATTTATTTATTATTATTATTCCAGATTACATTTTCTTGGCAACGGGAAAGAAAAATGGTTATTTTTTATCGGAAAAATTTTAATTGATTCTGTATGAAAAATATTGAAATTTTGAATTATTAAGAAAAATATTTGAATAAATCAATTAAAAATTAGCCTATGTTCACCGGAAATAGTGTAGCTTTCCAACGGTGAAAGAATTTTTCAAATCCGTCAAGTAGTTTTGGAGCCTATTCAATTCAAACAAACAAACAAACAAACAAACAATCAAATCTTTCCTCTTTATAATATTAGTATAGATTATCCTTTGCTATTCTGCAGCTTGTTTCTCTTACTTAGCATTTCTCATTTAGAAAATACTTTTTTCTGTGGAAAATCTATATAAATTCGAGATTTCCCAGCCTGCTGTCTTTTTCTTTTGCTAATTTGGCTAGCACTAGATGTTGGATAAATTCGTACATCTTCTGTTTGCAAAAATACAATAAAAGTTTCTAATATAAAAAGTTTGAGCTATTTCACTTCAATAAAAACCAAATTTAGAAATTTTTGGTAAAAAATGGTTGGATTAAGGAGTGTGTGGTAAAAAAAGTATTAAAAGGTAATGAAAAAATGAACTAGAAAAGGATTTATATTGCATCAATGTGCCCCTAAATAGATGGTATCAATGTGCCCCATACAGTCATTTTGAATAAAATGAGTCTCAAATCGAACACTTCATAATTTGCCTAACAATAAAGAATGAGGAACTGATAAAGAGTAGCTTTACTTTCCAGGGAGAGTAATCTTTTCGGTTGGAAATGCTGGAACAGTTGTATAAAACCATTTCAATTGTAAGGGAGACCGGGGCCTGGTGGCCCAGTTTTTTTTATTTAATTTTTTCAATACCTAAATTTTCTTTATTTTCAAATTTAGTATTTTTTTACAATACCTAGTACATTTAGCTAGTGGGGAAAACGCGTATTTTTTGTTAACATGAAATTTTAAGAACTATATGAATTTAGTTATGGTGTGTTGTCATGTGGACCAACCTACCCCGTGCACGGGGTAAGTTGGACCATTGAGTCGGGCACGTTGGCCAGCAATGCTGTTTTTTATGTTTATTTAGAAGTTAAATAAAATTCATAATAGTTCACTTTTAAAACTATTTAGAAACTTTAATGCATGTTTAAAGAAATATTATTTGCAAATTAAGTTTGCAAATAAAAGGGATCATTGCAGTGAATGCATTCAAAATATAATCCATTAACCTCTTTTCGAACACATTTCACATGAGCCCAACGTTTGCAACTCACGCACTGAATTCATTCTTCCTTAGGCATACTTTAATTAAACTCCTTCAGACAATGTATGCAGATATTGTCTTCCTCTTCCTCATCGTCACTTTCTTTAATAGATTTCTTCCGCCTCTTTTGACGATTCAGACCACTACATCCAGGCTGTTAGGGATCAAAAGGAAACAAAATATTTTTTACAGATTGCTTTCCTTTGCATTTTTCGGTCTGATTTCTTCTTTTAATATCAATTTTAATTTTGGCACTATTTCTTTCTTCTGTTGAGTTCTATTGTTGTTCAAGAGCTAATTTGATAGGTGTGTCTATGAGGACAGCAGAAGTTCTTTTCGTTCTATTCGAAGCATTTATCTTCCTTGGCTCTGCCTTTTCGAATGGTTTAATGTCCTCAGGTGTTGGGGTCATCTTGCATGGAGCAGGAGAAGATGCGGATGGCACATCTATGGAAATAAGCCTACCCATAATTACCTGGGTTTCATTAGAATCTTCACTAATTGCTTTGTCGTGCGTGCTTGGAGGCTCTGGTCTATGACTGACATACGAAGGCATGAAATCAAAGTTAAGATAAACATTCCTACTGAAAGGGCACATTCCAGTTTTCTGAAAACCTGATGTTATGTTAACAGGATTTATTGTAATAGAAAGGGCAGTTTTCACAATTCCCGGAATAAAGGGCGTCTAATAGTTGTCACCCAACCAACACAGGCTGAATTAACATGTTTTTTGAATGGGCGAACGTATTCCAACGTAAGTGGGCCAACTTGCCCCCTCGCCATGGTTGAAATACTTTTGCTATTCTACACATATCCTACACATTCTACATTTGATATTTATTGTTACATCAAAAGAATCGTTATAAAATGAGTTTTCAATATACAGTGTGTGATATTTTGAAAACTCATTTTATAACTCACTTTTGCTCTTTTTGAGTATCTCTTGAGAGCATTAAAGCTTAATGCACGCTAACGAAAATTTACTTCGACATCGACGAAAGTGAAAAATCATCGTTGTTCTTAGTTTGCTTTTGTTAAGACAACTGAAATTCCTGGAAGAGTAGGGGAACAGGTTTTCTAACATATTTTTGGACTTGTGTGCGACATCTGGTGAATGGTTTGAAAATTGAATCAAATTGGCCAACCTACCCCTATGGGCAATGTGCCCCGGTCTCCCCTACAACTCAAATTTACTTTTGAACTACAAAAATAATAAATGACCCGTCACATTTCAATAAACTACTGAATCATGACAAGAGGTTCTGTATGTAGTTGTGTACACTAGCTTCACCTTTCGGAGCTGTTGCGAAACTTCCTATAATGATCCTGTGAGCAGTAGAGGGGGGGGGGGGGGATCAAGGTGCCCCAGTTTCCCCTACATATTTTTTTATTTGTCCACTGTGAACCCCCAAAATTATTTTGAATAAACGATACAAATTAAAAAGTGAAAATTTTGAATCCCTGCCTTTCGGCGACAAATGCTAAAGAGACTATTAATAAATCTAATCTATTAATCTATAAATCTAATCTATTAATCTATAAATCTAATCTATTAATCTATAAATCTAATCTATTAATCTACAAATCTATTAATCTACTAATCTATAAATCTATTAATAAATAAGACTATTAATAAATCATAAAAAATTCTCTGTTTTAAGCATTGTTTTTATTCGCAGTTCTTAACCCCTTGAAGGGCGGTGGTATATAATATATATCACTTAATTTTAATTGCGAAATGCCACATCGACACCAGAATTTTTAAATAAAAATTTTAATGCTATTAAGTACGTGAAAAAAAGTTGTAATTTAGTTTAAAATAAATTTGTTTTTAAATTCTGGTGTCATTAAATCATTTCAGCATTTTTAGAAAACAAGTGTTTTGGCCTCCAAAGGGTTAAATGCTATCACAATTTCTATATATTTGAACAAACATACCTTATCTTTCTGCTTTATTTATTGTATAATTTTGCACCCTGCGTTAAAGTAAGATATAAAAAATGATGCTTGAAATTTTTTTTAAAACAATAAAGAATCGGTAAAATGCAAAACATTTCTGAAACTAATTACATTTGAAGGTACAATTTTTCCTTATTTGGCGTTGTAAAAATTAAAAATTTGCTATATTTAGAAATTAAAGAAAAATAAATGCAGGCAAAGCGAAATTTATTGGTGTAGTGTTAATACATTCAATATGACATCAGCGTTACTCACGGACATACTTTTGCCTCTTAGGATAGACGAAAATTTACTTCGACATCGACGAAAGTGAAAAATCATCGTTGTTCTTAGTTTGCTTTTGTTAAGACAACTGAAATTCCTGGAAGAGTAGGGGAACAGGTTTTCTAACATATTTTTGGACTTGTGTGCGACATCTGGTGAATGGTTTGAAAATTGAATCAAATTGGCCAACCTACCCCTATGGGCAATGTGCCCCGGTCTCCCCTACAACTCAAATTTACTTTTGAACTACAAAAATAATAAATGACCCGTCACATTTCAATAAACTACTGAATCATGACAAGAGGTTCTGTATGTAGTTGTGTACACTAGCTTCACCTTTCGGAGCTGTTGCGAAACTTCCTATAATGATCCTGTGAGCAGTAGAGGGGGGGGGGGATCAAGGTGCCCCAGTTTCCCCTACATATTTTTTTATTTGTCCACTGTGAACCCCCAAAATTATTTTGAATAAACGATACAAATTAAAAAGTGAAAATTTTGAATCCCTGCCTTTCGGCGACAAATGCTAAAGAGACTATTAATAAATCTAATCTATTAATCTATAAATCTAATCTATTAATCTATAAATCTAATCTATTAATCTATAAATCTAATCTATTAATCTACAAATCTATTAATCTACTAATCTATAAATCTATTAATAAATAAGACTATTAATAAATCATAAAAAATTCTCTGTTTTAAGCATTGTTTTTATTCGCAGTTCTTAACCCCTTGAAGGGCGGTGGTATATAATATATATCACTTAATTTTAATTGCGAAATGCCACATCGACACCAGAATTTTTAAATAAAAATTTTAATGCTATTAAGTACGTGAAAAAAAGTTGTAATTTAGTTTAAAATAAATTTGTTTTTAAATTCTGGTGTCATTAAATCATTTCAGCATTTTTAGAAAACAAGTGTTTTGGCCTCCAAAGGGTTAAATGCTATCACAATTTCTATATATTTGAACAAACATACCTTATCTTTCTGCTTTATTTATTGTATAATTTTGCACCCTGCGTTAAAGTAAGATATAAAAAATGATGCTTGAAATTTTTTTTAAAACAATAAAGAATCGGTAAAATGCAAAACATTTCTGAAACTAATTACATTTGAAGGTACAATTTTTCCTTATTTGGCGTTGTAAAAATTAAAAATTTGCTATATTTAGAAATTAAAGAAAAATAAATGCAGGCAAAGCGAAATTTATTGGTGTAGTGTTAATACATTCAATATGACATCAGCGTTACTCACGGACATACTTTTGCCTCTTAGGATAGACGCTAGATAAGATTTAATTTGGATAATTTTCTCCCTTTTTTATTTTATTATTTTATTTTTATTTGAATTCATTTTTAAAATCGACTCATTAATATTAAAAAAATAGCTAGCACAAATTGATTTTTTTTTTTTAATATTACATGTTAACACACTTTATTGTACATAGATTTATTATAGTATATATCTGAATGTTCATTATCGATATTAAAAATTTTGTGCAAAAACTTAACACGCATAGAGCATTTTAATGATACAATACTTTGAGAAATATGTTTCGGGAAATATTCCTCTGAAATTCATTGTATTTCTTTAAATATTTAAAATCAAGAAGTAAGTACAACACATTTTTTGTATATTAAGACATTTAACAAGCATTTATCATAGGAAAAAGAAAACTCTGGTAATTTTGGAGAATTATATCTCATTTCAAAATATTCCTCAAATAGAGGTTTTCTCTATTAGCATCCTCATAGACTCTTTATTATTAAGTGCATAGTTGGGAGCATTCACTTTTGTTAACTCATTAAATAGATTGTATTTTGGGTGTGTCGCAATAAGAGAATATTATAGTATAGCAAATTTTCGTGCATATTTCAAAGAATGGGTACTCTAAACAATTATTTCATTAATTATGCCTTTAACGGGAGATACACTGGAGATGTTATAAAATATCTGATGTTGTTTCCTTGCTTTTGACTATGCATGATAAACAAACCTTCGTTAAACAAACCTACGATAAACGTTTTAGTAATCGGTTACAAAAATGCATTCTGCTTAATGTAATAAATTGATAAAATATTCTTCACATGACTTAAAATGAATATCACAATAAAAATGTATAGACGATCAAAATATGCAACATTTATCCCTTTATAGCTTTTCTTGTGATTTTGTTTTACACTTATATTTACTTTGAAGTTTAGTGATAATAAAATTTCATTTTTCTTATTACTATTTAGTTTAAATCCTATTTCTATCGAACTTTTCACAAAAGGTTAAAAATTAATGCAGTAAAATTTAAGAAAAAATAAAGAATTATTTATTATTTTTTAAAGATATTTTGCTTGAAGCAATAATACATTATCAAATCGAGAGTAGACATATACATTTTTACAGCATTTTATCGAATAGATATAGTTTGAAAGTTCATTCGAAACTTTAGAAATCTTAAGAATGTACTTCAATTTACATTTTTCAGCAAAGGCATGCAATCAAGATACAGACAACAAATAGAAAAAAGTATTTCTGATCACCCTGTTAAAGAAAATGTGCGAAATGATCTGTAGTTCTAGTCGGTTTTTATGGGGATCTTCCAATGCATTTGTGTAAGACAAGCACGTATATTGATAGATTTAACATTAGTTTATTTATTTTTTTAAAGTATCATGTTTGTGATTTATAAATTGCGGAGATTTCAACAATTATTAACAGTTAGAAAATTTTTAAAAGTGTAATAGAAGCAATATGCGGCAATTAGAATTAAAATATATTAAAATATTTAATGAAAATAACAACAACATTTTTTAAATTTATTATTTAACTATATAGAGAAAATTATATTATATGTTAATCGAATATAACTTAAATTCAGAAAAAATAAGCGATATATTGAGTTGAATTTAAGTGATTTTCTAGAAGTAGCTTAAAAATAATTTATTTTACCAAAATTACAGTTATTTTTCAATACTGTTTTAGCACTTTTTGGAGAAACTGTCAAAACAAACAATTCAAACAAAACGGAATTTTTAAAACCGAAGCATTTGTTTATATTCTGTGCAGAAATGTTACATTAAATACATACTACACCATTTTTGGAAGTTAGTAAATTAAATTTGGTGATTCGTGTAAAATCGAGCAACAGTTATTGTCGTAGATATCTTTCTAATCTTTTACAGCATTTTAATGTGACATTCACTATAATGATGAACTGTTTACTACTACATTATATAAAAAAACCGTTTACATAGAGTTTGTGCATGCTTTACTAAAAATTACTCAATACCAAAACTCATATACTGTCAGATCTACTCTATACAAGGAGATTCTAAATTTTTTTCATAAATTAAGTGGGCGGATTTGCACCAGTCCAGGTAACCAATAATTACATATTAACATAGGACCGCATTCCATTCCGATAGGCAGAAAAAAAAGTAGAAACAGACCCTGCAAGATTCTTGGAACAAGTTCTTCCTATTTTATTGCAAGCTGTCCTGTTATTTATCCAGAGACAGATATTGCTTTTGCATGATGGAACCCCATCACATATTTCCATTAGCGTTTGTAACTTCTTGAATGCCATATATCCTCCACGATGAATCGTACTGGGCGGAATTAAGACTTGGCCTCCTCGCTCACAGGATCTCAAACCACTACACATTTTATTCTGCGACACATGGAATTTTAGTGTAGGAGACACCAATGGCCTCAGCTGAAGATCTCGTGCGCAGAATCTTTTTGCCGCGGACAAAATTCAGTCTCCACGAGGAATCTTCGAGAAACTTGCTCTACACATGCTTTCTCCGGTGTCAACTGTGCATCGACCCGCGTGGTCAGCATTTTGATCATTTGCTATCAATTTTTCACTAAACTATAAATCTGATTGTGCAACTTTTAGTATAATTTATTCGCTTTCCCAACACTGTTATAAATTCAGGTTAGAATTTTAATATCTCTCTTTCCTCCCTCTCAGAGTCAAATGCGACCCAACATCTCTATGTAATTGATGGTTGTTTGGAAAAATACTAGCACCCCCTCTTAATTTGTAAATACAATTTAGAATCACCCTGTATACAAGTTGTACATAAAAAAATATACGAGTTTCAACGGTACATTAAAACAGTTTTAATCAGGATATTTACTTTTTTTTAAGAGGGTGTATATAGAATTTATAGCTATAGTACAGCGCCACAAAAACTATTCGAATGTTCCGCTCTCTGTGGGCGGTTTTTACTTCAAATGCCTTTTAGGACAATTATATTATTCGACACACTACGTGATTTGTGTATTTTATTAAGTCTTATACTGTATGTTCTTCATATATAATTGGCATATTTGACCAACTGAAAATATTTGGCGTAATATTTATAGTTGTTTTACAGGGCAAATAAAAATATTTGAATATTACATTTTTATGTAATATTTACTAAAAATTTACTTATGTGTATTCTTAAGTAAACTGCATCGTTCTAATCTAGACAAATCAAGTTCATGATCAAAAACAGCAGTTTAAAGTGTATAGAATTACATGCTCTTATAGCTGCTAAATAGCTCTATTTATTTGCAAAAATGATTTATCTTTGATATTGAATAATGATGTGGATTTTAGAAAAGATTTTAGTAGAACGATTTTGAGAATCATTTAATATCTTTGAATCATTGAATGATTTACATTTTACACATACATTTTAACAGCATTATGTTATTGTTACTGAATAATTTCCAAAGTATCCCCGCAGTTTCCATTCTGAAATAATTAGAAGTATTTAATATTATTTGAAAAAAGTTTGTTATGAAACTTTTCCTAAGAAACAAACATATACCAAAGAAGATTTATTTTGCGATATATATTGCTGTAAGTGTTTTTGAAATAAGGTTTTTAAGCATAAAAAATATTTGTAACGCAATGAAAACACAAAAAAATCTTACATTTGTATAAAAAAGTTCTTTATGTACTGAAATTTGTGGGCTTGTAATTTAATTCTTCCTAATTCATTTAAAATCATTTTTTAGTTCCTATTTCTTGTATTTACTAATATACGTTCTCTTATGATAGAAACATCTCTCAAAGATTATGTGAAATTGAATACTACAGAGAAGGATAGATCTTTTCAAATATACATTTATGATTTGGACAAAGTTCAATATTAGGATGCTTATAATTATTTTTTTTTCAAAAATATATCTCTTAAAAATTGAGTTCTATAAAAGTAAGAAGACACAAGAACCTTGTATAAATTTCATAATCTCCGAAATTTTCATTTTGAGATTTTCTATTTCAAAATAAAATAAAATTAATTATCATGTGCTATTCAATATGTAAACAATTGTTCCCTACCCGGATATTGCAAATGAAGCATGAGCGTCGCACTGTGGGGTATTTGAAGAATCTGGCTGGACAAAAGTCGATTTCATAAAGTACAACGCACGATCGAATGGAGGGATACAGGTTGAAGCTGAGTCTTTGGGGAATCCTGTGATACCATTTTTATCTTGTTTAAGCAAACGATGACGTCCTGTTATCAGTTGAAATTAGAGTGTTCCGTTAAACGCATCGGCGTCAGATCGTTGTGCATTATTACTTGCTATTTTGGAAAGTGAATAACTTTATTTTTGAAAGTATTTAAAATCTAATCGTTATGGATAGTGGCGAGGCAGGTATCTATTATTATTTTTTTAATTTTTGAATTAAGAGAAAGATAGTTTTCGTATTCGTAAAATTAATTTAAAATAACGTATATTTTTCTATTATTTTTGTCCCTTATTTCTGACTTCACGAAGGGTTTAGTTATATTTCCAAGCTTTTCCAAGCAGAGTTACTTGTTGTACCAATAAGTATACACCCTTTATTTTGTGTTTTCGTTTAAAGTAGTTCCGCCTTCGTCTGCTTTTGAAAATGAAGGCAATATAAATATGCACTTTCAAATTTCTGAGTAAGCATCCGAAATTACTATGTACAGATATTTAACTCATATTTATGATATAAATTTTAAAATGAAAAATATTGTTATGATTTATTAGAAAGTGATCATATTTGTTTACTTTTCAGTCAATCTTATTGAAATGAATTTATATTAATTTGCAAAAAAAGTGCTTTAAAATAATGTATTCATTTGCTTTTATCTTTTTAAAGCACTCTTCAGAAAATGAAAGGAATTTATTGCTTGTTGTTAACTTTTTTTTGTCTAAAAAATAAGTCGCATCAATTTTACATAAGTTTTTGTTAAAAATTAGTTAAAGATTGCAAGATTTTTAAAAAATATAAGAGATAAAATAATGTTATCTATCAAAATTGTATATATTTATTATGCATTCCCTTTTCTACATTTCGTATTTATTTTAATTTGGAATCTTCGAATGTCAAAGTAATGACTAGAAATGAATTTTTTAATATTATGTAAAAGCAAAACCATCAAATGTAAATGATAAACTGAATTTTCTTGAAAATTACATTCTTAATAATGATACTTTTGATGATGATGAATTAAAAAATTTCAAGCACAATTTTTCCCAATTTAAGAGTAAATTCAAGAGCAAATGGATCGCAGCCCTTCACAAATTAGATATTTTTATGAAAAATAATTAAGGACTGGCTTGAAGGTACAGTAGAAATTTCAAGTAAAATAAATGGATCAGGGGCGACAGCAAAAACTTTCACTGAATCCAATGATAGGACAAAGCGGAGAATGTTTGAAAGTTTGAGGAGATCAACAGATGTGGAAGTACTTACACATGCCGTTCAGTTAAAATTAGAAATTTCAGATAAGATAGATGTTGCCCATGTGTCAAAAGAATTAACAATCACCAAAGCAATCATCCAAATATAAAAAAGTATATTTGAGAACTCAGCAAACAGAAAAGAAAACACAAATATCTCCTTTTTTTAAACATTATCATTATTTGTCGAAACTAATCTTTCCAGGAAACAATATGAAATTATAAGAAGATATTTAAAAAAAAATGTATACCCGAGCTACAGTTTTCTACAACAAGCTGAAATTCATTGTTATCCAGAAAATCAGTCTTAAAATTACCGAAACTTGCTCATAAATCAATACTTAAGAATAACTTAATTTAACAGTGACACGATTATTCATTTATTTGTAAGAAATTTTGGGAAATTTAAATTAAGAGTAAAAATGAGCATTAATTCTTATATGTAAATGGGGCAGTGATGGATCGCAAATTTGAGAGTGATACCTCTTCCTCTTTCCATATTTCAGAGCTTATTAGTTCCAATTCAATTAATTTGCAACATAAACAACAAAACTATCTGGCAAAATCTATTATATGCCTCACTACTACTACACCGTCAATAATACTCCAATAATATATCTCCTTACCACACTAATAATGCTATTTATCATAATTATCATTTATTCTATAATACTAATTTTGTTCAATAAAACCAGTACAGAGTTGTAAAACATCAATGATTTTTAAAATAGTAAACAATATTTATTACATAAACGTTTCTGAACCGTTTAAATTAGTTTAAAACAAAAAAATAATTTTGGCCGCCCAGATTTGACAAATACCCCACTGTGCGTCGTCTGTAGTTCGGTTGGTGAATGTTAGAAATGCTACATTTTTTTTCGCATCTGGTGAATGCATTATGCCCACATGTAAAATCAGTAGCATGAAAAGAAGTGTCTCTGGCAGGTTCGTAGATATAAGAAAAATAAGAGAGCCAAAATCACTCCTGGCAAAAATGGAAATTTTAAGGAAATATTATGGGAAAAGTCAATCTTTTGGCACAATATTCTTTTGTTAGATGGAATTTTAAACTTCTTATCCAGAGGTTTCTCCAGTATGAGTTACTTGTAATCATTTGCTTTACGAAGAAGTAAAATGATGTACTTTTGCTGACTGTGAATTGCAATATGATGGTAGTTACTTAATGTTTCATCCTTTGCACTGATTCTCTCATTTCTTAGATTCTCTTTAAAAGAGCTTAAGGAGCCACTGATGCGTAATCGCAATTCGCTTTTCACTTTCTGTAAAAGTGTCGCATGCATATATCATAGTCGTTACGCGAAGGGGAATGTGAATCACATAAACATGTAATTTGAGCCATAAAGGGGGAAATGTAGAAGAATGAGGCAAAATTAAATTTACATAATCAATAAAAACAAAATATTACTTTAAACAAAACTACAATTTAAATTATGGATAATATACAGTATGATATTCCTTAAATAAAAAAATTACATCTACGCATAAACAAGTCATTAATATATAGAGTACGTAAAAAGTATGCGAAGAAAACTAACTTTTGTTGCTTGAAATATTTTTTTTCTTTATCCAACTGCAAGCTTATGCAGATCAGTTACTTTTTTCAACTGGAGACTGGAGTATATTTGCTTCATCTAATGTGTAATTGATTAAATGTTTAGAATAATACATTTAGAGAAAACCTATTGTTTCATTCCTCCCATTGACTTATTCCTCTCCACTCTCCCCTATCCCTTTTCATGAAAGATCGTAAATAGTATTACTTGCAGAAAACTTGTGAAGCGTATTTGATTTCCGTTGCAAAATTTTCACATTTTTTGTCAAACGAAGGTCACGTAGTTGTCATAAGTAGCAATAAACGATTCCGTTCATTTTAATCTGAAGTCTATACACATCATTGCATCCCAAGAGTCACTTAATTCAACAAAATACTAAATAATAAACACCAATGATACCTGATTCTTAAAATAAAAAGCATACCGAAGTTACAGTGAAGTTTATATAGCTCACTTCCCATCAACATATGTTTGCCAGGTGTATAAAACATCAGCTACAACAAAACTAAATTTAAAAAAAAATAATAAAAAATGACAAAATTAGAAGCTAATTAGAGGATTTTTACTAACAGAGTTATAAAGCTATATTTTTTAAAAATACTAATTTAGTAACTTAGTGTTATCGTTAGAGATCCAAAGTTAATATATCTTTTCCCCTTTCCCATAAAAATCCTAAGTCTGAGAATAGCAGACATTTCTCTTTAAGACAGCCTAAATTTAATTTGGAAATTGAATTAAAGATCGGAATACATGTCAGGATAGCTTAAAACTTGATGTAAGTGTCAGGTTATACTTTAAATTAAAAGAAAAAATAAAGGAAAGTAAAAATTGAAGCTACAGTATAATTCAATAGAACATAAGTCTTCCAACAAATCACATATCTTTTAAAACTCTAAAAATTACTTCGCATTGTTTTATTCTTCAGAAAACTTCTTCTAAAACATATCAATTCACCTTTTTTAATTATATGGTATTAATACAAATATATTTTTCTCAATAATTAATCAATAATTATCAGAACGAGATACTTCCATAATTGTCACCTTTTTTTTTTGTCTTTCTGTAGTAGCTGTTACAAACATTTGTCTTTACACCTTACATACTCGCACTTATAAAAAAGATTTAACATGAAGTAATATCTTCATTTAGAAACATTTACATTCAAAAATTACATTAAAAAATAGGAAATTGAAAATTTTGGATAACGCCTACCCATGAAAATTATATTTTCCATAAAAAATCTCTGAACAAAAATTTAGAAATGTATAATTTTAATTGTTTCCGAATCCGCTACGCATACTTAGTAATTTCGGGCAATTTGATATGTCATCAGAGTATCTAATTCTAGCAATTAAGTACACAGTATTTTTTTGGTGCAGTGGCTAATCAGTGATAAACTTATATGAAGATATAGGGATTGGATAGATAAGGCTCAAACTAACAAAATAGTATGAATTTCAAACACTAATTTTAAACACTTCTGAATATGGCCCTAGTACTTAAGTTTATACAAAGGGACATGATATACATCGTCCTTTTTAATGACAATATATTTTGTTTAATAAGTTATTGAAACTGTTTTGCAATTATGTTATTTCCTCTTTTAAAAATGACTATAAATTATATCTACATTCAGCAGAAGTCTTGTTAAAACAGTGTGTTCACAGACTGTTTTATCTAGCACGGCGATGATACATGATTCACCATCTAATAAGATTATTGTGTTAGATCATTTCAATACAATTGTCTCTGCATACTTATGCAGTTTACAATATAAATATCTATTATATACGCGCATTTATAACTCTTCTATGCATTCACAAAACCTTAGGTTTGTAATTACGCATTCAAAAACAATAAAACGGAATGTAAGAAATAGAAATAAGCACAATAATTTTATTATGAAAATATATAATACACAATAAATAAATTATTATCGTACCCATAGTGACTGTAAAATATAAAATTGAAAACAGATCACGTTAAGCATGATATTTCGTTATAAAATTCTACGAAAATATCCAACGTCTTAAAACGAATACTTAAAATTACAGTAAATATGAGTGAACTTACAATTATGATAATAATGAAATTATAGTTAGCTTATTTAAGAATTTATAGTTTTAAAATAAGGTTAATATTTTTCAATTGCTGACTTCGTTAAAGTTTTTGATGTAGATTAAGTTTCAAAAAAGAGTATTGTAATGAATAAGTCTAAGTTTTGTAATTAATAGAAGATTTTTAATAATTTTTTTTAAGAACAAAGAAACATTTTAAAAAGAGAGAAATGAAACTAGACAAGTTTAATTAAAATTTCTTTATCAAAATCCTGTATAGAAAAGGGTTTAAAAATTCTTTTTACTATTCTCAGAGTGTTTTAATTAAAATTTTGCTATTAAACAAATAAACATAATAACATCCAGCGTTTACTGACAGTTCGATAATAATGTTACCAAACTTATATATAAAGCGTTGTTTTAAGTATAAATATATTTCGTCATAATCTCTTGGGTTTTTTAATTGCTTTTATTATGTAAATTACAGTTACAGCTTTAATTCCAGTATTGTTAAAATATTTAATTGCATAAATTAAAACAATTTTTCCTAATAATAATGATAATATAAAACTACTAGTATACAACCCCGTCAAAAATTACTGAATGTGGAAATCCAAAGGGAAACATAATTTCTGAAAAGTTCACAAAAAAATAAAATATTTAAGTTTATTAAATTTTAAAATGCGTTATTTTTATAAAAAAGAATTAATCTGAATAACGAATGGCTCAACAAACTGCTTTCTATTAGTAGTAGATCAAAGCACCAATTTTACTCATAGATTAATTAACTTATATGTTCCGTTTTTAAATATGGATTAGGTGCATTCAATCGGAAATGAATATAAACGAAGGAACTTTTTGTTAAAATTGTGTTTTTTATAGGAAATATGCAGGACACATTGGTTAAATTCAAGATCAATGTTTTAAAAACTTCAGCTATGAAACTTTTAAAATCCAATACGTATAAATATAAAATAAGAAAATTCATGCTTTAAGCATAGATTATGACATGCTTTCCAATACTTCCTGAAATCTTTAATAAAACTTCGTCATTTAGAAAGATAAGATTTCTGTCTATAGCCAAATCTGTATTTCAATACTTTTGAACTGCCCTGTATTTGATCTATCCATTGATTCGTATACAATATAATGGGGAAATTTAGTTATACAAGAAAACGCTTGGCAGGTTGAAATTTCTCTTTCAGCAATTTATACCAATAGATGGAAACTTACTTGAATACTTTTGTTCAGTCTGTGGTTTATCTAGTACCTGTATTACACATCAATATTTAGCTAAAATTTAACTTAAACTGAAACACTCTTTTTAATACTTAAATCATATTCTCAGAAATTATCATTTATAAGTGTCCATGTAACCAATTCTTTGCGTGGCCCTGTATATCATTCGATCTATACTCTACAAATATTTCATAGCATACTGAATACAGTTCTCCCAAAAATTTCTTAACTTATTTAAAAACCACCTTTAAATAATTTAAGCTCATATTCAGTAACGTTTATGAGCTCTTTTATGTAGCTCTGTACATCCATTATAGTATTTATACATACCATATAAAATACATATATTTAGTGAAACTTAAAAGCGCAAACCATAATTAAAATAAATTGCATCCATCCATAACCATAATCGATTACATATACTGTACTTCAGGTAGAATATACTATTTGAAATCTTTGGTGTGTCCTTTGTATTGTGTATAACTTATATTAAGTTTCTGCAATGTATATCAATTTAATTATACATAAAATACTTTCTTAAATTAATTAAAATATGTTGCACACAATTCCCCCTTTTGCCATTATGTAATGAAATTTTTTTTTTGTGTGGAACTGTAAATTAATAATAGCAATTTTTTTTCACCTCATATTTTACAGAATGCATTTTATAGTGCACTTCTTAAATGCATAAGATTGAACTATGTTCAAATGAATGTTTGCTACACACTAGTTTTATAGAATAGCTCTATTTTGACGAATGAGAATACTCCATAATACTGTCAAGTACTCGCTTTCTATAAAAACAATAGAGTGACTATGCAACAAAACTTATAGATTTTTAACAAATTTTTGCTTTTCGAAATTATCATTTGATTGTGTTAGCCGATATTTGTTGGTTTACGTCCCAGTTTCAGACCAATTCTCATCCATTCCGACAGTATTGATATTAAAGTCTGTAAACAAAAAATAATACTGAAATTTACTTTTAAACTTCGTGCTCATAGGACTTTAAAGATGATTTTAAACTAAATATTTTCTAATTTCTCTTCGACAGATTACTACAGAATACACAATGAAATACTTACATTTATATGTACATCGCTCAAAATAATAAAATTCAGTTAAATTTTCTTTTTTTGTGTTTTAAAGAAAAATGTGTTACGAAATTAAGACAAGTTCTGGTGAAAAATTATTAGTGTGTCTCTATAAGCTGAAAATTTTTAATAAAAATAGTAAACTTAATAACTGAGTGAAAAAAAGAATTTTTTTTTCTCATTCTTAAAAACATTGAAAAATGCTTTTAAAATGATTTAATACCAAACATGTTATCCAATTTGTACAGAAGACATTCAACAACTAAGAATGTATTTATTAAAAATACAACATATTGCTCAATGGTGCACAAAACACGAATTTTAATATGAACTTGTATAATTAAAATAAAATAAAAATATCAACGTTTCGCGCCGCTGATATTTTTATTTTATTTTAATTACACAAGTTCATATTAAAATTCTTCTTTTGTGCACCATTGAGCAATGTGTTGTATTTTTAATAAATACATTCTTAGTAGTTAAATTTTATGGTGTAATTGTCCAGTAAATATTTAAGAATACATTCAGTTCTTGCGACAATTTACTAACTAAGAGCTGAATGAGAAATAAGTGTTTATTTTTATTTTATATAAAAAAAAAAAAAAATGAGCAGCCAAACATTATGTTGAAAATCAATTCTATTTTTCTGTGTGAAGTTCAAATTTTTTAACGAAAATTCATTAATTAATATGGTGTGGTCATTAAACTTATGGAGAATTAATTGTTATTTTAGTGCTTCGTAGAAAAAGCAAGTAAGTTTCTTTATTAACAATATATAATTTTAGCTATTATTCCCCTTTATGATATGGAAACCAAAAAAAATATTAAACATTATTTAAAATATGTTTTTAGTATTTTTAAATTGATTTTTTAAAAAAGAATAGTAAATTAATTAAAACTAAACTATTATTGATAAAAGCGTTATTCTTTAAACATTATACTCAAATATTTTTTTATAATTTATTTTGAATTTTTTAGACTTTAATTTTTTTTATTTTTTTCAGTTTTCCAGCCATTTGCACATTTTGATGTGCTCGCATTGGCGTATAATATAATTATTTGTTGTTTAAGCTCGTCAAGTAACAGAGAATATTTGAATAAACGGCGGAGTATAAGATATTTCGCTTAAATGTAATGTATTAATTTTATTTAAATTCGAAAAATGTTAAAATGTTGTATTAGTCAACGTAAACTAAATTTGTATATTTCTAGCAGTCTATTTTTAATAAATATAGTTTTAAAAAATACTAAAAAACACGTTTTTTAAGTATATCAAACTAAAAAGTGAAAAATAATTCGTACTATAAGCTGAAAACGAAAATAGATGAAAAATACTTTATTACGTATAAAAAAACATTTCATATTTATTTACTTAGAACAGGTGTCACAAATAAAAAAATAAAAAGTTGACATGTTTCGGTTCATTCATAAGAACCGTATTCATAACACATAAAATCAGTAGAAAACTAAATGACACTGGATACAAATATACACTGCTCAAAACAATTAAAGGATATTTGAAGTTTTATATAAAATAAAGATATAAACGAAATTTTTTTCGCCGAAAATAGAAGAAGAGAATCACAAATGCAAAATTTTCTGGTTTTCAAACTGGAGTATGCAAATTTTGAGTTCGACGTCAAAAACATCGCTTAAGCGGCAGCGAATGAAATTTGACTTTCAACTGGATAAAAGAGAATGAAGACAAGGATGATCGGCATTCAGTGATTGCTTTGTTTCGATGAGTACGATATCTCAGCGAAGTCATTTGACAGATTCAGAAGCTTGGAGAAATGTTGGTAGGTTAGAAGGGGGCCAAACTTAAGCCAAAGTAGCGCAAGCCATTGGAGTGTCACAAAGTGTCATTTCCAGGATCTGGAACCGTTTTTTGGAGAGTGGATGTGCAGGCCGAAGACCAGGGCAAGGTCGTAGATGGGCAACAACGCCCAATGAAGATCGGTATTTAGCGTTAACAGCTCGGAGACACCGAAACATGAACGCTACTCTTCTCCAACAACAGCTTCGCTCGGCTATAGGCACCACGATTTCAACTCAGACTGTCCGAAACCGGCTCCATGCTGTAGGTCTGTATGCTCGCCGACCGATGGTATGTGTTAGATTAACATCAAGGCATCGTCGCGACCGCAGGGAGTGGGCAACCGAGCATGTCAACTGGAGGAGAAATGAATGGAGCAATATTCTGTTTTCTGACGAGTCCCGTTTTTCTGTGCATCCGGATAATAGGCGTATTTTCTTCTGGAGGGACCGTGGCAGTAGGAATAGTCCTGCGTTCGTGCACGAAAGTGTTAGATTTGGTGGTGGAGGAGTGTTGGTGTATGGTGACATCTCTATTGACGGGCGCACTGACCTCTACATCATTCGAGATGGAGCTCTGACTGGTCGCCGATATAGGGATGAGATCCTCAGACCTATTGTAGTCCATTACGCTGCAGCAATCGGAGATAACTTCATTTTACTGGACGATAACTGCAGGCCACATCGTGCAAACCTGGTGGAGGATTTCCTTTTCGAGGAAGGAATCGTTCGAATGAAATGTCCAGCGTGTTCTCCAGACATGAAACCAATCGAGCACGTTTTAGACGCTCTAGGAAGACGAGTTTCTGGCCGCCAACAACCCCCACAAACTCTCCAAGAACTGGAAAGAGCTCTTCTGGAAGAATGGGGCAGAATACCCCAACTCGTCATTAATAGCCTCATTGAGTCCATGCCTCAAAGGTGTTCAACGTTGCTGGCCGCTCGTGGAAACCATACCCCCTACTGAAAATGATTTTCTTTGAAGAAAACACCTTTTCTTATTCTTTTTTCTCATGTGCACAAATTGTGTTTTTTTACCTTTGTATACAAATGCGCAATAAAATGCATTTTTTTCTGCCAAACATGTGTAATTTATTCTCATATAACCTACTATGTCTGTCGACCATGTATCAACCAGCTAAAAAGTTTCCCAGATACAAAATCCACCTAAAACTGCAATATCCTTTAATTGTTTGGAGCACTGTAATTTAAAAACCAAAAACACAAAATACTGCGCCCCCTATGATCGTGAATAGCCATTGCCACCTATCAAGTGTGCCTGTATGTATTGCCTGTCAACTTTTTAATTTTTTATTTGTGACACCTGTTCTAAGTAAATAAATATGAAATGTTTTTTATACGTAAATGAAAAAGGTGAAGTGATTTTGTTTTAGTTTTTAGTTTTGAAAAAACGAAAGCTAACAACAGTTTTAACATTGAATACTGTATTACTATAAAATCATTGTTATTATAGAAATCAATTAATAAGCAATAACTAAAATTATCGTGGAAAAAGCCCGGGGTGCTCCATCTATCAGTTTTTAAGAAGCACCCCACGCTTTTTTTCCACGATAATTTTATTTATTGCTTATTAATTGATTTCTATAATAACAATGATTTTATAATAATATAGTATTTTTCATCTATTTTCGTTTTCAGCCTATAGTACAAATTATTTTTTACTTTTTAGTTTGATATACTTAAAAAGCGTGTTTTCTAGTTTTTTTTTAAACTATATTTATTTTTCACTTTTTAATTTGATTACTTTAAAAGCGTGGTTTTTAGTTTTTTAAACTATACTTATATTTAATACAAAAACCAAATTAATCGGTTGGATAGTTTCAGAGTAATTGGAGAACATACATAGAAAAAAAATACATACGCGTCGAATTGATATCTTCCTCTTCCTTTTCTGAAGCCGGTTAAAAATAAAAATTGTAATACGGAAATTTTTTTTTAATTTTACGTAGATGTAAATAATGTCAGGAGTGGAGTTCGAACCCACAATCTCTTTCAAAAAACAAAGCTTCAATCCAGCGCCTTAGACCGCTCGGCCATGCTGTCTGCACTCCATTCAGTGAACGTATTCAACACTTTTAATTAGCGAAAAATCACTAATTTTATTAGTTTTTGCCTAATTACTAAAAAAGTACTGAACCAATTTCGATCAAACTGAAGTGGTACCAATTCGAGAGCATTCATTTAACACAAAAACCAAGTTAATCGGTTGCATGGTTTCGGAGTAATCGGTGAACTTGTGAGGGAGTGACCTTTCCATAAAGGCACTCTAGTGTTTCTGAGATCGTGACGTCAATAAGTTAACATGTGTAAGCGTAAAAGCGACATCTATCCTCTCTTTTACTTTAACTTTCTAGAGTGTGTGTGCTCTTTCGGATTTTACAGTTAGCTTGCGGTTATTAGTAATATGTTAATGTGAAGTATCTCAGTTTGCAGCATATAAAAGCTTGGGTTTGAGTGAATGGAGTGTGTCTCTGGCATTAGCCAGTGTGTGTCCAGCCAGTGTGTGAGGATCTCTGGTATTAGATAGCGAAGCGAAGTATTGTTCAGCGAAGTATTAGCCGATTCAGAAGTAGCAACGAAGCCTCCAGTGAGTGGAAAGGAGTTCCGACAGTTGACTTGAGAATTGGCCGGGGTAAGAAACCTCTTAGTTTCATTTGGATTGTTTGTGAATAAAGGATTACCCACAGCCACGGGCTGTTTAATTAAGCTTTATCTAGCAGATCAGTTAAGAGATAGCGGAAAGTATTAGAAGGTGCCCCGACTGAGCTAGGCCGAAGCCTGTAACTATGATTTAGCTGTTCATAGTGTTTTCAGTTGTGTAAATTTAAGACTTGCTCCACTTCCCTTCAGCCATTATCACTTTAATAAACTTTGTTATTTTATCCTAAATTACTGAGTATGTCTACATTTAACCTCCATCACGACCAACCAAACGTTACAAATGACGCTCAGCATGCATGTAACGTTACAAACTTACATAAAATAAGGAGAGTTACAAGCTCACAAACTCACAAACACACAAACATACAAGTGAAGCTAATAAAAGCGTGTTAAAAATATTAGCAATCGTAATCAAAATACTATAAATTGTTGTGCAAAATATTATGATGAAAAAATATATTACAAAGATATGGCTAACTAGTTTTTTCAAGGATTTTTAAAAAATAATTCTAACATCATAGCTCACTACTAGACTATTTACGGAATTACATGTGTTTCTGTTCCCTTCTATAATATAATCATTATTCTGAAGTAAAACTCTTTTATTCAGATTTATTTGAAAGAAATGCGATATAGTGATTTCGAAAAAAAGGAAGTTTAATGTAGAAGATGGAAAAAAGGTAAAAAATAAAACAGGCAACAACTTAATATTTATACACTATTCCACTGAAATCTTTAAAAATTACATAACGATGCATTTTCTTAAAGCGACAGTTTTTCTCCCGCTATATCTTCAATGTCAAACGGGAAATTGAATAGCAGTTTTCATCATTATGCTTCAGATCAAATATGAGGAGAGTAAAAATACCCTTTTAAGAGGCTACACTAATTTAGAGTCTCTTAAGAAAGATAAAATAAAAGGCTATTTTTTGAAAGGAAGTATACATTTTGTTAAAATATATCACAGACATTGGATGCAGTATGTTATAAATTTTATTTAAATTTATTATATTTTTAAATTATGCAATATGGTACCATTTTTTCTCGTTGAATATACGTTTCGCGATAATCTTGTTATTATGTTTAGAAACATCGTCAAAAAATTATAAGTCTAAAAAGTATCCCACTAAAGTTTTTAAATGTATAAACTAACAAAGTAAGTAATATTAAATTGGTGTAAAATTATGGGTCATAATAATAACTTTCATCTGAATGCAATACTTTTCATTGTAGTATTGATTGAAATTTAGTTAGTAACTAGATTTTAAAATATTGAAGCTTATTTTCAAATATCTATGCAAAAGTTTTCAAAAGACAAAGCATTATCTCTCAAAATATAAAGTCATTTAATAAATATCGTCAACAAACGATGGGGATTTTCCAGTATGTCATTAAAAAAAGTACAGTGCGTGTCAAAAGTTTAAGCACAATAGCAATTTTCAAATAAAACTTCAAATATTCACATTATTTCCATATTTGTCTTGTATATGTTAATAATATCTATTTTAACACCATATTCATTGAAATTAACTTTTAAATTTTATTTCAAACCATGGAGTTTAAGAATAGAACAGAAATAACCGTGTCAAAAGTTTAAACACAAAATCGTTTTTATGCAAATTTTACAATTTGACGTAAGCGGTTGCGCACGCAAACAATTTCTGGGTGTAAAAGAAGCTGTTAGTTGTTGTTTACGAGTTAGTACATAATGCTTCGATCGAAAGAATTTTCAGAGAAGGAGGTGATAAAAATATGGAGTATGAGAGCAAAATCTAAGTCTGTTTCTGAAATTGCAAGTACATTAAAAAGATCCAAACGAGGTATTCATCAAATTTTGGCTCCTGGTAATAATTTCAAACGAAAATTTCGTTCAGGAAGGTCGAGAGTGATTAGTTTGCGCGAAGACAGCCGTATCAGAAATTTGGCTTCAACTGGTAATTACTCCCTTTTGCAAATAAAACATGCAGTTGGAGGACAAATATCGAAAAAAAACTGTTCACAGAAGAGTTTTGGAATTCGAATACATCAAATACCGTAAAATGGCTCGATTATCGTCTCAAACGACACCAAAAAGAAGCTAAATTACAATGGTCGAAAGAGCATATGTCATTTGGTGAAACGTAACTGAATGTCATATTCAGTGATGAAAAAAAATGGAGCCTCGATGGCCCTGATGGGTTTAAGTACTATTGGCATGATCTCCTCAAAGAACCTAGAAGTGTACTTAGCCGACAACATAATGTGGTTCTGTAATGGTGTGGGGGGCAATTTCTTTCAATGGTCAGACATCTCTAGCATTCATCAGTGGTCGTGAAAACTCTGAAAACTCTGAGACACTTGCCAATCATTTGCTTCCTGTTGCCGAGGTTTTGGGGGGGGGAGGAAAATGGTTATTTCAACATGAAAATGCTTCGATCCATACCTCAAACTCAACTTCATCGTGGCTTAAATCGAAAAAAAGTGCCTGTTTTGAAATGGCCGGCAATTAGTCCTGATTTAAACCCTATAGAAAATATGTGGGGTATTCTCACTCATGTAGTTTATCAAAATGGGAAGCAGTATTCTTCAGTTAAAGATTTGAAAGATGCCATTGAGAACGCTTGGTTTAAAATTGAACCAGAAACAATACAGAATCTCATTTTGCCGATGGAGGACCGTATATTTAAAGTATTTCAGCATAAAGGAGCAATAATCAAGTATTAATTTTTTTTAATTAATTTTTTGCTAAAGATTAAAAACTACTGTGCTTAAACTTTTGAGGCACTCATTTTTTATTTTGATAAATTTTATTATTTAAGATAAATTTTATAACATAAATCTGTTTACTATCTTTTTAAAACTACAATTTGTAGATTATGTGAAAAGGAAATTAACTTTCATTCATTAATAAAATTTTATTTTGAAATTTTCTGTTGTGCTTAAACTTTTGACACGCACTGTATATATATACAGTGGTGTGTACAAATTAAGAACGAAGCAGATAAATTAGTATAAGTGTTGAAAAATGCAACAGAACGGATTGTTTAAATAGTTTTCATCACTTGTCATTTATTTTCACATCTTGGAAATCTTAAGATATGATTTCGATTGATATGGGAATCGTTTACAAGATGATATATTAGAATAACAACATCGTTCTTATTTTTTTGCACGCCAGTGCATTTGCTACTTATATATCATTTTGCTACGTATATATCTTTTAGATTATCATTCGATTGTGTCAGCCGATTTTGTTGGTTTTCGTTCTAATTTTATTATTGCTAAGAAATTTTGAATACATTCAGTACACATGTCGATAATAATTTATAGCATTTTTGAAGAGTTTTTAAATATTCTCCTGATGCGGTATTTCTAACATCATTTACCAAAAAACATTCAGAGAAAATTAAACCGTTTAATCAGGTTTTAGATAGTAATGGTATTGACAATTGAAAATTTATCGTATGTGATAAAGCCTGACATGATGGTTAAAAATTAAGGTAATTTTCGAATTTAGTGATAAAATATACGTAACAGCTAAAATACATAACCATCGCAGTCTTCTATTATTTAATCTAAAACTTTTTCTTAAATTTTTGTCTGTAATTTATCCAAAATTTCCTGTATTATCCTGTAAAATAATTATAGATTCATGATATCCACCAAAAATAAAAACAGTGTTAGATTTTCTTCAGATTAACGTAAGTATGTAAAAATTAATCTCAATCGGATACGCAAAAGTGAGTTAAAATTAGAGTACAAATTTTGAGGTACAAAAACACACATACGAACTTTGAAGTTAAATCAAAACATAAAAATAACATTATTTTTGCTAAAATAAATTATAAAAAGAAACAAGCCCAAATCCTTACAAAATAAAAAATGTTAAAATACAATTACTTAAGTCAATCTAAAACTAAAGAAAAGTTAACTCAATTTTAAAACTTGTATAATTTTCTTCAAAATGCAAATACACATGAAATAAGTTCTTGAAATATTTTAAACACTTGATATGACATATGATCTCTTCAAAGAGGACGAACTCATTTCTGTTCACATGCAGAAAAATGGTATAAGTCAAGCATTTTTAAAGTTTATTAACTCGGTCAATTTTAGTATTATATAAACGGAGCTTCATTTCTTTCATTTATTAGAGTAATAGGTAAATTTTACTAAACATAACCTAGACTAAGGGACTGTTTAAAAATTTAAATTTTGCAATTTTTAAAGAAACATGATGTTTTTATTGACCCAAATCTTTTTTAAAATATTACTTTACCTCATTTAAATCATTTTTGTAATTGGAACTATGTGTCTATGACTAACGGTTTCGGAAATAGCTACCGTTGAGAACAGACACACTATACTTACTGGAAAATGAAAAACGCTATAATAAATATAGGTTTTCAATTATATTTATATTTTATTATTGCTTACTTTTTATCTTTCTTTTTTATAATTTCAACTTTTGATTAGAAGAAGAGTAATTTGCAACCGAATTGAAAATCGAATGGTATGGTACATAAAAATAAGTGTTATTATCGTGGCACAAAAATGTATGTAAAATTTTTACATAAACATTCTATGAAAAATTTACAATGTTACTTTAAATATCTTGTCATGTCTTTATAGATGTACATTACCTGTAGGCAAAATTTTGAAAGTGGATAAGTTAATCCCTAGAAAAAAAATGGATAGAATTTATTTCTCATAAAAGAAGGTCTCACTCCGTAGGAGATAAGCGTGCCAACATACCTCCATCCCCATAAGACTGTAAAATCAAAACCTACGTTAATTTGCTATGTTTTAAAAATATTACCTAATAATGAAGATTGAATGATAATATTACGGCAAATGGCGATCTTCTGTAATCAGACTACCATGCATTTTCCAACGCAGCCGTAGATTCTTGTGTTCAAAGACGCATATACCGCTGTAATTACAGTTGACGCTGTTTTTCTAATTAAGTGAAATCAAATACACACTTCTAAACTTCTTAAAATGAAACTAAATTGAAGTATAGTAACATGTGTGAAAAGAACTTTCCTATGACGGAATCTTTTCTTAATCTGAAAAAGATATTGATCCTATCAATATAAATGTACTGCAATATGCAAGAAAAGATTGTGTGATACATTTACACTTTTTAAGAAGGGAACCTTTCAAAACGCATTACTTTTCTTTCCTATGCAATTTCGTCTTTGAAAATTATACTGTAAAATATTTTTATATAAATACAACAAATAGTGATATATTAAAAAAACAAATATCGCAATAAATTCTAAAAGGTAAACTTTATAAATATGGTAATTATGAGCTAAGATAAGTATTTTTAGTTGGAACTCCTTGTACTAGACACATTTTTAACTAAATTGACGTAAAAATCAATATTTTGTCGAAATTTATTCGGCCAGGCTGGGGCCTAGATCTTATTTTTTTCCGGAACGACCCGGTCTCAAGCCGAACTTATAGTTGTTCTACCGAGCCGGTTCGAGACAATAACTTTTTCTGTTGAGGCTGGTCTTGGCTCAGGCCAATTTTTTTTTCTATGGCCAAGTCCGGGTCTAGGAATTTTGGCCTGCGCAGACCTGTATCATAGCCCGAATAGGGACTTCTGTTCTGAAATACTATTTCTATTACATTTCTTTCTATGTATGTTATGTTTATTTTATAATGGATCATTATTTATATGTAAATATCTAAATTATTATTAATACCCTTCATCCGTTTACATGGGTTGGATACTTAAACATCTGAAAATTTCGATATCGAAAACTCTTCTAAGACGAATTACATAGGAGAAAAAAAATCGGAATAGTTTAGCTCTTTTTTTTACCAGGTCTGACTTCTCTTGATTATATTATTTATTTTCAAATGGATTATTATATCCATTCTGCACCGAAAGAGAATTTTTCAGTTTAAAACAGGATTTAGTCATGCACAGATTCTTGTAAGAAAAGTTAGAGTATTGTATATCTCCAATCTACAGAAATATACATGTCTTATTTTTAAAAGGGAATTTTAATTGCTGAATAATGGCAAGTAAAAAATATATGTATTTTCGGCAAATATTCTTGACCCAAGAAAGTTGTTCTTTAAACAGACTTTTGTACGAATCAGACAGAGGTTGGTCAAAGATTTTCATACTAGACAGGTCATGATCATGCCGGTTAATTTCGTTTGGTACAGACTTCTAGGAATAATAAAGCACAAACCCAGACATAAGCCCGGTTATACCCGGTGAAAGCCACTAGAGAAAGCAAGCCCTAAGCAGGATCCAGAAAAACTGATGATCAGACTAGACTTGTCCTGTGTTCTTATAGACCTCTAAATATCATTGAATGGAAAAACCGTCTCCTTAAAGGCTGGAAAATTTTTAAATAAATTATGATCGTTCAAGATCACGATTTTTACTTTCTTCTATCTTTAAAAGAAGAAAGTATTGGATTCATGAAAATTTTTGACTTCCGGTTTTCGACGGATTTATACGTTTTAGAAGGTCCTGAACACGTTTTGACTATTTTTAGAAAATGTCTGTCTGTGAGTCTGTCCGTCTGACTGTCTGTCTGTATGTCTGTCTGTCTGTATGTGACAAAAAATTTGTGGGCGCTCTATCTCAAGAACTAATAATCGAAATTTAATAAAATTTTATATTCAGTTAGACCTTGATATGAATTAGTGCCTATTGGTTTTTGGTAAAAATTGGCCGGCAGGTGGCGCTGCTATACTACATTTTTCATGATTTTCAAGATTGCTATATCTCAAGAACTAATGCACAGAATTTCACCAAACTTTAGATTCTGTGACCCCTTGATATACATAGCCGCTGATAAGGTTTTGGTGGGAACTGCCCTATAGGTGGCGCTGCTATGCTACATTTTGCACAATTTTTGCGATAGCTATATCTCAAGAACTAATGCAGAGAACTTCATCAAATTTTAGTTTCTTTTACACTAGAATATATAACATAATTAGACGCTGATTACATTTTGGTATTACCCTTGCAACAGGTGGTGCAGCTATGCTGCATTTTGCACGATTTTTCCGATAGCTATATCTCAACAACCAACGCACAGAATTTCATCAAACTTTCGATTTTGTTACAAAATGGCATATAACATAATTACACAATGATTGCGTTTTGTTATAAATTTTGTTACATTTTGGTATTAACCTTGCAACAGGTGGTGCAGTTATGCTGCATTTTGCACGATTTTTCCGATAGCTATGTCTCAACAACCAACGTACAGAATTTCATCAAACTTCAGATTTTGTTACAAAATGACATATAACATAATTACACAATGATTGCGTTTTGTTATAAATCCTTCAACTGATGGTGCTGCTGTGCTATATTTTACACTTTTTTTAAAAACTAGCTATATCTCAAGAACTAATGCACAGAATTTCATCAAACTTCAGATTCTTTTACACCATAACATAATTAGACGCTTTTTTACGTTTTGGCATAAATTGTCCAAGATATGTCTGTGCTACGTTTTGCAAATTTTTTGTTATAACTATATCTCAAGAACTAATGGACAAAATTCCATCAAATTTCAGATTCTGTTAGGTCTTGACATAAATAGATGCTTATTAGGTTTTAGAATAAATTACCCTACATGAGGCACTACTAAGCTCATTTTCTCAGAATATTAATTAAATTTTGCGTTTTAGGCTTTTCGGATACCAGAATCTCATTAGGCTAGGTCAAATGTTCGAGGAAATTCGATAGTGGGTAACTTTCGGGTCACCACGTTTTTTTTTTTTTTTTTTTTTTTTTTTTTTTTTTTTTTTTTTTTTTTAATATTAAAATGTACTTATGAGATAAAAGAAAGTTTTGGGATTGACACATCCAACTAGTTTTTCTTTTATTCAGCTTACGTTCGCTTATCGCAAAGAGAGTCATGTTAACTGTAGTTCTCAGAATGTGAACAAAGCTTGTACGTATTCATTCAGTGAGCGTGCTCATGTTCCACACTGAATGAAATGTAGTGAAGAAGTTACGTAGACACATTTATCTCCTTCAAAATTAACTTCAAAAGTTATAAGCTTTTTTTTTATATAAAAGAAATCTAAAAACTATCACTGTAGTTTAAAATGCATAATAAATGAAATGGAAATATATGTTTAATGCATGTAGAAATTTTTAAATCTATTTTTCAATTAATTTCTCTAGAAACTTTGCAATGAAAGTAATAATTATTTTTTCTTTTATTTAAAATACATGGATTTTAAAAGGAAATCACTTCCATTGAAAATCTTAAGGCACAAAAATGTAGATAAATGGATCCCACTGATGTATCATGCCTTTTCCTTAAATAAAACTATTTGAAAATTATTTTTATTAATGACTAGACTTTGTCGAGAGAACTCATTTTAATAATGAATCCTTTCAGTATTTTTTACAACAGTAGTCAGTTTATCATTTGACTTGGAACTAGATTAACAATATTATTACAAATGATTTAACTGGAATGACAACCAAAGAATAGGATATCATTCATCGACTGCCTAAATAGCTACGTATTTTTAAAACGCCCTATATGATATATTCTTATAAATGGTGCGTTATACAAGCTATTATTCGCGGATAAAAAAAATAATCTGTCTGAACTGGTCGTTCTCCATAAATCTTTTTTGATTAAATATTTAATAGCAAGAATTCAGAATAAGTACTTTTAGCACAAAGGGCCTGAGTTCTAAATAAATCAAAATAACTTTTCTTTTCTTATTACTATTATTTATTTACACAGAAGAAGTTTGAAAACTTTTTAAATATTTCAAATCTTTTCAAGGGTTGTTTCTAAATGCATAATACTAGAAATTTATAGCGAATATTTTGTAAAAAAAATTTACAGAACAAATATACATTTTTTTCATTATTTTAAGAATACTTTTTTGAAATATGACAAGGTTTCTGTAAATGTTTAAAAGTTGTATTTCATTTTAAAGAAAAAAATAAAGTAAACATTCTGACTTTGTATCTTTGAAAATCAATTCGTTTTTCTTTTATGAAGAGATTTTTTTTAATGCTGCAAATAAATTGAAAGAGATTTCGCTTTTCTGTGACATATGTACAAATAATTCGAAAATAGGATTTTTATTTAAGGAATACTAATGAGATTCGTTTTATCTTTCTTATTTTATTTTACGCGGGACATTTTATGTAAAACATGAAGTTTATATAAGGGAAATTTTTAAATCGAAAAATACTTGATCGTTTTATTTTAATTTAATTTGTTTATACTATTTTCATAAAATCATATTTATAATTAATAGTTATAAGCAAATATTCTGTTGTAACAATTTTATGCGCTTGATATATTTAAATATAAATATTGCTCTTCTAGGGAAAGCATATCAAAAACCTAATAAATATCTAAAGTTAATGCAAAATTTCAGAAAACAATACTATTTAATAATATTATATAATTATTGGATAGATTTGAGAAATAATTTCAGCTCATATTATGAGTTTTTAGGAGACCATTTTCTCTCTATAAAAAAAAAAAAAAAAAAAAAAAAAAAAAAAAAAAAAACTCCCGCTGTCACCGCTGCTGACGTTGAGATTTTTGTGACCGCGGATCTTTCTTCGTTAATATTAAGAAAACGTCTGCACACAAAAATACGAATTCGTTTAAAGGGACTTAGAAACTTTACAAACTTTAGAAAATTTTATTATTTAAGTTGTTGCCAATTTGTAAAAACAGCAAAAAAAAAAAAAAAAAAAAAAAAAAAAACTTACAAATCAGAATTAAATGATCAGATACGTGGCTTTTTGAACGCATTTTATAATTTTAGAATTAAATTTCGATAAAAAATATTTATACACTTGTACTTTATTTTAAATAGCAAATAAAAATTCATATTTATTCTGACGTCACAAGAATATTGCTTATTTGGGCTTATTTTATCTTAATGCATTTTGATTTTATTGATGCCATTTTTTTTTCACTAAAATAGAATAGAAAATATGTTTTTATTTTAATATTAATAATTAATATTCGTTAAGCATGAAAATACGTATATAAAGTACGTATGCAAAGTTCTTTCGGATTAAAGTGACCACATGCTTAGTTTAAAGTGCATTTTTACCTTGACACATGTAAAGAGAAAAAATCGATTTCATGGTTCAAAATGATGTAATTTACAGTAATTTTAATTTCTGGGATGGAAAAATTATTAATGGAGGATTATTTCATCTTGATGATATGTTCTCTGTGGCTTAAAAAAAATAATTTTATGCAAAATATATTAAATTTTTAATGAAGAATTTTAAAAAGTAAATAATTTTAAGGAAATAGAAAATGGTTTTACAACAAGAAAGATTTTATGTAAGGCCTATATTTTATAGACATATTTTTTGTAAGTTTATTGTCAATTTATTTAATAATTCCTTATTATCGACCAAGTCTTACTGCTTTTATTATAGAATTCTCTGTTATCACCAAAAATTAATAGCCTACTTTTAAATAGCAGACAAAACTCAATACAATTTTTTAGAGTTGTATAACGTTGGTGACAATCAACGGCACTACCCGTTTCACTTTTATCGTACTTATATTACTTCTAAATCTAAATACTGTACATGTCCAATTCTGGCATGAGAAAACAGGAATAAAATTAACTTAAGGATAAAATTTATTTGAAAACTGACTCTCAATTTAACGACATTTTATATTATATCCAAGCATGAATTATTTTTCAAATCTATTTATCTATTTTAACCAACTTAAAGAACAAAGGAAAAAAACGATAAATTGCAATGTACAAAATTTGATTATGTATAAAATACAGCATTTTGGCACTAAACTGAAAAATTGAAATCTGCTAACCAAAAAAGACAGATATTCAATCTATGTATGACATGACAGTATTATCATATCACATTGCTTGAAATATTTTTCGAATCAGACTATGCTAGGAATAACATTTCATTATCTTTTAAGAATCCATAGGATATCTTTTATAACAAGGAAATCATTCCCGTTTGCGGAAATGGTTGTAGCCATCCCGATTATAGAAAGGCAACGAGGAAACCATCTAAAGAAATTATCATTCGAAAGTATTAAAATTCTGTTTCATCTCCAAATTGTCCTAATATTAATGAAAATATAATTTTTTCCCAATTTTAGATAAAAATTAATTAGTTTAAAACAATGGATGAAAATGAAAGATAAGCTTCAATTTCATTTCAGAAGAAATGAAATTGAAAAGAAGATTGATTGATGAGGCGTTTTAAAACTTTTTTTAACATCGAAATGTTTTTTAGAGTGCTGTATCTGAAAGGTGGTGGACGAGCGTAGCTTATAGGGAGCAGAACCCTTTAGTATTATCTATTTTTTTTTTAAATCCTATAACATAACAATACATTTAATTGTCTGGCGATTGCCGAAAATATAAGATAGTTTCAAGATGCTATGATATTGATATGAACTACATTGTTTATAAATACAATAATAAAAGAATAATAGCGTGTGTGCACGAATATATTAAAAAGATTAAAAAAAAAAAAAAAAAAAAAAAAAAAAAAAAAAAAAATGGAAGTCAAAAATATTCCATCATTATTCATTAAGACTTTTAACTCAAAAATATTCAAAAGTATTTATAAATATTTTATTCCATTATGTAACACATAACACTATTAAACAATTGCATTTTTAAGAATATTAGTTTCGCTGTTTTATGTAATGTATTTGAAATGTTAAACAGTATATTTTTAAAAATTTTATTCATTGTAAAACTTGTACTGTCAGATATTGTTAAGAAAAAAAATATGCGTCGTAAGTTTGGTTATTTGGGTCAAAGGAAAAGATCTATTTCTACTTCTATTTCGATTTGTTCCAGAACTTCAAACAGCATTTGAATGTCATTTTGTAACTTCCGCTCAATAAAAACAGTCATGCATAACAAATCATTTAAAAAAATATATAGTGGACATTTTCATATACTTTATTCACCGACATAAAAATAAACTTGACAAATTTAAATGGAAATTTTTCATGTATTTGTTTTTAGCAGAGCGAAAGATATCTGAGACACTTTCGACACATATACATTCTCAGTAAATGATATAAAAAATCAAACATATTACCATTTCTTTAAATACCAATTAACTGCAAGGAATAAAAGATGTTAAACATGGTAAATTCCAAAATGCCACTCTTTTCTTCCTTTTAAATAATTTTTCTAATTGGACATCTTTTGGACAACCTTTTTGTTTTCTTAAATAGCTTTTATATCTATTGTGGATATAATGGAAAGATTATTTTTTTTCCTGCAGGCCATCATTGAGTCCATACGGAAGAAATTCACATAATTAAAATAATTATATAGTAAAGCTATAGTTAGAAATGCATTTCTCGAATCTATTAAGATGCAAGTTTACTTTTATTGGATTTAACTACTTCATTACTGTGCAGATTAAATGCTTTTTAAAAATTTTATAAAGTGTTAAGAAATTTCTGGCTCAAAAATTAAAAACTTAACAGTAATTAGAAGTTAATTTGTTCTTTTGAATGTTTTTCTTTCATTTTGTGAAAAGAATTATAAGTAATCTGCTTTATTAGATTAAAAAATATATGTATTTAAATTTGTAAAATATTTAAAGAAAAAATATATTTTTCTCAAAGCAGTAAAATACGTCTTATCCAAAAAAGAACATGTAAACGAAATAACTTTGATTTTTTTTTCAAGATATTCGAAAACCCTGTTTTAAAAAGAATTTGTTCTCGAAATTAAATACTTTTTATAGTGAAAATATCTTCCTTCAACTGTCATCACCATAGTGCTTAACTACTGTTAGCGGTCTCCAGACTACTCCTTTTTAGGTGCGTTCGTAATTATGTAAATACATAGCAACTATAGTTGTAGTTCAGTCCGTCCATCTGTCCGTCCGTCCGCATATAAAAACGCAAAAACTACCCAACCGAAACGTTTGAAATTTAAAATATATTATTATTACATAATTTTGTCGGGTCATTCCAATTTTTGTGAAAATCGGATGCATAGATCAATTACAGGAACAATCAAGTATTCCATTACATTACTGTCTATGGGGGAAAAAGTTTGAAATGCATTTCAATCGTTTTAAATTTAAAATACATAATTATTACATAATTTTGTGGAGTTATTTAAAATTTTATCAAAATTGGATGCATAGTTCAATGACAGGGGCAATCAAAAGTATTCCGTTACATTACGGTCAATGATTAAAAATGTTTCAAATGAATTTTAATGGTGTTACACTCATTCTAACATAATAAAATTGATATGCATCTATAAAGTACATATTATACTATACATTTTGCATAATATGTGGTGCAAAGAAAATTTGTTATTGATTTACAAGACCACACAAAAGTATTCGATTACATAATGGTACAGTGAGAACATTGTTTGGTAAACATTTTAATTGTAATTAACTATTTACAATTTTATGAGATTGATATATGAGAGTGGTATTTTTAAAATTTCGTTATCGTACGAACGCACCTCATTTGCTACGCTTCACGTGCAATTTCCAAATTGTTTCAATTATTAATATTTAAGAGAATACAAGACTAGGTATAATTCTATGGGAAATATACGAGCTTTGTAAGATTTTTATTATCAGATATGGTTAAGGATAAATTATGGATAAAATTTTGTGAACGCAAGTTTGGTTATTTGGGGCAAAGGAAAATATCTATTTCTATTTCTATTTCGAATTGTTCCAGTACTTCCAACAGCATTTGAATGTCATTTTGAGCTTCCACTCAATAGAAAAAAGTTATGCATAATAAATCATGTCAAAAAATATAGTGGATATTTTTATATACTTTATTCCCTGACATAAGAAGAAACTTGCCAATTTAACTGGAATTTTTTCATGTATTTATTTTTAGCACAGCGAACATATTTGAAACTACATTTTTTGTAAATGAGATAAAAAATCAAATATGTTTTCATTTCTTTGAATAGTATTTAATTCCGGGACACAAAAATCTTCAAATTTTCTAAAAAAATGTTTATAGCGTTAAAAATTCCTCTGATTTTTTTTTTCTGCTTAAAATGAAGTTAAATCCTGTATCTTATCTTAAGTGAAACAGGAAATAGTAATTTTTTTCGTTTTCAAAATCCAGCTTTCAAACAACGGTTGTCATGGAAATGCGTTTTTCTTCATGATGGGTTTTATCACATTTACTTGAAGTCAAAAACCGTAAAAGATAAACGATTGAAACTTGGAACATGTCTTTTTTTATTTTAAGGATTAATAATTCGATATTATTCTCTATCATACACATTTAACACATAAATTAATTATTTTGAAAACTTAGCAATTTTATGTTACATTTTCATAAAAATTTTTGCGTCATCCAAGCGACAGAGTACATAATCATAAAAAATTTCCTGCTATAAAATTATTTATTATCACAAACTTTACATGGAAAAATGATGAACTGTTAATAAAGCGCAGATTACCCATAAAAAAGGTGAAGCTCTTAAACAAATTATAATACTCTTTTAAAGTGAAATCTTAGCACATTTATGTTAAAATGCAGGTTTAAATAATAATGAATACCGTAAACATCTTCAGTAATTAAAAGTCAATTTGTCATTTGTCATCGGAGGACGTCAAAAGGAAAAAAATTACGAAAGAAAAAGCCGAACGATATTGAAGGAAAAGAATTTTATTCCTGAATTTAAAAAGCGATATTAAAGCTAAATGAAAATTTTATGACCAAATAACATATTTTATAAATACTCAATACCGATCAAAAATACTCAATTGGAAGCATGCTAATTTCGAATTTTTTTTTTAAACCATATATATTGGAAATTTTTTTATGTAGAAAATAAAATTATTGTACTTGCGCAGTGCAGAAATTTTACGAGATAAAATACTATACAACATTGTAATAAGCTATTTAAGAAATGTGCAACACAATCCAATTTAATTCGACAATTTGGCAGATTTTTAACGTTGTATTTTTTATATTATATAATTTACTCCATCAAAACTTAAAGTTATATTTGATTTATTGACATTCCATCCAGTTAATCTTTTAAGCATAATTTTAATAAAAATATGATTTTTAGAATTCATTTTTATTAAAAAGGAGATATAACTATTAGAAAATATTTTGTGTTCGAAGTTTTTAGGAATAACGCAATTTATATTGCGGACTTTTGCATTAATGAAACTTTAAAGGAAGACAAACACATGTACATGTTATTATTAAGTGAATACATGAAGAAAGAATCTTAATAGTTAAATTTCTTTATACTTTCATACCCACCATAAATTTTCTTTACAATGTTAATCACAAGCTAATGAATTGAGCATTCGACTACATGTTTTCTGAACCGATGACTGCAGTTTCAGTTGGCTCTTGTTAACTTGAAATAAAGTAAATCGAATCTTTACTTAATACGAATTAAACAAAAAATACCGAATTTTTCAATGACAGAACAACTAAATTTTTAATTATTGGAACTCATTTTCTATTAACTACGTTTAATTCGAACTAACGGGAATTCCGTATTTTTCCTTATTTTTTTACGAACTTTAGATTTTTGAAATAATTTTATTACTTTCACTTTTGTCAGAATTGTTCTGAATTAGTATACATATAATCCCATACGTTTGATAGTCTTTTTTGCTAATGCTCCGTCTGTCTATCAATGACACCTACACTCTTTCTTCTTCTGCGCTTGTTCCCAGGGTTTTACTAAGGCAGGGACATGCGGGGTAATTGCCCCGCCCCCCCTCCCGACGGACAGATATAAATTTTTCGTTAAAAGAGTGTCAAATGATAAAAAATGGTCAAAAGTGACCAAAATTCTTTTTTTTACCAATATTAAGAATCTCTCTTTTCCTACCCCCTCTGTTTTCGCACCCAATGCCTCCTTAAGGCATCACATTTATCCTCATATTCCTGTAATCGAAAAAAACTGTTTTCTATAATTTTTAAAGTTCTCTTTCCGCTGCTATTATGTATATAGATGTAAATAGTACTTGGTACGAAATTTATGTACACTTACAATAGTTATGAATTTCAGTTTTAGTCGCTTTAGTACAATTTACTAAAAATTTTAAAATAGAAGGGAGAGACCTAATAATGTTTGTTCCAGGACCCCCACTGTCTAAGGCGAGCCATGCTTGTTCCTAATTCTTTCTCAATCATTTGACCCGGTGACATTCCGAGAAAACTACAGGATGGACATCTGATAAAGATAGGAGAAATCTGTTTTATCATTATACCCTATCGGCAATATAGGAATCGAATTTTTCAGTTAGTGTTTTCTACATAAGACATGTTTTTTAGAAAGGAAAAGATTTCGTTTCTTTAAAATACGGCTTTACATAGAATTATAAATCTTTAACTTTAGAAGCTAAAATAGAAAATTTTATAAAGATACACTGAAAAAAAGCTGCAGCAGAGATTCCAAACAATGTCCTAAAAAACAGACTTTATTCCTATATCAACTGACTTTGCCATTTCATTAACGGTTTTTGCCCGTAAAACACAAAAAATTATGGAAGTTGACCGTTTGTGTGAGAAAAGTGACATATTTCGTAAATTGACTGGATAGTTCATGGTAAAGTACCGTAAATGTACAATTTTCTTTTTTTTAAGTGTAAGATGTGGCCGGTTTAAGACAAAGATTGCTGCAGAGCACGGAATAAAAACAATTTGTTATCTACTTACTCGAAAAAAAATCATCCTATAATCGTGGGAAAATGAAAGATTTGCTAAAGGACGAAAAAGTTTGAGAAAAAAAGTCCATGAGGATTTTGAATATGCTTTACTTTTATGGACAAAGAAAGCTCTGGAAAAAAATGTAACTTTGAATGGATTGATATTGGAAACTGAAGCAAAACAATTTTCTTTGCTCATGGGTATTAAAATTTTCAAATGCAGCGAAGAATGGCTGACATGTTATAAACATTGATATAACATCATACACAAAATTATGCGTGGCGGAAGTGGTGCTGTAAGCCTCACTGTTTGCAATGGATTCTACGAAAAGTTACCCGAACTCATTTCTACTAATGCAATGAAACACAAGTATAATATTGATTTAACTGTGTTGTTTTACAAACTTCTTCAAAAAAAACTTGATAAAACGTTCACAAGTGACAAACATTTGAAAAGACATGATAAATATGATGGTATTTGTGTAAGTTATTAGTAAATCGACTAAACCACGTTGCTTCAAAGGAGTTAAAAGACTATCTGTTGATTATGTGAAAAATCCCAAAGCTAGAATAACGCGTGAAATCTTTTTGCATCAGTTTGTTAAAAGAGCTGGATTAAAAAAATTGTCTGCAAAATAGAAAAATTCTGTTGCTGCTAGATAATGTGTAAAGTCATTGTCTACTATGAACACTGAATTATGTTTACTATTAATACTGAATTCTATAAAAATTAAATATTTATCACCTAATACTACAGCACAGCTGCAATCGATGGACCAAGGTATAATTCAAAATTCATAACTCACTATCGTAAATGGGTTCTAGAACAAATTTTATTTTCGATTGCTATTAAAGAAAGCTACGTCATAACGTTACTCACGGCCATCAACATATAGATTCATATGGACGCGAGACGTCATACAACCTGAAATAATAGTAAAAAAATGCTTTCGACAAGCAGGATTTAACTACCCATCTAAAAAGAATGGTCGTAATGCAAATGACGAAAACAACACAGACCTTTCGAAGAAATAGACTTTGCAGGCTTTTCTGAAAAGTTCCAGTAGCAGCTGACCCTATGGTAGAATGTGCGAGACACTGCGATGGGCGTCGCAGACTTTTAAGGATACCTGCAGACTCAGCGATGCCACGGACGCGCTATAGTACGTAAATTACGCAAAAAATCGGTGATGGGACGCGTAATTTCGTCAAAATATCACGGAATTATTTATCTGTAATAATCAGGAGACTTTAAGGGTCTTTAAATCTAAAAGTAATCTTCAAATATCTTTGGCTTTCTATTTTTAAGTTAATATTTTGTATTCAACTATGCAACGCGCAACACAATTAGAAGGTAATTTTTAAATACTGTTTCAACGTTTGTTCAAAATTAACTAAAATGTTAAAATTTAAAAAATAACTTTTTTAATTTTGCGAAATTTGGAAAATGGAAATTTTCAGTCTATGTAAAATTCTTAATTTAAAATATTTTTGAGAAATGATTGAATTTTTGAAAATGAAAAGCAGCCATTTGGAGAGATGAATTTCTATTTTTAAAGGTTACATAGCTCCAAATACCATTTCATTGTCTTTTGAATTGCTATTTAATAAAAGAGTAATTTATAATAAGTCATTAAAATACATATGGTAGATATTTTTACATAATATCACAGAAAAGACTCGGAAAAACTTTTACTATTAAAAATTTTCATATGCTCACAATGAAAGGCATTTAACAAATGGAAGGAGTAATAAATCCTTTTTCACAATTTCTTAGAAGTTCATTCAACGATAATGTTCTTAAAATCCAAAATTAAATCTCAAATATTCTTCGTTTGAATTTAAGAAGCTCTTCTAGTTTGATAATTAACTTTTCCATACTATCTTTAATAACATTACTTGACATAAAAAATGATTGTTTTTGAAATGTCTATCAATGTCCAGATTTCAGTCACAATAAAAGGATATTAAGTCCCCTTTTATAAAAATAATTTGCAATTGTTGAAAAAGAAATAAATTCTAAATGTAATTTAAATATCCATTAATGTCTAATAGTACAAATGTCGTATTCGAAATCGTTTAAAATATTCATTTTTCAATTAGTTAGTTAAGTGCGTAATTTTAATGCTTCCAAAGAAGATTTTTAAGCTCTTAAATTCTTTTTAAATGAGCTCGTACATTGAAGCGAATGTTTAAAAAAATTATCAAAAGTAAAATGAATGTGAACTTTCATTGTTTTGTTGAATTTAGCACAGATTTGGCATTTTATTACGCAGAAAACTATTGAAAAAGCCTCATTAATTAAAAAAAAATAATTATTTGAAGTGTTTAGTTTAAATATAACTTCTTTTGTAGAAATGGAAACGATATCTGCAAATGATTAAAATAGCAAATAAAGCCTTTGTACAAAAATGCTTAAAGATAGAAAACCAATGATTATAAATGCACAAATAAAGTATGAAAAGGAAGCAAACAGCTGTTTCGAATCTACTAACGAGATTCTTACTCAGTGCGAAACTCAGCGAGCTACGTTTCTCTCAGTTTTGCTTTCTCTCTCGCTGAGTTTTGCACTGATGAAGAATCTCGATAGTTGATTCGAAACAGCTGTTTGCTACCTTTTCATACTTTATTTGTGCATTTATAATCGTTGGTTTTCTATCTTTAAACAATATATGATTGTTGCATTTAAACCTTTTTTGTCGCATTAATAGTAGTTAAAACCTAAATTAGAAGTTTATAACACTAAATGTGACAAATGCTATTTATATAGACCAATTCATCTGCAAATATTCATTTAATCCTTTGCTGCCATGATAGAAATTGTTTCATAGCTACCGTTAGTAGTGTCTAAGGCCGCTTGATGAAGTATAAATAAGGCGATTCATTAATTCATGGGGTACTAACTCTGCACTAAACTTTGTGTGCAAGACTATTAAAATTTAAAATCGCTCATTCTTTAGCGTTAGTACTAGAGTTTAATGCGAAACAAAATTTTACAAATATTTATAGTTCAACTAAGAATTTCAATCTTATCAGCGGCAATTTTAGAAGGAAGTGGTATTTGGGACCTCTAACTGCAGTTAACTGTTAAATATTTGTCACTTAAAGTTCTGCATTCGATAGCGAATATTAATCGTAAATTCCACAGTACTGCAATTTGATATATCGTAACTTCAATAACATATACTTTTGTCTGCAATATTGTGATAATGAAACATTATGCATGATTACCATGGACAATTTAAAAAGGAATCGAAATGGGATATTGATTATCAAGAAAAATCTTAGTTTGTTAACGAAAAATACAAATTTACTAATGGATGATTTAAATAAACATAGAAGTTTAAACTTTTGATCGGTGCGAATTCACATCAATGTGAAGTTTACCGATTAAAAGAGCTTTTACAATATACTTGTCACTTTGTAACAAGAATATTTATTACATAAAGCTTAACTTATTTAAAAAATTCTGTTAGACAATTGCTTCTTTTGTACCAAAATCTGCCACCAGATGGCAGTACCAGACATTTTTCTGTTTTAACTGGAACAGAACCTTTTAGAACAGTTTAGTTTAAAATGTGACTCAAGTGGTAGTAGACAGCAAAATGTTGTCAAGGATTAAGAATCCATTATTATACATTATGATTCCAAAGGAATTTACTATTACAAATTACTATTTATCAAGAACTGCTTCAAACTGAAGCTAATATATGTTTTCAAAGTTATTTTTCTTTATTTGTTGTGTTTCTGTAAATATTGTGAAGACTGTGCATCTGTTCTTTTGTGTTGTGAAATATTCCAAGTATTTGTTCATCATTATTCTACTTTATTTCTTCAAATAAATGTGTGTCAACTAAAAGGTAAAGCTTTTAACTCTTTTTTCTTATTGATGAACTCACTTATTCACGCCTTATGGAATAACATTCCAACGAATATTTATTACATAAAGCTTAAGTTATTTAAAAAATTCACATTAAGAAATTTAGACTATAAATAGATAAAATAATCAATAACTATAACAATTTGATTTAAACAGCCCTGGTTATTCCCAAGAGAGGCCGAGTGTAAATATTAATTTGCCAATCCCCCTCCCCCTTTTCCATACATTTTTCACAAAAAATTGAACATTTCCTATTACTTAGAACGTATATATGGAAACCTAAATACTCATTTAGATAAACATTGTTTTTTTTTACCTTATTCTATTCTAAAAATAGAAAAAGTTTCTTATAAAGTGAAAAAGGATGAAATCAGAATTAAAATATCAGGTTTTAAAAAAGTGTAAAAAAACCTCATATCTAGATTATAACTGATCTGAATCGTGCTTTAATCAAATTCGGTATTTAAATTACCAAACATTTTAATGTTTCTAAAATTAACTTGCCTTATCTCATTAATACTATTTTAGTGTTTGCAACTATAAAAGATTTTTTCCAAATTTCCATTATGTAGAAGTATTGGGAATCCTTATCATAATCTCATTCATACTTATTCTCGAGTATGCAAAGAATTATAAAAATCATGAACAGATGTGTACTCCCACTGATAATACAAGAGAATTTAAACTTGACTATAATGTGTATAATTTAACCCTTTGCACTCAAGAGGTGATTCTCACTGACCTCTAGTGTCCTGCGTAAATGAGTGCTCAAAATGCTCTAGATACCAGTATTTTAAACTAACTTTTTTCGCCTTGTCTGATAGCCGAAAAAGCTGTGATAAAAGATGGCAAAATAAAGTGTAAGATATTAATGGTGTCTCAAGTGTTTGACGTTCCGATTTACGAGGGACGCTGACAACACTAGTGGTGAATGAGAGTCACCTCTCGAGTTTAAAGGGTTAATTGAAACAAAATTTCCTTGCAACTAACTTCATGTGATAAAGCACCAAATAAACTCTTATTAGGTTATAACCTTTTATGTACTTCAGGAATTATGGCGTTAATTTTTCGCAAAACAATTCTCGCTAGAAAAGGTCAGTTGATGGTAAATTTGCAACCACGAAGTATTTTAAACACCATAAAACAGAAAATGTAAATAAAAAAATAAATAATGTATTATTTAAAAAAATTACCCTTTTACCTTTTATCATTTAATAGCATACTATTAATTAAATATAGTTATATTTTGAGAAAACAATTTAGTAATCTCTATAAGCCAGTTTAAATAGAGCTTTTAATTTCAAATGCCATTATTTAAAAAAGCGAGTAAAAATTTTCCATTATTGCAATAAATTCATAAATACGCGCCTTGTATCAAGCGTAAATGAAAGTCACTAAACTTTTAATAATCGAGATTTACGTAGAAATAACGGTTCTACCTGGTTATTCCGTCTACCAAATATTTAATGCCAAAATGTAAGATTAAATACCAATAATAATGGGTGATCATGAATGTCACATTCAATGACATTAAATACGATACACGTGTTTAAAAAGTCATTAAGAGGTTTTAATTTCGATTTTTTATTTGTATTTTTATTAATATTCTGTTAATTATTTGTTTTTTCGTCCTTTAAAATAAAAATTATGTCAGATTAAATGCCAATAATAATGGGTGATCGTGAACGTCATATTCAATGACATTAAATACGATACACGTGTTTAAAAAGTCGTTAAGAGGTTTTAATTTCGATTTTTCATTTGTATTTTTATTAATATTCTGTTAATTATTTGTTTTTTCGTCTTTTAAAATAAAAATTATATCAATATGTGTAATTTGGCTTTTAGTTTGGCAATTTGTATAATTTGGCAAAATTGGTCAACGGGATAACCAAGTAGTACCGAAATAACATATTGCAACATAATTTTTTTTGTAACTACATGAATTGTCATCATGAAATTAGGCAGAATTTTTTATGAACATTTTATATTTATAAAAGCGCAGTATTTTTTTAAAAAATATTTTTTATTTTCATATAATTCATTATACACAGGTAGAGATATTTTTTAACAAAGCGTCAGATAAAGAAAAGCAACGAGTAATGTGTTTATAAGAATTTGTTTACCATTTTTGTTGCACGTCAACGGTCATAAATAGCTAAGAGGAAAATAATTATTGAGGAAAAAAAAAAACTTAATAACTATTTTTTAATAAAAAATAAGAGCTTAAGTCTGACACGTTAAAATTTAAAACTTAATAAAGTGTTAAGATGATAAACGACATTTTTACAACAATTAATTAAACTTCCGTTTTATTTTTATTCAAATGCACCAAAGTATTAAATAGTATCTTGTGAAAAACATGAAAAGGATATTTTTTGAAATAATCAATATAAATAAATATGTTTATCACACATCAAAACTTAAAAACACATTTTGCAAATTAAATGCTACATAAACGATCAATATTATAATATCAACTAATTTTGAAGTAAATTCAATATCCGATTTTTTAAAATGATTATAAATAGTTTCTTAGTTTATGATATTTTATTTTTAAAAGAATCTTTGCTATATTTTAAATGTGACTCGTTAGGAGAACAATTGGAAGAAAATAAGAATTATTATTATGAAGATACTTATCATGAATATACAGAATATTTGAAACAGAAAAGAGTATAAAGTGAAACTAATTTTTAAAAGACTAGGTTTTCAATGAAAAAAAATGAAGTATTTTAAAATGAGTAAATCAATGTACTCACAGTGTATTGAGTACATCTGGATAAAAAATGAATCTGCGTTTTCTCAATTTTGATGCATCACATGTTATCAAACACAAACAAAATGATCATTTTGTAATGGTGTTTGATTCACTAATGGCGTCATAAAATTGCTTATTAAATTAAATATTAAATTTTTAACAGTATTTGAAAACAGCTTAATAGTGCTTGCAAACAATATTTTTGTCATAAAAGTGTTCGATTTGTGTGTTTTACTATAAAATTTCCTTTTTAAAAAAAAATAAATAATCATGGTTTTTGTTGGTCATTTTCAATACATTTTTACTTTAATTTATCGGCTCAGGTGATTGAGCATAATGATTCGTATTTGAACACAATCATAGAATTAAAAATAAGTATATGTGTTTCTCAATTTTGAGCACATTTGGATCGGAACTATTTTGAGTTATGTAATGTATTTAAAAGTCAGTATACTTTTTACTCAATTTTGAGAGCCCGTGTTAAAATTATTAATTTAAAAGTAATTTTTAAAAATGACTTTATATACTACAAAGTGCAAGAAGCTTTTTTCTTTAACCCTTGTGACTCACCAACTCCGATTTCTGTTACATCAGCTCAAGTATTATAATAAATCCTTTTAGACAAAAAAAAATAAATAATCGAACATAATATTAAAAATATTGATTGAAAAATCTTATTCTAAAAGCTACAATAAATAGAAAACTATATACGTCTCATGCTGTCAATTGTCTAATTCAAAGCTGTAAAGTTTACGATATTATATTTGTAAAAAAAACTACTTTTGGACACGGTCAAAGGCTTTAAATAAATTTTTTTAAAAACGATGTTCATTTTAGTAACAATGACGTGAAACATTTCAAATAATAAATAAAACTTTTTCAAAGAAAATAAAGTCAGTACCGTCGTCTGATAAAAATTGTAGGAACATTTTATACTAACTGCTGTGTTGAAAGACAGAAACAACAAATAAAATCTTTTTTTAAAACATATGCATAAGTGACATTAACTGTAAGTATGTTGCAGGTATGCGATACGGTTATACAAAGTGCTCATATATGCTCGATATGAAAACTCAATTGTTGTTCTCCACCTTTATTTTTAAAAAAGTGTCGAATAACAACTCACTTGATACAATATCAAATATTTCAATCGCCAACACTGGCATGCTTTCATAAAAACAGTGTTTACCGTAGGAAAAAACGCAAACGAATATAAATAGCGTCAAAACGTTGAGAAATGGTCATTTAAATAAAGAAGAGAAGAGAAATTCAGGACCCACATACACGGCAAGAACACTTCAGTAAAATTATAATTTAATGAAAAATCTCGCATTTCTTTAGTTGCTATGATTACAGGAATGCAATCAAACTAATATATGTCTTTACAGGTATTTTAAATATTAAAGTGCTTATGAGGTGAGAAACATTATTAAATTTTTATCTACTAATTTTTTGCCAAGAAACCTCTGCAATAGGATATTACTCACGGTATTCATCCTCTACATTACTTTCAAATGTTGACTATATCTTCCTGTCATCTTTTCGTTCTAAATTTCTTTTCTAGCTTTAAATTAAATAATCTCACCTATTAGCGCCAGTTGGAATAATTTAAAAACAGACTCTTAAATTATTCAAAAACAAATAAGAAATAAGAAAGTGAACTTTATTACGTTGTTAAATAACCCTAATGGTTTCACATCAAGTTTAGAATAGAAGAAAATAACATAAACAATAATCAGAACGTTGCCATTTTCAGAAAATAAACTTACAAAAAACTGCTAGCACTTTAGCTTTTACAGACGATAAAATATTCTAAAACTCACTCTTTTTGTAGCATTGTCTCGTGTCATGATTTGTTATTCAGGAACTCACTACAGTGAAAGGTCATCTCTAAATTTATTTATTTTATTTTATTTATTAAAATTAATTTCTTTATTCTATTCAAAGGTTTGTATTATAATTAAAATGTTTTGCTTTTGGTTGTCTATATAGGCATAATTTCTTCTAAACTTTCTTTTCTGCAGTTTGAGTAAGTAGATACAGCTTGAACAACATATAGCATTTCAATATATGGATTTGGAAATTTTAAAATCATCATAATTCTTGTAATAAACGAAATCATGCGCTGTTCTTGAAAGTTTCTAAATTTTTTTTCTATAATTGAAAGTTTAAGAATTCGATTATTAAGTTTCTTAATTATATTCTTGCGCATATATAACTTAAAAATCTGTTATTTAAATGACTGCGTTTCCTCGAATAATATAGTTGCTTGGAAATTATATAGGGTAATTATAAATGAAAACAATAACAAACAAGTTGGAAATTGCACGTAAAGCGTAGCAAATGAGGTGCTTTCTTACGATAGCGAAGTTTTAAAAATATTCAGATCTTGCTGTTATAATAGACCGTACTTCGGATACAGTGTAAGGGTCGAAATTTTTTTGTATGTCCCTGTAAATATACAGGAATAGTAACTATTATTACACCTCAGCAACGTATATCATATTAATAAAATATGAATTAGTTAAATATAATTAAAACGCGCACCACACAATGTTCTTCCTATATCATTATGTAATGAAAGACTTTTGTATAGCCTTGTAAATCAAATGTTCTTTGCACCACAGTTTGATCAAAATGTAAATTATAACATGTACTTCTTAGACTCATATAAACTTTATTATATTTGATGGAGTGTAACACCATTAAAATGCATTTGAAACTTTTCCCCCATTGACAGTAATGTAACGGAATACTTTTGATTGTCCCTGTAATTGATCTATGCATCCGATTTTCATAAAATATGAAAATGATTTGATATAATTATGTTATAATTACGTATCTTAAATTTAAAACGATTAAAATGCATTTGAAACTTTTTCCCCCATTGACCATAAAGTAACGGAATACTTTTGATTGTCCCTGTAATTGATCTATGCACCCGAATTTCATAAAATTTGAAACGACCCGTCAAAACTATATAATAATTATACATTTTAAATTTCAAACAATTCGGTTGGGTAGTTTTTGTGTCGTTATATGCGGACGGACAGACGGACGGACTTAACGACAACTATAGTTGATACGTATTTATATAATTACGAACGTACCTAACAAGTACAGACTTGTTGTTCATAAGAAAACAAAAATAATAATTGAAAGTTCAAATTCAGCACAGTGATAATTGTTCCATAATTTTGAGCCTCTCCAGAAATACGACCGATATCGAGGATGTGCAATGACTCGCCTTATCAAAGGTATATAATTCAACACTTTATTATAATTGAACCCTTTAATCTGCTATATAATTTACGCATTATAATGTAAAAGTAAATTATTTCTACATACAGTTGTAATACAAAATCAAAAAGATTCATACTAATGTATGTTGAAAATACTTGTCACGGTATAAAATAAAATGATTTTATACAATATAATATTTTTATTATTAAGTAAAAATATAACAAAGTATTTTTTACATTAATTAATTACTTTTTTAGATATAGAAAGTTAACATGACGTAAAAGTTGATGAATACGTAATCATCGAACAGCTAAGTTAAATTTAAATAATAAAGTATTTTAAATAAGTAATCAAAATATTGTTCCCATTAATTAGCTTGGATCTGCGTAATGTAGTCATGTTTAAAGAAATATTTTCAGGTTACTTAATATTTATGGTTAATTGTTAGATAAATAAAATTACTGTTCTCTTACAAAATTTCCCACTATCGACTGAGATATTTTTCTCTCAGAATTATAAGAGAAAAGGTGGAGTCTAATCTACGTTAACTCTGTTTAACGATTCGGAAATTTTATACAATTTTCTTCTAACTTTGCGTTTATATGGATTAGGTGTCTTTAAAAAGACCCTCGCGGAGTTAAATACCATTGCTCTCGTGTCTTATGAGACCTATATAGGTAATCGACCATAACAAAATACTAAACATATTAAATTTTAATAAGCATTATGCTTTAAAAATAATACATCACTTTCATAAACTATTAGATTAAGATTGTGTTTGATTTAAAAACTCAATGAAAATTCAAAAATGAAAAGTAACGAGTAGAATATTAGTGGTTATATTAAATCACATATGTAAAAAACAGCATCCAATGGTTTTTATTAAGAAGAAAGTTTGTGTTTAAAGTTGTATTTGGTAATTGCTCGTTCACAATTATTACTTTTGAAGCGCCATATTTAATGTTGGTGATATTTTAAAATTGAAACTGCAAATGCTTTAATGAGCATCGAACGCATACTTCAATGTGCACGTATTATAACATGCTGTTTCATTTCATTCAACAAATTGTCCACTAGAGGACTTAGAACACTTTATTTTTTGACCTCTCAGCGCATTACAAAGTAAAGTTCTAATACTAATATTTATTATAGTAAAGGCTTTTGTATATGACTATATACAGAGTGTTTCAAAAATGACTGGTATATTTGAAAAATCAATAAAAACTAAACAGGCAGATATGGGAATACATCGTTTGTTGCAATATGCTTGGGACAACAGTAAATTTTTAGGTATACAAGCTTTCGAAATCAGTCACAATTTTCAACAACAGATGGCGCTGCAGTGAGAAAAAATCTAAAGAACGATATTTTCCACATATTCACCATGAGCAGCATCAATATGACATAGACTCTGAACGAAATTACCAGAAACTTTGTAAACGTATCATTTTTGAAACACCCCGTATATGTGTGTATGTAACAATTATATGTAATAATAATATTTAATAATAGTTAATGTGTAATAATAGCTCCAAATTCCTATAATAATTAATTTCCCCATTCTTTTAATAATATTTAACGCCTTTTTATGCATAACTTTAATATATGCTTTCTTTATTTTACTTTATTCTAAAAAAAAGAACATTAATATGCCAAAGCAATTCTTTCCTTAAAATCTTCGATTATTTTATTCTTGCATTTGTTCACGCTTTAAAAAAAGCATTAGATTATCCAGAGTTCCTCGCCAGCGACGCCAGCGGACTGATTGTATCATTTATTCCTCCGACGGTGTGAGAGAACTCTTTCTTCTTTATTCGAGGTAAAATATTCACATTGGATAAAAATCACTTTTTTTAATTAATTACTTCGCAACTCAGAAAATAGCTGTAAAATCCTGTATTCTAGTGTCTGTTCGGATATAACCTGTCGTTACATTGGCTTCGGAGTGTACAATTATACTTTATTTATTTTTTATTTATTTTATTTTATTTTATTTTATTTTATTTTATGTTCTAAATAAACCTTTTTCGGCGGCGATCATGTCTCGTAATATGATAAAGCTATATTTTTTACTTTTTTCATTAAGCTACTCTCTAAACCGATTTAATTAAAAAATAATTTCAGAAAAACAGTTTACTTTTAATGCTGCAACTATTAAAAGGATCATTAATCAAAAAAAAAAAATAATAATAAGAAATTTAAAATCGTATTTCAGCAGTTACTATCATTATTATTCCATTTTAAAATTAAATACTAGTATAATACAAAGTTATTGACTTAATGCGATTAAGTAATAAAGTACATTCATTAAAAAATAGGAATCTACCAAACTCCGTAATTAATTAGCTCTTAACCGATACTTATCGATAGCCATTAAAAAAAGGACTTTATTTTTAAGCTTTTCTGTTCATCTTATCTTTATTTTTTTGTCTTTTTCTTTTCAAAAATAACTTAAGTACTTAATCATTATTATGTTTATTGTTTTCAAACATAATTACTATGTAACATTTCTTAAACAATCTTTTTAGCATGAAAATAATGTGTACAATTATATGTTTTATCTTTGAAAAAATTTCTTACGTTTAAAATTGCGTTCCCACTAAAAAATAATGTCCTATCTCTTATTTTAATGATTTTTCAAGGAGGCAAACGTATTTTATGATCAATCGAAATTACAGATGAAAAATTCACTTTATAGCTTGGAAACGAGGATAATCTTTATCATTTAATAGAAGATGGAATAAAAATATAAGGTACCCTGGGGTAATAACGCCAGGCGGGGTAATAACGCCAAGTGCTTATATTTTGCATAATTATGAAATAATCAGGTAAATGACACCCATGTGCTCTGCGCAGATGGGTTTTGAGTCATATAAATCGCAAAAAACAGCTTCAAATTAATTTGTTTCATTTTTAGATCTTATTGTTTTTACAAACAACTAAAATTAACGCTTGATCTAAAATTTGCGAGATACGTGTTGTGATGTGAAGACTATCTTTGTATCCGGAAATACTTTGTTAATTACATAAATTTGTAGTGCATTTCATGTACTTTTAAAATGTTGTTGAAGATTTTGGATATCTTCTCGAGCTAATTTGTAATTTAAAATGCATTGCGCAATAACTGTACCGGGGTAATAACGCCAATCCTTTACATTAATACCCCGGTTGATTCCCTACAGTGGCCGAGCTACATCCTAAATACTGATTCAAATAAACACAGTTAAAACTGTGCAATGTTTCTCATATTTCTATTTAAGCGGTCCTTTTTAAGCAAAAAGAAGCTCACGGTCTGATATTTTTTTTGCCTCATCCCCCCCTCCCACATCACACCTTTATTTTTCTTACACTTTCACAAAAAATTGAACATTTTCAATAGCTTAGAATGCAATTTATCAATTTCTAAGTTTGTAGAGTTTGTATTTTTAGAATTGGGCTATCTACACGCAATTATTCCATCTTATTTCATAGTTTTGTTTGCATGGCGTTATTACCCATATAGGTGGGTAATAACGCCAAATAGCATTGGTCAAGAAAAAACGCCATTACATTTTATGAATACATATCTGTTAAATTATTTTATTTTATATAGATAGTCAATGAGTTGCTGTATCAGATCCTATATTTGTTTGAAAAATACAGTCTAAAACTGAGCCGTGAAAATTGGTAGAACCTTAACGTGGCGTTATTACCCCAGGGTACCTTATTATTAAAAAAACTGGGGATATAATACCGCAATTACTTAAAAAGTTTAATAGGTAATCACGCAAAATAAGAAATTATTTTAAATTATTGTTTACTGTTCCTTATCTTCATTTTTTCATATATATAAAAAATTACTTTATCTACATGACTATTATTCGATTTATCGTTTACGAGGGGGAACCCGTCGAAATTCGACGAAAGAAAATCTTTGGAAAAGAACTGTTTTATTTATTTATAATAAATCTACAAAATTAGTTACAGTATAAAATACATGTTATATTGGTCAATCTATTTCTCAAGCAAATATTATTTTAAACTAAAATTAACAAAATACTATAAAACTCTATTATTCAAATTGTTAAAAGGAATAAAACTAAAATTCACCGGATTTTAATTTCTTTCTCTCTATATATATATATACATTCAATTTCGAGAGAAAATGCAATGATTCTGTTGCCACAATTACAAAATTGGTGCTAAAAAAAAAGTAATGTATCAAAAGTAAATTAAGATACAGCTTTGAAAGAAATTGCATTTAAAAGTAGGGGGAGCTGGGGTACATCGATACAAGGGGCACATTGATACACTCCCTCTACTGCTCACAGGGTCAGTACAGGAAGTTTCACAACAGCTCCAAAAGGTGATGCTAGTGCACTCAACTACATACAGAAAGTCTTGGAATGATTCAGTAGTTTGATGAAAAGGGACGAGTATTTTTTTTTTTTTTTTTTTTTTTTTTTTTTGTAGATGAAAAGTAAATTTGAGTTGTACAATTGAAATGGTATTATAAAAATGTTCCAGTATTTTCTACCAAAAAGAATACCATCCCTGGCAAGTAAAGCTGCTCTTTATCAGTTCCTCATTCTTTATTGATAGGTAAATTATGAAGTGTTGGATTCTAGGCTCATTTTATTCAAAATAGCAGTATGGGGCACATTCATACACTCTATGTCGGTGCACATTGATACAACCTAAATCCTTTTATAGTTCAATTTTTCATTACCTTATATTATTTTTTTTTTATCCATACACTCTTTAATCCAATCAGTTTTTGCCAAAAATTTCTAATACTAGTTTTTATTGAAGTGAAATAGCTCTAATTTCTTAATATTAGAACATTTTATAGTATTTTTGGAAACAGAAGACATACGAACTTACCCAACATCTAGTGTTAGTAGAACTAACGAAAGAAAAAAACGGCAGCCTGGAAATTTTCCAATTTATATCGATTCTCAAGAGAAAAAAGTATTTTTGACATGAGAAATTTTAAGTAAGAGAAACAAGCTGCAGAACAACACAGTATAATTATATTATAAACAGAATTTTTAATATAAATATCCTTTATTTCTTTGTTTATATACGGTTTATTACTAACAGAAAACTTGATAATTTATTTATCTTTCCTAAGAAAGAAGATATTGCTGGGGTTGAAGTGTCAGATATAACATAGTTATCACAGCCAACAATCAAACAAGGAACAGCCAGAACACCAGATCATTATCCATTTAATTTTGACTGTTTTATATTGCTCACAAATAAATTGTGGGTGATTTGAATTTCTATAAATAAATATAAAATGGTTTGCTAACTATTTTTTCTATGAAAAATAAGCATTTTTGTTATTTTATCTCCATTTTTTCCAGACGTATCAAAGTGCCCATGAGGAGTATCAATCTGCCCCGGGGATGGGGCACATTGATACAAATGACTTTTTTATTTTTTTAAATTACATGCAAAAATAATATATAAAATAACAATTGTACATATTTAAAACACACTACACAAGTTTTACTGACATCACATGGAAAAATAGCTTGAAATTTCTGCTTTCTGGACACCAAAAAAATAAATCGAAAAAAGCTGTATCAATGTGCCCCAGTTCCCCCTATATTTTCATCTCTATACGGCGGTGTAAAAATTTAAAATGCACGATGTTTAGAAGTGTAAAATTTGCAAAACTGAAATTGCATGAAAAAGCGTTGCGCAATTTAATTTCTAATTTTATTTTCAATTTTAAGAGAAAATCGAGTGATTCTCTTACCACAATTACAAAATTGGTGCTAAAACCTATAAAATAATAATGTATCAAAAATAAATTGAGATACAGCTTTCAAACCAATTGCATTTAAAGGTACTTTTTTTTTCTTTATACGACAGTGTAAAAATTAAAAATATGCCATGCTTAAAAGTGTAAAATTTGCAGTAGTGAAAATTGCAAAAACTGAATTGTATGTGAAAGTGTTGCCATTCACAAAATGACGTATGCGTTACGAACAGATACGTTTGGGCTTTAAAATATAGATATCGCTTTATTATAATATAATGCTTTGATATTACCGATATATCATTAGTTCGTAAAATCACTAGTTCCTTTTTTTAGTATCTTTGAGATTAAGTATAATTCTGTAATTTGTGGATTCTGTGAAGAGTAATTCTAAATTGATATTTCACTGTTAAAAGTGAAAGTGAGAATACGGTGCCATTTGGGACCCCAATGAGAAAAGGCCCTAGGGTCTATTGGAACCCGGGGCATTTGGAACCCTAGGGTGCCATAGGGGCTTGGATATGTGGTTGCAGTGCCGACAGGTCTCTTACTGGGGGATTGGAGCTAAATAAGGTGCCATGCACTTCGTATTGGCAGCAATGTGGTACCTCATCGGGTGACTGGAACCATGCGCATGCTCTGTGACGCGTGTCTTTCTCTTTTCTGTGACGGTAAGTAAAATTCATGCCTATGAGTGAATGAAGGTGAGCTCGATGGCCGAGCGGTTAGAACGCTGAGCTTGTAATCAGACGTTGTGAGTTCAAATACTTCGAGGGCCAAAAGTCGATTTGTATACTTTTTAATTTTTTATTATTGGACACTCTGGATTAAGAGTGCCATCTTTTCACCCTAATTAAAGGTGTCATACTGGCTACTTTAGGGTGTCACCAGTGAGACAAGCCTTTCACCCCTAAAAGGTGCAATATGTCACCATTAGTTTTAACAGTGTTGAATTTTATGAAAGCCTCCTATAATTTTTAAAGCACTCCGATAGGTGTATATTAAACCATATTTTTTTAAGTGTAGCAAATAAAGTTAGGTTTAAATAAGGAGATAAAGTGCAGTAAAGTCTTCAGTGATCCAAAAGAAACATAATTTTGTTAAACATTTAATAAATATAAAGAGATAAAAACGAATAAGTATTTATATTTACTATATGAATTTAACACCATAGGTTTCGATTACAACTTTCTAATATTTTTTGCGTTTCATTATACATGATTTACTTGGAAAAGTAACCTCCATTTTAAATTTAAAGAGAGAAATATAGGTATAAAATAAGGAAATCGCCATCTGGGAAAAGATAAATAAGTATTTTTTTATTAATATTGTTATTACTATGTGTCGAAACATTGATTAAGCTATAATAAGAAAGGTATAGCCATGTACTACTATTTTTATATCTAGAAAGTAATTAAATAATTTTTACGACAATATAATACGCTATGAAAAAACATGTTGTATTAATGAAACAACAGACCCAAATAAGTTTAAAATGAAGAGAGTCCCTTATCAGGCTAATAACATTATTTAACTACATGTTAAACATTGTATTTTTAAAATAAAATTATTTCCATATCATAATTCTATTTTTTGTGAAAAGAAGAACATGGAATGTTACATTAAATCCCTCCTCTATAATGAAGAAATTCGTGCATTAACTATTAAGGAATGACCGGGCAATATGGAATACTTCAATATCTGTGTCTATCCCGCATGAATTTGCAGCTAAAATTTAATACTGCGAAACTGTATTTAAGTGGTTTCATGCTGCACTGCGGATATATGTCTTAGAATAACTAGTCTTGGAGTGATGCGGTGAAATTAAGTTGGTTTAGCAGCAGTTGCAATTTTTCATTTACAAAATTGCTCTACGGCTTAGGAATAATCAAGCAATTCTATTAAAAAATTGAATAATATAAATTAAGACAGACTTGAATATATTTTTAAAAATAAAATTTATATACAAAAAATGAAACACTAAAAAACATTTAAAAATACAAGGGTAAACGTTTCGCCAAGATACACGCAAGGCTTCATCAGGTTGTAGCAATTACCACCGCAGATATCCCTAGATGGTTGGATCATTTGTTTACGATCGCCAACTCTGAATGGTGCTCCAGCTGTCCCGAATGAATATATATATATATATATATATATATATATATATATATATATATATATATATATTAAATAACTAATTGTAATTGTGTTGATTTGTTCCAATGTTTGTCATGCAATGAATAGTTATTTGTACTGATGAGGCCTTGCTTGTAGCTTGGCGAAACGTTTACTCTTGTATTTTTAAATGTTTTTTAGTGTTTTATTTTTTGTATATACATTTTATTTATTTTTTAAAAATATATTCAAGTATGTCTTAGTTTAAAAATATGCAATCTTTTAATAGTTTTTTAAAATTCAGATGTTAAATGTATGTGTAATGCAAATCAAATAATTCGTTTATTACTGGATTTGCAGCGAATTTTAGAGTCGGAAAATATTTAATATAACAGGATAAATATTCGTAATCTTAATTTAAAACTGATTATTTAATATCAGGCATGAAGTTCCTGTTAAGTTTTCAACGCCTTGTACGAAAAACATTTAAAAAATCATAAAGATGAAAATTTTTTTAGAAATACCTATTTATAAACTAATAAAAATTTTATTATTGAAAACCGTCTCATCTGAATCTAAGGAAAATAATTTTTACTACTACAGAAACCAATCCCCCAACAGCTTTTAAAACGCTTTAGAGAGAGAGAGAAAGGAGACGCACTATGTATGAAAGAAAAACAACCAGTGCTTTCTTTTTACGCATTGCTCATTGCTGTGAATCGACGATACCACGACATTAAAAATCGGTTTAGTCTGAATATAGGTAGCCGGACAGAGCAATCTTTACCTGTTTGATATCTCAAAAGATCACTTTATAAAATTTCTCTAAAGCTATTTGTTGTCCTGCAATGTAACTGCATTCACAAACGTATTTAAGTAAACAATTTCGATTACATACACTGGTATTGTATGGATACTTATAAAATTCTTTCGATTCTTGTCTGAAGTTATTTTATCTATCTAATGTTTTACAAAGCAAACAGACAAATAATGAAAAATTAGAATCAGTTTTTACGATGACGTAAACCGCATTTATTCAAACCAATGGTACAAATATTGGAATTGAAATGGGGAAAATGTAGTTTTAATCTTGGATCGCGCAAAGAAGCGAAAAAAACATGAATCGCGGGGATGCTTGTAGGCTAATAAAAAGTTAGGAGATAATGTCAACTACCTATGGCCATAATTTTAATAGGAAGGAATCTTAAATTATTTCATCTATTTTGAAAGGGTTGAATTAAAGGGATTTATGGATTTCGTAGTTGATAAAACGCTGTTTTATCATACGGGGCATAATCTTTGGCCGGTGTTGTTAGTTGGGTAAGAAGGTGGCAGTTTCTTTGAATTTAAATAATTAAAAGGGATATTACTACGTACTAATGGTATTTTTAGAGGGTAAAGGAGAGGAATTCTGGTGCTAGAATTTTTGTTTTCAAACCAAGTGTTTATTATTATTTTGTCATTATTGCATTGTTAGAAAATGCGAATTGGCAAACATTATTTATGTAATTTTTTTTTTTACTTAAAAAAAGAAAGAAAATAGCATGAGGGCTTTAATTTTAATATAATTGTAATTAATTTGAATAACATACTTGTACGTAAGTAATTTGTTTTGATGAACTCTATTTGATTAAAAATATATAAATAATATTTCGTGTTCTTGTGTGATTAGCATTGAAGATGCGTTGATAGATACGGCTTCGGTAAAGTCAGACTTTAATTCAAGGTATCAACGAAATGAAGATCAAATTTATCTTTTTAATACATAATGTTGTTAAAGGTGAATTTATTTTTATACACGATGTTTCGTATTATTGTTTACAAAAAGCTAATTTGAAAAACGTTAGTTTTATAGGCATAGTACCAATTCAAAAAGTGTGTTACTTTTTGTTATGCTTTATATAAAAATTAATTTACATTAAAATATTAATTTTTTAATTACTTAAAAAACTACAAATTTTATATGATGTTCTATAAGTTTTACAATTTCCTATAATTTTTATTTAGACACAATTTCTCTGCGTTTTAACATAATAAACAGCAAAACAGTTATTCCTGGGCAAAACTTTCTGAGTAATGGTATTTAAGAATTTTTAACGTAGAAAAACATGTTTTAGTACCATAAAACGCTTATAATGTATGAAATGAAAGTATCATACACTGGTGTGCAAAATTTAAGGACGAAGGGATTTTCAAGCGATAATTTTCACGCGAATATTCAACAGGAAGTAATTCAATTCGATTAATTACTATCCCTGCATAACAGCTAGTCCATATAACATCTCATTCAGGACACATGGTCACAAGAGTCACAGTTACTACGGCTAAACAAAAAATGGAAAATTTCATGAGGCTCTTTTATGAGTCTTAAATGACTACTATATATGACTCCACTGTCAGGTCACTTTGACTGCTACTTTGTGACGAGTCACCAGGTGACTTTACAGTGCCGTTTTATTGAGACTCTCATGTGGAGTCTCAATTTCAAAGTCATTGTGAATGTTGCATTATTATAAATAACCAAATAATAACACATTAAAGTCACATGGTGACTTTATGTCACAAGACCTTGTCAAATGGTAACAGAGACCTTACTGTGAAGTAACCACTGTGAAAAGTGGTGAAAACTCACCATTTGTATTTAATGGGACATTGTTTGGTGATTTATCATAATGCAACATTCACAATGACTTTGAAATTGAGCCTCCAAATGACAGTCACACGAGAGTCTCAATAAAAAGACACTGTAAAGTCACCTGGTGACTCGTCACAAATGAGCAGTCACCGTGGCCTGACAGTGGAGTCACATGTAGTAGTCATTTGAGACTCATAAAAGAGACGTATGAAATTTCCTATTTTTTTATTTCACCGTTGTGACTGTGACTTTTGTGACCATGTGTGACCTGAATGAGAGGTTATATGGACTAGCTGTTATGCAGGGATAGTAGTTATTCAAATTATATTACTTCATTTTGAATATTCGCGTGAAAATTATCGCTTGAAAACCCCTTGAAAATTGGCATTTTGGGATTCCGTCCTTAAATTTTGCACACCATTGTACTTAAATAAGATTTTGTCTTTTAAAACATAAATTTTTAATCACAAGCTGACTTTATCGACGTAGATTTATCTCTATCAAAATAACGTCTATAGTTATGCCCCAAACTTATTTCATTTATCTTGTTTAATAACATTTTTATAAAAAGGAATGTGAACAGCATACTCATCGATTAGTTATACATTACAAACAAAAAAAAAAGGTTGTTACATGTTCAAGTGTGGAAAGAGTTATCCAAAAGTAACTCTATTTCCCATCTCTAGCGAGTTCAAAATTAGTGTCTGCTGTTCCTGAGAGGTTCATCTATAACGAACGATCATAGGTCAATATTAGTTTCTTTTAAAGAAATCTATATCTATACGCGAATATCAAGGACAGCACAAAATAATTGTTTTCTAAAATTCGCATTAACCCATTTTAGGCCAAGCACAGAAATTTTAGAAAATGTAGCATTATTTTTATTGAAATATGCTTAAATTACATACATTAAGACACAAAAAAAGATTCGTGCATGAAAAATAATATTTTATATAAGAAATAATATTTTATATAATAATATAAAATATTATTTCTTGTAATGAATAATGTGAATATGAATAATATTTTTATGACTTTTGTTTTATTCTTATTTCATATACAGAATTCGCAACTTTAATCTATTTTAAAAACATATAATTCATTTCAATTGGAATAATAATATATTTTTAAAAAGTCGAATTTGTCAAAGGCGTTTCAAATTAAAACTCTAGCGTATTTTGAAAATTTTTTAAGAGAAAGTGTTTACTCCAATTGAATTACTAATATTTTATGGATGTCTTCAAAAGCCTTAAAAAATAGAAGAAAAATAAAATTCTTGAGAAAAATGTGTCAGAGTGTTAAAAAAAAAATATTTATCGAAATGTTTCGTATACGAACCTTTGGCCGAAAATGGGTTAATTTTAAGACACGTTAGTTAGTGATTTTAACCAAGTCCAGTACTAAGAAGAACAATTACATTTGTTGCTGCGTGGTTAGTTTACCATTATGCTAACTTGTTGACGTGTAAAGAGATTATATTTTGTGTAAGAACGTTATGGGAAATATAAAAGGTCAGCTAAACCACTGTTTCAAGTCGAGTCTAGTAATCTGTCAGACATGTCATCTAAAATTTGCTTATTACCAGGTGATACATCATATGAGGAAAAAGCAACATGCCTGTTTCGCGATTGACAGCATTCAGAGAATGAATGAGGGGAGGAGTGGATAAAAAGCCTGCTGTGTGCGATGTGTGATCTTCTGAACAGTGATAATACCGAAATAGCAGACCACATTTAAAATTTTTGTAAAAATTAAAAGAGTTTTTCAAAGAATCTGATATTTTCTATACTTTTAGTACTTCTATGTATTTCTTAAATAAACTTCGTTCTGCTCGTTCTGCTCGTTCTGCATTTTTATTATTTCTTATAACCTTATTTCATATTTCCCGACTAGTTCATTTTGCCGGAAAAACGTTCAAATATTACATTTATTTATTTACTTAAATCTAAATATATCCATTTAGTTCCTTCTGCTTTAAATGTATTAAAAAGCTGTTAATAAGTAGTCAAACTTTGTATTTTGCTAATTTTTAACTTACCATTATTTTTTTTTAAACTTACAAATCAAACGGTCTTTTATAAACGGTAACGGCAATTTCGTAAACGGTTTTTCATAGTACCCGAACTTCTACATATATGAATATTGAATATTAAAGTAAGATTTCACTGTTGAATAAACAAATTAAAAAATATTAAAACATTAATGTGATAAATAAAAATAAAAACTAGTGACATGTTTTGTAATTTACGTGACAATGATTCAACGTAATAAATGGATATTTTCAGAAAATACTGTACAATGTTTTCACCAATAAAATAATCTACCATAATACATTTTATCGTAAATATATTTATTAAATTAGCCGAATATGCCATTTCCAAATCTTTCTTCCCTATCACGAACTTTAATAATTAAAAATTTGCTATCATAGTGCCAAAGTTAAATGGCAGTCTATGCCCATCATGAGGATTGTAAAAGTATATAGATTGTTCGAATACACACATTGCAATGTGTGTATATTTGTCGCAATACACTGTTAAAAATGTTGTCCTAGTTTGAACCAAATTTTGATGCTCAATAGCTGCCACTCTAAGATGGTGACATCTTGAACCAATATTTGGAGCTACTGTTGAAGCATAGTTCCAATATTTGGAGCGAAGTTAAAATGGGAAGCTCCAAACTTTGGTTCGAGATTTCACCATCTGATGGTGACAGTTATTGAGCACCAAAATTTGGTTCAAACTAGAGCAAAATTTTTAACAGTGTATATGACCATCATGAAGATTGTAACAATATATAGATTGTTAAAAAATGCAATTAAGAAGGAGATATGATTATTATATTATTTCAAACAAATAATTGAATTTTGGACCCCACTCTCTTAAATGTAACAACCACAACTTCTAACCCAAAGAATATTAATCAATATAAAAAAGCTGTTCAATATATATTCAAGTCTAAAAAGGATCTATTTATGTGAAAATGTAGTAGAATATTAAGTTTGATTAAATTGCCTGAATTAGTTTTTGATGTATAGCTTTTGCGAAAATCGTGAAATATTGAGCACAGCATTTCCATCTATTGGGCATTTCTATTTATTATATACATCCAAGATTAATCCCTTCGCCATGTGAGCCTTGTATGAAATTTTTAACGTTTTGTCACCAATTATTAAAAACAGAAATTTTTGTAGGATTAAATCGAGGAAATGTTCCGATTATATAAGGTAAATTTTACAGTAAAATTTTACTAGGGGGAACAAACAAGGATTCTTAAGCTTTTTTGCGCATCGTTTACGTGTCGCTCGTCCCCAAGGGGTAATAAGCAATGAAATAAAGTTAACTTGTAATTAAATCTGAAGTTTAAAGAAAATTTGTCTATTCTTGAGATTGAGATATTCTAAAATTCGAGATAAATGCATATACGAGGACTGCTATTTATATTTATGGCCTTGGCAACAAGGAATATTATTAGGCTACCGCTGACGATTTCAATTAAAAATTTGATATTTTTAATCATAAAATCTCCAGAATGATTTGCCATCTTAGTTTGATTTGTGCTATTTGTAGTAAATTGAAAAATTCATCTTGTGCAAAAAATGAAATTGACTCGTGAACATTTTCGTGCAATGATTTTTCATAACTTTTGACGTGGATTGTCAAGATAAGAGTACTTCAATGAACTTAATTTTTTATACAACGATAAAGTACCGTCCTAAAACACTGTAAAAAACTGGTATAACGAATTCATTCGTGTTCCAAGCTCGCTCAAGGACGCATTCCGTGAAAGTCTACCAAAATCGGTTGTGGGGCCATAAAATATCGATTTTTTGCCCGAAGGGATACAGCAAGATCGTAATGTGACATACCGTAAGATTGCAAAACCTTTGGACATTAGTATGACAGGCATCAATTATTTATTGCTTGAACATTTAATAGTAAAAAATATTTATTCGCGTTGGAGGTCGCATAATCTAGGAAACGCTGAAAAAAAAGCTTGTGTCGATTGGGGCAAGGAAATGTTAAACAAATACGTTCAAGGTTCCTCAAAAGTTGTGTATAACATCTACAAAGGTGACGAATTATGAATCTATGCATATCAGCCGGAAACAAAACAGCAATCGACTGTATGGGTCTTCCAAGATGAGCCAAATTCAACAAAAGTTGTTCGAGGAAGAAGCACATCGAAGCACATCGTTGCCTGTTTCTTCAACAATACAGGTCATATGGCGACAGTGGCATTAGAGCAACGCAGGGCAGTCAGCTCTGTATGGTACTCGACCATTTATTTGCCAGGAGTCTTCGAAGAAATTTGAAAAAAGCCGAATAAATTTTTATCATGACAATGTGAGCTCTCCCACATCGGCTCAAACAAAGGGATTTTTGAAATGGAAAAACATCAAATTGATGGGTCGTCAGATATAGAGCATTGATTTGTCACCCAATAAGGCTTTTTTATTCCCACTCATAAAAATTAAGTTACGTGGATAATGATTTTCGACACCCGAAGAAGCAGTTGTTGCGTTCAAAACTGATGTTTGGAGTTACCTCCCTAGGAGTGGAAACAGTGCTTCGAAAATTGATTCAAACGGATATAAAAATGTATTGATCTTCATGGAGAATACTTTGAAAAACAATAAATTCAATATTGATCATAAATATTTGTCTTTTCATTACTAGGATACGAAAAATTAATCAGTTATCAATATCAAAGTTTAAATAATTATGAAGTTTTAGGAAATTACGCGCATTAGTTCTTGAGATAGAATGTCAATAAAATGTTTTTCATATGCGAAGAAACTCAGGGAAATCACAGACAAACATTTTTTAAAAGCGCATCAAATCGTGTTCAGGACCCTCTAAAATGTATAAATAAATCGAAAAGCAGAAGTAGAAATTTTTTCAAATTCAGTACTTTCTTCTTGTAACGATAAAAGAAAGTAAAAATATATCATTATAAGAAATTTAGATTTTTAAATTGAAGTAAACGGTTTCATAAATCATTGAGAAAAAAAGGATAATTTTCAACAGTCATAAAATTTAAAATAAAATTACTTCAATATGAAATATTCCATTACATTCGACATGATGCAAGAAAATGTATTCCAGTGAGAAACTTCTGTTCATAGGGAAACAATACATAAAAATTCTAGAATAATTCATTTTGATCAGTCTGTGATTGAAAATATGATAATTTTTAAATTGCATAATTTTCTCATTTCATTTGCCGAATTTAAAAACTGGAATAACGTTAAATTTGATTCTAATTTTAAAATGAGCGGTTATGCCACTTTCATCTATATGTATGAAATGAAAGATCCTGAATGAAGACGAATAAATTACTGAAAAGATTTCTGAAATGGAACATTAAATTGTTCATTGCTACAGATTCAATATTTCTTTTTAAAATCTCCAGAGAGAGAATTTCATTATTTTCAGTTGAAGTAATAAACTGAATTCTTAAAGAAAATGAAAAAAAATCTATTACCTTATAAAATTCTTAAGAAAAATTAGTGTATTAATGACGTTTTGCAGATGTAGTAAATTAAAAATTATTGTTTTATTACTATTATTATTAATGCTGTATTAAATAGAGTCAAAAACACATGTTTAACTTTTCTGCACAGTAAAATTTTAATAAATTATATATTTTTGTCAATCTTTCCCATAAAAATATAAACACTATTATGAAGTTGAATAAATAAGTAATGAATCGTGTCTCTTAAATGTTTTAATAATAAACATATAATAGCATAGAAGCTACTTTAGATTAAAATGAAGTTATTTTAGATACAATAAAATATCGTTCAGCAAATTCACCAAGCATTTACGAATACTTGCGCCATAAGTTAAACCAGACAACAGTTGGAAAAATTAAAGGTTTTGCTTTTATCAAGATTTTGCTTTTTTACATGGTTTTGCAATTATTCTTTGTGCAAAACCATATGAGACATTAAATGCATTAGCAACATCTAATTTACACTATAAGAAAAATGTGTAATGTTAATAAGATTTTTGTAGTAGATTTGTATTCCAACAACTTTTTATGTAACGATAACAGCAAAATTGCATGTAACCGAAGAAGGTAACATGAGTTTTTGTTGTTACCGTTAAATTAAAAGTTCTTGGAATACAAATTTACTAGAAAAATATTAGTACTTTACAATTTTTTTTTTACAGTACAACACGTCTATAAACTCTAATAAATTCATCAGCACGTTTTGGATTTTGCATTTGTAACTGTTTGTTATAGGAGGGCTGCTTATATATTTATTTACATTTTTAGTTGTAGGGCGGCTGCTTCTCGATTCAACTATAAATTCCGTTATAGGCCGGCTGCATCTCCATATGTCTACAACTTCTTTTTCTAGACTTTATCAATCAATGATGCATACTGCTGATATTCGTTACAGAATCCCCATAAATATTCTTCAAACATTCATAGTATTCCTTAGCTGCAGAACTTATTTTTGTGAAAAATTCCATGAAGAATTTTAACTTCCGACAAATGATTTTAATTGGTCAATCTAAAAAAATACATATCGTATACAAGTAAAAAAATGTTAACTATTTAATATAATGCATATATGATTCTGTAGATATAGAACAAATGAAATTTAGAGCAACACAGGCATTACTTTTCTATTCACCTTGAAAACATCTATAGCTCCATTACAAAAAGAAGTATAACCCTCTCCTTTTTTTACCATTATTTCACTATTGGCATACGACTGGGTAGCGAAGGTTATCGATAAGATAACTACAGTTCGTAAAACAATTGAAATAAAACCCAATATAATTTTTAAAATAAAACAAAGTTTAGGGAAAATAAAAAGTAGATTGTGTACAAATGAATCTATTACATCAGTTCTCCACTCGAAAATTCGATAAGCGGCATTGCCAATTTTGTCATATCATAGTACCTGCCACGTGCTCATAACTAAAAAATAAGATATATAACTATTCGGTCCGTTCGGAGATTTTTTAATTCAGAAAGTTCACCGAAACATAGACTGCCCCTTTTCCGCATTTCCCGTAGCGCTGTCCGAACCAAATTCCTCTTCGTGCCTGATATTCCACAGTTTGTCCCCTTCGAGATGGAAATAGAATATTTTGTACTTCTGTAAAAAGGAGGGAATTTCCTCATCTACAATAAATATTATTTCTCGAGATCGTTTTTACACAGCGCCGGCGGTCAATCTATTAATAAACGCTTTTTAATTGCGTTTTCTGTAGTTAGTTTCTGTTGCGGTTTCAGTTTTATTTAGGAAAATATTAAGACATTTTAATTCATTAAAAGAATTTTCAACATTAAATTGTTAAAAAAATTACATTCAATTTTAAATGAGAAATGAATAAAAGAATTATTCTTTATGAATTCTTATTTGTTGATATAAAAATCTCTTCAAAATTTTTAAAGTGAATTTTTAATAACGAGAAGAGATTAAGTTTGTAACTAGTATATGATTTCCCTTCGGCAAGAAAGTCATTAAGGATCATTAACTTTATAATTTACATGAATATTAATACCTGTATTTAATTTGCTCCAGAAATATTAATAAAGAAATCGTACACTTTATTTATAAAAATATCATCGGTAATTTGAAATCGATATGTTTTGCATTGCCGTTATCTCAAGAGAAGAGGAAATGTTACTAATTATGTAACGAAATATGTCTTTATATCTTAGGGATATTTTTGACTGTTAAAATTTACCTTATTAAAATTAAACGAAAAAGTTTGGTATAACTTTCGGAAACATTCTTCGTTTTACTTTTTATGTGTAATTAAAAATATTCTACGTAAAAAAAAAGCTATCTAGAAAAGGGAATGTTTTGAAAGTTATAATCAATATTTTATTGGATTTTTCCTCCTAGACATCTTGCGGTTTTATTTATTTAAATTATTTATGAAATTTTAATGATTATTTGATTCCATCGCTTGTGCTTTAAGGAGGTCTGGGACAAATTTTAAAATAATTTTTATTTATTGAGTTAAATTTTTGAAATTTTTGCGATGGTTGACCATATTATTTATAAACAAAATCAAATGGTAAAACTTCTCACAATTGTTTTTTTTATTTGAAATTAAAAAATTATTTTAAAAAATGGGGTAATTTTAAATCATTACAACTTCAAATATTATTTGTAGAATTTATTTTTTTCATTTAAATAAACAGAAATATGTAAGCTTTAACTTTGATTAACATTTTTAAAAATATTAATTTTAATAAAAATTTAAACTATTTAAAATAGAAATTTGAAAAAAAGTAATTTTTTTAGAATCACATTTTCAAAAGCAAATATATTATTTAATTTGCTGAATCAAAATTAAAGTAAAATAATTGAAAAAGTCAAGTTCTAATTTTGAACCATTTATTTCTAACGGTTCTTGAGTTATAACATTTTCAATAGAAACATTTTTAAAAACTTCATCATGAAAAAAAACCGCATTTCTACAAAAAGTCATTGCGATGTATATGAATATAAAATATATATTCTAGTCAGATAATTGTTCATATTTTTTTATTTGATAAAATCATTTAAGTAATTTTTTGCTTCTTTAAATGTATTTTTACAAGCTTTACTTTTTCTCAGAAATTATTGTACTATCTATCAACAAATATTTAAATTAACCCTGCCTCATTATTCACAAAAGGCACAAGATACACAAAAATGTAAATAGTATGACTAATGTTTTAAATTGTTAAAGTATCGATATGAATTTTATATATCAACATAAAAATGAACATTATATTTTATTAGTACATTTTAAATCGTTTTACATATTTCTTTTCATCATATAACTGTGTTGTAAATTGTATCTAAAAAGAAAAAAAATAATGTTGCAAGCTAGAATTATTTATGTAACGGAGCACATGAAAGACATTCGGAATAACAATAACGAGTCCCTTGAAATTTCTAAAAGTTACGATTAAAGCGCTAGATAAATTATCGAAGTTCTTCCAACAGTTCTCAGAGGATAAATAAAATATGTAAGAAAGAGCATTGATTTTAATTTTAATTTATAGTATAAGAAATAAAAAATGCCGTGAAAACTTTATGAATTATAACGGCAAAATATTTTGAAAATGTCTAGAAGATGTAGCATCATAATTAAGCTACTTAGAATGTATTATTTCTCTTTTTTTTAAGTTATTAACGCTGCGATAATTAACTAATAATAATAATAATATAATAATTTAATGAGACGTTTTTCAATCATCAGCTTATCATCAAAAACTATTGCCTGGAAACACATACGGCTGGCAGGTTTTTAGAAAAATGTATAATATACATTTGGAAAGACATTTCTGTAATAAAAAAAATATCATAAACGCTATTTAATATCGAAGTTAGTCAAGATACAAGCACATTTAGTCCCTTCAGTTTCAAACTATGTATAGAAAACTGTGCGTGGCAATTTAATCTTTTGTTTTCCACGATAAAAAAATATACATGGAAATTTAACCTTTTATTTTCACCCTTAATATCCGTAGCGTCTAAATAATAATAACTATTGATGATGAATTTTAAATAATCTTCCATTGCATATACATATGTGAAATACATTTAAAATTTACGAATTCGCACTGGCCAAATTTCACATGTGGGTGGTGTTTCTATTAAATCTTCTTTCATTAGTTAGCCATTTTTATGTATAGTACCAGCAAAAAAAATCTTGACATTTAAGCCACAATCTCAGTAATCGAAAATTTTATTTTATTTTTTCGAATTTTAAATAGAAGAAGCGGATAAGAGTTTCTATCACGCTTTGGCTACATGCAGTAGTGGCTATAACAGTTGAAAGTGAGTTAGAGTTCTCTCTTTATTTATTTATTTTTTAGTTCTGATAAAGAGGATGAATCTTTGAAAAGAGGGGTTTCTTAAATTATTTTCTCTGCAAAAAGAAACTTTTCTGATACATATAATCGACGTAAAAAGCTTACAACTTTAGAAGAACCTCGTGCTTTGACTTCTTTAGATCAAAACGCTCCTTTAACGACTAGATTTTCAAGCGTCAAGGCAAACTATTTCCTAAAGAAGGCAAGTGTGCTTTATCACATGACATTACATCAAAGAAAAATTATATACATTAAAGTCACAATAAAACTAAATAAAGTAAATAAAGCATGCTTTTTATAATATATATATATATATACATATATATAACAATTTTTCCCGCATTTTCACATGTTTCTTCAAAAGCTTGAAAAAATAAGAATAACTAGATATACATATCGCATATCCCAGCGTATAACACGCATTACTAATATGAGAGTATATATTTCCTTTTTTAAGCATATATTGCTGTATAATGCGTAAAAAGTTTTTCCTGAGAAAACTAACCAGCACGATTTGGAACAAAATTTTTTAAGTATCCAGAAGTTTGTACTTGATAGACGAAAGGAAAAAAAAACTGTGATTTGTCTTAAATTGGAAATATGGACGAAATGCCATCTGTCTATTCTGATAAAGAGTAACTAAAGCCGTAACCATCGCTGACAGTAAATTTTTGTGAACTAGAGTATTTCTTTGCTAATGCACGTCCCAGTAGCCAAACAATATTGGACCAATATTGGCTACATCTTGGAGCAATATTGGCATGAAATATTGCTCCATTATTGGGATGTTTACATTTCGCCCTTATTCAGCCAATATTTGCAGCCAATATTTTGCCAATATTGGGGTTTCATTGGACATATTGCCCATAAAACGCCAATATTGGTTAAATATCGAAATTTCATTGTAAATATTTCCAATGAAACGCCGACATTTGTACAATATTGGCGTTTTATCGGCAATATTTCCAATGAAACCCCAATATTGGCAAAATATTGGCTGCAAATATTGGTTAAATAAGGGCAAAATATAAACATCCCAATATTAGAACAATATTGACGTTTTATTGGCAATATTTCCAATAGATGAAATATTGGCGCAACTTTGGACCAATATTGGTTTGCTACTAGGGCGGTATTCCAAAAATAACGTTCCAATTCTATGAGAACACTAAACTAATTCAGCAATACAAAACCCTGAATTGATATATACGAATATATAGCATGTATTTTGCATGACAGTATTTTTAAGATTTATATTAAAATTAAATTTGAAATTATTTTATTTATATGATTCGTTCTGATCTCCATACATTTCATAATTTTGAATTATATTAAGAGTTATCTTTTTCACTAGCATTTACGATAGTAATATAAAAAAAATATTTTAATAGAAAAATAGCCGTATTACATAATGATATTATACTGGTTGACTCAATCCAAATGCCGTGTGACTGATTACATACGACTCATGGATTGTGTCAACACAAACTCATCAAAGAGGCAGTAGATTCTAGTGAATTCCACTTATTTGTACATACCGCAAATAAATTATAATAATATTTTTTAGTACATAGGAGAACAATTTTTTTGTAAATTGAATGAAATAAAACAGAAAAAGAAAAAATGATTTTTCTTCCTATAATTATTTACGGTTCAATTAAGAATATTCCTGTCTTTATCTGAAAATCTATATGAAAATCAATTTATATCTCTGTATAGGCCAAAATTTAAAAGCTCAGTGCAGGATTCAAGGGTAATTACCAGGTAATTACCAGGATTAGACAGGATTCACAGGTAATAAAGCTTAAAGATTCACCAAATTCCACAACAAAAATTGATTGGATCGTCCAAATCTGTTATTTAAATGAAATGTAGAACTTTTTATGTAATAGTAACATCAAAAATTCATGACCCAATATCAGTTACATGAATTTCTGCTGTTTCCATTGCATAAAACGCTCCAGGGATTCCAGTTTTCTAAAAAAAAATAGTAACTTTACAGATTATTTATTTATTTATTTATTTATTTATTAATTTTTTGACATAGTACAGAGTTTGAAAATTACAGAGAATTACAATGAAAATTTTTCTTTTTTGCATGTGCGTGTGAAAAAAACTACTTTAAATTGCTATCCATATATTATTTTCTTTCATTTAACAGAAATATTAATAAAAGATATGTATCAGTCAGTAGGTAAAAGAAAACTATGTTTTGAATTTTTTTTTCGCTATAAAAAAAGAAAGTATATATATTTTTTTTTATGTAAATAAGAGCTAATACGTTTAATGCAATATAATCATGAAAACAGCCTAAAGCTTGATATATATTTAAAACACCCTTTGCATAAATATTTAATCAAATAATTTATTCAAAAATGTATTCTAAAATACATTATTTATTCAGAATCTGGAAAATGTTCTTTTTGTTTTCATTCCATTAAATATGCAGTTGCCGCTAGTATCAAAAAATCATAAACATAACGTTTGAAAATTGCTTTAGGTTTTTTTATTCTAAAATAAATACACGAGTATTTTAGATTCTGAAATTTAAACAGTTTCTATGCAAAGTAAATATTTTTGTTTTCCACCGTTATTATATAACAAATTAAATTTATTGAATAAATAACATTATAGTTTTCATACAAAAATGAAAACACTTTACTCAGATTCCAGAAATATCTTTTATCATTCGCTATACATTTGATCATTTATGGTAAAACTTTTAAACAAATGTTTCGCATTGTTAAAAATAAATGTAATGTAATAATCTATTTGTATTTTTTTGTTCTATTTTTTGTTTAATATTTTAATAAAGTCTTTCGTTTGCATCAGATCTTAAAAATAAATATTGGACGTTTTAACTGATATGATAAATAATATTTTATTGAAAAATATTTTAAAAATAAGGCGATTCCAATTATAAGAATTTTATGGTAAAGTACATACATATATAAACTCAAACACATTTAACCTTCAACACAGAAATAGTTCAACATAAGCAGATCAGGTACCATTGAAAGGATAATATTTTCTGGACGGGCATAGAGAGCATTTCTTTGAGTAATCTTATTACCCACATCTGGGATTTTTGTAGATAAATTTCTGTATTTCTTGGTGCATTAAGAACATTTATTAGTCCTTCAACTATTAAAGATCTTGTCCAATTTCAAATCACAGAATGACGTATAATGTAAATAGTAACATATCTCCCATATACATTTTGCGCTGTATATTTTAAATTACAAACTTCCTCGCAAAGAATTCGGAAATTTCCCACAACATTTTGAAAATAATACAAATTTGTGTAATGAACAAAGTCTGGCAAATTTTAGATTGAGCTTTTACGCTTACATGATTATTTCAGAGATAAGGTCTAAAAATGGTACAAATTAACTTTTAGCGGTATTTTGTGTATCAGGTGACTCAGGGCTTTTCAGTGCAGGATCAGTAGTACCATTTTTTTTTTCCAGATACTTTTTGCAAAAGTTAAAGTCACAAAAATAAAAAAATAAGTTCGGTTTCTTGGTGCATTTTTAAAACTATACTTGGCAGCTTATATTCTACAATAGAAATTGGCAAAAACTATTTACATGTTACATTATTGAAGTTGTAGCTCCAATAACATAGCGCGTAAATAATTTTCTGCCGATTTGTATTAGAAAAATAACGCCTGAAGATTGTTTTAAAAATAAATCGAAACATCAAATACAATTTTAACTTTTGTTATTTTAATTTTTACATCTTTGTTAAAAATCTGGAAATAAAGTACACGTTTAACAGCAACTTATTATTGTTTTTTTCACATTTGAATGTACAACATAAAATCATTCATTTTTATTTATAAAATAATATTATTTTTTTTTTCACAGCAAGAATCGTATTTTTGCTTGATTAAAACATTTTCTTTAAAAATACTTCATAATAATATGCTCAATAAGTATTATAAAATACAAATTAAAAAAAGAAAAGAAAAATCAAAGATTTCTAGAGGTTCAAAACAAATACTGCTAATAAAATATCTATGAATTTTACTTTATCAACTTTCTGTTTAAGAATTTATCATATTCTGGAGAATTAAAATAGCAATATAACAGTAGAAACTTGAAGATTTATGATATTTATCAGCTGCATTCAGTTACATAAGCTCCTATATATAAGAGTTTTAAAGTTAGGAACTTTAGAATAATTTCTGATATTCAATAAATAAAACTTTTCAAATACTTTAGGTAAGATGGAGCGTAATAAGGTACTTTATAGTCTGTGTCTCGATAGCTTATAATTTTCGAAACTTTCAACATTTGATTATCCTAGAAAACTTAAATATCGTTTGTAATATTTAGTAAAACTTTATTTTTTTAGGAGTTAATATAACCTGAGCATTTTCATATGCATGAAAGTCGAGTTGACTATAACAAAAGCGCTTCAAGTATCTTCTCAAACGAACTTAAATATGAAAATCGAATTAAGAAGATTTCTCTGCAATTCTCCAATCAATTATAATATAATTTACCACAAACAATGGTCTCACATGGGAATCGCGTTTGGTGTCGCTGGCACCTAGCATCGGGACTAAATTTCTCTGTTTGAAATCATATTTCATGTATTCAATTTATAATTTTAATTTCTTATTATTGGAGTTTTATTTATTTCATGTTTATTTCAAATATGAGGTAAATTGCCGAATATGACTCTGAAAAAATTTGGCCCGATTTATCCCTAAACTATGGAGTATAATGATGTCTCGATAATAAAAGCCGAAATTATATGATTGTCATCAACAGCTCCGGACGGACTGCTTTATTTTTTTATGCCAAGCCGCTACTTTGGTGCGTTTGTGTTAGTTGGTCGCAGGTAATAAATTGCCAAATATTATTCCATCGCTAACAATCTATTTAATGTTCAGAACTTTCATTTAAAGCACATAAATTTAAAATACATGTATTAAATATTTTTATAACATACATCCTTCATTACTAATAAAAAATAATATCATAATTAAATAAATTAAATAAACCGTAAGTCATGTGATTGTCATAAATAAAGATGACTGACTTGCTTTGCTTTTCATATACTAATAAGCCATTTTTAATCAAATGTATTTTCTCCATTAAAATTGCGTAAATATTACATTTTTATAAGATCGTTTAAAAGTATTTAACATTTGGCCCGAAAAAAATACATTCAGTTAGGTATGTGTTCTGAGATAACTTCAGTTGCAATTAGGCTGGAAGCCTAATATCTCAGTACATAAACAAAAAATAGAAATTCATTAATTGTAAACGATCTACATTATTAAACTATGAAGGTAATAATTCGTAAAACAAGTTATTCAGAAAATTAACCTGTTTGTGATTTTCAAGGATGTCAAACTACGAGGCAAAATACAAATTTGCCCGCACGTCATTTGCATATAAACGAACGAAATTAATTTTAGTTTTAGAATAGTGCCATACATCACGAGTTTGCGCTGAACGCAAATAATTTTATTATTTAAAATTTTCAATCGTATTAAAATAAAAAAAACTTATTTGCTATGTTTCGAAAATATATTTTTTTAAGCTATAATTTTCATTTTTCGTTAGTTTTACATTAATATTTACATTATGATGAAAGAATTGCATTAACATTGTTAGATGAAATTATTTTTTTCCGAGATACAGGTGATATAAAAAAATTGCAAAGTATCTTTCAAAATTGAAATTCACAATAATTTTGCCAAGCCTGACACTGGATCTCTTAGGTGTCACATTAACTAAAGTGCGCCAATTCGCAAAGGGCCCAGTTACAGAAAATTACATATAATCAAAAATCTTCGCATTTGCTAAAGTATTGTCACTGCTAAGAATATGGAATTGAACATAAATTCCTAAATAAGTTAAGCGTTATTTGTCAAGAAAGATAAAGTAGATAATAAAAAACAACATACGGAATTCTGTCTTGATCGTAAAGGATTCTTGATTTCTTCATCAGAAGCTTCCAATTTGGCGAATGATGATTAAGCATATAAATTAAATAATAAATAATACTAACGAGTGTCAATGCTTAACACACTATGAATGAAAACTAAATTAGTCGCCAGAGGTGGCCATTGTATAGACTATTGTATAGTATTGTTCAGATTGTATTGTAAATGCATGTTTGCCAACAAAGTGGCTTATTGCGTGACAGCTTAAGTTAGTACAGACAAAAATTCAGACTAAATTGTTTGAGATCATGCTAAAATGTTTAAAATATAAGGTTATACCTGAATTTATAAACGAATTAATTAGAAAATATGAAAATGCTTACTTTCAGGTACGTTATCCTCCACAGTCCTGAGACAAATTTTACACGATTCAGCGAAAACCAGTTTAAAATGAGTTTAAAATAGTTTTAAGATGTATCACTCTTATAAGTAAATACTTCTGAAATGCAGACATTTATTAAAAAGAGTAAAAGTAATTTTAGTAATTCTAAAAACATTTAAATGAATTTAAAGAGTATTATTTAGTGTCTCCTCTAGGCGACATCAGGACTGAGGAAGCTATAAAAGATAAATTTTAATTATATTTTCTAGGTGCCAGTAAAATTAAAATAAGGTGTCCTTTTTAAGAACACCGCGCGAGAAAGTGTTAAAAGAATAACCAAAATTATTTAATGAGTCATTTTTAGAACATCTTCTGTAAATTATAAGATTCGTTGAAAAATGTTTTTGATTTTCAGTCTCGTTTTGAAACAATTTACCAGCTTAAATCCCATAATACCATACAGAACATTTTATGAAAGGAAGTGTTTCCACTCATCAGGAAGCTAGCATAGCATTAATTCAATGAAAACTGACTAACAGAGTTATGATTAATATTGTTCAACTTTATATAGAACTTTATTAACATCACTGACAGTGAGATTTTATATTAAATATTTGTCAAATTTACCTGCAATAAACTACAAAAAATGAGAACAACATTTTATTTCACCGCGTCACTTCAACAACAGTTTTCCAAACACAACTGATCACAGCTCTTCATGAGAATACTATTATGTTTGTGACAGATGTAAGCTCGACTTCAACACCATATTCGCAATATATTGAAGTATCCCATATTGTCCGACAGTTTCGTAATACCAGAACTTCCTCTATATGTAAATTTTATTAAGAATTTAATATAATAAAACATCAGTACAACGTGCTCTTAAATCTTTATGATTTTTGTTTTGTATGATTTTGTTTTGTTATGATTTTTTCTTTGTATTGTATCATAGACGAAATTATATTTTATTGATTTAGTTTTTAGTATTTAGTTTTGAGAAAAATAAATCCTTTTACAATATAATTGATGATCCTTTCCATTTGTAAAATAAAAAAAATAGAATTCGTTTTATGGAGATTTAGATATTTTCCTGGCATATGCAATAGATTTATTTATTTATTCAAAAAATTTATATTTGACATATTTAAGTATTTTTAAACAATAGTTAATTTAGTCGTTGGAGAAAAAATCTAGACAAGTTAATAATATTAGTTTAATTGGATAGACATAGTTTAAATGCGTTTTAATGCAAATTTTCCTATTGGTTTTGAATATCACGTAAATAGGATTTCAAATTAACTTCGTAATAATTTATTTAATTTTATTTAAATTTTAGATGTTGAATTACTTTTATGTTACGTGTTGAGCTAATTTTATATTTTATTTATCGTTGTTTATTGCTGTTTATTGATTTATTACTATCACTAAATATTTAAATTATAAAACAAATTTAATAATAAAAGATTATTATTCATTTCTTCAAATAAATGTTTTAGAAGCATAGTTCTTGCAATTAAATTATTTCATGTAAAATTACTGTGACTTTTTCAAAATGATTAATATCTGGGCAATTAAATTAAAAAAAAAAGAAGAGTAGTAGTAAGATAATAAAATTTTGCTATGTGTTACAAGTTCAATAATAAAAATAACAATTTAAAAACAAACTGCCTTTTTACATTAGGTCATTGGCTTCAATATCTAATAAAAACATATACAAAATGTAAAAGAATGAAATTGTTTTACTAAACTTAAAAGGAAATTAATTGCTTATAATGATATTTTGTATAATATTGGCGGGACCATAAAAATTCTTCGTCTGTGCCACATGTGGGCCGCCGTCTGCAAGTATGCTCGGCTTAATTTAATATATTTTTTTTCATTTTGTTCATATCTTAGAAGATAATTGCACGTAGTGTACATTATCTGTAGCTCTATGTAAAAGATTATTTCCTAGAACATAATGAGATTAAAAATGTTGACAATTATAAATATTCATAAAGAGCTATGAAAATCCATTTTTCGAAAATACTACTTGTTTAATCTGTAACACTTTTAAAATATGAGCCAATAGTATAAATATCTTTTAAAATGACTCACATAAATACGGAGAAGTGATGTAGAATTCTCAGGTCTTGAAAAGAACATTTAAAAAGAGCATTAAACAGTTTGTTTCCGAAACATACGACCATTTAAAATAATTTTCCAAGCTAAAACACACAATTTATTTTTCCATAAACTTTGCGCCAGCCAATCTATCCAGAACATTAACTTTCACAGCGTGGCGTACATAAAATTGAAGCCTGTAACCGAATATAAAGCGAAGGTATACATAATCTTATATGAGTAATAAAAAGCGGCAAATAAATATTATTTTTGTGAAATAGACGTGTAGTATTCAAACTACGAAAATAATGTAGAGCAAAGTATACATTAATATTTATCTTATAAAAATATTAAATTAACTATTTCTAGAAATGAATTATTAAATTATAATACATCAATGAAGAAACTGTTCGGAAGGACAAAATTGCGGGTAGTCTATTATAAATGTTTTGAATGTTAAAAAAAAAAAAGAAAAAAAATTATAAGTAACCAGAAAAATATTTCCTCAAGAGTTACCAAGTCTTCGTTTTTTGCACACTACTATTATTTTAGAAAAAATCTGGTTATTTTAAATCTCCGAAATGTTCCAATTAAATAAAGGAACTTCTTCTATGCAGAGTGTTTCGCTACCAGACCGACAAACTTTGAGGAATGATGGTAGACATGAAAACAAACATTATTAAATAGGAAACCATGGGGCGCAAACGTCTTCTGTAGGAGCTAGGGGCCGTTAAAGTTTAAGGTCCAATATTTCAAACGTTGATAAAAAACGGAAAAAAGGGTCGATTCGTTTGCGGTTTTTACTGAAATCATTCTTTATATCACGATTTTTTTAGAAAAAAAAATTAAAGGTTACCTTCAAAAATTGTCGATAGAGGGCGCTATAGATTTTAGAGTAAAGAACAACTACTTTTTACCGTTATTTTGTGCATGGGGTTTAAATTATTCTAAAATATAAACTTTAACTTAAATTTTAAGCCCAAAATCGGAAGCATTGGGATCGGGTAACTAGCGAAAATTGAACTGTGAACAGAGGGGGAGATTTTAAACGTTCATAAATATTGGACAACCAAATCGATTTCGTTGTTGCTTGCGTGTAAGTCATTCCCTTGGTAATTATTTTATTCAAAATGACGTACAGTTTTGGTGTCCTCATTTTTGATAGAGGGCGCTTCCCACACGTCTCTGATATTTCAATTTCATTACTCCTGGGTGTTTTACTTCCAGACCAACATACTTCTAGGAAGCGTTAGCGATGCAAAGACGACTCAGAATCACATAGGAATGTAACGTTGGAAATGCCTTTTTTTTGCGAGTTACGGTTAAAGGAAGCAGAGAAAAGAAAACAGAAACAGCAGAGAAATAGCAACACGTCAATGTGACAGAAAACAGTTTATTTAAATGTTTCACTAAAAAAAGTGTTCGAAATTACGACTAGAAGTAGTCCGGCATGTTTGACAGCGGCATCGCGTGGAATTCCTCAAGCTTTGAAAGATTCCTAGCATATCTGATAGTTTTCTGGCAGATACAGAAAAACCAGCTGCGAGGTCTTCAACTGATGGTACGCGAGTCGCATACACCCAATTTTTCATTTGACCCCACCAGAAGAGGTCCATACATAATAGGTCCGGCGATCTGGCAGACCAATGAACCAGGCCACCACGACCTATCCACCACTGTCCATATGTTACTTTGAAGTGTCGGCAAACGTCATTGGTAAAATGTGGAGGAGCCCTATTACGCTGGTCATCGTTCAAATACTTCATTCTGCTACCTTTGTAACCGATTCATGATTGATCACTTCAAAGTGATCGCTGCTCAGGCGCATTACCGTTTAGCGCCATCTACCATCGCTGTTAAACTTGCCGGGCTATTTCTGCTCGTAATTTCGAACACCTCTTCTAGTAAAACATTTAAATAAACTGTATTATGTCACATTAACGTGTCGCTCTTTCTCTGCTGTTTCTGTTATATTTTTCTCTGCTTCCTTTAATCGCAACTTGGAAAAAGGCATTTCCAACGTTACATTCTTATGTGATTCCGAGTCGTCTTTGTATCACTCACACTTCCTGGAATTATGTTGGTCTGGTAGTAAAACAACCAGGAGTAATGCCATTGAAATGTCAGAGACGTGTGGGAAGCGCCCTCTATCAAAAAATGAGGACACTAAAGCTGTACGTCATTTTGAATAAAATAATTACTAAAGGAATGACTTACACGCAAACCGCAACAAAATCCATTTGTTTGTCCAATATTTATGAGAGTTTAAAATATCCCATCTGTTCACAGTTCAATTTTCGCTAGTTACCCGATCCCAATGTTTCCGATTACGGGCTTAAAATTTAAGTTAAAGTCTAAACTTTAGAATAATTTAAACCCCATGCACAAAATAACGGTAAAAAGTAGTTGTTCGTTACTCTAAAGTCTAAAGCGCCCTCTATCGACAATTTTTGAACGTAACCTTTAAAAGTTTTTCTAAAAAAATCGTGATATAAAGAATAATTTTAGTGAAAACCTCAAACGAATCGACCCTTTTTTCCGTTTTTTATCATCGTTTGAAATTTTGGACCTGAAATTTTAATGGCGCCTATCTCCAACAGAAAACGTTTGAGCCCCATGATCTCCTATTTAATAATGTTTGTCTTCGTGTCTACTATCATCCCTCAAAGTTTGTCGGTCTGGTAGCGAAACATCCTGTATTAAATTACTGGCATTCCAAAAGCCAGAGACTCTACAGCTCTGCTTTTCAAGAATTAAATTTTCGAACTTAGACTCACCGTCCAGTTCTTGTTCCAGCTTTTCCAGGGAATTATAGGTTTCCAATTTCAAACAAAATGATGGATTGTATGAATGAAATGATAGTTAATGAAAATATTTTCTAAAGAAGACTGTGGACGCAGCTCGAAAGTACTTTAAAATTTAAACAAAATGTATATTTTAATCTTTTAACATCTGTATTATAATTTGTCACCTTAAGTAAACTGATAATTTTTAAAGTTAGTATTGTGTAGTTCGGAATAAATGTTTTATTATAACGAGTCATTTTGTTTTCTTATCATTTATATCATATGTACTTCATAATAACAATATTTTGAAAATGTTAAATTTTTATTAATAATCTATTTTTAAACATATTTTTAAATGTACGATATAATATTTTTCTGACAGCGTACTCCACAGACATTTATCACCTTTTCTTTTTTTTAACAATCACAACTGTAAATATTGCTACTGTTTGAAATTATCCCTTCTAATATCTAAAAATATGTTACGTATCGTAAAAGTAATCGAAAATGTTTCATTTTATTCTGCATACTGTATTAGTTCGTTGAGAATTTTGCAAATAACAGATGAAAAATAAATAATAGAATACTTCATCTCAAAATTTAGGATCAGAATTATATATGATAGAGCTTTATCATAAATTTTTGTAAAGTAAATTAAAAAATAAATAAAATTATTTAGTTTTCAAACATTACATTTCTATATATTTCAGTCAAAGTTTTTATTTCTATAATTAAATCTATTTTATTCTGTTTCTTATCCCACTTAATCTAATTTATAAAACGAAATAATGTGATCTGGAAAACAGATTAGACATTTTTACTATAATATAAGGTGTTTTTACTGTCAAATTTTCAAATTTTGATGATTAATAGTAACTTGATATGTCACACTCGTGTTTACTGTTACAATCATGTTAATGTCATAATCAAGTTAATGTCACAATTCTTACAATTGCATGCAGTAAATAAACCAGAAATGTATTTTTATATATATTTAGTAAACGCCATTGTGTCGTATCGGCTTTTCAGGTGTCTGAAAATATTCTTAAGTCTCAATACAAAAACCATACCTTCTATTTCAGCTATTTCTGTAAAATATTTGTCAAGAAGGGTAAGTCAGACAATTTATGTGGAAAGAAAAATAAATTGGTTCCGAAAATAAAAGTTATTTGCTGGAAAACTGCTTTTTTGCTTCATTCCGCTTATGAATTTTTTTTTCTTAACAATTAAATAAATTTATATCGCGTTGAATGTAAGACATTTGTTATATACTACGGATTTGTCATACCAAAATTTCTTTTTCTTTTTTTTTTCATTTTGAGGAATGGCGGAGGAATATTTTATGGAAATTTTTTCCAATAGTTTCGAAAGGTAGTACAGCAGTTGCCGATGCAAAAGAAAAGTAGAAAAAAATTAATTATAATATTAAAAAAATAAGGAAAAATTTACAGGATTAAAAAAATTAAACCTTATTCAATTTATGTATTATTTAAGATTAAAAAATACATATTTATTATCAAAATTTTTCATAAATACATGCTTATTATTTTAATTATTTTTTAAGAAATATTCCTCAGTTGGACTACCAGTTACGAGAAAAAAGATGAGAATATCTTTTATAAAAATCAAGAGGGAAAATAAAATGTTTTGTGCCATTTACGAAGACTGTCATTAAAGGAACCTTTAAAAAACAGGCACGTAATATAATGTCATTCCGCAAATTCTCAGAAACAAAAATTCAGCGCCAATAAAATACTTTATTGAAATTTAAACAAGTCTCCTCGTAATCAAAAAAAGTAAAATACAAAATTTAGTCAAAATAATTAGTCTTTTTTTCGGGGGGGGGGGGGTTAGATAGATCCGTAGTGACCCAAAACTATTCTGCGGATTCAATTTTCTGGAATATATGACTCTGCCCAGTCGTTTTCTCGTAATCCAATACAGTAAGATACGAAATTTATTCAAAGTAGTTTTAGTCGATTTTTACATAATAATAGCTTGATCCATTGTGATCTATTAATCGAATTTTTTCAAACACGTGACTTAAACCTATGTTTTTTTCGTAATCTAAAATGATCATATACAAAACTTATTCAAAACCGTTTGAGCCATTTTTTAGATGGAATTAATTTGACGCTTACCGGTAGTGACCCCAAATGACTCATTAATTCAATTTTCGGGGGCATGTAACTCAGACATGTGGTCTTCTTGTACCTCAAAGTGATAGGATACCAAATACAGGGTGATTCATAAAAGATGGGCAGAACTTTAAGGGGTTATAGTACACTTAAAGACAAATAATATTAAATAGGAGACTAAGGGTCCCAGACGTATTCCCAAGGAGATAGGGGGAATTAAAGTTTAGGGTCCGAAATTTCAAATGATTATAAAAAATGGAAAAATTGGTCGATTCGTTTGCGGTTTTTGCAAAAAATTTTCTTTATGCCAGTATTTTCTTGAAATAAAATTTTAAAGTCCAATTTCAAAAAATGCCGATAGGGGGCGCTTTAGACTTTGGAGTAACAAACAACTATTTTTTAACGTTATTTTTTGTATTTCTTTAAATGATTTCGAAAGCTTAGACTTAAACTTAAATTTTGATCTAAAAGTCTGAGTCCTAACGAGTAGTTAAGTAGCGTAAACTGAAATTTGAAATTTGAAACCCTTCTCCCCCCAGAACAAAAATCAGTTATTCCCGATCTTTGTGTCGTACATTAGGCTCTAACTACTGCCGCGTTTTGCTAAAATTATTCTTTATGTCAGTATTTTCTTGAAAATAAATTTTAAAGAAAAGTTTCAAAAAATTCCGATAGAGGGCGCTTTAGACTTTGGAGTAACGAACAACTATTTTATACCGTTATTTTTTGTGTCTCATTAAATGCTTTCTAAAGCTTAGACTTAAACTTAAATTTTCAGCTCAAAATCTGAATCGCTGAGCGTGGTTCAGTAGCGAGGGGAGGGGGTTCAAATTTCAACTTCTGAACATAGTTCAGTTTGCACTACTTAACCATGCCCAACGATTCTGTGCTGTGATACGAGGCAAAAATACAACTTTCGTCAAGGACTACATAGTCGGAATTCACTCATAAAGGCACTGGCACAGTTGGAAATGTCGCTCATGCAAACGTTAAAGCTCCATTCCTGACGCTAGTCACCGGGTGAAGAAGGAGACAGAAAGTATGCAAATGTCAAATGGGGAGGAAGAAGAACACGTATGCAAAATTTCGACACGATTCAGGCATAAAAACCACTGAACGGTGAGTCAAGTGTAAGTCGCTGTAGTAATGAATCGGAAGATGGTGCCCTTCACGAATAAGGAAAAGGCTGAGATGTATTTAATTTACGGAGCGGCAGATGGAAATGGTGCAGAGGCACAACGAATGTACGGAGAGCGATTTCCCAACAGGCGGTTGCCAAACCGCAAAACTTTCGAGCGCTTGCACAGACAGTTGTGTGAGACGGGATCATTTCTCGCTTCCCGGTCGAATGCAGGTCGTGCAAAAAAGGACGAATCAGTAGTTGTTGCAGAAGCCATTCTGGATGTAGTAGCGGCGCAGCCAAGTACAAGTACACGAACAGTGGCTAGGCAGGTGGATACCTCACAGTCCATGACTTGGAGGGTACTGAAGGATGAACATTTGCTCCCGTTTCATGTGCAACGAGTCCAGAAACTGTCTCCAGGGGATTATCCAAATCGTATTGAATTCGCCCGCTGGTTTCTGCAGCAGAACGCGCTAAATCTACATTTTGGACGAACTGTGCTTTTCACCGATGAATGTACCTTCACACGTGAAGGTACATTTAACACACACAATGCACATGTATGGGCGCATGTCAATCCACATGCTACGTATCCACATGCTCATCAGAGACGCTTTTCCATCAATGTTTGGGCAGGAATTTTCGGAGACCACCTAATCGGACCGTACCTTCTTCCTGAACGCCTCAACGGTAAAACATACCTCACATTTCTGCAACACGGGCTGCCAGACCTGTTATACGTTGTTCCTCCACGCATCCGGCGGGTCATGTGGTTCCAGCACGATGGAGCGCCAGCCCATTACGTACGAGACGTCCGCAACTATCTGGACATCACATTTCCGAACAGATGGATTGGTCGAGGTGGTCCTGTTGCTTGGACTGCTCGCTCGCCAGATCTTTCACCCCTCGATTTCTTTTTTTGGGGACAATTGAAGGATCTTATGTATGAGACACCCATTGAATCCCCCGAGGAACTGGTCGCCAGACTTTCTGCCGCTGTAGGGGAAGTGCTCGAAAAGCCTGATGTTTTCGCGAATGTTCGCCGTTCCATTCTTCGTCGTTGTTCTGCGTGCATAACCTCTGGTGGTCACAATTTTGAACATTTATTGTAATTACATGTTAATAAATATGCTTTGGTAACATAATCCTAATTTGTGTCTTTTTATCTCGTATCACAGCACACAATGTGTGGACATGGTAAACTGAACTGTGCTCAGGAGTAGAAATTTCAAACCCCTCTCCCCAGAAACTTAACCACGTCTAACGATTCAGATTTTGGGCTGAAAATTTAAGTCTAAGCTTTAGAAAGCAATTAATGAGACACAAAAAATAACGGTATAAAATAGTTGTTCGTTACTCCAAAGTCTAAAGCGCCCTCTATCGGAATTTTTTGAAAATTTTCTTTAAAATTTATTTTCAAGAAAATACTGACATAAAGAATAATTTTAGCAAAACGCGGCAGTAGTTAGAGCCTAATCTACGACACAAAGATCGGGAATAACTGATTTTTGTTCTGGGGGGAAAAGGGTTTCAAATTTCAAATTTCAGTTTACGCTACTTAACTACTCGTTAGGACTCAGATTTTTAGATCAAAATTTAAGTTTAAGTCTAAGCTTTCGAAATCATTTAAAGAAATACAAAAAATAACGTTAAAAAATAGTTGTTTGTTACTCCAAAGTCTAAAGCGCCCCCTATCGGCATTTTTTGAAATTGAAGTTTAAAATTTTATTTCAAGAAAATACTGGCATAAAGAAAATTTTTTGCAAAAACCGCAAACGAATCGACCAATTTTTCCATTTTTTATAATCATTTGAAATTTCGGACTCTAAACTTTAATGCCCCCTATCTCCTTGGGAATACGTCTGGGACCCTTAGTCTCCTATTTAATATTATTTGTCTTTAAGTGTACTATAACCCCTTAAAGTTCTGCCCATCTTTTATGAATCCCCCTGTATATTCATAATCATTGCAGACACTTTAAAGATAAAATTAGATAGTCTCTGACCCTTAATAACTCACTAAAGGAATTTTCTCAACCATATGATTTTTCCCAATGATCTTTTCATAATCCAACGCTGCAAGATACAAAATTTAGTCAAAATCATTAGAGCTGATTTTAAGATAAAATTAGCTGACCCTATTCGTAGTAAACAAAATAATCCACTTAATTGAATTTTCTTTATTATGTGACTTAGCTCAGTAGTCTTCGACTAATCCAAAATAGTTAGATAAAAATTGCTAGAGTACATTTTTTAGATAAAAATAGCTTGATCAACAGTGGTGTAAAAACGATACATAAATCAAATTTTCTCAAACATGCGACCTAGTCTCGTTTTCCTGTAACCCAAAATGCCATGATACAAAATTCGATCAAAACCGTATAATTCTTTTTTTAGATATAATTAGCTTGATCCTTATCCATAATGGCACAAAATTATAACATTTATGTGTGCACAAAAACACAGGCATACAGTTTTTTCTCGTATACGATTGTAATTTTAATATAAGGTTTAGAAATAAAATTTATGTAAATTTCAGAATGTACGCTGTCGAAATCACGGGGCAGCACTTACATCACAGGCGTTTGGATAACTTTTTTAAAGTACACAACATCATTCTACATTGATTTGAAGTATATTTAAAGTTATTAATATGATACCGAGCAACGCCGGGAGGGTTTGCTATCAATCAATAAAACAAAAGACAATTATAAATCTTATTTGAAATAAAAAGTGCAAAGAAGGGCAGAGTTTACATAAGAAAATCAATAACATTGTTAAATAGAAAAATTTTCTATTCATGCTTATCAATAACATTTACAATTTTTCTTTTTCACTAAAACTTAGCCTCAGGTAATGTAATTATTTGCAAGATTGAAAATTTAAAAAACGGAAGCATGGTTTCTCTTCTGCTTTCAGAATTCTGTAAATATGAAAAGAAAATTGTATGTATAGTGTTAGACGTTTATTCCCTAATGCATCCTTAAATATACACGGAACCAGAATAATAAAAAGGCAGTACTAATAAAAGCTCAAACAACATTACATTAAATGAGATTTTTTAATAATGAAACAATACCTCTAAAGAAAGAAATACATTGAAATATCAAGGTTTTAGGATAGGAAGAAATTTATTTTGGAGTAAAAGAAATGTTATTCACGATGCCTATAATCGCGAGGTTAAACAGCATTTTTGAATACAAAGTAAATTTCAGTCAGAGTTAAATAGCATTTTCATGATTCAGAATCTAATTTTTTTTTGCCAGCTTTCTATTTTGTCAAATTACTATTTTAAATTATACAATATGAAATATAAAACGAAAGGTTTTATGATTAAAAGATTTAAGTTTCTTTTTAAACCAGAAAAAAATAAGTTAATACTCTTATACCTGACTTTTTTTATATATATGTCCCATTTCATATCTTAAATATAAAGTAATTAGAATCAAATCGATCTCTCTATGGTTTTGTGTTTTTTATTTTTTATTTCACTTTTTTATGTGCTGTTCGTTTTTTTATTCCCTATTTTATACAATGTCTGTTGATTTTTTTTTTCTAATTATCTACAAATATTTTTTAAATATTTTTTTAGCAATTTGATAACTTACTTATACTATATTAATCTTTGATAAAGCCAATTACATTGATTTATAACTATGTTCAATAAAATTCAAATATTGCTCACATATATCTGCAATAAATTATGTCATAATTTTGTCATAATATTAAAAACATGGAATATTTCAAAATTTAATTGTTTAAAAAGTCACATACATAACCAACAGAGTGAAAAAGTGTCGAAGCCGGGACTCAAACCAGGGTTATCGGTATAGCGTACTGATTGTCTACCAACTGAAGTACTTGGGAAGATACCCAACCACGGATTTCTCAATATTATATGCTGGCAGTCATATGTTATAGTATCTCTCTCTCTCTCTCTCTCTCTCTCTCTCTATATATATATATATATATATATGTATATATATATGTATATATATATATATATATATATATATATATATATATATATATATATATATATATATATATATATATATAAATGCAGGGTGTCCAGTAAATGACTGACCCATTTTGAATGTAAATAAAAAAATAAATATGCGGTTTGCTGCATTGTTATCAGAAAATCAATAATTTTTTGATATGCACTTTCTTAAAATAGTTCGAATTTCGGCCAACAGATGATGCTGACGATGGCAACAGGCTGTTGAAATTCATACATTACACTAGTTTTCATATGCATGAGCTTTTCGGGTCATTTTGCAGAGTCGAATCTCAATCGACATGTTAAATCAACACTTCACTCACCTTCAAAAATTAAGTTTGTTGGCTGGAAAGAGATTTAAAATAATATTTATGATTGAATAATGCCTTTTATACTTCATAATAAAAAGAATAATGCCCAGTTAAACTGATGGCATTGAGCTCACAGCTTACGCATACTAATTGTACATTACAGCCTTATATTTTCAAGGGTTAATTCCGTTCGAAAAACAAATTGAGGAGGGGAAACAGCTCCCCTCATTTCCCCTTTTATACTTAATAATTGAACCCCCTAAATTAACCAGGGGCATGCTTTATCATCTAAAAAATCTATATCCAGAATTCAGAGCAAATCGAAAAATTCTTAATAAAAATCCATTTTTATAATTTAACAGGAGTTATCCCCCCCTTTTTCATACTTAACCATTAAACTTCCAAAACTATTTAGTGATTTGAACGAAATCTGATAATTCTGCATAAAAAACCGATTTTTATAAATTAAAGGGAGTGGAATTAGAACCTCCGTTTCCCCTGTTTATACTTATCTAATGAACACCTAATACCAATCACGGAGATGCCTTGTCAGAATGATCCTATATTTAAATTTGAACGAAAATTGTTAATTCTGTATGAAGAACGCATTTGTATCAATTAAGTAGACTGGCATGAGCCCCCTGTTCCCCCTCTTATACATATCGAATGAATTTCAAAAAGTAATTAGGGAAGCGCCTTATCAGAATATACCTATAAACAAAATTTCAAGTGGATGGGATATTTTTATCATGAATCATTGCGTTACGCGCGCACGAACGAACGTACATACATACAGTACGGGCGGGCACATAAGCTCTCAGACTATGATAGCCTGTGAGCTAAAAACCAACAAAATGTTCATTGACTTTTCACACATATACCTAAAGTAAATTGTATTAAAAAATCTTTTTGTAACCGGTTTCTCTGGTTCTCTGGTTCTCTTTTTACGTACAATAAATTTAAAATATGGGATAAACACCTCTTTTTTAAGTAAAAAAAATCTTAATATTTAATCTAAACATTTCTTCCATTAAATAGTTTGAAATTGTATTTAAAAAAATAGTGGTGCAAAAAAGTTTTAAGTTATGGATCAAACAAACTCTTCTTGACTACGTCGTGCAGTGAAAACAGTTAAGTGATTAAAACAGTGGTACGGAAATACGATTGGGGCACGTTCCTTGTCTAAAGAAAAGCGGGCAGTGACTTATAGCCCATAAAAATATAATAAACCTTAGATTGAAGGAATCCGTTTATAACAAATCCTGTGTTAAACGTAACAAAAATATTGATTTCGACGGAGAAAGTAACATACAAAACCAGCTGCTAAGAGGAAACCTGCCTAAAAAGAAATATTGCTCATTTTTCTAAAAACCGAATTCATCCCTACATTATATTCATATTTTGACATTTAACAAATCTAAAAATTTTATTACGAAAGCTACGAAAGATTTTAAGATCACTTTTATACACACGTCCTCCCCCCCCCCCCCCAACTGAAAACATATCTACGCTCAAATGTAAGGATGTTTAAAAAAAAGCATTGTACCTGCTTTATATCCTTCGAATTACCCCTTTTCAAAATTTCATTACAAAGAGCATCATAAATCCTATAATATATTTTTCGTCCCCCCCCCCCTCCTTTCCTTAATTTTTCTTCATGAGTAAAGGAAGGGAAAGAAAATCTCTAAAGATTCCTCTTGCATCTGATTTGAAATTAATAACATTATTAAAAATATATATATTCTAAGAACTTTTTAAAAATTATATATGAAAAACACTAATGTTCCCGTAATTTGGTAATATTTATATTTATAAAATTGAAATAAAATAAGTAGACCTATGACGATTTTCTGACGATTTTATGACGATTCAGGATTTATTATGCCTTCTGTGATGAAAGTTTGAAAATGGGTGACTCGTGGTATATAAAAAAGGGTAAGTCGATTTTTTTTCTTTTTAAGCATCCTTCCATTTCAGCGTAGATGCGTTTGCAGGAAGAGGGAAGGGTTGTGTGTAAAAAGCATATTAAGATCTGTCGTGGTTTTCGTAATACAATTTTCAGATATGTTAAATGTCAAAATATGAATATTACTTAAGGTTGATTTCGGTTTGCAGAAAAATGAAAAACATTTCGTTTGAGACAGGTTTCCGTCTTAGCAGGTAGTTGTGTATGTTATTTTCTCCGTCATGATCAATATTTTTTGTGTTTAAGATAGGATTTGTTATAGACGAAATATAAACGAGCCTTTATTCTAAGATTTAGTATATTTTTATGTGCCGCAAGTCACTGCACCGCTTTTATTTTAGACAGGGAACTTGCCATCACTATTTGCGTACTACTGTTTTAACTTCTGACTTCACTACATGTCACATAGGTAAGAAGAGTTTGCTTGATCCATCTCTTAAAGCTTTTTGACATCATTAATTTTTTTTTAAATACATTTTCATGCTATTTAATGGAAGAAATCTTTAGATTAAATATTAAGATTATTTTAACTTAAAAAAGCGGTGTTTATTTCATATTTTCAATTTATTGTACGTAAAAAGAGAACCAGTTAACCCAGTTACAAAATTTTTTTTTTCTAATATAATTTACTTACGATAAATATGGAAAAGTCAGTGAATATTGTTTTGGTTTTTATTAAGTAAATAGACATTATTCAATCATAAATATGATTTTAAATATCTTTCCGTCCAACAAATTCTCTTTCTGAAAGATGAGTGGAGTGTCGATTTAACATGTCAACTGAGATTCGACTTTGCGAAATCAGCCGAAAAGCTCATGCTTATGAAAACTAGAGTAATGCCTGAATTTCGACTGCCTGTTGCCGCCGTCTGTCAGTGCCATCTGTTGGTCGAATTTCGAACTATTTTAAGAAATTGCATATCTAAAAATTTATTGATTTTCTAATAAAAATGCAGTAAATCGCGCATTTTTGTCTCAAACCGTTTTTTTTTTAACATTTAAAATGGGTCAGTTATTTACACGACATCCTGTATATATATATATATATATATATATATATATATATATATATATATATACATATATGTAGTATAGATGAACTACAGTATATTTACAGTACAGTTTACTTAATAGTCCAGTATAGTTACAGTATAGTATAGTTATATGCTATAATATGTTATAGTGTTATGTTATATTACAAGTTGTTTAGTTTCGTATTTACCCCTGAGTCGGTGGCTCACGAAGCCACTAACTTGCATTCTAACTTGCATTTCGATTGCAGCCCTGCCAACATATGATAGTGAGAACTGCGAGGTTGGGTACTTTTCTAAGTGACTCAGTTGCTAGAAGGTCGGTGCGTTTTACCGACAACCCAGGCTCGAATCCAGGCTTGAACAGTTGTTCACTATGATGGGAATGCGCCTTTTAGGTATTTAAAATCTGCAATATTATTAGGTATGTTTAATTACAAATGTACAAAACGTCGTTATAACCAAAATGATTGAAATTTCAGCTTGACGTTTTGGGATAATGTAGTGAGACATCCAGGAACGCGATTGAAGTGTACGGTGCGGTTGTAAGTATGTAATACAAAGTTTTTTTTTAATTTCTTTTCTTTCTTTCTTTTTTATTTATTTTTTTAGAAATAAACATTAAAATAAAAGTCACAACTTTACTAAACGGTATATGTATCGGTATAAAGTCTTAAAACTATGCAAACATTAAAATAAAGTTAACTCATAATCGTTTCTGTTTTTATTTTTTGTTTGTACAGTTTTTAGACGTTACAGAAATTTATATGTCATTGAATAAACTTGTAATTTTTTTTCATGTTTATTTGCAATTTTCATGGTGTAAATGTAGAGCTCTTTTATTTTTTTTTCTTTTACTTCATTTTTCTGCAAATTTTACATTTATTTTTTGTTTTTTCTAATTTATATGTTAATGTAAAAAGGAGAATTTTCAATTACTTAATTTTTTTTTATTAAAACTTTATTCATCATTAAAAAACTGTTTTAAATTATAATTTCTGAAATAAAGCTGGCAAAGTAATTATTTTCTTTTAAATGACTAGCAGTTTATGCAAATTAAAAAATGCAAATCATTAACTCTTCATGTAAAGTAAAATTTTGTCAAAAATGGAAAAAATTTTAAATATTTTTATTGGGCATGCGATTTTCTTTTAATATTAAATTTCTAACCCAAATATATAAATTTAGTAATTCATTACTAAATTTGAAATAAATGACCTGTTTTCACGATAGCATAAAATTATGCAATCTAATATTTTTAATGACTTCATTTTTACATACGGTATTTAAGGACGATATCAAATGTTTTGTGTTCGTAATTATTCCGTACTTTTCAGTACAGTTTGAAAATATGTTAACTGCAACAAGAAACGCACAACCTACATCATACAAAAAATGTAAAGAGTTTAAAATGTGTAATAACAAATATAATAAATATGCGTGACATAAGCTTCACGGAATTATATTACCTCAAACAAATTTTAATCCAGCAAGCAGTGGGGTAACTATAGTTGGATATAAAGCTCGCAAGTCTGAAAAACTGAATAACAGATTTACATATTTAATAATTTATTACTCAAGAAGTTTAAAAAGATCAAAATTAAATTATAAAAATGACAATAAGGAAAGTTAAAATTCCTGCCTCTGAAAACTTTGAACAGGTTTGCTCATACGAAAAAATATACAAGCCATGAAGAATTAATTGCTTTACTCTAAATCACATTGTGACGTGGCTGGGTGACGCCGCCGGTGATATGTTGGTCAAATGAGAACATAGTTCAAGTAAAGTTAAAATCCAACACTTTTATTTACTGTCTCTGGGAAATGGGAAGTGGAGCTAAAGTTCAATATTTCTAGTAACCAAACAGAATACTATGAGATTAAACTATAACTCATACTCACATCCACGGCTAAGTCCAGCTCAGAGCACTCACCCCGTCTCCTCTTTCAGGTCGCGGTTTAATATTACTTTAATCTATAAGCAAACAGCCCGTGGATGCACAAAATCTTTTATTCTCAAATACTCAAAGTGCTAATTAACTCTTACCCGATTTGATTGCAGAGACTCCTCTACCTTCAACTCTTAGGCAATCCAGCTCACCTCGCCACTCAACATGTGCTATCTCGGTTCACAACACACCTTGCTGGCTCTCCTCGCCTCACAACACAAGCTATCCTTTTCTGAAGGCTCCTCTCGCCACACCACACACCTCACATACCAACTCACCGCTTTTATACATTGCAAACTGAAGACGGAGCTAAAAATTTGCATAATATTCCTAACTGCAGTTAACTGTAGAGTCGAGGGCGCCACACACACTCCGGAAAGTTAAAGTTGCATAAAGGATAGGTGTCGCTTTTGCGCCACACATGTTAGAACATTGACGTCACGATCTCAAAATACTAGAGTGCCTTTATTACAAAGGGACACTCCCTCACAACATAAAACAAACTGTTTCTCACTAATTAATATATTTTTTAATTTATCTTTAGAAATTAGAGTTCACAATGTCAATACACATAATTAATGTGACATAAGTCCTTTTACATTTTTTCGCAACAAGAGAAGTGTCACCTATGTTACGCTTGTCATAAGTTCTTTACCAATTGTCTTAGTCTAAGAAGTCTTAATTAGTCCATATAAATTAAACATGATTCGTTGGATTTTGGTGTTATTTTTGAAATATTTGCTTTTGTTTATACACGAGTACTTTAATTAATTTTTGAAAAGACGATGAATGCTCTATTTTTAAATGAAGCAAACAATGTGTCAAAAATCTGCCCAAAATGATTAATACACATTTTTGTGCAGAATTTTTTAAATGATGTTTATAATTTAAGATTCTAAATTTAAAGTGACACAAAAATTATATGATATGACATAAACAAATTAAAATAATAAGTGAAATTATGAATTCTAATAATCCATATGTTATAATCCAATAAATATTCAAACGACTATTGATACCCATCGCAATTCTAATAAATTCAAATTAAAAAAGTTAGTGAGATAAACCACGGTAGCGTAACACTGGACATCTTCAGCTAGGCATGTACTGTAAAATTACAGATGTTTCTTAAACTACGAAATTTTACTATAATCATGAAAAAAATATGTATATTCGAAAACTGCTTCCAAGTCACACAATATTCTGAAAAACATTGCCTTTGTTTGTCTTTAGAAACCTCAAAAAAAAAAAAAAATTATTTTTGAAATTTGAAGAATTTAGGAAATTGTTTTTTATTAGATGCCCATAATTTTTGTTTTCGAGTGATTTTTACAATTTAGTCTAAGAGCTGACAGCACAAAACCTATGTTATCGAATGCATGAAAAAAACCTGTATTTTATGGAAGAGTAGTAATAGGGGAATTTAATGATCCATGTCTGCCGAAAGTGAAGTGATGCACAAGCCAAAAATTAATACCATTAGTGGTTCACTCGTAGGTTTATCATTATGTCTTCCTGCTCCCAGTTTTCCATGTTTTCATACCTTTGATTGTACAGCAAACACAATGTTAAACCTACAATCAACCACTAGTGGTATTAATTTTTGGCTTATGCAACACTTAACTTACGGCAGAGATGGATCATCAGATTCCCCTATTAGTACTCTTCCATAAAATAAAGGATCTTTTCTTTTGGCTCTTGGACTAATACATTTATCAAATCTCTCCCCGGATAATGCATGCCTTAAAGGTCCTCTTTACCTTATGCCTTAAAGGCCCCTGCCCGCGAAAACTCTCGCGAGCTAATGCTATTCCTATGGGGATAATAACACTTTCGAATTTTCACATTTTCAATTTTTTTTTCAATGGATAGCTGAGGTTTCTCTCAAGATCGCTCCTTGATTACTTTTTCGATTTTGGGCGCAGGTATTTTTTATAAAGTTACTTTCACTTTCAGAATCGGTTCATAAAGTGAAAGTAACTTCTTAAAAATATGTGCAACCAAAATCGAAAAAGTAATCAAGGAGCGATCTTGAGAGGTACCTCATCTATCCAATGCAAAAAATAATAATAAAAAAAATAAATAAAATAAAAATGCTGAAATGCGAAAGAGTTATTAGAAAAAATGCCTCCCCATAGGAATAGCATTAGCTCGCGAGTGTCTTCGCGGGCAGGGATAGGGGACCTTAAGACTTCAACTAAACATTTTTAGTTTCGTAATGGCAATTGTGCATGCATTTGTGACAGAAAACTAGTAATTTTAATGTTATTGTAAATGCTGTTAGTTCTATATGTTTCTTAATTAAAAATGTTTGATGAACAAGAAAATATTTACTTAAGATCTCATAGCATCAAAAAAAGCTTTTTTTAAAAATATAAATAACTGATTAGTGAATTGTAACAGCTACTTACAAACATTTTCAAAAACTATGGGTAGCTAATACAAACTTATTTTGGAAATTCTTCAAATTTTAAAGAAAAATTCTTTTGTGGGGTTCCTAAAGATAAAGAAACGCTTTTCGGAACATATTATTGTATATTTTCATTCTTAATTATAGTACATTTTTGAAGAAAAAATAATCCCTCTCGGCTTGGCCTATAGGTGGAGGTAGATTTCGTTAAGTGTTCATTTCAACAACTAAAAATATAATGTAATTAGAGAAAAATCAGTTTAAAAATTTTATTTGGCCACTTTTGAAGAAATTTTAATTTCATTTTTCTGTAAGTGCCGATTTCAACAAAATCATCTTAAGCTAAATTTGGCTCAAATCATCAATTCTACAGCATTTTTTAAAAATATATTTTAACTTTATGAAAAAATTGACCAATAAGGAAAATTATATAGATCCTAAATAAGAGAAACTGCCAACTCAGTGCATTCGAGAACAAAAATGAATTTAAAAATGAATCATAAAACAGGAAATTTATTATTTGAATACACACTCCCCCTTGATTTTATGTATCAGTTTGAAAGAGATTTGAGAAGAATTTTAGAAGTTATCGTGTACATAAAAAAGTGATATACACCGATAGATAGATAGATAAACTTTTATACTGATTGTAGATTTGGGGTCTAGAGGTCATAATCGGCGTAGATCTGCAAAACCTTTTCAGAAATTCCAACATAGGAGCGACCGCAATAGATAGTATTTCATACGAAATCTACCTAAAAGTCTCTTTTCTACAGTGTGGATAATTGAGTTGCTTCCACCGATTTCTTCTAATGCTATGTATCTAATCTTACAAAACTACTCATGGAGTTAATAAAATTTTTCAGCTAAGTTTACAGCTAAAAATTGTGATTAGGTGCGTAAATAATAATCTTTGAAAAATTAACGAAGCTCCTCTAAGTAGTCGAAACCTCACATATTTTAACGATTAAATTATTCTGAAGGCTATAAACACGGCTATACATAGTGTTTATTATATTTATCACTTAAATTATTTTTGTTACTGGAACTCAAATATTTTAAACTCTGTTCTCATTTATACTATCTATTCAATAACATTTCCGACACTAGTGAATTGTATACTCAGATATACATTTATATATTGTCATTTCTCTTGTCTTTTTTTCTCGTTCACGATTTGCATTTCCTAAAATTTAAATTCCAATTTCTGTTTCATTAACATTCACATTGTTTCTGAGATGCCATAGATAAATATGCACGAATATAAAAAGATAAAGCATTGAAAATGAAAAATGATTTTTAACAATAAACAAAAGAATCGCATTATATTCTGTAACAGATGGGAGTAGTAACGCATTTAATATTTTATTTAATATTCTATCGATATTTAAAATTTTATGAATTTCTAAAATTTAATTATTTCGGAAACTCACCAGCGATTCTATTTTATCTTGGAACATTTTATTGCTTTTTTAATACTATATACCTAAACATTTCTATATGAGCTCCGATTATAAAAAAGTATCATTAAAATTTTTGCATTTCTAACGACGGTGAGCAATATTTAAATGAAACATCTTTCTTTTGTAAATAAAATTTAAAATCTTAAAATGCATCGAAAAGCCATTATTATTTGCATTTTGAAAAGCATATAGATTTGATTATTCTTAAATTTAAGTTTAGAATAATGTCGATAGAAAATTATAATAGTTTCAGCAATCATTTAAATAGTGAAGAATTTAAAATAAACTTTTATAATTGTTAAAAAAAGAATGTACATTTATTAATACAGCGTTTTAGAGACGATTTTATACATACATTAAATTTTATTTAGGTACTGTGGTAAAAAAAGGACATCTGTAACAAAACATGCTTTAACCATATTTTCTGATAAAGTTGTCTTATTCCCGTAGAGCAAAAGTTAATTTTACACTTGAGTTTTTAATTCATGGATTTTAATTCGCATTGCCAACAAGGAATTGAACCAACAGTCTGAGAAATAATCCAGTTCAGAAGGACTTTCTGAAAGCGACTTTTCAAGACTACTTAACAGACTATTATCACAATCTTTTATTTTAATTATAAAATGTGATTTTAATAGAGAATATTTATCGGTTCTCTAATTTTTATGTATAGGTCATTGGTTCAGCGAACCAATGCTCTGACAACTGTGCTACCAGGACATATTTAGATTGGCACTTCTCTCTCTTTTGTTAGTAAGGCTGAAAGTGGAGCACACGATTGAAAAATTTTATGAACCACGTGAGTCCAAATAAATGCAAAATCGATAATTATTTAAATATATTTCAAATTTTAAAAGATGAATATATTTACCGATTATATAATTATCGATGCTAGATTAACTTACAAATAAACCACTTTCAGTCTTCCTTGCACCTAGCATCGAGACCTGGGTCATTTTGTAATCCTATACATAAAAATTAGAGAACCGATAAATATTCTCTATTAAAATCACATTTTATAATTAAAATAAAAGACTGTGATAATAGTTTGATAAGTAGTCTTGAAAAGTCGCTTTCAGAAAGTCCTGCTGCTGCAAAATAAAAAAAATATGACTTTAACAGAAAAATGCTTTTGATTCTTAAACTTCTTGATATAGGACTTTAAAATGAATCAACGCTAAGTGCGAGCAATAACAAAAGTGGTTCCCTTGTTACACTCACGTTCACCGAAGAGTTGTGGTTCATAAAACTATTCAATCTTATGCTGCAGTTTCGGTCATACCAAAAAAAAAAAAGTAAGAAATGCCAGGTTAGGCACCTGTTGGCAAATCGTTGGGGTACTAAACCGATGACTCAAGTTCGAACCCTGACCTGGATAATTTTTCACTCTTTTGATTATTTGCCATGTTAACAACGTGAATTAAAATTCGCGAGTAACAAGCTCAGATTTAGTATCTCATCGCTTAAAAAAGTTAATGTATTTACTTAATGATTTTATTTAAGGGTGTATTTGAAAAACGCTTTTTCACCGATATTTAATGTATTTACTTAATGATTTTATTTAAGGGTGTATTTGAAAAACGCTTTTTCACCTTCAACAGCTCAAAATTTTCTGATACAATATCAGACACATTCTTAAAAGTCGAAACATGAAACTTGCTGAAGAGATTTTTCAAAAGACGTATAAGGTGCCATGTGATGTCATTTTACGCTCAGTTCATTAGAATATCATTTCTTCACAATTATCTTCTCAGTATGACCATTTTTCCCTTCCCCGATCTCTTACTTAAGAATAATCGGTTCAAAATGCTGCTTTTCATTACTTTTTTTGCAATATTTCATGCATTTATCAAAGAATCGACAATTATGGCACCTTGTGTACTTTCTAAATAAGAAATTTTGCCAGTTTGATGCATATGAGAGAAAAGATGAATTTAAAAATAAATCGGAAAATAAGCAGTTTGAATCGAAATACGCCCTTAAAGCAATGGCTTTAGAAAGATTAAGATCTGTTAATTCTCACCTTTTGGATTCATTTATTTAGGGCTTCACCACTTTATGTGACGTTTTCATCACTAGGAGCTGTAAATACCGACGAGATATCCTAGATCATAATATCACACTGATTTTGCAGTTAATTGAAATCATTAAAAAAATACCGATGTAGACATTCTAAACTCTTATCATAATTATTTTCGAAATCATTTTTTTATGATTTTTTAATGCCATTTTTACATTATTTATACATGGTAAAGAAATACTTAAATGACTTTAGTTTTAGAAAAAAAAGGTCCGCAAAAAAGAAGGTATTGGAAAAAATTGAAATCATACTTTTAAAAGCGCCAATAAATACTGACTTAAAGGTGAGTAAGAACAAAATTACATGTAACATTACTGAAAAATTCGTTGTTTCACTTTATTTATTAATTTATTTATTTGTAAATTTATTTGCATAGTTTTATTTTGCTGTGAACTCCTTTGAGATGTTTTTTTTTAAAGAACGGACTGTGTACTAACTGGATAAAATGAGTCTCATATATTTTAATTCGGATCAGGTAAAATAATTAAATAATGCAACATTCATTTAACCGTTTAGAATGTGTAACAATAAATTAATTAATTAATTATGCATATAATTAAATAAGATGCAAACAAATTAAACGGATATTTCAATGTGAATAGTTATGTACTTACTAAGGAAAATGTTTGAAGTAAAAATTCTTTGGAGGTTTGTTACGCACTTACCTGAAATAAACAATATGAATTAATGCATTTAAATGATAAGAAATTAAACATTTCAAATTATTTCATGAGAAAATATTTCAGAAAAATTCAATGAAATAAATGAACAAATTTATTAAGTTATTTTCATACAAATATTTAGAACAATGACAGAAATTAAAATAATAAAAACGATTTTTCTTTTCAAACTTAAAGTCATTTTATAAGAATGCATCAATAGAATAATGTTACTTTTTAAACTAAATATTGAAAGCAAAGTGTGAATATGTTTTTTTTTTTTTTTTGGTCGTTTATATGTTTATTTTCAATGGTATTAAAATAATTTAATGCGATCAAATATAATTTTCTGTTTTAAAACATTAGGTATTAAAATCTTTTAAACTTTAATTTTTTATTTAAAAATTCAAGAACTGCTGTTTTTTGTTCAGCCTGCTTAGGAGGAATAAAACCAAGCGAGAGTAAATATTTCTAATCCTGGCATCGAAAATGCAGCTTTTCAATTTGAAACTCAATATTGCTGATTTTCTTTTAAAACTTGCTTAATCCTTTCCGGCACGGGCAAAATCTGTTAATAAAATGAGAAATTATCGACTGACACCGGGATTCGCAAGCGAAATTTTTAGATATTTAGAAACACCTAATGTAAGCTTTTGTTCTAAAAGCAAAAGTTTACTAAATTATTATTAGTGCCATTTACAAGTTTGGAATTAAAATTGGGTATTTCAGACCGGGCACAGTGTGCCGGAAAGGGTTAAAAGGAGTAAAACTTACAGCGTGAAAAAGTTTCCATTCTTGGGATCGAATCATATTTATTGTTTATTCAATTTCAAATTACTAAATGAAAAAGTCTGAAATTCCCTATAAAAATTTCCAAATTTATACGTGTAAATATTTATGGCATTTTGCATTTCAAAATAATAATATTTAACAGTATTTAAATATGCATTAGAAATAATGAATTTCAGATCAAGGGAAACGTTCAACATAAATTTTATCGAACAATCGCTAAAGCGCACCTTGCTATTTTAAAATTATCGTATGCATTGTATATATATATATATATATATATATATATATATATATATATATATATATATATATATATATATATATATATAGATAGATAGATATAGATATAGATATATATAACCATTATATAATACTGCAATTAAACATCTAGGATAAATATAGAATAACCCAATATAACAAACTTAAGCATGACAAGACAATAAAATGAAATTAGCAATATTGGAACAATACCAAATAAAATTGGAGATTGTGGTACGTTTCTCGTTATCAAGGGCAAAGCAATTGAGAAACAACAAATTTTATTAATTTCTGAGGTAGAAATCCGGAAAAAGTCCTAATGCATAATTTCTACATTTTTCTATTAATCGTCATCAAAAAATGTAAGTCAAAAACCAGGACATATAAAACCATACATACAATCTGAATCATATTAATAAATCGATTAGCACAAATTGTTTAACCATTAAAAAACAAAAATTGAAATGAGAAAAACTTACAATATAGTAAGTCGCCAGCATGTTAAAAAACGCAAATGTGGAAAATCATTTTACTAACAATTAAACAGATGGGATATAGTTAAGGGATATATAATGGAAAGAAAACATTTATTATTATAATTAAAAATAACTATAATTAAGAATATTAAAATAATATTAAACATATCATATTTTATTAAATTAATGGACACATATGGTAATTTTAATAAAATGAAGTGATAAAATATGCAGTCAATACTATAAAATCAAAGGGGATTACATGCAAATAGTGTTTTTAAAGAAAAGGGATTTTTTTTAATTTTTTAGAAGCGACATATTACGTCGGAAATAAATATTAAATATCATTTGAAATTTAGATTAAATGTCGTTTGAAATATGCATTATCGCTTTATCATGCAATAAGTTATATTCATTAAAGTTTAAAATATCAAGTTATCAATACATTTTAATCTTAATCAACTATTTGAGAATTAATGATATATTTTATCATGTGTCCTTAAATTGTTTTTCACATAACATTTGCTCCTATCAACCCTCAACCTTTTTTTTTCTCTTCTTATTATTGGATCGTATCAAAAACGTATCAGTATAAATCTTCTAGATAGTATTAGGAAAATTTAAAATAAATATTTTTGTATTTTATATCTTGAGAATTGATGAAATTATGAATTTTATATCCCTCAAATTCTATTTTTTCCGTCCCTTGTGTCCATTTTTAATTTTAATGAAAATTCGTTATATATAAATTTTTCCTTTTCTTAGAAGTTATAATAATTTTAAACTAAGCTATAAAAAATATATAAAAATTCGGATTTTTTAAATTTAAATCTGTTTTTTTATTTAAATTGGATTTTTATGATATTTTCCCAATCGTTCAGATACTGAATAGCTACCAAGAGTTTTAGGTTTTCAAAACAATTAAGCTTCTATCTGATAATATAATCTATGTTTTTACAATTTAATTAATTCAATTATACTTATTAGTTAGTAATAAAAGATACTATATTAATTTCAATTTAATAGATTCATGAGTAACATACAACAATATTATATATATTAATATTTTGTAATAATTACGTAAAACTATAAAATACTAATATTATTTACATTTTTTTAACTTACTAACTTTACTTAACTTTACTTAACTTTTTTTTTACTACATTTAATATTAAATTGCTAACAATACATAAAATAATAATTATAAAACAGTTGACTCCATAATTAGAAATACAATATACACTTTCATGGTTTGATTACTAAAGTGGTAATTAATAATTTAATATTATTCCAGAAGGAAAAAGTGGCAAAATACCAGTTTAAAAAAACATTTTTTCATGAGGAAATATATTAGTAATATGTTTAGTAATTATATAAAAAAACTATATATATATATATATATATATATATATATATATATATATATATATATATATATTTTTACTGTGATAAATAAAGTGTCATTAATTTTTGATAATTTTATGAATTGCAAATTAAAAAATAGAATTAAATAACAAATTTTTTTTTTATTTCTTAAGAAATAAAATTTCATTTTTTGTAAGGTCTTTGAAATATAGATTTAGAAATGAATTTTGAAGTATTTTACAAGAAATTTCTGCCTGCAACAGGTGGATTACTTTATATTTTTTAAGCAGGGTGCATTTCATAATTTTAAAAGGGGTCGATTAAATTCCCCCCCCCCAAAAAATAGCCTAGAATCTGGAGAAAATTGTAAGCAAAATTACAGAAATAATAGAAACTGCAAATAAGAAATTTCCTTTGTTGGTAACATAAATCACCCAAAACACACATTATTTGCAGCTCACTTTATATTTTTACTGTTAATCGTCTAAATCTAAACTTAATATTTGCATTAGCAAACCTCTTACAAATATGAAGATATATGTTATTCCATTAAACACATATACAAAGTAAATATAAGGCTAGTTATATTCGATATCCTGAAAATATTAAACAGATTTATTTTTAGTACTCAGTGGAAATTCTCAGCACTGAATGTTTTAAATAGTTTTGCTGCCTTTTTTAATTCATAGCATTTTTTTTTGTATATATGGCTTCAAAAACTGAAATAACATTTTTTTAACCTTCAGTTGAAAAAGTTCTTGCTGTATTACATTTTTTACCAAATTGTACTTTTTCTCTTACATATTCTTTGTGGCTCAGCCGATGTCGTTAATGGAAAAGTAAAATGAAATAAAATAAGATTCTGGAAATGTTATTCTTTTACTTATTAGACTTATTTATTTTTAATACATATTTTAACTTACTTATTAAATTTATTTTACTTGTTATGCTTACTTTTTATAAAAAATGAAAAATTCAATTACTAAAAAGAAGTTAAGACATTGCAAGTTATATTATGTTTAAATATGTCATGTTAGATAAAAAGAATGCTTCTTACAAACTTACTGTATTTAAAACAAATTTTAACAAACATATAAACAAACATATAAAACTATTATAAACAATTATTTAAAGCTTCTCTTGTGTATTTACAAGTCAAATATGTGTAGAAACTTTTCAAATTATGTTAATCTTAAATTATAACTATAATACATTTTTTATATCATGTTAAACATTTAGAAAATTTATTATTTTAACCAATGATTTTCTTTAAATATGTTGATTATAATTACGAATTAACAGCTGATTTATATCAACTGATTAATATCGTTGGCACCATTTTTTAAACTAATTTTTTATGTATTATAATTAAAAAGGTTTTTGTTTTACACGAAAAGCCATCCTATTTTCACCCCCTTTGTTCGATTTTGTTCATTATTGTACTCGACCAAGGTTGTCTGTTACTTGATATTATGGACCACCGAGGAAAAAATTTGAGCAAAATTATGTAAATTTTCGTGTTCATATAAAGCGTTATAGATATATACTATTTTTCCAACTTGTTTATACATCTGTGAACTCATTTTTGTCGCATAAATACACACACACACACACACACACACATATATATATATAAGGTACCCTGGGGTAATAACGCCAGACGGGGTAATAACGCCAAGTGCTAATATTTTGCATAATTAGGAAATAATCTGGTAAATGACACCCATGTTCTCTGCGCAGAAGGGTTTTGAGTCATATAAATCGCAAAAAACAGCTTCAAGTTAATTTGTTTCATTTTTAGGTGTTATTGTTTTTACAAGCAGCTAAAAATAACGCTTGATCTAAAATTTGCGAGATACGTTTTGTGATGTGAAGACTATTTTTTTTATCCGGAAATACTTTGTTAATTACATAAATTTGTAGTACATTTCATGGACTTTCAAAATGTTCTTGAAGATTTTGGATATCTTCTCGAGATAATTTGTAATTTAAAATGTACAGCGCAATAACTATAACGGGGTAATAACGCCAATTCTTGCAATTTTTACCCAGGTTGATCCCTACAGTGGCCGAGCTACATCCTAAATACTGATTCAAATAAACACAGTTAAAACTGTGCAATGTTTCTAACAATTTTATTTAAGCGGTCCTTTTTAAGCAAAAAGAAGCTCACGGTCTGATATTCTTTTGCCTCATCCTCCCCCCCCCCTCCCACACACACACAACACACCTTTATTTTTCTTAGACTTTCACAAAAAATTGAACATTTTCAATAGCTTAGGATGCAATTTGTCAATTTCTATAGCTGAGAGTTTGTATTTTTAGAATTGTGCAACCTACATGCAATTATTCCAACTTATTTCATAGTTTTGTTTGCATGGCGTTATTACCCATATAGGTGGGTAATAACGCCAAATAGCATTGGTCAAGAAATCAGGCCATTACATTTTATGTATTCATATCTGTTAAATTATATTTTTTATATTGATAGTCAATTAGTTGCTGTATCAGATTTTATATTTGTTTGAAAAATACAAACTAAAACTGAGCCGTGGAAATTGGGAGAACATTAACGTGGCGTTATTATCCCAGGGTACCTTATATATATATACATATATATTGAGATAGATAGATAGATATAAATATACAGACAGATAGGTAATATTTTTAATGGGGTGATGTTGTTCCTTGTTCTAGAGGTCATGCTCGGGGTCGAGCTAAAATGAAATTTAAGGAATTTAAATATTGGGGAGAATGTAATAGTTACTTACGAAGCAGGTAGTTTCTTATGAAATCTACATAAAACAGGCGGATAACATGCAATACAAAAAACAACTGTCCCACATAAATGTAAATTAATGTATATAATTGTTACATATATTACTTTTAATTATACAATATCGCTCCTGTTTATTTGTAAAAATAGAATTTTTTGTTTTATATAGCTAAAATTTTCCAGTTGAAAACGGGGGAGGCAATACCAGAATGAAATTTGTAAATAGAAAACAGAGAACAGACGACAATTTTGCAGCCAGTGCATTTTCCGGATTTATTTTATTTTATTTTATTTTATTTTATTTTATTTTATTTTATTTTATTTTTTTACGGGGTAGGATTTGTACATTACAAAGTGTTAAAATTAGTCGTATATTTATTAAAATAACATACATATGAAGAATACTAGAAAACAGAAATAGAAACACGAATAATATGACTTCTTTTCTAATACTAAAAATAAGCTATTTAATTTTTTACACTTATGAGCAATTTATTTTTATAATGAAGAATATTTATAATTACTTATGAAGTGTAATTAAATGTAAGTGTTTATGCATCAAACATATTAACATTCATGGCCTAATATTATTAAAGATGTCCAAAATTGTAGATTTATTCTCTTATCTATAGATAATAACTTTCTCTCAAAGACGATCTTGTTCCCGTAGAGCTCAGACAATCAATCTCATTCGTTTTGACAGATACTATTACTCTCTCCGAGAAGGATGACAAATATTTCTACTTTGACAGTACCCTCACAATTATGTCATTTGGCAAGGCATGTTTCCAGGCAACGAAGATAAAGGTCATGTATTCCAGTGTTATTCTATTTGTAAAATGAAGATAAATGCTAAGAATTGAAAACAAAACTACTTCACGTATGGTATATCACAGTCAGATTTGTTATACTTTATTAATACATTTTATTGATATTCTTCCAGCGTTTGAAATTTTTTAATTAATTACAAAACACGAATGTATATTAAAATTATTTTGATTCAAAAGAATTTTTACATTAAGCGATAATTTCTATAATTTCATTGTAATCGTGAAGAAAATCATATACGGCTGTATCTGTGGGATATCTATCTATCTATCTATCTATCTATCTATATATATATATATATATATATATATATACATATATGTAATAATAAGAAAATTTTCGCCACCTTCTAGTTTCGATTTCGTTCTAAATTCTTATTGGAATGTACTTTTATTTATATTTCAGTAATCTACTAATATTTAGTTATTGGCTAAAGTTCCTTTTTTTCTTTAATTCAGCGTAATATATTATTTATTTTCCTAAAAAAAACTTAACTGTATTAGTTAAATGTCAATCTCTTATTTCGAAATATTAAATCTATTCTATTGGTCCTTTTCTCCGTTTTAGAACAAAAAACATTTGTCAAAAGCTTTATTTTTTTATATTTTACTAAAATATCGTTTGGACAATTCCATAATGCATTGCGGTTACGGGCATTTTACCTCCGTTTAATTTTGCAAGCTACCGTGATTTGGGAAAGAATCCAAACATAAAGCTCTTCCTACTAACCAATGAAGTGCAGTTGGAAACTTTCTATCCACACCTTCTGATTTCATTGATTGAAATTTTCATGTTTACGTCAGCCTTAACCCCGGCAGGATTGTATGAGGTGCGATTAAAACTCCAAAACGCACAGGAAAAAGATCAGAATTCACTGCCCTCTTAACTGCTAAACTAATCCCCGCGAAGTATCAATTTATAATGGGATGTTCTTTAACAAGTGATGCATTCCAAGCTGCGTTATTTCAAGGATATTTTCTTTGTTTTCCTTAAAAGTTAATGTAACACGTGGAAGGTAGCTGTTTGTCGATTTCTATGTATTGTTGACAGAAGTTGTTGCATGAAGACCATTTTTGTATTTATTCTCGGGAGGTAATATACGTTGATGTTTTTCATTTCGTGGGAGGCGTATTGTTGGAGATTAAAATGTTGTGTGGAATAGCCGAGTGAAATTGGACAGCAATAAAGATTTATATTACGTATTTCTTGATATCTTGCATTCTAATGGAGAAATCACCCAATAAATTCACCCATCTGCCTTTATATTCAAGTCGTGACTTATATGAAAGTTCATTTAGAAGGATTAATTAAATTTGAATTTGGAGGGATTTTGTACAATAATCACCCTACTCAAATCTTTTATTTTAAATTATTTTCTTAGTTTTATGCAGAATTATAAAATGTACAAATATGATGTTCTTACAATATAAATGGTAAATATTTCCGAATCGAAAAATCCCCCCCCCCCATCAGCGTCAAGAATGCAGAAGAGTTCAAAAGGCAAAAGAAATCATCCTTTTAAAAATATTTTTGTTTTGTATAACCAATAATGCTTTTGGATTACATTAAAGTAATGTATCTGTAACTCATTCAAAAGGCATTACAACTAATTGACGTATCAAAAAATTTTATATTGAGAAATTTCTATGGTACTTATAAGTACTTTCGGTAGATAACGGGTTAAAGAACAGCCACCATTTGATTGTTCCCTTTTTCTCACACTAGAACATCCGGAAACTTTATTCAAACTTATTGAAAATATTTTACACCAGAATATTTACTTAAAACCATCTAATTTATTTCCTTAACTTAGTTCTCGTGGTATGTATTTAACGTATTTAAGAAAAAAATCTGGTTCGAGTAGACATTTATTCAGTTGGTCGATGTCGGATATACAGCAACTGGGAATTCTAGCGTTAAGGTTGCTGCTACTTTATGGTTGAATACTTTAGCATTTCTCGTTTTTACATTTTTTTAGATATTAAGTATGTTTAACTTGCCCCAATTTATGGTTCAAACGGAGCACCAAATGTTGTAATACAGTTTCAGCCTGTTAGTAGTGGCAACTCAAGTTTGAGACACGTCTAATTTTTTAAGTCTTCCTATTGTACGTTCTATTTTGACTATGACATTGACATAATGTTCTTCTAACTCTTTATAAATTAATGTGTTATTACAGCTGTACAAGCAACACGATCCTACTATTAGAACTTCAATTCTTGAAATATTAATTCCGGAAATTTAGAAAAAGCTACCCAAATATTCAAATTCGGTAAATAATCAATTGAATAATTGAAAAAAAAAATTAAATGTTTTATCAACAAGAAAACAAAGATTTTTAAAAATGTATTTAAAAACGACAATAATAATTGAATTATGTAATTTAATTCAATTTTGTATAATTAATTCAATTTTGTATAATTATCTATTATAATCTAAAAAGATATTTCGAAAACTATTGTCTACTTTATTTGTTATTTGTATATAAATTGTTTTGACATTTAAAATAAAAAGTGATAACTAAACTTAGACAGCAATTGCTTATACTTTCCATCATAAAAATTTCACGAACCATAAAGAATTCGACAGAAGTGCATTAGTCACCTAGAGATCGAAATAGTTTGATGAATTCTTTAGATTCCTGGGGTGGACATAGATCATTCGACTTATATGTTCAACAAAAGTATTATATTTTAAAAAGATATAACGTTCACATTTCTAAAAAAGCTATTTTATTTTTCCCTACATCCCAAGGTATCTAAGGTATACAATGATAGCAATAAATATAAATTCTCATAAGTGAGATAAAGTCTGTAGAATTTACAAAAAAAGCATACATTCTTAAGAAAAAAAAAAACAGTTTTTTTTTAAGAGGCAGGAGTTAATATTCATATTTTTCATTTATAAGTAATCTTTTGTACAAAAATGTTTTATACACTAAATATTCTAAAAATTAGTCTAGTGAATATATTTGTCAATTTTGTTGTTGTTATTAAAATTTGCGCATAATGTTTTAATATTCTCGCAAATTTTATATGTCTAATGTCGCAGACAAAGTGAAAAATTATTTTTGCAGAAAATGACGAAATTTTTGCATAGGAAAGAATTTCTAATTGTACAAGATAAGAAGATTTAAATTTATTACTATTTTATATTGTACTACGGATTCAAAATTATTCAGTCAACTGAAAAAAGAAGCTTTACATGTATAAGCACAGATATTCAACCTGATTATGTGCAAATGGCTAAATAGATTGGCGATCTAATAAAATTAATAAATTCAAATATAAATAATAGATTCAACAAAAAATACCTTTTTTAATCTGATAGCTGCTTGCCGAAAATATTATAATTGGATATTATTCTCCATAGTGAGGAAATCATTTCCTTAGATATTTATCTTAAGTATTACAGCATTTTATGTAAACACATAAAAATGACCCCAACGTATACCTAAAACACCCAATGTATACTTAAAGAATACATATACTAGTTTATAACATCATAAACCTGTAAACAATAATTAAAAAAAAATAAATAAGCCATAGTAAAGAAAGCGGTTGTAATTCACAACATTTAGTTCAGTACATAACACAAAACCCGGTAATCCAATAATTTTCACTTTGAAATAGAGTGGTTTTATTATGAATTAACAGATAAAGATGCGTAGTCGAAAAATGTTGGTTTAGATTTGAGCAATAAAAGCGTTGCTTAGGAAACCAACATTTTTTTTCTTAGTTGCGTTTAGATATAAAATAGATGTCCTCACTTTCTTCAATAGTTAATTTTATAAACTAGTTCTTATTTTCAAATTTTTTGCCGAAAGTTTATTCTACATAGGAATGTGCAATATGAGATTGTATAGGTAAGGCGTCAAAAACTATGAAATTTCATCGTGAATTGTTGCCATTCGCAAAATGACGTGAGTCTACTCAGTGATATTTATTACGTTATAATATAGATAGATAGACTGCGCATAGCCAAATACAAAAGTAAAGAAACGAAATTAGGTGCATTGTTTCGAAAAGAGTTCATTCTATAGTAAATTTAAAATTCGTTCTAAGAGTTTAATGCACAAATTTTGTCTGGTGACACTTTAACACTCAAAAAAGAGAATATTTACTAGAGTTTTATACATCATACCTAACTAAAATTGAAATTACATTTCAGACTATAGATATTGCTGGATTATGAAATCTCATTTCATTATTTACATCTTCTTTTTCCAGCTCCTATCAATTTTCCATGTAAAAAATTTACATCTTTCTTTTTTCTTTTTTTCAAAACGTACTTTCAAAATAAAAATTATGCTAAAAATAAAGTAAAGAATAAATTTCATAAAAATGTAGTCTTTCAAAAAAAGAAAAATTATTATTATTTATTTTATTCATTTATTTATTTTATTTTATTTTTTGCATTTTCCTACTGGTAATATGACAAGTAACAAAAACGAACTTAAAAAATTCTCTCTTCTAGCGAATTTATTGAAATGTTCCAAAATTTCTTTATATGATATTTTTTATATATTCTACAAAATATATCACAGTTTTAAGAAATTAAACACATGCGTTTCTTACATAAAATGAAAATCTCTTGCATCCTCTAAAGCATGCTACATTTACGATCCAGCATTAAACAGCATATGTAGAAAAGCATGCATATGACGTCAGTTTCGTAGAATAGTACCGACGTCCAACAAAAAAGCGATGTTGTCATAAGAAACTCGGCAAGACAAATCGATTATCCAATGATTAAAATATCGTCCCTTTTTTATTCATAATAGCTCAATGTGCTATCAGAAATCATTCATTTACATTTTTTTCCAAAATTTGGGAAATATCATTTCACATGGGTTAATAAAATTGCATTCTTTCAGTTTTTAAAATCTGCTAAGTAACAACTAAGCAAATGATAGGTAAAAGTATTTTATAAAATAAATTTTTATAAAGAGAAAGTTATGTATCTTTTGTATAATAAATTTGATATAAACTAAAATTAATTAACTATAGACAAAATTTAAATATAACCAACACTCATCGGTTCTTATAGCCAATGATATTTTGGATGGAGCAAGTATTTTTTTTTTCTATTGCTACAAGAAAATCGGAAAAAAAGTGATATGCTATTTTTTCATTACTTTCCTTACCACCATTAGAGAAATAGAACTAAAAACTACAAAAATACTAATATCTCAAAAACAATTTGAGATACAGTTTTCTAAGAAATTGTGTTTAAAAGTATTTTTTTTTCCTATATACTACGGTGCAGACTGAAAACGTGCAATGTCTAGAAGTTTAAAAATTTTCAGTAGCGAATATTGCAAAACCGAAATTTTATCGGAAAGCGTTGCCTTTCAAAAAATGACGTATTAGTTACGATCAGATATGTTTCTCCTTTATAATATGGATTAATTAGATCAGAGGGCCCATTTGAGTGGTTAAGGCGCCACATCACTAATCGCCCGAGAACGTAGGTGGGTTGCGGCTTCATTTCTTGCTGGCTCTGTTGCATATTTTTTTGTGAAGCTTCCGAATTTAATTATCTGGTGCTGAAAATTTCCTTGTACTATCTGGTACTTCTATAATGACGAGGACGTATAAGCGGTTTTTGATATCAAGCACGTAAAACAGATGTATGTATTCAATAAATAAATAACTAAACATTCTGTAACGCTTTTTCAGTGATTAAAGCAATAAACCACCACCAGCTTAAAAATGTGACAAGATTTTATTATTTATTTATTTATTTATTTATTTATTTATTTATTTATTTATTTTTGCTTTTTGTTTTTATTTAAATCATGTCTTGGAAGCAACTATTTTTCAGAGGGTGATATATACGATTTTCTAACTCGCGAAAATCCGATAAAAAAATGCTAAAACGTATATAAATATTCTACACGACATTCTTCAACAAGAAAAGAAATTGTAGTTTAAAGAAACACCTTTGCTTGTAAATTCAAAGAAAATAAGAAAACATTTCATGTGTGATATTAAGTAAGAAGTATGTAGAATTTTTTTAAAAGAAAGGGGACCTTTTCTGAATTTCTATTGAAACAAATACCATAAAAATATCAAATCAGTAAGTGGCATTGAAAAAATATATTTCAAATTTATTCCGAGGAAAGAGAAACTCAAATTTAAATTTTATTTCAGAGGAAAACAACATTTGCATAACTGAAAACTACTGAAATGATTTGAATATTTACTATTTGAACACATGATCTAAGGAACGTATTGTAATCATGACGTGTATGTGAAAACTGAAAATACATTAAATTCCGCACACGGTGCTTCCGATTGAATGCTTATTTGATTAATATGTTATAAACAAAACCTTTCGGAACAAACAACTCGAATAAAATTTCTATAAAGTGATCGATGGATTAGGTATTTACGCCACTTTTTAAAATTTTGCAACCTTTTCTATACAGAAAACAAACAAAAAAATACCACAGAGTATCCGTGAGAAATAATGAGATCATATAATCAAGCACAAAGTTAACATCTCCAATTTGAAAACCGTAGGTACAAAATTTGTATCTTGACGAATACAAAGAGTCAGAAATTTGTGAGAAAGCGTACGTACGAAAGGAAAAAATAATTATTTAGTTTAAAGAATCTGGTGCAATATAGCATATACAGTATAAAAATTTATCTAAATTATTTTTTAATATTTCCATTTGGTAAAGTGTATGGATATTATAATAAGAATTATAAACTTGAATAAAGAACTTGTTGACATGTTGTAAAAGTATTAGAATAATTGTAACTACAGCATTTTTAACATTATTTGTATAATTAAGTTTTAGCAAAGTATTTTACTATTTTCATTTAGTAAAGTATACACAAACAAATAAAAGTTGTATAAATATCATTAAAGAATTTGATGACATGTTGTGAAAGTATTTGTACGGATTACTTTCATCGTAAATATAGCCTTTTTAATATTATTTATATAATTAAGTTTTAGTAAAGTAAAAGCAATACAATAAACTACTCTGCTTAAATCGGAATTGATCAAGAACGAGAAAATCAGAGTAGTAGCCAATATTGCGCCATAGACAATTTGCGCCATAGCCGCAAATTTTATTTTACAAGGTGCATTCAAGTTCTAAAGCCTTTTTTTTTCAAAATAACTACTCACCTGAAAACTATGAAATTGGTATTACTTCTCGACGTAATCTCCCTGCAGACGTACACTAGGATGTATCATGAAAAACTTTTTATTTTAAATTCAGCATTTCAAGTTGATAAAAATTATTACTATAATAACAAATTTATATAAAAAAATCTGAAATTGAAAAATATTTAGGTTTTCCGGAATGAAGATGAAGTTTGAACTTTTTGCCTTAATATGTAATTTTTTAGATTTTTTAAAGATATGAATATAAAGTAATTGTTTTTTTTTTAAGTACAAAAACATCAAGTATATATGTGCATTTGATATTAAAAAAACACTTCTGTCATTTACTTTACAAGGTGGAACCCGTCGAATTTCGACGATAGGAAATATTTAAGAAGGAACTGTTTCATTGGTGTATAATAAAACTAGAAAATAATTATTCAAAGAAAATCTCGATTTAATTGTCTGTTTTTCTTGGTGGATATAGAAGAACCATGTTCAACATATTTTGTTAACTCCAGACGGTGGTACTGGAAAAGACATAGTCACATCAATACTAAAATACATGAAATGTAACTGCCTTCATGAGACAAAACTATTAAAACTCTTGTGTATATTGTACGGCAGCAAGTACTGGTGTCTCTGATGGATAAATTGTATTCAATTAGTGTGCTTTAAAACACACAGTACGAATAATGTTTTGCTTGCATCATTTAAATGAATTACCTCCTGGGAAAGATTTGTTGTCATAGATGCTCCAATTTATTTCAGTGGTCTTATAAGTTTAATAAACTGTCGAAGATAGCCTATCGTTGAATATATAAAAATAGATAGTATTTTTCTACAGAGTGATAAGAAAATTTTGCGCAAGGATCAAAAATATGTATGGGAATATACCAAGAAGTAAGAAATAAATGGAAGTCATTAATTTTAACTGTTTTATTGCGAAATTATGTATTTTAACTTAAATGAATGAAGTTATTGCATATTAAATGGAATTAATTAAATAACAAATAATGCATCGAGAATAATGCTTGCCGATTTGTTATCTGCGAATGGCTAACAATAAAAAAAAAGATTTCGTTATCAGAATCTTCTAATTTGGTCAAGTACTGGGCAAGTAAATTAAGAATTAGAAAAGCATGATAAAATGTTTAGATTATATTAAAGCGAGGCCAAACTGATCGCTATTAAATTTATAAGTGAAATGTGTCTGACGGCTTTCTACCCAAGTGTTCGTTAGAGTTTTTTCAGATTAACAGAAGTATTTTGGACTCGACTCCAGGTCTCGGCATTTTTCATTTAGTGGAAATTTCCCAGTTAGTACGATATTTTTATAATTCCGCATGGTTGAGTTACAAAAATAAAGAATAAATTGAAGCAAACTAAAAAATGCAACAATCTGAAATTTTGTTACATACTTTTAAAAGTAACTTTACATCGAAAATATTAATTATTCAGAAAACAAAATCAATAATACTGCCAAATATTCGCTGCATTTTTTTTCATTTAAACTAAAAAATGCAACGCTCTAGCTGCATTTTTTTCATTTAAACTGAAAAATGCAACGCTCTAGCTGCATTTTTTTCATTTAAACTGAAAAATGCAACGCTCTAGCTTAAATATGTTTCAACATACGCTCTATGTCACTTTTGTTTTCTCTGGCTGGTTAAAGGTGCGAGTACACAGCTCATGTAGAATCCAAAAGGAAATAGAAGAAAGAATAAGTATAAATATATGATATAAAATTCTCCACATTCCATTATTAAAAAAAGCATATGTTAAGGTTAATAGAAATGTCTTTGCATGTGAACTCACATAGAATCAGAAAAGTATCCATGTGTGATATTAAATCAGAAGCATATAAAGCAAAATAAAAATCGGAACTGCTATTGAAACAAATACCATAAAAATATAAAATAGGTTTGTAGCACTGGAAAGATATTCTATCAACTTATCCCGATGAAGAATAAAACTCAATTCAATGTTTTATTTGAGCAGAAAAATGCCTTGGCATGAATATTAAAGCCTTTGAAATAACGTATAATGCTCAAATGAATACAAATGTAAAAGGTTTTGTCGGCATTTTTTAATGCTATTCTATTAAAAAGTTTTGAAATTTATGTGGAATAAATGTGTTTTTCTTTATTGTTAAAATTTAAATGGAAAAATTCTTCTGTCAGTTTTTGAAAACTTGTTGAATTCAATTAATCTACCTATAAAATGCGTCCCTTCATGGGGCACTATTTACTTTTATAAAACAAGCTTTTATTCTGAAATATAAAATTTTCAAAGTAACAGAAATATTTGGGGTCTACTTCCGGTCTGGACATTCATTTAATGGAAACTTCACGATTAGTAAGATATTTTTACAATTGTGATCAAAATGTAGTGTGATGGAGTTACGAAAACAAAGGATAAATTGATGTAAACTATAAAATCAGCAGTTTAAAATTCTGGTGTTTAATTTTACATCGTAAAACGTTACATCGAAACGTTATATCGAAAATATAAATTTTCAAAATAAATAAATAAATAAATAAAACTGCCAAACAATTGCTGTAGTTTTTCCATTTAAACTTAAGTATGTTGTAAAATACGCTTTATGTCACTTTTTGTTTTCTCTCGATGATAAAACGTGCGAGACCTCAGCTCATATAGAATCCGACAGGAAATAAATGGAAGAATAAATATAAATTTTTCTACACTCCATCATTCAACAAAAGCATATATTAAGATTAATCGAAATGTCTTTGCACGTGAACTCAAATAGAATAAGAGAAGTATCCATGCGTGATATTAAGTCAGAAGCATATAAAGCAAAATAAAAATTTGAACTACTATTGAAACAAATACCATAAAAATATATAGAAGGTTGTGACACTGGAAAGATATTCTATCAACTTATCCCGATGAAGTATAAAACTCAATTTAATATTTTACTTTAGCAGAAAAATGGCTTGGCAAGAACATTTAAGCCTTTGAAACAACATATAATGCTCAAATGAATACAAATGTAAAAATTTTTATTGGTATTTTTTAATGCTATTATATAAAAAGTTTTGAAATCTATGTGGAATACATGTGTTTTTGTTTATTGTTAAAATATAAATTGAAAAATTCTTCTGTCAGTTTTTCGAAAACTTGTTGACTTCAGAGAGCCTACATATCAAACGCGTTCTCTCACAGGGCACTATTTACTTTTATAAAACAAGATTTTATTTTGAAATATAAAATTTTCAGATTAACAGAAATATTTTGGGCTGGACTCCTGCTCTGGGCTTTTATTAGTGGAAATTTCACTGTTAGTACAATATCTTTACAATTGCGATCAAACTACACTGTGACGGAGTTACGAAAACAAAGTATAAATTGAAGTAAACTATAAAATGCAGCAGTGTAAAATTCTGCTACTTAATTTTACATCGTAAAACGTTACATCGAAAATATAAATTTTCAGAAAAGAAAATAAATTGTACTGCCAAATAATTGCAGTAATTTTTTCCATTTAAACTTAAATATATCGCAAAATACGCTTTATGCCACTTTTTGTTTTCTCGGGATGATAAAATGTGTGAGACCTCAGCTCATATAGAATCCGAAAGGAAATAATTGGAAGAATAAGTATAAATATATGAAATAAATTTTTCTACACTCCATCATTCAACAAAAGCATATGTTAAGATTAATAGAAATGTCTTTGCATGGGAACTCAAACAGAATCAGAAAGTATCCATGCATGATATTAAGTCAGAAGCATATAAATAAAAATAAAAATCGGAATTACTATTGAAATAAATACCATGAAAAATAAAAATAAGTTTGTGGCACTGGAAAGATATTTTATCAACTTATCCCGATGAAAAAGAAACTCAATTCAAAATTTTATTTAAGCAGAAAAATGTCTCCGCAAGAACATTGAAACAACCTTTGAAACAACATTTAATGCTTAAATGAATCCAAATCTAAAAGGTTTTATCGGCATTTTTTAATGCTATTATAAAACATGTTTTGAAATCTATATTAAATACATGTGTTTATGCTTGTTGTTAAAATTGAGATTGAAAAATTCTTTTGACAGTTTTTGAAAATTTGTCGACTTCAATTAGCATACATATCAAACGCGTCTCTTTATGGGGCACTATTTACTTTTTTAAAACACGCATTTTGTTTTGAAACATAGCTTTTATAATCATCATAAATTTGAAAATTCCGTTTGACATTGGGATGGAAACCCCATTCAGGTAAAATTCTTTTTCTATTTTTTTCTCTTTTATGAATTATTATTTTTTTTAAATTTACAATAATGTTTTCTACATTTATGCGACAATATCTGAATGAGATACCTTATCCAGATAATTTTTCTACTTTCATTTTAAGTGATTTGATTATTTCAATGTCAAAGTCTTAAATCTACATTTTTACGTTTGGTTTTTTAAACTTTGTTTAGCGCAGCATTTCCCAAAAAGAATTTTGCACCATGAAATGCTGCGCTCAATCAAATCCAACAATCAAACCAAAATCATACAATCAAACCAAAAAACGTATCAAACGCAAAATGAAATAATAGTTGTCAAAGAAATTATTTTTTACTCCAAAGTTGTGAAACAATATCATGGAAATCACCTAAAACACCAGACTTAATATTTGCTAAAAATAATAAAAATCCATTAAAGAGGAAACTAATTATTATAAAGATCGACATATTTCATTCATGTGAAGGGAACATTCTCAAGATTTATACTGATACAAATATTTTCGCAGAAAAAATTTGAATGGTTAACTGGTAATCAATTATAGATCATATATGGTAATCAATAAAATTACGGATTTTATCATTAGGAGCAAACAAAGTGTCCGCCCCGATACTTATCCATACAGTAACAGTGAACCGTAGTAAAAATATAAAATAGGTTTGTGGCACTGGAAAAATATTTTATAAACTTCTCCCAATGGAAAAGAAACTCATTTCAAAATTTTATTTAAGCAGAAAAATGCCCCAGCAAAAACATTTAAGCCTTTCAAACAACATTTAATGCTCAAATGAATACAAATCTAAAACGTTTCATCGGCATTTTTAATGCTATTATAAAAAGTGTTTTGAAATTTATATGAAATGCATGTGTTTATGTTGTGAATGTTTAAATCGAAAAATTATTTTGACAATTTTTGAAAATTTGTCGACTTCAATTAGCGTATATTTCAAACGCGACTCCTTGTGTATTATTTACTTTTTTAAAACTCGCATTTAAGGTAAGTGTACCAACAGTGGGCAATGTACCAATAGTGAGCCACCAGTTTTCAAAGTTGAAAAACAAGTTTTCTGGTGACCCCTGTCAGATAACACTTCTAACTGCTGATTGGTTGGAACCCTTATTTTTTATCAGACAAAGGGACAACTTCAGTATTCTGATAGTCTTTGAGCTGGAAGGGTGTTTTTCTTCCAGTCTTAAAATACAAGAATTTTGTGACTCATTCTTACTGCTTCCCTTAAGGGGACGGTGAAAAAATTTATTTTATTCGTTTTTATCATAGCAATATGAATTTTTGTGCATATATACATTTCCCCAAAAGCATATAGAATACCTTCAAAAAATGTCCAACCTTATTAAAATTTGTAATTTTTTTTATAGAAATTTAAATTTTTAAACGAAATTTTAAAATGCTCCTCGTGTTTTAAATTTTGAAATGTTTTCTTTCTTTTGCATTTTTATCACTTAAAACTATATTATAAAAAAACTTGTGTAAGATTTTTTAAATTTCTTGAATAGTTAATATTTTACAGATTTTTTTCTAAATTCCTTATCGATTTTCCTCAAAATTTTGCCTTTTAATAAGTAAAGAATAAAATTTGACTATCTTAATGAAGACGAATTTTAAAAAGCTTACACAATTTCTTTTCAAATAATATCAGGATACTTCCTTATCAATTTTATAAATATTGATCTAAAATTAAGACGCAAGAAGCAATTCAAAAATCTAGAAACGCTGAAAAATTAGTTTTGAAAAAAAACAGATTTAAAGTATATAAATATATTTATCTTTATTATTTACTCCTTAAAACCTTCATAAAGGATATTTTAATAAGAAAAACATATTTAAGTACTATTATACCCCAGAAATAGAGCTTTTTTCTGACGATTTTGTTATAGATGATTTTGCTCAAATAAAGGTCTACTGTCCCCTTAAGAGGTAAGTTTTCATTCAATATTTTTTTCTTTAAAAGTACATTGTATTTTATATTATAATGTCACATTTCTAATACACTGTATAAATGAAAATGTTATTCCTTATGCTTTAAAAGTATAAAACTAACATATTATTAAGTTTGGTGGGTGGCCCACTACTGGGTCATTAAATTTCAAGTTGTACCAGTAGTGGGCCAGGTGGCCCACTGCTATATCCCGGAAGACTCTAAAGTGAAAGAGGGACAATTTATACTTGTCACAATAATCGGAGGAAAAAGAAATACAGTAAAATATGTCTATTTGTGTGTAGTTCAAGAAATTAAAGCAACAATAGTATTTGTTCAAGGGCTGAAGTCAAAAGAAAGAATAAAAAAGACTTTGTCATTAAGGAAAATGATGTCTCTTGCATAATTTTTTCCCATATAGTTGGAGTGGTAGCGCAACCAGAACTCAGACAAACAGATCGTCAACTTTTGTATTCTTTTTGTAAAAGAATGTCTGTAAAAGAAAAATAAATGCAGTTAAATTTAAATCCCACTCACATTGTTTTTCTTTTTTTTCTTTTTTTTTTTAATAAATATAACATACTTTTGCAAGCATTTCAGCATTTAATTAACCTTTTTTATTATGTATATCTTATTATTTATCACTACTGTAAAGTAACAAATAGGGGATATATATATTTTTTAAGTTATAAAATGTTACAGACTGTTCGAAAAAACTAAAGAGAAGCTGAAGTTATTTTATGTAACCATCAAAGCTTTTAAATATGATTTCATTATTGTGTGTATTTAAGTGTAGAAATGTAAAAAAATTATAACCTCTGTACAGTACACAGTAAACTCAAGAGTGGAGTGGCCCACTTCTAGGGGACCCACTATTAGAGCATCAGAAATGTACTATGCCCACTACTGGAGCATAGAGGAAGGTAACATTTTTTATTTTTAATTTTTTCTAAAGAATATATTTTTAAAAATTGAATGTTTATTCTGATACTTAAACATAAGGGCGTGGCTAAAATGTTTTATTTATTTATTTATTTATTTATTTTTTGTTGGAATTCACTAATATATTAATAATAATTAGACAAATGTCCTTAAGTGGCCCACTAATGGTGCGTTTACCTTTTTTGAAATATAAGTTTTATAATCTTCATAAATTTAAAACTCCTGTTTGACATCGGGATGGAAACCCCATTTAGATAAAATTCTTTTTCTATTTTTTTCTCTTTTATGAATTATTGGTTTTTTAATTTACAATAATATTTCCTACACTTGTGCTACAATATCTGAATGAGATACCCCATACAGAGAGTTTTTATACTTTCATTTTAACTCATTTGATTATTTCAATGTCAAAGTCTTAAATTTACATTTTATGTGGGTTTTTAAAACTTTGTTTAGTGCAACATTTCTCGAAAAGGATTTTGCGTCATAATACTCTATAAAATAAACCAAAAAACATATCAAACGCAAAATGTAATAATAGTTGCCAAGGAAATTATTTTTTACTCCAAAGTTATGAAACAATATGATGGAACTCACCTATAACACCAGACTTAATATTTGCTAAAAATAATAAAGATCCGTTTAAAAGAAAATTAAGGAGCTTTATTATAAAGATTGACACATTTCATTCCTGTGAAGGGAACATTTTCAAGATTTACATTGATACGAATATTTCCGCAACAAAAATTTAAATGAGTAACTGATAATCAATTATAGATCATATATGGTAATCAATAAAATTACGGATTTTATCATTCGGAGTCAACGAAATGACCGCCACGATATCCATCCATATATTAACAGTGAAGCATAGTTTTGTGGTTAGCGGTTGATTTTCACGTGTTTGTTCATGTGATATACATTGATTGCATGTACAAGGTATTTAGTGCAAAACACTACAATTTACTTCTTGCGTCTACAATCTGTCAGCGTATACGTTCGAACCTAGATTGTCAGCGTCTACAGTCAGGGAGAAAAGCTCGCCAACCTTGAAATCTCCCATACAGCGCCACCTATCGATTTCCGCCCATACTTTCCTATGTAATTATTGTAATTTCATAAAAAAATTAAATTGTTACAGCTTTTTCATAATAATTAATTTAACGCATATTAGGCTTGTCAAATCTTGTCAAATTTCGCTCATTTTTTGTGCATGACTCTTTTTAAAAATCGTTTTACAATTTTTTTCCCGTTCGTCATGCCCGAGCTTTCAATGTCACAGGTTCTCCGGACCATGTGTTATTGCAGGGTAATAGACCAGACACGAAATACTATCCTATATACTATTATTATGACACGGCTATGACTTATTTATTAATTGATAGCGAAAAAAGTCTTGCTGTTTAAGTTAAAATGTGGAGGATGCTTTGATGAAATAATTACTATTATATTACTATTATTCTATTTATATCTCTAACAATAACTTTATTTATAAATAAATATTCGTTGGTCATCGATCAATTTGACATAATATCAGAAGAATCCAAAGAATGCTGAAAAAGAACAGCTGTTGTCCCTTTCGGCCTTCTCTCAGAACTGTCTTTCTAAATCCATTATTTATCAAAAAATATCCATCTGTAAGTACGGAATGTTGTTTGAAATGCTGAATAACTGAATTTATTTCTTCAAATCATCATTTTTTTGTTACAAATATATTCGTAATAAAAGTACTATAGAAATGTTTTTCGTATAAGATCACAATTGATTTTACTTGTTAGAGGCAAGAACGTATTAATTAAATTTGTGTAATTATAAAAGTTACCATTATTTTTATTAGTATTACAATAAAAATATATAAGCAAAACAATACACTTAAATGATTAAAAATATTATTCAAAAAGTGAAATACTAGTATAGTATGCGATATCAGCGACATACTACTTTAGGCCAACAACAGTAAATATATTATTTTCGCAAAAAATGTTTAAAATGAACTTGATAAACAAACACCACGAGGTGACATGTTCATAAAAGAAAGACTTTTCATAAAAATGATCATATATAAACGTATATTATAATATGTACTTCATAGATGCATATCAACATTATTATGTTCGAAAGAATGTAAAACCATTAAAATGCACTTGAAAAATTTTCCCCATTGACTCTAATGTATCGGAATCCTTTTGATTGTTCCTGTAATTGAACTATGCATTCGATTTTCATAAAATTTGAAATAACTCGACAAAATCATTTAATAAATATATATTATAAGTTTCAAATGATTCAGTTGGGAAGTTTTTGAGTTGTTATATGGGAACTGACGGACGGACTTTCGGACAGACGGACGGACTGATCGACAACTATAGGTGCTACGTATTTACATAATTACGAACGGCCCTAAACAGAAAAACAAAGTCTAAAAGACTGCCGTGAAAATTGGTAAAATTTTAATGGGGCTATGGCCTTGAAAACTTTTTAAAAAAATTTATTTTTTATGATCTAGTTTGATTATTCAATTAATTCTGAACTCAATGCAAAAAAAAGCATAAAAATATTGCCTTTTTAACGGAGTTATAAGCATTTATGTATCAACACTTTCAAAGCCGCACCTATATAATTTCAACTTTAAGTTGCATTTTCTCAAAACTTGATTTTTGACGACTAACACCAAGATTAACAAAAAACTATATGATGGAATGGCTTACTTTTTTTGCATGCATATAACATCATTATCTAAAGAATGAATTAATATATTTTAGATAGTTTATTATTTTGAGTATTTTTAATTTAAAAAAAGTTGGATTTTTTAGGGATTTTTTTAATTTTTCAAATTTGAGAGATATTTTAATAATTTTTTTTTTTTTTGAGTGATAGTTATATCCTTAATTCATTCAATAGAGTAAAGTTTACGGATCATTTAAAATGAAAAAATTAGGTTCTTATGTCAATTCAACGTTAAGATATCTTGCGGACAGACAGACTATCCACTATTTACAGACTATTTACTGAACTTTGAAAGGATTTGGAATTAAAAGTTATAAAAGATAAAACCATAAAATCAAAGTAAACATCAATATATTAATTAAAAATTAACTTATGTAATTAGTTTTGTTTTTATATTTAAGCTTATATATTTTTCCCATTATGTGAAAAATCAATTTCAGTATTATTGTTGCATTTTTTTAAAGATTAAAATCTAGATTTAAACATAACTTTCATTTAGAGATCCCTCTCGGAATTCCAATTTTTATTCGAACGGAACATGGTAGCTTTATGGTGGTTTTACTGTACTTTGCTCTACGCTGACGTTAAGATGTGGTGATATAACACATAATTTTTTTCGAAAATTTTGTTACATAAATTTTGCTATATTTCTTATTATATTACACTGAAATACTTCATTTTATAATTTTATAAGTCTACAAACATACCTTAAGAGTTTAAATTAATTACACTGAATACTTCTGTTTTTATATGGACTCGAAGCGAGAGCTCTGTTTACATGTTTTTCCGTATGGATCAAGCCATGAGCCCCCTTAACGTGGCGTTATTACCCCAGGACAACTTACCATTAATATTGGGGTACTGTTTTATGGACGCACTGTATTTAGCTAGAAATTACTTTAACAATTTCCATATTCCATGACTTCCTTAGAACTCACTTATAAGAATGAGTACAATCTTACTACAACATATTTTAGTTTGTCGAGCCTCATGTAAAAAGCATTCTAAGGAAATTATGGGGAAGTCACAAATTTACATAATTTTCTGTAAATTATGTATTCAAAATAAATATCTTGCTATATATTTCGTTTAAAATGATTCTATTATTCATCTTATTAGGTTTCTTACTTTCCTATTTTATGTAGATCTTTTTATGATTTCTTTCTTTATTAAATATGTAATAATTTCTACTGATATAAATTTGACAATGCTTTGGTAAACCAAATTTTATTTGAATGCTATTTTTGTCTTATATTATTTCAAGGTATTTCACTCCTTTTTAACAGATAAAAAGCAACGGGTAAATATTTTGTAAGAAATTAAACATCAATATATAACTGAAATGATCGATTGTTGCTTGAAAACTATTTATTTAGACGAAATTTATTCATATCTAATAAAATGATTTTCTAAGACTCACGGAAATATAATTGAAAGAAGTAATTTGTTTGAAACCGTGACTAAGATATTTATTCTTACTTGTAGAATGTCTGTTTTTAACGAGATTGTAATAATAAGTTCTTCCCAAGCTTCTAAAAGAATAGCAAATGACAAGGGCGTTACAATCGGAAAAATCGATTTTGCTGAATAATTATTTTGACAAAGAAATGAATGCATTTATATTAAACTTTGTATTAGTAATAATAATATTCCAGAAATGTTATTGATCATGTTTTACATCAAAATAAAAAGTATATATATTTCTGGCAAAATTTATAAATATCGATATTTAGCAAAAATATTATCTTACTAGTATATAACCCCTGTCAAAAATGACAGGATTTTAACTAAACATTCAATTTTCGATATAGTTCAACAAATTTAAATGGACAAAACATTAAAAAAAAAAAACATGTACAAAAGTTTTTTTGAAATGTGTTATCAATGAATTTCTAACACATCACATTGTTAATCATAATGTTACATAAGCAAAATCAAAATGAGTTTCACAAATAGTTTAACGATTACACTAACGATTAAAATTATGTTATTTTAAGTAATTGTTTAGGTTAATAGTACAATGGTAGGGATGAACCTGTGACCCACGATGGGTTATGTAAGTATGTGGTCTGCAAATTTCTTAAATTTATAATTTTAAAAAAATGCAGATTTTTTCATGGCAGAAAAAAAATCATGAATTTCGACATTTTCTCTCATGGCAAAATTGCAAGTTTTATCGAACCAGTTAAAAATTATGAATTTTGTTATATAGGTAACCAATACCATAGCTATTTATATAGGAAATTCTTAAGTTGAGAATTTTGTCAGTCACTGTTTTAAAAATATTTTAAATATCATCGATCATGCTCACAGAGGACATGAATTTTGTCAATTGCATACAGATAAAAAATGTGAATTTTACTTATCATGCACAGAGAAAATATGATTTTCGTAGATCAAGAACATGAAATTCGTGAGATTTGTTGACTGCCTGTAGAAAAATCCAAATGTTGTCGACTGAGTGTCAAAAAGTCTTGGAAAACTACCCTCCTTTTGAAATCATGTTTGTTATTTGAAAAAAAAAAAAAAAAAAAAAAAAAATACAGTAAGGGCCATTATGTACATAAGTTGATGAAAAAGAGCCGCTGGATATATTAATTAATTAAAAAGGGCTGCCAAGCTTGTGGTAAGTCAACACTTACTACTATATAAGTTAGTTTTTTATGATGAAGTTTTGCAGTGATATTTATAAATTAAAGAGTTAGCCAAAAAATTTGACAGCAAATTCATGCTTATGAATTGTTTATAGCTTTTCCATGAATAAATCAAAATTATTGTAAATTTGCATATTGGCAAGCATCTATTTAATAGTTAATAGTAGAAAACAAATTTTAATGTATCTTGAGTAACAAAGCATTCCAGTAATAAAATAAAACTTTGATTAAAAAAAGGAAAAAAAAAAGATAACACATCAAAAATTACAGAACTTTAGGTGCAATTAAAGAACGTATTCCATTTGTAATACAATTACAACAAATATTTTCTAGAAAAGAATCTCTAGAAACATTATATTTTTTTTGTAAACACACTACTATCTGATAAAGTTTACATTTAACATAATACTGGCTATGAAAAAAAAATTACCATTTAGTATAAAGTTCAGCATTAATATTAAACAAAATCAAAATATTAACACATCAAATACAACAGAAAATTGCACGCAGCTTTACCATAAATAATAACAAATATACTATAAACTTGATTAATGCAAGTATCTATTTCTTTTAAAATATCTTTTCCATAAATAAAGACAAAAATATTTTTTATTTGAATATTGGCAAGTATATATTTTTAAATTAATAGAAGAATATAAATTTTAACATTTCTTGAATGGCAAAGTGTTGCAACAATTAAATAATACTATATATATATAAATTAGAAAAAAAGAAAAAGAAAGATAGCTTATCAAAAATAACAGAAATTTAGGTGCAATTAAAACACTTATTCCATTACTAATACAATAGATGCAAAACTTTTTTAGAAAAGAATCTCTAGAAAAATGATATTTTTTTGTAAACACTCTATTATCAGTGTTTTCATTCAATATATTGTAATTCATTCAATTTATTTCAAATATATTGTAAACTTGACTATTGCAAGTATCTGTTTCTCATACAATAGTAGAAAAGGGTTCAATTTAAATGTTTTTTGAATAGCAAAGTTTTCATAATGACGAAATATTAAACAAATAGCAGAACCTTTCAAAAGCCACAAAAATTTAGATGCAATAAAAACACTTTTTTCATTAATAATAGAATACTCAGGGATCTATCCAGGGGAAAAACTGAGTTCGTTAACGGACTCTTCACAAAAATAAATTTTACGAAAACGGACTCTTCACAAAAATAAATTTTACGAAAACGGACTCTTCACAAAAATAAATTTTATAAAAACGGATTCTTCACAAAAAATGAAAACAAAAATGTGTGAATAACATGTCTGTGGTAAGTGTAAAATTCAACGAAAATCTAGCTTTTTTTTGTCGATTTTATCGTCCATCTGAACGTAAACACACTTTTCCGCTCTTTCTCCAACAGACTTTTATTTGGAATCGGCGTTGATTGGCTAACATATGACGTCATAAAAAAGCAGGTGCGTTCAGGGAGTAAGAAATAAACCTCTTTTTCTCCGTAGATCGTATTTTACGCTGGATAGGTTGTTTGGCAACACGGGAAGAATCTGCTTTGCTTTGATTTTTGTTGCAATTCATACAAATTATTGGCATATGTATTTTTCTTAGAAAAGAATCTCTGGAAAAACTATTTTTTTAATAATGCGTTCAAAGAGTCATTCATTTGTTTCAAGATTTGGAAAATCTGAATGGCAACAGAGTTCGTTTGTTTATATCGTAATCTGATGTTTACTATTACTTATTTTTAATTTGGAGCCTAATACATTATAATTGGATATGATATACATGTTTTATAGAAAAATATGCTGTTTAAACGTTATTTTAAGTAAAAGAAATTATCTTTTAGCTGTCATATGCCTGCATTTGTTTTCCATTAAGCCTAACGTGGCGTATTGCTAGGGTCCATTCACAGATAGGAGTGGCGAATCCTGGAACTGTTCCACACAAATCTAAAGAACGCATTTTATTATAAGTAGATTTAAAATATACAATGCATAGAAAATATGGTATCATTGAAGAAAAATAAATAATAACTGTTCTTGAATCGTTTATTTACAGCTCGGAACAGAAAAAACAACTAAAGATAGTGGGGCTTTTTTTTTTTCGATTATAATGCATGCATTTGCATTGCTGCCCTTCATACCTGTAATGTTTGTTTTGAAGCAGTACTGCAAGTGATATGACTACATGAATCGTAGTCTATATTAACCCTACAAGAGCTTTCGCTCTTCATGCATTAAAGCACACAGAAACCTCTCTGTGTAAACACCTCCCTTAGCGATCATTTTTTCATGGAAAAAAATTTATTCCGATAGGCTCAACACTAATTCAACCTCCATTCAGTCGGTTCGTTAAATGGGGATTTATGGAGCAAAGTACCTATTCGGACATGCTGCGCCAAAAACTTCATTCAGAGACCATCCCAGTTGAATTCTCTCCATGAAGAAAAAGAAAGAAATTCCATTTTCTCCCAGTCGCTTGAAGAAGGATTTATTTGTAAAATAGAGCGCATTATTCATCGAACTTCTGAACTAACATTAGATTTTTTTTCCATTATTGTTAATATTTATGTGGTTTTTAAGTGTTTAAATACCTTTAAGTCAAGACAAGGAATTTAATTCTAATGAGAAATTAAGAATGACGATCAATAAATGCCCCTGCTTTAATCTGTGAAAAAACTCAAGAAAAAAAATCGCCATCATTTATTTCCCTTCAGAAAAAAGCATGTACTTACTGAACTTTGAAAGGATTTGGAATTAAAAGATATAAAAGATAAAACCATAAACTGAAAGCAAACATCAATATACTCATTAATAATTAACTTATAAAATTAACTTTTGTTTTACTACTTAAATTTATATATTTTTCCCCTAATGTGAAAAATAAGTTTCAGTAATATTGTTATTTTTTTTAATGATTAAAATCTAGATTTAAACATAACTTCCATTAAGAGATCTCCTCTCGGAACTACAAATTTTTATTGGAACGGATCATGGTAGCTTTATGGAGGTTTTACTGTACTTTGCTCTATGCTGACGTTAAGACAATTCTATTTGAACTAATATTTAACTTTGACTGTTATTTTTTGTTTTGTTGGTTAATTATTCGATTTATCACTGTGGATACTGATTGGATAAAAGATTAAAAAATTGTTTTCTTTTTATCTTTTCATAAACAAATGTCACATTATGAAACGTGAGATGATATTTTATAGAAATAAGTAAACTATCTTTGTAAAGTAAAATATAAAAATACGTCTGTTGCTTAAGAAGAAAAGCGCTCAGTATTGGTGTTAAAAAACTGGTTTGAAATTTTATTAAATCTACTGGCACTATAACATTTTTATGTATTTCTGAAAACTCAGCGCTATGTCTCATCTCATTTCAATTGTGCTAATTTCTTTTACAAATCTACTAGAATTAATTTAAGACATTTCTGAAACGCTCAAGTAGCTGTTACCTTAATGATTATAAATTATTATCCCTAAAAATATCATATAAATAAACTAAAACTTTCGTAATATGATTTTAGAATTTTTTAACTTTAACCGAATTAAAGTCATTTCTGCAGAATAATTAAAGAAAAAAAGAGAAATAAAATAAAATAAAAAACTAAAAACAATTTTCAAAAATCTTTTCTTAATTTTAATTGACAGACATTCCTAATTAACTGACTGCGTTTCTTATATATATATATGTATATATATATATATTCTTTGTGAATTTTCTTTGCAATGTGTAAACAACTTTAATCCTTGAAAATAAATATTTTTAAGAAACGGAAACTCTTTTTTTGAGAAAAACATATCGTCAATCTTAAAATATTAGTAATGAGGTTTGCAAGAGAAAACAACATTCTTTCTAAAGTATAAGTTAAAAAAAAAATGGTTCTCTGTTATTAAAAAGCTTCAATTATTTTTATTTTTTAATAAAAACTTAAGTGCACTTTTTATACAGAATTTCAAAATATTTTAATGAGATTAGAGTAAATTATAACACATGCTGCAAGATTATCAGACAATACTATAGCGGCATTAATATGTAAACAAATTGCAGAACTTAGAAAATAGAAAAATAACAGTAATAATAAATGAACAATATTTTTTGTAGCACAAAAAATGTCTATTTTTGTGATATAAATTTCGTTAAAATCTCACTTTGTACAGACATTTTAAAATCAGTACTCGGTTAAATGAATTCTCTGTCGACAAAGCGTATAGATGGAGGTAGATTTCGAAGTTAATTACTAATTTCACCAACAATTAAAACAGCCCTTTGTTAACATTGTACCTTTACAGATTTTTTTACAGTGTACATATGTGCGCCAGACACACACACACACACATTTATATATGTAACTTTTTATTGACACAATAATTTCAATAATTCTGCACAAATCAAAAATTCTTCTATATTCATGCATAAAACCAAGGGGCATAAAATCTCGGTCAAATTCTTCAAAGGGCAAAATCAGACAAAGACGATGGAAATAGGGAGGGTTTATGAAAAATACCGCATACAAAAGTATGAAAATATATTATTTTATAGCGAAATGTTTAATAAATACACTGATGTGGACAATTTTTAAATTGAGTAATATTTTAAGAGCTGTGAAATGACAAATCTAGTCAAAATAGATTTATTAAAACCTTTCATAAGAGTAAAAACGATACTGGGAAATTATTATTTTTTCTTTCAAAATATAAACATTACAAGCTCCTGGTGTGTAGACTGCATTGTTTTTTTTTCTTTTTTTAGTTTCTTTTTTCTTTCTTTTTTTTTTACTTGACTCATTTTGTTACTTTTTTTATTTTAAATTTTTATTCAAATGAATAACATTTCAAGACACAGTTTTTCTTAAAATTATTATTATATGCTGTTATATTATTGTTATTATATTATTGTTGTATTGCTGCCACTTATAAAAATGGTAAAGTGTAAGTACAAGTGGTAAAGTGTAAGATAAATTGTAAGTACTTATTACTTTACAATAAAAAAGCTTGACCCTTATTAATGGAAAAACACTTTCAAATTAGAATCAAATAGTTGCATGTTAAAATTAGCAAAATATGAAAATTACAGAATAAATATTTTATTTACATGTGTATGTATATATATATAATAATAATAATAAATTTATAACTATATATATTAAAATCAGTAAATGGGGATAATTACGTATTATTTAAAAAGCCCAAATAATAATGTTACTAAATTGTTTAAATAATAATAATAATAATAAGCATGAGTTGTTCTTTCACATTTCGAGATGATTTTTTAAACTGTTGTATATAATTCCGGAAAAGTGCAAAAAATAATATTTCAATTCTATGAATAAAAATATTTTAATGTGAACATAAAAAGAGAAAGAAAACTTTGATAAGAAGTGCGTCAAGCTATTCTGTCTGATATCATCCAGTGCTATCTGATAATCAGACGGTGATGTTCCCCAACGTACATAAGCGAGAAATTGCCGAGCTACAACGTTGGCCAGGAGGACGTAAATGGCTTTACACATGATGAAGAATATTAGACATTTTTGCGGAGAGGTGAGCACGGACTTTACATGAACCTTACACTCACCCTCACACTGAATAGACTAAAACACATTCATTAACACCTTTTTGAAATTTCAATTCTATCTACGTAGCCTGGGGAAGAAACTGTTTCATTTGCTTCTTGTCGCGAGGAGTATTTGTGGCACATTCATCTGTAATTTGTGGCGTACACTGTAAAAAAAAATTCTGTAAAGGTACTAAACATTTTCTTGGAAACTGGGATTCCAAGAACTTTTAATGTAACGATAACAGGAAAAATGCATGTAACCGATTCTGAAACTTGAATTTTTGCTGTTACCGTTACAGGAAAAGATCTAGGAATCCCAGTTTCCTAGAAAGTGTTTAGTATCTTTACAGAATTTTTTTTTACAGTGTACGGGATCTCAACGGAAAGAAAGAAAGAATTTTATTTGTAATTTTCTACTTCAATCTTTCTACCCTATTTCGTCTTAGGTCCTTTGCACCTGACAGATGCGGCATTGATACGGGATTTTATATGTATTGCACAGTGACGTGGATTCAGCTACTTCGGCTCTGGTTGAAAATAGTATTTATTTAAGACAATAATAACAGCAACCGGTAGGGACACTATGCTCTAGAGACTTGTCTGATCTATCCCTCACAGGCAATTGATATATATACACACACACACACACACACACACACATATATATATATATATATATATATATATATATATTGAATAGTAATTCGTACAAAATAAATGAAAAATATTCTGCTCAGACATTTATTGTATTTATGCCTTAATAGGGGATGTAATATATAAACAAATACTACTTTATATAATGTAATGTCGATTAAAAATCTACAGAATAAAAAGTGTTTTAAATGTATCGTTTTGACATTTAACATAATTTGGCCTATTAAATGGAGTCTCGTGTAAAGATTTATTTATTTTAATTTGTTTTCTGTTGTAACGGGTGCATATATTATTTAAGTTAAAAGCATTTCGAAATACTATTTTAGCTTTTTAAATATGATATAATATTCACCATTAAATTTTTTTACGTGTAATAATTTAATTATTTTAGGCAGTTTAATCATACGATATTTAATGTTTGGACCTTTTAAAAATGAGGTAATTAGCATCTTAAAATGCGTCTCGCGTGTGATTATCTTATTATTTTGGAGTTTTCGTGCTTTTAAAATAATTATGTGTAAAGATTTTGTCGTAATTTTCCTTATTTTATGCTTTCAACATGTGATGATTAAATTTCTGTTTTAAAATTTTCTGTCTATTTTTAAAATTATTGATGTCATTTTCTCTTTAAAATTGAAAAGAAACCTCCCTCCATCGTCCATGGAATTTGAAATTGATAAACGATTTTTGATTTCTAACATAAAAATGATTTCAATTGATTGAAATGTGAAAATATGCTTTTGTTGGTTATTTACTTTTCTGAAAAACATAATTTATTCCCAGTATTTTTTCACTGTCAATCGAAATAATTGATATATTTTCAATGATCAATTTCAAAACACAATAAAAATTTAATTCTAACAATTCCTACAGTTTTTCCCGATTCTCTCCCTCTCTCTTAGAAAACGAAATAATTTTGCCATTACAGATAGTAACAAACAGAAATGTAATTAAAATTAAGTATTAATAATAATTTCAAAATTAATTAAAATTTTAAAATTTCACTACCAGTCTTGACATCTGTGCATCAATACGGATACTTGGCGTTATTTTTCCCGCTAAAACTTTTATATTTTATGAGAAATAGCCGAAAAACTTAAAAAATCGTTTCATAAATCCATTTCATACACTGTAAAAAAATCTGTAAAGGTACTACACTTTATCTAGGAAACTGGGATTCCAAGAACTTTTCCTGTAACGGTAACAACAAAAACTCAAATTTTAGAATCTGTTACATGGATTTTTCTTGTTATCGTTACATGAAAAATTCTTGGAATCCCAGTTTCCTAGAAAATGTTTAGTACCTTTACAGATTTTTTTTACAGTGTATATTCTTTTCATCCAATTTTTATGTATAGGAGAAAGTAGAATAGAGAGTTTTTCATGTTTAGTTTATTTCACCAAACAAAAATTATGGATAAAGCAGACTCTAAGGAGAATTATTAAAAAAAAATATGGCGATTGTCTTGAATTTGTCGAGGCTAAAAACATGTTTCTTAATTATAGAGGTGTAAATTATGAAATTTCTTATATTAAATTCTTTTGTAAACTTGCAAATGAGTGCGTTTAGTTTTAAGGTGTAGCTCAAAATTTAATGGTTAGAATAAGCTTTAATTTGGACTAGAATATTTAAAAAATCGATTTTAAAAATCGATTTCTTTCTTAAATTTATAAGTTGGAAATATATTTTTCTGATGAAATTAGGTATTTTTCCTTTAATCTAATTTTTAAAACAAGTATGGTTTATAACTTATGAGCTGGAATTTATACCGAAATCTTCAAATACGTGAATACAAATTTAAACAACTCCGTTGAGTAGTTTTTGCGTCGTGATTAAAAAGTAAATGTATTGCAATGTGTTTATTAATGAATACAAATGAGATCAACATACGAAACTCAAAAGATTTAAATTAGAATTACTATTTTTTTAATCCAATGAACTTCTTTTTGTACATTAAAATAAAATTTACAGAAAAAAGCAAAAGAAGACGTAAAAAATTGGCTGTTCCTACTGCAAATTAAAATTTATTAAAGTTCCCGAATAAAAAGTATCTGCAATATTATTCTTTAAATATCAATTTAAAGAAATAGAATTTCTAGTCGAATGATTGTTTCCGTTCTTCTTGTGACATCTTAGCAATTAAAATCTAAAATTCCACAAATCAAAAGTAAAAATGTTTAAAACGTTTTGATTTGGAACAGTTACTGTGAAACTACTGAAATGATTTAAAATCTTTTCTTTAAATGGAGTTGTCGCCGTTAAAAATATACTACATGTCTTAACGAATTGCCCTCGAGGAAGATACATTAAGTTGAACCATTTTAAAATTTTACCTTTTTTTATTCTGCTGAGAATAAAAATAAAAAATTGTATTTAGATGTTCCTTACACTGTAAAAAAAATATGTAAAGGTGTGAGGGAGTGACCTTTGCATAAAGGCACTCTAGTATTTTTGAGATCGTGACGTCAATAATTTAACATGTGTAAGCATAAAAGCGACATCTATCCTCTCTTTCACTTTAACTTTCTAGAGTGTGTGTGCTCTTTCGGATTCTGCAGTTAGCTCGCGGTTATTAGTAATATGTTAATGTGAAGTATCTCAGTTTGCAGCATATAAAAGCTTGGGTTTGAGTGAATGGAGAGTGTCTCTGGCATTAGCCAGCGAGAGATCATCTGTGGCGTTAGCCAGTGTGTGAGTATCTGTGGCGTTAGATAGCGAAGTGAGATATTGTTCAGCTAAGTGCTAGCCGATTGAAAGTAGCAGCGGGCTTCCAGTGAAGTGTAAAGGAGTTTCGATAGTTGACTTGAGAGTTGGCCGGGGTAAGAAACTTCATAATAGTTTCATTTTGATTATTTGTGAATAAAGAATTACACACAGCCACGGGCTGTCTAATTAAGCTTTATCTAGTAGCTCAGCCAAGAGATAGTGAGAAGTGTTAGAAGGTGCCACGATTGAGCTCCTCCGGAGCCTGTGAGTATGCGTTTAGCTTTTTCATAGTATTCTCAGTTGTGTAAAATTAAGACTTGCTCCCCTTCCCTTCAGCCCTCATCATTTTAATAAACTTTGTTGTTTTATCTTAAGTACTGAGTATGTCTGCATTTAACTCCCGCCACAACCAACCAAACGTTATAAATGACACCGAGCATGCACATAACGTTACAAATGGCGCCCAACGAAACATCGGACATTGTGAGATTGTGCCACGTGTGTATTTCACCGGTGAGGGTGATATTAGTGAATTTTTAGTTAAATTAGATCATTATATTTTGTTCAATAATATACCTGAGAAAAGTAGATAAGTAGTGCTTAAATGCTCATTGAAGGGCGAAGCACTTTTGTGGTTGGAAAATATAGGAAAGCTTTTGATTACTGATGAAGCGAAAAGATTTGAACAAACTGTGATTGAGTTAAAGAAGGCATTTCCTCCCATTAAAGATAAAAGTATTTTGAGAAAAGAGTTCTATTGTAATAAGCAGAATATTTATGCGTCGGCGTCAAAATTTTATCTACGTAAGCTTGAACTAAAAAATAAATTAGATTTAGATATCACATTTGAGGAATTGTTGGACATTGTTTTTCCTCTTTTTAATCCGAATATACAGGACTTTATTGAAGTTAGAGCACCGAAGAATTTTGCAGAAATGCATCAGATATTATCGAAGTATGAGACTCGGCATAGCTCGGATCAACGGGATTTGCGTAGCCCTCGTCAGAGACCTGTCGCGGATAGTAATTTGAGAAATGAGGGGGATAGTAATTTTTTGAGAGGGGGACAGCGATTTCCGGATAATAATTTGCGTAATAGAAATGATGGATTTGGTCGTAATATGTCGAATACGAGTAATGGTAATAGTAATTGTGGTGGTGCTAATAGTTTTAGAAGTGGTGAGAGAAATATGTAAGGAAATAGACAGAATAGTGGTTATGATCGGAGAGGGGGAGTACGGGACAGGAATGTTTCTTCTCAAGTAAGGAGATTAACTTCAGATGAGAATTTGGAAAATAGGTCAATGCAAAAGAGATGTGTTCATAGGTCGGGTCAGTTAAACTGGTAAGTGACAGTATTTCGGAAGGTATGCAGTCACAGATTAAATCGGAAAAGCCTTCTGTGAGTTTGAATAAAATTACTATTACAGGGGCAGATAAGTCGTTCATTTCTTTTGATTGTTATCGGAAATATTTTTCGTATAAGAAGTTGAAGAGGTGAAGTCTGGTGGTTCAGTCGGCACAGGGAGTAGCTTGCGATAATAAAGGTTCAGTAGAATTGGAAGTTGAAATTCGTTCGGTTAAGACATGTTGGGAGTTTTGTGTGTAAGATGGATTAACAGTGCATTGTATAGTTGGTGTGGATTATATGAAGGATAGAGGAATTAGTTTGGATTTATTTAAAAAGTCATTAATCGTGAATAATGATGAGAATGTGAGTAAGAAAGAGCATGTTTCAGTGTCAGGTAATTTGGAGGAGTCGGGGTTAAGTGAAATCGAGAAGGAGGAATTTAATAAGTTTTTGAATGAATTTGGAGAGGTTTTTTCTGATAAACCGGGTTTAACGCATGTTGCGTGGCATGAGATTGATACTGGTTTAAAAGCACCTGTTGCTAGTAAACCCTATCGTTATGATAAAGTTAAACAAGGTATAATTGATTATCATATTCAAAAAATGCTAGCGGACGATATTATAATGCCAGTTGAGTCTCCTTTTGCATCGCCAGTAGTGTTATGTCGTAAAAATAATGGGAAAAGTTTAGATAATCCAGAGGCATATAGGTTTGCAGTAGATTATAGAAAGTTAAATGCGATAACGCAATACCCTCAGTATCCTATTCCAATTATTGATGACACTTTGGCTAATATAACGAGTACGAATTATATGTCAACGTTGGATCTTACGTCGGGTTATTTTCAGATTGCAATGAAGCCGGAGGACATACCTAAAACTGCGTTTATTACTTGGGACGGTTGTTTTGCTTTTAAGAGAATGAGTTTTGGTTTATCGGGAGCGCCGGCAACGTTCCAGAAGGCCATGAATAATATCCTTAAACCTTTGATTGGTAAGGGTGTCCTGATCTACCTAGACGACATAATTATAATGGCAGCTACTTTTGAAGAGCATTTAAGATTATTGAGGGAATTATTTACGTTGTTAAGAGATGCTGGGTTAACAGTTAAGTTAGAAAAATGTAAATTTTTGAGAAAAGAGATAAAGTATTTAGGAGTTAAAATTACGCGTGATGGTATTAATATAGATAATGAGAAAATTGAGGCAATTACGTCAATGAGTCCCCCCAAAAATAGTAAGGAAGTGGCGACATTTTTAGGAATGGTGGCTTGGTTTGCCAAGTTCATCCCACGTTTTTCAGAGTTATGTGAACCGTTGTATAATTTAAAGAGGAAAAGGGTGAAGTTTGTATGGTCATCAACGGCTCAGAGATACACTGTAAAAAAATTTTGTAAAATTCCAGTAGATGTACCGTAAATTTTACGGTACTTCTACCATATTCACTCTTTACGGTATGAATACCGTATTTCTAAGGTGTATCAAGTGTAAAAAACAGTTTTTTGTACTGTTTCGATTAAAAACGGTATTTACACAGTAAAATTATTATTTTTCCGTAAAAACTCGGTATTTATACCGTAAAATAATTATTTTTCAATAAAGAAAACGACATTGTAAAAATTTTCGTAGCATTTCAATAGATGTACCTAAATTTTACGGTACGTCTACTGTTATCATTCTTTACTGTATGAGTACCGTATTTCTAAGATATATTAGGCATTAAAAAAACCATTTTCTGTGCTATTTCGATTATACACAGTATTTATACCATAAAATGACCAATTTCTGTGCTATTTCAATTATAAACGGTATTTATACCATAAAATGATTGTTTTTCAGTAAAAAGGCGATATTTATACTGAAAAAAAATATATTTCAGTAAGGGAAAATATGGTATCCTCGCCTCGGTGTACGGCATTTTCTCAAGCGATGTTCTTGTTGTTGCTAGGTAAATGCGCGCAGGTCTGAGGAGATGGGGGGGGGGGGGAGTGCAGCCGTTAACTTGTTTTGGAGTCCAAAAATCTCAAAGGGTCACAACTCCTGCAATACACACTGTTTATTATAATTTTTATGGATACCATAATGTAACAATAAAAAAAGAGAAAGGACTGTATTTACTTTTGTTAAATAGTATTAAAGAAGATTAGATAATTATTAGAATATATAATTATTATCTTTAACTACAAGAAAATAAATAATGTAATTTATGAAAGATCACTAAAGTAGTCTACAAAGTAGAAGAGGCTTTATTAAAGATTCACATGCATTTTATGTGTCTTGCGTGTCTGTGTAAGGGGGGGGGGGGGGCTGATTCTGGGCCCGTCACGGTTCTCGACGGCCTGAATAGATGTTGTCTTTCTAGTGGGAACTTTTAATCTATCATACTGAATGATGTCAAATCCATCCTTAATTTTTATTGGAGAATTATACAATTCATAGAAGTGAAATTCTAAGATTTTAAACTAGTTTAGTTAATCACTTATTCATAGTCATGCAATTGGAATTGTAATATTATGTACGATTGAATATATATACCAGTGATATTCTTATATGTTAAAAGGGTTTGTTCACCTTTGTGTATGCTCTTTGTGTTTCATTCAGTTGGATCCTCATACCGGACGTGCAGGACAAAGAAGTATGTAACATTTTAACTATTTGTAAGTGAAAGTAACTATTATGCATGTATTTTTATTGCATTTTTAACTTGCATTAGTTCTTAATAAACTTCTTCTTTACTGTTATATATTTGTCTTATTAATTTATTTTGGGTTTAAAAATTATGACATTAATAATTAATATTTTTTTAGGTATGACAAATAGCAAATTTTTCAGCTAAAAAAAATTTGAAATTAAAAGTTCTTTCAAAAAGAATCTAATAATACAATGTGAAAAATTTCCGTGGTGGAATTTCAAAGTGGAGTCTATTCATGAAGTAAAATAAAGAGAAGCACCGAAATATGGTACTGCTTATTTTTTGAAAACTCCAAGCTGGGCAACACGAAGCGTTTTACCTTTTTCTTTTTCCTTATTCAGCGACACACTAGTAACACGCATGTTCACGTTCTCTACAATTCTAATGTATCGAACGTCCCCTCTCTCAAATAATGAAGATCGGCGGCTAGTAAGTTGTCTGTTAAAAAAAAAAAAAAAAAAAAAAAAAAAAAAAAAAAAAAAAAGATATGGTATAACGTATTGTGTGTGCTCAGATGGTGAAATTTTGGGGGCTATAAAGACCCATCCCCCGCGAATCCCCACGTTCAAAATTTAAACAAAATTATCATAAAACTAGAAAAAAATACATCCTTATCAGAAAAAAAATAAAATACCCAACAGTCAGTTGGCTTAGATTTACGCTTAAACCACCAGTAAAACTGCAAACACCGGTCCTCTTTCCTCTACCAACCTCATAAATAACTAAAATTCAAAAATCTTTTTCGCTTACGTTGTTAGAATTTTATCGAACTCAGACCCCAATTTCGATGAGCTCAGGAATTTCGTAATTAACAATTCTGTTGATCTAATCTTTAAAAAGGTGGTGAAGTTCAAAAACTCTAAAAATCGCAAATCAAAATTTTAGAACCTATCTCACTCGACGCTCTTTCGCCATACGGCTCACAAGGAAGGTCTCCATACGGGCATACTCAGAAAAATCTGAAAAAATTACAGAATGTTCTTCTCATATAGTTATGTATGTTTATAAAAAAAATTTCGGCGGAACCTCCTTATAACGTCCGTAAAAAAATAATAAAAATTTCGTTTATTTGGCGATTTATCTCTGGTTGGCGAAAAAACGAAATTTTGAAAAATACGCTTTTACGCTTCGAATACTTTTTAAAGAAAAAACTTTCTATGTTCAGTTTATTTAAATAAGTTTAGTTTAAGTAATTTTAGTTTTGCATTTTTACTTTAAGTGTAATTTTGTCATATACGTTTACATGTACTTATAACAAAATGAAATTAATATATTTTATCATTTAAAACACAATTTAAATTGATTAAAATTGTTCCAAATTGAAAAATACACTGTTAAAAATCTGCTGCATTTTGTTGCAACGCACTCCCTTGCTTGTATAGAAAACAGTTACTTGGCCGTGAAATGGAGCTTTCTCATTGGTTGGAATAGAGATATTATATACAAGCGGTGGAGTGCGTTGCAACAAAATGCAGCAGATTTTTAACAGTGTATGACACATCAATTCAACGTGCTATGGAGCATTCTCATTGGTCAGAAGAGAGATATTCTATACAAGTAGTGGAGTGACGTTACAGTAAATGCTGCAGATTTTTAACAGTGAAGTCAATTAAAATCAATTTTCAGATTCGTTCAAAGCGTCTGCTTTTGGCGAGGAAATGCACTGCTCGCCATATCCTGCGTCGCTTTCAGCTTTTCACGCCAATTATTCCAAACTATTTTATTTTTTTACATATCTAATTATGTAATTCCGCCGCTAATTTTCACTGATCCTTTATTACCTATATGAGTAGTTTAATTCGTATTTTTTTTCAAAAAATTCTGAGTATGCCCCCAATGGAGACCTTCCTTGTCAGTATTGAATTCAGACACTTTTCTCCGGGAGGGACTTCTGTGGCTCCGGGGGGTGGGGGAATGAAACCTTTTTCCCCAGTGAAAACACAAGAACTCTATTTTTCCGGGGGGGGGGACATTTCATTGCACTGGGGGGGGGGTTCCCTCTGGGGCACCCCATTAATTCAACACTGATATGTCAAGACTGTTATTCTTGTTTAAAGAAAGGTCTCTCATTCGGTAATTCAATCTCTCCCCTCCAAATTTTGGAAAATTAAACACTAAAAACCATTTAGACAGTTTAAGTTAATTCACAGTCTCATTCATATATCTTCAAACCTTGGACAATCCCTCCTACCCCGATCTCTCTTCAGTCCGGCTTGGATAAATTATTCAGACTAGATGTTGAATGATATTTTCAGGTTACTTCAGTGGTCATCAGTGGAATTTTGATGCAAACACTACCACTGATGTTTTTAAAAGAAATAGTCGATGCCTCCTACCCGATTCAGTATGATCCATCGGATGGATCAGTTGGATTTGATCATCGGACGGACCTTGCTCAGTTAAAGATGTCTGTAAAATAATGATTCCCTATTCCCTGATTTTGCACTCACTTTACCATATTTCAAGTAAATTATAGAAACGCGGTTAATTTACAAAAATTCCATTCGACCAGTAAGGGGCTAAGTGCAAATATAACGTTATTTACTTTTTGGTAATTTTGTACCCTTTCCCTCCCTTTAAATATCATACGTTACTTCCATCAAACTTCCTGGCCCGGTAATGATATCGTTATCAAAGTGTAAAAATTTTTTTTAGAATTTAGTTCTTTTGTTTTGATTAACATACAAAACGGGTTAAATTTATTTTTCGCAAACTTTATTGATTCAATTGAAGATAATTTAATAAAATATCGTTTTATTCAAATAAAAATAGTTAACAAAATAAAAAAAAAAGATAATGTAATATTTTGAACAAAATACCACGTTACAGTGAAAAAGAGATAATTATAATTGGGTCAAAAATGATATCGATATCAAAAGGCAAATCCCCCCCCCTTCCCCTAGAGATATCTTACGATATCATGTGTCAGATCCTCCCTCCCCCCTAAAAGAATAATGTTATATAATCACAGCACCTAATAAAAAAAGTTAATATATCATTCTTGTTTCTAGTAAAACCATCGTAAATATAGACTGAGCAAAACATTTTCTTTGAAAATGTCTGGTTATAGGCAAGATAATACAGAGCGTGAAAGTTTGCTTTCGGCCGAAGTAATGGTGTCAGATTTTCGAGGCAAAAGCCTTTTTTACGGGTAGCAGCAAAAGTTTCGTATTTACCAACCAACCAACAAATCTAATGGCGTCAGTTTGTTGATTTCGGGCAATGAGAACTTGAGATCCAGTTATTCATATTTAAGTAAGTTAATCGGCTATATTTCTTGTTTTCCTTTAACTTACATAATTAGATAACTAATTTGAACTATACATGTTTTAAATTGTTTTTTCTTAAAAGTATGTTATTCATTTCTTTGGCTAAGTTATATAAAAATTGGAAAATAAATTACTTTGTTTTTGAAATGTGCGCGTTGGATTAAATTGCGTTAAAAATAGCAAACTGACATCTATAAAATTTTGAATATTTTCTGTTCAATATTTCAACTATTTCCTTTTAAATTTAATCATTTTTACTAGAATATTTGTGTAATATTAGTAATTTACATTTATCTTATTCAAAAGAAGGAATTCAACTTATTTAATTCCTCCTTTTGCTAGACTGTCCCACGCCCTTCCACTATTGTTTTTATGTTAAACTGCTTATATAAACAACAGTGCTGCTTTTAAGTTTAGTTAAAATTATGGATAATGTATAATATTAGGTTTTCTAAAGATGGGAACTATTACAGCTACAGGTAAACAAGTGATTAATATACAGCAAATATTAAAATTACAGTAAGCAAATTTATTTTTTAATAAACAATTTTTTTATACAAATCTAAGTTTATGCTGAAAAGCAACTTTTTTCAACTGAAGATTTGGTTGTCATTGCTCCATCTCAGTGGCTTAGCTAGGATAGGTGATACCCAGAGCGGATGTAAATTGTGTTACCGCCAGCCACCATGGTGTCACCCCCCCCCCCACACACACACACACACCGATCCGTTATATTTTTTCATTCACAATTTTTTCATTGACGCTATTATAACAAATGGCCATATCATTTCTCATTTACCTTTTGCCCTGCATTGAGAAAAAAAAAAAAACAGAGGGCCGAATTTTTACTTAACCCGTAATCCGCTTAAATCAATGTGGTGTCTGTATGTCGAAGAAAATTCTTTCTTTTAAAGTTTGCTTTTGTTATCCACTCGTTGGATCGATTAGATTTTTGTTCTCTGGTGCAAATATCTTATTTAAACACACCAGTCTGCATAAAATTTCAACTTCTTTTAGAAAAGAAAATTAACTCTATTTCGTCGTACGCTATAAATTTAATTTTATTTCAGAATTCTTTTTCCCAATGGTGTAAGATTATACATATTTATTTTCAAATAAATATTGGGTGACACCCGGGTTGGACCACCCCCCCTGCCCCCCACTAACTACGCCACTGCCTCCATCTAGTATTGTGATTGATGTTTAGAATAATACGTAATGAGGAAATATTTCTGTCCCATTCTATCCCATTCTCCATTACTAACTAATATTGTAATAAATATTAGTACTATTTATTACTAATATTAGAACTAGTGCTAACTAATATATCCCGTACTTGAATAACATTATTTAATTAAAGTTTGAAAACATAGTATATTAACACACGAAAAAAATCATAAAAACCTGATTTAAATAAAAAGAATCTGATTTAAACAAAGATATACATATATATTTTTTAAACTATGATTGTTTTGCTCCTTCGTTGCTATTTAAAAGCATGCATATTCATGCATATTCCATTCATAATACTAATTTTGAAAATAGTGAGAAAATGGTGTTTATATTAAAACTTTTTTGGTTTTAAATGTTTATAAAAAAAGACTTGTGCATTGATTGCTCTTAACCCGGGAGAACACGCCCTTACCCAGTGTTTGAATGGTTTTAACTTTGTCACCAATAAAATCAAAATATAACAACTACTTTACTTAGACGGAAACAATTCTTACAAATTTTGTGATAAAATAAGTTGAAGATTACTTTTAAAAAATTAGTGGTTACAATTGTAAAAACCATACGCACTCAGGGTCTTTTAGGCCCTGCGCGCGTCCTTCCGAGTTAAAATTAGAGTCATCGTCCTGTTTAATTTTATAGAACACAGTAAAAAGAGGGGGGGGAAGAAATTAAGTCAATGTAAATCAATAAACCAGTTGATATGGCCCTTTTAAAATTCAGCTGGCACATTTGCAAATCTGATTAAAAAAATTCACTGGCAACTCATATCTATGTGTTATTACAGTATTTATGTTTTTACTAGTGAGAAACTGGGTTATTTATTAAATTTTAAGTCAATTAAATGTCATTAAAACTAGTGTTTGATGAAATAGTCGATTCGGTATTTTGTGATTCCGCATGTTATACGATTATAAGTGTCATTAAACTAATTAAAAAATAATTAAAAATGTGTAGCCTATAATTCAAATACTTGGCTGAATAAATGCGAATTACGGCGTTTCTTGATCCCCCCCCCCCTCCTCTCTAGAAAAAGAAAAGCACCCAGTTAAAGTCAAATTTCTGGAGTGATACTTTTTAGCTCACAGGCTATCATAGCCTGAGAGCTTATGTGCCCGTCCGTTCTGTATGTTCGTTCGTGCGTAAGGCGATAACTCGTGATAAAAATATCCGATTCACTTGAAATTTTGTATGTAGGTATATCCTGACAAGGCGCTTCCCTGGATAGTTTTTGGAGTTCATTCGATATGTATAAGAGGGGGAACGGGGGGCCCATGCCCCTCCCCTTAGTTGATATAAATGGGATTTTCATGCAGAATTAAGTGTTCGTTCAAAATTTAGATTAGGATCATTCTGATGAGGCGATTCCGTGGCTGTTATTAGGTGTTCATTGAATAAGTATAAATAGGGGGAACAGGGGTTCTAATGCCCCCCCCCTTAATTTATATAAATGAGTTTTTCAACCAGAATTTTTAGATTTCGTTCAAATCTCTGAATAGTTTTGGAAGTTTAATGGTTAAGTATAAAAGAGGGGGATAACTCCTTTTAAATTATATAAATGCTAAATTGGTTTTTATTAAGAATTATCTCATTTGTTCTGAATTTTGGATATAGATTTTTTATATGATAAAGCATGTCTTTGATAGTATAGGAGGTTCAATGATTAAGTATAAAAAAAGAGGAAAGGGGAGAGCTGTTTCCCCTTCTTAATTTTTTTTTCGAACGGAATTAACCCTTGAAAATATAAGGATTTAATGTACAATTAGTATTTGTAGCCTGTGAGCTCAATGCCATCAGTTTAACTGGGCAGTATTCTTTATTTTAATTTGTCTTTTTTGCACACAGAGTTTATTGAATCGGATTTAAGTCTTTGTGTTAAAAATTTACTTTCTGGTGAACTTTTTTTTTTTAAATTTGGATGGTAAAAATAATGATGAAATGTCTGATTTTCTGAAAGAGCCTATTATTCAATGAATTTTTTTTTTATAGGCCCCAAATTTCGCTATGATTGTGCCTGATTACGTAAGTTTACATTCAAAATTTACAGTTTTACATATTTAGATTTTATACCATTGGTGTAAAAATCTAGGCACCAGCGGGGGGCAATCACTCACCACGGAGTAAAATTTAATAGCATTCTAGCAAGAAATTTATACAAATTATTAGATGATACAAGTCGAAAAAAAATTAGTAGTGAGAGCATAGGAGCAACTGGCGCAAAGACTTTTGCACCCCTGTCTTAAAACAAAGAGGTGTACCTACCAATCCATATTTTATCACATGTTCTCAATATTAGAAGTTTTACAGGAAGTGTAAATTATAATTATCATCTATTTGAGATCTTCGAAATCAGCCTGCGTAATTTTTGTGATAAAATATTAATAACAGTAAAAATCATCGATTTACAGTATAACTATTTAGTTTCTTACACATCAAAACCTTGTGTGATTTCTTTGTTTTTCAAATTGATTACTTAGAGAATTATAAGATTATAGTTATTATATTTTCGGGGTTTTTTTTAAACATTTACTTTTTGATATTGAGTAATTTTAATATGACGGAAAAGCTAGGGGTCTTCCTCTGGTATTTTATTTATTTATTTATTTTCGTAGTCATTATCGTCCAAACTCTTCAAAAATATTTGGAATTAAAACATGTTTTCACAGTTTTTGACAAGCAATCCAGAAATAATATTGATATATATTAATAAAATGGCTGATATAAAGACTTTTTTCATTTGGTATATTTAAATCGTTAAGAAATAATATATGTTTATTTTTAATAACAGAAAATTTGGAATGGAGAAGGAATATGGCTACCCAAACTCATTTTTGAAGTATAATGGAGAAATAGACTTGGAATTATCCCTTGGAACTTGGATACCCAGTACCAAAAAAAATTCCCGATTGTCTGCGGCAGATACTACAGAGACAGAAAATAATCCATAGATAAAATGTTTTGCAATTGCAGCGTTGATTAAACATTTACTTTTAACGATTTTACGCGTTTTATTCAGTTCTGTTAATAACTAACTCACATTTTTGCATTCAGTAATAAAGTGTTAAATATAACTTAAAACAAAAGAAATGTTTAATGAAAAAATAATCTACAAAGAAGAAAAGAAAATCTGTAACACCCGTCTCCATTCTTTACCTTTCTGCTTTAAGGCTTGCAATATGAAAAGTGATTGCAAAAAATAGTGGATATGACTGAGTATCAGCATTTTTTATTGCACAGTCTTGATCATAGTTTCTTATTTTAATTTTTGAAAAACAAATAAAATCAAACACAAAGTCGATATTTGATTTTTTTTTTTTTAATCAAAGGCTTGATACATTTCTTGTAATATTTCAAACCCATAATGGTAATAATAATATAATGACTATTAGTTATTACTAATAGCATAATTTTATTTGTAGATACATTTAACTCACACATAATCTAGCTAAAATAGCGTCTCAATATTATCATTGTTAAACGCATGCTTTTTACTTATTTCTAGTTAGAATTTTTTTAAACTTTTTAACCTCTCTTCCATTCTCCAAATAAACAGTTTTTTAATTGACTTTTTTTTCATACCCTGCCCTTCATTATAATTACAGATTCACTGTCGCGAGATGCCACACGCGGCTAATTTTATGCTACGACCTGTAACTTTCGGTGCTTAAGCGGGTGCGGGAAACAAAAATATTCAAATTTTATTGAACAGTTTTATTACATTAAAAATTCTGCTTAAAATTACGTTTAAAACCTTGTTTGTATTTTAACTGTAACAAGAAATATTATTTTTTTCTTTTTGGTTTCTTTTTAAAATCTAGTTTTCAAAGCAATCGTTCTCATAAAAATGACTTTCTGTGAAAATGCCTTTTTTTCTTCATGAGTTTTTTCACCATTTCTTGTATTTAAATTACTTTAACCCAATAGCGGTTAAAAAAAATCTTGTTTAAATTTGGAACAAATCTTTTTCAATTGTTTTATATTAATTTTGCTTCAGCAAATTAAAAAAATATATATTTAATTTTAAAAATATGATTTTAAAAAATTACATTTTTTTTTTAATTTTTTACTTTAAATATTTTTTAATTTTCAAATTAATGCTTTTAAAATTCCTAAATCAGAATTAAAGCTTATATATTTCTGTTTATATAAATGAAAAGAAATTCTACAAATAATATTTCGAGTTATAACGATCTTAAATTACCCCACTTTTTAATAACTATTAAATTAAAAAAAAAGAAAAAAAAATTATGCGAAATTATGTCACGTGCTTTTGTTTCAAAATGATATGGTAAACAATCAGAAAAAATTTCAACATTTTAACTGAATAAATAGCAATTACTTGATAATGTGTGCATTGTTGAGAGAATGTATTAAATTAAGGATTTCATTTCCGACAATTCCATTTTTGTTTAAACACATAGTCTACACTAGGCTCGGTAAGAAATTTTCAATCTAAATATTAATTCTATGGTATTGTTATTTACAGACCTCTTGCCCCCCCCCCTTTTAATATTTTTAAATGATTTTTTTTTTCACACAGGGTGCAGTACGTAAATTTTATTGTGCATTTCTACTTTTTCAATTGTTTGTTACAGTTTTAGGTAGCTTTCATTAGAAAAAGTAAAAAGCTATCTATATTGCAACCGTCCGGAGAAAAGCACTTCCGGAAAATTTTGGTATATTTTCATCGATCATGACCCCCAGACCCCAAAACCACCCTCCATTCAAATGTTGACATATATCTATCTATCTATCTATATATATATATGTATATATATATATATATATATATATATATATATATATATATATATATATATATATATATATATATATATATATATATATATATATATATATATTACAAATTTAAAATTTTTCGCCAAAACTAACCTTTATACTATCTTAATTTTCTTATAATAATATTCCGTACTTACTTCAATTATTAAATTAAAATCTTATTTCTAGATCTAATCTGTTATTCTGTGTGCAGACGATATAAATTCTTAATTTGCCTTAAAAAGCATTATTCCAGTATGCGTAAATTTAAAAAGATGGCTCTAAATTAAAAATATTCTTAATTAAAACTTTATTTCTTAATATTCCAAATAAAACTGATTTCTTCTATGTTTTTATCAACCCTTTTTAAGAAAGTCTTATTAAATTTATTCCAAACCCATACCTTTCAAAAATATCATTATTTTATTTTATCTATTTATTTATTTTTCCGCCGTCAACGATAATTTGCATATTAATAAATTCATTTCTTTTCTTTTTCTCTTAAAATTAATCATGTATAAAAATCGTCTGCCTAAGATATTTAAAATTCTGAGTCAATTATAAATTGGTTAAATAATATTTTTTTTTAAAATAAATTTATCGTCTGTTTAAAATAATCTCGTAGCTGGACAAGAATTCTGTTTACATAAAAGAATGAGGGTTGGAGGCTACAGAATGTTCCAGAACTTTCTATTTAGTTTAAAAGGGGGAAGTCTCGAGATGAAAGGAAGATTCTGAAGATTTCTTGGGTTGCTTCTTCGATGAGGACAGCTCGCTGAAATGATGATGGAATTTTTGCAAAAAGGAGCTTTTCCTTCCTCATTATCACGAATTTAATAAATGAATTTACAGCAGCCCATGACTAATTATTGGATCTTCTACATTTATTTATTATTTTTGTTTTTTCACTCGCTTGCCATGACTGTGTGTTTCTTTTTAACCAGTGGAAATAATTCGAGTTCTCCTGAAATCGTCACAACTAATCGAAAAGTCGCACAGGATAGGTAATGCCTGTGCTAGTGCCTGTTTCGGATTTTGAAATGAATCTACTGAAGAAGTAAAATGCTATGTAAATGAATCTAATGAATCTACTGAAACGAAGTGATGACAAAAATATGAATCGCCGAAAATTTTTCCCGCCATGGTTGAAAGTGTTATTAAGCAAGAATTGCCATTATCTTTTGATTCCTCGAGTGAATGTAACAGAGGAGATTTTAATGTTAAACAGCTTTCTGTCCGAGTGGTTTGAAAGATTTCTTCTAAATATCTCGTGAATTCCTGAGGCCTGATATTCCACCTTTTTGCTGTTTATGTGTAACTGATGACTCAAGATAATCATGGTCATAATAACAAGAAAAAAAAAAAAAAAAAAAAACTTTTAGAGACAACTGAACGCAGATTACTACTTACTTTCATAATTTTCGTTATTCCTGTCTCCCCTAGGATCAGCTTGAAAATTTCTCCTTATCCGTGAGTTATTTTTAGATGTATTTAATTATTTTGTGTATCCTTTTATTGTATTTGTGTAGATTATTTATTCTCTGTTTGTCAGGTTTATTTATTTGATTATTTATCTGTGAATCTTACTTACTTACCTATTTATGAGTATTTTTATTATGATTATTTGTGTTGAAGATTGAAATATTTTTATTCTTAAGGATTTAATTGAGGAGTATGATGTTCTTAAGATATTTACTGTTACTTATTAAGACTATTATGATATTTCTATGCACGATTAAGGGCAAGTTTGTAATAATAAGGTATAACTATGATGTTTACAATTTCTATTTTATTAGATAAAATTTCTGGTTAATGTTAACAGCTAAATATAGTCACAATTTCACGATAATTTTGATTCAATTTTTTTTTTTAAATGGTGGGTAATGGTTTTGTGTGAGGCAATTAAAATGTATACAACCCCAGTAGACAAAGCCCTCAAAATTGCGAAAGCGCGAACTCAGGAATTTCACCTTAAAAGTAAAAGACTCTATGATCGACATTCTGTCGAATGCCCATTAAAAATACAAGACTCTGTAATTTATGAAGAATTCAAATACCCTAACACTCGAAAATTAGAACCTACTTTCTCTGGACCATATACAATTATAAATAAACTTTCTGATGTAACTTATGAAATAGATAAATTTAATTATGAGACAGGACAGAATTCCGTTATTGTGCATGTTTCTAAATTAAGACCCTATTTTTCACCCGAAGATTTTAAACTGTTTCATGAGCAATCCAAAAAACAAACAAAACCTCAGATACAATCACTAGATCAAACTAAAGTCAAGACAATAGATTAAATTTACCATAAACAACCATAAAAAAATACCATAAAAAAACTTTTACCATAACCATTTACCAAATACCATTAAACCATTAAACCATTAAAACCATTTACCATAAAAAAAAAATAAAAAAAAAAAAAAAAACATAATTTTCAACATCAGCGGGTATGTTCTTGGAGCGCTACAAGAATATTACTTGTTTTTGGGAGTTTTTGGGATTAAATTGGGCTCCTTATGCAGGCATAAGGTGAACACTTTGATTGTAAAGCTTTCAAATTGATGTTGATAAATTAATTTTAAGGGTGTTTACGTCTAATTATATTTACTCATGTATTTGACATTAATATTATTCTATTTATTCAGCAGATATTTATGTTATAACAGTTATAAAATCTAATGACTCTACTCAAACCTATAACATAATATGTGATTTTCAGTGATTGTGAAAACTAGATATTAAAAGTTTTTCAAAAAAGCACACTATTTTTATTTCCATTTCTCAATTAAGAATGACACCTTTCATTCCTATTGTCTTTTATTATTGAAGTTTATAAACCATGTGTAGATAAAACATTATTCTACATTTGGCATTGAAAACTTATAACCAAATTTGGCAATTTTGTAAAAGAGTATCAGAGAAGAATTATTGTAAGGAAATACTGGTTGAGAGTCCATTTTCTAAATAGTTAGATTTAATTTTATTTGGATTTTGGAATTATTATGATTTTTTTTATTTATTTATGCTTTCGGCTAGCAAAAAATACTTTCTTATGCTATTAGAAGATAAGAAAATTATTTAGTTGCTATGTAATTATTTTTATCCTCAACCAATATTTTCCCTATCAATAATAAATAAATAGTGATATTTTCTTTTGATTATACTCTTGTTTTACTATTATTATTATTATTATGATTTCTATAATGAAGTTTAGTATTAATTATACTCTTATTGAAAAATATTAGGATATGGAGTCTTATTATACTATTACTTATTAGTGTTGTTATTGTTATTATTTAAATTTTTCTATATTATTTATTATTGATATTGAGAGTGATGCTATTTATTATTGAAAAATTGATATATTACTGAAAGATGTTGGATCCAACATAACATAAGAAACAAAGATTAAACTAGATTTGGAGATCTTTAATTAAAGAGACTGTATTCAGTGAACATTGGAAAAGACTTTTATACACAATGGAAAGACATTTTTCATTTGAAGAACTGTATTTAAAATAACCTATGCATTAAGTTATTGTAATTATTTAAACTTCCATGAGATTTGTTATTGTTTTTATTATATTTTTTATCTCTTGCTCATTTATATTCATAACTTATTTACTGTTATTATATGTATTATCTCCTATGCACTTACAAATGGTAAGTGATGTTGTAACATTATTGTATTTCTTTCAGGGAAATGCTCCTACCTAAATTCAATCCAGAATTATTTTCTGTTAACTATTTTATTTTAATCGCTAATATTTTTTCATATTGCGTTAATTTTCTTTCCTTCCATCTCTTGGCTTCCTGAGTTTGATAGTTTTATTCCAAAATTTAACTTTTCTAAATTATTATATTTCTGTTGTCTGAACTTGTAGTTTATTTAACTATCAATTTCATACAAAGTCTTGGGGAAGGGGGATAATATTACAAATTTAAAATTTTTCGCCAAAACTAACCTTTATACTATCTTAATTTTCTTATAATAATATTCCGTACTTACTTCAATTATTAAATTAAAATCTTATTTCTAGATCTAATCTGTTAATATGTGTGCAGACGATATAAATTCTTAATTTGCCTTAAAAAGCATTATTCCAGTATGCGTAAATTTAAAAAGATGGCTCTAAATTAAAAATATTCTTAATTAAAACTTTATTTCTTAATATTCCAAATAAAACTGATTTCTTCTATGTTTTTATCAACCCTTTTTAAGAAAGTCTTATTAAATTTATTCCAAACCCATACCTTTCAAAAATATCATTATTTTATTTTATCTATTTATTTATTTTTCCGCCGTCAACGATAATTTGCATATTAATAAATTCATTTCTTTTCTTTTTCTCTTAAAATTAATCATGTATAAAAATCGTCTGCCTAAGATATTTAAAATTCTGAGTCAATTATAAATTGGTTAAATAATATTTTTTTAAAATAAATTTATCGTCTGTTTAAAATAATCTCGTAGCTGGACAAGAATTCTGTTTACATAAAAGAATGAGGGTTGGAGGCTACAGAATGTTCCAGAACTTTCTTTTTAGTTTAAAAGGGGGAAGTCTCGAGATGAAAGGAAGATTCTGAAGATTTCTTGGGTTGCTTCTTCGATGAGGACAGCTCGCTGAAATAATGATGGAATTTTTGCAAAAAGGAGCTTTTCCTTCCTCATTATCACGAATTTAATAAATGAATTTACAGCAGCCCATGACTAATTATTGGATCTTCTACATTTATTTATTATTTTTGTTTTTTCACTCGCTTGCCATGACTGTGTGTTTCTTTTTAACCAGTGGAAATAATTCGAGTTCTCCTGAAATCGTCACATATATATATATATATATATATATATATATATATATATATATATATATATATATATATATATATATATATATATATACAGGGTGTATCTAAACTATTGGGCAAAACTTTAAGAGGTGATAGTACACATCAAGACAAACAATATTGAATAGGAAACTAGGGACCCAAACGTCTTCCGAAGGAGATAGGTGCCATTAAAGTTTAGGAACTAAAATTTCAAATAAGCATAAAAAACGGAAAAATTTGTCGATTGATTTGCGGTTTTCACTAAAACTACTCTTTGTGTCAGTATTTTCTTTAGAATAAGTTGTAAAGATAAATTTCAAAAAATGCCAATAGAGGGCGCTTTAGACTTTGGAGTAACAAACAATTATTTTTTGGCGTTTTTTTTGCATCTCATTAAATGTTTTCGGAAGCATAGACTTAAACTTAAATTTTGAGCTCAAAATCTGAATAGTTGTGAGTGCTTAAGTAGCGGAAACTAAACTGTGTTTAGAGGTTCAAATTTCAAATGATTATAAAAAACGGAAAAATATGTCGATTCGTTTGTGGTTTTTGCTAAAACTACTCTTTAAATCAGTCTTTTCTTAAAAAAAAAATTATAAAGATAAATTTCAAAAAATGCCGATAGAGGGTGCTTTAGACTTTTGAGCAACGAACAAGTATTTTTTGCGGTTATTTTTTGCATCTCATTAAAATTTTTTAAGAGCTTAGACATAAACTTGAATTTTGAGCACAAAATCTGAATCACTGGGAGTTCTTAAGTAGCGCAAACTGAACTAAGTTGAAGTGGAGGGCAAGTTCAAGTTTCAAATAATTATAAAAAAAAAGAAAAAATTGGTTGATTCGTTAGCGGTTTTCCTTTAGAGAAAACCGCAAGCAATTTTCTTCAGTATTTCCGTGAGTATTTTCTTAAAAATAAATTAAAAAAAATTTCGTTAGAGAGCGCTTTGAACTTAAGAGTAACCAACAGCTATGTTTGACCGTTATTTTTTGTATCTAATTAAATACTTGCAAAAGCTTAGACTTAAATTTTGAGCTCGAATTCTGAATCATTGGGAGGGGTTAAGAAGTGCAAATTGAACTGTGTTCAGGAGTTGAAATTTACCCTCCTCCCACCTCAAACACAGTTCATTTTTGCGCTACCTAATTACTCCCACCGATTCAGAATTTGAGCTCAAAATTTAAGTCTAAGATTTTGCATTTAATTAGATACAAAAATTAACGGTTAAAAATAGCTGTTGGTTACTCTTAAGTTTAAAGCGCCTTCTAACAAAAATTTTTGAAAGTTATTTTAAAATAAACATTTACATATTACATACACATTGACATAAAGAATAGTTTTAGCGAAAACCGCAAACGGATCGACCAATTTTTTCTTTTTTTTATATAATCATTTGAAATTTGAACCTGCCCCTCCCCTTGAATTCAGTTCAGTTTGCGCTACTTAACCACTCCCAGTGATTCACATTTTTTGCTCAAAATTTAAGTTTATGTCTAAGCTTCTAAAAAAAAATTAATGAGATGCAAAAAATAACCGTAAAAAATAGTTGTTCGTTACTCCAAAGTTTAAAGCGCCCTCTATCGACATTTTTAAAAATTTATCTTTCTAATTTATTTTCGAAGAAATTCTGATTTAAAGAGTAGTTTCAGCGAAAACTGCAAACGAATCGACCAATTTTTCCGTTTTTAGCTCACAGGCTATCATAGCCTGAGAGCTTATGTGCCCGTCCGTTCTGTATGTATGTGCGTATGTGCGTAACGCGATAACTCATGATAAAAATATCGGATCCACTTGAAATTTTGTATATAGGTATATCCTGATAAGGCGCTTCCCTGATTAGTTTTTGGAGTTCATTCGATATGTATAAGAGGGGGAACGGGGGGCTCATGCCCCCCGTTAGTTGATATAAATGGGATTTTCATGCAGAATTAAGTTTTCATAATTTAGATTAGGATCATTCTGATGAGGCGATTCCGTGACTGTTATTAGGTGTTCATTGAATAAGTATAAATAGGGGGAACAGGGGTTCTAATCCCCCCCCCCCGTTAGTTGATATAAATGGGATTTTCATGCAGAATTAAGTTTTCGTTCAAAATTTAGATTAGGATCATTCTGATGAGGCGATTCCGTGGCTGTTATTAGGTGTTCATTGAATAAGTATAAATAGGGGGAACAGGGGTTCTAATCCCCCCCCGTTAGTTGATATAAATGGGATTTTCATGCAGAATTAAGTTTTCGTTCAAAATTTAGATTAGGATCATTCTGATGAGGCGATTCCGTGACTGCTATTAGGTGTTCATTGAATAAGTATAAATAGGGGCAACAGGGGTTCTAATGCCTCCCCCCCCCCTCTTAATTTATATAAATAGGTTTTTCAAGCAGAATTTTCAGATTTCGTTCAAATCTCTGAATCGTTTTGGAAGTTTAATGGTTAAGTATAAAAGAAGGGGATAACTCCTTTTAAATTATATAAATGCTAAATGGGTTTTTATTAAGAATTATCTAATTTGCTCTGAATTTTGGATATAGATTTTTTATATGATAAAGCATGTCTTTGATAGTATAGGAGGTTCAATGATTAAGTATAAAAAAAGAGGAAAGGGGAGAGCTGTTTCCCCTTCTTAATTTTTTTTTCGAACGGAATTAACCTTTGAAAATATAAGGCTTTAATGTACAATTAGTATTTGTAGCCTGTGAGCTCAATGCCATCAGTTTAACTGGGCAGTATTCTTTTTATTTATAATCATTTGATATTCGACCTCTAAACACAGTTCAGTTTGCGCTATTTAACCACTCCCAACTATTCATATTTTGAGCTCAAAATTTAAGTTTAAGTCTAAGCTTCCGAAAACATTTAATGAGATGCGAAAAAAAACGGCAAAAAATAATTGTTCGTTACTCCAAAGTCTAAAGCGCCCCCCATCGGCCGTTTTTGAAATTTATCTTTACAATTTATTTTGATGAAAATACTGACATAAAGAATAGTTTTAGTGAAAACCGCAAATCAATCGACAAATTTTTCCGTTTTTTATGTTTATTTGAAATTTTGTACCCTAAACTTTAATGGCGCCTATCTCCTTCGGAAGACATTCGGGACCCTTAGTTTCCCGTTCATTATTGTTTGTCTTGATGTGTACTATCACCCCTTAAAGCTTTGCCCAATAGTTTCGATACACCCTGTATGTATATATATATATATATATATATATATATATATAATTTTTGTCACGCTGTAACTATCTTATTTATGAACCGATTTGAATGAAACTTGGTATGTACATAGTACATAGAAATGGCTCGACCGAGTTCGTTGGGCAGCATCAGATGCCATCTTGTTTCAAAATGGTGTCCATTTAAGTTTATCAAAAATCTTTTAAATGTATAATGATGTACGAAGAAAAATTTAGAAATTGGGGAAAGATTCTTTCTAAAGTGTTTGATATTAATAATGAATTACGGAATACTTTTTGCTTTGTCTTTACCTTAAAAAGCGCGTGAGATATAGCAGTTTGGATTTTTAATGTGGATGACATTTTTTTAAAATCAATTTGCCAGCGGCAGCCCTTGTATATATTAATCGATTTCGATGTGAGTGTGCGCTTGTACATGAATTAAGATTTCGACCAAGCTCATTGGATTATTTTATCCATTATATTGTTTTAAAATGGCATATACTTCATGATATCGTGGAATTTGGAGACCCTATAAATCGCTTAAAATAAAACCAGCTTCAATAAAATATGACTAATTTATAAAAATTCCCATTAATATTCAGTATTGCCAAAAACGAGTATTCAATCTTATATAATCGGACTCCACTAAATTGAGCTTCGTATGTTTGAATAACATAGCTTAATTTAAAATAAATAAATAAATAAATAAGGTATATGAAAGCTACCTTTTCCTCCCGGCACTGCCGGAAGGACTTTTTTATGTGCAGATGCTTCTACTTTGAAAGCAGTTATGAAAATAAAACTATTTTCGCCTTAAGAAATGGTTACAAAAGTTGAAAAAGTACAAACACACAACAATATATATCAATTTAAAATTTCACATCCAAAAAAAAATATATATATATAATAATTTAGTAAAAATAAAAATACTAAAATACAAGTTAGAAAATTCTAAGAAATTTTCCCGTGAATTTAACATATTAATTAATTTAACACATTTAATATTGGCATTTAGCCACGGACTGGTGTAGGTTCTTAAGAGTCATGGGAAGTACCACACTAGTCATGGGAAGAAACGAACACACTAATGTAAATTCTATGGGAGCGTTATTTTATAATATTTAACATGGATATAAATATTGTTTAGTAATTTCTGTGTAGGATAACTGAGGGCGATGTACATGCGGTAGTTTTTAATTTTTAGATCTTAGTTTTAGACTTTTTTTTTTAGTTTCCCTTCATTTACAGAACTGGTTTGGAAATTGAAACTACCCAAATATATATAAAAAATCTATAACTAAAATAGGAAAATGAAAAGTAGCCCAGTAGATCATCTATTGTATGTATATATGTATGTATATATATATATATTAAAATCAAAGCGAGAAAATTGAAAATAACGCTCCCATAGGATTAATATTAGCATTATTGTTCCTTCTTGTGAATATTGAAATAACCTCTTAAGGTGATTTTGTGGAACCATTTCTACAAATTACTTTTGTATTTTTTTCGATAATATATTTTAATGCTTATACCCATGTTGAATGAATCTTTTTCTTTAAGGTACTTGATGTTGGTCAACCCTGTGTGTGGTACAAACTACAAATAATCAATTTGCGGATAATCAAAATGCAGCAAGTGGGCAAAACTATTGGAATTTTTATATAAATGTAAATGACACACTGTGTAGAAGAAAATAAATTGTATACATAAATATTATAACAATGCATCATGATATAGTGTATTAATGTAATTTAATCGTTGTAATAAATATCTTTTTATATTTTAATTGCTTGTTTTAAATATGTCTGAATCATAATGATATTCATTTATTTTGTAAATGTTCTAAAATATTTATATTTGTAATTTTAATATGATTATCAAACCCTCTCCTTAACAATGCAAAGTTTTTATACAATTTTAAACTTATTTTTAAGCATGAATGTATAAATTTAGTCTTGACTATTTAAATATTTGGAAGGAAAATACATTTTTCATTTTTTATTAACTTTTTTTCGCGTTATAGGCAATTTTGCCCACGACAACTAGTTTTTACTTTTTTTGATTTGTAGGGAGAATTAAAGTTTGTTATTAAGATTATAAGCTATAAATTACATATCAATATAGAATAATATAATAGCACATTTCCATAAAAAAAATTAAAAAGTGGTGATTTGCTAGACAGTGACATTCTTAAACTTTTAAATGAATGTTAGAAATTTTAGATTTGTATGTTGAGAAAATAAAAATAAAAATCCCAATTTCCAAGTAAGTAACAAGAATATTAATGTATATGTATAATTTTGACCACTTTTATTAATTTTACTTTATTTTTTGAAAGTGTATGTGATTTGTATTCTCTTCACGCCCTTCTGATCCTTTAGTTTTTATAATTATATCTGTGAAACAACAAAAGAAGTATGAAATAATTTTTCGGCAGTCAGTACTCTTGAATTATTTGTTAATATTTAATAAAATTTAATAAATTTTTACTATTTAATAAAAATAATATAAGATCAATTAATTATTTTCAGTTTTAATAATTTATAGAAATGTAAGAAAGTAATTTAATATTAGCATTTTATTTTATCAGAGATCATCTCACATTATCATAGCGGTCACAAATGTAAACATTTTTTTGTGATTTTTATTTTTAATCCTCTAAGTGCATACTATTTTTACAGCATCTTTATACCTCTATTTTAAAATAATAATTTTCGCTGTATATTTAAATCTGAAATGTGACAGCAGTAACTATTTTAAAATAGTGGTATAAAAAATAAATGTAGAAAAGGTGTAGTAATTGGCAGGTATGTAAGTATAATTCAAATTCATTGTTTTTAGTTACATTTTACCATAATTTTTTTTGAACAATTGTACGTAATGACAAAAAACAAAAAGAAAAAAATATTTCTTAAGAAATACAGAAAATTTAATATTTATGAAAAATAATATATATATATATATGTATGTATTGTTTTTTACCAGCATGCATATCATTGCACAACTTGATGATCTACAAATGATTTTATTAAAATTTTTATCAACATATTTACATGTATCCTCACATATCTAATATTTCTCGCCAAAATAAGAGTGAGACTTGTGCTTACCATGTATATTCGTCGATTCTGATTACAGAATAACACATAAGAATATCCCATGTTTGACAGGATAATATAAAACAAAAAAGGACTGTAAAGAGAAACTTGTTTGTTTTAAAATATGCAATGGGTATGACAAGAGTTTAAAATGACGATGTTTTAGAAATGATGCTTGGTAAGTGTTATCCATTATAAGCAATATAAATTTCTAGACAATATCTGAAATATATCATCCCCTAACATATTATGTCTTGTGGAAGCGGCTACCTCTGCTTGAGACAATCTTGAGACAAGATCTACATTCATTCTCACCTCAAGAGAGTAGAAGTAGCAATTCTCCCACAAGACGATGCGTTCGTGATGATAGATTCCAGACATCGTCTTGAAATCTATATTGCTCGCAATGGAAGACACTTTCCAGAAGTCATTCCTGAAAAATAGTCATTTTAAACTCTCGTCATATCTATTCTATATTTTTAACAAATAAGTTTCTCATTAGAGTCGTTTTTGCTTTTTTTAACCTGTCAAATGTGGGAGGGTTTTTTTTTTTGGATCATCCTGTATTTTTACGGTATATATACCGTATATTTCATTTACAGTACACATACTGATTACAAATGTTTTTACGGTACATATACCGCACATTTAATTTACGGTATATATGTTGTATAAATATTTTTTACGGTACATATACCTTACATTTAATTTACGGTATATATGCTGTAACGATATTTTTTAAGGTACATGTACTTTAAATACTTTACGGTACATATACCGTCCAGTTAAATTACGGTACATATACTTTAAATATTTTACGGTACATATACCACAAAATATTTAAATTTATGTTCAGTTAAATTACGGTACATGTACTTTAAGTATTTTACGGTATATATACCGTCCAGTAAAATTACGGTAAAAGGAAGTGTCACAAAGTTGACGGTATAACCACCGTGATTCGAGACCAAATTTTTTTACAGTGTAGTTTGAATTATTAAAAGAAGCAGTAGTTTCCCCTTCTGTTTTGGCTCACCCCGATTATTCGTCTCAGTTTGAATTGTATTGCGATGCGAGTGCAGTGGGGGTTGGAGCGATGTTAGCACAGAAAGGTCGACCTATAGCGTTTGCGTCGAGAATTTTAAATGCAGCGGAAAGGAATTATTCGATTACGGAAAGGGAGTGTCTTGCAGTAATTTGAGCTTTGAATAAATTTCGTTGTTTTTTCACTAATATACCGGTTAAAGTCATTACGGATCATTCAGCTTTGACAAAGTTAACTAATGGAAAGGGTTTGTCGTCTCGTATGGTCAGATGGTGTTTGAATTTAACAGAGTATAATGTGGTTATAGAACATAGGGCTGGCAACGAAAATGCGGAAGCGGACGCTTTATCTCGAAACCCGCATGGTGGTTTAGAGGTCACGGAGGAAATTAAGTGTTGTGCATTATCTTCGTTGGTGTTAAGGTCACGAGAGCAGTTGATAAGAGAACAGAAGCAAGATGAAGAGTTTGGTAGTTTGTATCGTTATTTGGAAAATCCTGATGATGTCCCGAGCGCAGATGTGCCTATGTTTGAGAAATGGTCCCAATCTTTTAAGCTTATCGATGGTCTTCTTTTTTATTCTAAAATTGTAAATTCATGTGGTGAATTAAGAGTTTTTATTCCGGCTAGTCTTCGTAAGGCCATCTTGAAAGAATTTCATGATAATCCATTAGCAGGTCACTTAGGAATCAGGAAAACTTATGCTCGAATTTGTGAATCCTGCTACTTCCCTAAAATGCGGGAAGCAGTGCGCGCTTATGTCTCCAGCTGTAGCACATGCCAACGTTATAATTATAAAAATGTAAGTCCAGCTGGCAAATTAATTCCTATTAAAGTAAATTTTCCTAATGAATGTGTAGGTGTAGATTTAATCGGTCCTTATCCATTGTCTAATCCTAAAAGATATAGATTTGTACTAGTTATAGTTGATTATTTTAGTAAATGGGTAGAGTTAGTCCCCCTCAGGAAGGCTTCTGCACCTGCAGTTTCCGATGCATTTTTCGATAATTATATTTCTAAATATGGTGCACCAATTAGGGTAGTGAGCGATCATGGCCCTTGTTTTATTTCTAATATATTTAAGGCCCTGTGTGAGAAGCTGGAGATCGATCATTCTTTTACTGTTCCGTATTGTCCTCAGTCTAATATGGCTGAACGTGTAAATCGTACATTAATTCAAATGATTTCTTCGTATGTTGGTTCTCATCATGCAAATTGGGACCAGTTTCTTCAGCATTTTGCGTACGCACTTCGTACGGCAGTTCACGAGTCGACGGGGAAAACGCCGGCTGAATTGTTTTTGGGTAGAAAAGTCATTACTCCATTCCAAAGGTTAGTTATGGTGTCAGATGCGGAAAGTCAGTACATGTGCCAGGATATTGAGAGGTTGGTTAAGGAAGCTCAGGTTCAGATGGGAAAAGCGCAAGAAAAGCAAGCTCAGTATTATAATTGGCGTAAAAGGGAGTTAGAAGTTAAAGTTGGAGATTTTGTGTTGGTAGAAAAGCATTGGTTAAGTTCAAGTCGTCAAAAGAGAGTAGCTAAGTTTGGTCCGAAGTTTGTAGGTCCGTTTGAAGTTTTGGAAGTTCGAAATAATAATTTGGTTGTTGATGTCAATGGTGAAAGAATGACTGTCAATCTGGATCAGGTTAGAGTTTATAAGTTTAGAGAAAATGGTAGGGAAGGTTCTCATGTGTCGAGTGGTGTTTCGCGAAATTCCCGATCCAATGAGTGTCCCGAGTCCAGCACTTCTTCATCTAATTCTTTTCATCAATATTCAAGAAGAAAATTTGGTCAAACAGCTCCAAAAGCTGTTGTTGAAAGTAGAAAGCCTATCAATCCGAGAGCACAGTATGATAATAAAAATAAGAGAACTGTGTCAAATACATCAGATTCTGTGTGCCATAAAAGACAAAAGATTATAAACTGTCCCGTTCCTCCACTTATTAGACAGCAACCTCAGAAACACAAATTATCTAATAGTTCACAATCTTCGGTACTTAATCCCCGGAAAAGATTTCAGATGGACACTCGCCAAACTGTTAAAAGGACTTTAAAGTAAGAATTTTTGCCCAATAAGAAACAGCATAGGTCCGGAAAGAAACGTGGTCTAGGATCTTCAGTAACTTCGGGTGCATCTAGAAAGAGGAGACAACGCTCAGATTACCGGCATCAACAGTGTGAATCTCGCCATGGAGTGACCCCAGCGAACCGGCCAGAGCAGAGTCGTCGAGCGGAACCTATAAGTATTCCACGGCATCCATTCAGAACCAGGCTGCAGGCACGACAGTCAACTGTGGCGTCGCCGTACAGCTCTGATGACGAAAGATCCTTCGTACAAGGTTTCTGGGACAAGAGGAGAAAGCCATCCTGTAGTATGAAGCCGGCCAGCTGCGAATCATCTCTATGATTGGGTGATAATGTTCTTTATTAAATTTCTATTAGAGTGCATATATGTGGTAGCAATGTGAAGGAATGGAAAGCAGAAAGACTGTTTTGTTATTTTGGCCAATTTTTGGAATTTTTTGACGGACTCACGATTAGTGCTTAATTGTGTTCAAAATTTGTTTGCAAAATTGTTAGTTTTATGTATGTTTGAGATTTTGGTCTTAACTGCTTTTAAAAATTCTGGATCTATTGTTAAATTGTTATGTTATTTGTTAAAATGTTACTATATTGTTATATTGTTCATGTGTTATAAAATGTATGTTAATGTATGTTTTAATTTTCAGAAAGTACAGGTAGTAATTTGGGTTATTTTGTACACGCGCCGCGGTTCAGGCGCGCACGTGTTTTGCGGTCAAGAAGTCCTTGACACGCGTTTCTATCTCTTGTACTAACATTTAATGAATTAACTTTCTTCTTACCGTTCGTGTTTTATGTGTTACGTTTGTACTTTAGTTGGGAATGGTTTCCGCAAGTTGCGAAGTTTTAAGCTGCGTTTGAATTTGAAAATGTATTGTATTAAAATTGAATGTTAATGTATTTTCTTGCAGGGAAGTATACCTGTGTTATGTATTGATTCTGCTATTTTTCTTTTAGTTAATACAGATGAAGAGCATGATGACGTCATTTTGTAAAATTGATATTTTTTGATTGGTCCATAAGCACAGCGATGTGACGCTGTGCGTATGTGCCCCAATTATTGTTAAAGTGGAGTTAAGTTCTGAAGAATTTTGGGAGTTAGTTCATTGGCTAATGGGTATGTAGGTATTACGTAGTTGCAGGGTTATTTTAGTAGGCAGTAAATTTAATTTTAGATGAGTTCGGAATTTGGATGAGGAAAATTTTTGCGCATTGGGTTTTTTTGGACTTAGTGCTAATTCTAGTATTAGGAAAGTTATGGAGAGATTTTTGGTAAAATTATAGTTGTATTGCAATATTGAGGAAAATTTCGGAAGTTTAGTGTTTTGAGAAATTTTAGCACTCCCAGTAAAGTGGGTTGTTTTGAAAGAAGAAGTAATTAGTTTTGAAAGTTTTACGAGTTTTTGGAAGTTTTACGGAGGCTATTTGTAAGATAGAAGAATGATTGGATTGAATATGTGAATATTTGAGGCAAACTGAGGTTTTTTGGTTGTGATGGGTTAAAGTTAATATTTTAAAAGTTATGTTTTGGTTCTAAATTTCACCCATCACTGTGTTTTTTTTACGGCTCGAAATTTATAACAAGAAAAAGTCCTGGGCATGCATTTGGCCCAGTCCTTTTTCTCTGCGGAATCCGAGGGGGGGTTGTGAGGGAGTGACCTTTGCATAAAGGCACTCTAGTATTTCTGAGATCGTGACGTCAATAATTTAACATGTGTAAGCATAAAAGCGACATCTATGCTCTCTTTCACTTTCACTTTCTAGAGTGTGTGTGCTCTTTCGGATTCTGCAGTTAGCTCGCGGTTATTAGTAATATGTTAATGTGAAGTATCTCAGTTTGCAGCATATAAAATCTTGGGTTTGAGTGAATGGAGAGTGTCTCTGGCATTAGCCAGCGAGAGAGCATCTGTGGCGTTAGCCAGTGTGTGAGTATCTGTGGCGTTAGATAGCGAAGTGAGATATTGTTCAGCGAAGTGCTAGCCGATTGAAAGTAGCAGCGGGCCTCCAGTGAAGTGTAAAGGAGTTTCGATAGTTGACTTGAGAGTTGGCCGGGGTAAGAAACTTCATAGTAGTTTCATTTTGATTATTTGTGAATAAAGAATTACACACAGCCACGGGCTGTCTAATTAAGCTTTATCTAGTAGCTCAGCCAAGAGATAGTGAGAAGTGTTAGAAGGTGCCACGATTGAGCTCCTCCGGAGCCTGTGAGTATGCGTTTAGCTTTTTCATAGTATTCTCAGTTGTGTAAAATTAAGACTTGCTCCACTTCCCTTCAGCCCTCATCATTTTAATATATTTTGTTGTTTTATCTTAAGTACTGAGTATGTCTGCATTTAACTCCCACCACAACCAACCAAACGTTAAAAATGACACCCAGCATGCATATAACGTTACAAAGGTACTACACTTTATCTAGGAAACTGGGATTCCAAGATATTTTCCTGTAACGGTAACAACAAAAACTTAAGTTTTAGAATCGGTTACATGGATTTTTCCTGTTATCGTTACATGAAAAGTTCTTGGAATCCCAGTTTCCTAGAAAATGGTTAGTACCTTTACAGATTTTTTTTACAGTGTAGAAGACTCAAATTATCACTGAAAGCGTTTGATAAAATATTGCAGATTTAAAAACACGAAAGGATTAGAAAACGCTCTGCAATCAAGTATATTTCTAAACTGTGTGGGCTAGAAATCTGAAATGTGACCTGTAATTATCTTGTACAATGTGATATTCTCAAAGCGAACTTAAAATAAATTTCACAGGAAGATTGGGGGAAGGATCGTTCTAAAGTTATTAATTTTCTGTTCAATTGTATAAAATTCGAGTACCAGTAACTGCTATAATTAATTAAAATTAATTTAGTAAATAAATATGATTGCTAACAAGGAAAAAAGATATTTCATATTTAAATTTTCACCGCATAAAATGTTAGTTAAGAATACTAAACCAATGTTTTATTACTTATTTTTAGTACATTCCAACAAAAATTGAAAAAATGTTTATGCATTTGGTTTGTCTGCCCGTCTGTCTGGCTGTTCGTCTGACCACACTTTTACTCCCATAAATATACTCGGTTTTTTCCTGCAAATGATACAGCTTATTGAGGGTCACCAAAGCGTTTTTGGGATTGCATATGGAGTATGTGCGAAATATGGTTCATTTACAAGGACACCCAAAAGAATTAGATTTCATTATGGTATATGGGTAAAAGTCATTTGAAGAGTATTTTAATAACATTACGCTATTTTAAATGAACTGAGACTCATATAAATCTCAGAATTCCACAAAGATTACGTTAAAACAGAGCATTCATATGCATTTTTTATAAATTTACAGGGACACACAAAAGAAATTGGTTATAGTACTATCCTTGCGTAATAATTGCTGGAGAGTACATTTTAAAATTCGATGTGCGTTTTTAAATTTAATTAGTTTCTTGCACATTATACTTTATCTATTAATTCTATATAACATGTAAAAGGCTGTACAAAAGTATTCGCATACCATTCTCAGAGCTGCCAACTTCTACGCCTATTTAAATCTTATAAACATGTTTAGAACCACAAAAATATTTTAATAAAATGTATACCAAATATATTCAATGCTATGTATTACAGAACATATTCTTAATTATTTACTAAACTTTCTGTTTCTAAAGTATTTATTTGACTGTAAATAGGCGTAGTAGTTGGCAGCCATGCATTCTCCTTATTAGAGGAATTTTATAAAATATAATTTACATCTGATATATATGTATTCTTAAATGAACTAAACTTTGCAGTGCATGTTGTTAATAGATATAAATCTCTATATCATGTGCAGGGCTTCTAAAAAATTCGATAGGAAAAATTCGAAAAGTTTTCCTATTATAGATAGGAGCAGCTGAAATTTCGTTTTAAAATTCGTTATACATTTCCATATGATGAAATGAGACCTAATATTTTAAACGGTACTTGAACGGTGCAGTTTTGTTGCTTTACTCTGAATGTGCTTCATATATATTTCACGCATGATTTTTTCTTTCATGTTTAATGATATTTTTTTTACTTTTATGATGATACTTCAAATTACACTAATACTGTAATGAAAATGTCGTTTGTAAGAAATATATTTCGAAAGTACTGAACCGATTTTAGAAAAAAACTTTTACGTTTGATATATGACACATACTGCTTCTAAATAGACTGCTTTTTTAATTTATTGCAATGACAAGCCATAAATAGATTACAATTATGCAGTAAAGAATGATTAATGTAATGAAATAATGATATTTTCACAAGATGATATTTTCAATGATATTTTTTTAGGTTTATTCTAACAGTAACTGTATAATTCCCTTAAATATAAATAAGTACAAATCGGCACTTGGAATATTTTAGTATTAATGCGTACAGCGTTTTTCTAACAATAAATATGTCTTTAAAAAATTCATAAAAAAAGCATATTTAAATTTTCTCTTAAGAAATACCAGCTAAAAAAATTAATTGAACGCATCGTAAGCAAATGTTTTGCAGAAAAATTGTCTAACTTTCTGAAAAAACTTTCAGCTTTTATTGAATCTGTGTAGCTCTTTGAATTCTGCCATGTGAATGGATCTGAAAAAGAAGTTTAAGAAAAATATATTAACAAATACGATGTTTCTAAGCATAAAAGTAAATAAATAAAAATACCCTGAAATGTATTGAAAAATATTGGTATTTTATAAAGTTGTTTTTCCCAGTTGTGTCACAGCATATGACATATTTTGTTCAAAACTGTGTATTTTTATGGTAACACACGGAAACTTTCCTCAAACACAGAATTACATAATATTATGATTTAATAATATGTATATCTTTGCAAAATATATCCAGAACAGAAACGGAAATTTGAAAAAACATAACGAATAAATGCATAAAAAATTATACATTAGTTTATTACAATATGTATTTCATAAAGATTTTTGTGCATAATTTATAATTTTATTCTTATGCAGAGGGTATCAAAATCAGATGAAATGATAAGATGAAAAGATTAAATAAAAGAGAACCATTTGATATTATATAAACAAGAAAGCAATGTCATGCCTGAAGCATAGATATTGCAAACATTTCAATGAATTTAGAAAATGTAACAAAACTTTACCGTATAATAAGTTGAGGGAAGATTAGATGGCGAAGTCAATCGAGTGCTAAAATCTATTAGCTTCAAACATGTCTAAATGAATAAATTTGAAAGAGCATAACATATTTGGAAACCCAATTACAGCAATTCCTATCCACAGTCGTAAAATTTTACAAATTCTTTTGCGTAGCCCTGTGTAGGATATAAAGATTTATATTTACAAACTACATATGTACAAACATTTAATTATGCTAGGAAATACTTACCGCAATTGAAAATTCCGATATCAGTATTTTTCGCTAACAACTAGTGATGGAAATAAACGTGAATTCTGTTGTGCAGCCTTATTTACGACATGTAGAGTTTACACATAACGAACGAGTAAAGTGCAAAAAATTATTAAATTTAATAACTTATACACCAGAATTGAAAACACACTTCCAGAAATCATTGCTCCAAGACAGTACTGTAAACAGAATTCTCATGTTTCTGTGAAAAAAGAATGATGAATGATATGAGTGTCCTACTCTATAATGAGCCACTCGTAGAAAACATCAGTGCTTTAAACCATTTTGAATACATTTGAAATAGCGCAGCTTCATTAAAGTACACTGCAAGCAACTTGACCAATTAATTATAATGTAACAAAATTTTTTTAGTGTCCCTGTAAATGAACTATAACTAGTTCCTATAACATCTTATTTTATAACAATTAGGATACTGCATGTCAAACGTAGCAAATAAGGTGCATTCGTAGTGTAACGAAGTTTTAAAAATAAATTGATCTTGGTGAAATAGTCTAAAGTACTTCAGACACAATATAGTGTGCGAATTCCTTTGTGCGTTGCTTGTAAATACTATCTGCTTTCTGTTATCAGGAAGTAACTTGTAGAAAATCTCAGTTTATCAGTTACATAAAATGTGACCTTGTTTAATATTATTAAAACACGCCCGAAACAATGTTTCTCCCTATATCATTATACAATGGAACACTTTTGTGCGACCCTGTAAATTAATGACAAATATGCTCTGCACTACAGAATCTATAGAATCTATATTTTAGTATATACTTCATAGATGCATATATATTTTTTTAAGTGCGATTGAGTGTAACGTCATTAAAACGCACCTGAAACTATTTTTTTCCATTGGCCGGAATGTAGCGGAATACTTTTGATTTTCCCTATTTGAAATTACGTGATAAAACAATGCAACAATTATATATTTTAAATATGAAACAATTCGGTGTGGTAGTTATATGTGGGTAGACAATCGGAAGGACAGAATGAGGACTATAGGTGCAAGGTATTTATATAATTACGAACGCACCTAAAAAGCATCCTGCAGGAATCTTCAGTAGCTTATATCAAGTTAAATATATTTGAAATGGTGTGATGTCATAAAAATACACCGCAAATACTTTTCCCCATTGACCGTAACGTAAATTCTTTTGAGTGGTCCCGTAAACAAACTATTAATGCTAGACAATGCACTTTTAATATTGATCATGTCACGGTAAACATCATAAAATATGTAAATTACACTATATGTGATTATTTACTATTATTTCCAACGTTAACCATACTGAATAACGTCCAGAAAGATTTAAATATTATAACATTACTTTTGACTATAAAACACCCATATAAAGAAACTTTTATTTTTGAAACTGAAACATTTATTTCCTCACATAACAAAATGTTACATTAAAAAATATACACATGCCTCTATGGTTTTTCTTAAGAAATAAGACTTTAAATGAATATTTAATGTATGTATTTAGACTGGGAGCTGGCAGCGCAGACAATCACTTCATCTAGTTGATGGATGAAAATCTGGGATTAGTTAAATGTCGATTCTCATATTAAAACACAATCAGCCTGCAAAGTCATATCTTGATAGAAAACATCTAAAAACCAAATTTACTGGTTGCCTCATAGATTTACGATTAGTTTTTTTGCTCCCAGTCCTCTACGTTTCTATACCTTTGAGTGCAAGAAAGCACAATAGTAAGCCTATGAGTCAATCGCTAAAATCAGATTTTTGTGTGTTTTCCCTCCAAGATATGACTTAGCAGATCGAGAGCGTTTTAATATGCGAATCGAAATTTAACTAATCCTAGATTTTAATCTGCGAACTGGTTGATGTCGTTGCCTGTGCTGCTGCCTTCCGGTCTAATTATAAGAGAAAAAAATAATGCTTTGATAAGCAAATTATTGTCATTTATTTTCTTCATTGGTATGCTTGCTGTAAAAACATGCTGTTTTTATCACTTCCGTCATATTACGCTGTTATTGTACATTTTATTAAGGATAAGTATTACATTTAAGCAGCCGATGATAAAAAATATTTTTTAACATGGAATCTAGAAGATAAATTGCTTTCAATATCTATATAAAACCGATCATAAAAGATTCATCATTGAAGCAAATCTTCAATTTTGCCCAAATTTATATGTGATTGTGCAAAGTAAAATGGTTATAAAATTCAAAAATATGCACAATTACCATCTAACCTTTCAGAAATCAACGATACAGTTATTGATACACGTGCAAACAATGCACGTTTACTTAAGGGGACAGGGATCTTTTGAAATATTGAAAAAGAATCGAAAAATGAATAGAAGTTGAATATTTTATTTTTAAACATCATTTAGTGCACAGTTAAAAATAAATATGTGAATTCACAGTGAAACTACCGGCAACAAAGAAGCCGAACTTTTACCGTTCCGTTAGTAGATTTTCCATTCTCGGAAATAAAAGAACGGAAAACTCCGTTTGAAGAAGCAGTAATTTTCTGTTACAAGGCTTGATTTTTATAATGATAATAATGGACTTACGTATTAACGCCTCCACAGCCACAGATTTGGTGGCTTTTAAATACCGCCAATCTTCACCTAAAATTTTTGCGACAAATCATAAAATAAAACTCTTTATTTGAAATAAAAACGCTTTCAAAATCCAAAATGCTTTATTTAAAAGCAAAGTAGTCAATCGGATTTCAGTGGAAAATAGGCCGATATAGAGTTTAACATCGATTCAAAACCGTCTCTTTTTGACAAATATCAAATATGCATTTTCATAGCATTAAAAAAAGTTGTCAAAAAACAGCAAACAACAAGGAAACAAGGAATCTAAAAGATAACTGCGTGTTTGTGCGAACAACAAGATTTCTCATTATTGGCGCATTAGTTTCTGCTGCTTATCGACTTATGCTGCGGTGGCGTTAATACGTAAGTACCATAATAATTTAATATAAATTTTAAAATTAATAAATCAATTAATCGTCATAAACTTCGAAATTTCCGAGTGATTTTAAGCTGCTATATTATTTTACTTAATTTATATATGTATATATATATATATTTGTATAGTTTATCTCAAGCCGTCCTGAGCATCGAACTCGAGACCTTTTGATAGCGGAACAAACCCTTACTGACTGAGCCAAAGCTGCTGATGGCGGCTTGTACAAAGTATGACTTTTATGAGTTAGTGGGAAAATCTTGTGCTTTTTAAAGATTTCCTATCAAATATATTCGTTAAAATATTTGTAAACGGTTTATTTTATTTTGCTTTAGGCTCATACAAAATATTATTTTTAAAAATCAATTTTAATTTTTTAACTAGTTTAAATTTAAAAAAAATCACTGTTTACTTTTGTTTTTTTTAAATAAATTAACGAATGAAAAATAAAAATTATTCATTTTTTACAAAAATAATGCTATAGACATTTTTTTCAAATTGTCGTACACTATTCATTTATTGGCTAATTAGTTAAAAAAATAGCCAGATATAGGAGAAAAAAAAACAGAAATTTTGTAATTTAAAAGGAATTTCTTGTTTTCATCGTTTCATGGCGCCAGTGGGATTCGGGCCCACAATCTGCGCTAGCAGGCGATCAGCGGTGTGGTGCCTTAACCATTCGGCCACGGAGCCCCCCCCCCCCCCAGGTTGCTGAGTGTCTCCGATTTTTGTTTCTATTTCCATCCGTTTCGCTATTTTCAGGACACAAAATAGAGTTTTCTAATTTTTAACGAAAAATGCACTTTTGTTGTGAAAAGGGAATTTTTCTGTGAAATTCAGGAAAAAAGTATTCGTGGATTTCAGAATTTTTTAACAGTGTGTAACTCATGATCCGCATGTTCTTTGTGTGACACTTGATGCTTTCTATTGGTCTTTTAGTGACTGTTATGTATTACTTACGTATGATAACATGTATTTAAGGTCGTGAAGTCTGTTTTTTGTTCTGAAGTGTTATCACACGATGGTTATAATATATTTTGTATTACTGTTGCAATGCGTTGAACTGGCGTTTCTTCTGTTATCTTCTTTCATAAGGTCGTAATTACTAATGGTGAAAAGTATTAGAAGCATTATGCAAATTTATTATCCCATTGAAAAGTTGTTATTGTGCACTGTAAATATTTCAAAGTTAGTACACAGTTTAAAGTTATCATTTCGAATAATTTTTTTTTTTATGTTGCTCAGATTATATCAAACAGAAGCGTAAATGAATTTGATTACGATTTTTCTAATGAATAATCAATAAAAATAGATTCAAATATAATGCCTTCAGATCAAAATAAAAAAAAAATCATGCATTATCTTCTTCAGACCTGGTGTATCCTATAAGATACACATATTTACAAAAAAATTTAACGTCTATAAGTTATGTTAAAAATGAGGAAGTTAGTTTAATGAAGCCAAAGAGATAACAAAACTAAACAAAGTAGCAGTTTGTTTTTTTATAGCGCATATTTATGAAAATTCATGTTATATTAAAATGGCTTGCAGAAAAAATGTATGAAATGTACAAAAATGAAAACGCAACTACTTTTGCAACTCATTTGTAGAATCCATTGGTAATAAAAAGTTATGTAAAACAAAATTATTTCATTTTTCCATTGTTTTTGTAATGCAAAGAAGAATAAAATAAAACAAAAAGGTTCCAAGAAATTGACAAAAAATGTTCTTTTTAAGTGCTGATTTATCATCAAATTTTATGCAAAAAAAGTAAATTTTGATTTTTTCGCTAATTTTCTTAGATATCAATTAATATAAATTTATAACAGCAGTTATATATATATATATATACATAAACTCTGGGGCTGAAAGAAATTTAAGCTTTAAAAGTTACACGTTACAAAATTTTTTAAAGAAGGTATTAGAAAGCCTGTTTCTTTCATATTTTTTTCATAATAAGGAAAATAATTTTTTAAACTATTTTTCACTTTTCTAGCAGTAAATTTGATTTACATATTATGTGCATCATTGCAAAATATTTGCACCATATATAAAAGGAAAAATTTTCGTTTATTATATAGACTACAGGGCGGCTGCACAGACAATTTCCTCATCGAATTCACACTCTAAAAAGATGGATTTTGCTTCTAAGGAAAGAGCTGTAATTTATTGGATCATGAATGAATTGTTTTTAAAAGGTTTTACTTTTCTTCATTTAAATTTTTTAAAAACAATTCGTTCACTCGAGTTCTTTCAACCTTATAGAAGAAGCTGACTTTCAAATTGTAAGATGAGTGGATTTCAGCTCAACTTAAGTTATTTAATGGCTGAGGTTTTAAATGAGCATGGATGGAAATCTAGGATTAGTAAATTGCGATTCGCATATAAAAATGGAATCGGTCAACCAAGTCAAATCATGGTGGAAGACACCTAAAAATCAGTTGACTCGTACGTTTTATCATTGTGCTATCGTTCACCTAAAAGTATGTAAATATGGAAAGCTGGATGCGGGAAAACATAATGGTAAAAATATTAAAAATGTTTTTTTGATGATGATGAGTTTTATTGGAAATGATTTTTTCTACATGTAACACAGCAAGGTTGCGTTTTAAGGGAAAATTACATAAAATTCTCCCTGTCCCAATATTTCATATCTAACAATTATTAAGAATACATTTATTTTGGCTCAATTGTTCAGAAATAATCACTCTTTAATATTTTTCCTTTTTAAAATTTAATACTTTTAAAATTTAACACTTCAGATATCCATGAAAATTTTAAATAACAAATAAAAGACTGTTGCAGCTGTATTACTAAGTACATATGTAAATTTATTATATTACCACATGTATATTTAGCACACAGGCTATCAAAGCCTGAGATCTAATGTGCCTACAGGTTCTATGTGCGTATGGAAGTATGCATATGTATGTATAAATGTAACGCGATAATTTTTGAAGGAAAGATCCGATTTGCTTCAAATTATGGTTATTTGTTCATTCAATTAAGGCGCTTCCCTGATTAGTTTGGGCGTTCATTGGTTTAGAATAAATGTGAGTACCGGGCATTAATGAAATATCTCCCACAATTTATTTTTGTGAATTTTCTATGCTGAATTACTCGATTTGATTCAAAATTTATGTACCGTATTATTCTGATAAGGCGCTTCCCTGATTAAACTTCGGGATTAAATGTTTTATTATAACTAGTTGGATGTGCCAATCCCAAAACTTGTACGTACATTTTAATATTTGCAAAAAATAGTTACTCATTTTAATGTTTTAATAATTTTAATTCAATACCATACGAACTTTGGTTTTCATCTTAAATTTCTGCTTCAATCAATTAATCGAAGTAAAAACGAATTTTCGTCTATACACGAGCAGAGGAACAGTAGAATGATAGGCAGATTTTTTTTAATTCAGGGAAGACCTATTTGTCTCACCAAAAAATACTTCATGCAAAAATTTTTGTTCAGTTCTAGGACTAACTTCATAGACTTTTAGGTAGTGCAATATTGAAAATGGCATAAAATTGGCTATTGCAACAATCCCTTCCGGCGGATTTTTTTTTTTTAATTCAGGGAGGGCTAACTAGCCATAGCCATACACTTACACAAAAAATGTGGTTCAATTCGTTGTATAAATTCATATACTTATCGTCGGTACAATATTGAAAATGGCACAAAAATCGCGATTGTAGCACCCCCATCCGGCGGATTTTTTTCAAATTCAGGGAAGCCCAACTAGCCATAGCCATACACATACACAAAAAATTTGGTTCGATTCGATGCATATCTTCATATACGTTTGGCCGGTTCAATATTGAAAATGGCACAAAAATCGTGATTGCAGCGCCCCCTTCCGGCGGAATATTTCAAAACTGAAGGAGGATCTCCTTGCTACATCCAGAAACATTCACAAAAAATTGGTTCATTTCTATGCATAACTTCATATAATTTTGGATGGTAGAATGGCGACCTACACACAGACACACGCACATACAGACATTTTGTAAAAACAGGTTTTTTGGAATCTCTGACCACTAAAACGTGTAAATCTGTCGAAAAACGGAAGTCGATTACAATACTTTCTTCTACTGAAGATAGAAGAAAGTAAAAATAGAACATTTGTGAACTAATTCGTTTCTTAATTCAGCCAATGGGTTTTTTTTTTTTTTTTTTTTTTTTTTTTTTTTTTTGGTTAATCTGCATAGCCTGTGAGCTCAGTGTCATCAGTTTAACTGAGAACATTTCGTTTCATTTCAAATGTGGTACGAAAACAACAATAAATTTGTTGTGATAGGTTTCAACCAAGATTTTATAAAATACTCAAAGGTTGAAAGGGCAAAAAATCACGAACCTATTGAAAAATTGTGATCCAATAATCGATATCAAATTCATTTAAATTACTTATGAATTTTCTTAATACTATCTACAACTTTTATTTTAAATAGCTTTCGATAGGACCAACTCTTACCGCAAAAAAAAGAAAAATTATGAACAAAAAAGGGGTGAGGTGGGGGGGAGAGGTTTAAGAAGAAACAAAAATCGTAGCTTTCTCATTTCACAAGATAACTAATCCGCTTAAATTTATTATACATCTTCTTAATATTATCTATAACTTTTATACTGACAAGTTTTTGTAAGGACCCGGACCAATACTTACAGTAAAAGTAAATTAAACAAAAATAGAGATTAAAGCGAAAAATGTTGTATTAAGGTTGTATTCCAATTGAAACTCATTTTTAAAAACATTTTTACTCTCTTTTCTTTTTTGATAAAGCAGAATATATTACAAAAAATACTGTAAAGTGGGCATTTGGAATCGAATTTCTGGAAGAGATAGTTCTGGAAACGAAAAACGTTTTCGTACTGAGAAAATAACTCTTTGTAAATCAAGTTCTAATTAATTGCAATAAAATAAAAAAGAAGGCCGTTTATAAATCTGCTCAAAATATTATATCAGCAAGTTTCGTGATTTTACGTTTAAAAATTAGTCTGAAAATGTGTCAGAAAATTTCAAATTGTTGAGCGGAGAATTTTTTTAAAATAAATTTACATATATATATATATATATATATATACAGGGTGTCCCTAAACTCATGGTACATACGCTAGGGGGGTGATAGAACACATCAAGACGAGTAATGGTAAATAGGAAACCAAGGGTCCTAAACGTTTTCCAAAGGAGATATCCGCCATTAAAGTTTAGGGCCCAAAATTTCAAATAAACATAAAAAACGGAAAAATTGGTCGATTGATTTGCAGTTTTCAGTATGACAGTGTGACATAGTGAAAACTTTCTTCACTCTTTATGACGGTATTTTCTTGAAAATAAATTATAAAGATAAATTTTGAAAAATGCCGATAGAGGGCGCTTTAGACTTTGAATTAAGGAACAACTAGTTTTGCCGTTATTTTTTGTATCTCATTAAATGGTTTCGTAGGCTCAGATTTAAACTTAAATTTTGAGCTCAAAATCTGAATAGTTGGGAGTGGTAAAGTAGCACAAACTGAACTGTGTTCAGAGGGTTTAAATTTCAAACGATTATGAAAAACGGAAAAAATATTCGATTCGTTTGCGGTTTTTGCTAAAAGTACTCTTTAAACCAGTGTTTTCTTGAAAATAAATTTTAAAGATAAATTTCACAAAATGCCGATAGAGTGCGCCTTAGACATTGGAGTAGCGTTACAACTATTTTTAACTGTTTTTTTTTTAATCTCATTAAATGCTCTCAAATGCTTAGATTTAAATTTTGAGATCAAATTATGAATCGTTGCGAGTGTTTAATTAGTGCAAATGTGAACTGTGTTCGAGGGGGGTGGGGTTAAATTTCAATTCCTGAACACACTTCAGTTTGCGCTTCTTAACCCGTCCCAACGATTCAGAATTTTTGTTCAAAATTTAAATTTAAATCTAAGATTTCGAAAACATTTAATAAATTTTGGAAAGCATTTAATTAGATTCAAAAAATAACGGTTAAAATTAGTTGTTAGTTACTCGGAAGTTTAAAGCTCCCTCTAACGGAATTTTTTTTAATTTGTCTTTAAAATTTATTTTCAAGAAGATACTGACTTAAAGAATAGTTTTATATTAAACCGCAAACGAATCGATCAATTTTTCCATTTTTTATAATCATTTGAAATTTGAACCCTCTTAACACAGTTCAGTTTGTGCTACTTAACGACTCCCAACTATTTAGATTTTCAGCTCAAAATTTAAGTTTAAGTCTAAGTTTACTAAAACATTTAATCAGATGCAAAAAATCACGATAAAAAATAGTTTTTCATTACTTCAAAGTCTAAAGCGCTCTCTATCGGCATTTTTTGAAATTTATCTTTATAATTCATTTTCAGTAAAATACCGACATAAAGAATAGTTTTAGTGAAAACCGCAAATCAATCGACCAAATTTTCCGTTTTTATAATAATTTGAAATTTAAACCGTCTGAACACAGTTAAGTTTGTGCTACTTAACCACTCCCAGCTATTCAGATTTTTAGCTCAAAATTTAAGTTTAAGCTTAAGCTTACGAAACCATTTAACCCTTTGCGGGGCAGGACAAATTCATTGATTAAGTATTGGAATTAATGACTGACACCGGAATTCGAAAACAACTTTTTTTTTAAATAAGAAAACGCTATACTTCGCGCATTCAGAAAACCGTAATTTTCTTTAACAAATTTCCGGTGCGAATTTGGCGTTTGGGAATTAAAATTAAGCGGTATGTCTATGAAACCACCGCCCCTCAAGGGGTTAATGAGATGCAAAAAATCACGATAAAAAATAGTTTTTCATTACTTCAAAGTCTAAAGCGCCCTCTATCGGAATTTTTCGAAATTTACCTTTATAATTTATTTTCAAGAAAACACCATTATAAAGAATATTTTTAGTGAAAACCGCAAATCAATCGACCAATTTTTCCGTTTTTTATGGCTATTTGAAATTTTTGTCCCGAAACTTTAATGGCGGCTATCTCCTTCGGGAAACGTTTGGGACCCTTGGTTTTCCATTTACTATTACTCGTCTTGATGAGTTATCACCCCTAGCGTATATATCATGAGTTTAGGGACACCCTGTATTTATATATATATCTATATATATAAGGTACCCTGGGGTAATAACGCCAAGTGCTAATATTTTGCATAATTATGAAATAATCTGGTAAATGACACTTATGGTTTTGAGTCATATAAATCGCAAAAAACAGCTTCAAGTTAATTTGTTTCGTTTTTAGGTCTTATTGTTTTTACTAGCAACTAAAATTAACGCTTGATCTAAAATTTGCGAGATACGTTTTGTGATGTGAAGACTATTTTTTTTATCCGGAAATATTTTGTTATTTACATAAATTTGTAGTACATTTCATGAACTTTCATAAAGTTGTTGAAGATTTTGGATGTCTTCTCGAGACAATTTGTAATTTAAAATGTACAGCGCAATAACTATAACGGGGTAATAACGCCAATCCTTGGCATTAATATCCCGATTGATTTTTTACAGTGGCCAAACTAAATACTGATTCAAATAAACACAGTTAAAACTCTGCAATGTTTCTAATAATTCTATTTAAGCGGTCCTTTTTAAGCAAAAAGAAGCTCACGGTTTGCTATTCTTTTGCATCATCCCTCCTCCCACACCACAACTTTATTTTTCTTACACTTTCACAAAAAATTGAACATTTTCAATATCTTAGAATGCAATTTGTCAATTTCAAAGTTTTTAGAGTGTGTATTTTTAGAATTCGGCAATCTACATGCAATTATTCCATCTTATTTCATAGTTTTGTTTACATGGCGTTATTACCCATATAGGTGGGTAATAACGCCGAATAGCATTGGTCAAGAAATCACGCCATTACATTTTATGAATACATATCTGTTAAATTATTTTTTTTATATAGATAGTCAATGAGTTGCTGTATCAAATCATGTATTTGTTTGAAAAATACAAACTAAAACTGAGCCGTGAAAATTGGTAGAACCTTAACGTGGCGTTATTACCCCAGGGTACCTTATATATTAAACTTGGTTTATCTCTATTCTTGATTTAGTTTTTGCTGGTGAAATTAATACTTATCTTCACAATTTACCTTCATCTGTAAGCCGCGCTAGTAGGGCGTTATTATTTTTTCTAATCATCGTTGTCACAATTTACATAGAAACTGATCAGAAAAAAAATATTTTAATAAAATAATATAACCAATAATCTCTCCCCCCTCCTTTCAAAAAACGATTTAAAGTGATTAAAAACTGTACAATAATAATAAAAAAAAAACCGCCGAATTAAAATAATGCTGCAGTAATCGCACTCATGGAAATTTTTATACTCTCCACTTTTGGCATTATATTTTTCTCAGAACAAAGAAATATTCAGCACATTGTCTTATCAAATGAAAATAAAAATATTCCTATTGTAGTAAACATCAGCCAGTCACAAAAATATCGTGAAAAAAAAAAAAAAAAAAAAAAAACTTTTGATTTTTGAAAAGAGTTTTCCTAAAAGCACCGAATAATTAAATTTCTGAACGAAAAAATATGACAGAATTCACTTCTAGATTGAGAAAAATAATTTAAAAAGTTACATTTTTTTTTAAATTTTACTTTGAGTGTATGCTTTCAAAATTAAATAAAACGGTTTTACATAAGTATAGATGTAAAAAGCTAGAAAGGTAATAAATTTGTAAATAATTTCTTGGATCTTGTATTGAAATATTACATGACTGAAAATCTTACGAATTAAATTCTTTATGCCTTTTATTTATTTTTCTTTAAAATTTAATTGGAATATAATATTTGCTTTTGTATTCTTTCACTTTCATTCAAATTTCATCTTTTATTTCATCTTTTCATAACTTATTAAAATATCTTCTAAGAATTCTCATGATTGTTATTTTAAACTTAGTAATTAAATTCCAAATAGTAAAAATGTCTTTGAATGCTATTATATTATTTTACTTGTTATTGTTTTTAATGGGTTTTTTTTCATTGCGAAAAAAATTATATGAAAGAAAGTTACTTTCGATGGGAAATTTTAAGAAAATGCAAATTTTTTTCTATTCAGAATAATTTAACCATGGTTTCTAACAATAAAATGTTGAAAATATAAGGTATTTTGCGTTTTTTCACTAATAAAAAACATCACATAAATAAGAAATATATTAGTTGATACTATTTTAGTAACATATTTTTTTGAGCTGTCCCTTCCCCAAACACTTACGAAAAAAGAAAAGAAAACGAATTATGTTTATTATCTCCAATTTAAAAGTGGTAGAGAAAGTCTTTTTCCACTCTTTTATATAACTAAAACTGCTTTTTATACGTAAAGATAGAAAATTTAAATATATTTTTATAAAAACTTTATCATATACTACGACAACTCAAACTGTGTACATAGATTTGTATCCGATAATTAATACAACTTTTAAATATTCTTAGAATTTTATTATAAAGGAATAAAGGATTTTTTTTTCTGTTTGTTCGCCACAAATGGTAAATCGCCAAATATTATATGATTAATCCAGAAGCCAAAAGGGAATATGTGAAAAAAAAAAATGAAAAAATTAAACTAAGTGCTAAGACGACCTGGAAATATGCATTTCTCTTTTCAGGTATTAAATATAAGTGATTTTCTATTTATGTGTTGCGTTCTAGAGATAAACAACTTATGCCGAATAATAATATTAAAAAGTAGTTAATTATAAATTTAAAGAAAATTGTGTCTACTTTTACAATTGCTGAAATAAGAGTTCAATAACCACAATGAAATCAGCAGCAGTTTCATATTTTACATGCATTCGTAATTATGTAAATATGTAGCACCTATAGTTGTCGTTCAGTCCTTCCATCCGTCTGTCTGTCCGTCCGCATATAGCAACGAAAAAATCCACCCAACCGAATCGTTTGAAATTTAAAATGTATAATTATTACATAATTTTGTCAAGTCATTTCAAATTTTATGAAAATCTGATGCATAGATCAATTACAGGGGCAATCAAGAGTACAGTCAACAGGAAAAAAATTCAAATGCATTTTACACGTTTAAAATTTAAAATACATAATTAGTACATATTATTGTCGAGTTATTTCAAATTTTATGAAAATCGGATGCCTAGATCAATTACAGGGGCAATCAAGAGTATTCCTTTACATTACGGTCAGTAGAAAAAAAAGTTTCAAATGCAAAATTTTAAATACATAATTATTACATAATTTTGTCGAGTTATTTCAAATTTTATCAAAATCGGATACAAAGTTCAACTACAGGGACAATCAAAAGTGTTTCGTTACATTACGGTTAATTGGGGAAAAATGTTTCAAAAGCATTTTAATGGTGTTATACTCTTTCGAACGTAATAAAATTGATATGCATATATAAAGTACATATTATAATATACATTTTCCATAATCTGTGGTGCAAAGAATATTTGTTATTGATTTACAAGGCCACACAAAAGTATTCAATTGCATAATGGTATAGGGATAACATTGTTTGGGGCGCATTTTAATTGTAATTATTTACAATTTTATGAGATTGATATACGAGAGTGATATTCTTAAAACTTCGTTATCGTACGAACGCATTTCATTTGCTAAGCTTGCAATTTCCAACTTGTTTTATGTATATGTTTATCAATGTATTTTATCTAAAAAAACATCCTGCATTCTACGAAACAAAATTAATATATATTTTTTTGTAACAACTAAAACTTTTTTGTCAATTTATAATCTTACAGAATTACAATCCTTTACTGACTCAGTAGAAATTAGTGCGTATAACATCGGGCCATATGTATGCCGCCAATCAGTGCTTAAATGTACTTAAATAATCTCTCGTTGCTGTGTAGTTGATATACATTTTCTATTGAGTGTGTGGCATTTATAGTTTGTTTACAGAGGTGTTAAAAAATCTTGTTACATTATTGGCAAAGGGGATATCTTTTGCTGTGTATTTTAATAATATTATACTATTTAAAACATAATGAAACTGGGGTGAACTTTTGAAATGCACTGAAAGATGCTTACTAAAACAGAGTTCCATTACACAAAAGAATTCCGCCAGATAATGTTTGCGGTTTTTTTAAGCATATTTTTATGATTCTACATTATTTCAAATATAGAAATCAAGATACGCATTATTAAATGTTATACAAAATTATTCTCGTACAATTCTGCCTGTTGTATAAATTACTGAAGGTAGATTTTTGATCGTGTTACGCGTTCTGTAACTAAGCTAAATTTTAGTACGCTATGTACTATATTTACATAACCTCAGTTTTATGTATATCTAGGAATACAGATTTCTCTTTGAGTATTGTTTGCGTATGGATGGTATTTGCTGAAATATGTGTGTGTTTTTAAAATGTGCTGCTATTTTGCTAGGTTGTTTACATAGATATATTCTTTAAAATTTTAAACAAAAAGTTATCTTACAGTTCACTGTAAAAAAATCCAAGAGGTTACTAAAAATTTTTAAGTAAATTTGTATTCCACAGAATTTTTTAGTAACCATTACAAACTTTTTTTTTTGCAAGTGAAACAAGCGTTTCTTTTGTAAACTGAACAAAAGAATTTTTTGTATAACTAACTTAAAATTTTTTAGTATGAGCCACCAAGCAAATTTTAGTAATAGCTCCAAAATTATTTTTAATAACCATTACGTGCGCCTGAAGGGCAGGAGGTTCCTCCGAGCTACATCCAGGCTTCTGAAGCGGAAGAGTTTCGGCAAAACTACAATAGATGGCAGCACCAATCATTGCTAACTGCTCCGACAGGATTTTCATAATCCCTTTACTAACGAGTACTTACACTACATACATTCGGGGGCATATTTGGCGGTGGCCAGTTTCGAACCCGGGACCTTTTAGTCTGGAGTCCGTTACTATCATATAACCACTATGCTATCAAGGCCACACCAAGTGAGTTTTAGTAATAGTTATTAAAAATATAAAATAATTAACTCTCTTCGTTGCTAATTTTTTCTAGTAATTCATACAGATTTTCTTGTAACCGACTAAGATTACTAAAAATCTTTTAGTAATTACAAGGATCACTAAAGTTTTTTTAGTAGATCGACCCTTTTTTTTACAGTGTATACTAGAAATGCCGAGGAGAATTTCAGAATGTATGTTTGACACATGATTTTTCTTTCTTGTTTATTATACAGTTAATCGTATCAACCAAATGTTATCTAAATAGGTATAAGATTTTTATCCACAAATGATATACAACACAATGGAGATAAATCAAAAAGAATTCAGAATCGCATTTTTTAATTCCGACGAAATCCTCTGTACCGATCTTACTTAAATATTTTCTTTTGATAAATTTATTTCGAGGGATGTTTATTTTGTCTATCTCATGTAGATATGTTTCGATGAAGTTCTCATCCCAATAAAAAATAAAAACTGCCTTTCTGAAAAATCTTTTTTATACATAATATTTTTGTGCGAAGTTTCAGTTTTCAAACTGCTAAAATTTTCATTAATGCCAACAGTACCTCTCAATTACATTTTCTTGAAAGTTTAGCTATTTGTCTTAATCGTAAAGTTATTGTTAATGATAGGTCTGATTCTAAAACGCTCTCCGTAGCCTGGAAAACTTTTTCAGCATTTCCTTATAAGTAGCTTTTTTGTATTAATTGTGTATATACTTTTTAGATATATATATATGTATTTATAAATGTATACATATAATTCTTTACTAATTTATTTATTTTTTTTTTCATTATTGATCCCTTTTATTTGTGTATTTACCTTTAATATAATCTGTTTTTTTTTTCCCTTGTAACCTTTTTGCTTCTTCCTTCCATTCTTCACTCTATCCGTCGAACGTTTTGATTAAACTCTTGCGTGATTGGCTGTTGCCTTTTACTTTCCTGTTGGTTATTCCTTCAGCTTTCCCCCTTTCCCGCTTTTTCATTGCAATAGCGCTGCTACATTTATAGTAGACGCACGTCTTCTTTGCGCCTGACGAATGACTCAGTTTTTTTGAAAGGCTTTCTGCATTTTAGTTTATTTTATGTTGTTTTAAAGAAGTTTTATCACTTTGAAAATAGTAATAACTCATGAAAAACTGATGTAAACATGATTTAAATAAAATTAATATGAATAAGACTCATGTAAGAGTTAGCACTGTTTGTATTTTTATATATATATATATTTATTTTGTAAGATGAACAGCCCAAATCCATAAAAGATTAGTCTTAACAATTCAGCTGTAGTATACATTAATCCTGCAACAATGTTTCATTACACAATCGAAGAGTGCCAGAATAAATGACATGATATTTTTTTCAGTGATTGAAAATCATACGTAATTACATAAATAAAAAAAATCTTTCTCATTTTACACTGCCAGAAAAATTCGTCAATATACACTAAGTTATCCTTATTTTTTCACTAATAATTTCCGTACTCCCAGACAACATATTTGATCAATGGATTTATTCCGAATGTCTAAAAATGCGGAAGAGATTCCGTTTATTTATAGAACTCATGAGATATTGGGTCTGTTAGTAATAAATTCAAATTTATTTTTAAAATGAAAAAAAAAAAAATCTATAGACTAAGATATCTAATTTAGTTTAAAAAAAAATGTTTTCAAATTTAAAAAGAAATAACAATTACTTTCTTCCTTCTTTCAAAAATTCTCACAATTTGTTATTCAAAGTTGGATAAGATGAATAAAATTGAATTTACTAAGTTATTTATATAATAAATATTCCCATTTAAAATACACTTTAAGTTAACACATTTAAAAGATCTTTTAATTAAAAAATAAAATGATAAAAAATTGATATTATTCAAAAAATTCTTATCGGATAAAATTTTCCTCTAGCAATGTACGTAAATATATTTAAAATTCACATTTTTATGCTATATTAATACTAACCTATAAAAACCCCAGCCACAGTTTCATTAAAGACGAAATCTTCCCGAAATTAACTTCAAAATTAAAAGCTTTTGAACGAAATAGACCAAACCAAACCCATAAGAAATGAACGCTTTTACTTCAAAGCATTTTCCTGCTGTACAATCATAGCACTATGCCAGCGCACTCGCATTCCAACCCTGGGGTTGGTGGTTCGATCCTCACTTCCACCGCATTTACCTTTTCCAAACTTTTTTTGAATTGACGGATAATTTACTTATTTTGACGGAGTAAAAAATAAACGGATATTCGTCAATTCACAGACAATTACTGGCAGCAGTGCTGCCAGTACATTTTCTGTGAAAAGATGGAAGTTTTTTTTAGAGTGTTCTCAAAATTTAAAAAACTGTCAAAATTTCCACTTATACACGGAAACGGTTATAATTTAAATTAATTTTCAGTAGTGAAATTACGCTTCAAACTCTTCAATATTTAATACGTGAATTATCACAATGCTAATTAAGCGCGGAACAACAGAGTGTTCACCGATGCTTGGTTTATTTATGTCTCATGTTATGCCGCAAGGATGCATTTTTGTCGATCCCACGGAAGCTAGCATAATGAAGAAAATACGGGCTTCTCATTGGTTGAACAATTAAAAAAGCAATTGTTTGCAAATAAATCACTCTGATTGCGTATATGGGTATATCGTGTTATTAATAATAATAAGAAACGGCGATTTTTAAAAAGTAATATAGAACAATTTGGTTTGTAATTTTCGCGTGATTGACGCCATAAAAAGGCAATGTTATTATTGTTTGTAAATAAATTGCTCTGAATGTGAATGTCCGTATTAGTGCATATCATTTTAAAATAATAAGAAGAAATGAAAATTTTATTTTTATTATTTTCTAAAAGCAATACAAAGCAACTGAGGAACATCGTGATTAATTTCTTTAATTACAAATTCCAGAAAATATTTTTTTATCTGTTAATAAATGTGTAAAATAAGAAGGAAAATTCTTCAATCTTTCAAAAGATTTTCAAACAGAAATTGATGATTAAATAAACGTAAACTCAAAAATGAACCAAAGCGAAATGCTCTTTATAGTATTCAACTAACTAGAAGCCCGAATTTTATCCCCTATGATAGCGTCGGTGGGATCGACAAAAATGCCTGCAAGATTGTGTGCCGCTGAAGACGATTCCATCTTATGCTGCCATACCGTTGCAGACGTATCAACATATATTAGGGAGTAATGTTAAGCTGTGCATCGTCCTCGTACTTTTAGGGGGCCCGAGACACAAAAATCCTCAAATTTTCTAAAAAAAACTTTTATTGCATTATTTTTTTCCTGTTTTAATGCTTAAATCATATTTTTTTCTTAATTAGAAGAGAAAATATTAATTTTTTCGTTTTGATTTGATTTCAAAATTTAGCTTTAAAGCAATGGTTATCAAGGAAATGTTTTCTTGTGAAAATGCGTTTTTCTTCAAGATGAAGTTTTTCACCTTTTCACAGATTTAAATTGTTATAACTCAAGAACCGTTAATGATAAATGCTTCAAACTTTGAACATATCTTGTTTGGTTATTTTACTTCAATTTTTATTCAGCAAATATGAAAAAATATATATTTACGATTGAAAATATGACTTTTTAAATAAAAGTTACATAATTTTTGTGCAAATTTTTAATGCAAATATTTGTATTTTTTTTTAAATTAATATTTTTAAAAATGCTGAATTAAAATTAAAATGTAGATATTTCTGTTTATTTAAATGTAAAAAAATTGAAAATCTTCAAATAATAATATTTTGAGTTATAACGATTTTAAATTATCTTACTTTTTTAAATAAATTTTAAATTTAAAAGAAAAATTATGAGAAGTTTAATCATGTGATTTTGTTTACAAAGAACATGGTTAACCATCATAAAATAATTCAAAATTTTTACATAATAAATATTTTTTTTAATGTGTCTCGGACCCCCTTAAATGGCAAGGCACTTGAAGCTTTATTCCAAGGGTTCCGGTCTTGATAACTGGATTGGACATGTCTGATTACTCTGTTGATGATTCTCTTAAACAGCAATGTTATAATTCACGTGTTAAATACTGGGAAAACCATTATTCTCACAAAGCTTACATTAAAATAAGTTCGTGTAGGTTCCGAAATAACTATAAATAAACTTAAATTCCCTTCTAAAGGAATAGAATTAAAAAAAATCCAATATGTACTTCAATACTTTAAAGAAATGTAGGCTTTTATTTTCTGTGCGCATTTAGTTGTGTAAGACAGAATTTTTCGTACAATATTTCTTCTAACTTTCATTCCTTTATCGAAATTTCTTTCCTTACTGTATAGTTTTAGAAACACATACCTTTTTGGGAATTTCCTAAGATTGGAAAAACACTGTTGTACAACAACTTCCTTCAAATTCCTCGCATTTTAAAAGTAAATAAAAACTCAAGAAAATACAGTGCTAAACGAATGAAGGTATTTTTTAAAAATAAATAACTAAGGATATTTCGATATTTATTGCATTATGGCGCATTTTATTTTCAGTTAGTTATTTGCTTGATTCAAAGTTTAATGCTACGTGAAAAAAAAAAAAAAAAAAAAAAAAAAAAAAAAAAAAAAAAAAAAAACTATTTTAAATACACTTTACACACACCTAAGAAAGTAAAAAATAAATTTTATCCTTTTTTTACAAGTAATTTAAAAATATATTATTTAATATGAAATTGTATATTTTGTATGAAAAATGGCTCAGTCACATTAATTGTTTCCTTTTAAAATTTTCATTTAAAATTTTGATTATATTGTGCTATAATTTAAGCAATTTATAATTTTATAAGGTATTTTAGGATAATAACGCCAGGTTTAGTAATACAGTCAAGGACTAATGTTACACGTACTTATGAAGGAATCCAGGAGATGAAACTATAAGTTGTTCGCAGAAGGGCTCTTAGTTATTTGAGTAACAAAAAACCACTGAAACTTATTTTGGTCTAATATAGATGTTCTATAATTATTTTGTAGCCGTCTATAACCATTCTATAACCACAGCGATGAGCGTCCTATCTTCGTAGGCGACCTCTACCCACATCCCGGAAAGTAACACTCTATGTATACTATAGTAAAACTAACGGTAAGCGTAAACGCTGTGTCTGATAGGCGACCACGAATAGCGCCAAACGACTTTATCTACGATCCGTATGCCTTAGAATCTAAATGGAAAAGGAACAAGAAAATGAGAGAAATTGAAACCGGACAAATTTTAAGAGAGAAATTAGACAAATTAAAGACACTGAAATGCGATTAGTGGGTAGGTGGGGTGAAGAAACTAGCGATCGCCCCTGCCTACATCCCGAACATATTGTCTCGGACGGCGGCGGTTGGGGGTGCGTGGGTCAACCACAGAAAATAGCCACAGAAATGAAGAAAAAAATCTTAGAAATTTACCAGAAACACTTTGTAGAATTTTTGCCAGTATAAATAATGTCTATATTATAAATTTAAATTTTTTGTATTTACTGATATTAATTTTTTGAACTTACTGATAACTAATTGAATTTTTTTTTTCTTCGGTACTTTTGGTACCTGATATGCGTTTTGAAAATACAAGGTTTGCGCCTTTTTCCCTGTCTCAGTTTAACCCTGATTGAATCTACTGGTTGAATTCTACTGCAATCTGTATATTTAAGATATTTGAATAATGTCATCATTCCTCCACTTAGTATTTAATCGTACAAGTAAAAGTATAAGTTATCCTTTATGAGTATTGTTAGTTTTGAGTACCGTAATCGGAAGCATTTTAAATTAAGATTTTGACAGTTATCTGCTTTGATTATGGTTGTTATTTTCATTTCATTGTTTTCTCATACGAATCTAAAGATAAAAGCATAAGTTTAATGTCATGGAATATACACGCTACCGCTCAGTATTTAGTTATCTTCAGGAAAAAATAGAACAATATTAAATTATCGAAATAAGCCAGAGAGAAAAAAAAAAGAAAAGGTTATAATTCTATAAAACATTGCCTTTTTTTAACCTTGCAATTTTAACCTTGCTTTTTTTTGCCTTGCAATTTAATTACAAATAATTTCAAAAATCACATCTTGGAGTGTCTTGTTTTTACATTCAAAAGTGAGTAAGAAAATATGTCATTAATTTGTTGAGCTGGGAAAAAAATTATTTCGAGAACCGCTATAACTACCTCAAAAATATATTATGATTAAATTCCGTAGTATCAGCAAAAAACACTTTATCATAACATAAATTGTTTTTTCCCTCTACATACGAAAAGACAATATATGTTTCGACTCTCGAAAAAAAAAAAATAATAATAAACGTATCAGCATATTTTTATTTGTTATTTAAAAAGTCCTACGTCAGTTGCAATTTTCCGTTTCCATAAACATTGAAATCGTGAACCGTTTTGAACTATGTTTAAACGTTTTTCTGCTTTCCTGTATTGCAATTTAAAAGTGCATCATTGCAAAATAAATATTCTCTTTTCGCTTCAGTGACATTGCATTTAAAATCAAATTCCGTTGAATTAAATGATAATTCCTAGAAACATACCGAATCTAATTTTCAATTTTATAAATGTTAAAAAAATAGTTTAGAGTGTTTTTTTTTTTTTTTTTTAAGTAAAAGAATTTTAGGTTTATTTTAATATTTACTAATCTAATAATAGATTTGAATATTTTTCCCTTTTTTAATGTGGATTTGGATATAATAATGAATACAATTACAAAGATATTTTTTTACAATTTCTATGTTGATATACTTATTTGGTATTTAAAATATTTTTTTATTTTTTATGTTTGAATTGCTCTGTTATAGAGAAAAGGAAAATTTAACGATATTACGTAAAACAGAAAAATTATCAATCTGTTAATCTCAACTCTCAAGTAATCTTCAACATTATTGACTTTTAATTTTTTTATCAAGCAAGAAATTTTGTTTCAGATTAAAAAATATATTTAAAAGAAATTATTAAATTTTAAAAACACATTGAGAATCAGGGAAGTGAACGATTGAAGTCTAAATTTTAGATGCATTCGTAATTATGAAAACGCGTAGCACCTGTAATCGTCGTCTGCTTGTTGGTCTGTACGCAATAGCAGTGCAAAAGCTACGCGACCGAATATATTGAAATTTAATACCATTTTAATTGCGTCATCTTTAAGATAGAGTCATATTATTTCTGTATTATTGAATTTACTATACCGGGTGCGTCATAAATTCGTACAAACTTTAAAAATCAATATTTAAAAACGTAATGCTCGAAAGAATTCTCGGTTTGTGCAAGTATGATCAGACGGATTTTGGAATTTTTTTTTCTTGTATAATAAAAAATGGTCCAAAAGTAAACATTAGAGGGTTCTACTAATACTAGGCGTTTTATTCAAATCAGGCTAGCAATAAAACATCTAGCTGGAGATTGATTCGTCATTCGATATTAGCAGCATGCTAATCAGCAATAATGTTAGCAGATCCAGCGCTGATGGTTAAACTTTTCTATAAGAATTGTAAATCCACAAATATTGCATCGCGAAAATTTCACATGTTGAAAAGCTTTTATTACCATATAATAAATACACAATGCCATATTACTGTGATTTGTTTCATTGTCTATTTGTGTTTGTTTGATTTGCATAAAACATCCCAATATTGCGTGTGAGCACCCTCTATCGATTATTTTTGGAATAATTTTTTTATTATACATGGGGGGAAATCCAAAATCCGTTTGATCATACTCGCACAAACCGAAATTTTTTACACGCATTACTTCTTTTATTATGAATTTTTTAAGTTTGCACGAATTTATGACGCACCCTGTATTAGAGGTCTGCACGGGCCGGAATTTCCAGGCCCGGCCCGGCCCGGCCCCTTGTAAAACTCAAAAGTTCGGCCCGGGCCCGGCCCGTTTAAATTTTTATATTTTAGACCCGGCCCGGCCCGTACTAAAATCAGCGAAAACAGGCCCGGCCCGGCCCGTTACAATTTCTACGATTTCTAAAAAATTCAGATTTTTATCATATAACTAAGATTTCTTTAAAGAATACTGCATACATATCTATGGAATGATTTTACAATATATTTTACAGCAAATACACATTAACAACATTAATGATTACTTAGATTCTTAGGCTTTTAACATTCGAATAAAGATTCATTAAAAAATTAATATGGCTTAGAATAAAAGAAAAAAGAAAGAAATCTAAAAACATCGTTAACTTTGAAGCTGTTTAATGAGAGAAGATTTATAAATATATTTCTATATCATTTTATTATAGATTTCAAATCCAAAATCATTCTTAAATTCAAAGAAGCTCCTTTCTGATACATTATTAAATTCATTTTTTTTTCCTTCAGAAACGCATAAAATTAGCAGATATCTTTATTCAGAAACTGTATAATCGAATAGCATTATCCATTTTTTGATCCAATTTAAGAATACTGTAAACAAAGAAAATACTGTCATAATTAGCGTTTTGAATAGAATTTCCGGAAGCAATAGCAAGGGAAGGGAGAAAAACCTGCAATCATTTGAGAAACTATTATATCACAACAAGGTTATACAAGTATTTTATTTACCAAAAATGAAAAACGCTATTCGATACACATAATGTAATTCTCCGATGCCGATACACTGCATTTTTATACTGATGCTGTCAAACTAGTATGGCCACATTTATGCTTATTCTTGTTAAAACCATTTTCGTTGAAAATAGCTCATATTTTATCGTTTCTGCTTAAATCTTCAGAACGGGCCGGCAGGCCCGAAAATTTTTTTATCGGCCCGGCCCGGCCCGTTTATGTTGTTTGTCGGCCCGGCCTGCTCCGTTGAAAAAACTATTCTAAATCTGCCGGCCCGGCCAGGCCCGGGCCCGTGCAGAACTCTACCTTGTATATATAGTTGTAAAAAATTGTGAATTTATGCATTTTTGGATAAAATTGCAACACTATTACACTAAGACCTGAATATATATAAAGCTAATTCAATTACGAACACTTCTCATTTGCCACATCTGATGTACAATTAATTGCTTGCTTAGATTTGAGGTGAAACCGTTATATTTTATCGAAAGAGTAGTACCGTTTTTCGATGACCTTAGATAGAATAGACCTTTGAAAAACACAAACGATGTATAGATAAAAAAAAATAGATATAAAGAAAAAAACAGTGTTTGACTATTTGGAGAAAAAAAACGAAATGATTTAGAATAATTTAGTTTGTGGCAATTAGCTTTTTTTCTTTTATTTATGGCCCTTTATATAAACTACAAAAAGAAGTATTTGTGAAGTACGTTTTTCTAAGCGAATATTTATTATTAGTTCATTTTGGTAGTTATGTTACTTACTGTTTTAAGGAAAGAAATGTCTATTTGTAGATTTTTAGTTATTTATACTAGACGTTATTTATGCTGATCACTACTTGCAGATAAGCAATTCGTAAGTTACATTATTTGTTACATAAAATTGTTGTATTTAGCCTATAAATAATTGTGTTACTTGAAATACTTTTTATAATAGCTAAAACAATTGATAATGACTAAATTAAACAAAAGGCGTATAATATATACAGCACAAATATATGAATATAAATTTAATACCTTGATGGTATATTTTATATATATATTTCCTAAATAACTTGAATTTTATGAATTAATACGAAAGCATGAAAAAGTAAGTATATTGAAACGCAGTAAGGACAAAGTTTGCATCATTTATTCTTCCTACAAAAAATATTAAAATTAAAATTTTTATCACTATTTAAAAATGGTAATTTATCTATAAACAATATTTAAAATAAACAAATATTACTGAATTTTACAACTCTATATAGCGCATTAAATAACTTCCAAATCCGTAAATGTTGACATAATATTATTAAACTAAAAAACAAAAAAAATAGATAAAAGAAATTTTAAATAAAAAATATCAGACAGATACAAATCAGATAAAACTTTTTTTTTATATAAAATTTTAATTTTATCAACATTCAAATTAAAATGATGCTGAATTAAATCTTGAATTGGAAAGTAGCCAATAATACATATTTAGGCCACATTGGTACTAGTATATTTCTAAGAAAAGCGTCATAAATAATTAAAAAATATATAAATTACAAATATAACTGGCAATATTTTTTACAGCTAAATATTTTCTCTGTAACTATTAACTGCATATTCTGATATCGAAATTTATTAGCTTGATTATTAAAACTCGTAAAAAATAAAAGATAAAGTTTTCCTTTAAAATATTTCGGAAAACTGATTCAATGAAATTGTTAAAAATGGCATTGTTATTTTTGAGCAAGGCTGAATTCAAAGTGATATTTTTCATTTTTGTTATATTAAGAAAACAAAAATTGAATAAATGAATGTTTTTATACAATTTAATTTCCCATTAAGGGTACTGTATTATTGCTGCTGTTTAATTATTATTATGCATTTCTGATGAGGATAAAGCTTAAAATAAGATACGGAAGAAGATATTCAATAATACTTTGAAGTGTACACCGTTTCTAAAGATCAGAGAAGCAATTTTTAATAACGTATATTTCGTGCATAAGCCAATTCGTGTATAAGTTGAAAATCAATGTTGAATTTTTCAGTGATACATCATCCAAAATCGAAACCCGTACATAAATCGATGTTAAAAATTGTGATGAAAAATTAGCATTCTTTTATATACATAAATAACAAAAAAATGCGCTCTCTCTGAAATTAATGATCTCACCTATTTTGTTTTAGGCGCGCTGCCAAATCTATTTAATTAATCTCCGCTCATTCTGTTATGACTTGCTTGTTCATAAAAACCAAATATTCTATTTTTTCTTCAATTATCACAAGAAATGATCGTTTAATCTTTCAAAAAATATTGTTTTACTAAAGTGATAAACCAGACCATCTTTTAAGAGAATGGCGATTGTGATGATTGTGATGATTGGCGCCAGTGAACAAATGCATTTTAATGAGTTCCTTGAAAAATATGATGCTGATTTGGATAGTGAATGAAGTTTTATAAATTTTTTCATTGTAAAAAAATGCAGCTTCAAAATATTTATAGAAATTTGTAATTATTTTTATATTTACGATCGTTTTTTTTAAAGTATAAATTTTGTTTATAGCCAATATAATTTCCATTTTCTAAAATTCGACAGTTAAACTATTGTTTCTTCATCTGAAATGTTGAGATATTCTGTAAAATTCCCATTTATCAATAGACATATTGGAATTAAGAAGCACAAAAAGTTAACATTTTTACAATAATACATTTTATAAAAGGAAAATCATTGCTAAAGGAAAGGGATATCCAAACATTATTCATGATATGGCAGAAATGCTTTAAACATGCATAAATAAAGATTATAAAGTAATACAAAGAAAAGCCTATAAAATAAATTTTTCTTCACACTTTCCTCCAAGTGTGCTATTATGATAATATTTTTTCAACTTTTATTAAGTGCGCTCATAATTATGAAAATACGTAACACCTATAGTCGTCGTTCAATCTACGTGTCTCTCTGCATACAACAACGCAAAAATTAGTCAAGCGAATTGTTTTAAATTTAAAACATATAATTATTACATAATTTTATCGCGTCATTCCAAATGATGCAAATCTTACTTATAGATCAAATACAGGGAAAATCAAAAATATTCCATTTCCTTACAGTCAATGGGGAAAAATAGTTTCAAGTACATATTAATGATGTTTACAATCTTTCGAACATAATACAATTCATATGCATCTATAAAATGTATATTAAAATGTACATTCTGTATAATCTGTGGTGTAAAGAATATCTTTTATTAATATACAGGGCCACACAAAAGTATTCTATAAAATGGTATAGGGTTAAAACTTGTATGGGCGTTTTAATTACATTAAAATATTTCACATTTTATGAAATAGAAATACGTCTTGAAGTTTACTACAGGTTAATTCCTGTATAATAGAAAGCACTTAGTATTTACAGGGACACAAAAAAGATTTCGGATACTGTATTGTATCCGAAGTATTGTTTATTTTTAAACTTATATTATAATATTTGACAAATATTTTTGTAAAGTGTTTTGTATTTATTCATAAATTCCTGTAAATAACACTATATACTTTATTTTTTGAAGAAAATTTCATATGCTTTGAATTTAATAATTTCAAATTTAAGCAATTGAAAATTGAAATTATGAAATTCATGCCTATTTTCCTGATGTATTATTAACAATTACAAAGCTATTGCTCTTTTTTAGTTATAACTGTCTAGAATACTATAACAGGAAATATAAAATTTGATTATTTGGAAAAGATTTCCTTTGTTTGGCTCTCATAACACTTTTTAAAAGATTCATGTACAATGTAACGTAATAGTGTTACTTTTATAACTTTCGCATAATTGTAACTTGGAAGAAATATAACATAATGTACCACATCTTCTTTCTAACTGAATTTATTATGAAACCTAATTATCATACTTTCAAAAGAACTTAAATTGGGTTTTAAAAGACTAAAATATTCCCCCCCCCCTACACTCTCCCCATTACTTAAAACTCAAATATTTATGTCGACATCCTAATTAAACTGCTTCTTTTGAATTTGTTTTCCGTTTTAACTTTTTGAAAATAAAATTAATCTTAAAAACTAATTATTCTTCTTAACTTCTTTTTGAAAGTTTTTTTTTTACTTATATTCTGTTTGTTTATTTTTCAAAGTTTTTAAACCATTCCATTTTACTTTACATAACTTGAGAGGAAACAAATGTATATAACATAAAGGCATAACAAATTTTGATGCAAGAGAAGTAGTAAATGATGTTAAACATGCTAAAATAAATGTTAAAATCCAAGCAATTTAGACACGAGTTATGGACATAGTACACATAATAAAGGAAAAAAAAACAGTGTTAATTTAACCCGGGAGAACGCGCGCTTACTAGGGTATGAATGGTTTTAACTTTGTCACCAATAAAATCAAATTAAAACAGACGCTTTATTTAGACGGAAACAATTCTTACAAATCTTGCGATAAAATAAGTTGAAGATTACTTTAAAAAAATTAGTGGTTGCAATTGTAAAAACCATACGCACTCAGGGTCTTTTAGGCCCTGCCGGGTTAATTCAATTGAGTTTGGGAAGTAATTAGCCGCCGATATGCTGTTTCCTTCAGATAACAAGTGAAGTATCGTCACTAAAAAATAATGTTACGCTAACCATAAGTACCCATAAAAGGTACAGGTCACTGTACGGAAATTTTAATATATATGTAGAAAAGATGAGATTTTAATATTTATCTAGAGTAAATCGATAAATAATCATTCAATATAGGCAGTATCTAAGATCAAACATTGTAATGTTATTGTGGATCTTTTTTCAGAATCTACATATTTCTTTCATTCATATTCTAGATGAGATATTCATGTATACTTTCAAATAGCATAATTATTATCTTTTATCATAGCATAATTATTATCTTTTATCATATTTATCATAGTTTAGTGTAAGAGGGTCCTGGTGACAAAAATCATCAAAGTTTCTAATTGTTTTCTTAATAAGACGTATAAATAATGTTTTTATCTTAATTAAAAGAGGAAATAAAATTTTTTTTCGTTATGGTTTGTTATCAAAATTTATCTACGAAGCAATGATTGTCATGAAAATGACTTCTTGTAAAAATACGCTTTTCTTCGTGATGGGCTTTCTCACAATTTCTCGAATTTAAATTGTTATAACTCAAGAATCGCTAAAATTAAATGCTTCAAACTTGAAATATGTCTTTTATCATTATTTTGCTTTAATTTTGATTCAGCAAATTTGAAATAAAATATTAACTTTCAAAATATAAAATTTTTAATAAAAGTATTGAGAACGGGGGCACATTGATACATGGGGCACACTGATACACCCCCTCTACAGCTCACAGGGTCATTACAGGAAGTTTCACAACAACTCCAAAAGGTGATGCCAGTGCTCTCAATTACATACAGAAAGTCTTGGAATGATTCAGTGGTTTGATAAAATGGGACGGGTGATTTATTGTTTTAGTAAGTCAAAAGTAAATTTGAGTTGTACAATTGAAATGGTATTATAAAAATGTTCCAGTATTTTCGACTGAAAAGAATACTCTCCTTGGAACGTAAACTAATTTTTATCAGTTCCTCATTCTTTATTGTTAGATAAATTATGAAGTGTTGGATTTGAGACTCATTTTATTTATGGATGTATGGGGCACATTGATACAGTCTATGTCGGGGCACATTGATATAACCTAAATCCTTTTCTTGTTCATTTTTTCATTACCTTACATTATTTTTTACCATGTACTCCTTAATCCAACCATATTCTGCCAAAAATTTCTACTATTAGTTTTTTTGAAGTGAAATAGCTCTAATTTCTTTATATTAGAACATTTTATAGTATTTTTGCAAACAGAAGACGTAGAAAGCTAGTAGAACTAACAGAAGAAAAGGACGGCAGAACGGAAATTCTCAAATTTATACCGATTCTCCAGAGCAAAAAGTATTTTTGACATGAGAAATATTAAGTAAGAGAAACAAGCAGCAGGACAGCACAGTATAATTATATTATAAACAGAATTTTTAATATAACTATCCTTTACTTTTTGTTTATATACGGATTTATAAACAGATAACCTTGTAATTTTTTCATCTTTCCTAAGAAAGATGATAATGCTGGGGTTGAAGCGCCAGATATGACAAAGTTACCACAGCCAACAATCAGACAAGGAACAGACAGAACATCAGGTCATTGTTCATTTTGATTGCTTTTATATTGCTTACAAATAAATTGTGGGTGATTTGAATTTCTAAATAAATATAAAATGCTTTGCTAATTATTTATCTATGAAAAATATGCATTGGTGTAATTTTATCTCAATTTTTCCCAGTACCAAAATGCCCATGAGGTGTATCAATGTGCCCCGGTGAATGGGGCACATTGATACAAATGACTTTTTTTTATTTTTTTAAAATTACATGCAAAAATAATATATAAAACAACGATTGTACATTTTTAAAACATACTACACAAGTTTTACTGACATCTCATGGAAAAATAACTTGAAATTTCTGCTTTCTGGACACTAAAAAAATTTTTAGAAAAAAGCTGTATCATTGAGCCCCAGTTCCCCCTACATCATTTTTTAATCAAATTCTTAATTTAAATATTTTCACGGTTTAAAAAAAATAATATTTTTAAAAATTCTGAATCAAAATTTAAATTTAGATACTTGTGTTCATATACAACAAAACGTACTCGCGAAATTACGAAAGCTTCGTAATTTCATATTTTTCTCTTATTCATAATTACCTATTCTTTTTTATGAAATAAAACTTTTAGCTGTAATTTTTGAGTAATTTTTTTAAAGCTTATTATTAAAATTCATATAAATTATGAAGTTTAATTTGACTGCCATTTTTTTTTCTGGTGAGCTTCGAAATACAAATTGTACCTTAACTTTAGGAGACCAGTGTATTCTTTGATAGTATCATATAACTATCAGACATTTTTTTGCATTGTTTTAACTTTATCGATTTTTAATCTATCTGAATTTATATAAATACTGAAAATATTTAAAGAAACAGCTTTTTTTGTATTTTGATACGACATATGTCATTGAAGTTGGATTCGAAAAAGCTTTGCCGTTTATTTGTATTTTCTCCCAGTGTTCCAAGAAGACATTTATCCTTTGTCTTCCATTTATCTTTCATTCAAAGAAGTATGCGTTTTCAGACTTTGACTTTTTTTTGGAGGGGGGGATGAATGGTCATTTTATCTTTTTTCTTTTCATTTAAATCCACTGTGGGAGCTTGTATACGAAATATTTGCACTATGCACATAAAAATAAAAGAGAATTTTTCAGATTACAAAAAAAGAAATCTAATTAGTTTTAGAATTGATCTATCATGCATAACTCTTTTAATCCATTGAGAATTTGAAAAAAAAAAAAATATTTCTTTCGTTTCGCCATCTCAATTTTATTATATATATATATATATATATATATATATATATTATTGCTTTCGATCATTCTAACAGATACATTTATGTTTAAATCCTCAAAATCGTATAGTCTATCGAGGAAGCTTGTCAATTTTTAGAATCTTTAAAAGGATGTAAATTGATATTTTTAAATTTTTGTAAATATCTGTAATTATAAAATTTTTCGCATCCTTATTGCTAAAATGAACTTCGTAATTTTTTTTTATAGGAAAGGCTGGAAAAGATAAAAAAAAAAGATTCTTTTGCAGGTAAATTCGTATATTAAACAAGTTTTGTATCAGAAAATTGACAATTTTTATAAAAAGTATGTAATTTTCGTTTTATTGTTAGATGTGCAAAAAATAATTATAAATTTCAGTGAAAATATGGATTTTTTTTTTTTTTTTTTTTTTTTTTGGTCACAGCTTTTGAATATGCGAGAAATACTTTTAAATAGGAGTTTTTCAATTAAAAATGGTTAAAATACAGAATTATGCTTTTTATAATTTTTTATTTATGTGTGTGAGTTTCAAATACACACTGTTAAAAATTTCGCAGCATTCTGTCCAATCATTTGACCGTTTTTACCGATAGCAGTTACACAGCCGTGATTTAACAGTATTCTGACCCTATTTTTATTCATTTCATGGTCAGAATAGAGTTAAATTACGATTATGTACCCTTTTTTTAATAAACGGTCCCCAACAGTCCAACGGCAGTACATTTGGTTTCTGAATATATTTTCTGATAGTATGATATAACTATCAGACATTTTGTTTGCATTGTTTAAGCTTCATCGATCCCAACCTATCTGAATTTATACAAGTACTGAAAAGGGTTAAAGAAACAGCGTTTTTTTGTATTTTGATACGACATTTGTTGGATACGAAAAAGCTTTGCCATTTACTTGTAATTTTACTCAATGTTGAAAGAAGACATTTCATTTTTGTCTTCCATTTTCCTTTCATTCAAAGAAGTATGCGTTTTCAGATTCTGATTTTGTTTTTATGCGTGAATGGTTATTTTATCTTTTTCCTTTTCAAACGAATTCATTGATGGCACTTGTATACAAAATATATTTGCATTACCTAGTTAGATAGATTTTTATGTAGTTTTATTAGATATTATAATGATAATCTTGAACTGTGTTTAGTTCAAACGAGTCAGAAATTGTACGTCAAACATAGCATTCAAATGTAGTCAAGTGTAGCTTTATATTTGTAGGAAAAAAAGAAACTAATACAGTAAAACCTCATAACGGACACTCCCGAATAGCGGACACCTCTATTTAACGGACAGTTTTCCAATCTCCTCTCCCAAAACCTAAATTTTTGTATGTTTAACCTCTGAATAACGGACATTCCGAATAGCGGACACTTTATTCGGCGATAAAGGATGAAAAAGTATGTTTTAAAAAGAAAAAAAAAATGAATAAAAAAGCAAAAAGGCCTCTGAATTTATTAGAACAACGTGTCACAAATTTTGTGACCCCAGATAAATGTAGATAAAGTGCTGGGGAAAATCTCCCCTTCCCTGCACGTTCAGTGCTAAATTTAGGGTGTTGCCCGGGAGGAATATCTTTCAGAGGTTTGAAATGTCACCAAAGAATATTTTGAGATTTTATGCTTTTAAAGGTCATAAAGTGCAATCCTTCCCTTCCTGCCTGGAACTCTACAATCTCCAGTAACGTCACATAGAAAAATAAATGACATGTAATCGCAAGCAAAAGTATACTTTTGTAACCGATGATTTCCCGAGAATATAATAAACAGTGGATAAAAGTGTGCACAATTTTTTTTTCAATTTTATTGATTAAAAATATTTTAAATTTTAGATTGCTTATATAACAGAGATTTTAGGACATATAAAAGTAAATTAATGAAACACAAAGCATTTCTTAGCACTTTTTGAATCTCTGAGGTTTACCCGATAGCGAACCGAATAGCGGACAATATCTGCGTTCCCGAGGTGTCCGTTAGTTAGAGGTTTTACTGTATTAGATATATAAATAAAAGAAGTACAGCTTGACATTTGTAATATATTTTGCATAATTGCAATGAATCTGTCATATTGTTGTTATGTGTTACTTTTTCAATGGACCTTAAAAGCCGATTTTATTTATCCCTTACATCTCCCAACATTACAATTAATACGAATTGTGTACAGAATTCTCAACAGATGGTGATATTGAGTTAAAATTTCATGTATAATTTGAGTAGTTTCGCATCATTGATACTAAAATGAGCTTCGTATTTTTTTTTTTTTTTTTTTTTTTTTTTTTTTTTTTTTTAATATAAAAAGGCTGGAGACGATAAAGAAGATTTTCCTTTACAAAGGTAAATTCATATATTATATAATTTTGTTTTGGAAAATTGATATTGTTTATAAAAAGTATGTAATTTTCTGTTTATTGCAAATGTGTTCAAAAAAAAAAAACTTTCAGACAATATATACATATTTTTTATGTATTTTTGTTGTTGTTGTTGCTGTTACATATTTAGAATGGTGTATTCTAATATCTCAGAAATACTTTTAAATCGGAGTTGTTCAAAATGTTAAAATACAGAATTATACTTTTCATATTTTTTGTGTACATGTGTGCGTTTTAAGTTCATTTGCTTTCTGAATGCATTTTCTGACAATATCAATCAATGCTTGATAAATATCAAACATTTGTTTGGTATTGTTTTAACTTTATCGATCCTTTATCTATCTCAATTTTTATAAGTACTGAAAAGAGTTAAAGAAACAGCTTTTTTTGTATTTTGATACAAAATTTCTCTGTAAAATTGTATTCAAAAAAGCTTTGCCATTTTTTGTACTTCCTCTCAATGTTGCAAGAAGACATTTGTTTTTTATCTCCCATTTTCCTTTCGTTCAAAGAAGTATGCGTTTTCAGACCCTGATTTTGTTTTTAATGCGCGAATAGTCATTTTATCTTTTCTTTTTTCGAACACATCCACTGATAGCGCTTACAGACGAAATATTTGCATTATGTACATAAAAGTAAAAGAGAATTTTACAGATTTCGTAAAAGGAAATCTAATCATTTTTAGAACTGATTTCCATGCATGACGTTTTTAACCCAGACTAAATTTGTAAATGAAATGCAATTTATTTTTTATTTAGCCGTTTCAGCTTTATTATGATTTTTACTTTTTTCTATCTTTACAAGAAAAAGGTATTCGATTCGTGAAAGTTTTCGAATTAAGGTTTTCAACGGATTTACATGTTTTAGGGGTCAGAGAACCCAAGAAACATGTTTTTATAAACTATCTGTCTGTGAGTCAGTCTGTCTGTATGTGACAAGAAGTTTGTGGGTTCTTTATGTCAAGAACTAATGCTTGGAATTTCATAAAACTTTTAGATTGTCTTAGATCTTGATACACTACATAGCCACTGATGAACGTTCACGTGCGACTTTAGATATTTTGTTAAATATCTAGAAAAATACATGAGAAATTATCCTGAAACTCTTAGTGTACAAATATAATTGCACAAGTCATATATTTCCGTGAAGATTTTTTTCCGAAACTCCATAGGGGACCGTCAATAAATTAAAAAAAAAAGAATGAATATATTTTGGATAACCCTGTCAAACCAATGTAGCAAAAGCGCACAAACTGTAAATTGTGATTAAGTGACTTATTGTAATAAACTGTGTTCATTTTTATGTCCATAGCATGTATACTCGTAGAAAAAATTATAAGTTTTTATAAAAACAGTTTTGATTTTTTCCAAGATTTTTGCTTATTATTTGCAGAGTTCTTAATATAAAATAATATTATTTCTGAAAATATGACAAACAAATATACACACAATATTCTGTAATCAGAATTAAAAAATAATAAAAAGTGTATGAAAAATGAGTAGGTTTACTGAATAATTTTAAACTGCGCATGCATCAGCGATATCAAAATTTCATTTGCATATTACGTTAGCTAAATGTATAGAGCAACTTTTGTAAAAGTCTCAGAATCATACCTTTGAAATTCTGAAATTAATCGTCAATATAATAAGTTGAAAATCCGTTATTCCGAAAATGAAGCAAAAAACAAGCGGGGGGGTTGTATCCATATATTCATTGATTAGTGTCAATATAGAATACACAGTATGGGACGTAGTACTACATTTGGATAAAACCTCTCATTTTTTTGCTTCATTTTGGAAACAACGGATTTTGTGCTTATTCTGTAGGCGATTACTTTCAGAATTTTCATGCTATGATTTCGAGACTTTTACAAAAGTTTCTCTGCACATTTAACTAACATAATATGTAAAGGAAATTTTGATATCGTTGACGCATGTGCAGTGAAAAATTATTTAGTGAACCTATTCATTTTTCAGACAATTTTTATTATTTTTAAATTTTGATTAGAGGATATTGTGCAAAATGTTGTTTGTCATGTTTTCAGAAAATAGTAATATTTTGTATTAAGAACTCTGCAAATTATAAGCAAAGAATTGGGAAAAATTTGGGACTGTTTTTTTAAAAACCTTAATTTTCTACGAGTATAGATCCTATCGACATAAAAATCAACACAGTTTATTGCAATAAGCCACTTAATCATAATCTACAGTTTGAGCACTTTTTCTACATTAGTTTTGGCAGGGGCATCCAAAATATATTCATTCTTTTTTAACTTGTTGACGGTCCCCTATGGAGTTTCGGGAAAAAAGCTTCACGTAATGTATGACATGTACTATTATATTTATACACTTAGAGTTCAGGATAATTCCTCACGTATTTTTCTAGATATTTAATAAAATGTCTTAAATCGCATGTGGACCTATGGCCATGTAATGTATAAACTAGGCCCGATTAGTTTTTGTTGTATATCGCTCAAAAGGTGGCGCTGCTATGTTGCATTACTAACAATTTTTACAATAGCCCTATCTCAAGAATTAATGGATGGATTTTTATGTAATTTTAAACTTAGTTAATACTTGATATAAGATAGTTCTGATTACGTTTTTGTATAAATCGCTCGACAGGTAATTTTGCCATTTCAGATTCAATAATATATTGACATACGTTATTGCCGACTAGATCTTCTTTTATACCACCTAACCGGTGGCGCTGCTATGCTGTATTTTCAGGAAGAAGTAGCATGCATAACATAGAAGTAAATTTTCGGATTGCACAACTGCCTAGTTTTGCATTATTTTATCAATCTTTAGCCTATCTGAATTTGTATAAGTACTGAAAAGAGTTTAAAAACAGCTTTGTTTTATTTGATACGGCATTTCTCAGTAAAGTTGGATTCGAAAAAGCTGTGCCATTTAATTCTATTTTCTCTCAATGTTGCAAGACATTTATTTTTTGTCTTTGATTCATCTTTCATTCAAAGAAGTATGTTTTTTTCAGACTCTGATTTTGTTTTTTGTATCTGAATAGTCATTTTATCTTTTTTTTCAAACGAATCCATTGTGGGAGCTTCTATACGAAATATTTGCATTATGTACATAAAAGTAAAAGCGAATTTTACAGATTGCTAAAAAAGAAATCTAATCATTTTGAGAAGCGATTTTTCATTCAGGACATTTTTAATCTAGAGAGAATTTGAAAAAGAAATGCTATTCAACATTCGTTTAGCGATCTCAGCTTTATTATTATTATTATTATTATTATTATTATTATTATTATTATTATTATTGTCAGAGAACCCGAAAAACAAGTCTTTATATCATTTGTGTCTGTGAGTCCGTCTGTATGCAACAAAACTTTTGTGGGGGGCTCTACCTCAAGAACTAATAGTCAAAAACCTTTAGATTATGTTAGACAATGATATAAACTAGACCCGAATAGTTTTTGGTGTATCTCGCTCAAAAGATTGCACTGCTATGACGCATAAAAAACAATTTTTAATATAACCATACCTCAAGTATTAGAACATGGATTTTTATAAAACTTTCGATTTAGTTAGTACTTGATATAAGATAATGCTTATTACGTTTTGGTGTAAATTGGTCGACAGGTGGTGTTGCCGCTTTAGATTCGGTGATAATTTCACATAAATTGTTGCTGACTAGATTTTAGCTTAAATCACCAAACTAATTTTACTGCTATGCTGCATTTTCAGGAAGAAATAACTTGCATAAGATAGAAGAAAGAGTGGGATTGCCACATCTAACTAGTTTTGCATTGTTTTAACTTTATCCATCTTTAACCGATCTGAATTTATATGCGTACAGAAAAGAATTAAATAAAAACAAGTTTTTTTTTTTTTTTTTTTTTTTTTGTATTTTGATACGTTATTTGTCAGTAAAGTTGGAATCGAAAAAGGTTTGCGATTTATTTGGTTTTTGTCTCAATGTTGCAAGAAGACATTTCTTTTTTGTCCTCCATTTTTCTTTCATTCAAAGAAATCATTGTCAGACTGGAATTTTGTTTTTTATGCCTGGATAGTCATTTTATCTTTTTCTTTTCAAATGAATCCGTCGTACGAGCTTGTATACGAAATATTTGCATTATGTGCATAAAAATAAAAGAGAATTTTACAGACTGCTAAAAAAGAAATCTAATCATTTTTACAACTGATCTTTCGTGCATGACTTTTTTTAATTCTAGGAGAGTTTGAAAAAGGTATGCAATTCGTTTAACCCTCTGAGCTTTATTATTATTTTTACCTTCATCTATCTTTACAAGAAAAAAGAATTGAATTCGTAAAAATTCTTGAATTCTGGTTTTCGGTAGATTTTACACGTTTTAATGGCCGGAGATTCTAAAAACTTGTTTTTACAAAATGTGTGTCTGTAACTCTGCCTGTCTGGTTGTATGTGACCTAAATATTTTGGGCGCTCTATCTCAAGGACTAATGCACAAAATACACACAAAACTTTAGATTCTATTACACCTTGATATAAACTAGATTTGATTTTAGTTTTTGGTGTATAATGTCCAACGGGTGGTGCTGCTATTCTATCTACTTCATAATATCCATAATAGCTATATCTCAAGAACTAATAGACGGATTTTCTATAAATTATCGACTCCTTGATATAATATGGTTCTGATTGAGTTTTGGTGTAAATCGCACAACAGCAGTCTCTGCGATGCGGTATTATTCATTATTATTGCAATAGCTCTATCTCAAGAATTAATGCACGCGTTTTTATCAAACTTCTCACTAGTCTCAGTTATAAATAAATATTCTGTAGTTTCTGGAGTAAATCTCTCAATAGGTGGCGCTGCTATGTATCATTATTCATGATTATCGCAATAGCTCTATCTCAATATCTAATGCACAATTTTTCATCAAATTTATAATTTTGTTTGTCCATGATATAAATTAGTATTCTTCAGTTTTTAGAATAAATCGCTCAACAAGTAGCGCTTTTATCCAGTTTTTTACGATTTCTGAAATAATTCTATTTCAAACACTAATACACGGATTTTCATCAAATTTCAAATTCAATTAGAACTTGAAATAAGTTGTTTCAGATTAGATTTGGGTATAAATTACCTAATCGATGACGCTGCTATGTTTAATTTTTTTTTAGTTAACGTATATGAGATATAAAAAAGTTTTTGGATTGTCACATCTAACTAGTTTTTCTCTTGTGAATGCTTCCGATTATTGTTGAGATACATTTCTTTTTAAATCTTCAAAATCATATATTATATCGAGAAAGCTTGTCATTTTTAGAATATTTAAAAAATGTAAAAATGCATTTTTAAATTTTTGACTACACCTGTAATTGTAAAATTCTGGAAAATTGTTTGACTTAATGAAACAGTAGAGTAACAAAGCATCTGATAAAAAAAAAAAAAAAAAAAATTCCAATGTTTTACTGGAAAAAATGAAATACTCAAAAATGAGTACATCGATGTACTCATATTGAATTGAGTATTGCTTGGATAAAAAATGATTACTATGCTTTCTCAATTGTGAAACACCACATGTTATCAAATCCAAACTAACGATAATTTTGTACTCTGTAATGGTTTATTTCATTCATAGTGGCATAAAATCTGCTAATGAATGTAAATATTAAATTATACACAATATTTTGAAATAATTTAAAAGTGCTTTCAAATAATGCTCTTGTCATAAAAATATTTGATTTGTGTATTTTGCTAAATATGTTTGCTATTTTTCTTAATAAACAATCAACTAAACTTTTATTGTAAATAATTTTGATCTAGAAATAAATGATACTATATTTTTGCTTTAATTCATAAGTTAAAGGGGTAGCTCATAGCAATTTACATTTGAACACAGCCATGGAATCAAAAATGAGTACATATGTTTCTTAGTTTTGAGTAAATAGTTCGCAGCTATTTACTTAAAATTGAGTACTTTTTACTTAATTTTGAGAAACTATTTTTTTCAGTGTATCAAATTAAAAAAAAATACTAATTGTGGAATTAAAAAAAAGTGATCTCGTTATGGATTAGTTCAAATTTACTTTTTTATGTGTTCAATGAATAAACTTTGGAAATGTTTAAATAATTTATTTTAATACTCTTAGGTACTTACTATGAATTGAAATCATTAAATATTGTCAAAGTATTATATTCCGCTTTTTAAAAGCTTCTAAGACAAATGGTAATTAAAGAACCTTTTAAACATTTAACAAAAGAAGCACTTTTACATTATATTAGTTTTCACGAAAGGAACTCTCATGGAAATTTCTCGCACCTAAATTAAGTCGAATAAAAACATTAATGAATGAGTGATTTATTTTAAATATTCAGTTAAAACAATTTTTATTTTAATATTGTTTCATAGTGAAAACATAAGTAAAATTAAAGATACTTTTTTCCATTAAAGCTTTTTTTTTCATTGATAATACGAGTTTAACAATTAATCAATGCAATTAGTTATATAAATGTTTTGTTTTATAGTAATATTTTCAAAGTAGGTTATTTTTTGGTATTTGTAAATATATGCGTAGATTGCTATAAAAATAACAAAAGTTATTTTTATTTAGGATTACTGTTATTGTGTTTAAAGTTATCAAATTGTCTTTGAAATACAATTGATAGTTATATACATCACCATGAATTTACTAAAAAATAACAAATATGTATGTTTAAGAATACATCATTATGTTCGACAACGCCATTATTTTTTATCCCAAATGATATAAATAGTCACAATCTATATCAATCACAGTATCTGTGATTTCTGGAAGGAATAATCTATTTATTTTAATCAATGGATGATATCAACAACATTTAAGAAGTTCGTTCTTTCTTTCTTTCCGTGACATTCGCTGCTCATCTATTAAATGAGCGTAAAAGTGAAAGAAATAGGCCATATACACGACAGAGGATATTACCTTTTCTTATGTTTATTTTTTTCTGCTGTCTTTTGTTTATCACAATATTAAGTCACAATATTAAGTTCATATAAGTATTAATTATAAAACAGTTATAAATAATAATTTATGTATACATGAATAGATATATCTATATATATAAATAAACTATATAATAATAATATCTATATAATAATAATATCTGTATCATAGTCCATATAATAATATAATGTAGACCCTGAACAGATCAGGGTCTATATTTTAATTTAATTTTTTACAATAAAGCGCGTGTTTTTTGTTATTTATTTCTCTTTGTCGCGTGTCATTTGTATTGACCGTGAAATAGTTTAAAATTTTATTTTTATGTATATTTTAGATCATGGTCTATATTTTATTTTAATTTTTTACAATAGAGCGCGTGTTTTTTGTGTGTTTTGCTATTTATATCTCATTGCCGCGTGTCATTTGTATTGACCGTGTAATATTTTGAAATTTTATTTTTATTTATATTATGATTATGGAACTTATTTGACGGTTCCGAAACATGTCAGTTTCATTTATTTTTATTATAACACCTTTCTTAAGTAAAATTAAAAAAATTTATTAAAAAGTAGATATATCAATTTTCTTATAATAGCTCTGAATCGTTACTGTATTTTAAATCAAATTAAAGCTAATGGCTTAATTACGATTTCCGATGTATCGATTTAAGACTAATGGTTAAATCGGATTTCTGATGTAATCTTTAAATCGCTTTAAGAGTTAAATCGAAAAGTTTGTCACATTTGCCGGATATAATTTTGCATGCGATACACATTTCATTTTTGCTATGACATTATTTTCATCACTGAGATGAGCGTCTCAATCTGAGTATCAGCGGAATAAAAAAATATTAAAAAAAATTTATTATGAATAAAAATGCGTTACTTTAAATTGTGACTTCATTTTCTGTTCAAAAGTTTTAAAATAGTTATTTTAATTATAATACAAAAGTGGCATCCGTAATGATATGTTCCCATTTTTCCCTTTAACTCTTCAACGATAAATGTAATCCGATTGCAACCAATGATAAGAAATTTTATAAAGGAGATAAAAAATTATATTGAAAATATAAAAATGGGTTTATTTTCTTTTAATAGCGAGTTTCGTACATCTACAGATAAACTGCTTTAATTTAAAGCAAAAATAGCAGAATTTGATCTGTTTATCCAGTAATATGACGCCAGTGAATAAAACGTGATTACAAATACAATTATAACAACATATATTCTATTCATGAAGCAAATTTATCTGTCTTCGAAATGACGTCATTTTCTCATCGAAAACATTTTGCTTTAGATATTACTTTTTAATTATAGATTATTTTCTTTTATGTTATTTACAAAGACTGCTTGATATTATTTTTCAGTAAATAATCTCTGTTCATCCCCGAATAGTGCATATATTACACGCAAACAATTTATTATATTTAATTAAAAAAAAAAAAAACTAATTGTTTTGTTTAAAATACGATGATACATTCACCGATGAAATTACGCTTCTGATTGGCTGAATGTGATAAATTAAAATAAGTTTTTATTTCAGAGAGTACATTTTAACCTGATTACCACCATTTTGAAGAAATATCATAGAAAGATTATAAAATTAAAAATAACTATAAAAATAAAAATGAAAAGAAATTAAAAAATAGATAGAATCGGTAATCTACAAATAAACACCTTTTATTAAAAATAATTATGAAAATCAGTTCAGTAGAACCTTAGCGCGGATGACTAACAAAACAGCCTGGTTTTTTAAATACATAGGTATTATATTTTATCGGTCGACAACTTTCACGTTGTCCTAAAAAACAAAACAAAATTCTCAATTAATCTTTTGAAGACCTCTGATTTAACATTTATGAAATATGCAGCATTACATTCGGCAAATTCTACCCCATCTTTGCTAAAGGATAATTACAGCTATTATTAAATGCATGCAGGGTGACTCTAAATTCATGGTACTAATTTTAATTGTTGATACAGGACACTGTAATCTTCATTTATTGTACAGAAATGTATGGACCAAAGTGGCGATTTGAAGTACAACCAGGGGCCCAGCTTGACCCTTTTTTACTTTCTTCTATCTTCAATAGAAGAAAATATTGTAATCGAAATTTTTTTCGACTTTCGTTTTTCGACAGATTTACATGTTTTAGGGGTCAGAGACTCCAAAAAACCTGTTTTTACAAAATGTCTGTCTGTCTGTGTGTCTCTGTGTAAGTCGCCATTTTACCACCAAAAAGTGTATGAAGTTATGCATAGAATTGAACCAAATTTTTTGTGAATGTCTTTGGCTGTAGCAAGCAGATCCTCCTTCAGTTTTGAAATATTCCGCCCGAAGGGGGTGCTGCAATCGCCATTTTTGTGCCATTTTCAATATTGTACTGACCAAAAGTATATGAAGTTATGCATCGAATTAAACCAAATTTTTTGTGTATGTGTATGACTATGGCTAGTTGGTCCTTCCTGAACTTGAAAAAAAATCCCGCCGGAAGGGGGCGCCACAATCGCGATTTATGTGCCATGTTCAATATTGTACCGACCAAAAGTATATGAAGTTATGTATCGAATTGAACGAAATTTTTTGTGTAAATGTATGGCTATGGCTAGTTGGATCACCCTAAATCTGAAAAAAATCCGCCGGAAGGGGGCGCTGGAATACCAAATTTTATGCCATTTTCAGTATTGCACCACATAAAAGTGTATGAAGTTAGTTCTAGAACTGAACTAAACATTTTGTATATGATTATTTTTAGTAAGGCAAGTAGGTCCTCCCTGAATTTGAAAAAAAATCTGCTTATCATTCTATTGTCCATCGGCTCGTGCAGAGGCGGAAATTCGTTTTTACTCCGATTAATTGATTGAAGCAGAAATTTAAGATGAAAATCACAGTTGGTAAGGTATTGAATTAAAATTATTAAAGCATTAAAATGAGTAACTATTTTTTTTAATATTAAAATGTATGTATGAGATAGAAGAAAGTTTTGGGATTGGCACATCCAACTAGTTTAATTAAAAAAATTCTCATTCGCAACCAAAAATTCCTATACTATTCTTTCCTTTATTATATATAGACGTTTCATGATTAGATAAAAACAAAATTTCTCTTTTAAAACTTCTTGCATGAAATAGAATTTTTTGAATTGATAAAAGCTTCATTTATGTTTGATAAATTTGCTAGTTTTGTAAGTTTTTTAAATTACAAAACCTTTATTTCAGGCAGGAAATGTTTTCTTTGTATAATCATGAAACGAGTCAGTCTACAATAAAGAATAATATAGTATATGAATTTTCTGGTGTGAAAATTTTTGCAATAAAAAACGCCCAATTGCCCCCTTCCTCCCCCTCCCAGGTTGTATTTTATTGCGTCACTTGCACCCATTCATTCCTATACAATAAATGACTGTTACAATGTTCTGTACTAACCGTTAAAGTTTGTGCCATGAACTTAGAATCACTCTGTATATATAACTATTCTGAAATATAATAAACTTTCGATTACCTAGGAAATTGAGTGGCGCGATAAGTATAGATAAATAAATTCTGTGTATAATCAACGAAATAGCTTAAAAGAAGACACAGATCATGTTAACCCGTCAGTACTCGCGTGTCGGTCTTTTCGCCGTCCATTTAACTTATATTCTCCTAACTTGCATCACATTACAAATACAACGGAGATCTACCCTATATCTGACTTTGAAGCTTTCTCGACCACATTAATGAAGTAACAGGACACCTCTGTTTTTCTTACAGGTATATATTTAAAAACAAAGTTGAAATTGGCAAAAAAGTCTACGTAAAAATTACTAATGTCAGTTCATTTTTACTTTTTCTAATTACTCCAGATCTCATGAAAAAAATGCATAATTTAAGAAAACTGCAAATTTATATGTTTGTTGTAATGTTATTTTCGTATATTAGGTGAAAAATATTTCTTATTTTACATATTTGGTATGCGGGGGGCCAGCGGCGAAAAGACCGAGCGCGACTAATAACGTTGTGAAAAAAGTCGCGACTACTCGCGGGTTAAAAACCCTTTTGAAAGATTCTCATTTGCATTATAGGACATGCAAAGTTATCATTTAATAAACGATAGGTTTCTGTACTTACAAACGTGTTACTTTATTTTTTTTAAATACTTTTTTTTTTTTTTTTTTTTTTTTTTGCTTGCATTACAATTTTTCTTCTTTTATTGCGACTGAAGTTTGATTAACAACATTTTACTACAAAGTAATGCGTCGCCATGTTCTTACGGATATTCAATTATACTTTTAATGTGTCATAGTTTGACTGAGTTAAAAAAAAAAGAAAAAGATGAATAAGGAAGGGTTTTCTAAATGGTAAAATTTTCTATTCGGATTTACTGTAGAAACTGACATTGACATTAACCAGGCCCTCTTAATCCGATGAAAAGAAACAACAGCCTCATTTCTGAGACTATATTATCAGTTATTTGTCAGGTTATATTAGGTAATACACTAAATGTCATATTTAATAGCAGTTGCATGCTAAAATCCTGCCTAAAAATTTCCATTTTCTGATTTTAAAACAATTTTTTCCATGTTAGGCTAAATGATATTAATTAGGTATTAACTTTTTATAAATATAACTTTGTGGAGCTATTGTTTTAGACTTCAGATAATTTGAAATTTTACAATCCATTCTTTAAACATTTCTCAGTCCATCTAGCTTCTTTTTACTTAAGTACTTCTCTGTAAAAAAAATTTGAAACGTTTCACATCTGAAGCGAAACGTTTAATTTCTGAAAAAAAAATAGGTTTCATTTTATTCCATTTTGTATATAGAACATCTTAAAATCGATCGGAATTATTTTTGCGACTATCCGTATTTTCAGCTATTATAATTATTAAATTAAAATGTTTTTTCTCAAATTGAATCTATTCGTTTTAGAAGCCAATTCGTTGCCGTTTCCAAGACACTTATTTTTTACAGTGTACTAATAGGAACGAAATGGGGGTTCAGCTTTTAATTTTTACAAGATCTCGATATTTTTGGATTTTGCAATCTGTACAAGTTTTACTACATCCAATTCTATTGAGTTGCTGCATGGTATTATTGTTATTAGTTCTGACCGGTCTTACGTTGTGGAATCTGCCGCTGGCTTTCAAATGCAAAAGTTGATGTCGGCAAACATTCTTAGAATATAATCGAGATAATCGAAATTTTACAATCTATAAAAAAAGTCTTAAAATAATTTCATTTGTAAAAATGACAATTTTTCTGATAGGAAAAAATATATATTAATTAGATCCGTTTAGAAAATGTTTAAAATGTATTTTTCATGTTTTTGTACCATGCATTTTTCAAAATGTTCATTTTTTTTATTGTACATGCAAAATCAATAAAATATATAATATCATGAAACAAGCAAAGAGAAGTCTTAAAAAAAAACTACATCTGAAAAAAATTCGTTCTTAATTCCTCATTTTAAAAACTGTGATTATGAAAAATTAAAAAGAAAAATATTTAATTCTATTGACAAAAATATAAATAAAGAATACTGCCCAGTTAAACTGAAGGCATTGAGCTCACAGGCTACAAATACTAATTGCACATTAAGGCTTTATATTTTCAAGGGTTAATTCCGTTCGAAAAAAAAAAAAAAAATAAGAAGGGGAAACAGCTCTCCCCTTTTCTCTTTTTTTATACTTAATCATTGAACCTCCTATACTACCAAAGACATGCTTTATCATATAAAAAATCTATATCCGAAATTCAGAGCAAATTAGATAATTCTTAATAAAAACCCATTTAGCATTTATATAATTTAAAAAGAGTTATCCCCCTCTTTTATACTTAACCATTAAACTTCCAAAACTATTCAGAGATTTGAACGAAATCTGACAATTCTGCTTGAAAAACCCATTTATATAAATTAAGGGGGGGGGGACATTAGAACCCCTGTTCCCCTTATTTATACTTATTCAATGAACACCTAATAACAGTCACGGAATCGCCTCATCAGAATGATCCTAATCTAAATTTTGAACGAAAATTAATTCTGCATGAAAATCCCATTTATATCAACTAACGGGGGGGGGGCATTAGAGCCCCTGTTCCCCTTATTTATACTTATTCAATGAACACCTAATAACAGTCACGGAATCGCCTCATCAGAATGATCCTAATCTGAATTTTGAACGAAAACTTAATTCTGCATGAAAATCCCATTTATATCAACTAACGGGGGGGGGGGCATTAGAACCCCTGTTCCCCCTATTTATACTTATTCAATGAACTCCTAATAACAGTCACGGAATCGCCTCATCAGAATGATCCTAATCTAAATTTTGAACGAAAACTTAATTCTGCATTAAAATCCCATTTATATCAACTAACGGGGGTGGGGGGGGGCATTAGAACCCCTGTTCCCCCTATTTATACTTATTCAATGAACAACTAATAACAGTCACTGAATCGCCTCATCGGAATGATCCTAATCTAAATTTTGAACGAAAACTTAATTCTGCATGAAAATCCCATTTATATCAACTAACGGGGGGGGGGATTAGAACCCCTGTTCCCCCTACTTATACTTATTCAATGAACACCTAATAACAGTCACGGAATCGCCTCATCAGAATGATCCTAATCTAAATTTTGAACGAAAACTTAATTCTGCATGAAAATCCCATTTATATCAACTAACGGGGGGGGGATTAGAACCCCTGTTCCCCCTATTTATACTTATTCAATGAACACCTAATAACAGTCACGGAATCGCCTCATCAGAATGATCCTAATCTAAATTTTGAAAACTTAATTCTGCATGAAAATCCCATTTATATCAACTAACGGGGGGCATGAGCCCCCCGTTCCCCCTCTTATACATATCGAATGAACTCCAAAAACTAATCAGGGAAGCGCCTTGTCAGGATATACCTATATACAAAATTTCAAGTGGATCCGATATTTTTATCATGAGTTATCGCGTTACGCACATACGCACATACATACAGAACGGGCGGGCACATAAGCTCTCAGGCTATGATAGCCTGTGAGCTAAAAAGCACAATAAAGTAAATTTACTGCCGTTAAATCCTTTTTTTTTCAGAAAAAATGTGCATCTTTATAAAGAAATGTATTTGATGTGTTAAAAAAGACTTTTCATTAAGAAAAATGTAAAATTATTTGAATCGATATTGAATAGTATGTTTTCTGTTATATTTAATTTAAATTGTTATAAATCTAACTTATTTAGTTGCTACTGTATTTGCAATTCTGAAGAGTTTAAACGAATTATGTTTAAAAAATTAACCGCCTGTTTTTTTTTTTTTCATTTATTTATATGGCAAAATATCTGCCGATGAATTTCAAATTAATCTCAGATTTTAATATTTTCATTTCATATTAAACATAAAGGATTATTTCTGATTTTTTTATGCATGATTTTTTAAAAATCGGTTGATTTAAAACATGATTTAAATCATTTGATTTAAATTGTTGATATCCTATTTGAAAATCTGTTTTTTGCTTTCTTTTTCTTCTTTCTTTTTTTCTTTCATATTTTCATTCTTTTATCTTCTTTTCCTTTTTTTATGTTCGTTATTTACAAAGGTTGTATTTGTTTCACTACTTTTATTTCATGTTGAGTTTACCCACATTTTGATTTAAAATAATATTTCGTGAAAAAATATAAATTACTTTTTCAAATAGTTCCGAATTATTTGTAAATGACATTGTAAAATCTGTATTTAACTGATACATAAGAAAAAAAAGTTTAGTATTTGTGCAAAAAATAATATTTCATAGATATTTGTAAAGAAAATAAAATTTGCGTTATAAAATTAAGAATAAAATATAAATTCAACCAACTATATACAGTCACCGCAAAAAAATGACACTTACGATTTTAGACGTTTTGTTAAATATCTAGAAATATACATAAGGAATTATTCTGAACCTCCAGGTGTAATAAACAAAATGGCATACCTCATATATTTTCACAAAGAGTTTTCCCCGAAACCCAACAGGGGACCGTCAATTGATAAAAAAGAAGATCTTTTGGAACACCTTATCAAAACTAATGAAGCAAAAGCGTTCAAAATGTTTAATTATTATTAAGTGGCTTATTACAATAATCTGTATTCATTTTTATGAATATAGCATGTAAACTCATAGAGAAATTAAGGTTTTTATAAAAACGGTCCCAAATTTTTCCAAGTTTGTTGCTTATAACTTGCAGAGTTTTTCATAAAACACATTGTTCTTTTAAGAAAATACGACAATTAACATTGTACATAACATCCTGTAATCAAAATTAAAAAATAATAAAAATTGTAACAAATGAGCAGGTTTACTAAAAAAATTTTTACTGCACATGCGTCAACGCTATCAAAATTTTATTTGCATATTATATTAGTTAAATGTATAGAGAAACTTTTGTGAAAGTCTAAAAACATAGCTTAAAAATTCTGAAAATTATCGTCGATAGAATGAGAACAAAATTATTCCCGAATTATTACAGAAAGAATTATTCCCTAAATGAGGGGCTATATCCATATTCCATTGATTAGAGCCTACAGAATAATCGCATGTACAACTAACTATATTTGGATAAAACCCCTGATTTTTTTGCTTCCTTTTTGTAATACTCTATTGGAATATTTTTGGAATAGACGGTCTAGACGATCATTTTTAGAATTTTCAAGCTATGTTTTTGAAACTTTTACAGAAGTTGCTCTATACATTTAGCTAACACAATATGCAAATGAAATTTTGATATCGTTGACGCATGTGCAACGAAAAATTACTTATTGAACCTACTCATTTCTCATACAATTTTTATTATTTTTAAGTTCTTATGACAGGGTATTGTGTACAATGTTGTTTGTCATATTTTCAAAAAAGAACATTATTTTATATTAAGAACTCTGTAAATTATAAGCAAAAAACTTGGATAAATTTAGGACTGTTTTTATAAAAACCTTAATTTCTCTATGAGTATACATGCTATCCTTATAAAAATAAACACAAGTACATTACAATAAGCTATTTAATCATGATGTGCAGTTTGAACGCTTTTGCTACATTAGTTTTGACAGGGTTATCCAAAAGATCTTCGTTCTTTTTCAATTTGTTGACTGTCCCTTGTTGGATTTCGGGGAAAACTCTTCGCGAAAACATATGACGCGTACTATTTTGCTTACACACCTGAAGTTTCAGAAAAATTCCTTATGTATACTTCTAGATATTTAACAAAAACATCTAAAATCATAAGTGTCAAGAATTTTTTTGCGGTGACTGTGAGCAAAGAACTCTATTGTTATATGATATAACCTAGATGAATTTTTATAATGGATTTAGAATTTCTTTTCCAATTTCTGTTGTTCTACAGAGAAAAACATGGTTTTATTCTCAAATGAAAGATTTTAATTCTTTTCGCAAGGTTTTAATTTTATTACCATGCAGTTGTAACTAAACGTGCATATTCTTTTTATAAACATTATTTACAAAAGACATAATCGAGGCTGATTTTATGCATGTGTAACATGGTGCCAAGGAAACAATTGTAAGGGAGGCAAATAAAAGTTTCTGCATCATTTTTTCTAATGTATTTTAAAATAAGGCAAATCTCAAATGGAGACTTAGACTGCATTTCTTTTGAAAAAAATTAAGAAATTATTAACTATCAAAGTAGTGTTTCTTATAAATTATTTAATTAAATAACGTAATATAGTCACAATGCTATTTTACTCTTTAAGAAAGTTGAAAAATTCATAACATTGTGTAGAAATTATTTTACTCTGTAAGATTTATTATCTTTTGAAGAACACACTTGTTATATCGAATGGAAACCATGTTTGTCTTAGAAATATTTTATTGTTTGTCAAAAACAAAGCAGTTAATAAAAATTTGAATTCTTCTCAAAATTCAAAGTATTCAAAATATTGATTATTTTTTTAGACACATAACCTTTAGGATCTAATAAAGTATTGGGATAACTTTCTACCAAATATTTTCCGTCTTATTAATTGTAAACCTATTTAAAAAAAATGCAAAAAAAAAAAAAAAAAAAAAATCGGAAGCAACAGTAATAATTTTCTTATGTCATAATCAGGTTCTTTAAACTTAATGGTATCACATATAAATAATCAATGGATTTTCTAAATAATGTTACAATAAAAAAGCGCCTAGTTAAACTAATGAAATTTAGCTCGCATTAATTGCACATTATATTTTTATTTCAAAGAATAGTGCCACTCAAAGAATAAATTAAATAGCGCTGATCTCTCTCCCCAACCACCTTTATATCTAATCAATGAACCTCCAAATTTAATAAGAGAAGAGCCTTTTCAGAATAATATTGTACACAAAATTGAAGCAAATCAGATATTTCCACATGAAAAACTCATTTGTACATTAAGGGGATGGGGGAAAGGAGTATTAGCTCCCCCTTTTCCTCTTCATAGTTAACTATGAACATCAAAATCTAATTAGAAGAAACATCGAAATCTAATTAGAAAGGCTCCTTATCAGAATGAAACATACAAAAAAATTGAGGCAAATCATAATGATAATTCTGCATGAAAAAACATTTATCTAAATCAAGATTAGACTTGTCCACGTTTCCCCATTTATACTTAACCAATGAAATTGCAAATCTAATTAAGGAAGCACCTTATCAGAATAGTCGGTGTATGAAATTTCAAGCAAATGAAATAATTCTATATGAAAAACTCATTTATCTAAATTAAGAAGGGCGGAGGCAAAACCCCGTTCCTTCTTTAAACTTAAACAATGAATAGTCAAACGTAATTACGAAAGCTCCTTAATAGAATAGACAATTAAAGCAAATATAAAGTGAATAAAATAATTTTGTATGAAAAAGCCATTTTCTGAATTAAAAGGCGTGATACTTTCCCGAATATTTTTAACCAATGAACCCCCAAATCTCATCAGAAAAGCGGCTTATCAGAGTAAACCCAGAAAAAAATACAAGTAAGTCAGTTATTTTTACCAAGATTTATTGTGTTATGCAAGATACATAAATATGTACACAGGCAAATCTACGCATATAGACCATTTTCATCATAGTAATGAAGAAAAAATAAATGATGACACCAGAAGCATCGAAAATTGTGCTCAAGGTTTTTTTTTTTTTTTTTTTTTTTTTAAATAGGTGTACACCTAAATTTTTATTTAAAGCTTTTCAATTTATTAATTTAACTTATTTTTGTGCGATATATACATTTTTTTTAAATTCTGGTTCACATCGAATTACATACATTTGAAATCCTTTTTGGTTTCCTTCTTGACATTTCATTATCTTTTACACGATAAATAACATTTCAACACAGATTTGGATTAAATACATTCTTTTATTTTCACCAAGAGCAAAAAAATTTCGTTAAAAATATCTTTTCTACAAGTTTTTTTTTTTTTTTTTTTTTTTTTTTTTTAAATAATAGAATATTTCTCCCTCATAAGAACCATTCCTTCGCATTCCTTACTAGTGATTAGTGAGTGAATGTTAAAATGTACTTTATTAACTTTTGAACTTTGTACGCATAAAGCAAATAATAATAATAATAAACTTTTATGATTTAGATGGTAATTGTTTACATGTTAGGAAATAAAATTTTATAGGTTTACTAATTTATTTTAAATATATTTTTGATTAATGCTTCAATTTTATGAGCTAATGTAATAAAATGATGTTAAACTACAATTTAAAAAAATGCATTAAGTTTTCAGCTTAAAAAAAATTAAAACTCCTCCAGTTTCATGATTACGGCTTATTTGCGTAGAATCACCTACATATATAAGTACACAGACACACAGAAGCTACCGGAAGATTAGTTTAAATAATTTAGATAAAACGGTATATAATTGGTGTTTTTTCTTGCCAATTAGCTAATGTTTCAACGCATTATCTTTGGAATCATTAGTTCCAATAATAAAAAAAGATTAAAAAAATTCTTCCTACTCTTAAAAATCCTTTATGTAGCAGTAATTATTTTTTTAAATTTATGAAATATATTTATACTGTTTTGGGTCCTACGAGTTATATTTTGAAAACAATTTTATTTATTGTAACAGCACTTTCTTTAACAATCATCTGAAAAATATCTAAACTTCCTTGAAACTTACCTATTTTTGCTGTCGTATGACACCTTGTTTAGGTTGGCACCCTTTTAACTAGCATAGAGTGACTATGTGGATAGAATAAAAAAACTCACCCTTTTATCTTAAATATGTTATTTTTGTCCATAAAGACTAAAGAACTCCGTAATATTACTACGTCTGAGAGAAAGACGTTTGATTTAATATTAACCACATTATTTAATAACTCTCAATAATTTTTCCTCCTTGTTTAAATATCTTCACTATTAATGTGAATAATTCACCTTTAAGAAGCTTTTAGCTAATCTAGAGAGAACTATTATATATACAGAACTAATCTATAGAAAACTGTCAAAGTATTAAATATAATTCATAATAATGAATTTAAATTTATCTAATTAGAATTTTCAACTAAATATACTTAAGAAAATAAACTATTTTAGGTACTACTCTGTTATCCCGTCGACCAAAATACTATCGTCAAATTATAAGATTAAATGCTAATAAGGGATGATCGTGAATGTCAATTAATGACATTAAATATGATACACGTGTTTAAAACGTCATTAAGTGATTTTTATTTGTATTATTATTAATATTATACTAATTATTTGTTTTTTTATTATTTAAAATAAAAATTACGTCAATATGTATAATTTGGCTATTAGTTTGGCGATTTGTATAATTTGGCGAAATCGTCGACGGGATAGCAGAGTAGTACCCTTTTTTATTATATCATTGATTTCTTTTCTCGAACTTTTAAAAATATTATTTTCGTACACGTCAGAAATTAAACTGTCATTCCTGCAAGTTCCTTTCTTTGCTCATTAATGTAGGAAGAATGGAAATAATTGAAGAAAACACGAAAAAAAGATACAATAACTTTTAAGGAATACAGAAAATACAGCCATTGTTACAGCGTTTTGATTAGAAAATAATACATTTTTCTTATTATCTTTATGTTTTAAAGCACATCAAATTGTTCTTGATATTATTTATTGACTGAAATCCCATTAATTGAAACGTAAGCGTATATTTTGGAAACGAAACAGAGTAATTTAAAAACCTAAATTGAACAAAAAAATTAATGAACGAAAACAATCTAAATATCGTTTTTAAAAAAGTATTAATTTTAAAAGATAACTGTTATATTTTTTGCAATATTTTCATTTCCATATATGGCATTTCCGAAATTTATCCAAAAAATATAATGTTGAAATAAATTTAACTTTGTAAATATCTTCTGTTCGTAATTCTTAACACGTTTTCACTTAGAAAGAAAAAACTTCAAGATATAAGCATTAAAAACTTCTACTAAGTGAGTTAATGTATGATTTAAAACAAAAGTTTCCATTTAAAAATGTTTTTAAATGTTGCAATATTAATAAATGTTTTTTTTCTAACATTCTTTTTTTATAGACAAGTTTAAACATTAAAATTAATAAATATATTTAGATAGGGATAGGTGAAAGCTGAAAAATGTTTTAAATCCATTATTTTAAGTCCTTAAGAAACATTTTCCCATTTTGTACTAAGTCCGATTTAGCCGTTATTTTTAGATTTATAATAGGAAAACATAAAAATACCATAACAATAACAATATCTCAGAACAAACAAACCCTATTAAAAACAATGTAAAAATGTTCTCGATTTTAAAATTATGAGTAAAATGAGTACCCTCAATATCTTTGTTGCACTTTAAACTCATCACTCTACTACAACAAATTGCCTAAATCGCTAATCAAGAACTTGAAGCTGAAACAGACAAATTTACCAGTCCACCACCACCCTACAAGGTATATTATCTCGGCCAGTGTTGCTGGCCAAACTGAAAAATATTTATAACTATCTAATGGATGTTTCCATCCTAACCTCTTAGGCTGCGAGCGAACAGCACTAGTTTTTATTACGCTAAAAGAGCAATAAATCTATCTTTGTTTTCGTACTGTTCAAAGGTGAAACCTCTTTAAATGATTTTTGAGGGACTGACCCTACCGAAATGACAAAGGAAGGGAAAGTTTATCGCTCCCTCATCTTTAGTCTTAAAGCTGTCAACTGACTTCGAGTTCGATTTCTCTCTTGAAGTTCAAAAAAGTTCACTGAAAAAGCACTTTATACATCAAAGTGCCGACACGAAAGATAAAAAATCTCGACGCCTGACCGCAAGAAGTTAGTGCTATGTGTCTGGTCTTTTAGGGTCAACACAGACTCGTATTTTGCTGAAGTTCAACTGAATTCGTGGAACTCTATTTTTTTCTTCCCATCTGCGGTTTACTGACAATAGAAAACGGGGGAGATACAATGGCTAGGGAGATAACTATCAATAACTATACCCCGCTGAAGGGAAAGATTCCTGTTCTTGTCTTGGATTGAAGTTGAACTTCAAACGTCAATAACATCAAACGCGCCGAATGAGTACATAAAATGCGCAACCTGCTAACCGCAAAAAGTCTTTGTGTGTGTTTGGACCTTTAGCTGTCTGTCTTTCTGTCGTATAGCAGGAAGACGAGAGTGTTCCGAATCTTTCATTGAACCCCATCCCATCCGCTGCCTCTCACGAGGGTGGTCTGTGTCCTAGTGGCCTGAGCTTATCATGTAAATATTTTCTTACGGCTAAAAATTGTATATTTTTTAAAGACGGCGACCAGAAGAGACATTATGCCCAACAGTATCATGGCTTACATGTTTGAGCAGCCTTTCTTAGGTTTTCAGACAAGCTCTACAACATTTCTATAGACAAGATTTTGATAAAGATTTTTTATTGTTATGACAATACAAAAAAGTATTTTCGTTTATATATAAGTACATAGTAGCTATAACTCACCTATTACGAGGTTGAAGCAGTGTGTTCATTAAAGAACTAAAATTAAAAAGTTTAAGACAATTTCTAGCTTTTTCTTAATTAATTCTGATTTCATCTCCCCAACCACTAACCTAAAAGGAAAAGAACAAAAAGATTTTTTTTCGCTATACGAAAAATTCCAGTATCGTATTTAACTTTTAATTTACTTTTTAATTAAATAAAAGTTTATTCCAAAATTTAAGTTCCTGCTGTCACAACATAGGATACTAAAGCTGCAGTGAATTCATTTTTCGGTGATTAATATAATTCAGGGTTTATGATATCTTTAATTAAATAAAACAAATATTTAGAAAGTAATGATCTTTTTTTTTTTTTTTCTTGCTCTTTGTTTTTTTTTTTTTTTTTTTTCAATCTTAGTCGAAATGGTATTTTAAATAACTTAAACAATTCCATTTAATAGTAAAAAATACAAAACATAGCAAAGATTTTAAGAAAAAAAATAAGAATCTAGATTTTTAATTAATATTTACATAATTCAGATTTTTGTTTATTAGGTAGCTTTCATTTCAAAAAGTAAAAAGCTACCTATTGCAGCCGTCCGGAGGAAAGCATATCCGGAAAATTTTGATATATTTTCACCGATCATGACCCCCAGACCCCAAAACAACTCTCCGTTCAAATGATGTCATATATATACACTATATGGCCATTGATTATTGGACACTTGCGATTTTAGACATTTTGTTAAATATCTAGAAAAATACATGAGGAATCATCTAGAAACTCTTAGTGTATAAATATAATAATATAAGTCCTACATCTCCGTGAAGATTTTTTCCCGAAACTCGATAGGGGACCGTCAACAAATTAAAAAAGAATGAATATCTTTTGAATAACCCTGTCATAACTAATGTAGCAAAAGCGCTCAAACTCTAGATTATGATTGAATGCCTTATTGTAATACGCCTTGTTCATTTTTATGCAAATAGCATGCATACTCGCAGAGTAATTAAGGTTTTTATAAAAATTGTCCCAAATTTTTCCAAGTTTTTTCCTTATAATTTTCAAAATTCTTAATATAAAATAATATTTTTTTCAGAGAATATTGCAAACAACATTGCACACCCTGTAATCTGAGTTAAAAAATAATGAAAATTGTATGAAAAATGAGTAGGTTTACTAAATAATTTTTTACTGCGCATGCGTCAAAGATATCAAAATTTCATTTGCATATTATGTTAGCTAAATGCATAGAGCAACTTTTGTAAAAGTTTCAAAATCATAGCTTGAAAATTCTGAAAGTAATCGTGTATAGAAAAAGGACAAAATCCGTTGTTTCCAAAATGAAGCAAAAAAATGAGGGATTTAATCCAAATGTAGTAGTACATCCCATTTTGTGTATTCTATATTGACACTAATCAATGAATATATGGATACAACCCCTCTTGTTTTTGCTTCAATTTGAGAATAACCGATTTTCAACTTATTCAATTGACGATTATTTTCAGAATTTTCAAGTTATGATTTTTTGACTTACACAAAAGTTGCTCTATACATTTAGCTAAGATAATATGCATATGAAATTTTGATATCGTTGACGCATATGCGCAGTAAAAAATTATTTAGTAAACCAACTCATTTTGTATACAATTGTCATTATTTTTTAATTCTGATTACAGGGTACTGTGTGCAATGTTGTTTGTCATATTTTCGGAAAAAAATATTATTTTATATTAAGAACTCTGAAAATTATAAGGAAAAAACTTGGAAAAATTTGGGACCATTTTTATAAAAACCTTAATTACTCTGCGAGTATGCATGCTATTTGCATAAAAATGAACAAGACGTATTGCAATAAGGCTTCAATCATAATCTAGAGTTTGAGCGCTTTTGCTACATTAGTTTTGACAGGGTTATTCAAAATTTATTCATTCTTTTTTAATTTGTTGACGGTCCCCTATGGAGTTTCGGGAAAAAATCTTCACGGAGATGTATGACTTATATTATTATATTTATACACTAAGAGTTTCGAGATGATTCCTCATGTATTTTTCTAGATATTTAACAAAATGTCTAAAATCGCAAGTGTCCAATAATCAATGGCCATATAGTGTATATATATATATATATATTGTCATGCGATAACTGTCGTATTAATAAACCGATTTGAGTGAAACTTGGTATGTACATAGTACATACAAATGTCTCGACCGAGTTTGTTGGCCAGCATCATACGCCATCTTGTTTTAAAATGGCGGCCATTTAATTTTTTTTAATTCATAATTGAAAATTAAATGTGAAAAAATTACAAGTTGAAAAATATTTTTCTTTTATTTGTTAGAACTTAAAACATCGATTGCAGAACGCTTTTTGTTTCGTCTATATCTTAAAAAATGACTAAGTTATAGCACTTTGAATTTCTAGTATGGCTGACATTTTGAAACGATCTGATATTTGTCATGTGTTAGCTGTCGTTTTTATGAACCGATTTGAATGAAACTTGTTATGTACGTAGTACATAAAAATGTTTTGACCGAGTTCATTGGCCAGCATCATACGCCATCTTGCTTCAAAATGGCGGCCCTTTAAATTAAAAAAAATAAATAAAATTGAAAATTAAATGCGAAAAAATTATAAGTTGAAAAATATTTTTCTTTTATGTGTTAGAACTTAAAACAACGATTCCAGAATATTTTTTGTGTTGTCGATATCTTAAAAAATGACTAAATTATAGTACTTTGAATTTCTAGTATGGCTCATTTTGAAACGATTTGATTTTTGTCACTTGATAACATGCGGATTTATGAATGGATTTGGATGTAACTTTGTTTGTACATAGTACATAATAAGGCCTGGGCCAAGTTCGTTAGCCAGTTCCATTCGTCATCTTGTTTCAAAATGGCAGCCATTCATTTTTTAGCACTTTCCAACAAAGTTGAAAAGTTCTTATTAGCACTTTCCAACAAAGTTGAAAAGTTCTTATGCATTCGGTTTGTCTGGCCGTCTGTCCGTCTGTCCGTCTGTCCGCGCTCTAACTCCCGTAAATATACTCAGATTGCTATGAAATTTTTATACGTTATTGAGGTTTACCCTAGCACGAACCCTATTGAAAATGAAGTATCTACCATGATTAGTTTATCTACAGGGCGAATCAAAAGTTTAATATTACATTACGGCCTATGGGGAAAAATCGTTAATAAACTCGGATTGCCATGAAATTTTAGCACGTTATTGACGTTTACCCTAGCACAAGTCCTATTGAAAATGAAGTTTCTACCATGATTAGTTTATCTACAGGGCGAATCAAAAGTTTCCCATTACATTACGGCCTATGGAAAAAAATCATTAATATACTCGGATTGCCATGAACTTTTAGGACGTTATTGTCGTTTACCCTAGCACGAACCCTATTGAAAATGAAGTTTCTATTATGATTAGTTTATCTACAGGGCGAATCAAAATTTTCCATTACATTACGGCCCATGGGGAAAAATCGTTAATGTACTCGGATTGCCATGAAATTTTAGGACGTTATTGACGTTTATCCTAGCACAAGTCCTATCGAAAATGAAATTTCTACCATAATTAGTTTATCTACAGGGCGAATCAAAAGTTTCCTATTACATTACGGCCTATGGGGAAAATCGTTTCAAAGGAATTTTAAAGATGTTATACCCTGTCAAACATATTAAAATATGCATTCTATAAAATATAAGGTGAAAATGTAGCTATTAGATAATGTTAGCCATTAGATAATGTTAAAAGGAGGAATTGTGTGTGACATATTTTAAATATATCAAGCTTTTTCATGTATAATAAAATTGATATATGTCGCTGAAGCTTAATATAAATTATACTCTACTGTCTTGCATAATATGAAGTACATAGCATTTACAGGGCCATACAAAAGATTTCAAATAGTATATTCTTTCCGAAGTACCGTATATGTGTCCGATGATGGCTGATGGAGGGATGAAATGCATTTTAATTATGATATTCGCGTTTATATTTCGCTAAATATATGCACATTATATGGTGTGTATAAATGTTATAGTTGATATACAGGGCTACCCAAAAGAGCTCACCAACGTTACTGAATATGAGCGTAAATTATTTAAACGTGGTTCTTAAATAAGCCATGCATTTTTACGCTGAGCTGCATTCAATTTACTGAAAAATGTTTGCAGAATATAGATAAAGGGATATACAGGGCCACGCAAAGAATTCGGTACATGGACGCCTGAATGATGATTTATGAGAATGTGATTTCAGTTGTTTTAAAAGTGTTTTAGTTTACAATAAATTTTAGCCTAAAGCTGACGTGTAATAAAGATACAATGTAAAGTACAGGGCTGAACAAAAGTATCCAAGTATGTTTCCATCTACTAGTATGAATTGCTGAAAAAGAAATTTCAAGCTACTAGGTATTTTCTTGCTAAGCTAAATTTTCCCATTATATGAACTGACATGTGAAAGACAGGGCTGTTCTAATGTATTGGAATACATATTTGGGTATATTTGGCTATACACTATTATTTCCCTAAATAACAAAGTTTTGTTAAAGATTTCATTAAGTATTGGAAAGTGCTTCATAATCTATGCTTAACGCATGATTTTTCTTACTTGTTTTAATTAAAATTTAAAATTAGGTGTTAAAAAGTGAGAAATAGAAAAACAGTTTTCTTTTGCGTGTTTGATCTTGATACAAAGATTCCAGAGAATTTTTTGTTTCATCTAATATCTTAAAAAATGCATGAGTTATAGCACTTTAAATTTGCAGTGTGGTTGACATTTTGAAAAGGTCTGAAATTTGTCACGTGACAATACGCATATTTATCAACTGATTTGGATATAACTCCGTGTGTACATAGTTCATACCAACGTCTTGACCGAGTTCACAGGCCAATGTTACCCGCCATATTGTTTCAAAATGGCGGCGATTTGAGTTTGTCAAAAATCTTTTTAATTTATAATGATGCACAAACAAAAAATTAGAAATTGAAAAAAATGGTACTTTCTAAAGTGTTTGATGTTAATAATGAATTCCAGAATATTTTTTGCTTTGTCTTTACTTTAAAAAATGCCTGAGATATAACAGTTAAAATTACTAACATGGGTGACATTTTTTTTAAAATCAATTTGCCCGCGACAACACTTGTATATATTAATCGATTTCAAAATGAGTGTGCATGTGCTTATGAATTAAGATTTCAACCAAGCTCATTGGTTTGTTTTATCAACATGTCGCTTTAAAATGACATACATTTCATGATATTGCGGAATTTGGCGACTCTCTAAATCGCTTAAAATAAAACCAGATTGAATAAAAGATGACTAATTTCTAAAAATTCCTATTAATATTCAGTATTGACAAAAACTAGTATTCAATCTTATATAATCGGGTTCCATTAATCTGAGTTTCGTATGTTTGAATAATATAACTTAATTTAAAATAAATAAATAAATAAATAAGTATATGAAAGCTACCTCTTCCTCGCGGCATTGCCGGAAGAAATTTTTTCATTATATATTTGTTTTCCATGTAAAATAAATAAACTATGTATAAAGTTATATGTTCTAAACAATTTAAATTAAAGCATTTGAAAAAAAAATCGGCACTTTATTAATATAAATTCATAGAAAAACGTTGATATATATTTTAAATAGTTAAGCATAACTAATACGATACCTTAAAGTATTAAGTTCCTTGTTTTCTTTCCTTTTTTAACACTGTTAACTATAATGACATACACACTACTAAATACAATTAACTAAATACACACACAATTATACTTATATAAGCTTTATTTTTATTGTTGTTATCATTTACCCATCATACGTTGTGTAGGGTAAATCTTGCAATCGTTAAATAATAATAATAATAATAGTAATAATAATAATAATAATAATAATAATAATAATAATAATAACAATAATAATAATAATAATAATCACAGATTTACACGTTTTAGACACTGGAGAGTTCGAAAAACATATTTTTAAAAATGCCGTCCGTCTGTCTGTGTGTCTGCCTCCTAAACAAACTGAGATAGACACTTGAAATTTGGTGTGTACTTAGTAATTAATAACGGGAAGAGCCTATTTAATATTAGTAACCTCCATTATCCGGAATTATTATTATTTTTTTTAACTCTCGAAATATTCTTTCTGATGAAAGGTATGTATATAATATTTTTCGAATTTTATTTTAAGGAGTGGATGTAAAAGACAATGAAATAACACAAATTTTGTCGATCGATAATTAGTTGCCGAGATATTTGTAATCCAATTTTCCACACTCTTCGATTTTTCATGGTCCTGTATTCCCGTATTTCATTCAAATTTCCCTTCAATGGAAGGATAAGAGACGCTTCCTCCGCAGTACGCAGTTTACGCAGTTACGCTAACAGTTTACGCAGTAAACTGTTAGTCCATATGATTATTATTTTTGGAGATATAAGGATGTTTCTTATATGCATTTATGTACTACTTGAGCATCTTGTCATTTTATGTGATTTATTGAAATTGGTTGATCAGCAATTTATCATTAGAGCATTACCTATGCGTTAAAAATACTTAAAAATATGTTTAAATTTATTTTGAAATTACAATGCATTTTATAATCAGATTATATGTGTTTTATTTTCATATTTTACATTAAGCATATTCATAATAGATAAGTATTACGACGGCACCTAACGATTAGTTTTTAAAATTTCTTTATATTTATATATACATGCATATATATGTTACAGGCCAAACCCGATTTTAGGCCAAACTAGATTGGCCTAGGCCAAATTGGTTTATCCTAAGGCCCATCGGATAAACTAGTTTTTCCTAGGCCAAACCGGTCTATCCTAACGTCCATCGGATAAACTAATTTTTCCTAGGCCAAACCGGTTTATCCTAAGGCACATAGGACAAACTAGATATTCCTAGGCCAAACTAGTTGGGCCTAACTCTTATAGGATAAACTAGTTTAGACTGATGTTTATTGGTCTCAACTAGTTTATCCTAGGCCAATTCAATTTGGCGTGATTTTATTGAATTCAATGACCGTCTCAACGCCAACATTCTTGTTTGTCCTAGGCTGATCTAGTTTATCCTAGGCCAATGTAATTTTACGCGTTTTTAGCTCACAGGCGTCAAAGCCAGAGAAATAATGGGCTCACAGGTAAATATAAGGGGGAAACTTACAATTTCTTTCTTTCCTTAAATTAGATAAATTGGTTATAATACAGAATTATCCAATTTGCTTAAAATTTTGGAAATGAATCTATTTGATCAGGTGCTTCTTTAATTAATTTGAGTTTTTCTTTTGTCTAAGCATAATGGGGTAGTGGACGTTTCATCCCCTTCCTTAAATTAGATAAATAGATTTTTATGTATGTTTATCCGATTTGCCGAAAATTTTGAATAAAGTTTTTTAGGCGAATCCCTGAAATGTTTTGAGGGTTTAATGATTAAGTATTAAGGGAGGAATGGGGGATTACCCTCCTTAAATCAGATGAATTGTTTTTTATGCAGAATTATCTGATTTGCTTCAAATTTTGGATAATTGTTAAATTTTATAAAGCGTATCTGTGATTAGTTTTGGGGGTTCAATGGTTACGTATAATTGGGGAAAATATGAAAAGTAATCCAATTTACTTTATTTTTCGAGGGTGTTATTCTTTTTAAAAAAAATAAGGCTGTAATACACAATTAGTGTAAACAGCCTGTGATGCAAAGCCATTACTTTAATTGGACAATATTCTTTTTAATATTGATCCTGACTACTGCTCCATAGCTAACCTTGTGCAAAGTGGTTTTGTTATCACCTTTATATAATGTATTTTATTCGAAGGATTGAAGAATACTGTCAGAGGTTTGCAGGAGCCGGAATTTCCAGGCCAGGGTCCCGCCTGGCCGGGCCGCCAGACCTCTAAATTATCTTGTGTTACCTACATTGCCCTACATGCCCTTGTGGATTTTTATTGTTTAAGTCTAAAAGACTTAAACAATAAACATCCTCAACTAATCACGGAGGCGCCTTGTCACAATGATCTTATTTCTAAAATTTAAAATGAAAACTGATAATTGTGCATGATAAATCCATTTCTCTAAATTAAAGGTGGGAGATTATCCTCCCACTTTATTCGGTCCCCTTTATTCCTATCCTATGAATTTCCAAAATTGATCAGAAAAGTACCTTATCTGAATGAACCTACATCCAAAATTTAAACCAAATCGGATATCTCTATCAAGAGTTATCGCGTTACGTACATACGTACATACATGCGTACATACAGAACCTGTGAGCCCATTATTTCTCTGGCTTTGACGCCCGTGAGCTAAAAACACGTAAAACTACATTGGCCTAGGATAAACTAGATCAGCCTAGGACAAACAAGACTGTTGGCGTTGAGGCGGTCATTGAATTTAATAAAATCACTCCAAATTGAATTGGCCTAGGATAAACTAGTTCAGACCAATAAACAGCAATCTAAACTAGTTTATCCTATAAGAGTGAGGCCAAACTAGTTTGGCCTAGGAAAATCTGGTTTGTCCTATGGGCCTTAGGATAGACTAGTTTGGCCTAGGAAAAACTAGTTTATCCGATGGCCGTTAGGACAAACCGGTTTGGCCAGGGAAAAACTAGTTTATCCATTGGGCGTTAGGATAGACCGTTTTGGCCTAGGATAAACTAGTTTATCCGATGGGCGTTAGGATAGACCGGTTTGGCCTAGATCAATCTAGTTTGGCCTAAAATCGGGTTTGGCCTGTAAAATATATATATATATATATATATAGATACATATATATATATATATATATATTTAAAACATGTATTTTAAAGCATTTAAAGAAATAATAGCACGCATATATAAATTACATGTATTTTATTTTTGTCTCTGCAATTGAATTATGCAATTGAATAAACTTGTAATATACAATACACATACACATGTTTAAATCTCACTAAAGAAAATAATTCAATATTTCATTTCCTTTATTTATGTATTTTTTAAATAATAAAAAAAATACTGTATATTGATTTTTGTCTTTTTTTTTTCACAGAATAAATGTTATTTTAATATAAACGGCTATTTAAATAACATTTAAAATACTCACGTATAAAAATATATTTATTTAAGAAAAAATAATATCATGAATTACCTAATAAATTTCGTTAGTGCATCTTAATAAAGAAAAAAAATCTAATTAAAACATACATAGATTTCAAAATTAACGATCCGTAAAGTGGAGTTAGAGTATGCATTAGAAATACTCATCTCATTACAGTTTATTTTGTTTACAGCAACTAATGCAAATAAACATCTTCGAAAATGTTTTAATTTGCCTAAATGTATAGCTTAATATAACTGCGGGAATTCAAATACTAATTAAACTAGACCGCATCCTTTTACATTTTTGTTTTATTTTATGTTTGTTTTGAACAATTATAAACAACATTAATCTGCGGTACTAATTAGTTTTTTAAAAGAAATTATTATTTTAAAAGTACATTTATACATCTAAAAGACTCTAATTTATTATCCTTTTACTCTCTTTGATGAAGAAAAGAACATTTAAAACAAGCAAATAATATTAAAATTTTTGTATGCAATACGGTTCAGAATATAAGAATAATCTTAGTAATTATCCGTTCACCGGGTGATAGTGTTATATATATCTATACATACACATGTATACGATTCTACCAATTTTCGAGGCATACTTTTTTTCAAATAAAATATAGGATTTGCTACCGGATTTATTTTCCCTGTAAAGCAGAAAAATAATTTAGCAGTTATTTATTTAGTATTCATAAAATGTAATAGTATGATTTCTTGACCAATGTTATTCGGCGTTATTATACACCTATTTGGGTAATAACGCCATGAAAACAAAATTATAAAATAAGACGGTATAATGGAATATAAATTGTTCAGGTCTAAATATACAAATTCTACAGCCCTAAAAATTGACAAAATTGACAAATTTCTTTTACATTCTATTAATTACGATATCAGGATTCAGTAATAATCATTTGAAATTTTATTTTTTTCTGTCATGAAAAAAAAAAAAAAAAAAAAAAAAACGAAGAATTTACGGCATGCAAATTTCTCTGTATCCTTTTTTTTTCTCTTTGTTTTCAACAATGACAATAATTCTCTTTCGTGCATAAAAAATCCTCTTTGGAAGCAAGTCCCGTGCTGAAAAGAATCAACCGTGTTAGTAACGCGAATTTATGATGTTATTACCCCAGTATACTTATTGCGCAGTGTATTTTAAAGTAAAAACTACCTCCCTAACACTTGGAAAATATTCCAGAAGATTTTGAAAGCACCTGAAACACCTTACAAATTTATGTAATAAACAAATAATTTCCTAATAAATATATAGCTATCAGAACACAAATCTTACCACTCATATTTTAGATAGTGCATTGTTTATAACGTATTTCTTCTAGCGATAAGATGTATATATAAAACCAATTATATTTTAGCGATTGTTTGTGATTCAGATTCCTCATATAGTTCCTGAACACCATATACATTGATATATTTCATACACATGTACATTTGAGGATATATATATTTGAGGTGTCTTTGGGATAACACTGTCAAAACTAATGAAGTAAATCATTCAAACTGTAGATTATTATTAAATGGCTTATTGTAAGTAGCTGTGTTTATTTTTATGTGTATAGCATTGTGTAGCCGTTGAAAAATTAAGATTTTTATAAAAACATTTCCATTTTTTTCCTATTTTTTTGCTTATATTTTGCAGAGTTTTTAATATAAATTAATGTTTTTTTCTGAAAATTCGACAAACAATATTGTACACATTACTTTATAGTCAAAATTAAAAAATAATAAAAATTATGTGAATAATGAACAAGTATGGTAAATAATTTTTCTTTGCGTATGCGTGGACGCTATTGAAATTTCATTTACATATCATATTAGCTAAATGTATAGAGAAACTTTTGTGAAAGTTTCAAAAGCATAGTTAGAAAAAAACTAAAGTGTTCATTGATAGAAATAGCTCAAAATCCGTTATTTCCAAATTGAAGCAAAAAGATGAGGGGCTGTATCCATTTATCCATTGATTAGTGTCAATATAGAATACACAATATGACACGCAGTACTATATTTGTATAAAACCCCTCATCTTTTTTTCTACATTTTGGGAATAACGGATTTTTAAATTATTCCATCGACGAACACATTAAGAATTTTCAAGCTACGTTTTTGAGACTTTCACAAAATTTTCTCTGTACATTTAGCTAATATAAAATGCAAATGAGGTTTTCATAGCGTCCACGCATGCACAATAAAAATTATTTAGTAAACATGCTCATTTTTCGTATAATCTTTATTATTTATTAATTCTGATTACAGGATATTGTGTACAATATTAATTGACATGTTTTTTGAAAAGAACATTATTTTATATTAAGAATTATAAGCAAAAAGACTTTGAAAAATTCGGGATTGTTTTTATAAAAACTATAATTTCTCTACGAGTATACATGCTATATGCATAAAAATGAACGTAGTTTATTTCAATAAGCTACTTAATCATAATCTGCTGTTTGAACGCTTTTGTTTCATAAGTTTTCACAGGATTATTCAAAAGATATTCGTCCTTTTTCAATTTGTGGACGGTCCCCTATGAAATTTCGGGAAAAATCTTCAGGGAAATGTATGACCTGTGATCTAAACTTTGATACACTTAGAGTTTTAGAATAATTCCGCATATAGTTTTCTAGATATTTATCAAAATGTGTAAAATCACATGTGGCCGGTCACTTTTGGCCATATAATGTATTTACGATTGATTGTTATTTATATTTATTATACATTTACTATGTTTACCATTTATAGTTGTTTATTTATTGCTTCAGCTGTTGCATCTTTTTACTTTCTTCTATCTTCAATAGAAGAAATTTTTTTCGACTTTCGTTTTTCGACAGATTTACATGTTTTAGGGGTCAGAGATTCCCCAAAACCTGTTTTTATAAAATGTCTGTCTGTCCGTGTGTCTGTGTGTAAGTCGCCATTCTACCACCAAAAAGTGTATGAAGTTATACATAGAAATGAACCAAATTTTTTGTGAATGTTTCTAGCTGTGGCAAGCAGGTCCTCCTTCAGTTTTGAAATATTCTGCCAGAAGGGGGAGCTGCAATCGCGATTTTTGTGCCATTTTCAATATTGTACTTGCCAAAAGTATATGAAGTTATGCATCGAATTGAACCAAATTTTTTGTGTAAGTGTATGACTATGGCTAGTTGATCCTTCCTGAATTTAAAAAAGAAATCCGCCGGAAGGGGAGCTGCAATTGCGATTTTTGTGCCATTTTCAATATTGTATCGACCAAACGTATATAAGTTATGCATAGAAATTTACCAAATTTTTGTGAATGTTTCTGGCTGTGGCAAGCAGGTCCTCCTTCAGTTTTGAAATATTCCGCCAGAAGGGGTGCTGCAATATCTGATTTTATGCCATTTTCAATATTGCACCACCTAAAAGTGTATGAAGTTAGTCCTATAACTTAACTAATTTTTTTATATATAATTATTTTTTGGTATGGCAAATAGGTCCTCCCTGAATAAAAAAAAAAAAAAAAAAAAAAAAAAAAAAAAAAAAAAAAAAAAATCTGCAAATCATTCTATTGTTCGTCGGCTCGTGTAGAGACGGAAATTCCTTTTTACTCCGATTTATTGATTGAAGCAGGAATTTAATATGAAAACCAAAGTTCGTATGGTATTGAATTAAAATTATTAAAACATTAAAATGAGTAATTAAAAAAATATATTAAAATGTACGTATGAGATAGAAGAAAGTTTTGGGATTGGCAGATCCAACTAGTTTAAAATAAATTATTGAAACAAAATAACCGGGTTACTATGAGACACATAATATAGCCATTTTGTTGCAATCACGCTAATGTGGTGTATATATGACATCTGTGCCGAAAGTTAATGAATTTTGATGAAATAAATATATTCAAGATGAATGATTCCCGACGATAATTTTTCAGGTGCTATTCATTTGAAATTGATTAAAAGATACAATCCATTATGTTTTTACGATACAACTGAGATTTTTATAAGAAGTCTTCCTGTAGAAGCTTTTTTGCATGCATTTTTAAAAATTAAAAATTTTGTTTCTAATTGAAATAAAATTTCTTCAAATAAATTTTTTACTATATATTTTGTACAAATAATTACATTATTTCATAAGAATTACGTGCAATATAACTTAATCCAAAACAATAATAAATAATAAATTATGTTGTAAGAGTAAAGTATGCATGTAGTAAAATAGAATTTTTTAATTATTATAGGTATATCAATGAAAATTTTGAAAAGTTAAATGCTGAAACTGTAAGTACAAACATTTTAAGTGTAATACATTGAAAATAAAACTGTTAATTTTCTAATTTACAAGGATCAGAGGGAGTTAGGTGAGATAAAAATAACTTAAACTTACCAAATCTTGGAAGCATTTAAAATGAAATCAAACACTGTAAAAAATATCCGTTAATATACACAAATTTTTCCGTAAAATTTTACGGAATAGTTTCATTTTTCCGAGAAAACAGCATTATTTCCGTATTTCACATTTTGAGATCAGAAATAACGGAAGTGTTTCGTCAATTCTCCAGCAACAGTTAATCTTCCGTTTTAAACAGCACAAGCTATCGGTATTTTTAACCAATAAGTGTCGTGGCGCCATCTGTATGATAAACAAAAAACATTATTGAAACATTTCTCTATTTCTTCCTGTTTCAAATATAAAAAGATGGCATATTTTTACAATATTAAAATATTAATAATAATAATAAGATTTATTAATTCTTTTTAAGTTTGAGATAGTTAAGAAAAGTTTTTTTTCAGTATGATTAAAAAAAATGTTTAATTTATTTATATCTTAATACAAAAATGTGCGTAGGATTTTTTTTAAAATGGAAAAAAAATCTACTTTTAATTTTAATATATACATATTTTAATCTATTCAAATTAAGAAGTTTACACGTAACATTTAAAATATATCAAAATATATTACCGAAATTATTATCATTTTGGCGATTACATAAGTCATTAAAATCAATAAATGTAATTAATTTTAATAACCCATAGTAATTATCTTTATTGAGTTTACGATAGATCGTCATACAAAATATTTGTTAAAAAACATGTTTTTTTTTTTAAGCGTGTTAGTAACCTTTTATAAAATAAATAAATAAATAAATATGAATAATATTGCAATAAAACTTGAAAACTCTTCCAAAACAAAAGGAAAGAAATTTTTTTAATGCTTTCATTCATGCATGTAATATTTTAAAGGCTAAACTTTTTTTTTATAAAGCTAAAATTAAAAAGCTAAATATTAGAAATTATAGAAATAAAATCTGTAAAACATGATTTAGAAGTGTTTGCTCAGTAAAAAAAATATTATCTCTACAAAAATAATCCCGCATTCAAAATCTTGTCTTTACTTTATGAAATGCATCCGAAATAACTAAAGCTATTTGAAAAGGATGTTTGTATAATCCTGGTGTAGTGGTATTACACTGCAAGCTACGACAGAGAAGGTCCCGGGTTCAAACCCTTTGGAAGGTAAATAACATTTCTTCACTGTTGTTTAAATTAAATGTATATAATGTGTTGTAAATGTGCCTTCATAAAGATGTCCATAAAGATGTGCCATCACAAAGATGGTAGTGTGTCCATGAAAAATTCTTTTAACTTTTCAAACGAAAATTTTTACATAAGGAAATATTAAAAAAACTGAAATATTTTGTGAAAAAACGGAACTTTTTCTGGAATTTACGGAATTTTTTTCCCGTCAAAAAACGGAAGTAGTACTGGCATCTAGATTACCAGTACTATTTCCGTTTTTTAAAGGAAATTTTTTTAGAGTGAATGTTTTACTAATTTATTATTAGACACTTTAAGCGAGGATCCTGTTTTTGAAAAGAGTGAAAAGCATGTCTTTATAGCCTCATTAATACAATATTCAGAATAAAAGTTCAAAGGCAGAAAAAAAGCTTAATTTCTATACACTAACTATGAATATTGAAAGCACGCGGATTTATTTAGTACGACTTTAAAAGCATGGAAAATCATAGCGTCATAATGCTCAGACGTTAACAGTATTTTCTTTTATTCCAAAATTTATTCTACGATATCAAGCTCGCAAACTGTTGCCACAAATTATCATCTGAGACTATAAAAAATTTCAAATTTACTTACCTAACCTTTTTAAAATGCATATCGTCTGCTTTTGTACTAGAAATTTGAGAGTTTCCGTCCATAGAAGGAAAAGATTGATGGAAGTGCAGTATGCCCTAAAATCGGCTTGTATTTGCTTATATTTGACAATTATAAAGTAACCTTTCACTGTATGTTGAATTAAAAACTGTATTATTAAAATCTTCCTTTTTCGAAAGCACGTGGCTGTGTTTGGGCTTAATTTAGCAGATTTTAGAGTTAAATTTTTGGCTTTACTCCCAGCCATTATAATTCAATTCTATGTTTTATTTTTACTCTATGATTTCCATCATATTAATTGTCACATAATCATATTTCGCAAAATAATTACTTTAAATATCTCTCATAGAAAGAAAAATCCCTCCTTTTTTTAATTTCAAAAATACGACTTTTTTCATATTTTTATACTGGATATTACACATATTACAAATGTTGAAATGTTTCGTAAACTTGTGAATTAATGCGTCAATATATTATAAATAGTTCACACGCTGTGAAAAGCGTTCTGAGATATTTTTGAGTTTCAAAAAGAGAAACATCGTGGTTAAAAAATAAATTGTCCCCCCATTAAAAAAAAAAATCTATTATTTTATTATAATTAAAAAGTATGTTTAAAAAGTATGTTTATGCGAAAATTTTTATAAAATATGTAACCGTGCAAAATAATCTAAAATTAAAACAAACAAAATTGGCCTATGGTGCCAAAGTAGGCAAGATAAATAAAACCCTATTCATGTTACTTGTATATTTTATTAGATTTACCTTCGTGCTCATGACATATATTTTATATACATGCATCTACATATATATATTATTTCGCACATATTTATTGTATGTCATGTGTACATTCTAATTTACACCTTACATTATATTTAGATTACTTATATATAAGAAATTTCATTACTTAAACAAACCATTTTGAAGTTAGTGTGCAATCTTCCAATTCTATAGCCCTGGATAAACCTGATTTAACTATTACACCCTTTCTATGCTTATTCAACAGGAAACCATAATAATCGAAGCATCTTATAATTTTTAGAGAAAATAAGTTTTCAACAAATGAAAATAATAACTTCTCTCTCATTAATAAAAATCAAAGTAGTGATAAAGTTAACTGTCATACTTACAGACATATGAAATAAATAGAGCCCGTTACTTTAAACATGCAAGAACATTGAAAGTTTAATTGTCTTGGAAAGATATCAAATATATACATTATACATTTAATTATTCATGTGAGGGATAAAGAACATAAAGAAGTAATTTTCAACCATTTGGAAAATATATGTTGTTTTCCGTTGAAAATGGAACTTGTGGTGACCGCATTTTGTTAATTTTTTTTAGAAATAATATTGTATAATCAATGCCCTACGTAGTATATGACTCTATTATTACATAAACCACGTTTTGATCACCATAAAAGTGATGTTTTTACTGATTTTTATTAACTCAATGAGAAAAGATCAAACCTTTTGATTTAAGCAATGAATGTCCGCATTTTATTTTATTTTTTATGAAATTTTTTACATTTAGAAGAATTTTTATTCGAATAGAAAATCAAAATACCATTGTTAATAAAGAAGAACATAAAAAAAAATACAAAATGGTTAGACACAAATTATCAGATGTGGTAAAAACCGAAATCAAAGAAAAACGTCGTATGAAAAATTTTCTTTTAAATAAAAAAAAATAAGCGCTGATTACCGAATCCTCCGATTAGGAAAGGTGCAATAATCACAAAAAAAGGAAACAATCTAATATTAAACCGACTGATTGATGTAGAGACTATGTTTTATGTATATATAGAGAAAGGGGGAGTATTTATTTATAAGGCTTAGATTTTACTCTTTAAAATAATTATTTTCCAAATGGTTGTATTTTGTCAAATTGTATTTTTTTTTTTTTTTTTTTTTTGAGCGACATTCTGTAGTTATCTATCCGTATGACACATTTATAGAAGAATGCAGAAGATTATGAAAAGGGATTTTTTTTTTTTTTTACTCCAGTGCATCCGATAACTATTAATTAATTCTATTGGAGAATCCCTATGCATGATTGCTAACCAAAAAGATTGTAAAAAGCAAATAAAAATAGATATGTTTTAATGTTTTAACTTTTAAACAGTGAATGCTTGAAAATATATAATTAATATTATTTTTTTTTTTTTTTTGGGGGGGGGGGAGGAGGGGGATTTATATTACAAGTATTTTGAAACTCATGAGATTATTTTGTTGCATAAAAAAGGAATGCGTGCACAATTATGTATACAAAATCGAACTTATTTCAATATTCTCTTATATACATTGTGTTAAGACTCATTTGGTAGATATCCATGATATAAATATATCAAAAACATCATTTTGAGCCTAATGTGGTGGTTTCTATGCAATAAACTCAAAATTTTAAAGCTTTATCTTATATAGACAAAATTGTATCCATAAAATTTCGAAACACTTCCTTTGTATCTATTCAACAATTGACTTCCAAAGCATATAGTCGAACACAACGCTCATTTATACAATGCGGATTTAAATAGGTAATTTAGAATCAATAGTTTAACAATGATGTTAGTTGCACTGCAAAAGTCATCATTTTTTCTTGCTCTTTATACTGTACTGTGATATTTAAATTATATTCGCTAGCTCAATATGTAACCAAATAATAATGTTTGCAAATAATGACGTAGACATCTGATGGGAAATAACTGTCATTTAACAAACGTTTATACGTGACACAGTCACAGCGTTAATCAATACATATCTCTGATTTAATAAACAAAGATACTCATAACAACTATTCTATTCGTATTCACCCTATTAATTCACTGAGAAATTGCCAAATCTATCATAATATTAAAGTGACCAATCTTTATTTGTACTTTAAAATACGGGGTGGTTGCTAGTAAAATATTATGCAATTTACTAAAAATATCAAACCTTTATCTTATTTAGGCAAAAATGTATCGGTATTATTTCCAATAACACAAAGGGATTTATTGTTATTCAATCAATAATTGATTTCACAGGCGTATAAATAAAGATAACGCTCACCATAACTTAAGCAGCCATTTTAAAATCTGAAATTTGCCAAAAATAACATAGATTATAAAGTTGCGCGGCAATTAACAGCAGTATGTTGTACATTGTAATGTGCTATTTCATTCACATTCGCTAATTCAGTACAAAAATAAATAACAATTTTTGTAACTAATTATCAAAAAAAAAAAAAAAAAAAAAAAAAAAGAGATTAGATGTGAAATAACTGTCACTTTCCAAATGTTCACACATGTCACAGGTACAACGTTGATCAAAACATGACATATTTAATACGCTTTGTAAGATCTTTCAGTGACTGTCAGTTCGTAACTACTGAGTTCAGAGCTTACTCTAGTCATGTAAAGAATACGAACGCCAATGATAAATGAATAGGAGTTATATTTACAGGTTTCTCTCATTTGTGTTTCAATATTTTTAAATGATTTATTTATGGAATAGGAAATATAAGGGCAATATTTAATGAAATGCGTTTGTATTTTTATCTTTTGTATACAATTACTTTTTTATGCTATCACTTGCAACTAATTCGAACGGATTCTGAAAGTAAAGCTATCATTATAAAAAAGGCTAAAACAGACAAAATAATAATAGTAGTAATAATAATAATAATAAAAGGGAAATCTTGAACATTAAATATCGATCTGAAATAACACATACAAAAAAACACTCTTTAAAACATTAAAATACAGAAGAAAAATCTGTAACGATTTCTCCAAACGTTAGCGTTCAAATTTCTTCGCGTATCCCACGTAAGCTCTTAATATAATAAGAAACAGGCTATTGCAATTTAAAGTCAGCCTATTGATCTTCATTTATATGTCTTTACAAATTGATATATGTTTTTTACCCCTTAGATTGATATCCATGTCACGTGATTGCAATGTGCCTGTGAGATTTGTATTTCAGTCACAATGGGCTTTCATATTTTGTTCACATTCGGTAAAGGATGTTTTTCATATAGCAGTATAGATGTACTCCTTTAAAATACCCACCATTTTTCTATATTAATTATTTATCATAAAATTGAAAGGTAAATATGTCTTATACATCTTAAAACTAAAATGATAAAAAAAATATGCGCGCACAAATCAACTACCTTTATGAAATTTGAAGTATAAAGCTGTTGCACCATAGTACAGGATGCTTAAAAAAAAAAAAAAAAAAAAAAAAAAAAAACTGAAGTTATTTAGAGCTTTTTGTAGCTAATTTTAATAACCGGAATTGCTTTAAAATTTATAAGGGAACTATTAAAACTTAGGGAAAAAAGATTCCAAGAAAAATCATCAGTAGTTCCAATCACCAGTAATGACTATTCCGGCAGGTCTGGTACAAGAAGACAGTAGTCACATTGAATGTGGTCAAATTACTCGTCTGGAAAGTGAAAATTATGAATAAAAGATACCATTTCATCCAAATTATTAATTTTGTCTGTTTCTGATGGGGTTTTTTTCCAAGTAAAACGCCAAAATTCCCGCTATTGGCAGTGATTGGAACTATTATTTATTTATTTATTTAATTATTGTTGGAATAATATTGGCGTAATTTATTTATTGCATTATTTATTTAGTCCATTTATAAAATTTTGTGTCATTCCAGTTATTAGAACGAGCTACCAGCAGCTCTAAATAGCATCAGTAAAAAAAAAAAAAAAAAAAAAAAAACTTTGTATATTATGTATGAATTTCTGCTTTATTTAACTCAAAGTATCACTGTTTTAACTTGTAAAGCCCAATAACAAGAGCTAAAGCGCATTTCGGGTAAATGTAAAAATTGAGAAACTGAATTTAAAACTTGAATAAACATGCTGTTATAACTCTCAAAATTATAATCTAACAAGATTGGCATTTGAAAGTAAAATGATTTAACTATGATTGCATAATTATACTACTATTTGGTGATTTTTATTACATTTATAAGGTAGAAAATGATAAATTTCTTTTTAAATTTAATCTTTATTTTTTTGAAATATACAACCAAAATACTACTAAATTTGTTACTTTTTGAACATTAAATGCTTAAAGCTTATCGAAATAGTTATTTTAATTATTGTCTTTTGCACATATCTTATGTTACAAATAAATTATATCCCATATTGCTTACGAATCTCTTTCAAAATTTTGAGGATTATACATAAATTTGACTTTAAAATCATATCTAAATATTTAAATTATTGTAAATAAAAATTGTTTATGACGGTTCGGAAAATTTCTGAGAGTAAGGAATTTCAAATTCCAATTCATATGGCGTGCTTTCTTAGCTAATAGCTATAGCAGTTAATTTTAGATTTAACACTTATATTTTTGTACTCCTTATATAAAATAACATTCTAAATAAAGTAAAAAGAAAAGTGCGCAGTTAAACCGATGACATTGAACTCACAAGCTATTTAGATAATTGTATATTATATTCTTTTTATGCCTTTTATTTTGAGAAAAGCGGTAAATATATTAAAGAAGATTAATTCTCAGTTCTCCCAATCAGGAGGGAGCATTATCAGAATGCACCGTACACCAAATTGAAGTCGGATAATTCAGCGGATTAATTCTAAATCGGATTAATTCTATTTACTCTCATAAAAAGTGCCGATGGAAAATGTAAAATACATTTTTAGTTTTGGCAATGATTTTTTTTTTCAAATTAACAAAAACATATAAAGAGGAAATACTTAAATTATGCAAATGTCTAAAACATACCTAAATAGGCGTATCAGATTCAAACAGTTACAAAACATTCAGATAATTTAAAGGGTTATACATTATATATTGATAGTTTTGCGAATATTTAATAAGAAATTCAACAAACAATGTTTCTATTGTTTTAATTAACATATTTATGAAACACTTCAAATTTTAACTTTTCTTACATAGTATATTCTTTTAAACTTCTAAATTTCAAAATTCTTTAATATTTCAAAGACATTTTTTTAAACCACTTTAGTTTTATAGAAATATTTAGTAGTTATATTTCAAAAAGAATATCTATTTGAATCCCAATTTCTACGTATACACTGTAAAAAAAAATCTGAAAAGGTACTAAACTTTTTCTTGGAAACTGGGATTCCAAGAACTTTTCCTGTAACGGTAACAGCAAAAATTCAAGTTTCAGAGTCGATTACATGAATTTTTCCTGTCATCGTTACATGAAAAGTTCTTGGAATCCCAGTTTCCTAGAAAATGTTTAGTACCTTCACAGATTTTTTTTTTTACATTGTAGCTTATTTAAAAAGAAAATAACACATTGTATTTTAATTTAAAATTGACTAAGTAAATTATTTTTTTTTAATTTCAAAATTAATTGTATATCTAGAACGGATGTTAAAATACTGATGTTAGAATCAAACTTTCTATGCAGGACTTATATATTTCGTATTTCGATATATTTTTATATATTTCGAAAAAAATATATAGTTCGTTTGACAAAATTCAACTATAAAAAAAATAAAAATTTGCTTATATCATTTATTTTTATCATCTATTAGCATTACAACTATGTAAAGGAAAAAAGGAAACAAAAAGTTCCTTTTAACTAAAACAATTAAAGTAGCTTTTTTTTCTAAAGAACATAACAGACTCAAAGGACATAACAGTAACATTTTTTGGTAAAATTACATTTTTATCATACAAAAAATGCAATGAGTCTTCTTTTTTACACGTAAAAAAAAATACTCTCAAGCGGAAATGTTTTCCGAGCGTTAAATAAATTATATCAACTTTTTGTTTCATAAAACATCCTATGACATTTGACATCGTTTTACAAAATGTCTTCAAGTTGTGTTATTTTTGTAATTGTGTTCTAAAAAAATGACAGAACGACATTAAAAAAATAATTTTTTATACCTATTATAGTAATAAATTTCTAACATATTTTTTTCCTAATTACAGCAGCTTTCAATATTTTTATCCAATTTCACAATTTATATTTGTTATTCATCATGGATATATAACATTATAGTCTTTCGACTCTGGTATATGAAGAAAAAACTTTTAACAAAATAATACAAAAGTAGTGACATATATATTTTTTTTATTTACAACGGAAAAACTCTATTTTAACAAAGTCATTTTTTAAATTATAATATATAAATGTATTGACAAACGTTATTAAAAAAAATTGCAGCGTATTAATGATATATTATTTTTATTACTTTCAGGGAAAGTTACACTCATCTGATAAAATTATTTCCAGAAAATGTAGTTCTCGTTAGCTCATATTAAAATATAGAAGATAAAATTTTAAAGCAATTTATCGCGAATTTTATAACCTTTATCTCCCAACACTACTTGGATGAAAACCTGATTACATGTGCTTAAAAAAACTGAAAGCACATTATAATAATCTCTTTACGTATTTCACAATAAATACTACACTTCATTACATTACTTACGATCGTTTTATTATGAATGTTATTCTCAATTTACTTCTTAAATATCCAATGTAGCGTCTACATTTTACATAATAATTTATTATTTTTATCATTAAATACATATATTTAGTATTCCGTATGATTTAAATATTATGATATTTTATAACTATGAGATTAATGTTATTAAATATGTATAGTTTCATCCTTTGCTTTATTTAATAACACAGAAACGCGAAAGGAGTTTTATATGATAGGTAGATTCTCAGTTTAGATTTATACCTCATTAATAAAAGATTTTCATTTAAATCATAAAATTTTACTTCTATTTGCTTTCAATGAAAAAAGGCATTCAGTCCTAAAAATATTAACTATATAATATGTTTTTTTATATACGTTTTAGTAATAAAATAAAAGAAAGCTCCTGAGAATTTAAATTGTATTACTTGTTTTAGGGTATATATTATATAAGATGTCTATTACTTGCATATTTGACATTCTACAATGAATTTTAACTATAGAAAAATAACTTCTATTTACTTAAAATACAGATTTTAAATAATCTAACAAGACAAAAGAAAATAATGAAAATTCTAAATCGCTGTGAACATAATAATAGAAAATGAAATAAGGAAAACTAAGAATAATATTTTATTTTTAACTAGCATTTATTTATTCAAAATAACGCTTTTTTATTACATGCCTTATTCATATGTATTTCATTTATACGTGGGAAATATTTTTTATTATTAAAAAAGTAAATTAATTTTTAATTAACTATATTTTGAATTCATGAAAAAATATGATATTAACAAAATCTATTTAAATATTCTTTTTTTTAAATAAAAATGAACATCTTAATGTTGCTATGAATTGTCGAAAAAAATAATAGTTTTTATAGTACTTTTTAACACATAAGCTTTCATTTTATAAGAATAATTTCAATTCAATATTTTTATTGTTAATTTTCTATTGTTATCACTTTCCAGTATAGTTAAAAAAGATTTAATATTTCTTTATGACTGATTTATGACTTCAAAGTTTTTTGTTATTATTATTATTATTATTATTATTATTATTATTATTATTATTATTATTATTATTATTATTATTATTATTATTATATTTATCGAACGGATCTTACCATGCTTTTATTCTTTTAAATAGTTCCTCTTTTGTCTCATGTATTCGACTATAGATGTTGCATAGCTGCAATTTTCAAGTCTGTTACAATTTAAATACATATAGGATGCTCTTTACAAATTTTAACGACAGTATTCAATAATACGTATTATTACAAATCAATATGTATCAATCACATGCATTTGCGGCAAAGTAAGGACGATTGTTTTAATTCATTTTTTTGGGGGGAGGAGAAGGAGGGGGGAGTAATACTTGTAAAAGAAACTACCTCTAATAGTATCAAATTTTAGAATTTTCCATAAATGATTTTTTATTAATGTGCTAAACTGTCTTTCCTATAATAGCGATGCAAGGAAAATTCCTTGCAATGTTTTAATTATTACACAGAATTACTTTTATTTTATTTCTTAGAATTATAATTTATCTAATAAAATAAAAAGTATTGTACGTTTTGTCTCGTACACTTCTTAAAAAATGCCAGGTATGTGATAAAAAAATTTGCTCTAATAAAAGAAAAAAAAGTAAAGGGTTTGATGGACAGGTCCATTCTTTTCTAATCTTTATTAAAGATCATTCATCAGTAAATGTATCTATGATATTCCCGGAATGTACTTTCAGCAAAAACATTCCGGACATTAAATTGAAAAACTGCAATAGAATACTTCAATCTTGTTTAAAACAACAGTAAGATTTATTGTCCTTGTGTAATTTTCCTAGATTTTTTTTAAAAATTGTTTTATAAGTATTCGGCGAGATCTTTAAGATATTAAAATATTTCTTTGAATAGTTTTAAATTCATATAAATAAAAATCATCAACATATACTTATAATACGTTATTATTTAAATTTAATTTAGATTAATTCGCAAATGAAATTTATATTTTTATTCAATTGAAATTGTGTACATTCTCATTATCACGAAATACATTGAATCAAAAGACATATAATATGTTAAGGCCTCTCCCCGAAATCCAGAAAAACTTGGAATGCCTGGTCACTTCAGAAACTGACTGGCTATTTCACCAATGCGTAATACAAATGAGGATTTTTAGTTACTTTAGAATTTGAGAGGCAGCACTTAGATAGACGAATTCGTAACTCACGCAGCACAGTTTCAGATAGATGCAATGTAAAAAATAAGAAAAAAATCTGTAAAGTTACTGTATTTTTTCTAGAAAACAGATTCCTAGAACTCTTTATGTAACTCTAGCAGCAAAAATTCATGTAACCGATTATGTAGCATGAATTTTCGCTACTACCGTTACATAAAAAGTTCTAGGAATCCCCGTTTCCTAGAAAAAGTTTAGTAGCTTTACTGATTTTTTTTTTACAGTGTATGGAGAATACAAGATATTTTTATAACATGCACTCTAAGTTTCGAAAATTTATTCATATCAATTCTAACTTTTTAATGCGTTAATTAAAACTTTTTCATGTACAAAAATTAGTATTTTTTTTTAGATGAGTACCACTTCGCGCTAAATATAATAAAGGCGTTCAGAAGTCAATCCCATTTTTAGAGTTTTGTTCATCTGACGAAACCCTATTCGTCTCTGTGTCTGTCTGTCCGTCACAGAGTCCGTACACAGAAAATACATAAGCCAGAGAGTTCAAACTTTGTGTACTTATAGCTAAATACCTGTTGTATACAACAAATCATAAAATTTTGAAAAAGACTATTATTTTAATTAAAATATTAATTTTAATATCATCAGTTCATTTTTTTATTGTTTTGTTTTCTTTCTTCTAATTACTCCATTTCTTTCGCTTTTAAAAGAAATAGGGTACTTATGTTGCCACAACTACAAAATTGGTATTAAAACTACAAAAAAATTAATATCTCAAAAATAAATTGAGGTACAGCTTTCAAACAAACTGCATTTAAAAGTGTATTTTTCCCTATACGATGGTGTAAAGGTTGAAAATGTGTGACTTTTACAAGTTTAAAAATTTGCAGTAGCGTAAATTTCAAAATTTAAATTTTACTTCTAATTGTTGCAAGCAAATTGAAATAAAATTATTATGTATGCAAGATAAATTAATATTTAAATAAATCACGCACATATTTTTTTATCCTACTTATGATCTGTTTTGACACTCGAAGTGAAATTTTTTTATTTATATATTAAATTCTTATGCATTCAAGTTACTAGCAACCTCTGATGACCAGTTTTGTCTCCCTTAAATTTATGTTAAGCTTTGCTATGTTTTACTTTTATTCATAATTTTATTCACTTGTGTAGTTTCACCGAGTCTGCAGATTCTAAGAATGAAGAAATAATCAAGAAATCCAAGCGATCAAGGCAGCATTTAGAAGAAAAATTACATATTCTGTTCTGGTTGGCTCGATTGGAGAAAAAAGCCAAAATAGCACCGAAAAGCCCTTTTTCATTTGATAATTTAATGATAAAGTGTTTTGAAAGAGATATTAAACGAAACCCTCTGTGCGATCAGCGATCACACTTATCCATTTGTTTAGAATTTCCGATAATGACAGGATTGGACGGGAAATTTTCTATACATCTATACTGTGCTTATGGACACATGGACTATGAGATAATTAATGAGTGTAATCAAAATATGGGGAAAGTGGTAGTTTTATGTAGTAAAATAACTTTCAATATTTAAAATGAGCATTTGTATTTAATGGGGTTAATCGGTGTGACTTGTGAACACATTAAATATATATGCAAAAGCTAACAAAGACGCTTTTTGGAAATATTAAGACCCTAACTTAATCTATTAACACTCAGAGCCATCGAAATAAAGCAGCTTCTTTTTGTCTCAATATAATCAGTTAATGAGACATATTTGTTCATTTCTGTAGGGGGGTGTATTCCTCTCGCTGTTTCTTTTCATTGACACCGGTACAATCAAATTTTCTTGTTTGTAGATGAAGCTTAAAAAACGGAATTTTTCTGATTCTGAAATTGATTATTATAATTTTCTTACACAATTCTCCAATTGGTGTGTATGTACGGCCTATAGTACTTAAATATAAAATTCTCTTGAATAAAAATTATATACTTTTTTTACGAAAACCACCACTTCGTGTGAAATACAAATGTTGACGCGAAAGCAAACAATATCGCATTTTGCAAATATTAAGACTTTAACTTAAATCTTAAACGCCCAGCATCATCGAAATACAGCAAATTCATTTTGTCTGAATATTATAATCAATTTATGAGATCTATTGGTCCTTTTATGCAGGTGCATGTATCCTTCTTGCTCTTCCTTTTCAATAACTACTGTATCTACCAGTTTTCTGCCGTGCTGATGAAGTTTAAAGAACGAATTTTTTCTGATTCTGGAATAATTTGTCAACGTTTTCCTTCAAAATGTTACAATTAATGTGTACGTAATACATGTACATAGTACTTGCTATCTCTATGAGAATGGATAAAAAATCTGTTCTCTTAATGGCAAGTCTCTCTATTATTTTAACACGATCAAACGTTTGATTATTATAAAATAATAGTTTAGTACCCATCGTTATATGGAATTCCATTACCTGTGGTTTATTCTGCCGAGCTGTCCAAATGACAGACCAGATGTTATAACCAATAAGGTTATCTGAGAGAGAAATCCCAGCTGGCTATCGTACAATTAGCTTAGCAGGCAAAGCATTGGCTTTGTAAGCCAAGTATCTGGGTTCGATTCCTGACCTGGGCAATTTTTCGCTCAGATGGAAATATTCAATTCGTATGATAAATCTTTCATTTGCATCTGATAAAAAAGTATACTTATTTAGATAATAAGTCGCATTAGTTTTTTTTTTCCATGATCAATTTTAGAAGTGATTTGCTTTTATATTCTGAGAAAAAAATCAGGTAATCTTAATACTTTTTTATAATGGTATTATAAAAAATGTGGCTAAAATTAAATTTTAAAAGTATTTGGGTATTAACAGGTTAAGTAGAAATAGGAAAAGTACTTTTTATGTAATATGTTTCATAAAAGGTAAAATAAAGTCCTTCTAAGGGGGACTTTGTATAAGACGAAAATATATCTAACTGAAAAACTTGTTTGGACAAAGAAAACTTGTTAATTGTTTTCAAAACCTGAGGAATCCACAAAGAATGTCAAATAATAAAGTTTATCTTAGATGGAATAATATCTACTGCAAAAACATTTCACGGTCCCCATCGATTTCGGCTAACAAGGGGCGGGCCAACTTTGATAATAACAGATTTTAATTAATTTAATATGCGTCGTCGTAGGGCGAAGACCCCTTAGTGTTAGGTTCAATGTATTTTATGAAACGCTCCATAGTTCTTGAGAAACAGGGAGGGGGGAGTCTAATATTATGACACAACTTAAATACTTATTTCGAAATAAAGGAAATGGTTGATTTTAGCTCAGTTGGTACATCTTTAATTCGCTGACCAGAGGGCCCTGGATCGTTGCCCGGTAACTCTAATTTTTTAATCTCATTATTTGTTTTACAAATGGACTTGTAATCATAATTAAATAATCGAATAATCAATTAAAAATTGTAATATTGTACACCATTTTTATTTTAATCAATTTATAATTTATTGTGCTATAAAGTTCTATAACACATCATAAATCAATCCAAAACTTTAGTTTTAATCATGTCTGTTTTAAAATGCATTTTATACACTCTTTATGGATGCAATAATATTGAACAAATGTGCTAATTCGTGAATTTAAGGAAAAGTCATTTAGGGGAGAGGGGGGGCACATTTTAAGATGGGGCCTCCTTTCAACAGCTGGAATTTCTGACTTCTAATATAGCACAATGATTGGCCAATATGCAAGCCAATAAGCTTTTAGTATACATAACTGTTGACATTTAGTTTTCAGTGATTTCATTTTACAACTACGGTGTATCTTTGTAAAAACAAGTTTTAACACCTCAAAAGTAATAAGCCAATTTTGATTTTGAACCAGTTTATCAACCAATAATCTTTTAATTAAGTGAGTGATATTTATTCACCTATTACTTTATTTTATTCTGCTTCTAAATACACTATCAATAAGTCACAAATCTTTTTCTAAGATCTTTGATAATACTTTAACCAAAATGCCTGCACAAGGGGCAGTTTTCAACAGAGCTGAGGGGTACTTTTCAACAGTCATGAAATGCGCTTCTTATCATTTTTTAACTAAGCAGTTATGAAAAGTGGCTTTTAATCTTTTAGATCAACACCTGGGGCAGATTTAAAAGTTCCAGAATAATTTTACAGTTTATGGCTACATGAAGCATGATAGGCCTATGTCAAAAACTGTCTATTATTAGCCTATTAATCAGGGTTTTTACATTTTAAAATACCATTTTGAAATATTCTAAATTCTTAATATACATCTGAATTTTATCAAAGAAACAGGTATGTAATTCTTATGACTTGACAGACCAATTGCGTTTTAATAAGTCAATTAAGTTTTAACTAATTCTGCAATTTCAGACATGAACTCGATGAGGTAATTGTCTATGTTGCCGTTCCCCAGTTATTTGGGAATTTTTATTCCCCATAACTGCCCCCCTGGAGGGGCACATTTCAACAAAGTGCATGCTTCACTAAAAATATAAAATTTAGTATTTTGTGTTTGGCTAGAAATCATGGAAAAATTGAGAAGATACCTTAAATATGAAGTTAGTAAATAACACTTAGAACTTTAGCTTTTAAAGCAGTATTACTTCACAAAAATTTCTTTTGCAAAAAGTGTTAAAAGGTGCCTCCCTTCTCCCATATGTATTGCTTTAAGAAGGCAAATCATTATGTTAATATTTCTCTAGTTTTAAAGTAACAAACATGATTATATTAAAAATCAACATAAGAATTAACTAGAATCTCTTTTTGAATATTAAAAACTTTTAAATTTTGTAATACGTATGCTTGTTTTTTGAATTTTTTTGCTTTCAGTTTCTTCCTGGTTTTACTTTTATTATATTTGAATATGTTTCATTTGATCGTAAATAGATTGCGCCACAACAGTTTTCGTAAGGGGTTTGAAATTAATAGGTTTTGGAAGAAAGGCGAATTTTTGAAAAAAATCTAAGTGATGAGAAATAATTGTATAAAATTCAAAAATGCTAAACTAATGTTTAAATATGCTAAAATTTAAGTTAAGATATGATATCAAGATTTTTTAAACATAATTATACTTATAAAACAAAAAATGAAATAAAATGATATAGCGCTACCCTCTGGTCGGATAATTAAAACCTTACTAACTGACCTACGATTAACCATGCCCTTTCGTTTCAAAGTAAGTATTTAAATCGTGTCATAGTATAAGACCACCTTTTCTCAAGAACTAAGGAGCATTGTATAAAATCCATTGAATCTTTGGCTAAAGGATCACTGCCCTACAACATATATTAAAATAATCAAAATTTCATTATCTAAGTTGCCTCTCTCCTTGCAAGATTAATTTTGTTGTACAACTACTTTATTAAATATAGGTTCCAATTAGTTTAACCCTTTCCGGCGCATTACTCTTTAAAGTTGGAATTTAAAGAAAAAAAAATAGGCAATCTATTTAGGCCTAGAGGATTACACAGGTTTTGTTTTGTAAAGATTGCACTAATCATTTTAATTATACAGCTGTTGCCGAAGTGGTAACCTCCTATAAGTAAATCGTTGATAAGCGCAGTGAGAAGAGCATTGCTGTGAAGCGCGTAATACAGTAAAACATTTTACCTATTATTTAAAAACAGTAGAGTTTGATCTCTGTGGTGCTGACATCTAGAACTCATAAGAAAGATTTAAAGTAGCCATTAGATTAGTTTTTGAAATATTCACGGAGTTTTTGTGTCTCTAAACACGGGGAACTTTAGGTGTTGCCGACCCGGCAATACTGGGCGTTAAGGGGTTAAAAAAAATGTACAAAAAAAAAAAAAAAAATTCATTACATAGCAAGTGTAAAATTTATGTTTTCATTTAGCATTGCTGAAAATGTTTGTGTTTTAGATCATTTGTGCTAGGTAAAGCAAATTAAGATTCAAAGTTTATCAGATTCGTTTTATAATTTTAACGTAATTTAGTAGAATATTCACAGGAAACTACAGATAATGTAAGTTAGAGTTATGTAAACGAAATACGAAAAGCAGAACATTTGAAAAAAAGACAAACAATTTATAAATAATAATTTGTAATTAAATTTGAACACTTTTTTGAAATGAAACGTTTACCGCATTTGTAGCTTTTGTGTAAAGCTGTAACTGATGATGGTCTAATTAAGAAGCATAAAAAAGGTATTTTTTCTAATTTCACTTACAGAATGCATTATAAAAGTCAATATTTTCTGGGGAATTTATAATACTTGGAAATAAAATTGCGTATGCCAACCATATCAAGAAAATGGCAACTCCACTCAATCATCAATGTGAAAAACATTTCATAGCATTACATAAAAACTTTTAAATAAAACTGTTTTAGATGTATGCATAAGGAATATACATCTTTTGGAAAAAGATTCCATGAATATTTTCAAGAACTGTCAAAACTTTTCAGTATATCCTGATTTTGTTTTATAATGTATGGAAGACATAAACAGATGTTCAAAAATTCCTCATGTTCAGAACATTTGCATTTTTTTACGAAATCCGTTAACTGTGCAATATAAATACTGTATATAACTGTGCAATCCGTTAACTGTGCAACTTAAATTACATTGAATTAAGATATAAATGTGTTTAATTTATCATATAATAAAATATTATGATATAATATTATGTATAGTCATCTTTAGAATAATAATTTTGCTATAAATAATACTTACACTTACTTGCACTTGAAATGAAACAAGAAAAAATCTGATATGATTCTCACACTTACCTGAAACAAAATAACAAAGTTACTCTGTAAGTAAAGAAAATTTCTTAATGTATAAACATTGTTTCCAGATTTTAAATAAAAATAATATATATTTATATTTATAAACTTCTCTTTGATAAGCATTCCTTATTTCTCTTAAAAATGATGCCTAACTTCATGTTGCAAATTTTTTACAATACGTGAATTTCTTGCGGACCCCAATTGTAAAAAATTCACCCCTTTAAGTTACGCTTGATAGAAAGAGAGTTTTAGAGAATTTTTTTTTTAATTTATACCTTTTGTTCTGTTTCTCTTTTAACTTACTCTTTACTGAGCAAAAGGATCAAATTGTAATGTTGTTTTGTCTGTTATTTAAAAAAATACTAAAAATGATTATTTTACAGTCATGATATAAAAAATACTTATATAAATATAATGATTGAGGATATTAATCACAACTTCTTTTAAAACAGCATTATTTCAGTAGAATTATATTAAATAATGCTTCTATAGTAACAAAACTTTCAGCTCTGTGAACGGATGTATCAGTTCAAGGCGCATATTTTCTCATGGTATAATCTTAATCGACGTCTATATTAAACTAAGATTATTTTTAAAGTATACAAATTAAACTCTTTATTTCTCTTTTACATTTTCTGCACATAGTTTTTTAACTATTACGCTGTTGCATTTTTACAACTAATTTGCATATTTTTAGCTAGAGTTTCGTGTATAATAAATTCCGTTGCTTTTGAATAATTAGTTGTAATCGAAATGATTATTTGTCGATTTACAGCGTGCATCAGGCTAAAGGATAATCCTTCATTTAATAATTTATAATCTAATTCTGTAATAAAAATATTAAATATTCAAAGAATATTACGATAAGTGGAGCACTAACCGGCATTCTTTCCCATTTCCCATCATCACGGGCTGTCATAGTTTTTCCCCCGCGGAGTTCTTATTGAGATGAGGGAAGGAAAGGTTGTGAAAAATGTACGCGTGTTGTTGTTTCCCCTCTCGCTGATTTCTTCTATATTATTGGATTTGTAAATATATTCATTTTGTAAGTAGTTATATATTTCGTCTAGTATAGACGTGTATTTCAAACATTCTTTTCTAAATAAATCTGAGAGATGGAGTGCCTATTTGAAGCAAGGTGTCAGTTATTACTTACCTACCATAAGTAGTATAGGATAAGATTTGCAATCCTTTTGAAAATTGAAAAAAAATGACAGATTTACACGTTTCAGACACAGGAGATTCCGGAAAACATATATATATATATTTAAATTGTCGTCTGTGTATCTGTGTGTGTGTGTATTTGTCTGTGTGTTCGTCCGTCTGTCTGTCTATAAAAGCTCTATCTTCCGAACAAATTGAGAGAAAGACTTAAAATTTGGTATATACTTATTATGTAATAATGGAAAAAAGAACATTGAATATCAGTAACCTAGTTAGGAACTTTTTTTTCGGACTTTCGAAATAATCGTTCTGATGAAAGGTACATAAAAATTTTCGAATTTTTTTTATTCTCAATAATGGCTGTAAAAGACAATAAAAAATATAAATTTTGCATAAAGAATGAAATTTATCGAATAATTAATTTTTGAGATAGATATAATCCTACATTCCATACTCTTTGATTTTTCATGACCGTGTATTTCATTCAAATTTCAATTAAAATATATTTTTCAATTGAAAATGAGACACTTCATTCCAGTCAGTAAACTTTTAGTTAATAATTTATGGTTTTTGCAATTATTAGAATGTTTCTTTTACTATTTGAATATTATGTCAACCAAAACATTACTGCCAAACTATAAGATTAAATCAAACTATAAGATTTAAATGCCAACAATGGCTTACTGTAAATGTCACATACACTTGCCATTAAAAACGTTGCATGTGTTTTTAAGTCATAACGCATTTTTAATTTGACATTTAATTTGAAATTTTTACTAATATTTTACTAATTTATATATTTTTCCATTATTTAAAAGAAAAATTTTCCAATTTGTATAATTTATGATTAGTTTGGCGATTTATATGATTTGCCGAAATGTGTCGATGGGATCATCAAATAACCACATGATCATCAAGTAACCATGGGGGTCACCTGCTATTCCTTAATCGAGCATCAAAAATTTTGAAACATATGTTAAAATTTTATTTTGGAAATACAATGCATTTTATAAATAGTTTACACGTGTTTTATTTTTATATTTTATAGTACGCATATTCATGATGTGTAAGTTTTACGGTGGCTCCCAATGACTAGTTATAATTGGGAATCCTATATTTAGAAAATAACTGTCAAACTTCCATAAATATAAAAAAATGTGCATTGTTATCGGAAGCATTAATATTTGTACAATTTTTATACTAAAACATGAAAGAGAAAGTGATTACAAAATTACATCTTTAGATACAAAATCCAAGTTTAAAACCAAGTTAACCAAGTAAATACAAATGAGTATTACATGCAAATATATGTGTGTTTGAGATAGAGGGTGATCGTTCCTTCAATGTTAATAAGGTATTGTTGTGCACAAGAATTTTAAATAGCCTTTCGAGATATTTTTTAAAAATTTCATAATATGAACTCGCTACACATACATGTTTTGAATCAGGGGTGTGCGAAAAGAATACTGCTCCTGGGGCAAAGTTTCAATCTGGCACCCCCGCTTTATCCATATCTTTTTATTGCGACAGACCAAAAATGACGTTGGGCGTATAAATTTGGCGCCCCCTAGATTTCCGCACACGGGGCGACCGTAGCCCCTATTTTCGCGCGGCGCTGTTTCGAATAACATGTTGTTGATTTAGGCAAAATATTTCTATGTAATTTATTTCCAATAAAAGTCTGTAAGATACTGTATTTCTGGCACAGTATAGTGTCTGAGATCTTTTGTGTGACGCTGTAATAACTATTCTCACTTTCTATTATACAGGAAGTAATTTGAAATAAGCCCAAGCAACGTATATCAATTTCATTATATATGAAATATTTTAATATGATTGAAATAGCATAATTAAAACATTAGTTTTTCTTAAAACGCGCCTTAAACAATGTTTCTAAGTACATAATTATGTGACGTAATTCTTTTTTATGACTCTGTAAATGAATAATAAACATTTTCTTTGCTCCACATATTGCACAGAATGTATATTTTAGTATTTTTCAGTATATACATATCAATTTTATCCTGTTTGAAAGGTTGTAACACCATTAAAATGCACTTGAAGCGATTTTCCCATTGACCGTAATATAACGGAATACTTTTGATTATCGCTGTAATCAAACTATAGATACGATTTTTATAAAGTTTGAAATGACTCGACAAACTTATGGAACTATTACATGATTTAAATTTCAAACGATTCGGTTGGGTAGTTTTTGCTCTGTTGTATGCAGATAGATGGGTAGAGAGACGGATGGACGGACTGAACGATGACCATAGGAGCTACAAATTTACATGATTATGCACGCACCTAAAAATACAGGATTATCACAATAAAATTAGAAAATATAATTTTAGAAATGAAATAAAACTTGCTGAAAAAATTGCAATAATTTTTAAACAATTTAAATTTATTTGAATCATAGTATAAGAGAAAAGTATAGATCTTTTGGATAAAATTACGCTAACTATTTAGAGATAAATTCGTCTTCGCTGTTGAATTTAAATATACGGAAAGATCTGATAAATTCATACCTACATAAAGTTATTAATATCATTCATTTTGACAGAAACAATTTTTCTGCTGGTGAAAGGTGACAAATGTCTACAGAGTCAATGGCTCCGTAACAACTGTAATTTCACGTGAAATATTTTATGGGAATATCATATAAATGAAGTTTAAGCTTTTATATTTACTACCTATTAGTTCTTTGGTTAGTTTATTTATTTTATGATAAATCGTTTCAATTCGGAAATCATTTACATCAAATGTTATTATATAATGGCTAGATTTTTTTCCGATTGCTATTTATTTTCATACACATACACACACACGTATATATATACATATTAAAAATTGCAGAATACTATCAGAATCTAAGAATACTAGCTATTTTCCAAATTTAAAGAGGAATTTATAAAAATAAATTTTTATTAACTACCCATATTTTTCGGAAACATTTCAGAGTAGCTTTTGCAGTGTAATATAGTTGAAAGGAAAAATAATAAACCTGTGGGACTAAATTCCGTAAAATATTTACAGATAATTTCGTTCAAAACTTTTCTAAGTATCATTTTAGGAAATCTGATTTACTTTTATGTTTTTCTTATGCACTTTCAGTTACGTAATGCTCCTTCAATTTCAAATAGACATGTTCCAACAATAATAATTACAAAAAATACAAGAATATAAAATTAGAATGTATATTGTTAGGAAAAGTATAAAGCTTGCGGAAAAAATTGCGATAATATTTAAACAATTTAAATTTACTTGAATCATAATATGAGAGAAAAGCATAGATCTAGTGGCACACAATTACGCAAAATAATTAGAGATAAATTCGCTTTCACTATTGAGGGTAAATGTTCTGTAAGTTCTGTTAAACTCACACTACACTCACACGTACATAAAGTTATTAATATTATTCCTTTTCACAGAAACAATTTTTCTGCCGGTGAAAGATGACAAATGTCAACAGAGTCAATGGCCTCAATAACTGTAATTTAACGTGAAATATTTTATTGGGATGTCATTCATATAAAGTTTAATATTTTATATTTACTACCTTTTAGTTCTTCTTTTAGTTTATTTATTTTATGAGGAATCGTTTCAAATCCGAAAGCATTTACATGTTTATATAATTTAAATGTTATTATATAACAAATAGAATTTATTTCGATTGCTATTTATTTTATTACATAAGTATATAATTATATATATATAGGTAGATATATTTCCAATTTTATAACGCAAATGTTAAATAAATTTTCATGCGATTTTTTACACATTTTAGGAGTGAATATATATATATATATATATATATATATACACTATATTGCCATTGATTATGGGACACTTGCGATTTTAGACATTTTACTAAATATCTAGAAAAATACATGAGGAATCATCTCGAAACTCTTAGTGTATAAATATAATAGTATACATCATACATCTCCGTGAAGATTTTTTACCGAAACTCCATAGGGGACCGTCAACAAATTAAAAAAGAATGCATATCTTTTGAATAACCCTGTCAAAACTAATGTAGCAAAAGCGCTCAAACTCTAGATTATGATTGAATGCCTTATTGTAATACACTGTGTTCATTTTTATGCAAATAGCATGCATACTCGCAGAGTAATTAAGGTTTTTATAAAAATGGGTTAAGTAATGGTAAAAGTTTTTCCCCTTATAATTTTCAGAGTTCTTAATATAAAATAATATTTTTTTCAGAAAATATGACAAACTACATTGCACACAGAACCCTGTAATCAGAATTAAAAAATAATAAAAATTATATGACAAATGAGTAGGTTTACTAAATAATTTTTTACTGCGCATGCGTCAAAGATATCAAAATTCCATTTGCATATTATGTTAGCTAAATGTATAGAGCAACTTTTGTAAAAGTCTCAAAATTATGGCTTGAAAATTCTGAAAGTAATCGTCTATAGAAAAAGGACCAAATCCGTTGTTTTCAAAATGAAGCAAAAAAATGAGGGATTTTATCCAAAAGTAGTCGTAACATCCCGTATTGTGTATTCTATATTGACACTAATCAATGAATATATGGATACAATCCCTCTTGTTTTTGCTTCATTTTGAGAATGACGGATTTTCAACTTATTCAATTGACGATTATTTTCAGAATTTTCAAGTTATGATTTTGAGACTTTCACAAAAGTTGCTCTATACATTTAGCTAACATAATATGCAAATGAAATTTTGATATCGTTGACGCATGCGCAGTAAAAAATTATTTAGTAAACCAACTCATTTTGTATACAATTTTCATTATTTTTTAATTCTGATTACAGGGTACTGTGTGCAATGTTGTTTGTCATATTTTCTGAAAAAAATATTATTTTATATTAAGAACTCTGAAAATTATAAGGAAAAAACTTGGAAAAATTTGGGACCATTTTTATAAAAACCTTAATTACTCTGCGAGTATGCATGCTATTTGCATAAAAATTAACACAGTGTATTACAATAAGGCATTCAATCATAATCTAGAGTTTGAGCGCTTTTGCTACATTAGTTTTGACAGGGTTATTCAAAAGACATTCATTCTTTTTTAATTTGTTGACGGTCCCCTATGGAGTTTCGGTAAAAAATCTTCAGGTAGATGTATGACGTATACTATTATATTAATACACTAAGAGTTTCGAGATGATTCCTCATGTATTTTTCTAGATATTTAGTAAAATGTCTAAAATCGCAAGTGTCCAATAATCAATGGCAATATACTGTATATATATATATATATATATATATTAATTTTAAAAACTAATAATCATATTATCTGTTCTAAGAAATGAAAAACATTTGTGTATATCTGCCTCTCTATGGGTGATGTCGAGGAATACCTGCCACGCATATTTAAATGCGGTCAGTGCAGACGTCAAAAATTTTTACACATGTTTAGAAATCTTTGTAACTGATAAAAAAAATTCCGATGCAAAGAGCTGTATATTATTATGCTAAAAGATCCGACGTAATAACAAAGCGAGAGATCAGAGACAGTTCTTTTACAACCAAATAATATTTTTTCACTATTTTTCACGCGATCTTTAAAACTGTTACTTTTGTAACTTATAAAAATTCCAAAAATTTCGAAGAATCAAAACTGTTTTATTTAAATTATTAAATGATCCGATTTGAAAAAGTCCTCTTTCGAACCTTTTCCATTAATTATTAATGTTCTTTCACTAATTTTTTGTTACATGTTACGGAAAAAATATATTTACAACTCTTAAGGACTTTTTTTAAGACTTGGACTGTGAGGATTTTTTATATTCTTCTAATACAATGTCCATTTCACGTCCCTCACTTTTATCGGCACGTTTCAAAAATTCATATCGTTCAGGAAAATTAAAATAAGAAGAAAATAAATTACCTAATTTATTTTTCCAACGATGCAATTCGTTTCAATCTTAACTCTTTGAAAAGTATATGCATTTTGCAGAAGTCATTTTAGGCGAATCTTGGTTTCTCCCATAATTTTCTATGTGAAAAAAAGAGTGAAAGGAAAAACGCTGTTTTTTTTAATCTAAATATCAGCATTTTAGCACGAAAATTAACCACAGACATCGAACAAATCATATTTATTTTAAAGTTTATAATAAATCTCATTTTCCTTAATGTATAAATGTATTCGATTTTACTAAAACAAAATCGCTTCTTACTAGTCATTACTTAAGCATTTGTTTAAAAATATAAAATCCTGCAACACTTATACCAGTTCCACTAAAAGCTATTATCCCTAGCCCGAGCATCGCTTTACGGGTGTTAGTTAGTAAAAATAAAACTTATTAAATGAAAGATTTTCTGTTATATAAAATGAAAAACCCATACATTGTTAATATAAACAGAACATTTATGCCTTATAAAATCATTTTAAGCTGAATAAATATCTTAGATGTATTTTTAGATATTTTGTATGATACGCGAAGAAAAAAAAACTTCTGCAGTACATAATATTTAGACAACATCAACAACAACAAATAAATTACACTATGCGAGTCTGTTTTTTACGGTAGTATCTTAATGCACATATTATACTGACAAATTATTTAAGAATAAATAAATAGCAATATAAAAAATTAAATTGATCGAAGTTTTCTAATATTTTATATATTATTTTTTTATGAAAATTTTCAGAACTCTTAGTTGACTGCGTGCTTTCGGTTGAAATACAATGTATTTTAAATTTGAAAAAAAAAATGATATTACTTTTATAAAGAGAAAACGTGACTTTGAAGATTATTTCGGGAAAAATGACTTTAATAATAAGAATTAAAAAATCTTCCTTAAACACCATCTAAATTTTTAAAATGCACTCGGTCGTTTGAAAGATCTGACTTGTTTATCATCATGCGCAAGGAATTCATGCTTCTATTATGAGAACATTAAAAAGATTGAAATAAAAAATAAGCGGAAAAGGCATAAGCTGAAGAAACAGCCAATAGGAAAATAGATCTCAACAGCTAATCACAGAGCAATCACGAAAGAGTATACTCAAAACAAAAAAAACACAGAGTAAAAAAGGATTATGGAAACAAACATGAAAAATATGAAAATAAAATAAATTTTATTTTTTTATTAAATTATATTAAAATGAAAATACACGTATATATCAAAATATAAGAGCACATAAAATGGAAAAATATGTATATCAGATGAATAATAATGAATAAAAATATTAATTACGGTGAAAAATCAAAATAAAAAAAACAAAATATGGTAGCATTGAAAAGATTTTTCCAAACTGCAGAAAGCATTGTGGAATCATTTTTTTTTTCAATTTTCTTTCTTTATTAGCCTTCTACTCTGTAATCTTTACTTTTGATTATACTCTTCTATGATTGGCTTGTGATTGGCTTTTGAGTTATGCTTTCCTCTTGGCTTTTGGATTCCATTTTCCTATTGGCTGTGTCTTCAACTTGTTTCCTTTTCCCTTCTCTTTCCTTTCAATCTTGCTGCTACATTCATAGTAGAAGTTGTCTTTTTTGCACCTCGAGAAGAAAGACTCGGCCTAGCTCTTTTAAAAATTGTTGATGGTTTTTTAGAAAGATCTTTTAATTCTTAATGATTCAAATCCGTTTCAATTTAATTTATTAGACTTTGATAATATTTAATGACTTCAAATATGAATCATCTTTAAAATTTTCAGATATTAACGCATAAAAATTTATGCAGTAACAAACATAATTCATTTTTACTTAAGAAGCTATTCATTCGTTTACGTTAATTATTAATTACGTTAATTATTACGCCATTAATTCGTATTGCGTTATTTTTACAATTTTAACTAACATAATAGTTTTTGATTCATTATTAATACGAATATACTTTGAATTAGACTATAATTTAAACATAGGATTATAAAGTAATATCTACCAGTATGTTATACTATTAACATTTTTAATATATCATAATTAATTTTCAGATATGAAAATAGTTACAAGTTAATTTTTCATTATTTCGAAAATAAATGTTTTGTAAGGCTACAGTGATGCGATATATGACATATTTATTCATTCTGAATTATGCCAAATTTATTAATATTATTTTTTTATAATTTAATAGACTATTGCTAACCTTCTCATTCCTGAGACAAATATTTCGACGGATCACATAGACTATTTTAAAATTACTATTCAACATCTTGAAAAATGTATCATTTTATATGTCAATTCTTAAGATATGCACACATTTATTAAAAAGGCCTAAAAGAAATTTTAACAATTCTAAAAGAATTTAAATGAATTTAAAGGGTGTTGTTTAGTGTCGTCTCCAGGTGGGATCAAGACTGAAGAGATTAACTACTAAGATTTTTTTGTTTTAAATTTTGTTTTGCTTTTGTTTTTGTTAACATTGGATAATAATATTTAAATTTTCTTTTGCGTTTATCATGAATTTTTTGTAAAAACAACGAAACACATCATTAAGAAAAAGGTCTCGCTGAATAAAGAATATATTATTTCAATATATAAAGAACTTTTTGAATATTTATTCTTCACGGCATGGAGTAAAACATCGAATATGAAGTATGAGAGAAATTGTAGCTATTTTCTATTGTGCATCTCTAGACGGCATTGTGGCAATTTTATTTACGAGAACACTGTCCATCGTTTTGCTTTCATATGTCTTCTTCATTAGAGTTCTGTTTGTATTATTTTGTAGATATGTCATTTTGCTAAGACCAGCGAATTTTTAAGGTTAAATAGTTTTTGCATACAGTCATTAATATGCATCTACAGTAGATTGGAGTTGATGCCAAGGACACTACACAAATTAAGAAAAGATAATCACAAACTAATGTAATACGTATGGAAGCGATGGGTACAAATAAATTGCTCGCATTTTATATTTTAAAATAATATTTTTTTCTATAGGCTATCTCACATCATAATCCAATACTGTGTGTTTGTACTTTTTGTGTTTGGTTATAGTATTTTTTATATGAGGGCACATTCACTTCTAGAATAGATTCGAATAGGTTTTGAAAAAAAAAAGAAAAACCTGTTTTGTGCATCTAATGCGCACGCGTAAATGCAACAAAAAACTACGTCTGCATTTAGCAGACATAATTTCATTATCAAGTTGTGTGTGCAATAAATTAATAAAACAAATATTTCATTTTGTTTATGCAATAAAAATTTAATTTGTTACAAAAATATTATTTTCTTATATTTATATATATTTTTCTTTTCTTTTTCTATGTTTAGATTGTTTTGACCGTTAATTTGTCTGACATAGCGCGACAGAATGTAATTAATTTAGTTACGAATTTTGGTATACTTCTATATAGTATTTGTAATTATCTTTGAATCAAGGTTCAGTTTGCTTCTAGCCGTCCTGCAGTGAAGATCTGTGAAGTCTTTGTGTGTTGAGACTTGGATCTCTGCGATTAGACATTGTATGCTCTGTATTGAACTTAATAGTTCTGACGTGGAATTTTCTGTGCTTTGATTTTATTGGAAGAATATCTGATTTTATTTGATGAATTGCTGAATTTTTGTGTTTTACTGAAAACATCTGTGTTTCCGTCGAGCTGTTCATTCTAAGTAAACGCAATTTTTAATAAACTCTGTAGCATCAATCTTAAAAGAACTCCGAACACAAAACAATATAAAATGACCTTATTTCGTGATTTACACTCATCAAATAACATAGTATTAGGAAAGATACTAGATGAGATAGTAAGTTACCAATGGGAAAAAAGGTTTTTCTGTCATTTATAATTATTAAAAGAATTCTTCAGATTATATAAACACTGAATATTAAAACAGTTTTATAAACGCTAGATATTTAAACAGCTTTAAAAAAGCTAAATATTAAAACAGATTCTTAAACACTAGCTTTTAAATAGGTTTTGGGCTATTATAATGATAATAAACTGTCAAGAGTTACCATTACTTACGTACAGAAGGTTCCGTACAATAAATATGCTAATTAGTAACTGGATTATAAAAATTGTTTCTAAAAGAATAATAAATCTTTGTAAAAAAACTATACAAATTAATATTGGATATATATATATATTATTAAATTACCAATTAATATACCGTGAATTTTCAAAGAGATTTGAAGATTAAATAGTGCCAAATATTGCTATTTTGTACGACTCTAATTTAATCTTTTCCTAATGTGTTTATGATGAACTTTATTCGGTTCTCAGATTAAACTTAATTAGAAATTTCATAAAATTGAATTCAGTGTAATAATAATGTTATACTTTTACAGTGTGCTTAAAACAAAACTACTCTCCAAATTATGAACTTGGCATTGTGCTATGCATGCTTTTGAAAAAAGTGGCAAAGGTGCAACGCCGATTCACGGTCCGTACCACATTTTTCCAGATAGATTTTTAATTAACCTTTAAAAACATGAGTGGCGTATTGAGAGAGCCAATCAAAGAAAAAAAGAGGTGAATGCAATAGCATTTCTCTGCTTAATTCTAATTAAATTGGGCTGTTTTAACAGTTTTATGTTTATAGCTTTTACACTATTACTGGGTATTGCATTATACAACTGTATCATTAATGGCTGTTATCCAAGCTTTTAAAAGCAGATGACGCAAAGAGTATGTTGAAAGCATCTTATGTGTGTAAACCATCTCTTTCTTTAACAGTTAATCCCTCGGCTAATTATCAACTGTGACGTATTGAAAAAAGTTCCAGGATGACGATTGGCAAACTTTTGTATTTACAGCTACATACCAAAGAAAATTCAGAATACATAAGATAATTAGAAGTAACGTTTTAAAATGAGAGGACACACTTTGCGTTCGGTCCGAAAACTTGTTAAAGCTGCGCGTGGGATGGGCCTGTGTTTGAAATTTCTGACGAATGTCGGATAAATGTGGGGCCGTAAACGGGCTTCACTCTAAAGGGACAGTCCTTCGTCCCGGCTGACGGTTCACATCTGCTCTTCTCAGAGTCGAAGCCAAAAAAAAAAAAATTTTCGGCCTCAGTTGCAATTGCATATATCCAAAACAAATTCGTTTGATGAACACCGATCTTTGAGAGAAGTAAACAGACAACTCAGGTACTGTAGAGTTATTATATTCAAACTGTCTAAAATTAAGTTCTTAGCCTGAAATATGATTTTCATTCGTCAGTTCGAAAGGTCTCAATTGAAATTTATTGCGTGTATAGTTGGGAAGTTGAAGATTTTATTATATACAAAATGCATTGGTCTTGTATCAGAGGGGGGGGGGGATCTATTAAGGTATAACATCTGCTTTTCTTGACAATGTGCTAATGATTAAACCCAGAACGTTACACATTTTTTTTTTAATCATTACCAATATTCGTTTTATAATTATCGTTTTTATAGATACTTCGATCTCTTCTCAACGCCTTTGTTGAATACCCACAAATCGAAATTCTGTGTAACGATACAATAAGATTTTTATTTTCAAAAACTATATGACCTAAGTGATCATTATAATTTTCGAGAAAGATTTAAATTAATGTGTACTACACCTATTTTTTCGTAATTTTAGTATTAAAAATTCGAATATAGATTGGGGGGGGGGGCATATTTTTGAATTTCATTTTTGACGATATCTCGAAAAAATAAAACCTAAAATTAAAGGAAATGTATTTTTGAGTTCTGCATTAGGAAAGCTTTCACACGATATGCAAAGGGAAGATTTTTTTCAATTAATTTAATTAGTCCCTATACATTTATTCAAATGTTATTTGTAAAAATAGGTAATAATCGTAAATATGTGAGTCAATAGTGTTTATTACTTCAGCCAATGTGAACTTTCTACGTCCTACAGTTTCGGATAAAACTGGCTATGACAGAAAGACGCAGAAGTGATCTTATAATGGTTACGTTTTCATTTTTACTTACGGAACTCTAATAACAATAATAAATGTTTCAACAAAAGTCATACTGACATTATTTACGCTAACTCCACGTTGATCTGAATTAGCGCCGACTAAAATTTCTAATATAAACTTTTTTCTTTTAAATATGCGTTCACCAAGTTCTATTTTTCTATAACGAAATCAAAAACAAAAATAAACAAAATTAGATGAAGCTATTTATTTATTTGTTTTAATCCAAATAAATAATTTTATTCAATCATATACAGAAATAACACAAATTTTCCATAGAAGTTTTACGCATTTGAAATTATGGGATTCAAAATCGCACTAGTGTCGAAGGCGCAGGGTGAGAAAGTGATGTATTTCGTAAAATTATCTTGTAGCCACTGACAGTTGAGAATGTCATTTGAAAAAATATAAAGCGGCAAACAAAATAAAAAATTCACTCTATGGGAAAATTATTTTTATTAGAAATTATCAGACACATTTATTGAATTTTACAGCGGTACATTCATTATTTCTATTGGTGTATTCTTTCGAAAATTATATATTGTTCTGTTCAGATTCCTCATTTTTAAAACATTCTATTAGTTTTCCAAAATATAATATTGTGTTACAGCTTATAAACAAAAAGTATGACAAAAAGCGGCAAGATCATAATAGTTAATCAAAATAAAAATAATGAAATATATTTTGCAATTATAAAAGCAATTTTTTTTCAATTATGAAGCTATGATAAAAATGGTTAAAAAAAATTCACTAGCTAAATAAAAGTCTGTAAATTGGCATGACAAATTTATTGTTACTAACAAGGTTACGCGGCAGCAGTAATTACGTAAGAGTAGATGGATGAACATAAAAATAATTCATAGTATAAATAACCTGAACTTTGAATAAACTCTACTTTATATAAACTAATTAAAGATTCATCATTAAACTCCATTTAAGTTTTCAAAGCACGATAAATTAAAGTTGATACATGTGAACATGTTCAGTAAAGATTATGAAAATTTTTGCATGTGAAAATGTCATAAGAAGTAGTAAAATAGTTTTTTTTTTAAATGTTTATTATTATAATAAAATTAAAACATTAAATTTGTACCATAAAGTATTATAAAACTACGGACTACTTTTAAAAATTGCTGTTATTTGTAAATTTAGAAAAAATATACTACAAACAACATGCAAATGGAATAGGCTACTAAAAATTCGCCAAATTTATATTTAAAAATAGTTCTAATTAAGCTTTAAATTTTTGATTTATAAGACAATCTTCCTTCATAAAAGTATAACAATATATTTTATGGGGCATAAATAATGGAATATGAGAAGACATATGAATGGGAGAAGAGTATAAACGTTTTATGGATCTATCAAAAGATAAAAAATTGCCAAGCTATATTTCATCCGTTATCATTACACACGTAGCTATGGGATATGAACATTAGAACTCCGAAATAAATTAGATTTTGTGAGAATGATAGTTGTTAATATGTTTCTTGTTGAGTACGGTCTTTTTTCCGAAAATGAACCGAATTATCGTAGTTTATATCAAATAGTGGGGAAAGTTATTGCACAATGTTATAAAAAGACATTTACTTTTATTGTCTCGTAAAGCATTTATAATTCCTTACCAAAAAAGAAATATATGTGATAACTTTATTTAAAAGAAACAGTAATAAATTTGGACAACATTTAAATATATAAACAAGATATTTAATTTATTATATGTTTTCCACATCACATAAATTATGGGGATAAAAAGAATTTTCAAAAGTAATGTAAAAGTGACAAGAGTATTTTTTTTAGTATAAAGTGTTAGCAACAAAACAATATAAGCAGAAAATGGTAGTATTGTCTATGTGGTTTTCGATTGTTATATTTTGTATTGATTACTTCAACCAAAAATTACAGGAAAACATTTTTTTTTTTCAAAACTGCCCTGATATCGGTGAGAAATATTTTACCATTTTATTGGAAATGTTTCCAATGTAAAGTCAATAATTCTATTATATTACCATTTCATTAAAAACATTAGCAATTTCAATCCAAAATTTACTTCTAACGGGCGGTTCATTTAATTATTTCCGATACGAAGTCCTTACGTAATTAATGTCGGCGCTTCATTAGATGCATTTCTGTTAAATGTAATGTTGCTGGAGTATTTAACAGCAAAATGATCAATAAAATCAATTTTCTTTAACTGCTAAAAAATAGTTAGCGATCGTTTCATGTACATAAATAAAATTTTTATCGGAAAAAATAACATAGAGACTGTTACTATGTTAGCAAATATTGCCATTTTTTTCACAACCATATATTTGAAGATTTAAGAATTTAGTGTTAGTTTTAGTAGTCTCAAATGCATTATAAAGTTGTTAAAAATATTACAAAGCACCGGATTCATTAGGAGAATATAGCACCTAATAATGATTTTTAATATCCCTTAGCAAAAAATGGCATAGGATTTTTTATGGAAACACATGGTTTTATATGGAAAATCGTAAACAAATTATGTCATTATATGTAAACATATTGTATTGATATGGTAAACATTCATCGCTCTATGGTACTGCAGATCAATGTCTATGGTACAGTTATAGGATTATGATATATACCATACATTTTATGGTATCCAGAGAAATGTGTATAGTAAAGTTATAGGATAATGATATACACCATACATGATATGGTATTCCATAGCCTGGTGTATGGTAAAACTATAGGGAAATGAAACTCACCATAGATTCAATGGTGTTTCATAGCATGATGGATAGAAAATGATACATAATGGTTTGCACCATAAATTGTGTATCGTATTTCAAAGCATGGTGTATGGTAAAATCTTAATGCCTTTTGAAGTTTATAATATATTAGATTTTGTGTAACTATAATATAAAATTACTCGGTTGTGGTCATCTCAAAACTTTCCACTATCTTGAATATAGTATCTTATGCACTTCAAAAAAATTGAATCATAGCAACACCACTGGTTAGATAGTTTAAACCAAAATATATTTAGGAACAACTTATGTTAACTTATAACCAGTCTAATGAAAATCCCTTGATCTCAAATTAATATAACATAAAATAACATATTATTTTGTTCTTATATAATTCATATATATGAGTGTGTAAATGCTTTAAAAATAAAAAAAAATCTTGAGAAAAATAAATTATTCAATAAAAATATATAATTGACATATTTCCTATAAAATTCTAACAGCGATTAAAGGAGTCAGGGACACACATAAAAAATACTGCATTAAAAATGTATCTGATTTTTTATGCTTATAATGACATTTTTAAAAATCATATTTAGAAAAGGAAATATTATGTGGGTTTTTTTTTTTTTTTTTTTTTTTTTTTTTCGGTTTCAGCATCTAGCTTTTAAGCTTTGATTGTCATGGATAAGACTTCTTGTATGAGTTTTTCTTCATGATGGGTTTTTACAATTTCTCACATTTAAATAGTTAAAACTCAAGAACCGTTAAACATAAATGCTTTAAAATTCGAACATGCCTTTTTTAATTGCTTTACTTTAATTTGATTCAGCAAATTTGAAAAAATATTTATTTTTGAAAGTATTATTTTTTTTTTCAAACTTTTACTTTAAATAATTTTTTTTTATTAATATTTTTAAAAAGGCTGAATCAAAATTAAAATGTAGGTGTTTCTGTTTATTTAATTGCTAAAAAACTAAAATTCCACAATTATTACATTGAGTTACAATAATTTTTAATTTGCCTCCACTTTTTTTAAAATAAATTTTAAATTTAAAAAAATTAGAGGAGTTTTATCATGTGATTTTGTTTTAAAATGGTATGTTTAATATCACAAAAAATTGCGAAATTTTAACTCAATAAAGGATTTTTTAATGTGTCCCGGACCCCCTCAAAATAAACAAATTGTCAAAAATAGCTTATAATTTTTTAAAGAAAATCTTTTTGAATTTATTTTAAAAAGGACTTACAAATATTTGAATCACCAAAAGAAGTTTTGAAATATCTTTTGAAAATATGCACAATAAAATATTAATACATATATATTAATATAGTATATTATAATATATTAATTAAATAATAAACTTATTAGTACAAAAAAAAGTTTCATAATTAATTCACGTTATTTTATAATTTTAAAGTCATTTTATATGGAACAACAAGAATTTTTATTTTATTTAAAAGTTAAAAATTATTAAAAAGATTAAAAATTATTTTACGATCTATAAAAATATCAAAAAATCTACCAATATTTTTATCGACCTCAAATTATGATAATATATGAAATAATAGTGTTATTATTTTGTTCTTATGTATTTCATATATGTGAATAGAGTCTATGCGTTATATATAAAAAAAAATCCTATGGAAGAAATAAAATGATTTAACAAAAATATATATTTGATGACATATTTCCTATAAAATTCTAACAGCAATTAAAGAAGTTTATAATTACAAACTTCTGTAATTACAAACACATTCTTAAAAAAAAAAAAAAAAAAAAAAAAAAAAAAAAAAACTGCGTTAATTTTTTTTCTTATGCTTATAATGACGTTTAAATAATGTTTTCTATTATAATTCGAAGAGACAATAGTCAGATAATAGTAGTATTTTTTAGTTTTGGTATTTATATTCATTTTATATGCAACGACAAAGTTTTTATTTTATTTTATTTAAACGTTAATAATTATTGAAAAGATTAAAAATCATTTTACAATGTATAAAATATTGAAAAATCTTTTAATCTTTTTGGTATTAAAATTTAAAAGAAAGATTCAAAATTTCCATAAAAATTATCTAAAAAATAGTAATATATATATTTTTTTTACTTTAAAATTAAAATATGCTCGTAAGTAAAGAATTAATATAATACATTAATATAATCATTAAAAATATATTATATACTAAGCTATCAAATGATTTCTTATTCTTATTAAAAATTTTTTTTTTTCGACTTTCTATTTTTTAAAATTAATTTTAATAAACAGAAAATAGTTTTTTCTTTAATTAATTGGATATAATATTTAATAATATAATATAATATAATATAATATAATATAATAATAATATAATAAATATAATATAATAATAATATAATATAATATAATATAATATAATAATAATATAATAAATATAATATAATAATAATATAATAAATGTAATATAATAATAATATTTGCTAAGATATTTACTCCATTAATTAAAATAATAAATTAACTTATAAATACATGTCTATAAAACAATTTATAAAAAACCCCTTTAAAACTACCTTCTTTTGTCAACCATTAACTTACAACGACAAATAATGATGATTTAGCGAAACGCTTTATTCATAACGTTTTATAAGCAGAGCCCATCACCCCCGCATGGCCGAATGGTTAGGACGCTCGTCTCCCTTCCCTACCGTCCGTGGATCAGATCCCACTGCTTCCGAAGGTCGAAGTACATTAGTAAGCTTAATTCTCCGTATTCTTAAAAGATGGCGCCACCAAAGTTGATATCATTATTATTTTTTAATATATAGTACCATAAAGAATTACCATACACTTAACGTTTATATGGTTTTTCATAAGAATTATCATACACTTAACATATGTACCATACATATGGTTTTCCATAGAATCACTTTTACCATAGGCAAAAAACCATATGATTGCATTTATGGGGGTTTTTATGGTAATTCTATGCCTTTTTTTGCTAAGGGATACCATGCCATTTACAAATTATTAATTTTTCTGTAAGTTTTATAAAAGTTTTTAACAGATTTTTAGTGCTTTTCATTCAGCATTTAAAAAAATATCAAAAGAAGAATGCAATAAACTGACATCTTTGTTAAATTTCTCAGCGATGCTTACATGTGACTACAACTATATTTTAAGAGCAATATTTTCCTTATTTAATTGCATCATTTTGCGATTTGGTAAGGATAAAAACATGACTTTTAAATAGTGGTAGTCAAAAGTAAGCATCTTTACATACCATTTATTTATATATCACCTGGAGAAAAAAGAAAAGTAAAGAAAGACAATTGTATAAGAAATCACAAATTTAAAAAGTTTATTATTATTTCAATTTGAAGAAGCCAAAATTGCACTTTGAAAACGAGGATTTAAAGAATATGCCTGTGTAAAAAATTTATTTTAATACAAGTACTTTTTAATGAGATTGTTATACTTCTTTGATTTAAATACACCAAGAATTTTGAAGTCTAAAATGTAATTTTCTAATACATTTTTAATTTATTTTCATTTGCAATAGTTTTAATTTAATAAAACATTCTTCTGCCATTAGATGGATGTATTACATGCATTGCTAATGATTCGGTATAGATATGAGTGTAATATAGTATTGTGTTGTTTGAAAATGTAAACATATAGATCTTATGTAATCAATATTATGTGATGTATAGGTATTACAGATATCATTGAGTGATGATACAACTGGTCGAAAAAATTAGTCTGATCTAATATGCTAATTTTCTCAAGAGTAATTTTTAAAAGAGATTTTTAATTTTCATGATCCTGTAAAGTAATTTATAAAAAGTATCTTAAAATAGTAAACCATTTATTTATTTACGTATGTTTGAACCATATATACCGGATGAAAAAACATAGAAAATTTTTTGTTACTAATCTTATTTAACTTTTTTTCATGGACGGTATTTTAAGAACTATGATTTTTTTAGAGAGAAACTACATACATTCCATGTGTGATTTGTCAAATTGCTTTCTAACTATGATATTTAATTTTTGGTGACAGCTTTTGATAACTGCAGTGGTATATGAAATTAAAATATGACAAGATACAGGAAACTATAATTAATTTTCTCGCCCTTATTTTTCTTAAAGGTATATGTATATAGTTTTATTTTTTTTGGAAGAATATATCCCTTATCACCATATTTAAAAGTAATTTTCTCAAATTTAAAACTCAAATTTAAAAGCACGAATAACTTCAATATTTAATTTTCAAACTTTCAGAATATAACATTTTTTTTTAATTTTCTTCAAGTAACAATTCTTTTATATTAAAAGTCAATATTTATAGTCATAGTATCTATTTTGTACAATCTTTATTTTTATTAAATATTTCTTTTTATTTCGTTTCTCATGTTTTTTTTTTTTTTTTTTTTTTTTTTTTTTTTTTTTTTTTTAATAAGTCGTATAAAAATATTTTCATCATCAAGTCATAATTTGTTCAAGAGGGTGATGCATATTGTATAATTATTAAAACTTTGATACTTTAAATTCGTTTCCCTGCATTAAATCCTGTGTGAACGTAACAATGCACTGTAAAAAAAATTCTGTAAAGGTACTAAACATTTTCTAGGAAACTGGGATTCCAAGAACTTTTCATGTAACGATAACAGGAAAAATCCATGTAACTGATTCCAAAACTAGAATTTTTGCTGTTACCGTTACAGGAAAAGTTCTTGGAATCCCAGTTTCCTAGAAAATGTTTAGTACCTTTACAGAATTTTTTTACAGTGTGATAACAAAAAACTAGAGACATTTTATGATAATTATTTTATGTTAATTCAACCATGTTTTTTTTTTTTTTTTTTCTTTTTTTTTTTTTTTGTATGGTGACACATAAAAAATGACATTAATAAACATGTGTTGTGAAACCGAGATAATGTTAAAAGAATTATTTAAACTTTAAAATTATGTCATCTTTTCAAGTGTTAGTATAAAAAAAAACATACGAAAACTATATTAAAAAGCACTTTAAAACCTTATAAAATTCTCAGTTGGCCACAAGTTATTAAAAAAAAGAATTCTAAAAAGTACTTCTAGATAATTTATGTTCTCAAAATTCCTTAAAGTAAAGTCTTCAGTTGATAATGTTTATTTCACTTGAGTGGCACTTTTAGATATGCACTGAGTTTTTTTTAATACTTAAAATAAATATCCACAAAATTCCTTAAAGAAACGTCTTCAGTTGATGTTTATTTCACTTGCGTGACACTTTTATATATGCACTGATCTTTTTTAATACTTAAAATAAATGCGTTGAAATCTATTTCTTTTATTTAGTAATATGCTAGACCTATATTAGCAAATGTAAAAGTACAAAGATTAAAAATCTATTGATTTATTTTATTAATAATATACAACATTTCTTTTTACTATTTTACAGTCTCAGTATTGCTATAATGCGTTTTTTAAAATTAAAATTAGGTAATTTCTCATATTTCTAAATTTCGATTTCTGCTTTTGAGATCTATAATAATTCGATATACATCAAAATAATTTGTGTGCAAAAAATTGCAAACACTTTTTTTTAAATGTCCCGCGTGAAAAACTTTATTAATTCACTTTTCTATAAAACTTTCACATCCGGTGCAGAACAATTTCTAATAGAAAGTGTTTCATTTATTTTTTGAGTAATTTCAAATCTTTATTTTAAAATAAATCTTTAATTCAGTATGCAAAAAATAAAGGAAACTACTCTTTATTTTACTAGTTTTGTAAATTTATTAATGCGTACATTAATACTAAGAAAAACATATATAAAATCATAAATGCGATTATAACAATGAATAAAATATATAAAAAATAGAATAAAGTTAAGACAACTTTTCTGTACACATGAGAATATCATAATAAAAAAAAATGCTGCCTTACAAGAAAATGTGCCCTCAAATTTGCTTTAATACTTTATAGCAACAAACCTTTATCATCGTCAATAATTAAAAAGTGTGTATTTAAAAAACGTATAGATAATCCATTAAAAAAAAACACTTACAAATGCGCAAAAATAGGTTATAAAATATGTTTAAGAATGAATTTACACGCTGTAATTATTCCCCTTTTCCAACGAAGTTGAAAAGTATTTATGCATTCGGTTTGGTTATCCGTTTATCCCGCTCTAGGTCTTCGTAAAAATACTCGGATTTTCATGCAATCAATATTTTTTTAGGGTGACAAAAGCATGTTTGGTATTTTACGCTGTAAAAAAAATTGTAAAGTTGCTTTTCTAGGAAACTTTGATTCCAAAAACTTTTTATGTAACGGTAAGAGCAAAAATGCATGTAATCAATTTGGTTACATGATTTTTTGCTGTAACCATTACATAAAAAGGTCTAGGAATTCTAATTTCTTAGAAAAAAGTTCAGCAACTTTGCAGTTTTTTTAGTGTATATGAAGTATGTGGGACTAATAGTTCCTTCACAGGGACACTCGAAAGGATTTTATTGGAATTTATATTATATAGTGCATGGAGGAAAATCGTTTTTAGAATATTTTAATGAGACTGCTCTATTTCAAATGCATCGAAACTATTATAAAATTCCCGAATTTCAGTACAAAATGTATACATTAAAATTGAGCATTCATATCAGCTGTCGTTCATTTAAGGAGATAAGCAAAACAAATCGGTTACATTATTGCCTAGCAGAGGGGTTCTCAAACTATAGCACGCATACCAGAACTGATACTTTGTACTCTGTTTATGGGTACACGAAACTCCGATACTGGTGCATAAAATGAAATAAAAAAGTGCAGCATGTAAAGTAAAAAAATTAGCGCAATCCTTCTAGGCTCAATGTTGGTTGCTCTTTGTTATTACTGCTTTGAAAACATTATGTTTTCTCTTATTTTAATGTAACTGAGTTTAGAATTTTTAGTACAAATGGTATTAAGGATTTGATGGATAATGAAATGACTCTTCATCCTACTTGATAAAAAGAAAAAGTTTTCTTTTACTACTGTAGTGTATGTGTATATTACTTGATTCTAGATCTTCGATCTCACATTAATAAGTAGTTTACTTCCAGAACGTATGTGAACATCTTATGTAGGTTATTCACTAATTAATTTTTCTTATACATATATATGTTACTATTAATATAAACATAAGATCCATATAACAAAAATTGACAAACAAGGAGACTTCAAATGTGTATTTTTTATGTACCGTGCATCTATATATGTCATCCAGAAATCATACACTTTATATTGATTTTTCTGTATCAGATTTAAGTTTTTTTTCTGGTGTTACGCGGAAGTATGAACTTCTATTTAGTGGTACGTTGGTCTAAAGGTTTGGCAACAAATAGTATCTGGGCTTAGTGGGATCTGGGACCGTGCTTTAGCAGATACATATAGAAATGTAGAAATACCACTGAAAGGAGCTAATAAAAAATTTAAAATGTAAAATTAACCACACATCGAATAAAAAAGTGTATTATATCCCCTATATTGATAAACAATTGAAGGTGACATTCTCATTTGTAAAGCAATAACAATTATGCGGGGTTTTTTATGAAAAAAAATGAAAAAGATCAATAAAACGAAATAAGTTTCATCCTCACTAAACGCTTATTATCTATATCACTTTCTTGCTATAATACCAGATTTTGTATAAAAAATATATGTCTTTCAGCACGACAGATTTCTGCTTCATTAAATCAAGTGAAACATTCAGACTCTTTTAAACTTGCAGCAAAGTGATTTATTATAATTATTATTATTAACTTAAGGGAAGACCAGACTAAATGCTATCCCATGTTAAATATTGGAGGTATAAGATACGTTTACTCCGAAACTATCCGACCAATTTTTATGCGATTTGTTTTTGTGGTAGAGTATAAATATAAAATCATATATAGCAGACAATTGAAAAACATAACTAGTCTCAGAAAAAAAAATCGAAAAATCGAAATTTCAAAAATAATGCCATTGTTCTAAAATTAAAAAGCTTAATCGCAGAAAAAATTATCTACCAAAAATGTTTATCATAACTCAGTAAATATGGATTCGAATTTTCATCAAAATCGGTCGGGTATTTTTCGCGGAAACGGGTCTTAAACCACACATGTTCGCAATAGGGTTGTATCCAGTCTTGTCTTCGATTAAAGGAAGCAAACTGAAATGTGCTTGAAAATTAGTCTTTGATTTCGAATTTTATTAGTATTTATTTCTGTTAATTCTAAAATATTTCAAAGATATTTTAGAGTAACTGCTTTAATATAATGCATGTTCTCCGTTTCAAGAAACAAATCTATTATCCTTCATACCCGACTACATTTTAAATCGTTTATCTAACACTGCAAACAGCTCCGTGTTGCAAAAGAAATCGTCCTCATAGTAGTAGGGTGAATGATGACAGAAAAATGAGAATTGTGGTAGGCGGAAAATTTTAAACCTTTATACGGTCAAAGGACATTAGACACCGCTATTTTTCAACTGCAAAAGTTTCTGTAAGCCATTTTGCATTGTTTATCTCGGAGCTTCAGATTAGCGATAAATAAAGACAAGTGGACACGTGTAATTGCTGATTACACAGCAGATTTCGATAATAATTCTTTCAAAGTAATTTATCCCTAAATTAATAAAGCCAAATTGTTAATTTATAATTATTAAATTCTTACCTAGATGCATACGCAAATAAATTTATTTTAAAATCTATATTATAAAGGCCAGACGTATCTGTGCCTAACGCATTTTGCGAATGGCAACACTCTCTCGTGCAATTTCGATTTTGTAATTTTCGCTACTGCAAATTTTACTTTTCTAAACATAGTACATTTTAAATTTTTACACCGTCGTATAAAGAAAAAAAATTACTTTTAAATGCAATTTGTTTGAAAGCTGAATCTCAATTTAATTTTGAGATATTGATTTTTTTTATAGATTTTAGTAGCAATTTTGTAATTGTGGCAACAGACCCCCCCCCCCATTTTCTCTTAAAATTGAAAAGAAAAAAAATAGAATTTAAAATGTGTAGCACGTCCCCATCCAATTTCGGTTTTGCAATTTTCGGTACTGCAAATTTTACACTTCTAAGCACCGTACGATTTAAATTTTTACACCGTCGTATAGAAAAAAATATACTTTTAAATGCAATTTGTTTCAAAGCTGTATTTCAATTTATTTTTGAGATATTAATTTTTTTAAATAATTTTTCGTACTAATTTTGTAATTGTGGCAACAGAATCACTCTATTTTCTGTTAAAATTAAAAAATAAATAAATAATTGTATATAAATTTTAAAAGTATCGCCTGTTATAAAATCCGGTGAATTTCGGCTTTATTTTGTTTAATAATTTGGATAATTGGGTTTTTGTAGCAGTTTATTAATTTTAGCTTAAAATAACATTTGTTTGAGAATTAGACTGAACAATATATGTTATATTTTTTACTGTAGCTAATTATGTAGATTTAGTATAAATCAATGAAACAGTTATGTCTTAAAGATTTTCTTTCGTCGAATTTCGACGGGTACCACCTTGTAATTATAAAAGGAATATATTTTTAACGGTCGATCATCCGCAAGATAAAGATTTAAAGTGGGTGCCAGCCGTGTGTGTGTGGGGGGGGGGCGTTCTAAGAAAACGTAACCCGTATTTACGCAAGGATATCCAAGGTTCGAAGAAAACAAGAAAAAATTCGGAACAAGAAAGGAGACGCTGACGGGCGACTTTGACAGCTGAACCTCTCGGCCATTGGTAAGACCTATAAAGTATTAAAAACTGGCCTTTTCGCCATAATCTCATTCCAAATACATAAAAGATATTTTTTTTTTCTTTTGAATACCTCATATTTCTTAATGTTATAATTTCAGACAATATTTGACAATCATTTATTCATACATATATTTTTTAAAATTCCCATAGCATATTTATAATTTAGGTCGATAGAAATCTATTAAAATTTAGTAAGCTTCCAATATTCTAACGAAGCCTGATTCATAAAACGTAGTGAAACTTCCAACTTCAAACTTTTTCAAATGTTTTAATTTGATTCTTAAATCGAAGACTTTGGAAAAATCGGCCTCAAGAATCCAAATTTTATTAAATATTCGTTTATAAGTTCACATTGAAATGCGGAATTTAATTTCCTGTTCGGAAATTTAAGCCGAAAATAAACAGCATATATACTATCAAAGTGCTTCGTTGACAATTCTTCCAAAGTAACGGGGAAATTTTTAGCTTATTGAATTCGTTCAGCACCCAGTATGCCTTTATTCCCAATGCATCAAATTTCCGTAGTAGAAAAAAATTATATTTTAAAGAAATATCTTATTCATAAATCGAAAAGCTTTAACAGTAAATAAAAAGAAATCTTCTGAAAGACGTTGGGAGAAAAGGCTTTTGTTCGATTTGATATTTTTAGATTAATCTTTTGAACGTATATCCGACCAGCTATAGAAAACATTTTTTAATGATAGCAAATTTTTACAAAGTATTTTTTACAAAAATTAAAAAGTACAATCGGAAGAGTATTAGGTTTTTGAAAGCGAATGTTTCGGATTTTGAATACAACAGGAAACAAAATATTTATCACTTACAAGCTTGTAAAACCGGTACAATAGTTTATTATTTACTTAATTGAAGTTCCGGTTGAATTTATGAGAAATGAAAACCTCATTCCTCTAAAATATTACATAAAAAATTAAAAAATTTTGAATTTTTTTTTAAAGTTATTTATTTATAGTTATTTATTTATTAGTTATTTAGTTAGTTATTTTAGTTATTTATTATTATTAAGTTATTTATTTATAGTTGTCCGTTATTGTAACTAGGAAGAAATATCTATTAGAAAATGAGAATATAAGACATAACATAATATAAGATTTAATTATAAACTCAAATTTATACTTTAGTATAAAGATTCACACAAAGCTTAAATGTCATTTTATTTCCTCTTACACATTTTCTACAAAAATGATATCATGTGTTAAAAATAAGTGATAGCTTAAACATTTTCTTAATAAAATATACGTAGGTTTATCGCAAAGTTTCAGCTCAAGACAGATATTTTTATACTATATTTGTACCACTATTTAAAAAAAAATACATTTCGTAGTATGTTTCTCTTGCAAATGTTCTCAAAGCATGTGTAGGAAAATATTGTATTCAAATTGCTGTAATTGAAATTTTGCCATACCCGCACGTACATCGTTTTTATACATGTAAATATAAGCATGTTCTGTGCATGTGCGCAGAAAGCACTCATATTATAAATGACAAAAAAATTACCAAATTATTTCAAATTTTTCTCTCATTGCATGCTTTTAATTTCATACTTTGTGCACACTGGTATGACGTTATTATAAAAAATTTAACAAGTATGCTGAAGGGCTATATCCACTTAAAGAGTCACCACACATTTAGAACCATACCTTCAATTTTGAATAATACTGTAATATATGTGTACACATGCACAATACTTAATCTAAAAATTAAATAAAATTTAAAAAAATTATTGTAGAACAGCTCATTTTAGTAAGATTTAAAATGAGAGAAAATACATTTTTTAAAATTTCTATAAATACGAACACTTTTGATTCTATTTTTTTTTTTTTTTTTTTCACATTCATTAGAATGTACTACAAAAAAATTGCACGTTTTTTTAGATGTATGCGATTTCACATTCAATATGATTTATTTCTCTCTCGTGTACATAAAAAAAGAAGAATATTCAATAAACTCTCAATTTAAATATTTAAAAATAAACTATAAATTAAAAAGTTAAGTACACGCACAAAAACATCAAATAAACCATGGAGAACAAGTGAAAAAATTCAAACTTCTATCTAAATTACCAAAACAGCATAAGAATTTTTCGAACAAGTAAGTTATAAAAGTATGAGCATGTAGTAAAATTATTTTAAAGTTTTTATTTGTATGGATAATTGCACTGGATGTATTAAGAAAATTTACGAAATATCGCAAAAAAATTGCCGTAATAGGTAAAAAGAAGTGTCAAAATATTTACAATTAAAGAAGTTTTAACTTAATAAAGAAAATCGCTATTTTGACCAGTTGCAAGGTATTGTATCGCCTAAAATTTTTTTTAAATACATGGATATTTCCGGAATCAGGAAAAAACATTAAAATTAATCACATATGAACTTTCTACATTTTGTTATTTGCTATTGAAGACGTAAGTTAAGAAGAAATTTTATATATTAAGCTATATTTGCATATTTTTGTAAAAAGAGAATAGTAATTTAATAAATTTTTGTAAGGATTCTTATACAGAGTATAAAATTACATGACTAATATGAATGATATAATGTAAGGAGAGGAAAAATGTTAAATGAAAGTAATTTTAATTTTTTTTTTCATTTTCTTTTCAAAAATAAAAAAGATCATTAAAATTTTCTTATATTAATTATACAGAACTTACAAAATTATTTTACTATTTTCAGAAATCGTTTCTGATATATTTTGAAGAAATATGAATTTACTCAAACATTTTTTGCCAAATTTGTCAAGAATATCTGTACTTCTAATTATCATATTATTCAGCTAAAATTTTAAGATTTAATATGGATACGGTTATTTATTCCATTGTTTAAGGGGTGTTATTATTTTATAACAATAACATAAATTTATTTAAACGACATAAAGCAGCGTTGAAATATATGAAGAATATTATAAGATATTACATTGTTATATTTCAAAACAATAAATAAATTTTAAAAATTTTTAAAAATCTGTTACAAAGTGTTTAAAAAATTTTGAAACATTAACAGTTGGATTAAAAACTTATGAGCCAAGAAAAAGGAAAAAAATACAGTTAAATTTTAAACATGAAGTTAATAAATATCATACTAAATGAGAAAAAATCTTATACGCTTAATTTAGATTGGTGTACATCAATTTACGCATAGATATTGATAAATTTCAAAGTTTCACATCCCAAAACTCCTGCCATTTTATTAGGATGTTTAGGATGTTTTAATATTTTAATTTCTGAAAAAATTATATTATATAAATATAAACAGAATTAAATATCCCGTACTTTTTGCTAAGTAGTTACTAATTAATATATTATCTGCCATCCCGTTTTTAAATTTATTTAAAATGAAAGTTTTAAGAAGACTTCAATAAATGCGTAAAAGGAAACTGACATGCGCAATATGCATTAATTCATCCGCATTTAGATGACAGTCATACATTAAGATAGCTGTCAGACAGGCAGAAGACAGATTCGGCAGAGTTAATTCATTGGAATATAGCAACATTATTAGCTCCCCCACATTATGGGACAGTAACTAATGAAAAAATACAATCCTTCCTTGAATCAGGTGATATCTCATAGTGGGATGCTAAAACAGTAGCCTGGCATATGCAAGATGTCGAGCTATGCTTTAAATTGGTAACGAAAGCATCGCTTAATTTATGTGCTGATGTATTATTTTTATATATATAATTTAAAACAAAAACATTTGACATCAGATGACGCTGCACTGTTTCATTGTCTAAAAATGTTCAAACAAACCTAAAAACGGAAAAGTTTTATCTTCTTTTATTATCTAGTTACAATAAAAAATAATGTTTTCTGACCATTCTTATTGATTTTGAAATGATTTATTAAAATTATTTTGAGATTACTGTATAGTAAATATGTTGAGCTACATTATGAACATGCCACTTATTATATCTTTCTATATATTGTTAATAACTGCCTTTTTAATTTATGGTATTCATTAAGGGGCTCTTGTATTAAAAAAAATTTAAAGCCTAAGTATATTTACAATAGAACTGTAAATAACGGATTTAGTGATATATATGTATATAGTAAAAAATGTTAAGAACTTTGCAAAATGAAATAAAATATTTAAGAAAATGCAATCTCATAGTTGTTAACATATTTTTAAATTGCACTCATGCAATATCAATAACAATATCAAACTCCTATCCATATATTTTTCACAAAATATTTTAGTCTTCCATATTAAGAGGACTTTACATTACTTTCGCTGATCTAATTATTTGATTAGACATTTAATCACCCGCTGCATTAGCAACTGTTTCAATAATGCAAAGGAATTCATTTACCTAATGCATTCTTTTCTCTTCTAATCGGGCTCTGTTGTTACAAATGTAGCATTTTATCAGGATAAAACATCTTGTTTTCTTTTATTCTATGCGAATGAATTCTAATGTGACGAAAGTTATGCAGTACTTGTAAACTCGTACTTGACCGTATAATAAATTCTCTATGACCATATTAAAATAAAGAATTGTAAAATAGTAAAAAAGACGCTTCCGTTAAAAGAATGACAGGTAGCATGAGACACGTACTTTCTTCTTTTGGTTATTTAAAAATTATTTATACTTCTGTGGCCAACATTGCAAAAATGGTATTAAAAATACAAAAAAAAAAAAAAATAATATCTCAAAAAGAAATTGAGATATAGCTTTCGAACAAATTGCATTCAAAAGTGCATTTTTTCCCTATAGCGAGGGTGTAAAAATTTTAAATGTGTGTTGTTCAGAAGTTTAAAAAATGCAGTAGCAAAAACTGCAAAATTGAAATTTCATTTAAAATTTGAAAGTATTGTCATTTACATATCGACGTAAACGTTACGCACATAAACGTTTGATCAATATAATATATATATATATGTATGTATGTATATATATATATATATATATATATATTAATACAGCCTAAATGTAATTCATTTGTGACGTTTTAAATAGTTTACGGCAGTGGTAAAACAAAATTGAGTTCATTTTGTAAAGGAATGTTTTTTACAAAATAAAATTCATGAATAACCAAATTAAGCATTCGAAAATGTTGAAATATACTTCATTTTTTATTTCAAGGATAATCAAAACACGAGCATGCTAAATCCGTGAATATTAAGAGATAATTGTAAGTGAGTTTGTCAACTAACATAGGCAATAATGATCAAATGCGTCTCATAAAATTGTTTATTGAAAGTTTCATTATATTTACAAGAAATTGGGGAGAACTTTCACACTAACTTTTGTCTACACGAGAACAGTTAACTTAAGCTTCTCAAATTTCATTGATTTTTTTTCACACCTGGTGTATCCAAGACATTTACATTTGTCAGGTCTCGCTGCAATCATCCGCTTTGAAACTCACAACTCTCTAATGCATTTCGCTGTCTTCTCACCTTTTATTAATTGCTCTCCATAGATCCATAGAGAAAACTAATTAGGATGGGATTAGAACCATCCTATCGCCAACTTAAAGAATGATGTCGCTCTAAAATGTTGGTTGAGCATGAGGTAATGTCCATCTTTAGTTTGGTGAAGGAAAATGAAAGCAATGATAACAGTGTGTTAACCCTTTGAGCTCTGGTTGGAAAACGTCTTCAAAATTCCAAATGTTACTTTGGCACCAGTGTTTTTCAAATAAATAATTCGTTTTACGATATACACGAAAAAATGCATTAATCGTTGAGCAAATAAATTTGGTCGAATATTCCCGTGCTATTATCACATTTGGAATTAAAATTAAGTGTTAGAAAATTCCACCATCAGAGCTGAAAGGGTTAAAGCAGTGACATTTCTTGTCTAGAAAGATTTATAGGTTTCTCTGTGTTTTACGATATGGGAAATATATACAAACGCAAAGATAAATCACGTCTTTCCAAATTGCAAAACTCATGAAAAAAATAGCTTCTCAGCACCGGCATATTTTTTAGCTGGATGCTCTTAAATGGGTTTTTCTATCAGCTAAATTTCTTATTAAATCACAATTAACTCTGTAAAGATGAATTCTTTACAAACCAAATTATGGTTTAAATAGCGTGCAGTTTCGGCTATGTAACCATTATCTATATAAAAGGTCGAATGAGTGGACGGTTAACAGCAAATATTTAATAGAGTGCATTACTTACTGATCTTATGAATAGCACATAAAAATATTAACGTTTATGCATTTTCCTATAAAATATTTTGCAATACAGGTGTTTTTTTTTTTAAATTCCGGTTATTAATGATAGCAATATCCGTTGCGCACTTTCTGTGGTTATTTGTTTATGTTTTCTTTTGTTTTGTGTGCGTTTGTTTAGTTCATAAATTAAATCCCCACATATTTATGATTAACCTTTAAAATCAATTTTTCAAACTATCAAGTAAAAGAATAAAATATTTTTTTCTTTTTTAAGTTTTTTACACACCAATAAAAATTAAAATATGCCGATGTAAAATAAATTTGCCGGCGTTCTTTAAATTCAATAATCAAAAGCGTGGGTACCTTATTATCTAAGACAGTTGTTGAAAATATGCTTTAATAATAATCATGGATTGTTTTGAGAGCACATAAAAATAAATGACGATAGTTCCGTGCTTTCATGATCAGTAATTATCAAGGAGATTTAAAAAAGTGTTTAAAACTATTTTTAATAAAACAATTATTTTCTATTAAAAGTCTATCAGTAATTTATATGTATTGATGAACATGAGTTATAATATTTCTTGTATGATAGACAATCTTTTACTACTTTAGGAACGCAAAGATAACTCTAAAAATGCAGTAAATTATTTATTAAATATCTATACTATTATAAAACAAAATCGCTCTGTCGGTCTGTGTGTATGTGTTTGCAATGGCTAGCAAAAGCCACGGCACGTACGAGGCTCAATGTTTTTACGAAGATACTCCAAGGCCTTTCTTACCTGAGCCTTAGAATTTAAAATTCGTATATTGATTTGAGTTATTAAATAATAACCGAAACTCACTCTCATCAAAAAAACATTTATTTGAACCTCTTTGATAAAAAAAACATTTATTTGATTTTCTTTTTTTACAATTTTTTAAGAGTATACAATTATTTTTTAACTTTAAAATAACTGAATTATTTGAAAAAAATTGCTTTTAAATGAATCGAATAATAATAATAAAAATAATAAACCACATTTTACATTGTCTAATCGATTTAATAAAAACATTTTTTATACACATATATGTATATATATATATTCAATATGTAGGTTTTTTTAACTTATAAAGACAATTTTTTCACTTACAAACACTCTCCATGAAGGCATGAAAAAACTGGTCTAAAAATATAAAATTATACTAGCTTGGACGTACACAAAATCTGCGTGTTACAGTAATAATCCCAATGAAGGATCGTCATCAGAAGTAAGATGCAATAAAACGTGCGTGAATGAAAACACAATTGGCCAGTGATAAATTTCGTTTTATGCAGGATCTTTAAAGTGCACAAAGCTTAATTACATTTTTTATGAGGGAGGGAGCTGAAATCTGATGTTTTTTTCAGTTTATGGGACAAGTCCGTTACAAACAAGCTTTACTCTTTTAGAAAAAATTCTAGATAGTATATATTTTTTTAAATCTATATAGTAATATTTAATTGCAGTTTTATTATTTCTTTTTCAGTATTATAGTTTATGAATATTTTTTATTGCTTTTTCATCTGAAGATAATAAATAAAAAATTTAAAGTTTTAAACATAATTAAAGTTTAATTGAATTCATCTATTAATTTTAAATAAAATATTTTATAGTATGAAACAAATAAAAAGACCATAACCAGTACAAAAATTTAACTTGTAATATATAATAAATAATGATACCTTAATTTGTGACGGTACACAACTGTTCAAATGTACAAGATTTGGGCTTGGTAACTCTCACAGTCTCTGTTCACCTCCTCTTCCTTCACTATACGGAACTACAATACAGATTTCAGATTCATTTAATAAAATTTTTACGGGCCCAGGCAACGCCTGGCTGGACAGTTACTTCACAATGTTTGAGATTTATGATATTTTGTTATTTGAGATTACACATTTTAATAATATTTATAATAATTATTAATAACATACGTACATGTTTAGAAAATTCTTGCTTGCTATCAAATAAGTTAATACTATTTGTTGATTTTAGCATCTCTTTTTTCTGTTCACTGTAGATACAAAGAAGAAAGAAATCATAAAAATGTGATAACAGTTTGGTTTTTAGCACTTCTCACGCGCAAAAATATATTTCAATGTATGCGTAAAATTTTTAATCACGGCTACAAATAGCATTTGTTTTTTCTATTAAAAATACAATTCAAAACAAATACTTCCACATTTATAAAATTTCAAAATTAGAGTTTTGTCTGAAGTAACTATGATATTTTTTATGCATTGCAACTTTAATATACAGTTTTCCAAGCATTTTATTTTTTATACATTTCACAATTGACACATTATCTTTGGCGACATTTGTGTCCCCTATATGTTGTTAAATAATCATTTATTACAAGCTAAAAAACAGTTTATAATTTTAATAATTAATTATTATGAATTAAAATCTATTAGTTAGAATAATGAATTTTATTTTATTATGTTCATTACTTTGATTTTTACACTATACTTCTGTTATCTTTTTTTACTTCTACATAGATATTTTTATTATGTAATTTCACCAGTCAATTTTTAACAAATTTGATCACCTTTTACCAACAGTTTGGGCAATTTAACTCTTTAAGATATTTCTAGGTGACAGCATATATTCTTTTATTCATATAATATTTTTACGCTTTCTCCAACATGAGGCACGCTAATTTGCTTGCCCATGGCACATGAAGTTGATCTGATTCTGGTTTCATCATTGACATTATTTTTTATTCTATAAGTTGTTTTATGTATCGTTTAATACATTATTATCCTCCTTTTGTTTCCCTTTTAAAATTATATAACCGAAATTTTAGCTATTTAGCTATAAAATTCCATTGGGTAAATTCAAAATTATTTTTATTATTTTTTCGTAAAATTTAATTAAATTTTATCAATTTTTGTTCAACTCTCAATTATTTCTAGATTATCTTTTCTTTTTTTAAACTTTTGATTTTAACATGATATAGGGAATTTCATATTCTTATTTTAGAATTAATGTTGACGATATTAGTAAAATAACATTGCTAGGATTCATTCTTATAAAATTCGTAAGATGAATCCACTAGATATTCAAATATTATGTTGCTTGAATTTTAAATTTTCTGTGTTAATTTTTTGTACTGTCTTTTGTATTGTATTGTAATTTTACTTATATATGCACGCACACATATATATATTCTGTTTCTCTTTTTACATAAAAAAGTTGAAAATTTTGGCAATGTGTGACAAAAAGATTTTTGGCATGGTGCATAAATTCATACAGATCATTTAGTAAAAGAGGAACAAAATTCATTAATCACACTTGACCCACTCAATTTTATCAGATGTTAACAGATGGAAAAGTTCGGGGACTTCATAACTTTTTTTCCCAGATGTATCTCTTTCTGACGAAAATTTTCAATCTTATTCGCTGATCAGAAAAAAGGTATTTTTGCTAAAAAGAGATAAACAGTTGTATACTTTTGCTGTATACTTATGATAGCGTTTCTGTAAGGGATGTTTTTTGATATCGAATGGAGTATAGAAAATAATGTGTGAATATATATATATATATATATATAATTCATTTTAGCACAGATTTGGTAGTAAATTAAAAACAAAAATACACAAACTACAATTTTTCTTATATCAGTTAAATTTGTACCTCGACATGTCAGTTGTCAAGCATTAAGGCGAAAGAATAAAAACCCGTCGTTTCAATTTATTTATTTGATATGTGCACATGTCAAATACTTCTGCGCGCAATGTTTTCTTTAAAAATTTAGCACACGAGTAAAACATTCTAACATTAATTAGGAATTTACGTTGTGTTTCAAATATTTCCAAACTAGTAGGGGTAACTGGGGTACATTGATACATGGGGCACATTGATACACCCCCACTACCGCTCACAGGGTCATTACAGGAAGTTTCACAACAGCTCCAAAAGGTGATGCTAGTGTATTCAACTACATACAGAAAATCTTGGAATGATTCAGCAGTTTGATGAAATGAGACGGGTGATTTATTGTTTTTGTTGTTCAAAAGTAAATTTGAGTTGTACAATTGAAATGCTATTGTACAACTGTTCCAGTATTTTCAACCAAAATGAATACTCTCCCTGGTAAGTACTGCTACTCTTTATCAGTTCCTCATTATTTATTGTTAGATATATTGTGAAGTGTTGGATTTGAGACTCATTTTATTCAAAATCGCTGTATGGGGCACATTGATACAGTTTATGACGGGGCACACTAATACAGCCTAAATCCTTTAATAGTTCATATTTTCATTATCTTTTATTATTTTTTTTACCATACACTCCTTAATCCAACCTTTTTTTCACGAAAAATTTCTAATATTAGTTTTTATTGAAGTGAAATAGCTCTAATTTCTTTATATTAGAGCATTTTATAGTATTTTTGAAAACAGAAGACGTAGGAACTTACCCAGCATCTAGTGCTAGTAAAACTAATAAAAGAAAAGGACGGCATTCTGGCAAATCTCGAATTTATATCGATTCTCCAGAGAAAAAAGTAATTTCGACATGAGAAATGTTAAGTAAGAGAAACAAACTGCAGAACAGAAAATGATACTTATATTATAAACAGAATTTTTAATATAATTATCCTTTATTTTCTGTTAATGAACCTATTTATAAACAGAAAAACTGGTAATTTTTTCATCTTTCATAAGAAAGAAGATAATGCTGGGGTTGAAGTGCTAGATATGACAAAGTTACCACTGCCAACAATCAGACAAGAAACAGACAGAACATCAAGTCATAATATATTTAATTTTGATTGCTTTAATATTGCTTAAAAATAAATTGTGGGTGATTTGAATTTTTATAAATAAATATAAAATGGTTTTCTAACTCATTTTTTATGAAAAATATGCATTGGTATTATTTTGTCGTCATTTTTCTTAAACGTATCAATCTGCCCCGGGGATGGGGCACATTGATACAAATGACTTTTTTTGATTTTTTTAAAATTACATGCAAAAATACTACATAAAACAATGATTGTACATTTTTATAACATACTACACAAGTTTTGCTGTCACCTCATGGAAAAAAAACTTGAATTTTCTACTTTCTTGACACCAAAAAAAATCTTAGAAAAAAACTGTATCAATGTACCCCAGTTCCCCCTATATTAATAACAAGATCAAAATGGTTTTATAATTTTTAAAAATTAAAGTAACTAAATTCTCTGTTAACAATAAGTTTACCACTAAATATTTCGTGACAATTTCGTGATTATTTAACGTGGAAAAGCCTATGAACCTCATAAATTTTCCCAATTCTTTCTACTAATTTGCCCCTAATGCCACAAATTTTCTGCTCTTTTCTTATTCTAATAGTATTTTTGCTTATTCTAAATTGAAATGCATAACAGGCATCATGCCTGTCATCAGAGTAAAAACGGACTGAAATACCTTTGCATATGGATATATTATATCCTAGAAAGTAAGATAGGCTATGTTTAATTTCATTCAAATATGTTTGTTTATAATTCAAAACTTTAATGATTTTTATTGAGAATCAATTAACATATTTCCCGTAAAATTTTACCTATTTTATACGATTTCTATATGGAAAACGGAATAAATATTTTTTTCCTTTTTTTTTAAAGATTAAACAGAAAATATTTATGACTCCATACTGGAAATAAAACAGATTTTCAAATATTTGGTACCAATACAAGGAGCATGAATTAAGCAAAGTAAGTGAATATGACGACATAGGTATAATAAAAAGAACATTTTAGAATATGTTTAAAGGAAACGAGAAGCATAAATGGATATATATATAAAGCAAGTGAATATGACATCATACTTAAAACAAAATATATATATACCGATGTCGATTTATAAAAATAAAAAATAAATGCAAAAAATATTTTTAAGTCAAATATAATGCCATGATTCATTAAAAAGGGGAAAAAAACATATTATAATAGAGAATTCGCCTATTACAAAAGTTACGTCTTGTTATCATGAAACTGATTCAACGTATTTACTTTTAAGTAATTAGTGCCCACTTTCAGGGAATACAGTAACAAAGTTTAAGATTATTTTTTCATATTTCTCTATCTGATAATACCGTTACAGATAAAAATAATTGACGCAAATTTAACGCCTTTTTGCGATAATAGCATCTACTTGCGTGAAATTAGATAATTTAATTTAAATAAAATGCACTTTTATGTCTTTTATGCAAATGTGTTTTTAAAAAATCTTTCACGTCAGTTTCATGTGTTGATTTTCAAAAATTACATGATGCGTTTTACTGCATTCGTAAGATTTTGAAATGCATTTTTTATAATTTAGGTTTTGTAATACCCCATGAATAAAACGATGATGATGATACATTCTGTTAATTTCGAAATGAGTTTATCTGAATACCGTAGTTATTTAAAAACGTGACACTATTAAATAAATACATAATTTACAGAATGCATTAAAAAAAGTATTTCCTACATTGTTTAAGCTCAAGAAGAAGCCGATAATAATATTCCGTTACTGCAGATTTTAATCCTTTAAGCGTCGTAAACGTGTTTTTTGTCACAAAATGACTAATGTAACAACAAATTCATATTGTAACGTTACATGCATGCTGAGCGTCATTTGTAACGTTTGGTTGGTCGTGGTGGAGGTTAAATGTAGACATCTCAGTAATTTAGGATAAAATAACAAAGTTTATTAAAGTGATAATGGCTGAAGGAAAGTGGAGCAAGTCTTAAATTTACACAACTGAAAACGCTATGAACAGCTTAATCATACTCACAGGCTTCGGCCTAGCTCAGTCGGGGCACCTTCTAATACTTTCCGCTATCTCTTGGCTGATCTGCTAGATAAAGCTTAATTAAACAGCCCGTGGCTGTGGGTAATCCTTTATTCACAAACAAACCAAATGAAACTAAGAGGTTCCTTACCCCGGCCAACTCTCAAGTCAACTGTCGGGACTCCTTTCCACTCACTGGAGGCTTCGTTGCTACTTTTCAATCGGCTAGCACTTCGCTGAACACTAATTCACTTCGCTTGTCTAATACTAGAGATCCTCACTCGGTGGCTAATGCCAGAGACGCTCGCTGGCCAATGCCAGAGACACTCACTGGCTAGTGCCAGAGACACTCAAACCCAAGCTTTTATATGCTGCAGACTGAGATACTTCACATTAACATATTACTAATAACCGCAAGCTAACTGTAAAATCCGAAAGAGCACACACACTCTAGAAAGTTAAAGTAAAAGAGAGGATACATGTCGCTTTTACGCTTACACATGTTAACTTATTGACGTCACGATCTCAGAAACACTAGAGTGCCTTTAAAAGGTCACTCCCTCACAACCCCCCCTCGGATTTTACAGAGAAAAAGGGCTGGGCCAAATGCATGCCCAGAACTTTTTCTTGTTATAAATTTCGAGCCTTAATAAACACAGTGATGGGCGAAATTTAGCGCCGAAACATAACTTTTAAAATATTAACTTTAACCCATCACAACCAAAAAAAACCTCAGTTTGCCTCAAAAATTCACATATTCAATCCAATCATTCTTTTATCTTACAAATAGCCTCCGTAAAACTCCCAAAAACTCGTAAAACTCTCAAAACTAATTACTTCTTTCAAAACAGCCCACTCCACTGGGAGTGCTAAAATTTCTCAAAACACTAAACTTCCGAAATTTTCCTCAATATTGCAATACAACTATAACATTACCAAAAATTTCTCCCATAAAACTTTCCTAATACTAGAATCCGCACCAAGTCCAAAAAACCCAATGCGCAAAAATTTTCCTCATCCAAATACCGAACTCATCTAAAATTAAATTTTACTTCATACTCAAAATAACTCTGCTATTACGTAATACCTACATACCCATTAGCCGATGAACTAACTCCCAAAATTCTTCAAAACTTAACTCCACTTTAACAATAATTGGGGCACATACGTACAGCGTCATATCGCTGTGCTTATGCAACAATAAAAAAAAATATCAAAAATTTGCAAAATGACGTCATCATGTTCTTCATCTGTATTAACTAAAAGAAAAATAGCAGAATCAATACATAACACAGGTATACTTCCCTGCAAGAAAATCACATTAACATTCAATTTTAATACAATACAATTTCAAATTCAAACGCAGCTTAAAACTTCGCAACTTGCGAAAACCATTCCCAACTAAAGTACAAACGCAACACATAAAACACGAACGATAAGGAGAAAGTTAATTCATTAAATGTTAGTATAAGAGATAGGAACGCGTGTCAAGGACTTCTTGACCGCAAAACACGTGCGCGCCTGAACCGCGGCGCGTGTACAAAATAACCCAAATCACTATCTGTACTTTCTGAAAATTTAAACATACATTAACATACATTTTATAACACATGAACAATATAACAAAATAGTAACATTTTTAACAAATAACACAACAATTTAACAATAGATCCAGAATTTTTAAAAGCAGTTAAGACCAAAATCTCAAACATACATAAAACTAACAATTTTGCAAACAAATTTTGAACACAATTAAGCACTAATCGTGAGTCCGTCAAAAAATTCCAAAAATGGCCAAAAATACAAAACAGTCTTTCTGCTTTCTATTCCTTCATATTGCTACCACATATATGCACTCTAATAGAAATTTAATAAAGAAAATTATCACCCAATCATAGAGATGATTCGCTGCTGGCAGGCTTCATACTACAGGATGGCTTTCTCCTCCTGTCCCAGAAACCTTGTACGAAGGATCTTTCGTCATCAGAACTGTACGGTGACGCCACAGTTGACTGTCGTGCCTGCAGCCTGGTTCTGAATGGATGCCGTGGGATACGTGTAAGTTCCGCTCGACGACTCTGCTCTGGCCGGTTCGCTGGGGTCACTCCATGGCGAGATTCACACTGTTGATGCCGGTAATCTGATAGTTGTCTCCTCTTTCTAGACGCACCCGAAGTTACTGAAGATCCTAGCCCACGTTTCTTTCCGGATCTATGTTGTTTCTTATTAGGCAAAAATTCGGAATTTAAAGTTCGTTTAACAGTTTGCCGAGTGTCCATCTGAAATCTTTTCCGGGGATTAAGTACCGAAGATGGTGAACTATTAGATAATGTATGTTTGTGAGGTTGCTGTCTCATTGGTGGAGGAACGGGATAGTTTATAATCTTTTTCCTTTTATGGCACGCAGAATCTGATGTATTTGACACAGCTCTCTTATTTTTATTGTCATACTTTGCTCTCGGATTGCTAGGCTTTCGACTCTCAATAACAGTTTTTGGAGCTGTTTGACCAACTTTTCTTCTTGAATATTGATGAAAAGAATTAGATGAAGAAGTGCTGGACTCGGGACACTCATTGGATCGGGAACTTCGCGAAACACCACTCGACACATGAGAACCTTCACTACCATTTTCTCTAAACTTATAAACTCTAACCTGATCCAAATTAACCGTCATTCTTTCACCATTGACATCAACAACCAAATTATTATTTCGAACTTCTAAAACCTTGAACGGACCTACAAACTTCGGACCAAACTTAGCTACTCTCTTTTGACGACTTGAACTTAACCAATGCTTTTCTACTAACACAAAATCTCCAACTTTCACTTCTAACTCCCTTCTACGCATATTATAATACTGAGCCTGCTTTTCTTGCGCTTTTCCCATCTGAACTTGAGCTTCCTTAACCAACCTCTCAATATCCTGACACATGTACTGACTTTCCGCACCTGACACCATAACTAGCCTTTGGAATGGAGTAATGACTTTTCTACCCAAAAACAATTCAGCTGGCGTTTTCCCCGTTGACTCATGAACTGCTCTACGAAGTGCGTACGCAAAATGCTGAAGAAAATGGTCAAAATCTGCATGATGAGAACCAACATATGAAGAAATCATTTGAATTAATGTACGATTTACACGTTCAGCCATATTAGACTGAGGACGATACGGAACAGTAAAAGAATGATCGATCTCCAGCTTCTCACACAGGGCCTTAAATATATCAGAAATAAAACAAGGGCCATGATCGCTCACTACCCTAATTGGTGCACCATATTTAGAAATATAATTATCGAAAAATGCATCGGCAACTGCAGGTGCAGAAGCCTTCCTGAGGGGGACTAACTCTACCCATTTACTAAAATAATCAACTATAACTAGTACAAATCTATATCTTTTAGGATTAGACAATGGATAAGGACCGATTAAATCTACACCTACACATTCATTAGGAAAATTTACTTTAATAGGAATTAATTTGCCAGCTGGACTTACATTTTTATAATTATAACGTTGGCATGTGCTACAGCTGGAGACATAAGCGCGCACTGCTTCCCGCATTTTAGGGAAGTAGCAGGATTCACAAATTCGAGCATAAGTTTTCCTGATTCCTAAGTGACCTGCTAATGGATTATCATGAAATTCTTTCAAGATGGCCTTACGAAGACTAGCCGGAATAAAAACTCTTAATTCTCCACGTGAATTTACAATTTTAGAATAAAAAAGAAGACCATCGATAAGCTTAAAAGATTGGGACCATTTCTCAAACATAGGCACATCTGCGCTCGGGACATCATCAGGATTTTCCAAGTAACGATACAAACTACCAAACTCTTCATCTTGCTTCTGTTCCCTTATCAACTGCTCTCGTGACCTTAACACCAATGAAGACAATGCACAACACTTAACTTCCTCCGTGACCTCTAAACCACCATGCGGGTTTCGTGACAAAGCGTCCGCTACCGCATTCTCCTTGCCAGCCCTATGTTCTATAACCACATTATACTCTGCTAACTTCAAACACCATCTAACCATACGAGACGACAAACCCTTTCCATTAGTTAACTTTGTCAAAGCTGAATGATCCGTAATGACTTTAACCGGCATATTCGTGAAAAACAACGAAATTTATTCAAAGCCCAAATTACTGAAAGACACTCCCTTTCCGTAATCGAATAATTCCTTTCCGCTGCATTTAAAATTCTCGACGCAAACGCTATAGGTCGACCTTTTTGTGCTAACATCGCTCCAACCCCCACTGCACTGGCATCACAATACACTTCGAACTGAGATGAATAATCGGGGTGAGCCAAAACAGGAGGGGAAACTACTGCCTCTTTTAATAATTCAAACGATCTGTGAGCCGCTGATGACCATACAAACTTCAGCCTTTTCCTTTTTAAATTATACAACGGTTCACATAACTCCGAAAAACGTGGAATGAACTTGGCAAATCAAGCCACCATCCCTAAAAATGTCGCCACTTCCTTACTATTTTTGGGGGGACTCATTGACGTAATTGCCTCAATTTTCTCATTATCTATATTAATAACATCACGCGTAATTTTAACTCCTAAATACTTTATCTCTTTTCTCAAAAATTTACATTTTTCTAACTTAACTGTTAACCCAGCATCTCGTAACAACGTAAATACTTCCCTCAATAGTCTTAAATGCTCTACAAAAGTAGCTGCCATTATAATTATGTCGTCCAGGTAGACCAAGACACCCTTATCAATCAAAGGTTTAAGGATATTATTCATGGCCTTCTGGAACGTTGCCGGCGCTCCCGATAAACCAAAACTCATTCTCTTAAAAGCAAAACAACCGTCCCGAGTAATAAACGCAGTCTTAGGTATGTCCTCCGGCTTCATTGCAATCTGAAAATATCCTGACGTAAGATCTAACGTTGACATATAATTCGTACTCGTAATATTAGCCAAAATGTCATCAATAACTGGAATAGGATACTGAGGGTATTGCGTTATCGCATTTAACTTTCTATAACCTACTGCAAACCTATATGCCTCTGGATTATCTAAACTTTTCCCATTATTTTTACGACATAGCACTACTGGCGATGCAAAAGGAGACTCAATCGGCATTATAATATCGTCCGCTAGCATTTTTTGAATATGATAATCAATTATACCTTGTTTAACTTTATCATAACGATATGGTTTACTAGCAACAGGTGCTTTTAAACCAGTATCAATCTCATGCCACGCAACATGCGTTAAACCCGGTTTATCAGAAAAAACCTCTCGAAATTCATTCAAAAACTTATTAAATTCCTCCTTCTCGATTTCACTTAACCCCGACTCCTCCAAATTACCTGACACTGAAACATGCTTTTTTTTACTCACATTCTCATCATTATTCACGATTAACGACTTTTTAAAGAAATCCAAACTAATTCCTCTATCCTTCATATAATCCACACCAACTATACAATGCACTGTTAATCCATCTAACACACAAAACTCCCAACATGTCTTAACCGAACGAATTTCAACTTCCAATTCTACTGAACCTTTATTATCGCAAGCTACTCCCTGTGCCGACTGAACCACCAGACTTCACCTCTTCAACTTCTTATACGAAAAATATTTCCGATAACAATCAAAAGAAATGAACGACTTATCTGCCCCTGTATCGAAGACACTTTTAACAACAATACCATCTAACACAATTAACACTTCAGGTAACTCAACCGGATTAATAGTAATTTTATTCAAACTCACAGAAGGCTTTTCCGATTTAATCTGTGACTGCATACCTTCCGAAATACAGTCACCTACCAGTTTAACTGACCCGACCTCCTCACACCTCTCCTTTGCACTGATCTACCTTCAAAATTCTCATCCGAAGTTAATCTCCTTACTTGCGAAGAAACATTCCTGTCCCGTCCTCCCCCACTACGATTATAACCACTATTCTGTCCATTTCCATACATATTTCTCTCACCACTTCTAAAACTATTAGCACCACCACAATTCCTATTACCATTACTCGTATTCGACATATTACGACCAAATCCATCATTTCCATTATGCAAATTACTATCCGGTAATCGCTGTCCCCCTCTCACAAAATTACGTTCCCCCTCATTTCTCAAATTACTATCTGTGACCGGTCTCTGACGAGGGTTACGCAAATCCCGTTGATCCGAGCTATGCCGAGTCTCATACTTCGATAGTAACTGGTGCATTTCTGCAAAATTCTTCGGTGCTCTAACTTCAATAAAGTCCTGTATACTTGGATTAAAAAGAGGAAAAACAATGTCCAACAATTCCTCAAATGTGATATGTAAATCTAATTTATTTTTTAGTTCAAGCTTACGTAGATAGAATTTTGACGCCGACTCATAAATATTCTGCTTATTACAATAGAACTCTTTTCTCAAAATACTTTTATCTTTAACTGGAGGAAATGTCTTCTTTAACTCAATCACAGTTTGTTCAAATCTTTTCGCTTCATCATTAATCAAAAACTTTCCTATATTTTCCAACCACAAAAGTGCTTCGCCCTTCAACGAGCATTTAAGCACTACGTACCTACTTTTCTCAGGTATATTATTGAACAAAATATAATCATCTAATTTAACTAAAAATTCACTAATATCACCTTCACCGGTAAAATACACACGTGGCACAATCTCACCATGTCCGATGTTTCGTTGGGCGCCATTTGTAACGTTACATGCATGCTGAGCGTCATTTGTAACGTCTGGTTGGTCGAGGTGGAGGTTAAATGTAGACATACTCAGTAATTTAGGATAAAATAACAAAGTTTATTAAAGTGATAATGGCTGAAGGGAAGTGGAGCAAGTCTTAAATTTACACAACTGAAAACGCTATGAACAGCTAAATCATACTCACAGGCTTCGGCCTAGCTCAGTCGGGGCACCTTCTAATACTTTCCGCTATCTCTTGGCTGATCTGCTAGATAAAGCTTAATTAAACAGCCCGTGGCTGTGGGTAATCCTTTATTCACAAACAAACCAAATGAAACTAAGAGGTTCCTTACCCCGGCCAACTCTCAAGTCAACTGTCGGGACTCCTTTCCACTCACTGGAGGCTTCGTTGCTACTTTTCAATAGTCTAGCACTTCGCTGAACACTAATTCACTTCGCTTGTCTAATACTAGAGATCCTCACTCGGTGGCTAATGCCAGAGACGCTCGCTGGCCAATGCCAGAGACACTCACTGGCTAGTGCCAGAGACACTCAAACCCAAGCTTTTATATGCTGCAAACTGAGATACTTCACATTAACATATTACTAATAACCGCAAGCTAACTGTAAAATCCGAAAGAGCACACACACTCTAGAAAGTTAAAGTAAAAGAGAGGATAGATGTCGCTTTTACGCTTACACATGTTAACTTATTGACGTCACGATCTCAGAAACACTAGAGTGCCTTTAAAAGGTCACTCCCTCACAATATTAGTATAATTTTTGCAGCGTATTGATATGTAAAGTATGATAATGTGTACAGTAATGATAAACAAACTTTCGTACAAATACTTATCAAAGCTATGATTTTATGAGTCATTAAACATGTATGAAATAGTCTATGGTCGCTTAAAGGATTAATGTTAAATGCTTGTAACAAATAAGTACAACTAATGGAATAAAAAAATTGAAACAATATGAAACTTATAACATCCAAAGAACTTACATTCTGTTCAAATGAAATTTGAATAAAATTTAGGCCTGTTTAAAAATTTCTATTTTACATATATCTTGTTGTTTGCACTTATAAATGTAACAGATATTTTCATTTTAAATTATTACTACATAAAAATGAAAACAAAATCGCTTAAAGAAAAATATTTATAACTAAAATTTAATCATTTTAGAAACTTTTTCACCTCATGAGGGACTAATTTATTATTTGGGAATAAATGATTTTGTGTAAAATAAAAAATAATAAACATCATACTGTAATTATAAACAAAAATTTTTAATTCAAAAAAGCCTCTTTTGAGTCGATAGACCCGATTCCTTTAAGGCTGTTGAATCCAGTTATTTTTAATTTTGTTAGCTGCTTTTTCATATAATTATGCAGTGACCGAACGATTTTTTTTCATTTTTTTTTTTTTTAGTCGTCAGAAGGTTATTTTATCATAATTTTTAAAATAAAATTATGTAATTCCTTTAACTAATGAACACTTTGAAAAAACAAAAATTAAGTTCTTGCATCCAGTTACTAGAATAAACCTCATTTTATTAAAACCTGCTATTTATTTTAGTTTACGATAAGCGAAATTTCAGCTCCCAATGGTCAATATATAATATCCACCAAGAGTGCGGCTTGAAATTTCAAAATATTTTTATCTATTTTTTAATAAATAATTTAGAAAAAGGTTTTTTAAACATTGTTTAAAAACAAATAAATGAAGATAAAAATTAACTGCTTGATTAAAAAAAAAAGAAAAAAAATTATTACACATGAGTAGATTACACCACCTTCACATCTTCCAGTTATATAAACTATTTTCATCCTAAATGATGGAGCTTTTAAATCGTGGAAGATTTTCATACTTGTTTTCATTGTTTTAAACATTCTACAATTTGAATGTTTTTATTTTTGATACCAATTTGCACTATAGGAATTTGCGTCGATAAAATCTAAACTTTAAAATTTACTCTAACGCTATTAACTTGTTTTCATATTTCATTTCATTTTCTGGACACAAAAATAAAAATCTGAAATTACAAATTTCTCCCCATTTAAAGCAATCCTTTTTAAGTAACTAGAAATCCATCATTTCCGATAATTTCATTTTCGAATCTTTTAAACTAAAAAAATTAAAGAAACAAAGTTTAATGAAGCCATAAAAATTTAATAAAACTACTACATGTATTATGTAATAGGATTATTAATGATAAAATATAAAATTGACTTAGTAGATTTTTCAAACTTTTTTGAGCAAAATTGAGTTTAACGTAAAAGTTTAGATGCAGTTTTATAACACAATTAATTTTTTTCATTCTCTTTAAAATTATATTTACGTTCGGAGTAATGGAATTTGCTTTAAACTTATAAGCTGGCAGATTAAAAAAAAATGCGAAATCTTTATCATTAAGCGTTGTTTTCAATATGTAGGTTGACTTAATAGTTTTCAAAAAGAATCTATTTGGATATAACATTTTATTAATTGAAGTATTCTTATATTTTTTTGTTTCTTTTATACATACACACAAAATGCACATACACCTATAAATATACACACACACACACATATATATATATATATATATATATATATATATATACACAATGCTGGCCCCACAAAATTCAACACGCTGAAGGAATCATGTAAATCATGTAAAACTTACAGCATGAGTTTGCGGCATTAAAATATGCAAATCTTTAACATTGCAGTTCAGAATCACATCACGGAAGACCGTAGCGTGATCCGCAAGCTTTATATAAGGGAAGAAAAGTTTAGCGATTTGAAGTATGGTAATTTTTTTTTTCGTGCGTTTTTTGCGTAAGCTTTTTACATATGTTTCGTAGAAGATACCAAGCGTCTTTTGACCAAGTTTCTGAATTCAACCGAGAAATAATAGTAGCCTATCGGGATTGCAAATTATCCTTCACAAAAATTGGTCAACGTGCTGGGCGAAACCCAGCTACTGTGATGCGGATCTGTTATTGCTGGATGCAAGAGAGAACAACGGACCAACTTTGGCGATCACACTCATCTCATTGCACTACTGACAGTAATGAAAAACGGCGTTTTGAGCATGGCAGGGATGGGCAGCAGAGCCACATCACGAACCATAGCACAACAGATACAGTCTGCTACGCATCATTCGTTGACCATTCGTACCATTCGACGCCGTTTACAGTAGAGTGAAATGTCCGCAAAGCACCCAGCATCCATTTCTTCACTTACGCTTGACTGAAAACCACAGGGGTTTGCGTCGCCATTGGCGCGAGGAACGACAGACATGGACAACGGAATGGAACGACATTGTATTTACTGACGAATTTTATGTCTGCTGCAATATCACGATAGTCGGATTCGAGTTTGGAGACACCGTGGTGAGAACACCGTGGTGAGAACACATCACTGAAATGTTGCGTTATGCATCGCCACACTGGTCCTGCACCCGGCATCGTGGTTTGGGGTAGTATTGGATTTCACTCATGCACGCCTCTAATATGCATTGCCGGTACAATGAACAGCCAGCGTTATACGTATGAAGTGTTGAACCCGTGGTCTTCCCATACATGCAGTGCTTGCCATCAGACACATTCCAACAGGATAATGTGCGACCATACGTGGCTCGCAATGTTCAAGAGTTTTTCTTTATCCATCAGATTGAATTGCTTCCTTGGTATGCTTGCAACAAATTCCCTTCACTCGTCAACAAGTTGACTTAATGAAAAACTGAATTATACAACAATACATATAGTTATTTACTTTATACTAAACACTGTTAATTTCTCTGGAAATAATATTTTATAATTAATGAGAATCATATGTAGTTTATCAGCAAAAGATTGGAGAAATTGAGACCAAGGCTTCATTTCACCCCATCAGTTCTACAACCGATGTTCTACAACCAGTATCTCCAGATTTGATCTCTGATCTTTATTTAAAAAGTTAAATGCGGATACGCAATTTTTTCCAGTTTATACGCATTAAAGATGTATCCTGAAAGTCTTAGATGTCTTAGATCTATCATCAATCGAAAACGTGTGATCTATGCTTGCACAACAACTAGACCAGGATACACCATCCGCTGCTCCACACCAAATCAACTTTTGCAATATGTGAAAACCGCATGGACTACTGTACCCCAAGGAGACATTCAAAGTCTCTTTGATTCTATGCCGAGACGTGTGGCAGTGGCTATAGCTAACAATGTCCGCTACACTAACTTCTGATTTTGTCTTCATTCCAACATCACAAGAGGCTATAATTTTAATCATTTGATTTTGTACAACATGTTATCTGTAACCCCAACCAGGAATACTGCAAGTAAAAACCGGCACGCCCTGAATGAATAGGATTGCCAATTGTGATTGCAATTGTAAACTCCAAGTGATTTAAAAAAATACAAGGGTCTTCCTCCTTGCTGATGCTCCCGGCTACGGGGACATGGCTGTGGTCCACTGGAATAGTGGACCCCCCCCCTGCCTTGGGCTCGGGGCTTGTCCCGACCATATGCCAAAAGCGGGTCCCCAAGGTGGGTGAAGTCTGAAGTCAAATGAATTTAGCTGTAATATTTCTGGTTCTTCTTGGTGTTGAATTTTGAGTGGCCACCAGTATATATATGTATAATTTTGAAATTTTTATACTAACCCTTTTCACCAGAAAAAAAAGTCATACATTTAAAAAGTAAAATAAAAAGCAAACTATGACTACATCTAGGGGTTTTAGGATACATCGTTAATGCATTTAAACTGAAAAAACTGCATATTCGCATTTAGCTTTATATAAATGTTACAATTTTCGGAGATCAAATCTGGAGATATCGGTTGTAAGACCGATGAGATGAAATGAAGTCTTGCTCCCAATTCCTCCAGTCTTTTCCAGATAAATTTCATATAATTCGCATTAATTATAAAATATTATTTCCAGAAAAATTAACAAGGTTTAGTATAAAGTGAATAACTGTATGTATTGTTGTATATTTCAGTTTCTCTCTAAGTCAACTTGTTGTCGAGTGAAGGGATTTTTTTTCGCATAATAGTGCGTCTTATGAATATAGAGTATAAGCTAAAAAACTCCTTCAAGAAGAATTAGTAAAGGCGAATGAAATTCTGTATTGATCCCACTTTGATGTATCATTTGAAATGGATACAACTAGTCCGGTATTATGGAATACAGTGGTGGTCAGAATTATAAGAACAATTGAAAATTGCGCAGAAAAAATTTATTTCTGAACTAAATAAAGTGAAATTTATACACTAAATGCTTTTCTATGCTAGAAATCATTGTAGAATTCAAAACATTGGAAAATGCAAAATATGAATGATTTGTCACAAGTAACAAAATATGTCATTGTAAAAATTGGACAAAATTATAAGGACAATGAATGCTTTTGGCCTGAAACACACTGATAATTAATAATCTCCCCGCTTTTTCTCAATCACTTTTATCAGTCTTGACGTCATGGAGTTTGACAATTCCTTAAGAACGTTCTTGGAAGATTTTGAGTGATTTATTTCGATGGAAGACATGAGTTCTTGTTGTTTTGAGATTATATACCATTTTTGCATACTTTGTGTGCCAACATACCCAACAGATTTTTCCATTGGATTCAGATCAGGACTTCTGGCTGGCTAATTAAGTAGTTTCACGGAATTAAAATTATACCACGAGTTTGAAGTTTGGGAAACATGAGCCGAGGCATTGTCCTGCTGGAAAAAAATAGCCTCCAATCGCTATTAACGGTTCTTCTGGTAGAAGATTATTTCCCAATACATCAATGTAACTCTCAGAATTCCTCCTACACTGCACTAAAACAATTGGAGTAGTTCTACCAGTTTTGAAACCTCCCCAGACCGTTACTGAATCACTTCCAAATACATGCTTTGAGAAAATCGTTTTTTCTCTACGAAGATCATACTAGAAGATGCAAAAACAATCTAGTCTATCCAAATTAATCTTTTTCTCATCGGAAAATACAGAATCCGAATTTTTATCCCATAGTATTGCAGTTTTTGGAAAACTCCATCCTCAGTCTCTCATGAACTTTTGTAAGACGCGGTCTTGACACATGTTTACTACAGCAAACCTTTTCTTGGTTTTTATAAAACACGTCTAACAGTTCGAGCACTTGCATTCTAAGTTCAATTCACTATTTTTTCCCCGTTTTTTGGAGCAAGTTCGCCTTATTATCATTCTTTCACCCCATTCAGAAACAGAAGATAGCCTGTTTCTATGTCTTTGCCGTACATATTTACCGGAATTTTAAAGATAATTGTAAATAACCGTTCCTGATCTATTAAACTTTGTAGTAATTTATCATACAGAAAGCATTGAATTTTGAAATGCATCCATTTTTCCTTTCTGAAACACCAAAAGCTTTGCACCTTGCGGCATGATTAAAAAACAGAATAATACGATCCCAAACGGTTACTACGCATTTATATCGTATGAAAGTTCCGTGTGCAGAGCAAAAAACATGCAAATTTTACTTTTTCGAACACATAAATACAGTTGTTCTTATAATTTTGTCCAAAACCAATGGCTGTATAAATTTATAATACATTTTATGAATATGAATTACCACATATTTTTATAAAAACATACAAAAATAATCTTCATTTTTCATTGGTTTCCATCCATTAAATGTGCATAAGTCTCCCGCCAAATGTAACCAACATATGGCAATTTTTGCCTTGTCCTTATAATTATGACCACCACTGTATGTTTATTTAAGGGAAATTAGGATTACAGATAAAACTACGCTTTACAGCAATAATCAAAATTATTTAATTAAAAAGCATTATTATATCATCTATAAATCATCAGGCTCTTTGTAAAAATATTTTAGTTTAAAAAAATGTAGTCTATTATTCGGCTCCACAAAAGTCCACATGAACCCGCATAAGTCATTCCACTCATCCATTCCCCCTCTGAATAATATTCTTAGCATTAACAGGACCTTTATCTTCCTCGTCTGGTGTGCAATTTTGTGAAAAGTCCATCCCTAATGAAACGTCAAAATGGATTTTATACAGATTTTGTTCGTCTATACTAACTTGTTTCGAAGCAGTTTTATACCTCACATTCCATATTACCGGACGCATCATCTTGAAAAACTTATTTCTTTACTGGACAACAAGCTAGCATAGAGAAAACCTGATTTACACAGCAATACAATAATTAGTCATTTTTATGCTAAACTTCGATAACTTCTCTGATAATAATATTGTATGGGATGAAACTTGTCGAAATTTGACGTTAAAAATAAGTTTTAAAACGTCATCATTAGTCATTCTTTTTTGAAGTTCATTTTTTCTGAAACGCATCCAATGTTTTAAGCTAACTAATGTTTATGCAAAAATGGAGAAAATATTTTTAATAATACTTGAAGAATTTGGAGATGAAATAAAATGTCAATACTTTTGTTGACTAATAATTTCTCGTTGAACTGATAATTTTTCGACTGATAATTTCCTCGTTCCTTTTTACTTACCCATCATACGTAGTATAGGATAAGTCTTGCAATCGTTTTGAAAATCGAAAAATTTTTTTTTACGAATTTACACGTTTTAGATAGGGGAGATTCCGAAAAACATATTTTTAGAAAAAAAAATTTGCCGTCCGTCTGTCTGTCTGTCAGTCTGTCTGTCTGTAAACGCTCTATCTGCCGAACAAATTGAGATAGAGACTTGAAATTTTGTATGTAGTTAGTATGTAAGAATGGGACGAACCCTATTTAATATCAGCAACCTCGATTATCCGGAACTATTTTTTTCGGACTCTCGAAAAATTCGTTCTGATGAAAGGTACATAAAAATTTTCGAATTTTTTTGTTCTAAGGAATGGACGTAAAAGGCAATAAAATAACACACATTATGCATATAAAACAAAGTCGATCGGATTATTAGTTGCCGAGATATTTGTAATCTTGTTTTCCACATTCTTCGATTTTTCATGACCCTGTATTTCATTCAAATTTCAATTCAAAAGTATATTTTAATTGGAAATGAGACGCTTAATCCGAAGCGATTAATTATTAGTTAATAGAATTATTATTTTTGGAGTTATAAGAATGTTTCTTTTACGCAGTTCGGTACTACTTGAGTAGTTTGGCGTTTTATATAATTTGTCGATATTGGTACATCAGCAGTTCTTTAATATAGCATTACTATGTGCATTAACAATATTTAAATTTTGTTTATGAATTGCAATGCATTGTATAAAGTTTCACATGTTTTATGTTCATATACATATCAATGATGGGTAAGTATTACGGTGGCCCCCAACGATTAGTTTATAATCGAGGTGGCTCAGCCATTTTCACAAACGAGATACTTTCCGTTATATACAGTAACATACCCAATGGATCCTTCGAAATAATGAAATATAATTCTTATCATAATTTTCTTCAAAAGATAGTTCAAGCAGTTTGACATGATAATTATTTTATGTTCTACATAAACTGAATGTCTGTCATTTTTATTAGGAGATTTCAGTTTAGTGGCAAAATGCTGCATTCTATGGATATTTATTCTATTGATTTATCAGTTTTATTTTTACTTTCTTTCTTTCTTTCTTTCTTTTCTTTTTTCCCCCCAATTCGTGAATTTGGGAGAAAGAGATTTTAAAAATAATTCCGACTTGAAAATAATTTAAAATGACGCTAAACTGAGAGTCAGTTTTCAAATATATTTCATCCTAAAGTTATTTTAATCCTGTTTTATCATGTAAGACTTGAAACTGTATATCATTTAGATTTAGAAGTAATGTAAATACAATAAAACTAAAAGCGGTAATTATGGCCGCTGTTACTATGTTATACAATTCTAGTAATTACGATTGGGTTTTGACTGCCGATCAAAAGTCGATTACTATCTGTTGACAACAGATAATTCCACTTTTTACACAATGATAAAAATGAGACTTTATCGATAAAAAGGAATAATTAAATAATTTTACAATAAATCTACAGAAATCAATCCTATAGAAGATAAGCCATATATCAATTCATTTTTTTTACTGTGAAACCTTTTTTTATTAATTTCAATTCTCCTGAAATTCTTTAGTTTTCTGATTTATTTACTAAATATATACAAATGTCTTACCTAAAATTATTATTTTTTTGGGAAATCACACAGAGAGACATCATGAAGAAATCATTTCTTCAAGATGTTTTCTCACTTAAAATCCTAAAATTAAAACCTTTTAAATCAAGATGCGAATTTTTTAGGAATACATTACTTTTATAGAATTATTAATTAAGTCATTAAAAGCATTTCAATATCGTCGGTACATTAATAGATGATTATATATGCAAAAACATACGATGCGTTGACCTGAAATTTCAAAACCATTCGAAAAATCAAAAGAATTTAAAAGAATTTTTTCCGATTAGTTTTCTTCGTCAACAAATATATCTTAAAAAAGATTTTAACAATAAGCTCATTCTTACTAATTATACTTTAAACGCATTTTTTACCGTGTTATGATATACCGACAAAATTGTAAAAAAAAGATATTCTAAACCATATAAAAGATCTCACGAATTACTCTAAATTATCTTGCGTGATACAATTTTTTTAGACATAAACGAAAAATTATCATTTTCAAAAGTTATTGAGCCATCATGGCTTTATTATGTAGGGGGAAAAGATGAAATTAAACTAAATGCTCCATAAACTACCTTAAGTTAAAGAAAAATAACTGCAATTTTGACGAATAATTATGATCATACTTGACGCAGTACAATATACATAGATAGAATATGTATTATGCATCGAAACTTTTAGACTAATTGCAAATTTGTTTCGTAGCATTCAGCATAGTGATATCGCTGCCTTGATATGATAAACCGTCGTGAATACATCCGAATCTATTCTGAAATTAGTTTAAAAGGTCTGACGCTTAAAACTTAAAACTTAGTATAATGTTTCATCTGTGATTATGAATCGTAAATCTTTTAAATCCAAAACATCTAGAAGTATTTACCAAATCGTAATAGTAAAACATAAATAAAAATAAATATATTTTACCAGTGTTTTACTTAACTTTGCATTTTTAGATAATAACATAAATATTTTAATTTTACAAAAATTTCTGCCCTATATTTTAATATGAAAACTAAAACTTTTTTTTCAATATTTGCCGAAACGTCAGTGAAGGCTTACTTTGGACACACGAAAATTTTTGGATTCTGTCTGTCTGTCAGTCAGTCTGTCAGTCTGTAAGTCTGTCTGTCTGTTCCGCGATAACTTACGTAAAAAGCAGTCGTTTGGCTTGAAATTAAGTGGGTATGTTAGTGCGACACTGGGTATTTGTATTTGTATTTGTGTCGGCCGATTATCTGCACTAGGGATATAGGCCCATGGGGAGGGGTGCCCTTCGTGGGGGACTTTCTAAGGGAACCTAACCCGTATTTACGCAAGGTTCGAAGGAAACCACGAAAACTCCGAACGGTTAGGCCGACGGCCGCGATTGGGTTCGAACCCAGCACCTGCCGTCTACCAGTTGAGAGGTCAGAACCTCTCGGCCACTGGTCGGGCGCGACACTGGGATTAAGCTGTATAGTTTTTTGTTAGATTTGATTCATTCGTTCGAAAGATATAGAATATTTTATTTCGCGCAACAATCCTTTTCTATGGCAAATCCAATGATTTTCATTTTTTTCCCCTGAGAGAAAATGACACATTTGATTAATGGAATTCAATGATAAATGCATACTAAAATTTACCAGTTAAATTATTCGTATTATTTTGAAATTTTGTCAACGCGTTTGTCAGATTTTTAAAATTATTACTGTAAATTTTGGAGATTTTTTACAAATGTGTTCCAATAATATAGACTAATTTGTTTTAGAGATTTACTTATTTGAAATGTATTTATTTCATTTTCTTTATTTTCTTCTAATGGTTGCTAAGCAACCATTCATCTTAATCCTTATCCTTATAATGCTATAATTTTGAAAGCGTGTGAAAAATTTAAATGAAGTCAACATCAAAACTTATGAATTAATTAATTTCTTTCTATCTTTGCGTATAAATATAGCATAGCCCAGAAAAAAAAAAAAAAACATAGGCTATGTTTTATTAAATTTATTCAAATATTTTCCTTAATAATTCAAAATTTCTTTCTTTTTCATACAGAATCAATAGGGACTTTTTAAATAAAATTTATCCAATTTCCTTTATCGTTGCCAAAAAAAAATCAAAATTTGGAATAATAATTTTTCAACAGCAATAAGTTTCAATTGAGCAATTTCCATTCGAAAAATTAAACTATGAAATATGAAGTCAGAATTAAAATAACTATAGATATAGTACTTTTTGTTATATATTAAACACGGATATTCGTTTCGTTAATAAGAATTTTTCTGACAAAAATGGGGACATAATTAGAAGTAAAAGAAATAAAAAAGAATTATATTTTTAATAAATGTTTCACTTAGTAAAATATGACGTCATAGTGGAACAAAAACAGGTATTTTATAGTAGTCATTAAAAATACAAGAAACATGAATATCAATAACTCATGAATAATGACGTCATTGCCGAAACTTCAGTGAAGGCTTACTTTGGAGACACGAAATTTATTGTTTTTCATATGCCAGTCTCTTCTTTTGTATGTCTGTCTGTCCCGCTATAACTTGCAGCAAAATGCAATGATAACTGTTTTTTTTTTTTTTTTTTTTTTTTTTTTTTTCGGAAACAAAATTGTAAAACTCTAGATTACTGAGTTTACACTTACAAAAGTTCCTGATGCATCAGGTTTAGGTGTTTGTGGTTGGCAGGCATGTAGAAGTATGAGGATAATGCAAAATATTTGCCCAAACTGTTACTTATTCTTATAAATCAAAATGTATAAAGAAATGCAAGATATACAATAACCATTAGCACAATTATTAGAAAGTGACAAATTTAAATTAAGTGAAGCTCGGAGGGTTCAGAGGGTCGGAGCCCCCTGAAGAAATTTACTATGTTATAATAAAGAAAACAAAAATAATAGATCATGAAAATTTCAGAATATCCTAACATAACTAAATTTTTAATTTACCGCTTTTGATGGCTGAAAACTTCTAATTCTTATTTTCTCCTTATAAATAATTACGCAATTTGAAAATTTTAAATTACAGTTTCCAGGAAGTTGAATATTACCCAAAGTGTGTTTTAAAAAAAATATGAACAAAGCTGATGTTGAGGCTCCTGATCTGCAGATTCACTAGTTAAAATTCATCTGAATGCAAAAATATATTCGAAAAAGTGTATATTTAATACATTGAATCTATAAAAAAACACAATTTTCATCCTTCCAAATGTTTACTTCCAATGGTTTTACAGAGAGCGCATTCTGCAAAACAGAAAAAAATCATTTTTGAAATGCATTTATTTTTCAATAAAGATAGAAAAATTCACCGCCTCCGAAATCCTTCATCAATTTTGTATGATGTGTAAATTCGATTTATTCATTTAGAATTTACCTTAATCGATTTTCCTTTGAGTGGTGAAAGAAATTGTGTGCAAATCTCTGTGTAAATATTAAAAATGTGTATAGTTTGTTGTTCCCACTTCCATCCTTTGCATCATCCCCAAATATACAAGAAAAATCGATTTATAAAACTTCTTTGACATTAAGAAAAATAGAAAAAGAAATGCCAGAAAAGATTATAAGAAATTAAATTGTTTTTCTTAAAAATGTTTAATCTGCTGATATTGTTTTTATCTTACATTGTAACTTCGAATGTTTAGAGGTAGTATAAAAAAGAACATGCACGTAACTTTTTTAGGTTTTTTGGAGTATGGAGGCCTTCCTTGTTTGTGCGTTTTCAGTTAGTGCGATAAGTCTTTCCTAGAAGCTCAAGTGCGGTTTGAATTTTGAATAGGGCGCAAGACATGAGATGGGCGATTCCTTTCTTTCACAAAAGAGATGACAATTTTTTGTAAATGATGATGACAAAATATTTGCAAGAGATTATTACAAAATTTTCCTAATTTTCTGCATGAAGAAAAAATTAAGGAAAAAAGAATTTACGTTAAACATTTATGAGAATATTTTCAAAAACCTTAATCCTAGGAAAAATATGCAAATACACAAAGGATCAGCAAATAATTTTTTTTTGTTATCACAAGATGTATTCCAAAAAGAAGTAAAAAGATTTTGTCTAAATAAATTGAAATATAAGTAAATTTAAAGTAATCAAATTGAAAATAAAGTCCATTCTATGTAAGCCTAAATATAGATACGGTTCCTGTTTCAACCCATTTAACATTCATACATTCACAAAGAATTTAAAAAAACTTTAAGATAGACTTCTGCAAACTGTTATAATAAGAAGTGGTATTGTTGAATTACCAGGGATACTTCTGTGAAGTTCAATATTTCACATTCGTAGAAAAATAATCAAATAACCAAATATGTGATATTGTTGCTCATGATACAAGAAAACTACTTTATTGATAACAGACCATATAGTATAATTATTTAGGCTAAAAAAAAACCTATTTTCAATACTTAAATACGCAGATCAATAAATATAAACTAATATGAGATTAGGTCATACGGACTAACAATGACTTTTACTCTTATTTTAACAAACTGTTAGTATTGAAAAAATAATTTACAATTCTGTCATTTTACCAATTAATACTTATAAGTTATTTTGTTCTTACTTCAATACTTATTAATTTATTCAACACTAGTCATCTTTGGCGACCAGTTTGGTCTCCCTTAAATCTATGCTAAGCATTAAATCGCGTTACTTTTATTCGTAACTTAATTTCCTTCTTAAATTGAAAAATTCTGACCAAAAAAAAAAAAAAAAAAAAAAAAAACCAAGGACACAGCATTTTAAGAGTTTCATTCTTCTGACGAAACCATATTTTCGTCTCTGTTCTGTCTGTCTGTCTGTCACAGAGTCTGTCACAAAAACTATAAAGCCAGAGAGTTCACATTTTTTGTACTTATAGCTGAATACCTCTTGCCACACAACAAATCATAAAATTTCGAAAAAGACTATTTCTTTAATTAAAATATTAATTTTAATATCATAAGTTTGTTGTTGTTGTTGTTGTTTCTCTCTTCTAATTACTCCATTTATAGACAGTTAATTAGACAGTTTTCAAACTGTATTTATAAGTACAATTTTTTCCTATACGATGGTGCAAAAATTGAAAATGTGCGATGTTTAGAAGTTTAAAAATTTGCAATAGCGCAAATTTCAAAATTGAAATTTCATTTCTTTTAATTGTTGCAAAAAAGTTTAAATAAAATTATTGTGTATGGAACATAAATTAATGAATTAAATAAATCACGTGAAAAACGTACTTATTAATTTTTTATTTCATCCTATTTATGATCTATTTTGACACGCGAAGTGAAATATTTTATTTATTTATTAAATTCTTTTTCATTTAAATTATTAGCCGCCCGTGATGACCAGTTTTGTCTCCCTTATATTTATGCTAAGCTTTGCAATATTTTATTTTTATTCATAATTTTATTTACTTGCGTAGCGTCACTGAATCTGCAGATTCTAATAGAGAAATAAAGAAATCAATGCGATCAAGGTAACATTTAGAGAGAAAATTCTTATTTAGAGGGAAAATACTTTGTTCTGGTTGGCGGAAATACCGAAAAAATCCTAAAATAGTGCCGAAAAATTGTTTTTCGTTTGTTAGTTTAATAATAAAGGGTTTTGAAGGATATATTAAACGAAAACCTCTGTGCTATCTGCGATCACACTTAACAAACTTTTTTTTTTGGTAATGTTAGCCAAGTGCTGGGTAATAAATCGTTTAACATTATCCTCGATGCATTTCCTTGCATTTCATAAATTCCATTTAAAACGCATTACTTTCACTCATTTTATTTACAATAAATAATTTTCACATTTCTTTGAAAAAAAGGAAGAAAAAAGAAAACAATACAACCATAAACCACAACATTTAATTTCAAAATCGAAGCATTGTTTAATTTTACTATGCGAAAAATAGAACATGCTAACTGTCGGGTTAATAATGTAATTGGCGAGATTTGCGCTCAACTGACGTAACAGTTACCAAAAACTTTTTGCGATCATGGCAAATTTATGTAACTTTCTTCAAAAAATTAATTTAGATTAAATATATGTCACTTTACATATGGAAAGTGAAGGGATCAGCCCGTAATTTTATATGGCACTCACATGACTTGGACTGTTATAATATAGATGAAATGATGTCGATGGAACCCTATTTGTCTATTTATCAGCTGCGCCCAGATATCATAAAAGTAGAAAACGGCCAACTGGCATATAAAACGTGAAGACATGCATACAAAACTGAAAAGTAAATATTTATTTCATTACTTTAATTCAGACTAGCTGACCCGCCCAACGTTGCCTGGGTCCGTGATAAACATGATGCATGGAAAAAAAAACCTATAATATTGACAAAAATGAAAAAAAAATCGATTCTAAAAGCACAGAAACTCGAAACATAATTAAAAATTATTCCGAAAATCGCAATAAAATCACATTAAAAATCGATGAAATTCAAAAATCGTAGCAGACAAAATTGAATAAAGTATGCTAAAAGTTTGAAACAATTTTCTTTTTATCAATGTCAAAAAATAGTAGCTAAATGAGAAATAATACTAAACCTAATATACATCTTTCAAATGATGTTTTACCCTGTAGTTATGCGAAACTTTTCTTATATACCGTTTTAAAAAAATGGATAAAAATTATTTTTCAATGAAAATTATATTACAGGTTTTTCAGGTGCTTTCGTAATTATATAAATACGTAGCATCAATAGAGGTCGTCTATTCATTCCGTCTCTCTGACAATCTGTATATCTATAACAGTGCAAAAAGTCCTAAAACGAGTAGTTTGATAGAACAATGAATTATTCAACTCCAGAACTTTTTTTTAAATAAAGACAATTGCACAAAAATGCTGTTAAACATATTTAAAACATTAAAGCAGAAAATTAATTCTTAATTACTTACATTTAAGTACCGTAATAAGTAATTTCATGATATCATGTGCATCATTCTTACCTGGAAAAAAAGGAAAATAAAATTGTACTATTATTTACAACAAATGAATAAATGAAACAGAAATTACACCAAAACAATATATTTATTGCAAAAGTTATGAAGTTTTTTGGTACGTTCATAATTATATAAATATGTTGCACCTATCTTCATCGTCTGGTCTGTCCGTCTGTCTGTTCTTATATCCGTATATAACAGTGAAAAAATCTATCCATTCGAATGGTTTGAAATTTAATATATGCAATCATTGCAGACCTCTGTATTGTAATTTAAATTTTTTGTGTTATTTTTTTCAAGTCATGTCAAATACTATGAAAAACGAATCAAAATACAAGATATTAATAAAAGTTCAGTTCATTCTAGTAAATTATATCATACAATTAATTCAGTGATATTCGCCGATAGGAAATAATTGTAGGTTGCCGTTCTGATACTTTTATTAATTCCAATCATACATAACTTATTTATTGAAATCGCATGATATGTAATGAATTTACGTTGCCATTGTAATTATGTCATATTTAAAATGAAGTTATACTATTTTAGTACTTCTAAGTTTTATCTATATAAGCATAGTAAATTTTGTATTCATAAATTTCTGTATAAGAGTGCAACATCAGTCTCACCAAGATCTGAATATTTATAAAACTAGTTATAGTACGAACGCTCCTCATTTGTCACGTTTAACGTGCAATTTCCGGCTTGTTTATCTATAATATAAAAAATGTGATAAATGCTAATGTATCATAATTTATAACCTACACTTTGAAAATACAGAGTTTAAAAAAATAAAATCTACTTTTCACTTAACCTTTATTTGAAGTTATAACTAGTAATAGGATTTACTAGATATTACTTTCATTACTAATTTGCTGTAATCACTTTCCATAATGTGAGAAATACTCAATAATCGACAAAGATAGAAATATTCAATATTTCGGTTAAAAATATTATCTTTCTTTTTTTCGAAGTCAAATATTGATGTTTTATATTATCGATCTTACAGTTTTCTTTTAAAAGTTTAAAAAACGTTTACTGGTTGATAGCTTAGACCGTAGACAAATAACATTTTTTGTTATTAGCATAAATGATTTTACAAGGTTTTGTTTAAACCTATTTATTTGAGGCAAAGATAAAAACGAAGTACATGTCTAAAAAATGTTTAAGTTTACAGGCAAATGCAAACGTAGATGTTTATATATATACACGACATTTAGAAAAGTGAAGACTTTAAATTTATTCAGTCCACGAATCCTTTTGGGTAAAGATTCCGAGTATCTAAGGATTTGTTTTGTAAATTCTTTATATTGACTGCACATGGTTTCTGTGTAAGATAACGTCATACATTTTTAAAGAAATTCTGACAATAATTCATATTGTTTAATAAAGTTGTGTAGTTAAACAAATATTTTTATTTTATTAAAAATGCATCAACTTAATGTTACAATAATCTATAAAAGTAAAATAATTTTCATATTAAAAAAACAATGATAATAAAACTATCATTTAAGAAGCGTGAAAAACTTATCACTTTATTTAATGTAGTATACGAATATGTGTAAAAGAATAAACAATTGCATATACTCGGATTTTTTTTATGCTCGCAACTTAAAGATACTTATTTATTTGATGAATATAAATTTGTAAGCAATTCAACGTTATATATGTACATATTAGTAATTAAACGCAATCAAAATTATGCACTTGTAATTTTTTCATGAAACAAGTCTAATGTCATAATGTGAAGTCAGATTTAAATAAGAAAGTGGAAGAAGAGGACAATTTATAAGAATATTGAATACTACATAAGAATTCATGATAATATTAAACTGTTCAATTGTTCTGATTGTCCATTTATTTGCCAAATGAAGCATTTTGTCTCAATTTGGCGCAATGGCCAGCGGCAGTGGGAATTTTGCATACGCACACACACACACACACATATATATATATATATAGATGCAGGACAAAATAATACGAACATCTGTGAAAAAGTATGACATACTTCAATCCTGCAATACAGCTGCGCCACCTGTAACAGAAGTCTGCCACCTAGTGAGTGTGAAGAGGAAGGTATCAGTCTCCTAAAAGCACTCCCCTGCATTGTATACGTCTATCGAACTGTCTGTGATAAGTTGAAATGTCAGACCTATCAGAGTTCCAAAGATGAATGATTGTCGGAGTGCGTTTAAGTGTAGAATCGGTCAAGGAAACAGCAAACATTTTGGGGTTTGCAAGGAGTACGATATCAGCCGTTATGACAGCGTACACGAAAGAGGGTAAGACAATGTCCTCAGAGCACAATAGTGGCCGAAGTCCAAGATCTCTGATACGCATAGACCAGTACTAGAGTGCATAGTAGGCCAAAAGCACAAGCAATCGTTATCCGAGATAACGTTCAAAATGAACAATCATCTTCAGGACCCCGTTTCAACAAAAAATGTACAAGGGAACTTCATGCTGCGAAAATTTATGGCAGAGCGACTATTCAAAAATCCTTGGTTACAGTAACTAATGCTTTCAAGCGACGCCAATGATGCAGAAATCACAAAGGGTGGTCCCCACAGCAGTGACAATAGGTAATATGGTCATATAAATCGTCATTCACCTTTTTTCAGACGATTGGATGCGTTTATATCTGGAATACGCCCAGAAGCATTTAATCCCGAATGCCTCATGCCGACTTTGAAGCATGGGGATGGCTCCATTATGGTATGGGGTTCAATATCTTTACACGGTCTTGAACCACTTGTTATTATGCTTAGGAAAATCAAATCCAATCGCCATCTAAGCATTCTAGGGGACCATGTCCACCTTTTGGTCCAGACTGTATTCCGTCGAGAGCGACCGCTTTTTCAAGAGAACAACGCCCCTATCCAAACTGCTGTGCGTTCAAGCTTATTTCGAAAAGCATGACGATGAAGTTGAACATCTTCTTTTGCCCCTTCAGTCTCCAGATTACTGAATATTTATGAAAATATTTGAAGTCCAAACTTCGTTCCAGATTTTTTTTCCCCTACAGCTTTTCGGAATTAGAGACTCTTCTGCAGGAGGAATGGCTTAATATAGCTCTAAATATTTTCCATAACCTTTATGCATCTATGTCACGTCGCATTAAATCTGTACTTCAGTCGGGTGGTCCAACTCCCTAATAATAAACATTTTCTAGTATTTCACAGGTGTTTGTATTACTTTGTCCTCTATCTGTATATATAATGTTCTTACTCGACATAATGAGCACACAACTATTTATGCTCAGCATTAAATATAGCCCAAAAAAATAAATTAAATTTTAATATTTCCATAGAATTATATCAAAATGCATCTTAAAAATAAATGCTTAGTTACACATCTAGAAAACTAAAACGACAATTTTTGAAAAAAAAATCTCAATACCAATATAAATACAAATCTCAAATCTAAACAAATCTCAATACCAATGTAAATTTTAAATGACTAAATTAGACAAAGCTTATTTTCAAAGAATTTTAATTTTTGTTTATATCTTCTATTTCAAGCTTTATATTATAAGTAATACAGTATAATGCATTTTAGACAATAGAATTAGATTAAATAGGATTTTCAGGCAAATGATCTTCAAAATTGTTTGATGAAAGGAAATTGTTTCATAGTTCACTTTTTTTCTGAAATACTCTCTGCAATGCTTTTTAAGTAATCAAGGAATTAGAAGTACCAAAATTAAAAAATGTTCTTTTTGTTCTGCAATTTTTTAATTGAAAAATGAAATACCTATTTTCTAAATTTGCATTGTTATAGAAAACATATTTTTAAATACAAAAAATTACTATTAATTATACGTATATATTGTATATGTTTCATTTATTGTATTTTATTAAGTTTAATAACACGCTTTAAACATTTACCATTTTATTTTGTATCTGTATGAAAACATATTTTCGGCACACAGTGTTACTTCTATTATACTAACTCCATTTGATACAGAAAGGACATTAAAGTATTAAACTGTTACCTTAATATTTACAGAAAATGTATAGATTTTAAAAGAATAAAATATAAAACTCGAATAAATTGATACATTCAAAGCTACAAGTTTGTAAAAAAACAGTTGTTGAACGAGAGCAGAATATGAAATTTTTGATAATTATTTAAATTATAAGGACACGCTACTGCTTTAAAGAGCATTTTGTTTCTGTTTTTACTTTCACCTGCATTATAATAAGTAATTGCTTAGAATAAAGCATTATTTTAAGGAAAATGTATCGCAATGTTTCTACATTCATCATATCTCCAATTGTTAGACAAGTCATTCAAGCGAGTAATAGCAGCTTGGAAGAAGTATTTTCTGCATCGTAATATTTATTTATTTATTTATTTATTTATTTATTTTTTGTTAAGTGCAGAGAAATTACCCAATTGGTATTCAGGGAAAGCAACAAGTAAATACTGTTTTAATGGATGGGGTGGTATGTACAGCTAAGAATTAGCTTGCAGTATTATTTAAAAAAACAATCAACTATGAACTCTGAATTGAAAGTTTTTGACAAATATATAATTGACTAAAATTAATATGAGAACACTAAGAATAAATTTCTTAGTTAAATAAATTTAAATTTTGATTTCATTTTAAAAAGAAAAAAACCATAAACTATATTACTGTATAAGTAGGTTTTTAAATAATAATGTCTTTATTTTTATAAATTTATATTAACTCCGATATATGTTAAATTAAAATCCATAAACTTTGATATCATTTTATAATAATGATATGTGCCTGAAAACAAATTACAGCTGATCAATATGGCTAATATGGATTCATATATACTTAAGCATAATTGGCATAATTGATTTCATTTCATACAAAAAAAATGTGATATAAAAAAGGACACTTTTAAATTGTGAATGATTATAATTTCATATGGTTTAAATTTATTAGACAAAAAAAATTTCTAATGACAGAATATTCCCTCACTATATATAAAACAAATACCCAATCCTGTAGATTTTGTAAAACATGTCTTGTCATTAATGCTATGAGTTTTCCCATGTGGTTTGTACAGAGAAATAATCTTCAATGGATACCGATTTCATTGTGTGGAGAAGAATTTCTCCACATTACAGAGAAAGTAATCCTGTTATGTTCAAAAAGGTTTCTTCGTGTCAAACAAATTTTCGCAGCCTTACAGAAAAGGTATTATCTGAAAAGGCATAACAAAAAAACTTAATGATAAGTAAGAAGAATCACATTTAATTGGAACAAAGGCCTTTGTTCGAAATCTCTTTACTTATCCTATAAAGAGTCTTGTATCTTCGCGATAAATATAAAACAATATTCTTTGCTCAAGATCATTTTCATTTTTTAGATAGGTAGTGTTTTCGAAAATACTTTGAAAAAATGAAAATCTTGCTAAATATTAATTAAAACACCATTTTATTACTTTTATACATCGTTATCCGTAGCACATGAAAATTTCTTTCCAGCCTATAATGACATATACAACTGCGAAGGAAAATTAAAATATAAGCAAACATTTTTCAATTATCTTATTTAAAACAAGACTGAGAAATCACGGATCCAATATGGATTAGAAACAATTTCCAACAAAAGAAAAACAAATAATAAAAGCAAATAATAAAACTTAACTTAGCACTACTTCAATTCATCTGTGCATTTTCATTAATAGTTTCCATAATTATTATTTTTCTTTCAAACATATTCATTAAGTCGATACATATATGATATGCGATCATATAGCACTTTATTTATTTCATGGCATTTTAATGAAAAGAACTTAAAGAAGGAACTATCTCAAGTGATACAATTAAGTGTAAGTATCTCTCCAAATTTAATTCAAAAGTCTAGGAAATAGAAATTTTTAATTTTTAATCTTTTAAAACAGCTTTTGTTGACGTGAAATTGGATATTAATAATTTGATAAACATTATTCTTAAAAGTTTGACTTTGTTGTTCGATATTTACCTCCAAGAGTTTTTCGTTTTTTCACACTTGCTGTTTCATCTTCGTTTATGACGGCAAATGTTTGTATTCCCATCTAAGTTATCTTCTATTGGGTATCTTACTAAAAGAAAAAAAATCTAATATCCGTGTAGAGTTAAGCATGTATCAATATGATTTTGTAACTTCCACGTTTCTTGTTTCTTATGTACAAAAAAAAAAACTTTTGTTTTATATAATATTTTACTTTATTTTCATTAGAAGTATTATGTTTATGTAAAGTCTTTTTCAGTTACCCAGCATACACATTATTTTTTTACTACTAAGAAAACTTTTAACTATATAAAACTTCTCTTTTAATTTCCCAACAAAATCGCATATATCATAAATACTTCAAAAGAAAATGAAAGTTATCTTGTGCAGAGAATATTGTTTTATTTATTCCGAAAATACAGACTATTTATAGGATAGGTAAAGAGATTTTGAACAAAAGCCTTTGTTCTAATTAAACATGATTCTTCTTAGTTTTTTCCGATTTAGAAGTTTTTTCCGATAACATCTTTTTTGTGAGATTGCGAAAATTTCTTTGACACGAAGAAACCTTTTTGAATGTAACAGGATTACTCTCTTTGTAATATGGAGAAATTCTGCTCCATACAAAGAAAATTTGTATCCATTTAATATGATTCCTCTGTACAAATCACACGGGAAAACTCGTAGCATTAATGACAGGAATTGTTTTACAATATCTACAGGATTTGGTTTTTTTATATACAGTGAGGGAATATTCAGTCTTCATTAATTTTTCGGTCTCTAATAAATTTAAACCATAGGAATTTATAATAGTTCTTTTGTAAGAAGCGAAAAAAATTATGCCAATTATGCTTAAGTATATATGAATCCATATTAGCCATACAGATAAAGTAAATTATTTTGAGGCACATATCGTTATTATAAAAAATTTAAAAGTTTATAGATTTTAATCTAATATCTATCGGAATTTATGTAAATTTATAAAATTAAAAACATTATTATTTAATAACGCACTTAAACAGTAATATAGTTTATGTTTGTTTTCTTTACAACTTATATTTTATGTATTATATTATATGTTTTTCTTATAGTTTATGTTTGTTTCCTGTTACATTTTTTTATTTAGTTAAAGTTGCATGCACTAAGAAATTTCTTCTTAGTGTTCACCTAATAATTTTTGTCAATTTTGTATCGGTCAAAAGTTTCAATTCAGAGCTTACAGTTGATTTTTTTAAAATAATTCTGTAAACTAATTCTTAAATATATACACCACCCTACTCATTTAAACAGCATTCACTCGTTGCTTTCCTCGAATATTATTTGGGTTATTTCTGTGTACTTAACAAAAAAAAAAAATAATACTTCGATGCAGAAAATACTTCTTCCAAGCTGTTGTTACTCGCTTGCATGACATATCTAATGGTTGGAGAAATGCTGAATGTAGAAACATTGCGGTACATTTTCCTTAAAATACAGCTTTATTCTGAGCAATTACTTATTAAAATGAAGGTGACAGCAAAAACAGAAACAAAACGCTCTTTAAAGCAATAGAGTGTCCTTATAATTTAAATAATTATTAAAACTTTCTAATTCTGCTCTCGTTCAAAAACTGTTTTTGTTAGAAACTTGTAGCTTTGAAGATATCAATTTGTTCGAGTTTTATATTTTGTTCTTTTAAAGTATACACAATTTCTGAAAATATTAAGGCAAAAAAAATTAACACTTTAATATATTTTCGTTTACGAGTCTATTGATTCCCAACAAAATCGCAAATATCATAAATACTATAAAAGAAAATGAAAGTTATCTTGTGCAGAACATTGTTCTATTATTGCGAAAATATAAGATTCTTTATAGGATAAGTAAAGAGATTTCGAACAAAGGCCTTTATTCCAATTAAACATTATTATTTTTACTTAACACAAAGTTTTTCGTTTTGCCTTTTCCGATAACACCTTTTCTGTAAGATTGCGAAAATTTGTTTGACACGAAGAAACCATTTTGAATGTAACAGGATTACGCTCTTTGTAATATGGAGAAATTCTACTCCAGACAAAGAAAATCTGTATCCATTTAATATAATTCGTCTGTACAAATCACACGGGAAAGCTCGTAGCGTTAATGACAAAAAATGTTTTACAAAATCTACAGGATATGTTTTTTTTTCATATATAGTGAAGGAATATTCAGTCTTCAGTAATTTTTCGGTCTCTAATAAATTTAAACCATATGACCATGCTAAATTTAACAAATCATTCATATAAACAGTTATTAAATCTTATAGATATTTAAATCAGAAGATATTAATATATACACATTTTACATATAAACATTTCAATAAACAATTTTATTTTACTTGATAGGTGTAAGGATTTTATATATTTATATTTTTTTTCCTTACAACTATCTAGTAAAATAAAATTGTTTATTGAAATGTTTTCAATCATTCACAATTTAAAAATCTCCTTTATTTTTATATCACATTTATTTTGTATGAAGTGAAAATAATTATGCCAATTATGCTTACGTACATAGGAATCCATATAAGCTAACATATCAGCTGCATTTTATTTTCAGGCACTTATCGATATTATGACAAGATTTCAAAGTTTATAGATTTTAATTTAAAATATATCAAAGTTTATATAAATTTATAAAATTAAAGGCATTATTATTGAAAAACGCACTTGAATAAAAAAAATCTACTAAATTTAATGCAAAAAATGCTGACAGCAATGTTTCAAGCAGTTTTTGCCATAAAAATTGCAGTAAAAACAGATGTAACTTTTTTTATTACATCAAATTTTACTGCAATTTTTACGGCAAAAACTCCGGGCTACATTGCTGCCAGCAGTTTTTCCATAAATTTATAGATTTCTTTTTTACCGTGCAGTAACATAGTTTATGTTTTTTTTTTTTTTTTTTTACAATGCATTTAAAATTTTATTTTAGTTAAAGTTGCATGTACTAAGAAATTTGTTCTTAGTGTTATCTTATTAATTTTAGTTGATGATATATTGGTCAAAAACTTTCAATTCAGAGTTTATAGTTGATTTTTTTAAATAATACTGCAAGCTAATTCTTAGATGTATACACCACCTTATCCATTTAAACAGTATTTACTCATTGCTTTCCCTGAATGCCCATTGGGTAATTTCTCTGTACTTAAATAAATAAAAAAATACGTGCGGCACTTGGGGACTGCCGCGGTAAAGCTATTGCATAGTTATTTTTATCAACTTATGCAATTAGAATTATTTATTTATTTTTTATTTATGCAGTTTTTTTTGTCTTTGATATTAATTCAAGTTACACTTTTGGAGCGTGATGACCGATAACAAAAAAAATTTTCTTTTATTGAACAAATGAGAAGTTAATATCGTTTAAAATATTTTTATTATGTTACAATACATGTAGGTTAATCAGGAGTTTTTATCATTGAAACTACGTTTATGGTAGCTGAAATAAAAAACATAAGTTTGAGACTTGATATTCTCAAAGTATCTGAAAAATACCGCTTCAATGTCTGCCGAAGTCTACCAAAGGATACCGTGCCGAAGTCTGCCAAACTGAAGCGACGTTAGCCGGATTGTTAGATTTTTTTTCTCGTTACGGAATTTCTAGATTCTTTCGCCGCGCTCAAAGCCCGCGATAAAAGCTATGCAATACGTTAATAAATTACCAAACAAAATTTGGCCGCGCTACGAAAATTAGATCGCGAATTATAAGCATTTTAAATTTTCCGAACCTCACCGTGGGGGTCTCCTGTCACCAAAAATTAACACTGTCTCATAATAAATTACCAAAGAAAATTTGGACGCACTACGATAATTAGATCGCGAGTTATAAGCATTTTAAAATTTTCGACCCTCATTATACACCTCGACCTCACCCCGACCTAAACAAATCCTAGGGTCACTATCGATTTTTTTTAATCGGTGCATTTTTCTAAGCTTATTAAAGTTGACAGAGAAAATGGCCCTTGGGAATTGATGGGTAAGATTTACATTCGTATGGCTTTGTGAGCTGAATTTGAATGATATTTTCAAGAATAAAAAACGTTTTTCTCAAATGTATTTTAAACATCTGCATAAATTATAATAACATTAACTGTGGTGCTTGGATTTTATATTTAATTTAATTAATCAGTTTGAAAAATAAATATTAATAATTATATTTATTAATATTTATTTTTAACGAATATTATTCGTTTTCTATTTATATAACGAATATTATTCGAAATATTAAATAAATATAATTATTAATTTTAATTAACAAATAAAAATTAATAATTATATTTATTTAATATTTCGAAGGAGATATAATTCGAAGAATTTAATATTGAGATAACGGTCTATGAAATTTATAATAATATATTAAACTCATATTGATTCCGGTCATTCTAATGAATATATTTTTTTAATAAATACAAATGGGTATATAAATAATTTAATTATTTACTGATTTTTCCATATAGCAAAAAGGATTCCAAGCGTCACTCAAAAAAAGTAGAAAAAACATGATCTTCATTTTGATCATAATTTATACCCTCAATCATCCCATAATCTTCGAAAATTTCGTTTAAAAATCTCAATTTCTTTTTACTGCCCCACTTTAGTGTTTATACAATTCTGAATATATTAATTAAAGAATCAATTTATTTGAATGATAAAAATTTTAAAAATAACATTTTTACTCATATTTTATTTGGCATTTATTATTCTTTTTTCTTCACACATGACGTTCAGGGAAGCTTTAATGCAATAAAAAAAGAATCTTCAAAATGTACCAACAATTTTTTTTCTTCATTTAAACTACTATTTATAGTAGTATTACTACTATATATTTATACTATTTATATACTATTTATAGTAGTACTATTTATAGTAAACTACTATTTATAAATATATAAAACGATAACTTTGATGCGTTCAGATGTGAAAAAATAAAACATATCTTATTACTCATGCAGTTTCTTAACACTAGAATTACCGCATTTCTTGTATACCTAGAAATACCGGAGTGGGTCACATCTGACCCATGGCTTTTAAAGACGCTATTCTTGCTTTATATGGAAGATAAAGACACACAATAATTTTTGACGATGAATACAATGATTTTTAATTCATAATTAATACAATCTAGCATTTAGATTATTACATAATATGGAATTTTGTGAATAAATACTAGAAAGGATTTTTTTTTCTAATTTTAAAAATTGCTTTAAGATTTTGATACCTTTTCAATAATATATATACATATGATTTATCGATTTAAATTGTGTAATAATGTTCCTACAGATCAATTAGATATTTAAATACAATAAATTTAAATGTATATACATATTCGTGATTTTTTTTTACTTTCACTTTTACGTTTTGTACAGTTTACTGTCCAATCAATTCATACAAAATGCCATGATCTTTTTTCTTTTTCTCTTTTTCTGTGCATAATGTACACACAAGTTATAAGCAGTTTCCGCAAACGCGCAAACAGTGTTAGTTTTTTTGTCTTAGCATTCATTTATGTGATAACATTTTTCATTTTTTTTAATTTCAGTGCTGTTGCGCGGACGAATAATTTCACTTTTTTGCAATGCTTTTATATAATTTTGGCAAGAAGACTTTTCTACTTATATTAGAAACTGTTGTATCTTTAAAAACTACCGAAACATTTATGACCACTAGATCTTGAATCAAATTTTGCATAAGTCAGAAGATATTGAACATTGTGGCTCTACCGCCCATATAGTTTGATGTTCCAAATCGCTTCAAAGAGGGATTTATTTTGTATCTTTCTCACATTTTTAGAAATATTTTGAAAACGTGAATTCTTTTATTTTTAATTTTCTGCAAAATATTTACAATTTATTTGTGTTTCTTAATTTTTCCCACAGCAGTTTTTGGCTACTTTCATTCAGCTTGCTACTACATGTATTGGATTTGAACAATGAAATGTTATTGCCATTTTTAAGAAAAAATGTTTCGTCATTTATGTCAAGATTGTGAGCATCATCAGATGTAGTAACTTCGTCACTAAATTTCTTCTCTAAAGTCATTTAAAGAAAATTCACGTTACAATTTTAAAATTTTCTCATTCAAAAACCTCCGTAATGATGCCATTATTATAAATGTGCGAAAGTCAAATGCCACAAACAATTTTCTTTTCTCCATGTGGCTTATGAGAGGCAAAATATTCTTTTTAGTTACTTTCTAAGGAATAACATAAAAAACAACTATTTAGATAATCCTTAAATTATTTTGAAATACCATAAACCTCACGCATTTACTTTCCAAATGCATAACAGATATGTGATCATGACCCCCCTCCACTCCGCGCCTGTTCCCCCTTTTGCGAAAAGCAAGTGTGGAACATATCCTTACACTATTCTTATCTTATTGAAAAAAATATAGAGTTGAAATCCTTGTTGAAATAAATGCAAAATGCAATGGACCACAAGCATTTCTGACGTCAAAGAACGTCACGGTGGATTCTAGCTAATCAGCTTCTCAATTAATCCCACAAGCGTTCACCAAAAGCCAATCAAATACCGCAATGCTTGTGGGAAACATTGCAAGCTCCACCCCGTGCGTGTGGTCAATTGTTTTGTTCGGGTCAGCGATGACCCAGAATGGTAATTCTAGGTATAAAGATGTGTATATAAAAAAGTTTTTGTCCGATTTAAACTAAATTCGTGCTTAGGCATCATACTAAGTATTTAGGAAAAATCAATCAGTTTGAAAGTTTTACTTCGAAAAGCTACAGTGATTAGAGCGAAAGACCACGTCTTGGGTCATGGATGACCCACCTCGGTAATTCTAGTGTTAAAATCAAGCCTTCCGATTTTGAAAACAAGTTTGAAAATTTAGGATTGTCATTTTTTCAATACTTAAGCATTTAAGGTATGTGCCTACCTTCGGAAAGTTTTTTTTCTTGAACAATATAAAACTTTTATTAAACACGCGTAATTTCAGTTATTACAGGAAAAAAAATTATAAATTCAAATAAAATTTTAATGTAATTTTCATCAACTTTCAACCTTAGGCAATATTTATTCTAATTTTAGTAAAATTTTGCGTTTATACCAAACCTTTTGTAACGAAAGCTACTCAATGCAAGGGGTACTGGGGAAATATCGTCAGGGTGGGTTCTAATTGCTAATAATAGAAATGCTTATAGTTTATCGAAGTGCTAATATTATACGTAATTATGAAGTAATCCGAAAGATGACACTAACGGGTTCAACGCAGTCGGGTCTGAGTCATATGAATTTCAAACAACCCCTAAAAGGTCATTCAATTCAATTGTAACCTATATCGATGAAAGAAGCGTGTAAGAATCAATGTCCGATTTAAAATCTTTGAAGTAAGTTCAGCGATCTGAAGACTTTATATTTATTAAGAAATACTTTATTTATTACACAAATTCATTGTGTATTTCATGGGCTTTTAAAATGTTGTGGAAGATTTTAGATTAATTTGTAGTTTAAAATATACTGTGCAATAAGTATAGCTGGGTAATAACGGCATCCACTGGCGTTATTTGTCTGATTGGTTTTTTTCTGTGCTGAAACTACATCTGAATTGATTTTTTTATGCACGAGAAAGCATCACTATCATTGTCGAAAAGAAAAAAGAGAAAGAGAAGTTTGTAGGCTCTAAGTGCTGTTATTTTATTCCCTGTCAGAACAATGCAGTCTCGAATGATTATGACAGCATCCTAATATCACAGTTATCGGTAAGTAAGAGAAATTTCACAATTTCTATTGCTGCAGAGTTTGTATCTTTAGAACTGGACAATATACATGCCATTATTCTATCCCATTTTATAATATTTTTTCCATGACGTTGTTACCTACATATTTGAGTAAATAACGCCAAATAGCATTGTTCAAGAAATTACGCCATTATAATTTATAAATAGAACATACCTGCGAAAATATTCTTTCGTGTATACATAGTTAATAACTTGGTATATCAAGTTCCATATTTGTTTGAAATAAATAAATAAATAAAACTATGCCGTGAAAATTGTTTGAACCTTAGCGTGATGTTATTATTCCAAAACATCTTATTTCGATTTTTTTCAACATTATATTACGAAACCACTTACCTGTATTATAATGAAAAATATTTGCAATACCTTTTAAACTTACTAAAATATACCAAATTTCGTACACTGTTAAAAATCTTGTTCTAGTTTGAACCAAAAAAGTTTGTTTTTTGGTGCTCAATATCTGCCATCGTAAGATGGTGAAATCTTGAACCAAAATTTGGAGCTCCCATTGAAGCATAATTCCAATACTTGGAACGAGGTTGAACTAGGAAGCTCCAAATGTTGGTACGAGATTTCACCATCTTATGGTGGCAGCTATTGAGCACCAAGAAACAAACTTTTTTGGTTCAATCTAGAACAAGATTTTTAACAGTGTATGCAAAACATGATTTTTTAAAATTTTTATTAAAAAATCTTAAATTAATACATACAAACATATAAGGTACAGCTAATTTCATAATACCAATAGATAAGCAGAACTTTGTGACAAAATTTTATTTCAATGTCTTAAAAAAATTCATTAAATGATCTTTCACCTTTACACTGCTAAAGAAAAAAAACCCTATTAAATTTGTAGTTAAAACTGAAGGCAGCAATATTGCTAGAAGCTGTTACTGTAAAAAATGCAGTAAATTTAGATGTAATAAAAAATTACATCTTATTTTACTGCAATTCTTACGGCAATAACAGTTTTTGCCGTAACTTTAACCATTTTTTTCACAATGTAGACAATGAAAAACAGAATTTCCAGGAAACCAAATTAGGATTCTAATATAGCACAAAACATTACACATAAATTTTCCAACCTTAACTTTAAACTTAAAGAATTTAAATAAAAAACATTACCATTAACTTTGTTTAAAAGTTTAAAAACAACTCTCGAAATTTAGTGTTTACCCTTCTTTTCCCGTTTCAGAAAGTTCGTTTTGAGTTTATATTTTGAGTTATAACTTTGTTTTTAATTATCTCTGAATAAAAAGTAAGGCTATTTTAGAATCCTAAATATCTATAAACTTATATATTAATTTAAAAATATTTTTTAAAAGTCGATTTTTTTTTCTCAAAAACATCGATTTGAGGATTTTAAAATAATCTCGAAAACAAAACAAAACAAAAAATAATAATAAAATGCAATTTGTTGGTTAAATTTACGAGGAGTCAACTCGTGAGGGTCATAGACTCGAAAAGCGTTATTTACGTCTTTGAAAGTACACTGTAAAAAAAAGTGTCGATCTACTAAAAAAAACTTTAGTGATCCTTGTAATTACTAAAAAATTTTTAGTAATCTTAGTCGGTTACAAGAAAATCTGTAAGAATTACTAGAAAAAAGTTAGCAACGAATAGAGGTAATAATTTTATATTTTTAATAGCTATTACTAAAACTTACTTGGTGTGGCCTTGATAGCATAGTGGTTATAATAACGGATTCCAGGCTAAAAGGTCCCGGGTTCAATACTGGCCACTGCCAAATACGCCCCGAATATATGTAGTGTAAATAAAATTTTTACAGTGTATCGGATTGACAGTTATAAGGATATTATTTGACAATTTTTACTCTTTACATTATGTGATTATGTTTGTAACATATGAGCATATATCTTCTGAATTTTATACCAGAAATTTTATTTAAGCATTAACATTACCGATTTGCAATAAGTAAAAGGTCATAAAAACATTTTGTGGGATCTCTAACCAAATACTTAAAAGAATTGTTGTGTGACCTATCGCAGCAATTAGATATGTATTTCTACTATTCTGCAAATATACATTGTATTTTTGTAGAGGAAAAAAAGTCATACTGTCCAGCATTAAAGTAATTCCTTTTTGGAAATCAATAAATTTAAAGTTATTACTATTCTAGAATCAAAGCAATATTGGTTATATCAGTTAAAATAATATCATTATTACATAAATTTTCGTTTCATTACAAATATTTTAAATAAAATACGGATATTTGGTAAATATTCTTTTACACTGGTAATATTTGGAGTGAAATTTCATTTCAGATATACTGCCTTTTTATAAGACTAGCTAATAATACCACGTGTTGCCCAAAATTTTACGAATGTTTGTTTTAATAAATAAATTTCAAAATTAACAATCAATATTAAACAACCAATTAAAGAAAATGACCGAACTGTTATGTGAATTAAACGAAAAACCAACATGAAAGGGTACAAGTTAGTCTTAATCTATAATCGTCGCAAAATAATATAGCTATAAATGAGCTTATATAAAATACGGATTTGATTAAATATTCTTTCTTATTTCCATTCCTCATTAGATCAATAAAGTTAAATTATGCCAATGTGCCATAATTAGCTTTTTAACGTGTTTCAATACATTTCTTCAATATGATGTTACATTACTAATATAATGTTATATATTTACATGATCACGTTCTTTATACTTTCAATAAGGCATAATATTCACTTTTTTAAAATTCTTCAAATTATGATACATAAATCATTTTCATTTTTTACGTGGAATTTTTTCGTTGAAAAGTTATGACGTAATATTTCTTTTCTTTTAATTCGTCAAACTATGAAATTCATTTTCATTTTTCGCATGAAACTCTTGCAAAAGAGAAATAATTGTTGTAGTAAAAATTTTATTGTGAATTTTTAATTATTGGCAAACTGTTATAAAGAAAAATGTGTAAATTTGATTTGAAAGTGATATTAAATTGCTGGATTTTTATTTGGAACTAACTATAAATTATTTCGATTCCGGATCACTTTAGATGCTTCGGCAAAGTTTTAATACACATAAACATAATATTTCACAATTATGGCTTCCAAACTGAGCATTTGTATAGAATTACATATCGACAAATTCTCATTTTTATGTATTAGAAATATATATTAGTGAGACTTTAACATTCCAGGGATGTTGAAAATTCTAAATATCTCTTGCTAAAAAAGTTGCAGTAATAAAACAGTAACAATTTAAACACATTTTTTCGTTTAATAAGTATTAATGCCGGAATTTCTTATAACGACCACAATGTATAATTGCTAAAATACCATATTTTACAAATTGCGGTATTATTTTGATGCAAGTTAACTAAGGCTGTCTCAAATCGAAAAAAATGATCAATAAAATGTGCATTATTTCTTGCTTAATTAATTTAATCGTTATGCAAAATTTCCTGTTTAAAACATACGTCTTCGGTGTGCATTGAATTAAGACAGCTTGATTACAACTATGAAGATTTAGACAATACTAATATTGTTCAAGTATTGTTTTACTATTAAATTATAAAGAAATAAATTTAATTTCCGTGATACGAAAAAAGTAAATGTGAGACCAATATGTATTAAACAACATTTTAAGTTCCACGAACGATGTTATTATAAATGGGATTCTTAAAAATACTACGGGAATTGCATGACCCAATCCCCGGCTCTAAAACTGCATGGTGAATGCAAAATACCAACCCAATAACACTTTTAAAGTTTTTGTCATCGTATTAAGTTAATTTCCCATTTTATCCTATACACAAACCACTTATTTTTGCATGTCTCGACAAATTTTTATTGTTACTTTTTACTTACTCATCATACTTAGTATAGGGTAAAATCTTGCAATCGTTTTGAAGATCGATTTTTTTTCTTTCTTTTTTTGACAAATTTACACATTTCATACACTGGAGAGTCAGAAAAGCATATTTTAGAAAACAAAATGACGTCCGTTTGTCTGTGTATATGTCTGTCTGTGTGTGAGACTTTAAACGCTCTATCTCCAGAAGAAATAAAGATAGAGACATGAAATTTGGTGTATACTTAGTATGTATAAACAGAAAGAAGCCTATTGAATATAAATAACCTCGATTATCCGAAAATATTTTTTTCGGACGCACGAACTATTCGTTCAGATGGAAGGTACATAAAATATTTCAAAACTTTTCATTTTAAAGAATGAATATAAAAGCGAACAAAAAATATAATAGTGCATAAAGAAGGAAGTCGACCGGATAAGTAGTTGCCGAGACATTTGTAATTCCACTTTCCACACTCTTCGATATTTTAAGACTCTATATTTCATTCAAATTTCAATTCCAAGTTATATTTTAATTTCATATGAGACAATTAATTTGACACAGTAAACTCTTAGTTAATATGATTATCATTTTTGGAGTTATGAGGATGTTTATTTTATGCAGTTCAATGCTACTTGTTTATCCTGTCGAACAAACAACAATCGCTAAACTATGGCATTAAATGCCAATATACGCTTATCATAATGTCACATTCACTTCACATTAAACACGTTACACTTGTTTGTTACGGCATCAAGTCATTTTTAATAAATCATTTTATTTGTATTTTTATTAATCTGTTACTAATTTATTTGTTGTTTTGTTATTTAAAATAAAAACCATGCCAATTTTCGAGAATTTGTATAATTTTGCTAGTAGTTTGGTGATTTATATAATTTGTCGAAATGTGTCGACGGCATATCAAAGTAATACCCTCAATTCCGTAATAGAGCATTTCTACACATTAAAAATATTTAAATATACGTTTAAATTTTATTATTGTAATTGCAATGGATTTTATAATTAGTATACGTATGTCTTATTTTCATATTTATGTTATGCATATCCATGATGGCTGAGTACTACGGTGGCACCCAACGAGTAATTTTTTAACGTTTATACACATTTCCTCAAAATTTTAAGGGGGCACAGGCGTTGAAAATTTTTCAAAAAATCGATTTTTTTAATGATCTAATTTGATTATTCATTTAATTCTTAACTCAATGCAAAAAACCGCATAAAAATATTTGCATTTTTAACGGAGTTATAAGCATTTATGTATCAACACTTTCATAGCCGCATCCGTATAATTTCAACTTTAAGTCGCGTTTTCTCAAAACTTGATTTTTGATGACTAACACCAATATTTAAAAAAAAACTATTTGATGGAATGGCTTAGTTTTTTTTTGCATGCATATAACATCATTATCTAGATTATGAATTAATATATTTTAGATAGTTATATTTTGAGTTATATATATATATTTTGAGTATTTTTAATGGAAAAAAAGTTGTATTTTTTTAGGGTTTTTTTTTATTTTCAACTTTGAGAGATTTTTTATAATGCTTTTTATTAAGTGATAGTTATATCCTTAATTCATAATCTAGATTATGATGTTATATGCATGCAAAAAAAAATAAGCCATTCTATCAAATAGTTTTTTTTTAAATCTTGGTGTTAGTCATCAAAAATCAAGTTTTGAGAAAACACGACTTAAAGTTGAAATTATATGGATGCGGCTATGTAAGTATTGATACATAAATGCTTATAACTCCGTTAAAAATGCTAATATTTTTACGCCGCTTTTTGCATTGAGTTAAAAATTAATTGAATAATCAAACTAGATCATAAAAAATCGATTTTTTGAAACTTTTTCAACCCCTGAGCCCCCTTAATGAACTATCTTCATTTTGGTTTTGATTTCGCCACTATTAAAAAATAATTTACACTATCGTTTGTTGAATTTTATACAAAGATTTTTATACTTCAAGTGATTTCTTTTATATTACAAAGACTTTTATATTTATCTCGTGTTTTTTTCTAACGAATACATCTCTTAACTAGAGAAATGATAGATGACGTTATAACATGAACATTTCCTGCTTAAGCGGATTTTAATTAATTTTGTTAGCTGACAACCATGCTATAAAGTTTGTCTTTTAGAAAAATAATCTGTATTATTAGTTAAGCGAATAATGAAAGTTATTTTTAATTAATTAATTGCATGTTTAAAGATTATTTATTTCCTGGTTAAATTTTAAAAATCTAGTTTTATTTTTTATATGTTCTTCATATTATGTGCATTTTATTAGATGCCATTCTATTTATATTTAAATTTTAAGTTTCTAATAAATTTTTAAATATTTTTCAGAAAAAATAAAGTTTTGCGTACTTTTTAAAATTATTGTTAATTGCATATCTGCTTCTAAAGAGCATTTATTAACCTAGAAAAGAATGTCTTATCATAGAATACGTAATTCTTATATTTACATTAATAAAAGAAACTTTCGCTCTGTCTGTATGTGTTTGTAATGACTACCAAAATCTACGCAAGTAGAAATCAGAAAATTTAGGGGACGATAGTCTAAGACAGGTCTTGATGCACCTGAAGCTCAGATGTTTAATTGTTTAAGGGTCATGGACCTTGAGCTGCTTTAAGTTTTTATGCACTAAATTAGCTGCCATTTTATCCTATCTTCTTTTTTGGGGGGGTTGTATCTCCATTTACATATTTCCTCATTTCTACATTTCATTTACGACTCTCGTCCTTCTGGGGTCCGGTAACCCTTTTAAAGTTTTGTAACTTAAATTGTTAACAAAGTACATCTTTTCAATCCAATTTTCATTTTTGAGATCCTATACCCAATTAGTTATTTTTCGGTTTCTACATTCCAATGAATATGTCTATGGATTCTGAAGAACCTGCTGGGCCTGATCCAGGGACTTTCTTAAATTTCTTATGCTTCATGATTATCTCAAACCCTAATTTTCCTATCTCCTGGAAGTGTAATTTTAAAATTCTTCGCAGACTAACAGATTCATTGGTGTCAGGTTTAAATATTAGTTGCAGGTTTAAATATTGGTTGAAACCAGTATCTTAGTGAACATAATAACACAGGCTTATCACTGAGAGGGTTAAATACAGAAAAACAAAAATATTCTAATGCATATTGTGCAATGTTACACTGAAACAAAAATCCCCTGATTGATTTTGGAAATAAATTCTTAAACATCCCAACTTTTACCGGTAACCACCTACAATACATATAGAACGTATTTCTGTTAAAACATTAGAATATAGTAATATAATATACTAAGATGAATATCATGTAAATCCTCTCAAGCATGATTCAAATATAGGTATAACCGGCACCAAATTACGGAATTATCACGAGATACCATCTCTGTTAAGTTATGTAATTCACATACGGACTATATTGCTAATGAGAATGGAAATATTCACCATGCGAAATCAATATTAGAAATAGCATTAGTGATAAGAAAACAGTGCATTTTAAAAACAAACATGTAGGCAGAAACATTGTTATGACGTTAGTTTAATCCGCAAATGTCACATAAAAGAACAAAAAATCTCCAAAAATACATTTGATATTTAATTCCGACATCCATGTAATATTTAAAGAATGAATAAGGAATAAAATGTTAAGTAATTTTTTATTTAACTGATAGAGATTTCAAAAACTATTATTACGGATAATATTATGTCGACAGAGACATTTAAATGAGTGACTAAATTATGATATATTAAAATATGTAATAAAAAGGTTAAAAACAGGAAGAAATTTTAAAAAAGTATATTTATTCCCAATTTGAGAACTGGGCGTATTGATTTAATACTAAACACTAATTATTAATTTATGTTGCATTTAGTTAGTGCTTAAAATTAGTTGTGTTATTGTACAGGATCTCTATAAAATAATATCATAATTTAAATGGTGTATTATAACAGTTTAATTTATTTAGACTATTTACAGCAAATCATAGTTACAAAATAGTTTCTATAAATCCTTGAGTTTCATTATACACATGTAACCTAAAATCAAATTCTTTCCACAGATCGTTTAAAAAATCCATAGTAATAGAACCAATAGCCTTTTTAATTCTGTGTATCAATTTTGGGATATTATTAGGAAGTAGCGGAACGTTTATACAATCTTTCACAAAGTCTTAAAAAAAAGAAATCACATATTGCTATGTCAGGTGAAATATTCAGACCAGGAATAATGTCTTACGCTCAATAACCGCCGTTTTGTGTATATGACACTGCAAGCGAGTAAATAACAAAGTGCTTATTTCAAACTGCTGGAATTACTCTTTATTTATTACTAGCTGACCCGCCCGGCGTTGCCCGGGTCCGTATTAACAATATTAAACGAACTTGAAATTTGTATGATTTTATCAATAACTGGAAGCATGCAGAAATGCATTGTCTGAAATACGTTGCAGCTGACTTTGTGAAAAATCGGTTTTAAAAACAACAACTAATATTAAGCTCTAAAAATACTTAAAATGAGCAATGAGAAACACGGGAGGGAACATGTATCCAACGATTGCGTTAGTTTCGTGTTAAAGTGTTGATATTTACCCGTAAAAATCACTGTTAAATCACGTAACTAATTATTTTTTTCACATAGAAATCCCAAGTGAAATATTTTGAATTTCAAACTAATTATATCATTCTTAAATCCGACTATACCTTGAATGAATCGATACGCGATGATAAAAGATTGGTATATAGTATTATAATTTCAGAGCCATTTAACAAAAGTGTATATTTTTAATTAAAGCATGCGTAATGTTGACTCTGTGGACAAATTCCTAACCGTAAACTTTTGTACCATAACCATAATCTGTCTGTAACCTAACTGCGACTTAACATTACCCTACCGTAACTTAAATATAACATAAATGTAACCTAGCCGTCACTTTGAAATATCAATATAGAAGCATCATTTAAGATTTTGCTTGAAAAGTTAGCATTCTTTCGTTAATGTCTTAAAATCGTCTGCACTCTGAAATCTAGATTTTAGACTAATATTTGTTATTTAAGTTTTCGCGCATGATTTTAAAAGAATGTTTTCATAAATATATTTTATATATTGATATAGAGTTATTAATATGTTGTTATATTAAAACCATATTTTCATCTACGTTATAAAGTATTAAAAAGTTCTGAAAAAAAAAGAAACCTTTTAGTAATACAATTTTTAGTTCAAATCAAATGTTTTCAATATTTTATTTTATTTTATTTTGACATTTAATTATTTCGAATTTATCAATTTCAATTATTTTAAAAGCAAACATTTTTTTAAAAATAAATAATATAATAGAAAAAAGACCATTTTAAAAAATTACTATTTCTTCATAAAATACGCTTCGGCTGTAATTCATTTCTTTCAATTCGTCTTATTAATACAAAATCACTTCCACATGCTTTTGTTTGGGACATTAAAATTTGAGCGATAAATGATTTAATATTGCAACCCTTTTTTCGGTTCACTTCACCACCACCTATCTTTTTCCTCCATGGTTTACAACCGCTGTGATAAAAAATCATCATTTAAACTGACAGTTTGCCAGTCTATGAATTTTAAAGGTCTATTCCCAGCTTTTTTAATTATTTATGCGAAAATTTTATGCAACCAACCAACCATAACTGAATGAAGAGAAAAAAAGAAGAAAAAAGGCGATTTTTTATGAGAGTGATCTTTGGAATTTAATTAATTACTCAGTTAATAAATAGAATTTCGAAATTCTGAAGCTCAGGTGCATCAGGAGAGATATTGGGCTACTCTCATAAAAATTTTGAGCTTCGTACGTCCCATAGATTTTGCTAGCCATCGCAGACACACACACACACACACACACACACGCAGACAGAGCGATTTGTTATTTTATTAGTATAGATTTTTAACAAACACTCTTCTTTGCTGTTTATAAATTTATAGTTCTTATTCTTTTATTTATACTCTGTATTATGTTTATGTTTTCCTCTATATTTGTTTAGTATTACATTTAAACACTGTTCCATACACAATATCTACTGCTGAAAATTAATGGTAATATATTTATTTGTCTTTGAATGATATGAAAATTTCAATACGATAATTGACTTGTGCACTTGACTTTATCTCTTCAATCATTTTGCTTAACAGAGAAAATTTTGAGTAATACATAATAACATATGAAACACAAAATCGGTGAACATAGGTTACCAATAGTAGCATTAAAATTAACTAAATAAATAAATTAATTTAAAAAAAAGCTTCCAATTTGGTGGAATTCTTTTTAAGGGTGGCGGTTTCTCAGATGTTAAGTCTATGAGCGTTTGATGCATCATTATATTGAAAATATCTCCTCAAGAAATTAATATTTTTAACTTCTTTTTTCTGCGCTCTCTTCTTAAAGGATGTCTCTTTTTTTTCTCAGTTCTCAAAATATCTTTTAAATCTACATTTAATTTCATATGAAGAATTAAAAATTTATTCTCGGTTTGTTAGTTATTTAAACCATAAATTACTAAATTAAAGAAAGATTTTAGAAAGATTTTGAGAACCAAGATAAATGGGGCATTCTTTAAAAAGAGGAACAAATAAAGAAAAAGAAAAAAGCTATCATTATTATAAAATCCTTACATTCGCCTTTTTTAAGACATCAATGTAGATTTTTTAGTGTCTGGATATTTGCTTCGAAACTGCTTGACTATCAACAATAAGTACTGTTTTTGTTCTTCATCTTTTGTATGAAGTTTATTGTATTCCTAAATAAGTGCTACCCGACGTTCGGCTACATCATTAAAAACTTTGACTGAAGCCGCTTTGCAAGTTACAAGTTTTGTAAGAGTTATTTTTATTCCAATTTGTCACACCTGTTTAAAAAAAGTCTGAAGGTAATTCCATAATTTAAAAAAACCTAGGTGTGTTACTTGTTACAAAATCATGGAAGTTCTTTTTGAGGATCTCATCTGGATCAACCCGTCACGTTTAACTGTTTTCCCACTTTTCATATTTTTAAAGCACGCACCATTTTCTTTAAATTTTAAATGAGACATAGTCATCGAAAAATACAAAAGCAATTAGTTCTTCTGGAAAGTACCACAAATACCCTAGGAATTTCTTAATAGCACACAAAGAAATATCTTTATTCATTTTTTCGTAATCTTTCAGGTTTTTAAGGAGCAATAAATCATTTCTAAACGCGAACAAGTAGATGGTGCTTGATACCAACTAAAAATGTAGATTTTTACCAAAAATGAGCAAACTTGACGAACTCCAAATTCGTCGTGCTTAGAGAGTTTAAATTGATCTTTAAACAAATAAATTTTGAGCGAGTATATGGCCTTTGCCATCCACCGTACTCGATGCAAGCACCCAGGGGCTCTAAAGTGAACACCTCTTTCGGGTACTCCTTTAAGGAAAATGATGGCAATCTTTAACAATTCTTTGTAATCGTCCCTTGGTTGAAAATCATTAAGTTGATTATGTGCGAACTCTATGATTTCTGATGTGTTATCTGTTGTTTTTTTATTGATAAAATTATCAGCTACGGAAGTCTGAAACATGTCATGATCAATGGAGTTCCACGAAATTTTAAATCATTTAAAAACAGTATGTCTGGTCCATTTAGAACTCCGAGTGACTTAACATCAACTGCCTCCAGCATAATTCACCGGATGTGGTGACGGTAAACCATCCAAAGCATTTCTTTCTTCATTTTTTGATCCCAAAAAAAAAAAAAAAAAAAAAAAAAAAAAAAAAAAAAAAAAAAAAAAACACAAGCTCCTCTTGATAGCCCGCAATTTACATAAGTTGTATCAAAGCACATAGATTTTACTTGGTCTGTAGTTCTCCATGACCTTAATGTTTTATTAACAGCAAAAGATATTGCTTTACTTGTTCCTCACTGAAGTTTTGAAACTGCAAGTAATTGGTCAATATTTTTACTAGAAATAATAATTGCTAATCTATCAACAGTTTCAGATCCTGAAATGTCTTCTAAATTTTTGCCATCCCAATAAATAGTCAACGGAACACTTGTCGGAAGTTGTTTTTTTTCGGCTCTATTTGTTCGGCTTTTGATTCTAAAGCGCCGAATAGAGGATTTGTTAATATTATAATTGGCTGGATCACAACCCACAAGTTTTAGTGTTGTAGTCAAAACGGTAGCTGTCTTTTTATCACTTAACTTTGCTGCATCATGGTTTGCAGCTACTCTAAAATATTTATTCTCTTTTTTTAGGAGGTAATTCACTGTGAGAGCATGAAGATACTTTTCCTTGATTGTAACAAGTTTCATTATCACTTGAGCTTGTTTTTTTCTTCCAATATGTCTGAAAAAATTGATTACTTGTTCAAAAAGCAATGATTTGTTTACGTCTTCATGCTTTTTCACATGTTCAAAACGTTCTTTTTTGATTAATTCCGTTGCTTTTTTATGAGATGTTCATTAAGACTTTCTATTTTACCAGGCCGTCCTCCTTTTCTCTGAGCAAGTACAAATTCTTTATCCTCTTCGATTTTTATCATATTAAGAGCATTCGCGTGTGCAATATCAAAAAATATCGTACAAAGCCATCTTCCAATCCTCTTCTTTTTTTTCTCAAACTGTCTGTGCTTTTTGATTTAATTTCTTTGTTATTTTTAAGCTTTTGAAATTCTTATATAGTCTTTCAATTTTATCAATTACATGTTTTTTCAGTCTAGTAGAAATGTTAGCTTTTTCTCAAACTATAAGGACGTCACTTGCAGCACAATGCGCTGACTACTAATACACAAAGAAAGCACTACTTTTGTGAAAAAATTGTTGCGCACATAAATGTCAATAATTTTTTTAAATAAATATTTATATAGTGCTTATGAAACATATTTTATTACATAATCAATTATTACAATTAAAGCCGAATTATTATTTTTTTATTGATTTTTAAATTGATTTAAGCACTATTTTTTGTTAAATTAGCTGACATGTCGGCATTTCTCTGACCCATTAAAAAAACGTACAAAAATTCGAATATATTTAAAAATCGCTGAAAATTTTAAAAACTCAGCATGAATTTTGGGAAAAAATTAAAATATTCGACAATCTATACAGCCTAATATCATAATATGACTCAATTTTGCGATGACTATGGATATGTATTAATAACTTAGACAAAAAAGAGGTCAAATCTTCTAATTTTTAAACATTCAAACCTCGGTAGCGACCCTTAAAATTTGTTTTAAAAGTCTGAAATTTTAGTGGAGGCATTTTTTCTATACATAGAACAGCGAGTCATTTGTATTAACCGTGAAATGTTTTGAAATTTTATTTTTATTTTTATTATGATTATGGACCTTATTAGACGGATCCGAAACATGTCAATGTCATTTATTTTTAATTATTATAACACCTTTCTTAAGTAAAATAAAATTTTTATTAAAATGTTTATATATAAGGTGAATCTTTTAAAATCTGGTGATTTAAAGAAACAATTGTTGTTTACTATGCGTAAGTAGTATGAAGGAGTAAAAAAATATTTATACAAATGTAAAAAAAAAAAATAATATTGTTATTATAGTATTATTAGTATAACACATTATTACTTTTATAAAACTGTTATCGTAACTATTAACTAATGTATAATGATTTTCTAAGATGGGAATTTTATGCACGTGATGTCTAAAACCGTCTATATTTTAACAGAGCGAAATTAGATTTATTCTCTATTATTGATAAGAAAAGCCTGTTAAATGAGTTTGTAATGGAAGAAGCATAAATAGAAGAAATATAAAAAATTATTATTTTTTTTAATTATTTAATTGCCACTGAAAAATAATAGAAAAATTCAGAAATAAAGCATTTTAATTTTAAAGAAAACAATTACAGGCATACCATTTAATTTGCATTTTAAGGTTTAAAGTACTGAAATTAAAAAAAATAAACAAATTCATAATTTTTATGAAAATTTTTAAAAATTAATTTAAAGATCTCAGCAAAAGTCAATTAACTTTTTATTTTACTATTATAAATATTTGAACTGAAAACTTTTTTACATTAGTTTATAAAATAAATAAAAAAGAAATACATAAAATAAAAATAAAATAAAATAAAATATAAATAAATAAATAAAATAAAATAAAACTGGAAAAAATATTTTCGTTGAAAAACTAACTAACACTTTTTTCATGATTTATGTTAAATTTTTTTTAACATTTTAACTTATATGCATATTTGTTAATATATTTTATATTCCATTGAACATGTTATACGGATAACGATTAAATGATATTTCACTGAATCTTGATAAGTATACTAAAATATAGGACTTAATTGTGAAAATAGTGAAATTGTTGTTAAAATAACTTAGAACATTTTTAAGTGCTCAGATAACGGTGTAAATATTTTCTTAACTACATGAAACCAGCATTTTCTTAACCTGCTAAGTCTTGAGAGAAATATCACATGGGACTACAAAAACTAATTTAAAGTTACTGTAAAACATCTCCAAAGGTGACTGAGTCTATAAATAAATGCTTATGATACGCACGCATTTCAGAAAAACGTCTAGACGTAATTTTAACAGTTCTAAAAGGCTTTTAAATTAATTTAAAGGATGTTCTTTATTATCTCCTAAAAGAAACATCAGGACTGAGTAGGTTATTATAAAAAAATGGTTTTTTTTTAAAAGTTTGCAAACAAACATTCTCAAACCAAATATTATTCCAAATATATAATTAATATCCGTTAATTTTCATTGCAAATATACATGAATTTAAATATATCTCAAATTTAATAATTTTCAAAGGTTTGAAATCGCTCGGTATTTTAATTGAACAACAGAAATGCAATAAATAAATAAGTCTAAAAATACGATTTCTGATTTAAATAAAATAAGCGAACAGTTACTAGAATAGCAAAAAATGTAAATTTGGTCCACAGCGATCTTTTTTTATGTGGTCTATGTCGATACAAAGTTAAAAAAAAAAAAACGCGAAATTGAAAATTTCATAAAAGCAGTTGTTTTTTTGAGTATTGAAACATGAAAACACCCCAAATGTAAAACAGGAATTGTAACATCAAAATAATACATTAAAAGAACTGATAATAACACACGCAACAATGCAATGTATGAATACAATGCAATAAAAATATTCTATGGTTTAATCACGCGCTATGAAATATACTACTAAAAAATGAATGCTATATTAATTTTATTTGGCGTAATCCCTTGTTACAGTGCAATGCTTCAGCACAAGTCAGTTGCAAATTTAAGTATTGCCTCTTTAAAAGTTAGATTATTTTCCGACTTTTTTTTCCTTTAAGGCAGGGCGAGGGTAGTCGATATCCCTAGTGAGGAAGTATTCCTATTTGAAAGGTAATAAGTATATTGAAAAACATTCAGCATAAATATTTCACTTAAATTTTCAACTCGCTCGAGAGATGTTAGTTCCATATCATTTTAAAACCTACTACAACATTTTTCAAATTCCTTAAAATGCTCTGTTTTATGTTTCACATTAAAACATGCAACGACAACATAAAATATGCAGATGCTTAAACTGAAATTTTCGTACTGTCGTTTAAATTGTTTTCTGAACTGAATAAACTCCCAAGGTGTAGTTTTCAAAACGTTTAACTTTTACCTTCAAAATTTTAAACTTTCTCTTGCGTTTTTTAATGTTCCATTTATTTTATATTATTTATTATGTCTAATATGCACAGTTTCCTAGAAGAATAAAAATATTAAAAATGCACCTCAGCTTTTAAAATAGCAAAGAATATTTAAAGTAATCTTTTCGACAATGAAGAAGAAAAATAAAACTAAAAGTAGAAATAGGAAGTAAGAAAAATCATGCGTTAAGCATAGATTATAAAACACTTTCCAAAATTGCCTGAAAAGATTCTGTTTTGAAATTTAAATCGCAAAAATGAACGGATGATATTGAAGAAATTAATTTAATTTAAATAATAGACTTTTTAAAGATTTTCTAATTTTTTGCGTGATATGAGGTATTCAGCTGTAAGTACACAAAATTTGAAGTCTCAGACTTATGGTTTCGTCAAAAGAACAAAACCCTAAAAACAGTTGGTTTAGATTCATTATTTGAGCAAGAAAAAAACTAGTAACTATATGCCCATAAAATCGAGAAAATTGACAAAAAAGCATGTTATTACTCAGTGCGACCCAAACTATGAAGGTTTCCTACAATGACACTACGTTAACATTTACAACAATTCTACAATTTTGAATTTAAAACAAAATAATATATCTACTCAGTGAGGTCTTCAGTTTTACGAAAAACGTATTTCTGAGAAAATAGTGAAACATTTAAAGCAATTAAAGTACGTGTTATCTGTTAAAACACATGTGTTCCTGAGCTATTAAATGCTTTCGCGAAATGCGCTGCAAAAATATACAACTAAGCATATTTCTGACGTCAAATAAATTTCTGTAATTTAATATAAAGTTAGTTTATTTAATGAAACTTCTCTGAGAATAAATATCATTAAAAGTTGTACTTCAAATCTGGGTGAGGACAGAATGTTATTTCTTTAAAGAACCATATATTAATTTCATTTTATTCATTTTATAATCACATCGCGTTCATCTGAAAGGCCTAAATAATATACACTGGTGTCCAAAAGTTAAGCATAATTTGTAAAATGCTAAAAACGTGGAGTAAATATTCGTAAAATTATTCAAAATTGCTTGCGAAGATTTATTGGTTGAAGAAAAAACATTGGGTTTATGCAAAACTTTTCAGTCAACTACGACATGCGCGAAATACCTGCGCATGTCCGAACACTTATAAACCGGTTCATGGGTTATTGGCAGTTCAGACGAATTTCGTACAACTGATGTGCCAAGAAACATTGTTACTATAAAACAGGATTCATGATGGCACAAAGACGCCATCTGTACATGTTTGCGAAAGGAAAAATCGTTGGAATTGTGGAATCCCGAAGATCACAAACCGAAGTGTCTCGAATTCTGAAGGTGGACCACTTTGTGATTTCAAGACTGTGACAGAGGTTTGAAAGTATGGGAGTTGTTACCCGACGACCAGTAACAGGTCGACCAAGAGTCGCAATCCTTCACCAAGACCGATATCCTGCGATAAGGTCTCGACGTCAGAGGGGCAATACTGCCAGAGAACTGGATTCGGCGTTCACAATCGCCACAAGAACACGAATTTCGAGACAAACTGATTACAGGAGACTGAATCATACTGGCCTGTATGCCAGAAAATCAGTAGTTTACATTCCTCTCACGTCTGCGCATAATCGAACTCGTTTAAACTGGAGTTTGAAACATCGACGTTGGAGTGGCCCAATGTGATGTTCATTGACGAGTCCCGATTTAGTCTGAGAAGTGATTTTCGTCGGGTAATGATATGGAAAGAAAGTGGAATACGTTTTGAACAAAGAATCAAAATGGAAAGACATCTTTTTCCATCAGGGGGAATAATGATATGGACAGGAATCCTGTTGTACGGCTGCACAGATGTACATATCTTTGACACGGGGTCTGTGACTGGTAAAAGATACAGAAACGAAGTTCTCGAGCCTTATGTTCGCTTGTTTCAAGGTGTTGTCGGTCCTGACTTTATATTCATGGATGATAATGCGCCTTGCGTTACTGGTTAACGACTTTCTTGAAACGGAAAACATCCAGAGCATATTGTGGCCTGTGAAATATCCGGATTTAAATCCTATCGAGCATGTATGGAATATGCTTGGGAGACAACTTGCATCCCTTTCGCACCCACCATTCTCCGTTCCAGAACTGAAAGGAGCTCTCAAAGAAGCTTGGAACTGTTTATGCCTATAACTCATTCATAATTCATAGAATATATGGGAAATCGCTGTGCAGCGTGCCTGGCTATCAGAGGGGATCACAGGCCTTATAAAACTGCAGTATCACTTTTTTAAAATGTTTTCTTTCATTTTTCCTTAAAGTGTGAACTTTTACTATGCTCAGTTTTCTTTCAAACTGCTACTTTGGATAATAAATGTAAATATTATTATTCTTTTGAATTGTTTCCTTACGTTATTACCGTTTAACTTTCGCATATCATTTTTCACCACATTCCGATTTATATTTCTTTCATTACTTACTTAATTACCAATTATGCTTAACTTTTAGACACCAGTGTATTTCTTTTAATATTAAAACATAAACACTTATATGTTCTTTTCATGATGTAGCGTTTATGCTTTTTCTACATGAATAATAAATATATTTTATATTCAAGGTGTCTAAATCAAACAAACTTTAAGAAATGATAGTGCACTCTACATAAAAGATTTTTTTCATAGAAAACATAGAAACAAGTCTATTTATTTAGTCAAATATGCAAGTGTTTCTTATTCTATGAATCAGTTTTTATGTTATTAATTTTTAACAATATCATTGTGAATTTGAAATTGATTGACTTTTTTGTGAAATGTAAGGTAAACACAAGAAATGGCAGAAATGACCATGTACAAAATGGGCTAACATAAACATTCTGCTATTTCAAAAGTAATTTATAATTTATACAGTTTAATTAGTATTTATAATATTATTGCATTTCACGTAAAAGAAGGTAAGCTTGATAAAAATTGCTTTCAAATGTCTTTATATTTCTTCTCAGCTTATAAGTGATAGTTAAGTACGAATTAAAGTGATGTGTCCGGTATATTGTGGTGTAATAAATGAATTACGGCCCTGATTTCTTATACAACTTTTACTTGTATTGGCATGCAATAGTATCTCTTAAACTTTGTAAAATAATTTCTCAATTATCTTGTAAATGAGAAATGTAACAAGCTTTAAATGGCAATATTCCATATAGGATTTTGTGAAGTTGCTTTATTTAGGTGTTTAAATTTCGAAAAAGTTTACTAATGAAGTCGTTAAAAAATATAATTTATATAGAAAATTATTAATATGGAAACTCAACATTTATATTATTGTAACATGAGAATGATGTATGTGTGGAAACGAGGCAATTTAATTGTATATACCTTCTTTTTTCAGTACAGCTTAAATATTTTAAAACAAACAACATAACAAATAAAACACAGTTAAAGTTGTTTTCTGGATACGAACAGTAGTTTATATAGGGTCCGTTCGAATGAAGGTGACATTGCTGTAACAAATCCGCCATTTAAAAAAAGAAAGATGATTGCGTATGATCTTGTAGAAGACGCAGAGTTATGGGAATGCATGCGAAATCGTAACATTGTACATTAGAGCACGCTAAACAATACGTTGGAGTACGTATCGTTTGTATCACAGTTGCCTCCAAACGATGTCAACAAACGGCAATTTGTAACAGCTAAACATCTGAGTGCTAATGAAATCTATTGTCGAATGCAAAATATATATGACAAGGAATGTCTGTCACGCATAGCGATATTCAGATACTGTTGGGAATTTTGTAGTGGAAGCAGACCACATATGCGCTTGACCAGGTTGTGACCTGCCGTCAGTAATGCTTCTTCCAATACAAAAATCTCTGCGCCATCAGAAAACTAATCTGCGTGGCATATACATTTTCCTTTCGAAGATATATTTTCTTAGCAGACATATTTCCCGCTTTAAAATATTGCACGACCGCGCCATGACACTGCTTGGAGTGTCATGAATGATGACAACAATCCTTTTAACGTGTTCCTACGCTATCATACACGCATCTGGTGAGATCTGGGGATAATGCATGTGTTCCAAGGACTCTTTGCCCTCTATAGGAGTAAACACAGTCATCTTTCTCTTAAAATGGCGGGGTTATTAAATCAATGCCACTTTCATTTGGGTGTCCTGTATAATTAATTATTTCTTAAATTTGTATAAATTTTATTTTTAAACTGTAATAATGTCTATCATATTTTATTTATTTTATTTAGTCTATTAAAAGTTTCAAACTCAGATTTTATTGTACGTCTGTTACAAATAAATTCATCGTGTTATGTTTACTTTAGATCTCGATAACAGCTTCACAAGAAATTTAAAGCTGTCGATTTTGAGTTTTGAATGTAGTTAATGGAGTACATCATTTCACAATGTGTTTTTTTTCACATTTCAGTTAGCTATTTAAACCGCACATGGTATGTAGGTCTACCCCTTTATAATGTTATAAATTAAAAGTTACTTTCACAAAATATGATATAATTTATAGATCTATTGGAAATAAAGTTGTGCATTTTTATAGTTAGGGTTTCTAAACTTATTAAATGGGGTGGGAAAGAAGAAATTCCAAAACTGTTTAGTAAATTTAGAAATATGAAATATCCTTGGATTTTTTCATTATTTTAATGTCTTTTTTTCCAGAAAAATATTTTATGCGAATTTTGTCTTTCAGATTGTAGAAGTTTCAATGATATATTTTTATTAGTCGAGAGAAATTCCTAAAAAACTGAGCTAATGTATAAAGATGTCGCCATTTATCCCAATATTTTGTTTATTTCCAATTCAGTTAGAAATGCCTATTTTAAAATAAGTGCAATAAAAGTATTTCACACACTTTTATTGTTTACAGAAGTCTATAAATGTTTCATAGTAACACTTTACCAAAACTTTATAGCTGCTATATCTTATTGTTTTCTTTATTTTATTAGGTATTGAGAGAGTAAATTTAAGCGTTTGACTTGTTTTCAAAAACTCTTCAGTAAAAAAAAAAAAATAAAATAAAATAAAAAAATAAAATAATAAAATCAGCTGAACGTAATTTGTATGTACTAAATATGTACACTTTTTATGAATGTATTTTTTTATGTAGCGAAGAATGAATGTTTTAACATTGGAGAACTGAGAAAAAGTCTATTAGCTTATAAATATGTATAAATAAAAAAATAAAAGAGATATATTTGAATGAATATAAGAACCTGAGAACTTGTTTGTTTACAATATGTCTTTAACATTATTCTGAAATTCTTTTTTGAATGGGTTATTATTATGTAACCCTATATCTGCTTTGTTTTTAAAATAAATATATTTTTAATAATTGACAAAGTAGAATTATATATTATGTTATTCTCTTCCAAGACTATCAAGAATACTCGACAAGAAATACATTAATCAGTTTCTGCCACACCAGTTTGTTTTTATATAGCATAAAACCCATTTTAAATTTGAAAATTTCATAGAACTTATCGAATACTAATAGATTGAGAAAATGTAATACAATGTATAAAGCAAGAGTGGAAAAATAGTAAATTTTCTTTGTATCTCAAAATACCCTTATCGTAATTTTGTTCTGTGTACCAAATATATAATGTACAAAATGATTTAAGATTATATTCTATAAAGAACATGTTGTTTTATGATACATATATACATTCTCCACGTACGCGTAAGTTCAGGGCTATGAAATATGAAAATTTATTACGGCCATATTTAAAATTAGAGGGACAGTGCATTTTATGCAGTTGAATATAGTATCATGTAGCTAAACTGCGTTTCAAAATGATAGAGATACTTTCTTTTCAGTACGTAAAATAATAAAAAAAATTAAAATGCTATAAAAGAAATGTAAGCCTCAATATATTAACAAGTTGGAAATTGCACGTGAAACGTAGCAAATGAGGTGCGTTCGTACGATAACGAAGTTTTGAAATATTCAGATCTTGCTGATATAGTAGAGCGTACTTTGGATGCAGTATAGTGGTCGAAATCTTTGTGTTGCTGTAAATATGCAGGGAGTAATTTTTATTATACTTCATTAACGTATATCTCATTCATAAAATGTGAAGTAGTTTAATATAATTACAACACGCCCCAAACAATGTTTCCCCGTATAACATTATTTAGTGGAATACATTTGTGTGGCCCTGTAATTTAATAATAAATATTCTTTGCATCACAGATTGTACAAAATGTATTTTTTACTACATATATCATAGACTCATGTCAATTCTATTATGTTCAAATGAGTGTAACACCATTAAAATGCATTTGAATCTTTTTTCCCATTGATCGTAATGTAACGGAGTATTTTGATTGTCCCTGTAATTGATCTATCCATCCGATTTTCATAACATTTGAAATAACTCGGCAAAATTATGTAATAATTATACATTTCAAATTTAAAACGATTAAAATGCATTTGGAACTTGTTTCCCCATTGACCGTAATGTAACGGAATACTTTTGACTGTCCCTGTAATTGATCTATACATCCGATTTTCATAACATTTGAAGTGACTCGACAAAATTATGTAATAAATATACGTTTTAAATTTCAAACGATTAAAATGCATTTGAAACTTTTTTCCCCATTGACCGTAATGTAACGGAATCCTTTTGATTGCCCATGTAATTGATCTATGCATCCGATTTTCATAAAATTTGAAATGACTCGACAAAATTATGTAATAATTATGTGTTTTAAATTTCAAACGATTCGTTTGGGTAGTTTTTGCGTTGTTATATGCGGACAGAAAGACGGACAGACAGACAGACGGACGGACAGACGGATGGACTGAGAGACAATAATAGGTGCTACGTATTTACATAATTACGAACGTACCTAAAAATGGCATAAAAATGTATATTTATAAAAAGATATAATTTAAACAATCATTTTTAGGGGGGGGGGGGAATTGCATTTCTCTAATTTGAGGGATTGCATAATAATATGAACACTGATAACAAATACAATTAAGTGTCATGTGCCTTACTAATTAATACAAAAACATGACTATGTATGGAGCAAAAGAAAATCTTCTGAACATATTTTTGGTCACCCCTGACAGCAAAGTAGGATTTGCAACGTCTTCACATGCTGAAGACGTTGTTGTCAAGAAGCTGTTGGGGCACCAAGCCCCATTCCTCTTGTAATGTTAATTGCAAGTCCGGAATCGTTTCTGGCGACCGGTCTGGTAATGTGCTTACAAGCGTCTTACGAGGATTTTCTAAATCTGTGCAATGGGATTTAGATGCGGAGACCTTGCAATGCAATTCACAGATTGAATATTTTCAATCTTTAAGAGTTCTGCGACAGCCACTGTACAATGAGTGGTCATGTTTTCGTCACTAATTAGGAAGACCAGGCCCATACTTTATTTAAATAGACGCAAATAAAGCAATGCAATATCGGTACAGTTGCGGATATCAGTGACGGAACTTCCTTGGTAGATGTGCTGGTCCGTATGGCTATGTAGCAGGATACCGCCCCAAACAAGTACTCCGAAATTTCCAAAACGATTTTTTTGATAATGTTGGAGGTATGAATAAGTGTATTTTACTTTCTTCAGACGCGTATCCAGAATCGCTCGTGGAACTAAATCTATTCTCATCCCTAAAGAGTACTCGCCACTTGTACCCGCGTTCCTGGCACCACAGGAAAAAACATCTCCGATGAGCAGAAGTTAGTTCTGTACATCGTTTACATCGCGGTGCGTATATAAACGACGTATTGCACAGCCTCCTGGCTACAGTAAAACGAGCTATGCCTCTTCTAGTTGTCTGTTCCATCTGTCTTGCGATTTTCCAACTGTCTGCTGCCTTCATATGCCTATAAGATACTTAAAGCGGTCTTTTGCCGTTGCTGTTGCTCATGGAATACCACTACTGAATGCTCGGACAACTGATCCTAACGTTTGAAATACTCCTCTGGCTAGTAAAACAATGCTGTGAGCCATCCCGTGCGCTTCTGCAACAATTTTCATTCTTCGACTTCCTTCTAACCTCATAGTGGTGCGCGTTATTGTAAAGTATTCCGGATAAAAGCTCCTAGATTACCTACTGACCATCTGCATCGTAGTAGCAACAAAGCTGTTATATGAATCACTGTACACCATGCAATTCTACGAATTCTCCTCTTACGGTACACGCTATGCATGCGCGTGCCTTACTGCAATTTTCCTTGGTCTATCTTCGGATTGGTATTTCAGTTCGTTCTGTTGTCTTGTTTGACTTTTATGCTAATTGATATCTTTCGTTTTTAATTTTTGCACACCAGGGCATAATTGAAATTTTAAATTAACACAAAATGAGCTCGAACCCACGGACGCCCAAAAGTTGCACATACAAATTGAGGCCATTTTATTACTATTAACTATGTGCACGATACATTGAGTTTGATATAAGCGTTTTAACAGAAAGAACGCAAAAATTTGGAAATCAGAGTAAAATGAAAAATTAAACTGGACAATGTTCTTTTTGAACTGGACACTGGCGTTCTTCTTGCAATGGGCTCTAGAGGGCTATGTTTATGAGTTCCAGTGAATTCAAACAATGTTTAAATATTCACTAAAAATCGAAAAGCACCAAAAATGAGATCGGGTAGCGTCTGGTTCTAATTAAATCCTTCTTCAAGGACTATTAATAGGCAGATCAAAGAAAGGGGACTGAACTCATGCTGACTACCATTTAGCATTGTATATCGACAAGCCCTTTTGCGTTAATATCAGGCACATTTTATCTAGAATGCCACTGACTGGAGTACAAGTGTCTCTTCAGTGATGATTTTCGCTTTGAATTAAATCCCAGAGTCCAGCAAAAACGTATCTGGAGACGCCCCGGACAGCCTTTGGATACCACATGACTGTTGCTCACCATACGCCCGGCAATTTGGAATAACCTACTGGGGTGCTATTTTATTTCGTAGCAGGATCTCATAGAAAGTTATACATGGCACACTTACAGCACAGCGGTGTGTCGACGATATTTTATGCCCTCTTTGTGTTCTCCCTTCATATTACGCCATTCTGGGCTAATATTTCAACAAGATAATACTCGCGAGCATAAAAAGGATAGTTTTCTACTATCTACTTTTTTCTGCTCTTTTTCTACTTCCTGTTATACAACATTACCTTGGCCAGAAATTTTGCGAGATCACTTCTTTATTGAGAACGTTTGAAACATCATAGGCAGGGTCCTCTAATCAGCTTGGGATTTTGCTGATTTAATGCCCCACGATATGTCACAGGAGGGCATTATATCAGTACGAATATCTGATTTCATAAGTGCCAAAATTGGATCAACGAATTTATGATTTGCTCTATTTGTAAACCTTTTTCTGTTAAATAAATCATGCATTTTTTTTAAATTACAATTATTTCTCTGTTTATGTATATCATTCTACCGACTTTCAAAAAAAATTTTTATAATTTCCGAATACTTATTGAAATTAAATATTTTAGAAATTTTCCTTTATAATATTATATATATTATTTAAATTTCTACAATGTAATAAATAAAAGTTTAATGATTAAATTAATTACAAATATAACACATTTATGTTTACCCTCCCTTTTTTGGGGATGCTCCAGAATTTAATAAATTTCCATATTTTTATTGTCTTTATAGCATGAAATTGTATCAATTAGTTATATATAAATGTCTTTAACTGTTACCGAGACATAACAGTATAAGATGGATAATTATAAGCATCGACTACAACAATTTTTTAAGATTTAAAAAAAAAAAAAAAAAAAAAAAAAAAGAAATCGAATTTTGGCGATCGTTTTATTTTCGGCCGGAAACGAAAAACTTTTTAAATAAATAATGCATCATAACTAGAATTATTAGTTAACTAAACTTTATTATTGATAATTTATACGTATTTATAAAATATACATTAAATAATTATACGTGTTGACCCTAGTTGTCTCTATATACCATAAAAAAGGAACTTTTTTTCTTATGAAGTAAAACGTAATTAAATTCTCATGACATAGAAAGATTTTTTTAATTATACGAATTTATTTAATTAAAAAGCATTTTAGTTTTAGGTATACACGCCTTGATTTATCTTATATAATAATTTTTGCAAAGAATCATCTGTTAAACTAAAACTTTGGCAAAGAGTATTTGAAAAACTACTGCGATTTCAAGCTATAATTTTACTCTTTCTATTAAAACAGCAGTTTTAATGAACGCATGAAAAAATTTAGTCATTCACGAATCTCTTGCTTTATAATTTGCATTATCTTCTTGAGTTAAATCATGATTCATAATCATAAACGTGACACAGTGAGGTTCATAGCAATGAAGTCTCATCTGACCCCATACAGTTCAGATCGATGAGTAATAATGGAAATTACCGAAAAAAAAATGAGATTTTTGGAAAACTGATAGTTTCGGTCCGGTCAAAATTTCATCAACATTTTCACTAAAAACGAATTTTCGACGAAATTCTGATTTACGGACGAAACCGAAATCAAAAGAGTACTAAAATAGATATTTTTTGTTTAAATGAAATCTTTTTTCGGTGTTGGCAAATTATTTAAGTTTCAAGAGGTCAAAATGTAGAAATATACTTTATTATTACATTTTTATCAAGGATTGAAATAATTAAATCATAATATTAACTTGCAGAGTTCTTTAAAATTATTATTATTATTATTATTATTATTATTTTAATTGTGAAATTATTTGTCCAAGCTTTTTTCTTAAGGGGCAGTGGACTCTCAAAACTATTTTTTTTAATTTTCAATGAATTTTTTTTTAAATTTTTGGAAAATGTCATAGTATATATATCTCTTATTTCACAATTTATTTAAAAAATATATTCAATAGTTCTTGAGATAGAGATCTTTCATTTTTTTAAATTAATGAAAAATGACAATATTTCAAAATGCTCCACGCGAAATGCTTTACGCCCAATTTTTCTGAATTTTTGTTTAAAATGCTCTCTATATATGTGTTAACAAACGTTACTAAACAGTTTTAGTATATTACTTGTAAAACATAAAAAAATGATTTTAACTTAATACTTTTGTATTTTTCGTTAAAAAATCATTAAAAATTGAAATACTTATATAACTGAATACCATACTATACCGTATAACTGAAATTAAAAAAATTATTCATTCTGAGAAAAACAGGTTTTAGTAACTACAATGGTTATAATTGCTTAATATTTTCCTACTGACACAGTTTCATCTATATATAAGGGATATAATATCATTTCTAGCTTATATGTGAGTGGTTTATGTTTTTATGGTAAATTCACATAAAATATGTGGCTCCGACGGTAATTCATGCAAAGGACGTGAAGTATCTGAATTTTAAAAAATCTTCTCAAAAATAACTTTTTGTAATTTTTAATATTTTTTTTAAATTCTTCTGGGAATATTTATGGTACAAATACTTCTTATTGTACAAATTTTTGTTAAATATATCTTAAATATTTTTAATACATTAAATATATTAATATTTTGTTTTTATTTTACGCTAAAAAGATTGGAGACAAAAAGCAATTCCTCTAAATACATTGTAAACAAACGCTAAAAGAAACCGTTAAATGTTACAGTTAAAATATTGTTTTGCGAAATTACAAATTAATAAGTATTCAGTGCAAAATAATAACATTTTGTAAGGTAAAACTAAAAACTAGGCTAAATTTTACGGATGCGAATCGGCAATAAAGTAAACAAAAGGGCGTGGCAAAATCAGCTGATTGGACAAAAATGCTTGTAATTCCAGTAAAAATAGTCGAAATTGAAAAATTCCTTTTGTGTTCAATAGCAGGGAGTTCATATAATGTTATTATGCTAAAAATTAAAATTCGACAATTTGATGATTTTTTGCGATTATGAAAGTCCACTGTACCCTTAATAATGTTTGTAGCAGCCAAATTATATTTCGCTAGGCATGTATCTGTACATACGTTTATGAATCATTTAGGGGGTTGTTAATTATATAAGACCTTTTCCAGGATACTTATGATGTAAATTGTATTTAAGCTTTAAATATTTTTTTTAGTTTACTATTAATAATATTTATAAGTTATTAGTCCCTCTAAAGAAATAATTATTTTAGTGTTTCATAAAATATTACACGCACTGTTTTTTTTTTTTTTTTTTTAAAGTTACATTTACGGCAAAAACAGCTGGCAGCAATCTTGCCAGCAGTTGTTACCATAAAAATTACAGTAAAACTACATGTAAATTTTTATATTGTATCTAATATTACTGCAATTTTTAAGGCAAAAACTACTGGAAACATTGAAGCGTCGTAAATTTAACGTATTTTTTAATAGTGTGTAATATAGGGAACTGGAGCACATTAATACATCAGGCACATTGATACACCCCCTCTACTGCTCACAGGGTCATTACAGGAAGTTGCACAACATCTTCGAAAAGTGATGCTAGTGTACACAATTATATACAGAACGTCATGGTATGATTCAGTAGTCATTGTTTTTGTAGGTCAAAGGTAAATGTGAGGTGTACAATTGAAATGATATTATACAACTGTTCCAGTACTTTCAACCGAAAAGATTACTCATCCTGGCAAGTGAAGCTATTCTTTGTCAGTTCCTAATTATTTAATGTTAGGTAAATTATTAAGTGTTGGAATTGAGATTCATTTTATTCAAAATGGCTGTGGGGGACACATTGATACAGTCTATGTAGGGGCACATTAATATGTACCAATATGCCCCTTGATAGCTACAGACAACCTAAATTCTTTTCTAGTTCATTTTTTCGTTACCTTTTATTTATTATTTTTTTTTTTTTTTACAATACACTCCAGTTTTCCACCAAAAATTTCTAATGTTAGTTTTTATTGAAGTGAAATAGCTCTATTTTTATATATTAGAACATTTTATAGTATTTTTGCAAATAGAAGACGTACGAATTTACCCAGCAGCCAGTGCTAGTAGATGAGAAAAGGATGGCTGCCTGGCAAATCTCGAATTTATATCGATTCTCCACAGAAATAAGTATTTTCGACATGAGAAATGTTAAGTAAGAGGAACAAGATGCAGAACAACAAATGATAATAATATTATAAACAGAATTTTTAATATAATTATACTTTATTTTCTATTTATAAACTGCAATCCTGGTAATTTTTCCATTTTTTCTAAGAAAGATGACAATGCTGGGGCTTAAGTGCCAGGTATGACAAAATAACCACAGCCAACAATCAGACAAGGAACAGCCAGAACATCAGGTCATTATACATTTAATTTTGATTGCTTTAATATTGCTTACAAAAAAATTGTGGGTGATTTGAATTTCTATAAATAAATATAAAATAGTCTGTTAACTTATTTTCTATGAAAAATATGCATTGGTGTTATTTTGTCTTCATTTTAACCAAAAGTATCAAAGAGCCCCATGAGGTGTATCAATCTGTCCTGGGGATGGGGCACATTGATACAAATTATTATTAATTTTATATAAATTACATGCAAAAATACTATATAAAACAACGAATGTACATTTTTATGACACACTACACCAGTTTTACTGACACCACATTCAAAAATAACTTGAAGTTTCTACCTTCTGGACAGCAAAAAAATTTTTCGGAAAAAACTGTATCAATGTGCCCTTATATAATATGCAATTTAAAAGCTTAATTATAAATCTGAACAAAAGGTATGTTTATGCATATAATATTATTGTCATTATTACGCATATTCTCATTTTTAGCACGTTTATATTTTGTAAAATAAATAAAATAAATATTAATTTTAATTTTCTTTAATATTTTTCGGATTCATTTTGCATGTTATAAAGTGATTTTATCAATCAATTAAAGACAACACAAATTGAGACTCAAATGTGAGGCTCAATATTATAGAATTTAACCAATATTTAAAGTACCCAGTTTCTATTTATATGTAAATTGTAACTAATTAAACTCAAAATTTACCGTAATTACATTGAAAACTGTCGCACATATTTACTTAACATGCTTTCCAATCTTAAAGCTTTGATTTAAATAATCGCTGTGTAACAAATGTGATGGATGCGAGAAAATTGTTAATACATTAACTTCACTTTAAACGAGAGTTTCTCAAAGAAGCATGTAATTACTTTGAAAATAAAAACCAAAATGCATGCTAAACAGCTGAAGAATTTGTATTTGAAGGATGGATCTAATTATTACGTGTTGCCGCTATAGTCTGTCCCATTAATTCCATAAATGAGGTATTTCACAGTTTCTCATTTTTTATTAATTATTGCCTATGATTTCACACCTTTAGGGTCAATTTTTAAAATTTTCAGAAATTAATAATGTGTTAACTTTTTAAACAGTATTTTATGTGATCCTTCCAAAGAGATTTATTTATACAAGAAAATTAGTAGTAAATCATTAAACATTAATCAAATATAGTCCTATACTCAAACATAATAAATATTTCGTTAAAAAAAGCATTGGTATATAGCCGCTTTAAATGTAAACAATGATTTAACTGTGAAATGTATTATGTTATGTATATATCCACAAGACAGACAACCGTACACGCAAACACAAATGAAAACAATCAAACGCACACTCTCAATTAATAAACGTACACCCTCCCCCCCCCCCAACAGGAACGCACTCATAGAGACAGGAAACAAAGACACATATATAAAGATAGAGTGGGATAAAGTTTTAATAAATTAATTAATGCTTTCATTACATATGCATATGCAGTGTACCTAAAATCGAGAAAAGTATATTACAAAATTATTCTATATATTGCATTGCCATTAGGAAGTTAAAGATTGGAGGCTGGAATTAATATACACTTAAGAGTAACAGGCATGCAAAAAAACATATTGTAAAAGTCGATAAAAATATTTAATATATAGATATATTATTAAAAATTAGGAAAGGTAAAGGATAAAATCAATATTTAAACAATTTAGTTTCTATTTATATGCATATTGCAACTGTTTAAACTCCATATTTTCCATTTCAAATGTTATGCGTTATTAATTTGAAGAATATCCGACATATTTATTTAACATGATTCCCAATTCCGAGAATTTGACTTAAATAATCCCTGTGTAACATATTATTTCATAATTTGAAAACATGTAAATTTGTAACGTAGAAAATAGTATTTTCTAAATAATATTTCTCGCTCAATCAAAATGTCAAGCAGTAAGAAATGTGATGGATGCGAGAAAACTAATACATTAAGTTCACTTTAAACGAGAGTTTCTCATAGAAGCATATAATTATTTTGGAAATAAAAATCAGAATGCATGCTAAACAACTAAAAAATTTGTACGTGAAGGATGGATCTAATTACTGCGTTTTGCCGTTACATTCTGTCCCATTAATTCCGTAAACGGGACATTTCACAGTTTATTATTTTCTATTAATTATAGCCTATGATTTCACACCTTTAGGGACGTTCTTTAAAGTTTTCAAAAGTTAATAATGTGTTGAATTTTTAAATATAATTTTATGTATTTCTCTCGAAGCGATTTATTTATGTAAGAAATTCAGTAGTAAAACATTTGTCAAATATCCTCCTGTATGCCATATAAGCATGATAAATATTATTTTTTATTATTTTGTTATATTGCCGAATTAACTGTAAAAAATGATTAACTACGAAATGGATTATGTTAAGGATATCTCCGCAACACATACAAAAGTGCATCCAAACTGAAATGCAAACAATCAAACTCACATACTCAAATCATGGTCGCATACACGCACACCACATGGCACGCACGTACAGAGACATAGAAAACATATATAAAGATAGAAGGCAAAGGATAAGGAATTAACAAAAATTTATTAAATATTTCACTGCATATGTATATGCAGTGTACCTAAAAACGAGAAAAATATATTACAAAATTATTCTATGCATTGCATTGCAATTAGGAAGTTAAAAATTTGAGGCTGGAATTAATATACACTTAAGAATAACAGTCACGCGAAAATTGTAATACAAAAATCTATGCAAATATTTAAAAAGTATACATATTATTAAAAAAATGGAAGAATAAAGGATAAATTTTAAAGTATCTAATTTCTATTTATATGTAAATTGCAAGTAATCAAATAGCACATTTTCATTTTGAAATATCATCTGTTGTTTAATTGAAAAATACCGGACATATTTCCAGAATATGCTTCCCAGTTTTGAAGCTTTGACTTGAATAATCGCTGTGTAGCACAAAATATGATAATATGAAAACAAGTAAAATTGTAACGTAGAAAATTTTATTTTCGGAATAATATTTCTCGCTCTATCGGTTTGTCAAGTAATAATAAATGTGATGGATGAGAGAAAACTGCTAATTCATTATCTTCACTTTTAACTAGAATTCTTCACAGAAGCATGAAATTACTTTGAGAATAAAAACCCAAATGCATGCTAAACACCTAAAGAATTTTAAAATTAAAAATGGATCTAATTATTGCGTATTGTCGTTAGATTCTGTCCCATTAGTTCCGTAAACGAGGCATTTCACAGTTTCTCATTTTCTATTAATTATAGCTTATGATTTCATAACTTTAAGGACGTTCTTTAAAGTTTTTAAAAATTAATAATGTGTAACAGACTTTTATGTAATTCTTCTAAAGAGATTTATTTTTCCAAGATATTCAGCAGTGAATCAATAGTCAAATATTCTCATATACTCCATCCAAGTATGATTATATATATATATATATATATATATATATATATATATATATATATATATATAAAGACTTTTTATATTGCCGCCTAAACTGTAAAAAAAGATTTAAATTCCAAATGGATTAAGTTATACATATACCTACAAAATACGCAGCCGTGCACGGAAACAATCAAACGCACACACACACAACAAATGTTATGCTCGCACAGAGATGGGAAAGAAACACACACGTATAAAGATGTAGGGAGAGTGATAAAGAGTTAATAAATATTTATTTATTCTTTCATTATATATGCTCATGCAGTGAACGTAAAAACTTGAGAAATATATTTGGAAATCATTGTACGAATTGTATTGCCTTTAGAAAGTTAAAGATTTGAGGCTGGCATTCATATGTACTTAAGAATAACAGGCAGACCAAAAATGTATTATAAAAATCTATGCGAATATTTAAAAAATATGTATATTATAAAAAATCGGAAATATAAAGGATAAAAACAATATTTAAAATATCTAGTTTCTATTTATATGTAAATTGCAACTAATTGAACTCTATATTTCCATTTTGAAATGTCATGATTTATTATATTGAAAATATCGGACATATTTACTTAAAATATTTCCCAATTTAGAAGTTTTGGCATAAATAATCGCAGTATAATATATTGTATTATAATTTGTAAACTTGTAAATTTGTAACGTACAAAATAATATTTTCGCAATAATATTTCTCGCTCAATCGAGATGTCAAGCAGTAACAAACGTGATGGATGCGAGTGAACTGTTAATACATTAACTGCACTTTAAACGAGAGTTTCTAAAAGAAGCATGTAATTACTTTGAAAATAAAAACCAAAATACAGGCTGAACACCTAAAGAATTTGTACCTGAAGGATGGATCTAATTAGTACGTGTTAACGTTACATTCTGTTCCATTAATTCCGTAAACGAGGTATTTCACAGTTTCTCATCTTTTATTAATTATTGCCTTAGATTTCACACCTTTAGCGACATTCTTTAAAGTTTTCAAAAATTAATAATTTGCTAAATTTTTAAGTATCATTTTATGTAATTCTCTCGAAAGGGTTTAGTTATGCAAGAAATTCAGTAGCTAATCATTAGTCAAATATCCTACTATACTCCATACAAAAATAATAAATAGTTCTTTTTTTTTTTTAATATTGTGTTATATTTCCGAATTAACTGTAAATAAACGATGAAATGGATTATGTTAAGCAAATACCCACAAGACATACAAACGTGCACCCGAAAACAAATGCAAACAATGAAACGCACACACGCAAATCATAATCGCACAGACACGCCAAAGTGCACACACGCACAGAGACCGAAAAAAAAACACACATGCATAAAGATAGAAAAAAGGATAAAGAATTAATAAATATTTTTTAATTCTTTTACTGCATATGCATATACAATGTACCTAAAATGTGAAAAATATACTACAAAATTAATGTATGTATTGCGAAGTTACAAATTTGGGGCTCAATTAAGAATAAGAGGCCTGCAAAAACATATTATAAAAATTGAAGCGAATATTTAAAAAATATATACATTAAAAAAACATCGGAAGAATAAAGGATAAAATCAATATTTAAATGTCTAATTTCTATTCAAATCTAAATTGTAATGAATTAAACTCTATTTTTTCATTTTAAAGTGTTAAGAGTTATTAAACTGAAGAGTATTGGGCATATTTATTTAACATGCTTCCCAATTCTGAAGCTTTGACTTAAATAACTGCTGTTTAACATATTATATCATAATTTGAAAGCATGTGAATTTGTAACGTAGAAAATATTATTTTCGAAATAGTATTTCTCGCTCATTCGAGATGTCAAGCAGTAACAAATGTGATGGATGCAAGAAAACTGTTAATACGTTAACTTCACTTTAAACGAGAGTTTCTTGCAGTATCATGTAATTACTCTGAAAATAAAAACCGCGTGCTAAACGACTAAAGAATTTGTACGTGAAGGATGGATCTAATTATTACATGTTACCCTTACATTCTGTCCCATTAATCCTGTAAACGAGGTATTTCACAGTTTCTCATTTTCTGTTAATTGTAGCCTATGATTTCACACCTTTAGAACGTCGTTTAAATTTTACAAAAATTAATAATCAGTTAAATTTTAAAATAGCATTTTATGTAATTCTTCCGAAGATATTTATTTATGCAAGAATTTCACTAGTAAATCATTATACATAAGTCAAGTATCCTCCTTCAAGCATGATAAATATTTTTTTGAATAAATAAATGTTTCGTTAAATTATCGCCTTAACTCTTAACAAAGATTTAACTATGAAAACGCCTACCTACAAGATACACAACCATGCACGCAAACACAAATGCAAATAATGAAATGCAGGCATGCAAATCGTGATCACATACACGTACCAAACGCACAGAAACAGGAAGCAAACACACAAATTTAAAGATAGAGGGAGACGGTTAAAGAATTGGTAAATATTTATTAATTCTTTCACTGCATATGCACGTGCCGTGTGCCTAAAATCGAAAGAAATATATTACAAAACTTGCATTAAAAAATGACCTGATATTCACTAAAAAAGGTTAATATGTTTTTAAGTACGAAAAAGTGTTTGATAAGTGCTTCTAATTGAGCATGAGAAAGTACAAGGGGGTCCCTTTTTGGCTGCAACTCACTGTCAATGCCAAATTAAAAAAATATCATTTTTTTTTCATGTAAAAGAAAATTCCGTCTTTCCTGTTTAATAAAGCTTTCAATAGTATTTTACATGTTAACTGCACGTCAACTGCACGACAAATGAGTTTTCTGTGTACTTTTACACTGCGAGCGTTCATTCGATTCGCACAAATTCGATTTTCTCTGCGACCACCAAACATACAAAGATGAAAAAAAAATCTAAATTAAGTTATACCATAAAGATAAAAATAATACAAAATGAAGTAAACCCATCCACGAGATCGTTAGCTACAGTTTGCTGAATTTTACGTCTTCATTGTTTTGTTAAGAATTAAATAAAAAGCTACAATAAACTACGATAATTTTTTGAATGCAATCAATTTTATTCGTCTGGTCGAATTCTATGTTTTTAAAATTCACTATCGTACGTCAACTTGCACTCTAAATAAAAAGGAGTGAATAGTCACTCCAGAATAGTGAATACACACTCTATCGCAGACTTAAAATATGCCGAACCTCTTTAGAGTGACTATTCACTTTGGGCAAAAGTGGAATCATTGACTCTTTGAAAGTGTGAATACTCACTCCTAGGAAGTGAATATTCACTCTACACAGGGGTCAATAATCACTATTTCTGAGGAGTGACTATTCACTTTTGCTAAAGGAGTGCGTTTTTTCATCCTAGTAGGAGTGAGTAGTCACTTTTTCATAGGAGTGATTGCTCTTTTTTTTTGCAATGAATTCCCTTTTTTTTAATTTCTATTATGGGCATTTTAAAAGAATCGTGTCTTTTAGAACATACAATGAAAATAATTACAAGCATGGTAAAAATTGGAATAAAATACTTTATTGACAATATTTATTTAATTCAAAGTATGTAACATTAATTGAACTTTTTAAGGGAAAGCGTAATTAAAGTTACACATGAATTAGATTATTGACAGAAATAAAATATTTTATTCCAATCTTTCTCCTTGTGTTTGCTTTCATTGGTAGTCCCATAAATATATGATAGTTTTAAAATGTCCATAAGCACAATTTATTAAAAAGTTTTAAAATATTAAACATACATTTTTTTCTGATATACCCATCATTCTGATATACCCAAAACATCGTTAGATTCATTTTTGAAAAATAATAATAAAATGAAGAAGATATTGAAATTTTATAAATCACATTAATATAACTTAAAAACAACTATTTATAAAAATTTTGGTGTCATTACATTTTGGTAAGTGCAATTTAAAAATTAAAATTGATTACTTAAGTTTTTAATTAAATCAAAATATTTTATGCACTATAAACATTATTTAAATAAATCCATAATGCACGTTATCTATATTTTTTATATGTAATTAAAATCTTATTTCTGAAAAATATGTATTAATACAAGCTGTATTTATAAAATGACATGGTAAGTCATATTTAATTTCAATTTTTTATTCCCGTATATAGAGAAGATGTGCATGTAGTAACTGCCGGCGAAGACACTCACGAGCTAATGCTAATCCTATGGGGAGAGATTTTTCTAACATCTCGTTTGCATTTTGACATTTTATTTATTTATTTATTTTACATTGAATAGCTGAAGTTCGTCTCTATATCGCATCTTTTTTACTTTTTCGATTTCGGTCGCTCATATTTTTATAAAGTTTCTTTTACTTTCAAAACTGGTACCAAAAATGAAAGTGTTATTTAAAAAATATTTGCAGACAAAATTGAAAAATTAAAAATAAACAAATATTTAAGAGAAAATGTGTTTTTGACGACTTCTGTAACTTAAGTGTTTTTATTTAAATGGTGAACGATTAAGCCCTATAAGCCAATCTTTGACTGTGCCCTTAAACATTTTTTCGGCTTCATGAGTGGTTTGATTGCCAGATTATAAAATAGGCAAAACATCGTTAGATTCATTTTTGAAAAATAATAATAAAATGAAGAAGATATTGAAATTTTATGAATCACATTAATATAACTTAAAAACAACTATTTATAAAAATTTTGGTGTCATTACATTTTGGTAAGTGCAATTTAAAAATTAAAATTGATTACTTAAGTTTTTAATTAAATCAAAATATTTTATGCACTATAAACATTACCGTAATTGCTTTTTTAACAGTGCCTATATGAGGTGTACGTTACTGGAAAATCACTACTTAAGTATTCCAGTAAGGGACTTTCCTCTCAAAACCTTAAAAATTAATGAAATTTTATAAACGACATTAAATACATAAAATTCAAAGCTTTCTTAAACTACAAAATCAAAAAATTGCAAATTTTGCAATAAAATAAGGAATACATAAATTTATTAAATGAAGCCAGCTCTTAGTATGATTTTCAATGAAAAACAGTGAAACTTAAAAACATTATTTTGTGCTTCCTGATTGGTTTAATTAAGAGTGTCAGCAAAAGTGCTAAAATATAAAATATGCAAGGGCGAGTTACGAAAAAAAAAAAAAAAAAAAAAAAAAAGCTACATTTTTATTAGTTATTTTTTTTATAAACCAAAAACATTCAGGTGTGTACATTACAGTTACATCTACCATATAGTATTCTGTGAATGTGAGTTAAAGTTTTATAAAAAATATACTCATGTAGGAAAAAGAAAAATGAAGAAAATATAAAATAAAAGAAATGACTACATAAGTGTTGAATTAAGACATTTTTCTCCGGGAGGGATATTTCTGGCTCCGAGGGGAAGGGACATCATAGAGCTCCGGGGAGGAAAATTGCCCATTTTGACCATTCAAAACACATTGCTCCGGGGGGGGGGAGGAATACCTCCCCGTGGGCACCCTCTGAATTCAACACTGCCACATATGTTTTGTTCTTACTGTTGGAAAAACAATTTTAATGAGTTATTTATCTCTAATAAATAAATGTCATCTAATATAAGTCATACTGCAAATTTTTAAAATTACTAAAGCATTTTATTCTGTTAACATCAGGCATAAAATACCAATCTTTGCGTCAGCGATTTTTCTTTTCTTTTTTTTTTCTCCGAGCACATACAGATAGAAGACAACTTCCTGTGTAAAGTAAAACTTTTAACTCAACATTCTAGAATTTACTTTCGGAAAAAAAAGTTGAAATTAAAAGTGACTTACCGTTTTTATGTTAAATATTATCCCTTGTTTGATGAATAATAATCCTTTGTTTGATAAATAAGATATGCGCAGTGCAACATCTTCGTCACTGAGTATTAATGGAGTATTATTGCTTTTTACTGAATATTTGTTCTCCATTTTGACTCCAGATCAAGAAACTTAATCTATGTGGATTATTTTGAATCATAAGATATCGGAGTATATCATTCCAAGATAGAAATTTAAACTACTTTTCAGTATTGATAACACAAATTAAAGATCCACATTTGTAGACCGAGGAAACGAAAATGGGACACATAACGGACACGATAAAATGGCGGAAGCATTTTTATCATCACAATCGAGAAGACGATTTCTGATTGGCTGATGCGTAATACATATCTAAGTCACTTTTTAAGAGCGACCGTTGACTCTTTCGAAGGAGTGACACTCATTTTTTAAAACGAGTGCGTTTTAATAGCAAATAAGCGTAATTTTTATAGGTTATATTATAAAATGTAGTTTTGGAAAAGTAAGAATTGACATATTTTGGTACTTTTCATTGTTTTACTCCATATATTGGTTCAAAGTTGAGCGGGTATTTTTTTTTCAAGTGTACAATGCCGGGCTTTTACTCTCGTTAACGGAGTGAGATTTTTCACTCTCGACCATGGAGTGAGATATTTCACTCTCGACAACGGAGTGAGATATTTCACTCCTTTTTAGGGAGTCGAAAATTCCACTCTTTAAAGAGTGTATTTGTATAAAGTTCACTCTGAAAAGAGTGAAAATGCAAATCACTCCTACAAAAAGTGAGCTTTTCACTCCTCCCAGTTTTAGAGTGTATTCGCCAGAAATTTAAAAGACGTTTGCATTTTCCATTTCTTAAACATATTATACCAAACGCTAATATGTTTGCTATGATTATTGTATGTATTGTATTGCCATTAGAAAGTTAAAGATTTGAGACTGGAATTACTACGCACTTAATAATGATAGGCATGCAAAAAAGTATTATGAAAAAATCAAAATTATAAAGGATAAAATCAATATTTGAAGTATCTAAATCCTATTTATACAGCCTCTGAAAAAAATTTCTTTGAATGAATTCAGAAAGGACAATCTCGCAACACTAGCGAAACAATACGCTGCACCTACTGTAGTGCCAGGTGTTGACCATCTTACCCCACGGTTGTTTAATTGACAGTTGTTTATTTTCTATCTAACACGTGCTTTACAATGTGCTTGTTTAGTGTGTTGGTTCTTAAATGAGAATAGGAAAATGAACGAACAAAAGATCAGTTTAAAGTTTTGTTTTGAGCTTTCCAAACGTTTTCCTATTCTTGCGACTCAAATTGAAAGGAAACAGGTTTGGCGATATTCCTGAAATCCAACAAAACGTGACGAAGCTCTTTAACTCAATTCCGAAAGAAGCCTTCTTGCAAAGTTTCCAGAGGATGTATAGCAGTTCTCAGCGATGGAAAATTACTATTTCGAAGAAGAGTATGGTAACCATCCTTAATATTTCATCAACGTTAATGTTGCAGGACTATTCAACGTACGTTATTGTGAGATGCTGTATGTAAAATGCAGCTAATTACTTTCTATATTTTCATTTTAAAATGCCGTGAGCTATTAAACTGAATACCGGGCATATTTATATAATATGATTTCTAGTTTTAAAGATTTGAATTAAGTAATCGCCATGTAACATATTATATCATATATTGAAAACGTGTAAATTTGTAACGTAGAAAATATTATTTTTGAATTAATATTTCGCACTCAATCGATATGTCAAGCAGTAACAAATGTGATGGATGAGAGAAAACTGTTAAAACAATAGCTTCACTTTAAGTAAGAGTTTCTCACAGAAGCATGTAATTACTTTGAGAATAAAAATAGAATGCATGCTAAACAGCTAAAGAATTTGAACGGGAAGGATGGATCTAAATATTACGTGTTGCTGTTACATTCTGTCCCATTAATTCCGTAAACGAGAACATTTCACAGTTTCTCATTTTTTTATTTTTTATAACTTATAAATTCATACCTTTAGAAAAGTTAAATGCTTGATTTTTTAATTTGATTTTTAAATTAATAATGTGTTAACTTTTTATATTACATTTTTTGTAATTCGCTCGAAGGGATTCGTTTATGGAAGAAATTCAGTAGTAAATCATTTGTCAAATATCCTTCTATACTCTATTCAACCATAATAAATAGTTAAAAAAATATATTGCAGAATTAACTCTAAATAAATGTTTAACTTTTAAATGGTTTATGTTAAGCATATACCCACAAGACATACAACCGTGTACGCAAACACAAATGTAAACAATCAAACGCACACACGCAAACCATGGTCGCACACACACACCAAATGGCACGCACACATATAGACATAGAAAACAAATAAACATATATAAAGATAGAAGTAAAAGGATAAAGAATTACTAAATATTTATTAATCTGCATAGGTACATGCAGTGTACATAAAAATTGTGATAACTTGTGAGAAAACTTAATAGAAATTAATTTATAAGTAAAATGATAAATGAGAAAACCTATAAGAAAATACAATTAAGAGAAATATATTACAAAGTTATTGTAGTTTCGTATTGTCATTAAATATTTTAAAATTTGAGGCTGGAATTAATATATACTTAAGAGTAACAGGCATGCCAAAAATATATTATAAAAATCTATGCGAATATTTAAAAGAATATATTCGAAAAATTTCGCAAGAATAGAGTTCTTCTAAAATATTTTTTTTTTACCTTTTTAATGCATTAATTTCTAATTTCTGTTGCATTTTGAACACTTGATTCAAAATTTCTGTATTTATGATAAAACGAGAATTTTAATCTTTACATCATACTAGCCAAAACAGTGGTTTTGCTCTCGTAACAGTTTAACTATACTAATTTGTATTTGTGAACCTATTTTTATTAGAAGGTATATTGTTACAAACGATTCAAAACATACTAGTAAAGACATAGTTTCACGAAAGTTATTTATAATTCGAAAAGGAATAAATGATATTTTACAATACCTTTTAAAGATATTACATTCATGTAAGTTTTCATTTAAAGTTTTATTATTTTTTTAATCGTTCGTTGTGAGCATTTATATTTTAAACGTATCATCGTACCATTTTAAACGTTTCTAGTCTATTGGTCTACCACCCGCCTGTGGTTAGTATCATCAATATAAAATATCTATCTATATTATAAAGGCCAAACGTATCTGTGCGTAACGCATACGTCATTTTGCGCATGACAACACTTTCAAATTTTAAATGAATTACGGTGTTGCAAGTTTTGCTGCTAAAATTTTTTAGACTACTTAATGTCACACAGTTACAATTTTTACACCATCGTGTAGGGATAAAAATGTACTTTTAAATGAAATTTGTTTGAAAGCTGTATCTTAATTGGTTTTTGAAATATTAATTTTTTGTAGCTTTTAATACCTTTTTTTTAATCGTGGCAAGTTTCTATTAAAAAGAAAGGAAAAAAGGGAAAATTTTTAATTGTTGTATTTTATGTTGCCACTTTCTCATTAAAAGGGAAAAATTGAAATTGAAATATCTTCTGTTATAAAGCCTGGTGGATTTTGATTTGATTCACACGTAAAACAATATCAATAGTTTAATATCTGTTTCAGCTAATAGCATTCAGACTTCAAGTTTTGAATCAAAATGATTAAATTAAAATGGCTATTTTTTTTAAAATGTGAATGCAGATGTGAAATGTGCATTTGTAAAATTTGATATGGTGAAAATGATGCCGGGTTTAGATTTCACGGCAAAAAAAAAAAAAAAAAAAAAAAAAAAAAAAAAAAAAATCTATAATTGAGTCAAAGTTTAATAAATTTTGCTTTTTTTCATTTTGGAATACTAGCATAAGAACCCTAATTGATAACTTTATCATAATAACATATCTATTATTTTTTACTACTTACATATACGATTAAAGTTTAGTTTTAACAATTTCTACAACTGCGTTTTATAGAAATAGTATTTTGTTAATTTGGCGATAAATATCATTTGTTTAAGAGTTAGAAGTACCAATATAAAATGCATTTTTTACTGTAACTAATTTTGTAGGTTTATTAGAAATCAACGAAATAGTTCTTTCTTAAACATTTTCTTACGTCAAAATTTGACGGGTTTTACCTAGTTATTTATAATGAAGCAAATTGATTGTAACAATCTAGAGATTATTACAATCAATTTGCTAACAGTACTTTTGATATCGGCTTATTATTTCATGAGATTTTTTGAAAAATCGTAATTTAGAAAGTTTAATGCCTTTTTACACTCAAATCTTTTAAATTTGCTGTATTTTAGAAATCGTTCTTAGTGAGCATTTATATCTTATAAGCATAGATTATGCCTAACTAAAAATTTCTATCTTTATCAATTTATTATAAATCGTGAGATAGTTTTTAGAAAGTTTTCGTGTATTTTCATCCATTTTAAATTTCGTATTTACATTTTCAAAAGGTAATTGTTGGTTTTACGGTATAAAAACGGCACCATACCTGCCAGTATTATATCGTAAAATCAACTGTAATAAACTGTAAGAAAAGCAGTAATAAACGATATATTATTGCTAGCATATTTATAAGATGATATAGTACTGCTTATTTACGGTTTATTAATGTTGATTTTACAGTATAATACTGGAAGCTGAGGTGCCAGTACTATACCATAAAACTAACAAATATTTTTTGTAGCGGAAAAAGAGCTCTTAGATAATATTTAAGTGTAATTGCCAATCCAAATTTTAAGTTTCCAGGCAATCCAATATCACAAGAATTGCCACTTTAGAAGGTTTGTAGCTCGGCAACACTTTGTTGGTAGTGGCGGTGGCATAATATCTAGCTCTTTTTGGACTGCCACTATCTGTTTGCATCAATTACTTTTGAAATACACCATATCATCGTTTTGACACCATTATAATTTTAGAGGGTTCGATAGTTCCAAAGATAAATTCCTGTAAACACGCAACCAACCAAGCAAACAAATGTTACTTGCTTATAGTACAACATGCCTGTAGAACAATGATCCAGTTTCGATGGTATATTGTAAGAGTTTAATTTAGAATATTTATAACAAATCATACATCAAATTGAAAGTAAACTGAGGCGACGTGCATAAATGATGTCACGCATTTTTCCCATTTTATGACTCTCCTGCCTCCCTTTTCTCACAAAGTGTCGCACTTCACTTTACCCCCTCCCAACCTCACATGTCACACTATATTATGTAAACATATACTTTCAGTTCAGAAACAAAGCACCACGTTTTAGATCACATTTAAAATTTTATTTTAACTATTGTATTTTATTTTACTTTATTAATTTTATTCTAACTTTGTCTTTTAATGTTATTTGTGAGCTGAACAATAAATGTGATTCGTATTTTGCATGAAATAAGGTTTACAATAATAATAATTATTATTATTATAGCATAGTAATAAAATACTAGGACTTCCCTCAGAGGGATTAGTCTGAGCGATGTTGCTGAGAATACACATTTAATAATTTGCGACAAGTAAAGAAAATGAGATGTTACCTTTAACTGGTCATTCATTGTGATAAAATATGATGAAAATAAGCATATTGAATCATAGAATTACAAAATCTTACATATAAAGTTGCATATACTATTTTTATAAAAGGGAAAGCAAACCATACATGGATATAAAATTGGAAATATGCAAAATGTTAAAAGTAATACAGAAAATAAAACATCAAATTTTCCTACATTGGAAATATAACTTTTTGAATGATGTCATGAGCATAAACAGAAGCTCCGCGCCGATTTGAGACACTATAAATAACATAAACTATTATGTTTGAAGAGAATGGAGTGTATTTTATATGGTGTGAGATCCGTCTGAATAGTTTATATAGTTGAACATCTGTTTTCTATGGATGCCATGAGGTTATCGATAAGAATTAAGGAATCCTTTTTTAAGAATTTGTCCTAAACGAGCATTTACTTCTTATAAGTTACTGTGATGCCAAAGTTCTAATTTCTAACACCAACAGTATCCTAGAATTTGCAATATTCTCAAGAAATTGGGTTTAAAACTTTTTCTAGAAAAAAAAAGTGTTTAATTTGTGAATTTAAATTGTCGAATGTTATAGAAATCGTTCATAACGAGAATATTATATCTTAAAAGTTGCCACAAAAAAAATTAAATTTTTAGTCATATCAACATTAAAGAATTCTCAATTTTAGAACTTTTTTTTGCTCGGGCATTGATGGTGATTATTGTTCCTACGCAAAATATAGTATATTTTGCAGCAAACATGGTTACCAATATTTTTTGCCCACATTATTTTTTAAATCGGCTAGGTACTCCCAATGATAACGAAAAACACACAAATGTTATTGCTTTATAGCATAGAAATATAGAATCAAAAGCTATTTATCTTTTATTAATACATAAATTATCTAATTAGTGCTAGCAGATGCATTTTTAAATATATAGATCAATATAACACTTCATTTTTCTTTTCTTAGTATTTCTTAATATTCATTTTTCATTTATTTGTATTATTCAGTAAAAAACTCACTTTCTTAAGCCCGAATTACGTCAAACTTTTTATAAAATCGCCAAAGTCCATATAACAATGAAGTATTGTGAAGAGTATTAAATACAAGGTAGTAAGACACTTAGCGAAGCGCAGATAATAAATCGCTAAATATTGTTCTTTTCGCCCTCTCTCGAAATGGATTTTTTCCGTACATTTAAAAAACACGATTTTGAGTCATCTTATTTAAAATTCAAATAAATAAATAAGAGGAAGCAGTAATAGCATAAGTCAAAAAATTTTATTTCAGCATCAAAGAATTGTATTGTAGTTACACATGTGGAAAAAAGCTGCATTTGGCCAAAAAACGTAGTCTCCACTAAATTTGAATCCGATTAAAAAAAGTACCGTGATTAATTAAAATGTTATAGGCATAGCTGCCAAGTCTACGGCATTTTGGATACCGGTATTTTAATACAAAAAATGTTTTATTAAATTGGAACATTCTGCAGATTTAAAAAATAACTTTTCCAATAAGAAAATTCTGCTATGCAATAAGCGGGGCTTGGCATCTCGGTATAGGAATATTTCGTAATCTACTTTTTAACCTTAAAAAAGCAACGACCATTTTTCGGGTACAAAAAGTATTGCTAATTGTTCCATTTTGCATACAAGGTACCGATTGTAATATTGATACATCTATGGTGATAAATTTCCAATAATTTTTCAAATCCCATTTATTTTATTAAAAATATAAATATTTTATTCATTTAGTTTAAAGTAAATGGTTTTTAACTAATTTCATAATACTTTTGAAATATCACTTTTCATTGGCCATTTTTTAAAGCATTTAGGAAATGGTTGTTGTTTTCAGTCAAATATAGACTTTGGTCTGTCCGCATTTTATTTTATTATTATTATTATTAATAAATGGTGGAGAAATATTAATACTTAATCCATAACGTATATAATGTATGGCTCTGTTATAACATAACTCACCTTTTTATCATCATAAAAATTATATTTTTACTGATTTTTATTAACTCAATAGGAAAAATTTTGTGATTTGAGCAATAGATGTCCGCATTTCACTTATTTATTTATTTTAACAAAATTCTTTGCATTTAGAAGAATTTTTATTTAAATAGGAAATTCAAATGTCGCTGTTAATAAAGAAGAAAGTTACAAAAAAAAGTTACAAAACGAGTAGACGCATACTAGGCTAGTTCCATGGGTTTTGTAGTGTAAGTCACATTACCTTATAATTGCTATGCTTGTTTGCCACCGTTATTTTCAAAAAGTCTGCTTGGCCTTATTCAATTAATGAGAATGTGCCGATAAAATAAATGACATTTTTTCGTACTAAAATACTGGTAGCCAAAAATCGTAGCCTGTGACTTACACTACAAGTACTCTTGGAAATAGCCACTATCAAATATGGAAAAACAACGAATCCAAAAGAGACGTCGTATGAAATATCATCTTTTAAAGCAAAAAAAAAGAGGTCTGATTATCGAACCTACTGATTACTAAATGTGCATTACATTAAAAAAAAATTAAATTAAATAAAAATACTGCAAATATTAATTTTTTTTCTTTTGTGCAGTTTTGGCTTCGATAGGTGCGCTATGTTGCAAAAAGATATAAGCGGCTATGAAAACACACTTGGTAAACGTTCATGCTCAGTTTTACAAATAAATATGGCACATATATGCCCTATACACACCAAGATACCTAACTGGTGCCAAATTGGCGTTCAGTTGCCTAACATGGTTATCATATAAATGTTATAATAAATTGTTTGTTCTAAAAATATTATCATTTATTGGTTGTTTTTTCTTTTTTTTTAATAACAGAAAATGTTTCGTTTATTCATTTTTTTATTTTGAAACAAATAAATAACTTGTTAATATAGCATGCTATATGTATCTGGTAATCAGAACGATGTTTTCGCCTAACTGGCATAAAAAATCTCGCCAAACCCGGTGCTTATATCTCTAGTATATTATCTCAAGAATTTTATTTATGTATACTATAATTGTTTTTACATGCCACTTACTTCTTCTTGCATATAAAAATAGGTAAGTGGCACCTTTATGCAGTATAAATTGTCAAAAATCTTTAAAAAATAACCCCCGTTGCCCCTTTTTGGATCGAATTTAAAAAAAAAAATCAATGTCTAATTCCAGTATTGCTCCCCGGTATGCATACATATTCCAAATTTCAAAGTTGTATGCCAACAGGAAATGGATGAAAAATGGGAAAAGATGTCACATATGCACCAGGGTACATAATTGGCGTCAAAATGGCATTATTTTACCTGAGATGGTAACCCGGCTTTATTTATTTATTATTTGTTTATTTACTCATAAAATGTTTATTTACTTTCCTTTCCTTTTTTTTAATTATATAAAAGATTTCTTTTTATAGTTATTAATTATTATTATTATTTTATTTACTGTAAGTTCTTTTTGATAATAGAAAATAATTTAAAAATGTGTATGTAAGCGTTGTTTGAAAACGAAGTTTTCGCCAAATGGGCTTTGAAAAAAATGCGCCAAGTCTGATGCGCGTGTGGCATCCGTGCCGAAAAATTAGTGACCAGAATTGACTTCCACACACAAACAAAATATAAGTTAAAAGAAAACATGCAATAAAAATAAATATAAAGGGAAAATGATGTCATAAAAGAAACTTTTTATTTAAAAACGTAATTGTTTCTAATTTTCACACGCGAAATATATAAAATATTCTTTTAGCTATCAAAAAATGCTATTACGTTTTTATGACATTTTTTTAATATAAAAAAATAACAGTTTTATTTTCCTGCATGATTAAATTTTAAAATGTTTTATTGCATTCAATATTTCTGAGTGCGTAAATGATTACTATTTACTCCATGTACTGATTCGGTTATCTATGAAAATATCCAGCTTGTGAAAATCACGCACACCAAATTTCTGTGACGTATGCAAATAAATTGTGCTTTTTTATGAGTTTTTTTAATATAACTTTTAAACTATTTGGAATTAATTTTTAAAAGTAGGTGCCTTCACCAGATTACCTTCATAGGTACCTTCTGGTACAAACAGAATCGTAATCCGACAAGTAATTTTTGAGATTTGCTTGACGAAAGAATTTTTTTGAATTTTAATATCGTTACGTATCTCTGAGTATAAAGACTTCGCTTCGCTCAGACAATTAATCTGAAAGAGCAATTGAAAACTGTAGTATTTTGGAATTTGAAATATAATTTAACATATTTGGCTTTAAGTCTTATCTTTAAGAATACAAAATATTTTAATTTATAAATAACTTCATATTTCATAATTTAATCTAAATATAATGCTATTTAATGCTTTAATTTTAACAAAAATGTGTGTTGTCAAATTTCTTGTTAACCCCTTCCAGCCCCTTGTCATAAATTGTCACAATTTTATGAGCCCCCTCCCCCCCTTTCAAGTGTGACATCATTTATAGACGGCCTCTAAATCTAGTTTTCCTTATGAATAAATGTTCAATATGCAAAGTTTTAGTTATGCGGCACACATCCAACCTAAAATTCAATTCCTTTTACACTTTGGCTAACAAATTCAAGGTAATTAAAGCAATAGCCTCTTCAGTTCTATGTGTTTTTGCCACATGGGGGATAACAATTAAAATTTAAACGAAACTTACGTTGAACTGAAATTATAGACTCACTCATTCTTAGACAATTGTGAAACCCAAAACGCTTGCTCAGGAGTAGCCTTTTTCGTATATGTCACTACAAGCGTAAAAATAACAAAATAATAGTTCGCGCATGCGCTTATTAAAAACTGATTAAGTTACGCTTTATTTCTGACCATTAACCAACTGTTTATAATGCTTACAATTGAAACTATTAAAATTGATATAGCTGGGACATTCTCTTATAGACACCCTGTGTAGTGTACTAGTTTTACAGATTGACTACAACAACCAATATATGTGACACCAACTTCCAAGATATGGGAAGATGAACGTAAGACAAATAGGAATGTATGGGCAGCGGTGGCCCAGATGGCAGAACTTCGTGCTTGTAGACGAAAAGATCGTGGGTATGAGGCTCACCTCCAGCTAAAACCCCGCCATGTACGCTAATGGCACCTGGTGCATGTAAAATCCGTCGTCGGCGCAAAGTCCTCCAAGTTAACTGTGACTTATACCTGTGAAGGTGCCTAGTCAGGTGAAGATCTCGTCACCTGATCAAGGCTCTAAATTACGAGATCAAAATCGAATATCGGTTATTGTATAGGCAGCTCCTATGAGTTCTGTATAAGAATTAGCGTACCACCGTCTTTTTTTTAATTCCTTCTATTTCCAACAACGTACGAACGAACCCAAGCAGATAATTAAAAGTAACCTAGAACAGGTCTGCATAGTCACAAACATGATAAAAATAATAGCGATACAGCCACAATCAGGTAGATCTCAGCTTGTAGCAGTCAAGCGGCTTCTACCATGCTGTGAAAAATAAGATCGTACCGGAACTATCTGTATTTAAACATTTTGTTTTTTCTTACGGAACTTTTAACATTAGTCATGGATTTGAGTTGTGTGATGAAACACTGATGAAACACTCTTTATTTATTATTATGAATTTCATTGTTTATAATTATCAGTCATTAAGACGTGAGTCCAATTTGTAATTCATATATGCAAGCTTTGAAGAAGCTTTTCACATGCTTATTAAACGTTACAGATTAAACACTAATGGAAAATTTTTAATTTCAAAGTGATTAAGTATTTCGAATACTCTTTGAGAAAGTTCTAGCATAGCAGATGAAAATTTAAAATAAAATTAAAAAAAAAATACAGGACGTAAGGTTTTAGTTAGAGGGAATTCGCATAATTAAAAATCATTCTGTGTTATTAATGCATTAATCGTATTTTATTTTAGATGAAATAAAATGTTTGAATCAGAGGCACAGAAAACCTACTTGATCCACACATATAATTGATTACCAATTACGTGTATTTAATAAAAACAAATATTTAATTAATAATTACGTATATTTAATAAACACGTATAATTAATTAATAATTATGTATACATATGAATGCATTTATTTTTAATATTTTTTTTTTTTTACATTTGCTGTTTAATTTTCTCTTTCGGCTGAAAATAAGAAATTAATCAAATTTCGGTTTCGACTTTCATCTAAAAACTTAATTTCCTGCCGTGGTAATAATGGGTAACAATTATAATAATACAAAATAATAAGATGTTATGTACTTCATTTGACACTAGTTAAAAGAGGTACAGCATTTATAAAAGGAAAATCGATAAATAAAAAACGCTTGAAAATCTGCATTAAAAAAATGACTTTAATAGCATATCGAAACAAGACTTTCAGCCATTCGTAGTTTTTTTTAAATCGATATTATAAAGGCCAAACGTATCTGTGCATAACGCATACGTCATTTTGCGAATGGTAACACTTTCCCAAGCAATTTCAGTTTTTCATTTTTCGCTACTGCAAATTTTATACTTCTAAACATAGCATATTTCCTATTTTTACACCGTCGTACTTTTAAATGCAATTTGTTTGAAAGCTGTATCGCAATTTGTTTTTGAGATATTAATTTTTTTTAAGTTTTTATTACGAATTTTGTAATTGTGGCAATAGAATCACTCCAATTTCTCTTAAAATTGGAAAAAAAAAAGAAATTAAAATGCGTATACTTTGCAAAAAATATCGTCGGTTATAAAATCCCGTTATTTCTGTTTTATTTCGCTTTTATTCATCAGTTAAATAACTTCAAGTTTTGAGTTAAAAAATTTTAAAATGACCATTTTTTTAAACATGGTGAATATGAGTATGAGAAATACATGTTTAAATTTTGAGAGGATAAAATTATGACGGGTTTTAATTTCGCGTGAAATTCTATAATCGTGTCAATTTGAAATAAATTTTGTTTTTTTCATTCACATTTATAGCAAATATAAGAGTCTCAATTGATAAATTCATCATAATAGTTTACCTTAATTATATTTTACTGATTTTATATGCGATTAAAAGTTAATTTTAAAAATTTGGACGACTGAGTTTTATAGTATTTTGTGAATTTTAGCTTAAAATAATATTTGTTTTAGAGTTAGACTGATCAATATAAGATGTATTTTTTATAATATTTGTTTGAGAAGTAAACAGATCACTATAAGATTATTTTTCACTGTAAGTAATTTTGCAGATTTATTATAAATAAATAAAGCAGTTCCTTATTAAACATTTTATTTCGTCGAATTTCGACGGGTTTCACCTTGTTGTTATAAAAGCGAATAATTTAACAAAAAAAAAAAAAAAATAGTATGTTGAATTGGCTGGATTCTTCAACATTTGTTTAAAACAACAAAGATATTTTTCAAGTCTACAGATATCTATGAGAACTATGCATCGTGCTATCTGAAATTTACATATTTAAATAAATTTCAATTATACCATGCAAATGATGAACTTTTTCTCCCATTCAAATGATAAATGTATGTTACAGTCACATATGTATCGACGTCAAGAACTTTTACAAGAAATTTTCTTGTGAATACTTGAATAAAGCATGCAAAATAAATTCCCTCTGGACAGTTCAATTACTGAGAGATCATTACTTTGTTATTCTCATATAAAAGTTTATTTTACAGCTAAAATTACTAACAGAAGATTATTTTTATTTTGAGTTTCTAAAATAATGTTTCTTCAAAAGATGCATTCATTACAATTTTGTTCAAAGCATCTGAGATTAAAACTTCATAATGTATTTAAATGTAAATGTCGTATAAACCCCGCGTTTTCTATTTTTGTTCCAGATATATGCTTTTAGTTAAACGGAAAATAAAAGCAAATAATAAATCTGATATTATTAAATAAATATTACATATTTTTGACACGACACCGACATAACACAGATGAATTCATAACTCAATTATTTAATCGGTAAATGCATTGTAAGGGATGAAATTTTTCCAGGTTGATGAAAAAAGCCCCACCGATGATTCGAACCAGGGATGTCTTTGCTGAAGCCGCCAATGCTCTTCCAACTGAGCCATCCCGAAAAAATAGTGGGGGGGGGGGGGCTAATTCACCCAAATAACCACAACGATCGCACTATCTAGTTTGTTACATTGGATATGTTCAACAGAATAAACCGAAGGTTAATATATGAAACTGAAGAAAACGCTGCGTACGAAATTTTATTAGGTTAATTTACAACGCGATTATTCACTCAGTAAATAAATTATGACAGATGAAAATTAACCAAGACTGTGAAATAAGCCGGAGCCAAAATTTGACCCAGGGATAATCTAGCAGAAGCCGTCCAATGCTCTACCAACTGAGCCATCCCAGATTCCACTCTTCGTCCGAGAAGGCTCAGTTGGAAGAGCATTGGCAGCTTCAGCCAAGACATCTCTGGTTCAAATCCTGACCCGGGCTTATTTCACCCACTTGGAAAATTTTCTTCTATTACCGATATAACTTTTTGTATAAAAATAAGGACATGTTTGTTGTTCGTTTAAATCTTATGATAAACATATATTATTCGTGTAAAAAATACCATATATCTTGAATATCGCTTGGATATCTTTGCACATCTAATGGCGAATCATTCTGTGCTATTGATTTGATGCGATATCTTCATGTTTCATAAATGTATATGTTTTTACATAGAGGGTGATTCATAAAAATGGAACAATAGGCTATTTCCTTTAATATAGCCTCTAGACACATATTTCCAGTCGCAAAATTTCGTAAAAAAGGTGCAAAATTTAATGACATAAGTTGCAATTCCAAGAGGAATCTATTTTCAAAAATGAAAAGAAAATAAATTTGTATTTCACCCCCGTAGCCTAACGTGACCCCGAGTTCATTCTATAGGACATTTTTATTTTTCTTATATAAACTACTTAATTTCATTTAGAATATTTAAATACCTGAGTCCATTATATAGATAATCTAATTCTGCTGTCTGTACGCCAAAACAATAATAACTAATTGGGTGTTCGAATCCTAAAACTTTCTTCTATCTCATACTACGTACGTTTCAATATTTTAAAAAATAGTTACACCTTACTTTTAATTCAATAATAAACTAACTTTGATTTTCATCTTAAATTTCTGCTACAGTCAATTAATAGGAGTAAAAACGAGTTTCCCTCTCTGCACGAGCCGATTGACAATAAAATGACAGGCAATTTTTTTTAAATTCAGAGAGGACCTACTTGCCATACACAAAAAATTTATATGGAATGGCACACTGAAAATGACACAGAAATCGTAATTATAGCGCCCCCTTCCAGCGGATTTTTTTTTTCAAATTCAGGGCGGACCTAGTAGCCATATCCGAACACTTACACAAAATAATTTGTTGCGTTTTATGCATGATTTTATACACTTTTAGTTGGTACAATATTAAAATTGGTAGAAAAATCGCTATTGCAGCTCCCCTTTCAGTGGATTTTTTTTAATTCAGAGAGGACCAACTAATCATAGCCTTACACTTATTCAAAAAAATTGGTTCAGTTCTATTCATAACTTCATACACTTTTAGTCGGTATGATATTGAAAATGGCATAAAAATTGTTATTGCAGCGTTCCCTTTCGGCGGAATATTTCAAAAATGAAGGAGGATCTGCTTGCTACAGCCAAAACCAGTCACAAAAAATTTGATTTAGTTCTATACATATATTAATACACTTTTAGATGGTAGAATGACGACATACGGACAGACACACAGACACACGGACAGACAGACATTTTATAAAAACATGTTTTTTTGGAATCTCTGGTCTCTAAAACGTATAAATGACTATTTAACTCACATACATTAAGAGATAATATATTTTATTAAATAAATAAAAATTATATTTAACCTTTATCCTAAAAATGTATGATTTTACTGATAAAATGTTTTTTTTCTAAATCAGTACATTGCTAAAGTTTTGATTTAAGAGAATATATTTTTTACAGCATTTGGTAAATACAGATATTTATAATTAAGATTTTATTATGTTTGAATCTTATTCATCGTAACATTTTTCGTTGTAATATATCGTAACATTATTCATTTGTGATTTATATTTTGTTATAAATACACCCGACTCTCATTAATTCGAAATCGGATAATTCGAATCTTCGCTTAATTCGAACTAAACATGAAGTCCCGAAATTTCCAATGGCAGAATAACGTTAAAATTTATCATTAATCCGAACTCATTTTTTCTTGACTTCGTTTAATTCGAACTAATGAGAATTCCGATTTTTCATCTTTCTTTTCTTTCTCATGGATTTCAGATCATTTGAATAACTTTCTTTCTTTGATTTTTGTGAAAATTGTTCCGAACGAGTATACCTATAATCCAATGCATTTAATAACCACTTTCTTTGTGCCCCGTCGCTCCATCAGTGACGCTTTAAATCTTTCTTCCATTGTGCTTGTTTCTAATATTTTAATTAGTTTATGTATATATACATTTTAATTTAATATTAAGTCATATTCTAATGATAAGAAACGAAATAAATTTAAAAACACTAAAACATTCATTCCTTTGTAATAGTGTCATATTAAGCATGTTTCCATTTCGTATTTTACATAATTCGAACTTCGGATAATTCGAACATTTATTGTGGTCCCGATGAGTTCGAATTAACGAGAGCGGACTGTATCTGTTACTTTCCATTGATATCAATTGCTCTCATGAAAATATTAAAATACATATATATATATATATATTTATATATACTGTAAAAAGTTTTACCCTGCATCGTCACTCCCCCGCTTTTATAGATTATCTCTATTTTGACCCACGAAAATGCTCCATAATACGCTGATGTAATCGTTTTCTATATAAGCGGTGGAGTGAGGATGCAGCAAAAGAGTAAGATTTTTTACATTGTATATCTCTGCAAATAAATAAATAGATATATACATATATTCATGATAGCATTGGATCCCACGTTAAACTCGTTACTATAATTTTCAAGCAATCTGTTCCAATGAGTCAAATCACTGTATTAATACCAGTGTCTTGAAGGAATTAACACCTTGTTATTAATGTAAATCTAAAAATATACTCATAAATACTTAAAAGTCGTTGAAAATTAACAAAATTTTATTAATAAATAAAATTTCTTGTATTTCAAAATGCTACTTATCATTGAATTATTACTTTCTTTCAATTTATCTTTTCATATCTTATGCGTGATATTTTGCTTCTTGTGAATCTATGTATATGCGGGGTTCTCTCTGTCGCTCGCCATTGCACCAAATTGCGATTAAATTCTTAATTTGGCCAGTAAACAAGCGATTAGACTCGTCAAATTCCTAGCGCTCGATTTTTGCTTTCTTTATCTTTTTTTATACATATGTATATACACAGTGCGTAAAAACTATAAGGACAGCAAAAAATATTATTTTTGTAAATAAATTTCGAAAGAAATAAAACTTTTTTCCTTGAATATCTATCATCATGCTGAAAAGCAAAAAAAAAAAAAAAAAATAATTGTAATTTAAGAAATTACCCCAACCATTTGAAAAATGTTTCACTCGATACATTCATCTATCATTTTAAGCTAAATACCAGTTGTTTTATTGTGTATTATCCGTGCCACTGCTATAAATGACTTTATACATGCTGCAATTTGAAGGTACGGTTCGTTTAAGTTATATCACTCTATTGTCGCCAAGCATAAAAGTTGGCGACGAAAGAAACATTTCAAACTATTTAACATTGTTGGTGCAAAAGTAATCATTATTAAAATACAGCTTTGGCATATACTGTTATACTTGTAAGACTTTGGCATATATTGTTTGATTTTACAGAGCAGAATTTTGGTGATGGAGGTTTTAAACCAAAATCGATCGCAGCACATGCATCTGTGAATGGGTCCATCAGACATCGAATCAAAAAAGTTTTTTCCCAGTTTTTCCCAAGCCGATTGCTTTTTAGTTTTCTTTTTAGGTGGTGGAAAATCAAGAGTAATAGCTATAACTCTTTCCGGCTTGTTAGAATCACTATTGGCACTCAAATTTTCCTGGTTAGAACCGACCGATAGTAAAACGCCATGGCTAGTGGATTGGTCGCCCTGGCGACATGATGTTTTACAATTAATCGGTTCGGCATTAAATTGCTTCCTTTTTCGTGATCGCCTTTCAACACGTAATTGGTTTTCAGCGGCTCAATAATCTTTTGATTTTATCATTTTCTGCATTGAAAGACGTTTTTGCGCCAAACCAAATACAGTATTACTCAGTTATCCCGTCGACCAATTTCGCCAAATGATACGAATCGCCAAACTAATAAGCAACTTATACATGTTGACTGTGTTTAATATCATTGAATGCGATATTCACGTTCATTCATTTCTTTGGCTTCGGCTTTTTCCGTATCTGTTAATTTCCGTCTACCCATTTTTAAATTTGTTAGTTTTCTCCTTTATTACAATGATTTTAACCATTTTAATTTACTATTCAAATAAAAATTCTTCTAAAAGTAAAGAATTTAATTTAAATTCAAATAAAAACTCTTCTAAAAGTAAAGAAATTAATTTAAATTCGAAAGTGACCACATCATTCAAAAGTGGTAACATCATTCAAAAGTGGTAACATCATCGGGTCCATTCTCCCGAAAACAACAACCATTTTTCAAATGGTTAAAAAAAAAATAAGCAACTTATACATGTTGACTGTGTTTAATATCATTGAATGCGATATTCACGTTCATTCATTTCTTTGGCTTCGGCTTTTTCCGTATCTGTTAATTTCCGTCTACCCATTTTTAAATTTGTTAGTTTTCTCCTTTATTACAATGATTTTAACCATTTTAATTTACTATTCAAATAAAAATTCTTCTAAAAGTAAAGAATTTAATTAACCATTTGAAAAATGGTTGTTGTTTTCGGGAGAATGGACCCGATGATGTTACCACTTTTGAATGATGTTACCACTTTTGAATGATGTTACCACTTTTGAAATTAAATTAAATTCTTTATTTTTAGAAGAATTTTTATTTGAATTTAAATTAAATTCTTTACTTTTAGAAGAATTTTTATTTGAATAGTAAATTAAAATGGTTAAAATCATTGTAAAAAAAAAAAAAAAAAAAAAAAAAAAAAGAAAAAAGTAAACAAAATTCAATTGTAACTATTTTATTACGAAAATAAAGTAATTGTGCATAAAACCCACTATTTTTGCCCGTGTACAAACTATAAGGACAGCAAAATAAATGCAATGTAGTAACCGAAGAAACAAGTTACACGGAGTCACTTGTACATCTTTCAGGAAAATTTACTTGAATGCTTTATATGCAAACTCTTTCAGGCCATCTTTCGTTTGTTGCAACCCTTCTGACAGGAGAAAAACGGATATATCAGCAAGGTATCGCCTATCCACACAAGCTGAGAGACAAAACTTTAGTTCACAAGAAATATATTGAAGTTTTGCAATGACTGGTAAGAAATCCTGGTATAAACCCTACCAATAACTTATGGGGAGATCTAGCAAGACGAGTTTATAAAAATAGAAGGTATTTTTCTTCAGAATCAGAACTCAGATCTATGATTCAAAATGAATAGCACAAAAACAATCCCGAACAATTCCAAAAACTAATGAGTCAAGAAATGATGGAATATTAGCAATCCTTAAACTCAGAGGTGGGTGCATAATATATTAAATATTTGTTTCTTCGATTACTATATGGAATTTATTTTTCTGTCCTTATAGTTTTTACACAGGCAAAAATAGTGGGGTTTTCTTGCAATTATTTTATTTTCGTAATAAAATTTTCACAGTTGATTTTTTTTTATTTGTCTATTAGCTTTTCAGCATGCTTAAACATATTATAAGGAAAAAAGGTTTTATTTGTTTTGAAATTTATTAAAAAAATTAATATTTTTACTGTCTTTATAGTTTTTACACACACTATATATATTTTTAGTATATTTGTAGCGGATAGTTGAAATTAGATTAATAACAATCGTTGTCGCAGTTATAAAAATATAGAATAACTAGCGAACCCGACAGACGTGGTCCTGGCACCGACAGACGTTGTTCTGACACCAACTCCAAAAAATCAAATGAATGTACATAAATATAATAATACGCACGATAAATACTACGCTCTTAGTTTAATTTCTTATTACTATTATAAGGGAATTACTTTTCACTTTGCAGTAGTTTTGAATTTGGTTCAATTTTTGATAAAAAAGTTTATTTTTCTCTTTTTAGTTAAAAGTTAACGATTTTCTGAAGTCGGTTAATTAAAGTTATAATACAGAAAAAAAGTTATTGCAAATCATACACGCATGTCAGGAATTTGGTTCGGACACACGATCTCTTTCTTTAAGAACCAGAGCTTAAGTCCGGCGCCTTAGACCGCTCGGCCATTCCGTCCGCACTCTATTCATCGAACTTATTCAACACTTTTAATTAGCGAAAAATCACTAACTATTAGTTTTTGCCTAATTACTAAAAAAGTGCTGAATCAGTTTCGTTGAAATGTGAATCTAAACCATTCTCGAATACACTGGAACACACACACAAAATTTCATTAAAATCTGCCCAATCTTTTAGGTGGAGTTCAATGACAAACATACGCACAGAAGATTTATACATAGAAAGATAGAACATACTCAGAAAAAGGGGGGTACATAAAAGAATGAAAGATAGGGCCTCTATGGCCGAGTGGACGCCGCTCTGCTAACCTGGTGGTTGTGGGTTCGATTCCCGCTGGCTCCATTGCACTCCCACTTTGTGTGGAGCTCCTAGTTGTATTTATCGTGTGTTGTAAATTTTTATTGTGCTATCTCGTCCTTGTATATTGACGATGACTTATAAGCAGGCTATCTTGTAGAGCACACAACTCGGATGTATGTTAAATAAATAAATGAAAGATACATATATTTTTTGCGTGTTACACGGCATATCTATTTTGCTACATTTTTCATTTGACGATTAGATATTTTTATTTAATTAGCCAAATAACTAATGTTGGTAAAATGTCAACGAGAACACTGTGTATATGTATATATGTATGCATGTTTAAATGTATATTTATATATATATTCCCATGAGAACAATGGATTCCTTTGTTTACTCGTTACTATGATTTTTAAGCAATTAATAAATAAAATTTCTTGTTTTTCAGATTGTTATTTATCATTGAAATATTAACTTCTTTTAATGTATCATTTCATATCTTATGTGCAATATTTTGGTTTTAAACATATGTGTAACATTATGTTCAAAATAAATGTTTATTTCATCTAATTTTGTTAGCATTAAACTTAAGATCACAAAAACTTAGCACTTAATAAACACATCATTGTAAACAGAAAAGAACCAAATAACATAAGATACATACTTAAGATACATACTTAAACATAAGATATGAAAGACTAAAGGTTCTTTTCAACGCCATTTAAGTAATTATGTGTATATTTTAAGATTTACAATATCGTCGATTATTAGACTTATCTTTGATGCAACGAATGATTAAATGTCTTTTAATCAGATATTTTGTTTAAAATTTCAGGAAAGATTTCAAATATTTAACACAATTAACACTTTACATTTAACACTTTCCTAACAAACTAATTTTGAGAAGTTTTAGTGCATACTTTATATACTTTAGTGATAGTATATGCTTGTATCTCATTTTTATCCTTCAAATCTTTATTATCAAATGTCTACTGACTTTTAAAGTGAGATGGCAAGGATTATTTGAATGATGTTAAGCATTCTTCAGCATAAATACTAAAAGAAAAACAAAATCGAACTGAAAGTTATACTTCAGTAAACATAACAGCGGCATGAAAAAGAAATATCGTTCAACATATTTACATTCTGATGCACATGAAACGAAATTTCAGCTGTTTTTCTTTATTTTGATTCAAGAATTGGTAAAAAATATTTATTGTAACAAAATTCATTAAAAAGAAAAGATGTAATACAAAACCTTTTATTATATTAGAAGCTTTTGTCCTGTAATTAAAATTGAAACAAAAGACGCCTTCCCCGAAACAGTCAATTTTTAACCGACTTCAAAGAGGAGGTTATGATTTCAACCAGTACGTATTTGTTGTTCACGCATAACTTTTTCAAATATGAACCGATTTTGATAAATCTTTTTTTGTTTGAAAGCATATTAAGCCCATGTAGTCCCATTCGAATTTCATAAAAATCTGATGATTAGAACTTTTTTTTTAAAATAAAAACTTTAAATTTCAAATTTCAAATTCATTTTGAAGCAATTGACCAATTAGAAGCGTTCATTTTTCATGCTTTTATGTTACACTTACATAGACACATGATCTTTTCACTGTTAAAAGTTTGAAGTTTTTGCTGCATCGTCACTCCTCCGCTTTTATGGAATATCTCTATTTTGACCAATGAGAATTCACCATAATACAATCAAATAATCATTTTCTATAAAAGCGATGGAGTGACGATGAATCAAAAGTTTCAAATTTTTAACAGTATTCAAAGTACAAAATCCTAACTGGACGAGAGCCAGGATTCACATAAATTTTGCTCTGTTTGCGAAAGAAGATTGATTAATAAGAAAATTTACTTAAAACAGTGAAAAATTTGCAAAAATTCAGGCTTCTGATTGATTAATCTGGTTTCGCTAACAGCGCAAATTCTACCTGCGCTCTTTTGCTGCATCGTCACTCCCCGCTTTTATAGAATATCTCACTTTTGATCCATGAGAATGCTCCATAATAGGCGGAAGTAATCGTTTTCTATATTAGCGGTGGAGTGACGATGCAGCAAAAGGGTTAAATTTTTAACAGTGTACCCTGTTTAAAATATCTTGAAATATTACCTCTGTTTTTAAAGGCTATCTATTTTCAGACCAATGGAAACGCTCCATAGACGTTTTTAGATCGTTCTCATTAGTCAGAAAATAGATAGCTTTAAAAACAAAGGTAATTTTTCACAATAATTTTAACGTGTACTGATGGATTGTCAGCTTTTCAATGCTCATTTACGAAGTCTGTAGATTTCAATGTGGACCTTAAGGCACAAAACTAGTCTCAGAAAAAGACACGGATGATAATGTAAAGTCTATGGGTGTGTTCTTTTCAAATATATCGCTCAAATTTTAATATATTTACATGATTTTTTTTCATAGGACAGCTGAGGACGATCTACAACCGGCCTAGTTTTTACTTCTTCGATTTTGCTTATGTATGTTTTATATTATGACTGTTTCAATTTCAGAACTGTTTAAACCGGTTTTGAAATTTAAAATTTATTTTTTTTTAAATCTGAAAGCAAAATTGAAAAAGTAAACACTAGGTCGGTTGTGGAATGTCCTCAGCTATCCTATGCAAAAAAATCATGTAAAAATTTTAAAATTTGAGCGAGATATTTGAAAAGAACGCCCCCATAGACTTAAAATTGCCATCCGGGTCTTTTTCTGTGCCTAGCGTGCGGCCTTAAAGTTTGCTGGATGCGGTAAATTTCCAAAATTTTAAATCTTAAATGGACAAGTTCTCGCATTCACTAAAGCGGAAATAGACATCGATACCAATCGACATCCTTAAGTTGTTGAAAAGATGAAAATCCTTTAGCATATATTTTGCTCCGGAGGAAAACATTATCTCTACATATTAATGCACAATAAAGTGCATAGATATGTGTAACAAAATTATCTTTAGATTCAGATTTGGTTACCGGATTAGACACCAGAGTGATTTCAGATTATGTTCATGTAAGATTCCTCGATGTGAATATGACGTCACATGGAGCACAGTATACGATTTATTGAAAAGATTCTGGAAAAAAACAAGTTCTTAAAGGGGTCCTTGTGGCCGAGTGGTTAAGACACCACTCTGCTAATCGCTTGAAAGCGTAGGAGATTGTGGGCTCGAATCCCACTGGCTCCATTGCACACACTCCTTATGTGTAGCTCCCGGTTGTACTTTGCTTGTGTTGTAATATTTCCTTGTGCTATCTCGTCCTTGTATGTTCACGAATTTGTAAAGTAATATGCATTATCCATTTATGTCTGTGTAGAAATAAAGGATCATTCGGCTTACATTCGAATTCTACCAGGAAATCATCATCAAATTTTATAAAAGAAAATGCCTAGCATTGCGATACATTAACTTTTGCTGCATCGTCACTCCATCGCTTTTATGGAATATCTCATAGATACACTGTAAAAAATTTTACCCTTTTGCTGCATCGTCACTCAACTGCTTTTATAGAATATTTGTCTTTTGACCAATGAGAATGCTCCATGATAGGTTGAAATAACCGTTTTCCATAAAAGCGGCGGAGTGAGTTTTTAAATTTTTAACAGTGTAGTTGGGACAAAAGCGTCTGTGAAAAAAGTATTTGGGCATCGAATGCTGTCAGTCTCTTATAGATACAGCCAAGTACAGGTTATGATTTTCGGATTCCTCGTCGAATCATCACCGCTCATTTCCGATGCTTTTACTGCATTCATAGGAATTAGATTGTTGCTATTTATCTATTGAATCATAGAGCGATTTTTGTTAAAATCTTTCTTTTTGCTTTTTCTAACTGAAGGAGGAGTACTTTTGACCTCACTAGAAAAACATTTTACTATTCATTGATACATGGAGTCATTTTGCTGTCAACTCATATATGGAAGCGCTTTGCCCCGCGCTTATGTGTAAAGACACTTTACTTGAGGCATTGTCACCTTTCAATAACCACTTCCGATGTCCGTACGATTAGATGTTGACTGAAAACTTCATGAATGCGGTAGCTTTTCGTCGTGCCAGATCTGAAGAAGTTACCGCATCCAGAAGATCACTAAAGATTCACAACGATACTAACCGATATTGTAAGTGTCTTTTGAAAAGTTGACAATCAAACAGTGACAAGTAAAGCGAATACATCAGAATTCAGCAAAGTGCGTCCATTAGTAATGCATTGCAAAGAGCCGTCATATGTCAGTACACATGATTATGTATTACGGTATAAATAACTAAAAAGTTGGAAATAAATTTAACTTTTTCAAAAAAATGTATAACCGATTATAAAAAAGCGCTAAAAAGAATTAAATAATTCTATAAAATTCTCTAATGACAAATCGTTATGCAATAACCACACATCGAATATCATGTACCGGTATAAAAACGGTTAAATTTAATATATAGAATTTAATATCCACCAAACATAGGTTTTCCAGAGAATATTCTTTACAAGAGATTAATTTACATATTTTTGATTTAATTTTTGAATATATACATATAAAAAGTAATGAATTACTTTTTGAAGTTGGTGCCAAACTATCTTAAGTATAGTAAGAATTGTGGATATATTATGCTTAGTGCCATACATAAAATGCGGAAATCACTATCGATTATGATTGTTTGACACCAACTTAAAAAAGTAATTCATTACTTTTTTATGTATATATTCAAAAATTAAATCAAAAATATGTATATTAATCTCTTGTAATAAATATTGTCTGGAAAATCTATGTTTAGTGGATATTAAATTCTATATATTAAATTTAACCGTTTTTATACCGGTACATGATATTCGATGTGAGGTTATTGAATAACGATTTGTCATTAGAGAATTTTATAGAATTATTTAATTCGTTTTAGCGCTTTTTTTGGAGTCGGTTATACATTTTTTTGAAAAAGTTAAATTTATTTAATTAAAAATCTTACCCCCCCCCCCCCAACACTATTTAGAATTCCTACCGAAGATCAAGGAAGCTTTTTGTATACGCTCTCGTACAGTAATTACTTTGATAGTATAATCAGAATATAGCGTATTTTTTATTTTAAAGGTTTTATCATTTTACATTCATTTAGAAACATATGTATTAAGATTATTAAACATTGAAACTTAGGTAAATGATTGTTTTGCCGTTAAGTTTATAATACATTCAATTAAAAAAAATTCTACACAATGCTTAATTCAAAACATTCTGAAATATTTCGAATGAAATTTAAAGTGTAAATATTTATTCACAAACAGAAATGTCAATCATTTGTATACAAAATGTGTTTTTATTTTTCAATTATGCTATATTAAGATATAAAAGAAAGTAATTATATAATTTTTTAGCCATTAATATTCTGAAAATTTTATTGTTTAATTAACAAAAGGTATAACCTACATTAAAACATGGATGAAAAAATGCATTCAACAATATATATATATATATATATATATATATATATATATATATATATATATATATATATATTTTTTTTTTTTTCAAATCCTAGTACAATTGTCATTTCTAGACTTTCAATTATATGCATATAAATACTATACAAAATTTAAATACTAAAAATTTAGGATTAGAAAAATGGGTTTTTAGATAAAGTTATTTAAAATATTTAGTAAAAGATATCCACAAAATGTTTAATTAAAACTTTATTCAAAAACTTCAATGCTAGTCGATGTTACATAAGTATGATAGTAAATATCTATGGAACATAAATTGCATCGCATAAGCGTCCGATTAAAAGAAAATAATTCGTTAATTTTTAACTCATTTTAATTTCCATGAAAAGTATTATTAACGGAAGGACACGTTTAAGCAACATATTGTGCTTCTCATAATTATATATGATACAGGCGATTTTTTGATATAACAGCTTAAAAAATGAAGTAATAATCACAAAAATACAATAAGCCCATATGGAATAATAATATAAGTACATTAAAACCAAGAAATACAATGCAGGTTTCAAAACAAAATTGTAAAAAAAAAAATTTAAAAGAAGCTGTTCGAAAATATACGGACAATGATGCGAAATACCTTCACTATCACCGTATCAAAAATATTTCTGGATTTTCTGCGTTCTGTACAAGTTGTGTAACTTCTAACTATAAAATCACTGCTCATTCTTCAACTAATTTTTAGAAAATGCCTCACAACGTTCAATTCTCTGCTGCTTATGTAATTAAAATTTCGCTGCTATAGGATTAAAATGCTAACATAGCTCAACACATGAAGCATAGCAAATCCAGAATTTATGAAAATTTTAAAAGGTGACAATACAATTACAAAGCAACTTTCATGTCGACCAAGAAGGACATTTTTATGACAAGATTGAGAGATTCTGTGTGTAGGTTCAATCCAAAAGAAACCTGTTCGTGAAGTTTCAAGGAATTTAATGTTTTTCCATTATGAGATCTATTTTAACCGTGTGTTACAGGCAACCAAAATTCATAAATATCGCTGAAAATACCTATGATCTCCAACGAGAATCTAGCAAGGTCTTTAGTTGACAACAAGAATATGACGGTATGGGGCGCGTTTTGTATTAATAAATCAACGGATATTGTTATTTTTAATCGTCGAGAGTGCTTTGGGATTATCAAATGTCTTTAAAAACAATCTGTTTCTAATTGGAAAAAACTTTGGAAGTGAAAACTGGTAATACCAACAGTAGAATGCGTTGATATACGCCTGCCACTCAACAACATCTCAGTTTACGCAGAATCTATTGACTCTTATACAGTGGTACACATGTGTATGCTCATGATCGTCAATTTTCTACTAATAAGGAATTAAAGTAACAAATAAAGCATAGCTGGTTCTCTTTACTGCCATACAGTCTTGAAAAAGTAGTTTGAAGAATATTTGATATTATTTCAAGAAAATCTGAACATAGATGCAAAATACTCATAAAGTCTATATGTTTTGGAACAGCCTATTCTGATTAGGACAGCCTATTCTTTTTTTCGTGATTATGAATTAAGTTTTTGAAATGTTACTACAAAAAAAATCACCTGACCATGCATAACAGAAGAAGATTATAGTTATTTTCACTTTTTATGGTATATGATTTTATAAATAAAATAACTATTTTATTTTTATGTTATTTATAATTTTTTTTAGGAATGACCTTCTGAAATTACGTCATAATCCGCTCGTAAGTTGATCAGTTGGCCAAAAAGTGAAGCAATCTTTTATTAAGTTATTCGCTTGTCACCACTACTAATTTGTCGTACACTGTAAAAAAAAAAGGTCGATCTACTAAAAAAACTTTAGTGATCCTTGTAATTACTAAACAATTTTTAGTAATCTTAGTCGGTTACTAGAAAATCTGTAAGAATTACTAGAAAAAAGTTAGCAATGGATAAGAGTTAATTGTTTTACATTTTTAATAGCTGTTACTAAAGCTCACTTGGTGTGTCCTTGATAGCATAGTGGTTATAGTAACGGATTCCAGGCTAAGAGGTCCCGGATTCGATACCAGACACTGTCACATACGTCCCGAACGTATGTAAAGTAAGTACTCGTTAATAAAGGGATTATGAAAATCCTGTCAGAGCAGGTAGCATTTTTGGTGCTGCCATCTATTGCGGTTTTGCCGAAAATCTATCGCTTAAATGTTTGGATGCAGCTCCTATCCTTCGGGCGCACGTAAAGGTTATTAAAAACAATTTTGGAGCTATTACTAAAATTTTCTTGGTGGCTCATACTAAAAATTTTTAAGTTAGTTATACAAAAAATTATTTTGTTCAGTTTACAAAAGAAATGCTTGTTTCCCTTACAAAAAAAAAGTTTGTAATGGTTACTAAAAAATACTGTGGAATACAAATTTACTAAAGAATTTTTAGTAACCTCTTGAAATTTTTTTTACAGTGTAGTCTGTTTATTATTATATAATAAATTCAATTAAAAAGGTTTTTTTTTGTAATGCTGCAACCATTACTAATTTTTATTCCTTCTTTGGCCAAATTATCGAATGAGGACATATTTTCATCGTTTAATGTTATCCACATAAATGGGATTTCGAATGTATTTCAGAATAATTCAAATGATTCTGGCCAAATTTAAATAAAATTATACAAAATACCGAACTTTTTTTCATAAGAAATATTGAAAAAAAAATCTATTAAAAAATCTTCGAAAAAAAAAATTTAGCTTCAATTTTTGTCGAGTAAGGAAAACAATCCCAAAAATTTATGATAGATTGATATTGAAAAAATTCCATTAAGTCAAGTAATACATAAATCTTTGTATAAATAAATCCATCTAAGTGTTTTCTTTTAAAATAGAGCTTTTTGCTTACTAATATTTTATGCATATAAAATGATTTGAAAGACATATATTCCTGTTTAGAAATATTAGCAATACACAAAAACAATATATGCAGTAGAAAAATGGTATATTTTCAACTCGAAAAAAAAAGCAAAAAACAAATATGATGGAAATATAATCCTATAAAATTTTTTTCCAAAGAAAATAACTGAATATTTACTCAAAATTTTATAAAATATTTCTAGTCAGTTTCTTTTAAAGATATAAAAAGAAATTGTCTATTTAAATTCCAATTTTTTACATCGAAAGACTTAATTCACATCAATTATTTAATTGATAGAGGTAAAAATATACTTTTCAATATTTTTTGAAGAATATTGATTTTGGTGTAGGCATACATTTTTTATATAAATATATTTCTGGCCAGGTATTTAGTGGATTTAAATAATTGATATATTTTACTCGTCAATAATATATTTTAATTCAATAAACCTGAAATGCGCGGACTAGGATGAAAATTGATATTGAAATACGCATTATGCATTCTTAATTTTAATAGTCATAAATACCATATTTCTTTTAAAACTCCATGTATTTTTGTAAAATATTAACAAATTGTTATCCATCAATGTATATGTTACCGTGAAAGACGAAATTGGAGAATGTCGACTTTCACCGGTGAATGTCAGCAAACACCAAATACGTAGGTAAAAGTTCGAATATTTCATTACATTCTTGTACATTCGGACCCTAACCGGTATATGTCAGAACAACCACGGATATGTTCTGGTGGATGTCGAAAAAGAGAGGAGCTTGAATATCTTTCTTCCTTGCGGTAGCTAGCGTAAAGGTTGAATCACATAATTTAGTAAGTTTTTTATTACTATTATTTTATCTTCTCAATTAGAACGTACTGTATAATTAAATAAGTTTTTAACTTGGATTAATTTACTTTCTGATTTTGAATGTACTGTATAATTAAGTAAATTTTTAACTTCTATTATTTTCCTATCTCATTTGGAATGTTTGTGTTTTAAGTTCGTAGTCATTCCTCTCAGAAAGAGAGGTAAAAAATCTATCGCGACTAAATATCAGAGAAAAAAATTATAAAAATCGGACATGTTCAACATCCAACATTAGTGCATGGTGAATGTCAACATTTACCAGTGTAAGTCAGAAATAAGGATATTTAGCAAATATTTCGGACATATACCTAGCGACTGTGTGTTTGTTGATATTTACCTGTGAAAGTCGTTATTCTCCAGATTTCGGTGTTTCACCGTAACATATATATATTTTTAATCTATTTATATTTTGTGTAAGGTGTCCCGAGGTAATAATGCCACATTATGGTTCCATTAATTTCCACGGATTAGTTTTAGATTTTTTTTCTAACAAATATAGGATTTGATGCAACATTTTATTTGCTATGTGTATAAGGAAGAATATTTTAGCAGATATGTATTCGTAAAATATAATGGCGTGTTTTCTTCAATAATGCTACTTGGTTTTATTTACATGAAAATATGGGCAACAATGTCATGCAAACAAAACTATAAAATAAAAAGACATGATGGTATGTAAATTGTCTAATTTTAAAGATACAAACTACAATTTTAGAAAATGACAATTTTTTTTTTTTACCATTAATTGCGGTATCAGGATGAAGCGATAGCTATTTGATATTTTATTCTTCTGACGTGAAGAAAATGTAGCATTTATCACAAACAAATTTCCTATTAACTTTTTTTATTTTCAACAATGACACCCAGGCACTCTCTGCCATAAAATGGAAAATAAAACCTCTACGGAGGTAGTTTCAATACCCGAAAGAATCAACCGGAGCAACAACTCCAGTGGATGGCGTTATTACACATGTATAGTTATTGCACAGTATATTCTAAACTAAAATCTACCTCCGTGAACACATTCAAAATCTTCCACAACATTTAGAAGGTATATGAAATATACTGCAAATTTATGTAATAAGTAAAGTATTTTCCAATAAATATATTGTATTCTTATTACAGATGCTATCTCGCAAATTCTAGATCAGGCGTAGCAGCATACGGGCATCTTCCAGTGATAAGGTTTACAAATGGAATAAATTAACAACTTTCGGTCCCAATTTCTGATTTAAATGACTCAATGCATTTTTGAGCGGAACCAGTAAATGGATTTACTGGATTTCTATTGAATTTGGACTACTGGATTAAACCGTTTACTGGATTCCTTCATAGTTACGCGAAATATTAGCATTTGATGTTATTACACACTCTTGCGTTATTACCCCCAGAACATCTTTATATGAAATTATATAACCTCACATAAGAAAGAATAAAAAAAGATGCATTTTTTCAGAAAAATCTAAAATCATTGTTTTTGTGAAGATTTTTTTTAATCTTTAAAGAATACTATATATTGCAAGTGAAATTCTATATAGAAATTACAATACCATAATTTAATGTAGATAAGCTGCAGCTCAAACAATTCATTTTCGACCTAGAAAATCCATTCAGTAATTTAAGATAAATATATACCGCAGTACAAAATGTTACGTTTTATTTTTGAAAATTTCTGGGTCGAAACAGAATTGTTTGAGCTGCGGCTTATCTACACGAAATTACATTACTACAAAATAAAAATTTTGAGATTTAAACTAAAAACACTGATTTATTTATAATTAAATTAAGCTACTTCAAGCTTTTTAAATTTTCATGGTATTCATAGTGTCTGCTAAGCCCTATAGTATGTATTTTTAATGAAGTATTTTTCAAAAGCATTTGCACAATTTTATTTATTTTATTTTCTGGATTCTATTAAATTTTTTCAGGCATTCATATTTTTAACTATGGAAACGAATTTTTATATCAGTAGTATTTGAAAACATTTTTTCTTTTTTTCGTGAATAAAATATGTTATTTCTTTTCAAAAAATTCTTTTTTCGTTTCCTAATGCACAATTAAGTTATTTCAAAATGTTTTTCAGGTTTTTTTTTTAACGAATAAAAGTTTAGTTCCGACATGATTTTAGCTAACAAGTATACTGTAACAAAAGACAGAGTTAAATTGAGAATAAATCTAATTGCAGAATTAAGCAAGCATTTCGCTCACTATTTTTTTCTCTTAATGAAAATGATTCTTTAAAATGAATTCTTCAAATGTATTGATTGGACGAAAATAAAAATTCGATTTACATCCATTCTTAAAAACAGATAAAATTTTTAAATTTCTTAAATTTTATTTTTTCAAACAAATATGCTATTTGATATAGCAACTTATTAGGTTTATAAACAAGAAAGAATATTTTATCAGATTCATAAAATATAATGGCGTGACTTTTTAAACAATGCTATTTGGCGTTATTTACCCACCTATGTAAGTAACAATGTCATGCAAACAAAAATATAAAATAAACATAAATAATGGTGTGTAAAGTAATCAATACTCAACATACAAATTCTACAACTCTATAAATTGGGAAATTTCTGTTACTTATCATTAACTGCGATATCAGGATGAAGTAATAATTATTTAAAATTTATTCTTCCGTCATGAAAACTTAGCAGGCCTATCGTATATGAATTTCTCATTATCCTTTTTGATTATGAACAATGACAGTAAGGCTTTCTCGAGCATAAAATAAAAAAATAAATCATCTTCGCGTGTAGTTTCAGCACTGAAAATAACCAAGCGGAGTACCAAATCTAGTGGATGGCATTATTACCCCGGTATACTTATTGAGTAGTATATTTTAAACTAAACTCTACCTGCTCAACAAATTCAAAATATTCTACACTATTTAGAAGGTACATGGAATATGTTACAAATGTACGAATTAAAAAAGTATTTCCAAGTAAATATATAGTGTTCACATCACAGAATTTATCTCGAAAATTCTAGATCCGGTGTTGAAACTTACGTGCTTCTTCCGGGATAAGGTATACAAATGGAACAAATTAACTTTTAGCGGTAACTTCTTATTAAAATGATTCAGAGCCTTTCTGCGCAGAACCCGTAGATGCCATCTCCTGGAATCTTTCATAATTACGCGTAATATTAGCACTTGGTATTAATGCACACCCTGGCGTTATTACCCCAGACACCTTTAAAAGAAAATTAACTAACTTCAGATAAGAAAAAGTAAAAAAAGACATATTTTTTCTAAAAAATCTAAAATCATTGCTTTTGTAAAGAATTTCTGAAATCCTTAAAGAATACTACATTACAAGTAAAATTCTCTATGAATTGTACTACTACAAAATAAAACTTTAGAAATTTAAACTGAAAACATTAATTTATTTATTTTTAAATTAAGCTACTTCAGACAATTATAAATTTTCATGGTATTCAGAATGTCTGTTAAGCACTATAGTATGCATTTTTAATGCAGTATTTTTAAAATGCGCTTGCACTTTTTTTTTATTAATTTTATTTTCTGGATTCTGTTTAATTTTTTCAGACATTTATATTTTTAAGTATTAAAAAGATTTTTTATATCCATAAGTATTTGAAAAGATTTTTTGTCTTTGTTTAGTTAATTTGTGAATAAAATATATCATTCTAAGCGCAATTTCTTTTCTATTAATTCCTTCTACTTTTTTGCACACAATTAAGTTATTTCAATATGTTTTTTCAGGTTTTTCTTTTAAATTCATAAAAGATTAGTTGCACAGTGATTTTGCTAACAAGTACATTGTAACAAAAGACAGAGTTAAACTCGGAAGAAATCTAATTGCAGAATTAAGCATGCACTTCACTCACTGTTTTATTCTTTTAATGAATATGATTCTTTAAAATGAATTCTTCAAATGAATTAATTGGTTGAAAATAAAAATTCGATTTACATCCATTCTTAAAAAATAGATTAAAAAAAATTCTTTTTTAATTAACTATTTTCATCTAAAATTATTTATTTTTTAAAAATTTAAATATGTCTAAAATATTTATTTTAAAATCTTTTGTATAGAAATGCAATACTTTTAGGGAAATAACTCAAATTATTAAATAACCACTAATCATCTATTAACAGATAGCAGCAAAATAATTGTAGATATATGGTACGTACACATGAAACCCTTTTTGATGAAACCTGTCAAACAACATGCAGTGTTTGGAGGTATATAGATAGGATACCACCATCTGACGGTCCTAGGCCGTGAGAGCCCATGTACATTCGTTCCAGACAGTCCGAGAACCATGCTTCACAAAACATTTCGGACAAATAGCACCGCCTACGCGAGTCACTTTTTAAAATTGCATCGAAGTGCGACGTTTCACACCACAACATTAATACCCATGTGCTTAACCCTTTTTCTACTGACGGTACTTATAAGTACCATTAAAATTACTTATTATAGTTTTTTTAATACGTCCATTAGTTGTAATACTGTTTAGAATGAATTACAGAAACATTTCTTTATTTTGTTCCAGAACCATTATTGGTTACACAAAACAAAAATATTTTTAAAAGGATGATTTCTTTTGTCTTTGTATCTTCTCATCTTTCTTGGAGCTGAGGGAAGGGGATGGGGAATTTTTCAATTCGGAAATATTTCTATATTTATATTGTAAGAACATGATATTTGTATATTTTATATTTCTACAAAATACTAAGGAAACAGTTTAAAATAAAATATTTGAATGGGGTTATGAATATTGCACAAAATCCCTGTAAATTCAAATGTAATTAATCCTTCTAAATTCTTCAATCATTCTAAAACCCTTCAAAAATTTATTAAATGATTTTGTAAATCTTTTAATATAAGTTAAACAATTCACGTAAAATGCTTTAGAATGTAAAATTTTCATGAATTCATAATTCAGTAGATAAAGGGTTTAGGATGCTACCAAGGACCTCGGAATTACGTCCCCGGGATCACCCAAGGACCCAAGTGAAACCGAGCACTAGAAGAAGAATTGGGCCCTAGAACATGATATCGAGGATCACCAGAAAGACTTTACTCTACCTAAGCTTTCAAACATTAATTTTTATAAACCTTTTATGTCTTGGAGGGATTTAATGGATGTACTGGCAATATATCAATATATCTCAGTCAGTTTAAGATAAAGATCAACCAAAAAATCTCTGGAATTCTTGTATCATGGTAAACCATATAAGATTGTTTTTTTAATTTCTAATTTTTTGTGCCTATTAAATTTTTAAATGAAAAAAAATGAGCACAATTTTTAAGCAAGACTACATATTTAGCTAGTCAAAGAGCTCAGCTGAGACATTGGTAACCGAATCGCCTCATAAATACAAGAATTACACAATGACAAAAAATCATATGCGCATATATATGTGTGTGTGTGTGTATTTATTTATTGTTCCAAATTTAAAATTCATAAGGTTTGAATCTTGTCATGAAACTTAATTTATAATATATATGTAATAAATGCGGTCTAAGGCGCATTCTGTGCAAGGCGGAAATCTGTCTAACGCGAAACGTTTTTCAAGTCCAGGCGAACCAATAGCAAATAACTTTAACTCAAGTTGTATAAGCCGGAATCTGCTTAGAGTGGAAACGGAGAGGATTTGGAAATTTCGCAGATACCAAAAATTTCTTTCAGACGGGAAAAGGGATATCAAAATAAAAGGTATTTTATTTATGAAGACATAGAATTGATACAGGTACGTTAAATATTCACTGCCGAAGTTGATGAATGTCGAAATGACACAAGTTCTATTTCAATAAATCACCGAGAAAACTCAAAGATTGCATTTTGTATTTATTCGACATCCATCGTTTTATGTTATCTAAGGATATTAGTAGACTGGAAGGCAATACTACAGACAGTCACCTCATCGAATTCATGGATGAAATTCGAGAATTAAATAAAACTCGATTCGCATATTAAAACGCAATCTTTCTGCTAAATCATATCTTGGTAGAAAATACCTGAAAACAAGATATTAGCGATTGACTCGTAGTTATACCACTGTGTTTTCCTGCACCCAAAGGTATGTAAACACGGATGACTGGGAGCAGGAAAAAACAATGTTAAACCTACGAAGTATCCCCTAAAATCGGATTTTCGGGTGTTTTTCCACCAAAATATTAGTTGACAGACTGATTGCATTTTAATATGCGAATTGAGTTTTAAAAAATTCTGGAATTTCAGCGTGAACTTGATCAGGTGATTGTCTCTATGCTGCCGTCTCCCGGTCTATAAGTAGGGGGAACTGGGGCACATTGATACTTGGGGCACATTGATACACCCCCTGTACAGCACACAGGGTTATTACAGGAAGTTTCACAACAGCTCCAAAAGGTGATACTAGTGAAATTAACTACATACAGAAAATTTTGGAATGATTCAATCGTTTGATGAAATGGGATGAGTGATTAATTGTTTTTGAAGGTCAAAAGTAAATTTGAGTTGTACAATTGAAATGGTATTATACAACTGTTCCAGTATTTTCAACCGAAAAGAATACCCTCCCTGGCAAGTAAAGCTACTCTTTATCAGTTCCTCATTCTATATTGTTAGATAAATTATGAAGTGTTGGATTTGCGACTCATTTTATTCAAAATGGCTGTATGGGGCACATTGATACAGTCTTTGTCGGGGCACATTGATGCAACCTAAATCCTTTTCCAGTTCATTTCTTCATTACATTTTATTTTTTTTACCATACACTCCTTAATTCAACCATTTTGACTATTAGTTTTTATTGAAGTGAAATAGCTCTAATTTTTTTTATATTAGAACATTTTATAGAATTTTTGAAAACAGAAGACGTACAAACTTACGCAATATCTAGTACTAGTAGAATTAATAAAAGAAATGGACGGCAGCCTAGAAAATTTCAAATTTATATCGATTCTCCAGAGAAATAAGTATTATCGACATGAGAAATGTTAAGTAAGAGAAACAAGCTGCAGAACAGTACAGGATAATTGTATTATAAAAATAATTTTTAATGTAATTATCCTTTATTTTCTGTTTGTAAACCGATTTATAAACACAAAACCTGGTAATTCTTTCACCTTTCCTAAGAAAGAAGATAATTCTGGGGTTAAAGTTCCAGGTATGACAAAGTTACCACAGCTAACAAACAGTCAAAGAACAGCCAGAATATCAGATCATTATACATTTCATTTTGATTGCTTTAATATCGCTTACAAATAAATTGTGTGTTATTAAAAACATTAAAATTAATAAATTTTAATGTCTATAAATATATATAAAATGATTTGCTTTTTCTATGAAAAAGATGCATTGGTGTTATTTTGTCTCCATTTTTCCGAGACGTGTCAAAGTGTATTAATCTGCCCCGGGGATGGGGCACATTGATACAAATTATTTTTTTTTGATTTTTTAAAAATTACATGCAAGAATATTATATAAAACAGCGATTGTACATTTTTATAATACACTACACAAGTTTTACTGACATCATATAGAAAAATAACTTGAAATTTCTGCTTTCTAGACACCAAAATTTTCTTTTGAAAAAAGGTGTATCAATGTTCCCCAATTCCCCTTACATAATGAAAAAATGGCTTAAAAATCCAAAACTTAATACGTTATCGCTGCAGGATTAAATCGAAGTTATTAAATTAAAAGAAAAAGTATTTTGCTAAAAAAAATTGTATTACGTTTAATCTTGTTAAAACTCAAATATATGACACTATAAAAAGAAAATACAGTTGAAAAGAAGTTGAAAGTACATTTTCTTACAGAATGAGAGAAAGTGATGTGAAAAATGAATACATTGATGCATGAAAAGATTTTTCGAATGCAAGAATTAAATAATTGTCAGTACTTGGAACTCTGTTGGGTGAAAAATTAAAACAAATATCAGAGTAAACAGATAAAATGGTTTGCCATGAAGCAAAGTTTGCAGAGACTTGAAAGATATCCTACACAGATTATAAAATTCAGAAAGGGAAAGAAACATTTCATACCTTAAAAGAAGGAAATAAGAAAAAAAGATATTGTCGCATTCGCCACTCTTTTTGTATTTCTTAATCAATAATAGATAAAAAATCAGTACTTTAAAATGGAAACATACTTTATTTCTCTTTTGAAAGAAGCGCATCCGTTCAAGAATTGCGTTAATTTTTTTACCGGATATTATTTCGAATGGTCACCAATTAAACTTCACAATCCTCGAACTTGACATTATAAAACTGTAAATTATAATAAAACTCTTAACTTTGAAGTTATAGAAAATTAATGCGCCTAAAAATTTATCAAAGTTTGAGAACCACTTTAGTACACTTTGGTTGTTGACTCAAAATGTAAACGCTGATATACTCGATAAGATATCATTTCCTAAAGTTAATGTGAGAACTGTTCTTAGTTTGGAGTGAAACAGTTCCTTTATTCGTGCATTACTGGAAAAAAAAAAAGTTCTTCGAAATAATCATCTCAAACTGAAATTATACAAAAGGTTAAAATGTTCATCGGTATAAAACTTCATGTCGGGACACGTATGTGTAAACTCTGCCTATGATCTTTAGGCTGTAAAACTTTTTCGAATTAAAATAATAGTACTTCATGTGATTAGATTGTGAGTGCCAATGTTCGTTAATTCATTATTCGGTTTTCATAAAACGTTTGCGTATATTTGCGAGAAAACAACACTATTTTCTTGTGTGTTGACAATTAAATTCCTTAGAAAAAATTCGGATTTGAGAGAAGCTGAAAACTTTTTTGCGATTGGGGGATCAAAAAAGCCACCATGTTTAAAGAATGTAACGTATATCCTACTCAATCTTGATGTCGCCTAGAGGCAACATTACAAAACACCCTTTAAATTAATTTAAATGCTTCTAGAATTGTTAAATTTACATATACACATTTTTAATAGATGTGTGCTCATTAGAAGCATCGATTTATAGACTGAAGCATCTTTGAAGATGTTTTATAATAATTTTAAACCGGTTTTTGCAGTGTCAGGCAAAATTGGCCTATGGACTGAGGAGGTTATAATTCTGAAAGTACCTGTGACTCGCAGGTTGTAGAAAAATTACTGCTATCATCAATCAAATGCTTATTAAAAAAATCGAAAAAAATTGTTGCTTTCACGTAAAATACCTTGTCGCACAGAGTCAGACTGTGGATTTGAAGTTAAAATACTTGACGTTATAAATTACTGCAGTAAAATAACCGATTGATTAAGGAGCTAAAAAATGATGAAATCTCACTAGAAAAATATCCGTTAGGATCGTTTATTGGATTATTTCACATGCCTTAACTATTAAAACAGCAAATTAACTTTTAATCACTTACATTTGAGCACCGCAATAAATTACTTCATTTTATCATTCTTACCTACAAAGAAAAAATCCCTGTCGGCTGGGCCTATAGGCGGAGGTAGATTTCGAAGAGTGCTCATTTCAACAAATATATATATATATATATATATATATATATATATATATGATTAGAGATAAACCCAGTTGAATAACTTCATTTGGCCGTTTATGAAAAATTTTTAATTTCATTTTTCTGCAAAAACTGGTTTTATCAGAATCATCTTAAGAAAAAGACAGCTCATATGCCCATTTTGACAACATATTTTGAAATAAATGCTAAATTTATTTAAAAATCGACCAAAACAGTACATTATACAACTCCTAAATAACGAGAAACTGTCAGTTGAATGCATTTGAGAAAAAAATTGAATTTAAAAATGAGTCATAAAATAACCGATTTGTTGTTTGAATACATCCTTAATTTTTTAATCATGATTGTTTCGGAAAATTTTGTGCGAAATACTCACTTTGACAGCATTTTAAAAAATATATTCTATCTTTATCAAAAAACTGGCCAATGCGTCACAGTATATAGTTCCTAAATAAGAGGATCTGTAAATTGGATGCGTTTGACAGCGAAAATGGATTTTAAAATGCGTCATAAAAAACGCAATTTGCTATGTGAAAACTGAATTTTCAAATCGCGAAGACATCGGGAAATTCTGTTCGAAATACCCTTTTTGGTAGCCTTTTTTCAAAATATATTCTGTCTTTATCAAAAAACCTATCAATGCATCCCATTATGTAGTTCCTAAATAAGAGGATCTGTAAATTGGATGCATTTGAAAGCAAAAATGGATTTAAAAACGAGTCAGAAAAAAACGCAATTTCTTATTTGAACACTTCCTTAAATTTTCAGTCCCGATGACTTTCTGAAATTCTGTTCAAAATACCCTTTTTGGTAGCCTTTTTTGAAATATATTCTGTCTTTATTAGAAAATTGGCCAATGCGCCACTTTATACAGTTTCTAAATAAGAGGATCTACCATTCGGATGCGTTTAAAATCAAAAATGAATTTAAAAATGAGTCAGAATATAAGCAGTTTGGATTTGAGGTTTTTTCTCCAACTCCTATTTTTGTTTAATTTCTTTTTTCTATACGAATTGATCCCATGAAAAACTTGTCAGTATAAAAGTTGTAGATATTTTTGAGAAGATGTAAAATAAATTTAATCAGATTTGATATTTTAAAAATTGACGGATTTATGGATTTTTCTCTTTTTTCAGCGCCCTTTTCCTTTTCGTTTTTAATTTTTTTCATCGGTAAAAGTTGGTCCTATCAAAAACTTGTAACTACAAAAGTTTTAGATAATTTTAAGAACATTTACAAAAAATTTAGTTGGACTTAATATCTTGAAAATTGACGAAGTTATGAATTTTTTTCTCTCAAAATCCCTGTTTTTTTCGCCCCTTGAGCCCACTTCTAAATTTATCAAAAATCTGTCATGCATATACTTTTGGCCCATTTTTAAGAAGTAATATAAACTTTAAACCGATTCGATATCTACTTTAATTAAGAAGTTATGGCGTTTTTTCGGTTTTCACAAAAACGCCCCCTATTCCGACCCCCTTGGTCCGATTTTACCCATTCACGAACTTAGCCAAGATTTTATCCCCTTTGATTTTATGTACAAGTTTGGTGGAGATTGGTAAAGAATTATAGAAGTTATCGTGTCCATAAAAAAGTGAGATATATAGATAGATAGATAGATGATAGATAGATATATATATAAACTGGTGCGATTACAATAGGTAGTATTTCTTACGAAATCTACCTAAAAAAAAATCCAATTAGACTGTTATTGGCAATAAATGAATAAACTAAAATATCAAAATGCACACAAAAAATTCAATGACTGCAAAAATTTTGAAGCTTTCATATTTTTATAATACAAATTTTAAGTTACGCTCTTCTCTTTCAAAGTATTTTTCGATGTCATGAAGCATTTAGTACAATGGATCTATCGAAGCATTTTAAAGCACTGTTTTATTTAAAGAGCAAACCATAACATTACTCACATGAACATTTTAAATTTTATGTTTTGATAGGAATACGCAATTATAAAACGCGCGTAATATCTTTTAATAGCATTTATCGAAACAGATAATGAGTATGCGATTGAAAATTACCCGATAAAATTATTGATAATTTTTATTTTATGTATTATAAAAATTTGCTAGTGCATGCAACTAGTACATTATGAAATCCACAGAATAATACTTATAAATATAATTTATGCAAATTTATTTTCATAAACATTTTTTACTCCTAAAAGACGTTAAAAAAAAATGTCATACATTTTTTGTTGTTTTTTTTTACTTTATTTTTTATTTTTCTTTTTAATACAAATTTTTAAACTAATGAAATATGCATATTTATGTTAGAATGAATTTGTGATCATAGAATAAATAAACTTTAGACATAATTTGAGAAAAAATAGATTTTCTCTTCAGTTTACTGAATTTTATAATGTCATCTATACTAATAAAAGTAAGTTTCGCTTCGCGTGCGTGTGTCTGCAATGACTAGAGAAAGCTGTGGCACGTACTCTGTAAAGTATTTGAGTAACGTTACACCATAAAATAGGTGACAGCTTTGCTGCCTTCAATTTTATAGATTAACCTTGCTTCCTTCAATTTTAAGGAGAATTTAAACCGATATAACCGGCGCAACATTATAGTGTTACACCAGTAATATATGTTTACATTATACCATTATATAGGTAAAAAAATCACCCCATAAAATTGGAGGCAGCAAAGCTGCCAGCCACCCATTTTATGGTGTAACGGTACACAAATGTTTTACAGTGTACGAGGCTAAAAGAAAAAAAAAATCTGAAGTTAATTCAAGGCTTCTTCTAATACATCTGAAACTCAGACTTTCAATGTATTATAATAAAGGTAAATTTTGCGCACCTTATGTGTGCAATGGTTAGCAAAATTTACGGCATGTAAGAGGGTAAAAAAAAATGTGAAGATAGTCTAAGATCTCTCCTAATGCACATGAGACTCAGACTTTTAAATTCTACTAATTAGTCCATTTTTTAATTAAAAATCGCAACTCATCAGTAGTACGCTTTTTTACTCCACTTTCCAGTTGGTTGGTTTATAAAGCTGCACTAATCAAAAATATTTTCTTTCCGCTTCCTGTAGGCTGGTTGGTTGCATTAATATTTCGAAGAAATAATTAAACATACTGGGATAGAATAAAGAAAGACAATTTGATTGTTACACGAGTTACTATTTTTTCAACTAAATATTAAATTTTACTCCGAATGTTAGATTTGGAATTAAATTTATTACTTATGAACATTTAAAAGAACAGTTTAGTTTCAGTTAACACCAAACACTAGGAACGAATTTGATAAGCTAATGGACATTTTTTTGCCAATCGGTTTTCCGATTTTTGTGTAACTTTGATTGGTTGAGGAATATTATCTGCATAAAATTGACGATTTTGGTTTATTAGTGGAAAATGGGTAGCAAGTGGTTTAAACGGATTTATCTATATAAGAAGAATTGTAGTTTTTAAACATTAAATAAAATATTAGTGCACACCTTCCTGGCCCCTATACCATTGGAAGCAAGAAATTATAAGCAATAAGTCCTTACATTCCAATGTTTTCTGTTGATGAAGTGATTAGCAACTTTTTAATAAAGATTAAATTCTTTTTTTTTTTTTTTTTTTTTTTTTTTTTTTTGAAAACAAGAGAGGAAGGGAGATTTTCTACAGTAATTATGATTTTAGACCTAAATTTTTCACGAAGTTCACCGATTGATATTATTCATAATATATAAAGCATTTTGATCATTCTTACAAAAATTTTACCTCCCATCCACCTACGTTCAATTTGCCTCCTAGGATACACTTTTCTAATTTTTTTCCTAACCCGTCAAGAATGAAATAACATGCGTGCAATTGTATAAACAATATAAAATTGACTTGGAAGATTAATTTTTAAGCCAAAGGATACTAAATCAACTAAAAAATTTATATATTTTAAACATTTTTTGACGTAGTTGAAAAGCGTTATGATTTCGGTCGGCCTATCCATCTGACCGTCTGTAACTCTTGAAAGTATACTCGGATTGATTTGATTTTTTTGTATGTAATTGATGTTTACTATAAAATAATCGGTATTGAAAATTAAACGTGTAGGATTTTTCGTTTATTTGAAGGATGATCAAAAGATTTCCGTTTTGTGGTAAAAAATTGTTTCAAGTTTATTTTAATGATGTTAAACAATTTCAAACATAAACTGACTGGTTTCTATGTAGTGCACTGAGTTATGCATTCTGGAAAATATAGTTTGCAAAGTATTTTCTGTTCATTTACAGGGTCTCTCAACATAATTCCGTTACATAATAGTATACGAGAAAAAACTATTTTAGCGTATTTTAGTTATGTTACACTGTATCAAATACAGTGCTCAGCAAATGTTTAGACAAAGAGATACTCGAGCATTAAAGCAAAGTGAGGACCAAATCCTTAAAATATCAGCTCCTTATTTTCTACTTAAGAAAGTCCCAGATTCTTTGCGCAAGTCGTGCCAATAGAATGCCCGCCTCTTTGAGCCATCCAAATTCCTCCTTTTTTGGTTACTTAATATCCTAGTGTAACATTTGAGTCCATATGACGTATGTTTGCAAGTCTTTTGCATTCTCGCCAATTTGTAGTGAGATTTCAAAGCTGGTTGTTTTATAATTTTCATGTAAATTGATTTTCCTCTTTCTTTAATTCATTTACGGATCATATCCGTCAATACAGAAAGCACTGACCTACTTTTAATATGAATAGTAATCATTATCTATGTAAATGCCAGTTTATGGATCCTTTTGTCATTTCATTTTCTGATTACACAAAGACTTCCAAATTTATGTTTTGTTTGAAGGAGTCCCTTAGACTATACTTTATAGACAGACCTATTTGAGCGATTCAATGCATCTGAAATTTTAGCAACAGTCTTCCCTTTCCATTTCAGCTTCCCTACTTCAATTACCTCATCTAACTGAATATTTCTAACTCGCGGCATTTTCACTAACTGATGCTATATCGAGGTATACTTAAATACTTCAGACGTGTGACATCCTAACTTTGAAATATGCATTTTATTGTGAACAGTTGGCAAAAAATCAAAAAAGTGTCTAAACTTTTGCAATATGCAAATTTTACTTTTTTCAGTTAAATTAAATATTCTCTTATATTATAATCATTATTTTCATCCTAAAATCTTTAAAATATATTTAAAAATAAGTATAGCCATTTGTAAAACTCAAGATTTTGTATTTTTTATTTAAAGGTTAAATAACACCAGAGTCTAAACTTTTGCTGAGCACTGTATAATGAAATTGCTGTATATTATTGAGAGTTACTACAAAACATTTCATGTATAAAATGATGTGCATAGCATTCGTAGCTTATATACAGGGAGAAGAAAAATTTCGGATGGCGCATTCCACTTGAAGTATTCTATCTATTGGCTATAAGTACTGGTAATGTCATTTCATTTAGTATACGTGCATTTAAGTTTACATAAATTTTTGCTTAGCATGTCGGGTGGATAAAAACTATAGTTATACAGGGTTACACAAAAGAATTCGCAAACATTGAGAGTTAGCATTATGAAGGGTTTAAAGTCTGTTAGGGAGGCAAGCAATTGTAAATTGGATTATGTTTGGTTTACAAAGAAATGGTTGTATAATATAAATAAAATTATACATAAGGCCACGCAAAGTACTAGAGACATGACTTTTTAAAGATCATGTTTGGATGCGGAATTTAAGTAGATTTGGTTATCTTTTAGCTTAAATAAGATTTTAACGTAATATTTTGGCCTATAAATATCTGTCGGTAATACGCAGGACTATGCAAAGAAATTCAAGTATATTTCCATATATGCATAGAAACTGCTAAAGGTGAATCATTCATCAAAATCATTGTATATATTCATGATTTGAACTGATATGCTTCTTCCTACTAAACTAAGTTATAGCATGTTTATGTAGAATATTTATAAATTATAAATTAAGCACAATAATGTATAAAATAATTAAGCTAATTTTTTGCTATGAATAGTAAGTGTTGAATCCTGATTTTTAACTGTATTATAAGTTTCAAGAATTTTTACTTTATTATTATTATTATTATTATTATTATTTTACCTTTAAAAAAAACAAAGTGTTCGTAAAGATTTCAATGTCTCTTAATCTATGATTTATTCATAATTTTTCTTTCTTTTTATTTATCCATATACATTTTTTTTTGTAAAATTTTGGATCATTAAATTAATTATTTTTATTTTATTAACGGCTGTGTTTTGTTAACGGCTATTTATTTTGTTCAGATTTATATATATATATAATACCATTAAAAGTAGACAAGATTCACCAACGGATTTTATCAATAAAACAATAAACCAAAACGAAGAATTAAATTGAATTATAGTAAACAATATTAACCATTTGAAATTAACCATTGATTTAATAACTTATATATATATATATATATATATATATATGTAGCGTAGATTTGTAATGTTATTTTTTTCCAAAACAGATTTTTCCTTTATTTTAAATGGCTGAAAAAAAGCATTAAAAAGAAAGATTGAAATATCAAAACCTAAAAAATATCCTTATAAATAATTATGTAGAAATAAAATAATATTACAAATAAAAATGTTTCTTAAATCACTACTTTAATGCAAAGGAGTTCTCTCTGTCTACTTCTAGAATAAGAAGTATGTAATTAGAATCATAATCTTCATATCTGGAAAGCGCTTTTGTTTTTCTGCCGATGAACCTAATTAAGTAGGATTAAAATACTTCGAAAAAAAAAATTCTTCTTTAATATAGAAGTCGATGTCAAAAGATTAACTATTGAATAAAACTTTTGCGGGGAAATTTGTAAATATGATGAAATTTTTTTTCTATTGTAAAAGATTAGTATGTAAAATAAACAAAAATAAAAAGCAATCGCTATAAATTAAACAACTGTAATTTAATTGTACGAATCTCACAAGGACTTATCTGTCTTAAAACATATTTTGATTACATAACATTTTATAATCATTTCAGACCTTATAAAGCTTTCTCCCAAATGCTCTTAAGGGATTAGTTTAATTTTAATTAAACTATGTCTTTAAAGAGAGAAAATACAAGTGCTTCAGAAACGCAAAATTTTGGGACTCGTTTTTTGCTTTTAGCATCTACATAATTATTTAACTTTTTTTCTCGTACAGAAAATTATTAAACATTTTCTCCGTAAATAAAAGTGCATATAAGTTCTGAAATTCCAACCATCAAATATAAATAACTTAAGCCTTTCAGAGCAGGTATTCATTGCAATGCACATATATTTTAAAATCAATCTTACCTCTTTTGCTTTTCTCATTGCAGAGAATTAAAACTTGCTCCATCAATACAAATATATATATATATTACGTTTTTATGGTTTTTGGTTTGTCGAAAGTCAACAGATGTTTACAGCTTACTTTGTTTAAAAATGTCGTGTCAGGCTTTGATTTGCAAAAACATGAGTAGTCATTTCATTTCTATTTTTTATGAATAATTTCTAATGTGTTAGTGATTTATATATATATATATATATATATATATATATATAGTTTATAAGTTAATCTTAACATTGGTTATAGTTTAGCTATTGGACATTGGACCGTATTTCCATTACAATGAACATGCGGCACATATGATTGTGATTCATCGGATAGTTGAATTTTATTGTTTTTGGAATAGAATTTCTTTTAGGCATTTGAAATATTCTTAAAACTTTTAGAAGTTATCAGGAGTATTAAATATCATTTTTCATTTTAGAAAAATATAATTAAAAAAATTCTAAAGATTTAAAGAAGTTTTGGAATACATCACTACTTCTGAAATATCAGATATTGAACAATTAGATTCATATTGTGATTGCTTTATTGTTAGTGATAAAAAAATTTCCTACAATTTGTTTGATGTCTTAAAGAAGAGAGATACATGCAGATAGAACTATTAGAATAAATATATTTAACAATCCTTCATTTCTAAGTGAAAAAGGAGTGCTAAAAAGGAATGGGGCACAGCAATGAATTAATAAGTGGTGATGGAATTTTTTTATAGTGAGATGGTATGACAATAAACCTGTTGTTTTATTATCTTTATTGTAGTAGGGAAAAAATGTTGAAAGATAGGACAAAAAAGAAAAGGAGCACATATAGATTGTAACCCGAAAATAGTTCAGTTGTACAACAAATCTATTAAAAGGGTGGATAAATTAGATCTACTGGTAAGTTGCTATCGAATTCACACATATACACACACGCACAAACACTTTATGTGCTATTTTAAGCTAGTAATTTATTATTATTTAATAGCTGTCTAAAATACTAAAATAAATGTGCCTTTTTACGCCATTTTAGTTTTCAAAAACACTACATTTTTTACATTTTAAAATGAGATTAGCTTCAGATCTGCGTATGAATGGTTTAGCAGAAAATAAACAAAAGAGACCATCGTTATCACCTATTGTGCAGAATGAAAGGAGATGCTAAAGAGTGTTTCAAGTTTGTCCTTATTTTGAGATTGCCAGTGACTGTGTAGAAAACTTGCCAAAATTTAATGATAAGGACCGAAGCATCCCGGTGTAAAAATTACGGTTACAGCGGTAAAACCCATGTCAACTGCATTAAATGTACAGTTCTTTTATGCTTCACCAAAAGGAGAGATTCCCCCCCCCCCCCCCGAGGGAAATAACATCTTATCGGCTTAAAACCTGACGAATTATTTAAACGGCATAACTCTGTGAATGTTTCAGATATGAAGATGGAATTTTTTGTGTTTAATTCAGAAATGAAAACGGAATTTTTTTCTAATTCGAATTTTTTACCTGCTGGTTCTGTATAAAAAATTAATTTTAATATTTTTTCAAGTAGAGCCCCTTCCCATGGAGTTGAAACTTATGCCACTATATATGGCATCTTTTTAATGAATTTTTGCAATTGAAAGTATAGGTCTAGGAGCAATGATAGATTGATAGAGATTTGTAGATATGTTTGTATATATACAAACATATATACACACATATACATATAAATGCATAGATGTTATTACATATTATTTCCTACCTACTATTTTTTTATATTCATAGTATTTTCCAGATGTTGTAACTCCTTTATTGATCTATAAATTTAAAATAGTTAAGGATCACATTAACGTTATTTTTCATGGGAAAGTGAAAGATGATGCAACATACTGCTACTATGTACTACTAAGTGTTCGTTGTTTATTTCCTTAAGTAGTAACTATAACGTAAGTTTGTTTTGGAAATAAAATAAGAATATTTCTGTAAAATAAATGAATTGAATTTATAAATATATAGTAAATTATTTAAAAAATTAATTTATTACATCTAATCAAATAACATAATTTTCAAAGTTATTTCTTGTTTTCTGTTTGGATTGTTTAATTCAGATAAAATCGTTTCTTGTCAGAAATCATAAAGTATGATTTGTAAATTGTAACATATTATCAAACAAAATGCTGACTAAAAGCGTGCATCTTTGTGTACCGCGTATTATTTTACAAATTGTACAATTCTGATGAGCTTTAGATTTAAAATTATTAGGACTTTTTCTTTGAATATTAATGTTTTGTTTCCAAAAGAGATCATTTGCATGCATATTTTAACCAACTTTTAAATTTCGAACAAACATTCTGACATCATGTTTTCGAACAGAAAATTTGGAGGCAATTAGCAAATATTTCCGGGTAGTACAATATCCCTTTTGTTGAAAATAATTCAGGAATAGGATAACGGAGTTTATCTATCTCCGTGAAAAATGTCGAAAGGTATTTTAAAGTGTAAAATTCTATGTCTTGGGAAAATTGCAAGGAGACGGACGAATGAGATTGAATCTCTTCGGGTTTCAAGCTGGGAAAGGGGAATAGACGAACAAGTCGGAAATTACACGTGAAGCATAGCAAAGGAATTGCGTTCGTACTATAATGAAGTTTTTGAAAAGAAAATAAGATTTCGATTTAATAGCATAAAGTACTTAGGATTACAGTATGATACCGGGAATATTTTGTTTGTCCTTGTAAATATTATCCACTTTCTATTATCCAGGAAGTAACTTCTAGTAAACCTCAGCAACGTATATCAATTTCATAAAATGTGAAATAGTTTTATAAATTTAAAACGCGCCCCAAACAATGTATTTCCTCATACCATTACGATGGGACACATTTGTGTGGCCCTGTACATTAATAACAAATATTCTTTCCACCACAGATTGTACAGAATGTATATTTAGCACATACTTCATATATGCATATCAATTTTAATATGTTCGAAAAGGTACAACAACATTAAAAAGCACTTGGAATTTTTTTCCCGTTGGCGTTAATATAACGTAATACTTTTGACTGCCCCGGTAATTAAACCATGCATCGACTTTTATAAAATTTTGAAAGACTCGAAAAAATTATGCAACAATCATATATTTTAAATTTCAAACGCTTCGGTTTGGTAGTTTTTGCTCTGTTATATGCGGGCATACAGACTAACAGATATACCTACAAACAGGCGAATGGACTGAACGACGATTTAAGTTGCTATATATTTACATAATTACGCACGCACCTAAAAATTAGGACCAGTGACTTTTAGCGAAGAAGGCTTAACATTTAGTTTCGGATTTTGCAGAGTGATGTTCTAAAACGCTTTAATGCTGTATATAAATAAAATAATACATATTCATGTGAAACACTTTTTTGCAGCAGAACTTGTTAAGCAATGTGAGAGTGTCTCACACTTCTTTGTAATTTTATTTTTATTTTACCTTAACTCAATTCTTCTAATAAAGGATACTTTAATAAACTTCAGGAAAGATGTCGTTTGTTATATTTGAAATATATTTATGTACTAGATGGGACGAGTGAAAGCATCGGTGAACTTCATCACAATACACCAGAGAATAACATCATTTTCTTTGAAAATATACATTGTATTATAGATAAATGGTCGGCAGCAAACAACCTATAATACCATAACTCGATGAGACAATCACCTCATCGAGTTCACGACTGAGATTCTAGAATTAACTAAATCTTAATTCATATATTAAAACGCAATCGGTTTGGCAAGTCATAGCTTGGTGGAAAACACATAAAAACCCGATTTCAGTGTGATGTTTTTAGTGATTGACCTGTGGGTTTAGCATGGCGTTTTCTTACCCCAAAATATATTGAAAAATGGAGGACTAAAAGAAGGAATATACAATGTTAAAAAATGAGTTAACCGCAAAGATCGAGATTTAATTTGTTTCTTCCATCAAGATATAAGTTGACAAATTGATTGCGTTTTAATATGGCAATCGAGATTTAACTTAACCTAGAATTTAATCCGCATACTCTATGAATTGTTTGTCTGTGCAGCAACCCGCCCGTTTATTAGCAAGCCACATTTGTTCCTTGTGACTTTTGAAATAAATAATATTTTAATTCCTTTAACAAATTTGAACAAACGAAATGGTGAACTCGTATTTGTACTTTAATATAATGTGGACCTTCACCTGGAATTTTCTGCCGCATTCCTGAAACTAAATCTAACACTATTGCGGTAACATTTTACTTTAGACATCGGACAAAATTTGATATTATTAAAATCAATTGTTTTCATTTGATCATTTATAGTAGAGTTTGGTAGGAAAATGAGAGAGTAATGCAAACAGGAATTAAACTGTTTTTTAATCATCATACTACTAAAATATAGAGAATTACAACCGTTAACCACTGAAAAATTATTCGGGCGATAAAATTTTGTTTGTTAATTTTTCAACCATGAGCACTCAACTTCGCGCTACATGTTATTCGGTAGCCTAAACATAATCTTATTCCATGTAACGTTATATAATTTTTATTACCTTACGTACATCTCCAATTCATGTTAAACAATTAAACAAAATAGTTCTGTTAATTCTTTAAATAAATAAACACTCACAAAAAGACATTCTTTTCAAATTAAAAAAAACCTTAAAAAATTTGCATCGGTGTTGATGAAAGCACTCATATGGAATTCCAATTAGTTACTTCGATCAGTTTCAATTTCTTTATTTTCTTTAACATCTGCCAAATGAAATGCATTTTTCATTTAAAAATTTCCGAAATGCAAAGGTTAATTTATTTATGATTTTTAAAGGAATTAATTGTATTTATATATATTTTTTACAACATGAATTCTTTATTTCTATTTGATAGATTTACTGATTACTAACCAGGTTTCATTTGTTTTCCCCATATTAACAAATTTAATTTAGCTAACATAATATTTAACACCAATTAAAGTGAGTGTTTCAAATAAATTTTGCTTCGATGCATTTACATTTTACGTTAATTGGTAATTAATTTTTTATATAAATTTATCTGTATGAATAGGAAGAATTATTATTTTTTATGAAAATTTTACTTGATTCCTAAGATTTTTTAATCTTGTTTTTATCATAATGCTTTTGTGTTATTTTCAACAGTGTTTTTTACAAACTAGAGTGATCAGAGGAGTTTGCTTTGTTCACCAATAAATAAATTGAAATCGAATAATTTTACTTACATTTCACAAATTTGCATTCAATATACATAATATAAAGTACTACTTCAGACTAAATCATCGTTATTTCTTTACTCCTAAGAAAAGAATTATTAGAAAAAAATATGAAATATTTATTAAACTAAACTTAAAATGGTATTTACTTACTTTTACTTTGGTAGATATATATACATATATACACAAATACATGTCTATATTTGTAAATATTTATGTACAGATTTAAAAAATGGATTTATACTTCTGTTTGGTAATTCTGTGATTATACCCACACAACACATATGTAGATATTACATCTATTTTGAGCTCTTTAATTCCAGAATACACCCACGTACATCAAACTGATGTCCATCCTAATATGTAAACTGGATTGTTCAGCACATGACATCCATCAAATGTTTATATCCCAACATAATATAGACCAACACAATATAGACATAGAACTTACGTCTATTTTAAAGCAAACTATGTCATCGTAAGTAAATTACGTACAGAATACGTTTATATCCCAACTATTTATAGACTAACATAATATGTAGGTAAATTAGAGTTAAATATTTTATTTCTGATACATTTTTTATTGTGGCAACATCAACTTTGTGTTGTTTTGTAAACAGAACACGCCGACGCCATTATTGAACTTTTTGTTTTTAGCATTTTTTTTTTTCGTTTAAATCAGACTATCAAAGATCAAGTTGATTTTTATTTTTATGAATTTTTAGTTGTATTAAGATGAAGATTTAAATTTGTTTATTTAAAACTATTAGAATTTACAACAACCACTGAATATAACAATAGAACTATGATGTTTATACTTCAGATGCGTGATACAGTTTGACATTTGGATTAAGTACCGAGCTCGATTGTATGTAAGTAAATCCTTTGAGTTATTTTTTACTGTGAATATTTATTTGACTTTATTTTAGTAGTTTTTTATGATTTTAAGCTTTATTTTTAAATAACTATAAACAAATTTTTAATCATGAAATTAATTTTGAATTATTTTTTCAATTGTTTTTATATTCTCTTGACATATTATAATAGTAGAGTGATCTTTGTACTTACTTTGTTACTTTGAAATTCCATGGTTACTCATTGATTTGACATTTTAAATGTTTAGATTTTATAGTGAATCTTAATTTCGTACAATAAACTATACAAAGTGTTTAGATTATTTCTTATTAATTTCTTATTCTCTTTCTCCCATACTCTTCAAACTCTGTCTAATTCAAATGCTACTAAATATTACTTTGTATAAATACAAGACAAAAACGTTTTGGGATAAACAGTTTGTTTCAATAAAAAAAAGGTCAACAAAACAATAAAAACTTTCAAACAGTGAATTTCTCTTGAATAAAAGGAAATAACGCTAACAAATGAAAACAACTATAAATTTGCTTGATAATAAATAATTTTTGAACATTAAAAAAAACTTATCAATTTATTATGTTATTAAGTTATTTCATTAAAAAATTGTTTCACAAAAAAGTTGCTTAATCTGAAAAGTTTTCTTTACAAATATTTATCGATTTATCTTACAGCATAGGTCATCAGTTTAAAAGTATTTGTTAAATTAAAAATTTACTGTTTTTTCAAAAAAGCATTTATTTATTATTCTTATTTTTTTGAAGATGAAATTCATTATCAAGATTCAAAAATAAAATGCTGTCTATTGAAAATTCTTTGATTTGAGTCTTTGTGTTTGAATGTATAATAAATATTTAGTTCAATCATGAATTTAATAAATTCAATAGTCAAAATGTTAAAAGTAATGAGAAAGTAAGTCCTAGTTTTGTCGTTGCTTGTAGTGTAATATGCATTTTTAGAACATATAATGAAGCGAGTAACGTATTTAAAAAAAAGAAAGAAAACTAGTTTGTAGAGAGCGTCAATATTATTTTTTATGTTATGTCAAGAAACAATATCTCAATTAATGCAAAATATATATCAGTGGAGTTAAACATCTGACAGATCAACTGATGCCGAGACAGATCTTACTCCATAAGCAACTATCACTAGTGATTTTTTGCGAGCAACTGGGATCTATGTGGTGATGAATTGATGGTGTCCTTGGACTGTGTGCTGCCTTTGCGAGGAGTAAGGATTCATCTTCGCATTGAAGATTTTATAAAAGAAAACTTTTATGAAATTTGTGAGTGTGGTGGAATTCCTACTGTTGTGTCAAAAGTGATATAATAAAGTAAGTATATTAAAGTAGCATAAAAAATAATATTATTGCTCTGTACAAACTAGTTTTTTTCCACAAAAAGTATCTTAAATTACAAACTACGAGAACACAGTGTCGTATAATAAAAAAAATAAGCACAAAAAATACTAAGCTGAAAATATTTTTAGATGACCATGTAATAATAAAGTAATATTCTATATAATGTGAATTAAACATTTATACATATTTCAGTCTCATACATAAATAAAATCTGCCGCTAAATAAAAAAGATATTGTGAATCAGCCTTGTTTTTTACCAGAGCAATTATACTATTTGGTTTGATTTATAAAGATTAAAAAACCTGGGGTGGGGTGTGATGTTTTTAAATAAAAAGTCTTATTTCTAATGAAAAAAGTGTTTTTTTGTTGTTGTTTATATTTATGAGCGATGAATGTTTTTGAATGTAAAATAAAAAAAAGCATTTTAAAAGATAAATTATTTATGTTTTAAAATGATAAAACAAAAATTATTTCTAATTTCTTATGTTATATTATGTTAATCATATTCATTATCACCAGAACAATTAATGTTTGTGCTTTTTACCAATAATTTTAACTTTTTAAAATCTGAAACTTTCATGTATAATATTTTTTGAAAATAAAAAAAAAACAAGATGGCAGAAGTGTCTAGTATACGCATACAGTTCCATATTACATATATATGATGTACATATATATACATGGACATGATGTATATACAACGATTGTACCAAAAAATGACTGATGGATTTTAAAATTCAATAACTTGCAAACGGTGACAGCTATTTAAAATATTATGGAGGGTTATGTATAATGTCAGGAGTTTTTTTACCGTCTTTTTTATTTTAGTTCAAATTTCAAACAATAGGTGGCGCTGACGGCGATTGAATGCCAGGTGATCAGTGCTGAGTGAAGCGGCCATTAATTGCTATCAGTGCCACCTATTTTTTGAAATTCGAACTAAAACAAAAAATTACGCTAAAAAACTCCTGACATTATATATAACCCTCCTGCAAAAGTTTTTTAAATAGCTGTCACCGTTTGCAAGTTATTGAATGTTAAAATCCATCAGTCATCTTTGGAACACCCGATATGTACACATTACGTAGATATGATGTATATACATGTACATATTACGTAGATATGATGTTTATGCATGTACATATTACGTAGATATGATGTATATATACATGCATATAACGTAGATATTATGTTTAGAAATTGATCTATATGGACATAGATATCCGTTTTACATAGATATTAGGTCAATCTGGATGTCCAACGAACATTATATGGATGTATTCGGAGAGACATCTGATGGTAATATCTACGTAGATACTACGTAATATAAAACTCCTTGGATGAATTCTAGACATGGTATATAGATGTAATTTACGTTATATGTATGCCATATTTACCAATTTGTGCTGTGTGGGTAGTGATGGTTCCTTTTCCATATCAAACTTACTAATATAACATTTTGCTTACTATTCGACACTTTAAGCAATACGTTATGCAACATCATTTAATGAAGGTAATTTAGCGTAACGAATGTTATTTACAGAACAGTGATAGTGTTTCCATTTTTGAAGAGTTTTTAAATGTTAAGAGATCGTTCACTATTTCTAATGTTGATTGGCGGTATTTTGAATGAAAGAGTGTACGTTTAAATAGTCAAAATTGGGATTTAGGAAATGTTTCAATATACAGTGTCACCGAATTCTCCTCAATGTTATAGATATGACTTGCAGCTTAGTTAAACTACGATTTAATCTTATAAATATAGCTCAATAAAAATATCAGTACCATCAATTCTAACTCAATTTTTTTTCAGTACTCAGAAAAAATGTTCCAATGCTTTGCAATTTTATGTAATTTTAAAAATGAAATAACATTTAGAAATGAATTATAAAATACATATTTCATTTCTAATCGTATTTCTTTTTATAAAATGAACTATATACTATTTTATTTGATGAAAAACCTAAATACTAATTACACAACGCTTACATGAATCTTGTACTTGCATGCATAAAATAATGCGGAAAATTTCGCAAAAAATAACTCGCTACAAAATATTAATATTACAATAATACATTTATGCTACTTTAAAATTCATATAAACTTTTTTTTGTGTTGAATTCATTTGCAGAATTCCAAAACAACTTATAAAATTCCACTTAAAATATTATTAGTATTAAAATTTAAAAAGACATAAATTTTTATATTTCTGAAAGCATTCTTTATTTATTGCTATTTTATGACTAATGCTCTCAACGTACAGCGAGAAATAGTTTACGTAACTATATTTAAAATGTTTTACAAATTTTTTGAAAGGAATTAAAATCTACTTTTCCCATGGAATGCCTACTTTTGAGGCTGAATACTTTCGACAGCAACCGAGTATCATTGTTTGAGAGTAGCTGGAGAATTTAATAAATACAAATTTTTTTCCTTATCTTTATCATTTTATTTCAAATTGATTTAGATTAAAAATAAATAGGCAACCTTAAACAAATTCTCAGTTGAAAAATGTGAAAACTCTTTTTTCTTTTCAAACTTTTAAATCTTTTATAAACTAAAATTCAATGAGGAGTTTAAGCTCTTTCTTTCACCAAGATTTAAAGGTATTTCTGCTAAAAATGACTAGTGGGATAGTTTCTATTTACTTTCTTTTTAAAGAAACATTTGTTATCGAATTGTGATTCTTTGAATAAAACAGAATATTTGATGTTTGTTATGTTGGTATTTTGCTAAGGCTGATTTTTTATCCTAGAGATAATACCAAATGAGCAAAAATTTAAGAAATTATTTTACAATAAATCTATAAGTGATTTCGTAGAAGTACAATTCTTTATATTTAGGTCATATTCTAAATGTTACCATATTTTCAGATATGGAGGCTATTGATAGCAAGGAATGATAGTTAAATATAACAATTATCAGATTATAAATATAATTATAAGTCGATCCTAAACTCAATACATTGTCTGAATTCAAATAATACTGCAGAAGAAAATGGTTATCTTGACTATCACTCGTAACTTCGAAACAATGTTGTACAGAAAACGACTAGAAACTGCATTAAATGTAACAAATGAAAAAACACGTAGATTCCAATATACCTTTTTTTTATGTATTAAACTCAACAACTTACCACATGCGGTCTTCATACATCTTTTCAGCTGAAGAATCTTAGTACAAACTTATTCCAACGTCTCTATATTTTATGCCTTAGATACGACCACAGATATTTAATTATTATATTAAGTTAAAAATCTAGTACTCTAAAACATTATTGCTCTAAAATCCGAAAGAATCCATAGGATTAAAGTACATTTTTCAAAATTAAGCAAATTATGGGTAATTTTTCCGCGCACAGATGTTATAATAAATGCAATACGTTTACAACCAACCAACCTACAAATAATAGCTGCTACAATTTATTCTACCACAGACTGACTTAATTATTTTGCGTTGAAATTTGAAAAAAAAAATGTGCTGCTTCAGAATTGGTGCAAATTTGCTTTTAATTTTACCTATTGAATGTATTTAGATAAACTATTTCATTTTACACGAGATTTCATCCTCTTCAAGAAGATTAGAGGCTGTGTACATATAAACTTATCATTTTATTGAAGAGAGGAGGGGGAGCCTTTCGAATGATATCGTAAGATATATCTAGAGGGAGGGGGTTGTATTTTGATATCATTTTGATCCAATCAAAATGTTCACTTTTAATTTGTAACATGCTATTTGGTTCAAAATATATGTTATTTTTTAATAAAAATACAAAGCTAGTATTAAAATCACTAAATTATTATAAAATAAGTTAACTCTAAACTATGGAACACCCCAGCATTTTACCTTCCTATTCTTCATATGTGTATGAATACATAACCATGGTTCGAGAAACCATATTGAAGTATACAAAAATTAAGCTTCTGGTAACTAAAAAATGAAAGAGAAAGGATATTACACCCACTTGCCTTGTTGATAAGGGTCCACTTGCTTTGTTGATAAAAATGCTCTCATTCGTTGATAGCTAGTCCCCACTCCCTTCTCCGTTTGAGGAACAAGACTTTATAACTGTTTAATGTATTATGTAAGAAAAAGGCATTATAAAATACTTTTCAATATTATTTGCTTCATTTAAGTGTTATTTTATATAAAGCGATATTTATGGACATTTCTTCATTTGAATCAACAAAGTATATACGAAAAATAAATGTAACCAGTTTTGCATATCCCACCGAAAAAGAAAAAAAATCTCAAAATCAAAACTTTTTATTCTATGATGATGATATCAGTACCGTGGGGGGTCGAAGGATGATAATGTATGATATAGGATAGAGGGAGAGGGTCCAAAATTACCAAAAAGGTGATAATGCTGTATTTGCACAACACCACACACATAAAATTTTTAATTGTGAAACATCTGCTTTTTTTTGAAAAATGGATAAAATCTGCATTAACTACAAACTTTAAAAGAAATACAGAAAATTATAAACAAGGAAAATTTCCAAAAGCGTATAAAATTTTGAGAGACTATTAGAAATGATATTTTAACTGGATTTTGCATTTTATAAACATTAATTAAATTTATAGTGATAGTATTTACTAAAGACACATCTCATATTTTCCTCTCAAAGATTCTTTAAATAATAATTTTTCCTTAAAATTATTTTCTGGAAATAAACAATTAAACCCAATAATCTCCAAAAAGATACATTATATAAAAATTTACTTCGAAATATTGAAAAGATTCACTAAAATAGGTCTCTTTTTGAGAAATATAAGTACAAAATAAACAAAGCGCATCTTAGCAAAGTGCTTGAGGAATTATCTAACATAGTGAAGAACATTTTCAAACTTTATTGAATTTCAACCACGTTCAAAATAAATTTACCCGGACCCATTAAACTTCTGCAATAAAATGCTGCAATTTCGAAAAATATCTAATCTAAGCTAGAGGAACATAAGAGTATAATAAAAGAGAAACTATATTAAAGGAGTTCGTGAAGTAAATTTACGAAGAGTAAAGTTAATTTTAGGTTACTTTTTTTCAATTGTTTTTGTTCAAGAACTTTGTGTGTCTAAAAATAAATATGATTTGTACTGAAATTTAGAAAATCTATTACAATGAATATGATGCACCAAAGTATTCTACAAAAAATTAAGTTTTCTTAATGTCTGGCCTGTATATATTCAAGTACTTTTTTTCCTCTCTCTTTTTCCACAATACATTGAAACCTCAAAAATATAGTAAACAACAAACACCTCAAGTTATCAAATACATAAAATCTCTAAACAACTAACTCAGTCAACAGTAATGTAAATACAAATGTTGTAGAAATTAAAATTCTGGATAAAATTAGTATCTACACTTATTATGTTTCTGAAATTTTAATATTAGAATTCTTCTTTAAAGTTTTACCCCCGTTGTCAGGCATTGAACTCAGAATTAATTTTGGGATAACTGGAAATTAATTTAATCCATTCAGCTCACGTATAAAATTATTTAAAAAAAGGGAACGTTCGAAAATATCTACACATTTATTTCCGAAAATCATGTTTTTTTTTATTACCTTAACAAATATCAAAACATGTAAATCTATCAAAAATACTGTCTGCACAAAATGTTGTAGATCTTAAAATTTTATGATCGCAATTTTATTTCAAAATTTTGTCTTAATCACTTATCCAGCCAGAGGAGGCCAAGTTAGCTTAACAATGTCTTAAAAGAGCTAAATCTGTCAAACAATTATTCATATAAATTTTGTAGAACTTAAATTTCTAAATAAAATGAGTACCACATTAATATTTTTTATCAAAATTAACCACATGGAGACAAGCGACCGGTTTATGTGTTACTTAAGGTGTTCAGAATTCTTTATTACTATCATTAATTAATTTTTATAGTAAAATTTATCCAAATTATAGTAAATTTACCTAAATTTTATAGTAAAATTTACCTAAATTTACCTAATTTTGCAGTAAAACTTACCTAAATTTACTTAAATATATTTTCATTTTATTACTTTTGAAGACTTTATGGAGATTTTAAATCAAGATTTCTCATCGAATAAAATATATGCACTTATGAAACCCTTTCTTAAAAAATGGTCGAAAGACTGGACATGCAAATATTTAATAGAGTAAGTCAAATATTACACTTTTTTTAATTCAAATTTATGATATGAAAGTTTTATAAAAGCGTATGTCTGCCATCGCAATTAATATGCTTTCTTCCACCAAAATGCAGTATTCTGGGGAAATATTTCTTACCAGTTAAATTAAAGTGATAATACATTTTTTTAATTAATTTGAAAATAAAACGCATAATGCTTTTCGCGATTTTAATTTGAAAAAAAAATTGTTTTTTAAAAACCGTTGGTGAAAGATTAAAAATTAGGCAAAAAGATCTCGCTGCGATGGAGTTAATGTCACTATTTTATTGAGTTTAGGAAAAAGGGGCGAAAAATTCATCAAATGTTTTGTACAGCATTGAAATAATGTCAAATACCAGTTTTTTTTCAAATTAACAAGCAGCATTATGCGTTTTATTTTCAAATTAATTAATCTAATAAATAAATTATATTTTAAAATCCATAAATATTATACATATACATACATATACATATACATAGTTAATATAGAATTTAGATATAAACACTTTTCCGTGAAAGTAACAGATGTTTTCTACGTTGAAAATTTGAAAAAAAAGATTTCTAAAAAGAAGTATGGTTTGAATTGTTGTGAGATTTATATTATTTTTATGTTGGGAGATTTTTTTTTCAACTTTAAGCTTTTATATTAGTAATATGTATATTTATTACAATAATCCAACAAACAATTCACTCTGTTTACACCGTTTATTTAAAGAGCAATTCCTCAGGGATTTCCATTGTAATTTCAGAGCACGTAAATGTAATAATGCAGCAAATAACGACACGACAGTTTCGCAGTTATTAACAACTTATATCTGTTGACCAGCATTACAAAATGTGATGAATGAGAGAAAAGTGACAACATATTATAATCGCTTTATTATGGCCTTTACCTTATTAATTAGAGTTAGAATTATATAGAAAACAAGTGTTTGACGTTTATAAGTAAATGTTAATAAGGAACATTAAAATTCAATTAATATGCAAATAGTTAACGAACAAAATATGCTTGTTTATATCTGAAATTCCAAAGTTTAATATAAATCTGTAATATTACATGGTAATATTTTAAAATTTTAATAATACAAATTGGTTAAATTGTAATTTTATTTGTTTGTAATATAAATAATTGAAAAATAAATATTAATCAAGTAAACAATTCCTGAATAATTAATTCATTTTAACGAAACATAAGAACAATAGAGCATAATCATTTTTCAAAATGAAATTTCCAGCTCAGAAATAAATAGACTGTTAATTAAGGTACAGCATCTAGAATAAATTGTGTTGAAATCTGCTATTTCAAAATTGATAAAAATTTAAATCCCTTTAATGTGCAACGATGTTGAGGGGTTTCAGAACTCTTAAATCTTTCAAATTTTTGAAATTTAAATTTTTTTATATCTTAACCTGCTATCTTTTCTGAACATTTTAATGTAATTTTTTTCTTAAAATTCTTATTGGAAAAAAGTTATAAATTTTAGAATTTTACCTGCTCAATAGCTGCGGCAGCGTTTCCGAAACTTGGAAATCATTTTTCTCCAGATGTCATTTTTTTTCCATAGCGCGCATGATATCTCAAAACCTTGTAAGTAATTTCACATAAAATTTTCAAATTACATGTTTCATGTTAATCTGTATAAACTGAACCTAAATTTTCCTTTTTATTGTTCAAAAAAGTTTATTTCTTAGGTGATTATATTGCAAAACTGTTTTTTTTAATTTGCATTAGTTAAATACAACTTTTTATTCAAAATAGAAAAATTCTTTAAATATAAAGTTGTTTAGGTTCAAATATCTATTATAATCTAATGTATAAGTCTGTACCAAAATTTCCATTTTAGTTGCCATATTTATTTTGTAATTGTGCGCGTAATCTATTTTACCAATTTTCTGCTCGTGAAATATCTCACAGTTTGGAGCGCCCTGTAATTGCTAATTCCGCATCTTATATACGTACTTATATCTTCCATTTCAATAAAAACTGTATTTTAATGTCATAAAAATTTTAAGATGTTAAATGTTGAAGATGGTCTTCTTTTTAAAATAATTCCAATTTTAAGAGTACTGAGACCCCTTAAATATAAGTGTCATATTACAGCGTTTTGACTAGCAATTATCCTACACTTTTAGACCATATCCTGTAGGTATATAAAGATGATATGCAGAAATTTTCAGGTATCATGTAGGTGTCGTTGCGATCGACTCCTTGAATTTCAGCATTGGTTTACATTTAAGAGATTCACTATTTTGGCATTTTTTAAGATATTACTCTCAAAACACAATTAACACTGTGTGTTCTAGAAGATTTACTTATGGTATTTTAAAGCACATGGAACATAAAATGTTTAAAAATGTAAAAACGCTCTTAATTAATGGTCTAAAAAAATAAAGCTAAAAGATTACAGTAGTACGTGATTACGGATGTAAAATATTATAATGCTGGAAAGTTTTTAAATAATATTTTTAAAGCAGAATATTTTTTAAAGTATATTGCATACTACATTCTAATCCATAATTTAATCTCTATGTAAAAATGCAGTTATTTTGCAGTATTCGGAAAAAAATTTTATTTTTCATAATAGAAATACATGCATATATTACATTTGAATTGAGTACAATTTTTTTCTAAAATACAGCTCATATTCAAAATATTAGAATAATTACCTTTTTTTTAGAAATTGAAAATATCGTTTGGTAATTTAATGTATTTTAATGAAAATATGCAAACGATATTTTTATTAAGAACTTATTGTTGATTAAACTTACTTGTTATCTTAAATTTAATATCATTTTTGAAAAGATTAATTGCAAAAAAAATTATTTTGAAAAGTCAAAATATTAGAATATTTATTCAAGTGGTTCAAAATATTAGAATATTTCACATTAATTCTCCTTTAATTATTACCAATTCTTAACTGGTGGCATCATTGATTAAATTCAGACTATTTTATTTAAAATCAGTATTCTTTTTTGCAGTTTGTTTCTTTTTCGTCTTAAAATGGGCCGTGTGAGTGATATTCCTGAATCTACTAAACATCGTATGGTTGATTTGTATCGGCACGGTAAAAATCAATGTTTTATAGCGAATTATTTAAATTATTCGCAATCGAGCGTTAGTAAAATACTAACACAATATTCAAAAATTGGAAAATTTCAAAATAATCGCCGAAATGGTGGCCGAAAACCAAAAACATCTGCTAGAGATGACAGGAAACTGAAGCGTATAGTTAAGAAAAACCGTTTTAAAAGTGTGCGATTCTTGCACCGAAAATGGAAAGAAGAAGGAGTTGAAGTTTCTACATCGACAACATTAAGACGTCTCCATAAATTTAAATTTGAATCTCGTGTACCGAAAACAAAACCTCTCATGAGTGCAAGACAAAAGCGTATAAGATTGAATTGATGTAAATCAAGACGTTTATGGAGCAATGAAGATTGGAAAAATATATTATTTAGTGATGAAAGTATGTTTTGTGTTTCATATGGTAATCAAGGTATTCGAGTTTGGAGAAAGAAGCAAGAAGCATTTGATAAAGAATGCCTTAAACGTTCCGTAAAATTTGCTGCTAGTGTCATGGTTTGGGGTTGTATGAGTGCAGAAGGACCTGGAAAGTTATGCATCGTCTACGAAAAGGTTAACTCTCTGATATATCAAGAAATTTTAGAATATTACATGATTCCATCAGCAGAAGATTTATTTGAAGATGATTTCATCTTTCAACAAGATTTAGCGTCCCCGCATATCTCGGTGTCAACTAAGAATTGGTTCCGCCAACGCAACATTAAGGTACTTCCTTGACCACCAAATTCACCAGATCTTAATCCCATCGAAAACTTATGGTATATAATGTAGACAAAACTTCAAGAAAATCCTCCTTCAAGTAAAACTGAGTTAGTGGCACGTATAAAGTCTATTTGGGCTAATATTGATAGAAATGTTTGTAAACACCTTGTATATAGTATGCAAGATCGATTGTACGCTGTTATGAAAGCTAAAGGGGATGCTACAAAATATTAACTACCATTTACTTCATATTCATAAGGTAATATTGTTGCGTAAAATAAAATATTCTAATATTTTGAACCAATCTAAATTTTATTCTAATATTCTGGTGTGTTTAAGGAAGCTGTATACCTAATTTATTGTGCTGTATTTTATATTTTATAAATGTTAAAATCTTATCTAAACATTCCAGATTTAATTTATAAGAAAATTAATTGCATTTACTTAGTATAAAAAATAAATAAATGACAAATAATTTTTTCTTATTACTTTTTCTCAATTATTCTAATATTTTGAATATGAGCTGTAAATGAGAAAAAATATTAGTTTTTGAATATCATTAAATTATTATTACAACTTTATGTTTTCATCCCTCTGTTAGTGTGGCTAGTTCTGGAATCAGTACCCGTTTACATGATTTTTTTTAAATGATAGAAAGTAAATAAAGATATTACTTCATGAAAACAATACATTTACTCATTTTTAGGGTTCCGTATGTAAAATGTTAAAACGAAATCATTATAAGATCGCTACCGTGTCTGTCTATCACAGTCATTTTACTCGTAAACTGTGAAACTTGGAAATTTCAAATTAGGTAAGTAATAACGACTCTTGACTCACATATTTGCAGATTATTAAACATCCGCAAAAATACTTTGGAAAAATGTGGAGGGGCTTATTAGGTTACTTATTTTTTTTTTTTTTTTTTTTTTTTTTTTTTTTTTTTTTGTATATCACGAAATTATCGTTTGAAATATTTTGTAACACTGAACACTGAAATGCATTTATTTTAATTTTAGGTATTACTTCACTGATATAGTCGAAAATGTAACATAAAAATATGCCCCTCCCATCTTTTTCCGAATCTACTGAAACTAAAGTTATGGTAAAAAAAAAACAGGTAGCAGAAGTTGTGGTTAATCCTTGTTGGAAAATTATGGTGAATCATCTGTAATACAATGCGAAAAGTATTAGAAAGTTATAATATATGGTAAATATTGTTGTAATATAATATTTCTAAATATCTGCAAAAATTCTCCTTTAGACTATTGTCATATGAATAATAATGGAATAGTATGCAAAACAACAGCATTCTTTATGTTTCAGACAATAATGTATTCGTTAAAATTTAATTATTCATTTACATACTTATTGTTATTGTTATTAATGTAAAAAAAGTAATTTAAAAAAATCGGACCCGAAAGTATTATACATATATATATTCTTGAAAATTCCCACCAGCTGCATACGAAAGTTAAAACAAATTGCATGTGACAGAGATGAATGATATATTAGAGGAACGTTACTCGAAAGAAAAGAATACCTACTAGAATATAAATTACTGCTTGAGCACAAATGTACCTCATTTCTCAATTGTAGTTTCTCCAACGTAATGAATCGGATTTAAAAGCAAATTATAATGGGTGAATATGATATAGTTATCGTTGTTAAATATATATATATTAACTCTTCATTCTGTTTTTCAATTGCCCCACCAGTGGCCGAGAGTTTCCACCCTCGAAACCTAGATACTGGGTTCGAAAACCAATCGCGACTGTCAGCCTAATTGTTTGGTGATTTGCGTGGTTTTCTCAGAACATTTCATTTCCTTGCATAAATACAGGAAAAACTCTCTTAGAAAAATCGCTACGGAAAACGCCCCTCCTTTAGGGCCTATATCCCTGGTGTTGATAGTTGTCCGTTTTAAACATAACCAACCAACCAAATTGTTTTTCAAATATATAAAATTCACTCATTGAATCACAAGTATAGGATATTGTACTCTGTCTTGAACTCGTGTTGTTGTTTATAACTTTAATAAGAAGAAAGACATTTTACAAAGAGATTCAATTTATATTATTTTCGGGGACATTCACAAGATCAGGAAAGGTATTGGTAGAGCCCAAACAACCAACAATCCAGCAAAATATTCCATATTTTGGTAGACAACTTATAAAATATGCAATGTGATTATATTGCTGTGTACTTTTTTAATTATTTTGTGACAACATGAAATTTCATGAAAAGCTACTTTGACTATTACAACTCGAGAGGGACTGCTCAAAGTAGGAATCAATTTTTCTTAAGTTTGCACCGTTTTACAAATGCAAGGGCTGGAAATTTATCACATGAAAGTTGTCGATGGAATGATTTCAACATTTGACAGAAAATGGAATAAGGCAAAGCAATTTTGCAATTCTGACTCCAAATGCCAAAAATCGTAACTTAATGAAAACTTCATATGTAAATCTTCATAATTCATAAATTTAGGAAAAAATATTCTATGTAGACACTCAGAATTTTTAATAAATAAATAAATTAAAGTTTAAGGTCTATGATTAACATTTGCTTCCTATAAATCATCTTTTTTGTAATCATTTTACGAAGTATATGTACATTAAATAACTATCTTGGTAATCTGTGAGTTCTTTTTTTACAAGCATAATAAAAAAATGCATCCACATCAGCAATATCTCGCTAACATTATATTTTGAAAAACAATACCTACAGAAAAAACTCTTAGTTTAATCCGTCTTTAAGTGTTTATTTTCTTAGATATAAAAAGTAATAAGATTTAAACGGAGAATATATTGCTATAAGTAAGAAAACTATAGAAAATGTATCACGTAGCATATAAATAGAACAAGTGAAATCGGAAATCTGAAAGTATTAATAAATAATAAATTTATCATAATAAGCTTTTAAATATACTTTCGGTGCGTCAGAAAGCCAAAAAAGTTTCGAGAAAGTATCATTTACCTTGAAAGTTATTTTTACATGAACTGAGAATATGCAGTACTCGTGTATTTTGTTTTCTAAAATATTGTGTTTTCGAAGCATATTTTTTTTTTCTGAGAAAACTCAATTCTTACACATAAATTCCTATTCAGTGATAAATGGTGATTCCAAGTTCTCAGTAAAGTTGCAAAAAATCTTTGAATTTTCTTTTCATGCAATAATTTAAACATGCTAATAAATTCATGTATGCAAATTTAAACAGAAACAGGACTTTTGTCTGGAGTTAAACAAACGTTAATTTTCTAGACCAGAATTTTTAAACTTAAATTCAGTCTTTAAGAGCCCACAATAGTCACAGAAAAATTACGCAAAAAGACCCGGATGACCATGTAAAGTCTATGGGAGCGTTCTTTTCTAATATCTCGCTCAAATTTTAATATTTTTGCATGATTTTTTTGCACAAGATAGCTGAGGGCAATCCACAACCGGGCTAGTTTTTACTTTTTCAATTTTTGTTTCAGATTTTCTTTAAAAAATTACTTTAACTTTCGAAACCGGTTTAAACCGGTTCTGAAACTGAAACTATCGTAATAAAAAAAATATATAACCAAAATCAAAAAAGTAAAAACTAGCCCGGTTGTGGATCCCCCTCAGCTATCTTGTGCAAAAAAATCATGCAAAAATATTAAAATTTGAACGAGATATTAGAAAAGAACGCTCCCATAGACTTTACATGGTCATCCGGGTCTTTTTCTGTAATTTTCCTGTGACTATTGTGGGCTCTTAATGGTTTAACAGTAGTACTATAAGTCATTTGTTAAATACAACTATAGGAATACCTTATTTGCTTATAGGCTTGTTAAAGCTATAAGCAGGGAATTTAACTATTCAAGCTATTGATTCAGGGAATTTATCTTTATAATTAAAAAAAATGTAACAATGTTTGTTCAATTTGTCTATACATTATGTATCAATCTGAGTGTCACAGAATACACAGTAAAAAATCTGTAATTCTACATATGTATAATTATTGAAATATGTATGCTCATTAAAATTTAATTTGTACACCGTACAAAAAGTAAAGTTGGTAAAGTTTTTTTTTAATTCCAGTTTTCTAGAAAAAAATTTAATAACTTTACAACTTTTTTTTCTTTTTTTAGTATTTACACATGCACCCTTACGACTTTTGCTGTTTATATTTTGCTAAACGAAAACAAAACATGCATTTTATGAGCTAATTTAAGCATAATTTCATTTTCATTAAATTCATTATTATTATTATTATTATTATTATTATTATTATTATTATTATTATTATTATTATTATTATTATTACTATTATTATGCTTAACAATTCCTGATACTTTTTACACAGAATATATTTATTTATTTAATTTTATATTTTTGTACAATATATTTAAGGCATTTGTCTAAAGTGGCCATTTTCTTCGTTTTTGAAAATTTTGTTTGCATTTTTACACTTTTAATTTAAGGAAAAAAAAATTTTTTTTTTCGATCAAAATTGTAAATATTTTCACGTTGAATTTGTATTGAAATCGAGAAAATACAAAATTATGCTGTTAACCCCTTGGGGACGAGCAATACATATATGTGCCGCAAAAAGACTTAAGAGTCCTTGTTTATCCCCACCAGTAAAATTTTACTATAAAATGTTTCTTATTTAATCGGTGCATTTCCTCTGTTTAATAAGTGAAAATTTTCTGTTTTTAAAATCGGTAACAAAACATTAAAAATTTCATAAAAGGCTCCCGTCGCTAAGGGGTTAAACAGTGATCTGCTAAAGCATGTGCAAGGATAACAACTTAAAGCTATGAAAATTCAAGTGGTAAATTTGTAAAGTATGGTTCCATATGTTTAAAATTAATATGTGAATCGTGCCGTATGACTCAAGCAAAGGTCTAAGAAAATCCTTGGATTCTTGAAGAACAAAAATTATTTAATCTGTCATTAGTCGCGTCACTTTTAACGACACCATTGGTCACATGTGAATGTTTACTGCTCTCTTTCACTCTCATGTAAGCAAAATTAATATAATTAAACATTTTATACATTAAAAAAACTTCCTTAAGGTAAAATGAAAAAAAAGGGACAGACATTTTATTAGACATTTTACCATATGTTTAAGAAGTCTTGTGTAAGATAATACACAATAACATTTGAGCAAGTTAACGGATTTGCATGATTTTTTTTAATAATAAAAATATTATTTTCTATCGTCTATACTTGAAAAAAAAATTGCTTCATAAACAATAAGAGAAATGTGATGCTCGTTTGTGATTTTTTATTTTCAATTTTTTTATGATTTGAAAGGCTTTTCTTTTCTTCTTGTTGGATGTACAGTTTAAAGAGAAATTAATAAGCAATAAGCAATAAAAAAAAGAAAATCCTGCAATGACTAAGACATATAGAGTCTGCGATTCAAACCCCTTGCAAAACTTTTTTTTGAAAAATAATTTCACAAAGTTTCAACCTTTTAATGTGTTCTTTATAATTTAACAAAATACATTATTTTTCATAGCATAAATAAATAAATTACAAAAGAACATTAGTCTACATTACTAACAATTTTGTAATGTGAGATTGATCTTCAATCCCTTTTCGACATTTCAAGCCTTTCTTAAAATGTATTTTAAAATTCGATGTGAATATTTCAGGTGCCATTTTTTTAATTTACTCTTTTAAAACTAATAACATTTTACGTTAAATTATCACTTTTTATATTACGTTATTTATGTTATTTTTTATTACAATTTATAACGCAATTTACTTCATGTTATAAGGTACCCTGGGGTAATAACGCCACGTTAAGTTTCTACCAATTTTCACGACTTAGTTTTAGATTCTATTTTTCAAACAAATATAGGATCTGACACAGCAACTCATTGACTATCTATATAAAATAAAATAATTTAACATATATGTATTCATAAAATGTAATGGCTTTTTTTCTTGACCAATGCTATTTAGCGTTATTACCCACCTATATGGGTAATAACGCCATACAAACAAAACTATGAAATAAGATGGAATAATTGCATGTAGATAGCCCAATTCTAAAAATACAAACTCTACAAACTTAGAAATTGACAAATTGCATTCTAAGCTATTGAAAATGTTCAATTTTTTGTGAAAGTATAAGAAAAATAAAGGTGTGGTGTGGGAGGAGGGGATGAGGCAAAATAATATCAGACCGTGAGCTTCTTTTAGCTTAAAAAGGACCGCTTAAATAGAAATATGAGAAACATTGGACAGTTTTATCTGTGTTTATTTGAATCAGTATTTAGGATGTAGTTCGACCACTGTAGGGAATCAACCGGGGTACTAAAATCAAGGCGTTATTACCCCGATATAGTTATTGCGCAGTACATTTTAAATTACAAATTATCTCGAGAAGATATCCAAAATCTTCAACAACATTTTAAAAGTACATGAAATGCACTACAAAATTATGTAATTAACAAAGTATTTTCGGATAAAAAGATAGTCTTCACATCACAAAACGTATCTCGCAAATTTTAGATCAAGCGTTAATTTTAGTTGTTTGTAAAAACAATAAGACATAAAAATGAAACAAATTAACTTGAAGCTGTTTTTTGCGATTTATATGACTCAAAACCCTTCTGCGCAGAGCACATGGGTGTCATTTACCTGATTATTTCATAATTATGCAAAATATAAGCACTTGGCGTTATTACCCCGCCTGGCGTTATTACCCCAGGGTACCTTATAATTTCTTTGATAGGAGAATTATGATTTAAACTTGTCAATAAAAATATATTCTATAAGCGAAGTTGTAGAAAATACATAAAGCAGAAATCCGAAAATTGGATGGATACGAAATTGAAGCTTTCTTTAGTATGAAACTTCAAGAAAATCGAAATGAACAAAACTATCACGTTAGAAATTGACACAGGATATCTTATGCAAAGAGAATTGTTTTTAGATATGTAAATAGAAATAATAATTTTGCAATGAGCGTTTTCACATTTCTATAGGATGTCGTGGAATAACTAAATTGTAAGAAATGCAGCAAATAAAAGAGGTATCATCAATAAACAAGTCAATTAATATTTGGCATAAAATATGTCACATGTTTTGTTGAATAATGGGAAATTTTTTTCAATAAAACGATAAATATTAAATTAATTTCTAATGTACTATTACTGAATTTATTTTGTAACAGTTTGCAATTTCTAACGCATTATAAACATTTCAAAAAACACTTTTTTAAGATATTAATTTAATTACATTTTTAAAAAATATATAATTTTAAGTTAAAAAAAAAAGAAAACAAAAAAAAACATTTTCTAGTTTTATACACAGGTATGGATTATTTAAAGCCACAATGAAAAAAATAGTATAACATTGGAAATAAAAGATAGAAGGAACCTACAAATCAATTTGTAGATTGATTAAAGTGAGATATGTTTGGACGTTTGCATATATGCATGATACTCTATGAGTATCTAGTAATACTATTATATAATCAAATAAAAAACACGGGATGCTAATGTGCATTTCACTTTCATAAAGCTTTATGTTTATTTTAAAATGTGGATTTGGCGCCATTTATGGCCAAATAATGTAATCGAAGAAGCGTTTAGTAAAAACTGTACAATTATTTATTTTTTTCCGTCAGGAAATATGAAATGTCGCATTGATTTCATTCAAGACAAATTTTCCAAAGTTTCAGATGTATTACATTAAAAATAAGTCGGTATAAATAAAATCATAATAAAAATAATTATTATTTTCGTAAAAATTTAAATTAATTTTTATCAATTCTTGTGAGATTAACTTAGTATACAACCCGTCGACAAATATGGCGGAGTGGTGATCTGCGTTTCATTTTCATAAGACTTCATACTAATGAAAATTTTGTTACTGAAGAATTTGTATTGTGGAAAAGTATACTTAAAAAATGAGAAATAAGTTCAGAAAATACAAATGATGAAGTTATACTTCTTAAAATCATTCTTCAGTTTAGGAAATAGTTCAACAAAGAGTCAATTTGAAATTTGAGAAAACTTACGTCAGTTTAAAATTTTATTGCATTGAGAATAAAATTAATATTTCTTGCAAAATGCACAGGATATATAACAACAAGTACGTCAAATGTAGATACGTTATCGATTTTTAACGCAGTGATATTCTAACATAACTTTGGAGTTAAATAAAATTATTATGTAATAAGAGAAAATGAAAAAAAATTTACAGTCATTCAAATTCAATCTCTTAATTAAATTACATCTAAAGAAATCTTTTTACTTATAATGCAAACAAAATGTTAAAAATTAAGCGGATAAATGTTAAGCTTTTTAAAATTAATAAAATAAAATTTTAATTTTAATGCTCATTTTATTTATATTGAATGAAAATGTAATAGTATTTAGCTAAAGCTTCAGCTATATAACTTTAAAATTTCATTGGGAATAAATAAAATCAAACTTATTATTTTTATTTTTCCTTTCATGAAATTTTAATTCAAATTTATGAATAATTAAAAGATCACCTTACGTTCACTTGAAATTTAATTTTATTGTAAATAAATCAGCATTTCTTACAAAATTTAATTAAAATGTAAAGAATAAATAAAGACTATATATTGTTTATATCAATACCGATAACATTTCGGTTTTTAACGTCGTGACATTAGAACATAGTTTTGGAGTAAAAATAAAATTGTAATTTAATAAGATAATAAAAATAATTTTGAATTATACAAATACAATCTCATACTTCAGTTACATGTGGGGGAAAACCCTCTTTTACCTATAATGCAAACAAAAACTTTAAAAAAATTAAGCGCAGAATCGTTGAAAATTTGTGCACTCTTAAAAATTAATAACACTAAATTTAAAGTATAATATTAATTTTATTTAAATTATTTAGCAGAAGTTTAAAAAATAGATATCAAATCATATCACTACGCTCTACATTTCTTTTCAACTTATAAGTCCTTTTACTTATATCGATTGCCAGTAGATTTCTACAAAATAGCGTTGGTTTATTAATGCATGGTTATTTGTTATTCATAATAGCTTGTTATCCATTATTTTTAATTTAGAATTTAAAATATTATAATTGAACTGTTTTTGAAAAGGTTAGAGGTGAATAAATGTGATACAATGCAGATAATGTGCATATTTCAATACTTTGAAAAGTCGACATACTTACTTATGACATCTTAATACTTAAGCTTAACATGGTAGCCATAATTTGCTTTTCTCGAAAATGAACGAAATTCGAATTCGTCATATTAGCGTATTATATAAATAGATACTCCATTACCATTCGCATACTTACTCAATGATATATTGAAGGATATAAACCATGCTCGCGGTAAGCATTCAGCATTGCTTTTAAAATTATTGCATGGCTCAATGACATCGAATTGCTATCTCAGTGTAATATTCCTAACATGCATATCATGTTGTGGGTGATATATGAATGATATTAATCATGACAGTATCATTGGGATATTTTTAAAACTGTAAGTTTTATTAGAGTGGACAAACAGTTCATGTTAGATTAATTTTGAAACACGATTGTTCAATCGGTAAATTAATTATAACAGACGGAAAAATTACATCTGTTAAAACAGTTCATGGTCATTCATAAATTTAATTGTGTCATAACTTTGAAGAGCATTTAAAACGACAGCAACACTTCTCCTAAAGTTTAGTAGTGATTATCCTCGAACATCCACTGCTGAAGACGACTGGTACTTTGCCCTTCAAGCAAGAAGGACAGTCAACAGACAACTTCAGTAATCTCAAAACACATACAACAGAACTGCCTTTTCTCAAGGCCAGAAAGTTGTAGAATGGTTTATTTACCCGAAAATCATTAGTTTGTGTAATATAAACCCCTGTTCATCAGAGGTGTCTTTTTGCGTGGCGCAATTAATACAAGAAATAGACAGATGAGCAATGTTGAGGAATCCTCTTTATGGATGAAAACTTTTATATTTTGACTAGCAATTATAACTTATAAACATATTTTGAGAACGCGAAACAACCTGTACAACATCATCGAAAGCTATTTGCTTGGAGGTGGTGAACTTTCGTTTGGTAAATTATTATACTTGGTAACCGTACGGAGCGTCAAATCTTCTTAGAAAATTCTATCATCTGTGCCTGCTATTGTACTAAGTACTTTTACCCACCCTTTGGTTTTTCGAGGTTCTATGATTCTCCAGTTCATCTTCATACGTGACAACGCTACACTTCATCATACAGTGGCTGTGTCAGTACTGTTAGAAAGTAAGGATATTCAGCGTATAGATTTGCCTACAAGTTTTGCGCACTAAATCCAAATAAGTACGTGTAACACATTCTCGGGTGAAACTTGGGAAATTTAGAAGATTTCACCACAAGTTCTTAGCACTGATTCTGAATCTGCGGTTGCAGAAGCAGCAGAAATGAGCCGCGACATCTTATTTCCTCATTGACAACATCGCACGCAAGACAGGCGATGGAAATCCAGAAGGGCACTGAGGTGTTACAATATCCTCTAATAAAAACTGGATTTTTCTTGCTAGTCACCTATTATAAGGGAAGTTTTTTCATTCAATTGTGCTCGAAAATACCTTTCAATAAATACCTTTCGAAAAACCTTTCAATACCGAATATTTAAAACAGTCAAAAATTATTTAAAAAACTCATGCAAATATACTACATGTTACATTTCATTATGTTGGCCACAACTGATATAAAATTAAAAATCTGCATCATGTCTTTTTCTAGAAGATTTTACTTTGTGAGCAACCGATTTCTATGCTACAACCGTCAACTGTCTTTTATGCCATTTAGTAATATGTGAAGTCCTTTTGACTAAATTTCTACCTGAAACATTTGAAATTCTGATTCTTATAGGACTTGGTTACCCTACCGAGCTGTCAGAAATTCTCTTTTTCTGAAGAAACTGTACGTGGTATTTTTTTAGATATTTTTCTGGCTATTTTGTGTTAAGTATAAATCACTCAATGAGGCATTTGAAAATTCATTTATATTCGTAATCTCAGAGACACTCATATATATTTAAAAAATATAAACATAAAAAATAATGAGTTTAATTAATTTTCTTTCTTTACAGGGTAAGTCTCTTTGGAGTATTTTTTTAAAGATAAATATTTTTAATATTTCGTTTTCATCTTGTGTGTATGTTTGTATATATTTTTTAATTCTTATATATGCACTACTTTCTGATTTTCTGTAAAAATAATAGCGGTTCTTTTTTAATGCAATAATTTAAAAGGAATCATTAATATCTGACAAATAGAAATTTTATGTTCATTACTGATGTAAACAATAACTGTTTATTAATATTAAATAAGCATTTTACCAAAAACTTTCATTTAATGTATATCACGTATTTTTATACTTCAACTCATATATAAAGATCAATTTCACTCAAGGCGTCTAAAACTTTTTAAAATATTACAGACATGAAAACTGCAGATAGCAAATTCAATTAACTTTTTCATTTACAGACAGTTTTCAAAACTCTTTATGAAAGCTTTTCAATGAGATAAATATTTTGGTTTGCTTTATTCTCTTAATTTTCAATTCCGTTTCCAAGCTTGTTGTTTTCCAACTTAAGATAAATAAGCGGTGAATATTTATAAACTTTAAAGTAGTTTTTGGATGAAAATCGCAGCACAAAATCTGTTTATTAAAACAATAATGAGAATTAAAGAACATACGATAATTTTGCTTTAATAATAATTTAAAATAAATATTTTATTTGTCGAAAATTAATTTAAAAATGCTTTTAAGCTTCTGATATCTTATTTTGTATTATAGTGGAGAAATTTTTTCTCAATCTTAAAACTGATAATAGTGATTATTTTTTAATGCAATAATTTAAAAAGAATCATTAATATCTGGCGAATAAAAATTTTATGCTCATTCCTAGTGTAAACAAAAACTGTTTATTAATAAATAAATGTAAAAAAAATTACAAATATTTTTTTTAATTTTTTCTAAATCATTCATTATTTTAACATAACAAATACATTTTGAATCTTAACAAAATTTTGTTAATAAATTTCAAACTTTTAAACAACAACAATAAAAACAGAGAGATAAATTGATTTATTTGTATGCTTACTACACAGATAGGAAAATTATGAAATAACTAGATATATAACTGATAATATACTAAAACTGGTATATAGTTTTCTTGTAAAACAGAAATAAGGTAATTCTAAAATAAATGTATTGCTATTTTTACACGCACGAAGCTTAATTTAAAAGATTTGTTCTATGACATTTAAAAACAAAACATGTTTCATTTTATATGTATATCAAATACTTTCAATACAGTGGATTTTAAATGAATACGTTTTAACAAGAAACCAATTATGGTTTTTTATTAGACAAAAATGTATTTATGTAAATTCAAGTTATTTCTGAAAACGAAATATAATTAGCAATTTTTAAGGATAAAGACGCACTAAATTAAATAATAAAGCAATACAAATCTATAATAGAGGTCTTGTAGTCGTATCAGACGGAGTACACTAAAAAATAAATATTTCTCCAAACATTTTTAGAATATGTTCGTTCAGCTTGTTGCCTTATTGGTAACTTGGTTCTTCAAACTTTTTGCAGGGTTATCGTTGTTTGTTGATCTGGACGGGACATTTGATATCTTTTTTACATCCATTCGTACAAATTCCAGTTTTCTAGCTTTGTTTCTATGTAACGTATACTTTCTTTTGTTTAGAAATTATCGAGTCGCCATTCTACCTCACGAGACGTTATAAGAATGATGTCCATCTAGACACACGGCAGTGTGTCAGCCAAGTTCACAAAGTAAAAGGCAAGACACCGGCCGTGGGTTATATTACCTGAACCATTTCGGGCCCCTTTTGACCCCTCAATAACTTAAATTCTATTTGACCTACACAGTTGCAATTTTTCGTGTCGTGTAAGACCATCTTCTAATTTCCGAATCCTTTAAATGTTTTTAAAAATCTTTTACCGTTCACGCGAAATTGACGTCTGAAAATCATTGTTTTTACCACTGACTCACTGACTCACTGTCTCGATCATAGAAATATTTGACTACTTCCACGTGACTTAGGGAGTTAAAATTTGGTGTGGAAGTAGGTTATTGGATCTATAAATAGGAATAAATCAGAAATCACCATTAATTAAACATTAATGGTTGGTTAGAAGATAAATATTGGATTATAATGGGAGTTTTTGAGAATTTCACAAAATACCAGAAATAGTGCTAAGTTGGCGTCACTTTTGGTGAGTATCGGGGCTAATCTCTTAAACTACCAAACTGATTTCAAAAGTAATGGCATCAAAATGATGATATTCGCCCCAGTTTTAAATATAGACTATATCTTATGTCTGTACCACTAACCAAAAGAGAAGTCAGAAGTAAAAAACATTATAAAATGTGATTTTTGTTTTACTGAAGGGCCTAGAAGCACAAAATTTGGCATGTTAATTATTTATAAGATATAAATGTTCACTAATGGCATTTTCTAAGAAATACCAAATTTAAAAGAGGTGGAAATCCGCGAAGATCATTCTGAAAACGTTCTAAATAGCGATTTTAAAATTATTTCAGCAGTCAACAAACCGATCTTAAAAGTAATGATATCAAAATGATGATGACAGTCCTTGCTCCAACATAGGCTATATCTTATGTCGATGCCACCAACCCAAAAGGGGTAAAAGAGAAAAAAGTTCTAAAAATGCGATGTCTGTATGTTAAGAGACTGGAATTATAAAGTTTGGCATTTTAGAGTTTATGGGAATTTCGCAAAATATCAGTTGGCGTCACTTTTAGCGAGTATTGGGACTAATCTCTGAAACTATGAACCGATTTCAAAATTAATGGTACCAAAATGATGGTATTCACCCCGGTTTAAATATAGGCTATATTTTATGTGAGTACCATTCACCATAAGAGGGTGAAGAAGAAAAAAACATTCTAAAAATGCCACTTTTGTATTACTGAAGGACCTAGATATATAAAATTTGGCATGTTAATTATTTATAAGATATAAATTATCTCTAAGGGCATTTACTAAAAAATACGGAATTCAAAAAGTGTGAAAATGCACGAAAAGCGTTCTAAATTGGGATTTTTAAGCAATCTCAGCAAACAACAAACCGATCTTAAAAGTAATGCTGTCAAAATGATGGTGACAGTCCTTGCTCCAATATAGGCTATATCTTATGTCGATGCCACAACCCAAAGGGGGTAAAAGAGAAAAAAGTTCTAAAAATGCGATGTCTGTATGTTAAAGGACTGGAATTATAAAGTTTGGCATTTTAGAGTTTATCGGAATTTCGTAAAATATCAGAAATACTGCCAAGTTGGCGTCACTTTTAGCGAGTATCGGGGCTTATCTCTGAAACCATGAACCGATTTCAAAATTAATGGCACTAAAATGATGGTATTCACCCCGGTTCAAATATAGGCTATATTTTATGTGTATACCATTCACCATAAGAGGGTGAAGAAGAAAAAACATTCTAAAAATGCCACTTTTGTATTACTGAAGGACCTAGATATATAAAATTTGGCATGTTAATTATTTATAAGATATAAATTATCTCTAAGGGCATTTACTAAAAAATACGGAATTCAAAAAGTGTGAAAATGCACGAAAAGCGTTCTAAATTGGGATTTTTAAGCAATCTCAGCAAACAACAAACCGATCTTAAAAGTAATGCTGTCAAAATGATGATGACAGTCCTTGCTCCAACATAGGCTATATCTTATGTCGATGCCACCAATCCAAAAGGGGTAAAAGAGAAAAAAGTTCTAAAAATGCGATGTCTGTATGTTAAGAGACTGGAATTATAAAGTTTGGCATTTTAGAGTTTATGGGAATTTCGCAAAATATCAGTTGGCGTCACTTTTAGCGAGTATTGGGACTAATCTCTGAAACTATGAACCGATTTCAAAATTAATGGTACCAAAATGATGGTATTCACCCCGGTTTAAATATAGGCTATATTTTATGTGAGTACCATTCACCATAAGAGGGTGAAGAAGAAAAAAACATTCTAAAAATGCCACTTTTGTATTACTGAAGGACCTAGATATATAAAATTTGGCATGTTAATTATTTATAAGATATAAATTATCTCTAAGGGCATTTACTAAAAAATACGGAATTCAAAAAGTGTGAAAATGCACGAAAAGCGTTCTAAATTGGGATTTTTAAGCAATCTCAGCAAACAACAAACCGATCTTAAAAGTAATGCTGTCAAAATGATGGTGACAGTCCTTGCTCCAATATAGGCTATATCTTATGTCGATGCCACAACCCAAAGGGGGTAAAAGAGAAAAAAGTTCTAAAAATGCGATATCTGTATGTTAAAGGACTGGAATTATAAAGTTTGGCATTTTAGAGTTTATCGGAATTTCGTAAAATATCAGAAATACTGCCAAGTTGGCGTCACTTTTAGCGAGTATCGGGGCTTATCTCTGAAACCATGAACCGATTTCAAAATTAATGGTACTAAAATGATGGTATTCACCCCGGTTCAAATATAGGCTATATTTTATGTGTATACCATTAACCATAAGAGAGTGAAGAAGCAAAAAACAATCTAAAATGCCACTTTTGTATTACTGAAGGACCTAGAAATATAAAATTTGGCATGTTAATTTACAAGATATAAATTATCTCTAAGAGCATTTGCTAAAAAATACAGAATTCAAAAAGGGTGAAAATGCACGAAAAGCGTTCTAAATTTTGATTTTTAAGCAATCTCAGCAAACAACAAACCGATCCTAAAAATAATGATATCAAAATGATGGTGACAGTCCTTGCTCCAATATAGGCTGTATCTTATGTCGAGGCCACTAATCCAAAGGGGTTAAAAGAGTAAAAAAAGAATTCTAAAAATGCGATGTCTGTACGTTAAGGGCCCAGAAACACCAAAATTGGCATGTTTATTGCTTATAAGATATAAATGATCACTAAGAACATTTGTTAACAAATACAAAATTTAAAAGGGGTAAAAATGCGCGAAAAGCGTTCTAAAAACTTTCTAAATAGCAATATTTAAGCAATATTGGGAAGTTAGCGAACTGATTTTTTTTAAAAAGATGTCAAAGTGATGGCGACTGTCCTTGCTCTAACAAAAGTATTGGAAAATTGCCAGATTATAATGGGAGTCTATGGGAATTTGGCGAAATACCAGAAATAGCGCCAAGTTAGCATCTCTTTTGGCGGGTATTTTTTGTCGTCTATTTGCCAAGTTCACGACAAACATTTTTGCTCGACGAGATAATCAAGTAGTACCCAATCACATAAAAGAAACATCCTTATTAGTGGAATTTAAAGGAACATAAGCAGTCCTAATGTTAAAATTTTTTAATTTGACTGAAAAAAAACAGCGAATAAACGCAGGAAAAAGCTGTAAGATTAATTAATATTAAATAAAACTAATATAATGTTAAGCCTATTTATTTCAAAAAGGAAACAAATACCTACTTATTTGACAAAAAATAATGATATCCTATCAAAAACATGAATGTGAAAGAATGCCAAGTTCGTTAAAGGTTTCGCTAATAAAAGAAGTGAGATCTAACTGCAAATCAAGTTCTTTCGAAGCTCCTTAAATCATAGCCCCTGTCATGCATAATATTCTTCAATTGCTTAAAATGATTTGGTATGTTACTTGTTATTCAATAGAGCGACTTGGCAAGTTTTCAGCCACCAACTTTAATGTTTGAGTCTGAGTACAATTTAACCTAGAATCTGATTGTCAATCGAGTGTTCGAATAAGTACATTGATGTTAAGGTATTGATAAATTAAGTGATCAACTTTTAGTTCTGATCAATTAAATAGATAGATTTGAATAAGAGAAAACTTGCCAAGTCGCTCTATTGAATAACAAGTAACGTACCAAATCATTTTAAGCAATTGAAGAATATTATGCATGACAGGAGCTATGATTTAAGGAGCTTCGAAAGAACTTGATTTGCAGTTAGATCTCACTTCTTTTATTAGCGAAACCTTTAACGAACTTGGCATTCTTTCGCATTCATGTTTTTGATAGGATCGTACTTACTGCATGCAGATGATTACAGAAATATTCGTTTACATTTAAAAGAATACAAATAGTTTAACATCTGTTTCCAGCTAATAAGCCTTAAAGAAATGGAACCTATTCTCCTTTCGGTTCGAGGCTATTGTCGTGTTATCTTATGTAACCTCACAGAAAAATCAAACTAATTTAATCCTATAAATTCAATACAACGTGACTATTTGAAACTAAAATTTCAGGAAATTTGCTTTCTCAGTGAATGCATAAATGGTAATTCAAAGGTTTCAATAACGTAGCTCAATAAATGTAGAGAGGGATGTAGAAAGAGGCTTTGTATAATGGATATTATGGTATTTTTGTTAACATACCTTTTGTACAAAAATAAAATAAAAAACACACTTTAAAATACTTTATTAACAAATAGTTATCAACATGTTAAAAAAGTCAGTCTGTAATAAATATGTCTGTTGTAGTTCTTTAAAACAAATTAATAAACAAAATGAAATGATTAAAATCACCAAATATAATAAAATTATAGTAAAAATAAGGCAATTAATATTTTAAGAAAATGCTGAGCAATCTAATTACCCTTTTTATTTTACGAATGGTGATTTGGTGCTAGTATCGATATTTTTTCTGGAATATTCCAAAGATACTGCAAAAAGAATCTCAAAACCTATTAGACTGGTCTTTCAACATAGGAGTACATTTTTTTAATTATGAGTATTTCGTTTAATTTTTTCTGTCGTTTCATGTAAGTAGACAGACATAACAACTTCAGAATATTTTCAGTTTGCGCAGATTTTGATAGGTACAAGAATACATTTTTTTTCTTGAAAATCAACTGGTTTCATAATAGGGATATATTTAATTCGGAGTACGCATTTGTAAGTTCTTGCAATACATCTTTTTTTAAAAGATGCATAACTTATTATAAAATCATGATAGAAATAATTGAATATGAAACAACAAATTTCTCTGAAATTCTCTAACAGTAGTGAGTTCTAGCGACGTTTTTTCAAGTTAACACTGAAAGATTTTAAGTCAAGTAAGTTTAACTTTTAAATAAATACGAAGTAAATTTATAGTGAAAATTATTTTATTAAGATAAAATACTTTCTAATAGTTCGTATTTAAATGAATTTCATTTCAATAAAAAATCTAAATATAGATTTGGTTTATTTTACATCATTCGTTCCAGAATATGCAAATTGATTTAAATTTGGAATAAAAATAATTTATGTAGTCATTTAATTAAGCTAAGTGAACTTAAAATTTGTTTGTTTTGTAAGTGGCTATCTTCTAACTGCTTAAAATTTAAAACGCTTGTTAACAAATCAATTTAAAATGTCACTGTTTTAAATCGCGTAAATAAAAAATGTTGATCATTAATGAGATTTAATTTTTTAAAAGAATAAATTACGATTATTTTAATTCCTTTCATTTGTTGTTTGGTTGAAATAGAATGTCATGTAAAAAACCCCAAGACTCATAAATTGTTTGCATAATCGTATTGGAATTTTAATTTTTCCAATTCAATTAACTTGTCATATTTACGAATAACATAAAAATGATTGTTTCTAAAGGGGTTTAATAATTTAAAATATTATGATATAAGGAATCATTCCTCTCAATTTAAACTCTTTTGTTTAAAAATAATAAAAATATTTTCACTGCCCATGGAATTATTTTGTGTTTTTATTTGTTATCCCTTATAAGTTGTTTTATTTCATGATTCAATTAACATGTCAGATTTACAAATAATAAGAAAGACATAAAAGAAACATATAAAGAATCATGGTAGTAAAAATTGATTGTTAAGAAAAATCTTCGCATAATATTCCACTTGCCTTTCTGTTCTCTTTTCTCTTTATTTATTTAATTGTTTTTGTCATTTTTACTAGGATAAAAATGTGTTTGAGATTATGGAAACGTATAACAGTAGAACTCAATATCAATTTTTCAAAGGACATTTTTTATTTATCTCGAGTTCATTGTAAAAAACTTACATCAAATGAAATGTCAACGAATGTTTATCAAACGACCTTTTGATTGATCTGTCATTATCGTCTCTAAATTCAAAACACAAATTTATTTAAAACGTCGAATTATAAATACTTCCGAAATAAATTTTCCGATATCATCATTATTTGAAGAATCTTGCATTTGATTTAGCAGAACTGTTTATTTAATATATTTTGATTTAAATTTGATTAACATAATACTCTCATCCAGTAACAACAAATACATTGTGAAACATACTTTAATTACTAAAAAATAATGCATGTTTTTAATTTAAATATAACAATGCATTAAAATAATATATGAATAATATATGATAAGTTCTTGAATGTTATTTTGAAAACAATGTTAAATATCAGTATAATAAGTATTACGAATAATAAGTATTACAAATTAATAGTGTTGCAACGTTCACAAAAAATATTTTTTGATAGTACTTATCAATGATTAATATACATAATATTTTTTTAACATGATGTTTTAAATAAAATAATTACACTTTTAATTATTTTAAGATAAAAAATGTATCAATGGGTAAAAAGGAAAATATTAATAAAGTTGTAAGCATTCCAAATTTTTCTTGCTCAGATTTTTTAATTATCTTTGGTTTAAGTTTATACTTAGAAGACGTTTAATGTAAAGACAAAATTTCTTTTATTGTAAATTAAGAAAAAAATTGTAAGATTTCGAAAATTAAAGTTACTCTTTTTATTATTTTTTTAACAGGTTAAAAAAAAATAAATTCTGTCAGATAAAATTTCTTTAGATTCAATTTTTTTATGCTGTTTAAAATAGATCGTTTATGAAATAAAGTTTTCTGTTTTGTATGTACTTTCTTTCTGTTTTAAACATAATTAGACGTTAAAATGTAACATCAATCAGTAGGTATATGCTCATGTAGTATATGTAGAAAATGCTAATAATAGAGTGTATGAATATAAAACTATTGTGTAATCAAACAAGAAAAGGTATCCTTTAAACATGAAACATAAAAAGCAAATCTATAGTTTGCAGTATCTTTTACATATAACATGTTTGGGGGAATAAATAAATAATGCAATACGATAGTCTTTAAGTACCTGAAGTTCAGAAATCATATTTAAAACTTACACCGATAATATTCACCATATAATTCAACTTCTGGTTAAGGGGGCTGTCTACTCAGCTTTGGAATTACCCTCCGTAATGTTAAGTCTATGGACGATTGGTGCCTTTTTATATTAAAAATATTTGTCGAGAAAACTTTTTTTCTATGTTTTCTTCTTAAAGGGAGTCATTTTAATTTCTTAGTTTGGAAATAGTTCTAAAATCTGTGCTTAATTCAATATTTTATGTACAAAAACTGACGAACTGTGAGTAAAATATTAACATTTCATGTAAAATTAAGTATATACTTTAGAAAATTTTTAAAAAGTAAAAAATACAGAGACATCTTTTAAGAAGTGTATGCAAAAATAAATGTTAAAAATGTTAATTTTTAACAGAGGGGCGATATTTTAAATATGCGAATGCATCAAACGCCTTACACGGATATACTGAGGATTAGTGAGGGAAATTCGGAAGATGGGTGACCAGCCCCCTTAAGGGACAGATCACCTTCAGAAGCCCGATGTTATTTGATTTTAGCTTAATATTAAAACTATTTTGAAGCTGAAAATATTTATTCAAGTTAAAATATTTTTTTAGTAAATCATACAAATCTGTGTTTATGCATTACTCTATATAATTATAGTAAAAAAATAAATTTAGTTTAAAAAAGACGTACTAATTTTCCATTAAAAAAAAAAAAAAAAAAAAGATTTTATATACATGTGCTGCGTACAAATTTATGATAAACATATTCGATAGATCCATTTATTATTAAATGCCTAAGTTCTTAAAATATCGTGCATTAATATAAAATAATAATCATGTTTATAGAAGAAAATAGTTTTCAGGCAATTAATCAATAAAATACAAAATGTTTTGTAAAATTTAAATAAAGATTTAAAAAATGTAATACAGTAGAATCCCGCTAAATCGGACCCCGTTAATCCGCATCTCCGAATAATCCGGATCGGTTTGGTCAAGTTTGAGAAGCGATTTGGCTAATTTCCATAACATTAACTTGTTTCATCGTCGTATTCTAAATAAAAATGTTTTTCTGAAATCTTTTCGGAAGAATACCTTAAGCTTTCTTATTTAAATTCTTACTTAAATTACATCCAACGAACTACTTATGCTCAAGCGGATGAGTGACCGTACGGCTCGCAAAAGGTATAGAAAATTGCCACAGCAAAAAATTACAAACTTTTTTCTTACAAAGTAAACGTTTTTACCGTCTGTAACTAATAAATAAGTTAAACATAAAGGTGATTTTCTGCAAGTATGTTCCATTTTATTTCATTTTTTTCTAATTCTCCGGGTAATCCGGATTTTCGATAATCCGGATTGGGTGTGGTCCCAATTAATCCGAATTATCGGGGTTTTACAGTACAGATATTACAGGCACTTATTAAAAATAGGCTAAGATTCGAAATATGTATAAAATACACTATGATGCCAAATGTTACTTTACTATGTTATTTCATTTTGGAAATAAAATGCGTACAATACCGAAAATGTATTTGTTTTGAGAAAAATGAATTTACAATTCAAATTTTCTTTGATTTGCATATATATTGGTCACATACTTCATCACAAAGTCTATTCTAATAGATTGTTTAACAAAGCATTCTTTAGTTGTAAGAAAAAAGTAAGCTTTTTATTGGTATGACTTTTAATTTAATCCAGTTAATCGCGTATAATACGGATTGGAAAATGTTTTTATTGAGAAATTTTTCTCAGAAACCTGAATAATCTTAATATTGCTGCATACAAACATTTATTTATGTCTTAATCATATTTTGATTTTTGAGTTTGTGTACTTAGATACTTTTATATTTTTCAATTTCGATTTTCATTTTTTAACGACCTTAAAATTTTGTTATAACAAATGGGAAAATGCCGCTTAATATATTAACTAAAATTACAGGCACATAACTGATATCTGAACATTACATGCAAATGAACTTAAATCTTGTGAAATACACATTTACTTTTCTAGTAATTACAAATATTTTAGTGAATGTTGACACATTCTAACTAAGTCTATACAGAATGATGAAATATTTTTATTTTCACATTTAGAATATTTTTCTTTCTTTACTGTCTTATTTAATATATTTCTTTCGAATTATATGATATTCTGTATAGAAAAATTATTTATGCATATATTTCTCCATTTTCATCTGTTTCACATTGGCATCTTTTTCCTTACTTTTTTAGAATCTTCGATAATAAATATTGTCTAAATGAGACACATACAGTTTATGATATTTTCTCTTTTTCTTCAAATGATATGCATAATTATACTCTAGAGATTACTGACACAAACAACATGTACATTACATTTCATTGATTATTGCGTTTTACGCATTCTAAATGAATCCGTTTTTATTAAGACTTTCTACGGCTTCCCTTTAAAGCAGATTTAGACGCAGTAAAAATACGAAACATAGTAAACATGATCTATCTTTGGCTTCTCAATCCAGTCGTGAATTATATGATTTTACCTATTTCATTTTCATTTTAATTTTTCATGGTATTGCTTTTTAAATGGAATTTCTTTGATCAATCATTCATTTTCCCCTGCTAGAAAATATTGAGTCTCTCTGGGTGATTCAATTAGCTATCGTTATTGTGTTTAATTTCGTTGAGTTTTTCTTTTTTTCATTTTCTTAATTTAATATTTTTTAGATTTTTTAAAATTTCCTTTTAAAATAAAATCTTTATTCATAATTTTTTTTAAATCCACATTACTTATATTTGTAACTATTAAATTTATTTATAAAAACTTAAAATTTAAAATAACATTATTGAACTTTTAGTCAACCATTATGACGACCTCAGAAGCCAAAGGGTGCAAGTGACAAAAAATTCAATTATTAGTAAATTGAGTTTAAAGGTATTTGAAGTTAACCGATTACACGCCGAATTAATATAGCAATGTAATTATAATTTTGTTTACCCTATATTACAGCTTCAAATGTTATAATTTATGCATACAAATTTACAAAATAATAATAATAAAAAGAGTTTCTGCAGTTTTTTGGGCTGTTTTTATTTGGGTGTTCGCATTTTGAAACATGATTATTGATTGACAGCTTATGCAAATGTAACAAATTATTTTCCGCTATATACTATTGTATATTGTTGTTGGGTATTTTCTCGAATTCCAAAAACATTTAGATTCCTAGTGGTCAAATGTAAGTAATATAGAAAAAACGACAAAAGCAAATAATATGTGCTTTCTGCAAATTTATGAATGTACATATTCCTTAATGCTTGTTATATATGCTTAAACATAAATATATTTTTCAAAAGTTCAAATAAACCTTACATTTTATAGGAAAAAATAAAGACATCGCTATTATGTTGGAAACTATATGTTTTGTATTACAAATAATCCAATGTTTCAATTTGGGAACATTGGCATTTAAATGGTTAAATTTGACATCAATAATAATTGACTGACTTCTTGTTTCATTGTAATCTTTGAACTCTTTTATCAATAACTATAAAAAAATCGAGTGCAATTTTTTTAAAGTTGTAATTCATCAATATTGATCATTAGTAGGCATAACTGGTTTATTTATAGAACGCAGTAGCACATAATTAAAAAAAAATAATTATTTTTCTTTGACTGAAAACAAAAAAGCATTTTTTTTTTTTTTTTTTTTTTTTTTTTTTTTTTTTGATGGTCTATACATTTTGTTCAATTTTGCCACTTATACCCCTTGGCATTAGAGGTCCTCAAATATAATATATTTATTAATTTAGTCTGTAGCATTTTTACTATCAAATTACATTTAAATACAAAATTCTGAACTGAAGTCTTAAGCTCAATTCTACTATACATTGATCGAAAATAAAATAAAGTTAATGGTATTTTTAAAAAATATATACAGATAAATCAAATAAAATCTAATGGAATAAAAAAACAATATTAAGAAAAATATAGAATTTATACGTCAATGAGTAAATGATAATACTATAATTTTAGATTGAAGCAATATAGATTTAATTATGAAAAGAAGATGGAATAAAGAATTTGAAATTCATTAAACCAAAATTATGTATTTTAAAAATTTCGTAAATCATACAATTTCGTGCGCCGTGGTTCAGCTTACCGAAAATCTTGTAACAGAAGTTTTCATAACAAGTTTGAATTAATGTGAGCAATATACAGTTTTTCATAACGTACATTATACTTTCGTTGCATGTTTTAAGTGCCAATATGATCGCTGAAGCTGACCAAGAATAGTCCAAACAATGGAATAACACTTATTTTGTCCGTGTCAGATGACTTCATTTTAGAGAAAAATGGAATATGACCAAAAATATGATCAACCTCTTAAATAAAATTCACCTTTATTACTTTTTACTGAACGCTTAAAAAAATTAATATAAATAAAGTTACAGAATGTTAAAAATAGAAGATAAATTAATTTAACCCCATTTAATTCCAAAATACAGCAATAAAATATTTAAAAACCTTAAGTGTGTATCTAGGGTACTCGCCAAAAAATCTATAATTTTAGATCAAAATCGGATTTTTTTAAACTATTTTCCCCATTATTAGAGCGATACATAGATTTCAAATATTTTTTTTTATAAAAATATAAGAAATCGTGCATTGAAGGGTTGAATATTGTTCTTGAATGAACTACTTTTAATAATCACTTAAATTCTTAGAGACCATAATTGCGTTTTCTTTTTCTATTCTATCAAGTGAGTTATTGTTATTTCTCCTTGAATAAAAACAATATTACCAAAAATGCTTTATTCATTTAATACTTTTATTATGTGAGTTTCAGCACAAAATCTTATGTCCTATTAAATGTTATGCCAGAAGAAATACTTCGAGTACATTTGTACAGTGGAAATAATTTCTCAGAATTATGGACACGACATAATCCAGCAGACATGGATATAATATAGTTCAACAAACATTTATTTCAGTTTTATAAATATAATCATGTCAAGAAACTATATAAAGCAAAACAAATGTTATCTTTTCTAATAAATGTTACGTTATAGAACAGCAAAGAATAAATATTATTCTGTTTAAAGAACCAGATAATTACGTAGTAAATTCAATCCTTTTATACTAAAGGGAGTATATTCTTTTAAACAATGCTTTTTTTAACGTTACTGGACATTTGCGACTATTTATAGGAGTTATTGTCAAACAAAGAGGAAATCGAGTTAATAAACCAACAAACAAAAATAATCTATTCATATCTTTTATCTAGAAAAGGAATGATTTCTAAAAAAAAAAAGAACTATTTACTCTTGTACTACGTTTGATAGAAACCTGGAGCGAGCTGCGCATGAACGAATGAAGCTAGTCCAAGTCGAAAATGGAGAAGTGCGTAACATTTCCTTATGAGTTTGTTTGCTAAACATCCCAGTTACGTCGCATTTTTTTAGCGAATACATTTTTGTTTGTGTCATTGAATTACATTTTTAAATATTATATTGTAATTCTCTTATATCAAAATAAGTACAAAAGATAATAAGTAATAAGTATAAAAGATATAAGTAATAAGTATAAAAAAAGATAATAAGTAATAAGTATAAAATAATAAGTATAAAAGATAATAAGTAAAAGATAATACAGTAAGAAATAGGATTTAAAGATATGATTACTAAACTAAATGCAATAAATTTTTCCTCACAATATAATGTAACTGAATCATTTTCGAATTTACGACTGTTTGGAGTGATTTAAAAAAATTGTCAAATTGGCGATTGCTTTAAATTATTTGTATACATTATTTACTTACATTGTTCTTTATAATATTTGCCACATTATTCATTGCATTATTTATTTATATTATTTGTTTATAATGAATCTGAATATTTATGTTGATAGAATTGGCGGATTTCTCACATAGCCGCCAAGTCAGATGCCAAGCAATCGTTAAGTCTGCGATTTATCCATAAATATAAATGTAAATATATATATATATATTAAAAGTATTAGTATTTATTAAAACCCGCAAAAATATAGGGAAAATATATATAATTTGGAAAGGTTTATTTAGAGAACTAGTTGAAAGTGCGCAATTTATTTATATCAAAATTAAATCGATTCAGTAAAATAAAATTTACTCATAATAGGGAATAGAAAACAATATTTAATATCGTTTCCATAAATACATAGAAGTAATCTCGGTCTCAGAGGTTATTCTCGCTACAGTGTAAATGAATTCGGTTTGGCATTCTGCCAACCAGAGATCTTACAAGTGTGCTTTATCAATAGTTAAAATCTTTTAGATAAGTGCATTAAATTGGTCATGCTTTAGGTTTTCAAAAGGTTTGTGTCTCTGTAGGAAAGGTGCGTTTCTCTAGGTTTGCTTTTAACTATACAGATGATATTTAGTATTGAGAAAAAAATATTACTGGAAAATCATTAATTGTTTATATGCAGTAAAACATCCGTAAAGTGACCATGTTCTGTTCCAATAAAAATTGGTTACTCCGAGAATTGGTCTCTTAATGGAGATTTTCTTTAAATCTAAATTTTAATTGTTGAAAAGAATTAACGCTATATTCCCTACTAAGAAAAAATAGAAAAACTAACAATTAAAACAAAAGTTAATTATACGAATTAATTATCACTGAGTTTAAAAAAAATTATACATTGACGTTTGTTTTGATTTTATGGTTTTATCTTTTATGACTTTTACTTCCAAGTCCTTTGGAAGTTAAATAAATAAATGCACTTTTTTTTTCTTTTGAAGGGAACAAATAATGACGATTTCCTTAATTTATCTATTTTTTAGAGTTGCCTGACAGAATAGTACAGCGACGTTTCTTAACCGTCATTCTTATTTTTTCATGAGAGTTAAATTCATTGTCTAAAAAGCAAGAAAAGGGTTTAAACACTTAAAAGTTACCGGAATATTTAAAATTAAAATCTAAACTTAGCTTTGAAGTTTGATTAATAATGAACTATTGGCTCCCGAATGCCCATGCAATACGGTTTACTATGTTACACTTGATATAAAGTTGCCTGGCAACTAGGAGATCCAATTCACAAATTACATTGTTCCATTGTTCCAAAATGCGCTTTCCGGAATTGTTTTTATAATAAATCTTTCTACAAGTGACCAGAAATAAACGGAATTTGTATCATTTTCTTCAAAGACATTGGTCGCACCACAGAGTAGTAACAGAGAATCAACTTTCATACACTATAATGACAACTTGTTTAACATGGGATTACGCATAGACAGTAGCGAGACGAGCGGATGACTCTGAATTTACGATCATAACATAAGAGAGGTTGCTAATTCGGCGAAACATCTCTTCCATGGCGACAAATGATAAAATAAAAAAAAATACAGCGACGGCTTGCTGCTTCTTGTTTAGAAATTTATGAAAGAATTATTTTAATATGAAATAACTTTGATGTATTCGTCTTGCAAACAATACATGTGTCTCTTCGTAACATAACGACCTAATAATTTAAACTTGAAAATTCAAGAATAATAACAGTAATAATTATGAATAAATATAAGCGCGGAAATCTAAGATCAAATAGCATAAGCACGTGTGCAAAGATAATCAAATCAGCATTCAGCAAGAAGCGCCAAACCAGAATAGGGTTACAGTTAAACAGAAATCACGAGAATAAAAATCGCCAACGCGATGGTTTAGTTTTTAAGTCATCCACTGAGGGCGTTCTTTTCAAGTCGAGTTGAGGCTCTGTTACGTACTCTGTGGGTCGCACATGGAGGAAGTTCAACTGGGGTGGTCTTTAAAGGGAATTTAAACTAGTACTGGACATATGGAAATAAATTTAGTTCAATGAAAGAATTAGCCACTGAAAGGTGGTCGCCTAATGGAGGTAGTTGCACACACAGGTTTCTCTATTGTATTTTGTGTCCTGAAATGTTATGCAAATACAGTCGACTCTCGTTAATTCGAATCGGATAATTCGAATCTTTGCTTAATTTGTACTAAACATGAAGTCCTGAAATTTTCAATGACAGAATAACTTTAAAAAAATCATTAATTTGAACTCATTTTCGCTTCACTTCGTTTAATTCGAACTAACGAGAATTCTGTTTTTCCATTTTTCTTTCTTACGGATTTCAGATCATTTAAATAACTTTCTCTGTTTGATTTTTATGAAAATTATTTCAAACGAGTATACATATAGTCCAATGCATTTGATATAATTTTCTTTGCAGTTCTTGCATATCCTTTTCTTCCCGTTTTTCTTTGAGTGCTCCGTCTGTCCATCAGTGATGCATTAAATTTTTCTTCCATTGTGCTTTTTTCTAATATTTAATTAGCTTATGTATTTATATATTCTAATTTAATATTAAGTCATATTCTAATGACAACAGACGAAATAAATTAAAAAAACACTATCACATTAATTTCTTTATAATAGTACCATATTAAGCATGTTTTCATTTAATTTTTTCCATAATTCGAACTTCAGATAATTCGATCATTTCTTGCGGTCCCGACGAGTTCGAATTAACGAGAGCCGACTGTACTATTAAATTTTATGTCACCAGGTATGGTGTTATGCGGTATTTATAAAATGAAACTAAATCAACAGATACTGCTGTAACATTCAACATATGTTACACTTATTAAGGTTTGATAAATATAAACTTTTCGTGGAAATTACATTCAGAACAGTCGATTATACGTTTATTTTTCAGAGTAAAAATGCAATGTAGGAAAGATATAAGTAAAATAAGAATGCGTATTTTTTATATTTTATTATAATTATTTTTATTATCCGTGTTATTAAAGTTTTTATTAATGTAAGAATTTGTCGAAAATAAGTTTAAGCATTTACTGAAGTGTTTGTATCGATCTGTGAATAATTGATTTTATGATTAATTTTCATGTATGTCAGGTTTGGTTTATATTTATTTATTGAGAATACCTATTTCAAAAGCTTCATAAAGGCTTTAAATATACCATGAAAGCATTTTTTTAATAATTTATGGGGGAAATATATCTTAACTTTCTTATTAAATTTATTTCAAGTAGTTTTTGAAACTAACGAGCTTTAAGGAGACAATCATAGCTCCCAACATTTACATTGTATTCATACCAATAAAAAGTGATATTATATCCTACCTTATTTAATTGACAAAATCAGCGATTAAATAAGCAAAAATTTTTCTTTTATGTTTTAGTGATATAAAGAAGTTAAAATTTGACAGCTATGCATTTAAAGATTTGCATTTTCACGTAAATCATTTATCTGTTTTAATAAATCATGTATCTAAAACATTTTGTTTTTCAAATAAAGTTCTTTAGAAAAAAATAGGTATTTACAGACACATTTATGTTGGTATTATTAGTAAATCAAACATAACATCACTGTAAAGTCAAAGCAAAATAATAGTTTTACAGTTTCACATAGTAACAAATGTAAAAGTTATCTAGTTAAAAATAAACACAAAACTGTACTAAAATGTGACTATTCGAAAATGTAAAACAACTCAACTTAATATATACACAAATATATTGTGTGCTAAAATATAGATATTGAGATTAAACTAATAATGCAGATGATTTTCAGAATTTTTATTAATATAACAAAAAATATTTAAGTAAGATATAAAAATAAAATACGTACAACAAAAAAATAGTAATAATAATTTTAACAACATGCAGATTTATAGGAAATTGCAAATATTTTGTGTAATATAATACAAATTAATTGAAGCATTAATTTTATTAAAAGAATTAAATTAATTGCAAAAATATTAAATTACCTTTTATTCATTAGGCTTTTCAATTTGTGTCTGAAGTATTCTCTTTGTTAAAGTCCTCTTCAGATTATCTCTTTTTTATCCTTTTCAATATTTTTTTCCACTCTATCGGTATAAAAAAAAAAAACTAAATCATTAACGATATAAAAGAAAATGCTTGGAAAAAAAACTCTATTCAATTCGTGATATCTAACCGTATGATTATTTGACCAATTTTATAGTTATTTTTTTAAAAAACATTTTCGTTCAAGCTTTTTTTCTTTCAATTTCTTTTTTTAATCTCCGATAAATAATAAAATCTTGCACTTCATTATAAGTATTTTCTATAAATAAATACGTGAAAAAAATAATCGCAGCTTTAACAACAAATATCACATTTTCATCGACTTTTCTTATCCTTTTTTTTATTTTAGCTTTTCGAGTATTTTTCAAAACTTTTTATGTATTTTCAATAGTTTAATAGTAATTCATCATTGTTTCTAATTTTTTTTTTTTTTTTTTTTTTTTTTTTTTTTTTTTTTTTTTTTACAAATTTTTATAATTTTGGTAAAGTTTCAGAAACGTTAATTCGTTTTACTTAAATTTATTTTAATATATTGACATTTTTATGGCGTTTTTAATTAAAGCAATTTAAAAACTGCTAAAACAGCATTTGGACTAAAATATTAAAAAGAGCTTTCTAGTTACTTGAGGTTGTTCCTTACCTCAAGTAAGGGTGGCAACACTTTATTTTCATACACTACAGAGTCATAGATGTGTTGTGTAGCGTATCCTACTAAGACAGACATCTAAGAAAAACTTATGCGTAATCTCTGTGCACTAAATACGGATTGCTTCTGATTGAATTAAAATCGAATAAGCCCACTCGAAGCAAGACTATACTTCGTATAAGTTTTAAATTAAACTGCTTTTTTTTCTTTTTTGACAGCTATCGAAGATGGTAAAGTAAAATTTCTGACGTACTCCTGTAAAAAATACTAAACATGAAAGGGCGACTATCTTAATAACAATCTATAAAGTTGAATTAAAATCAACAACAACAACAACAAAAATACAGACAGAGAAACATATCATTTATAGATGCTAATGAAATAGCAACGGGTGCACTATATATATATATATATATATATATATATATATATAGGGTGCATAGGGAAGCCCATTTAACCTTAAAATACTTGAGACACAGCTATGCAAGTAGGGTGATGGAATAATAAAGCGACTTCGTTCGAACTAATGCAAACGATAGAAATGCCCCTAGTGGCGAAATTTGGAAGATAGCCATTGCAAATCGAAAACGAAAAGAGACATGGAAAATTTCCAGTTATAAAGTTTAAGATCACTTCTTACTGAGACCGAAACAACATTTCGTTCACACCTACATATAAATGTCCGAAATCGATGCACTCCATTTTGTGTAAACGTTTGAAAAAAAATATACAATGTATGAAAAAATATACAATGTATGAAAAAATACGCACAATTTATTGCATAAGTAGGTATAAATATTGCATCAATACATTTCGATAACATCACATAAAAAAGAAATTTTAAAATAAAAACGCTGGCACGTTCAGATTAAAATTATCACTTGCCATCGAAAAGTGTATGCTATGAGTTATGCTATTTGTATCAAGCGAGCACTAACCTATTTTAAATTAAAATTTTAAATGCATTGGAAAATAAAGTTTTACAGACGTTTCAGTACAGTACAATATGGCAATTTGAAACTCATAACTGCATTTCCGAAAGATTAATATGCAGAGTAAAATCATCGCGCATCAATTTCGCACATTTTTGAATACACAGTAGACTATTTATTTTATCCGTATGAATCATGTCGTTTCGTACTAATTAACGATGCTCTAAAACTTTTTTACTGGAAATTTTGCTCTATTTCTTTTCGGTTTCGATTTGCAGTTGATATCTTCCATAATTCGCAACCAGGAACCACTTCTGTCCTTTATATTACGTCGGGCATAGTCGCCTTACTATACTGTTACCTAACTTGCATAGCTGTAATTCTCTCTGTTTGGAATTCTCACTTTTAGGTTAAAGGGTCTTTCGAATGCACCTTGTATATAATAATCAAAGTATCCGTGCATGAGTTTTGCGTAGACATACCACGGTTTAAAAAAATATTTTCTGTAAATGATTCGCCAAAAGGCTTTGAATGAATAAAGTAAACTTAAAAAATAACTGGTGAGAAGAATTAAGAATTCAGAGCACTTAAAGTGGCACGTCTATCGGTCACTTGTTTATAAGGTATTAAGTGAACTTCCGTGTGACAAATAACCAACATTTGGAACATTTTTGTAACTGGAACTATTTTCTAAATAGCTCTTGGCCGATAGTAAGAATGGATAACCGCTATAAAATTGTAAATTTATCTATTTTTATTAGATATTTTTAACTGTAGATGATTAAATGAATTTAGTAAGAAAATTTACGAAGACCTTAGTTCAAAGGAAAATATATTTCTTTAATTATTAACTGATTCTTTTATGAACCAAAGTTAATTTGTTAATAAAGTTCTGCAAATGAAAATCATCTTGAGATTACTAAAACGTTGAAAATCTCTTAATATGATTTGCATCAACTTAATTAATAAGTTCTGATTAAATTTAACTTTTGGGGAACTAATTTGAAAATAATTTACTTTTACTACACCAATGAACAATATGATAATATCTAGGTGCATTATAAAGCCAAAACATGTCTGTGGGTAACGCTGTCGGAATACTGACTGTTATAATTCGTAAAATAAATTTGCGGTTTTTACACTATTATTGAGATTTTAATTTCTAATTGTAGTTCAATTTATTTTTTTTTAATTCGATTAATACAAAAAATTAATTTAAAGCCGTATTGATTTGAAAGTTGTTTTTCAATTTACGGATTTGTTATGATTTTAAAATATTTTCCAAGCATTAAAAATTTAAAATATGTATGCTATGCAATTAAAAACGACAAACCGGTCTGGTTTGCTTTTAAAATAATGTAAATAATTCAGCATTAGTTTATTTCGAAGTAATATTTATAAGTAAATTGACAAACCAAATTAACATTTCTTAAATGCAAAAATAAATAAATAAAACTAGATTTTAACATGTTTCGTAAAGGAACCAGTTGCATAAATGCATAAATGATCAAAATAACAAATATTGCTATAAATAATAAAGGTTTTCTCAACTGACTGCTGAAATCCAGCTAATACGAAAGTACCAAAAATGCTTCTCGGCGTAAACAACGGACTATCAAAAAAATATACTAAATATAAACAAATTGTTTGAATGTAAACGGAATATTTATTATAATTTTACAGTTTTAGTTATTTATATCAAAACATATTGTTATTTGATTGTATTTTTTAAATTTAATTACTACAAAACGTTTCTTAAAAAAGAAAAACTCTCTTGAAATATAATCTTATAAAGACTTCTATATAAAGCATACGACCAACAAGCTAACCAACAAACACAACAAAAAAAATCTCGGCTAAGTTAAAACAGTCTCTTAAAAAATATTCATAATGATGTTTAAAACTCATATGATAATAAAATAAGACCACTTAAATCACATTTCATCCCAAAGGCAAGTAATCCAAAACTTATATTCCGTTGTTTTTTCAACGCACTTGTTAAAAATATATTAAAAGCGATGAAAAAGATTAAAGTAAAACAATTTTTCTCTGCAAAAACTATTATAGTTATAAAACAGAAGAAAATAGTACTTTAAATATACTTCAGAAATTCCTAAGAATCTTTCTTTTTATAATTATATGCATAAAAATGTTCACGTAAAAAACAGACATGTAAAAGAAATCTTTTATAAATAGCATTAAAAAGATACATTTAAGTAAACAAAATTTTGCTTTAAACGATGTGTATTTATGTAGTTACTAGAAAAAAACAAACAGTAGAACAAAACATAATACTAAATATTTTAAATTTAAAAAAGTATTGACTTCTAAGAAATATAGACTGCACCAAAAATAGCATAAAAGCTTTTTCCTGTAAAGCTGCAGCCAAAGTAACTTGTAGCCTTTTTTCTAAATTCCTATTTCGGCTTAAGGTTAATTCCAAGGATTTAAGCATGGTTTTGTAACGTGGCGATCCAATTTCACAATGTTGTATTGACGTCGATTTTGCAGTGTAAAACAATATATTTTTAGAATCTAGGAAATGTATTTATAAGAAAGAAGAATTTTAGAGACAAATATAAGAAACAAAATACTACATCATTTCAACAAATATCATCAAGAATAATTGTTAATAATTAAAATAATTAATTAATAATTAATTAATAATAAATAATTAAACCAGGTACCTTTATAAAGCTACTTGGAAAAAAAAGTAAACCATTACTGAATATTTTAAATTCAAAAAAGTATTGACTCTAAGAAATACAAACTACCAAAATAGCACAGAAGTTTTTTTTTTTCTGTAAAACTGCGAAGAAAGTAAAGTAACTTGAAAGTCTTTTTCTTAATTTCTATTTCGGCTTAAGGTTAATTCTAAGCATTTAAGCATGGTTTGTAACGTTGTGATCCAATTTCACAATGCTGCATTGACATCGATTTTGCAGTGTAAAATAATGTAGATTTAAAATCTAGGAAATGTATTTATAAGAAAGAAGAATTTTAGAGAAAAATACAAGAAACAAAGTATTACATCACTTAAATAACTAACAAACAAGAATAACTGCTAATAATTAAAATAATTAATTAATAAATAATAAATAATTAAACCGGGCATATTTATGAAGTTACTAGAAAAAACAGACAGTAAAGCAGAACGTAATATTTAGATAAAATAGAGAAAAAATATTCACTCTAAGAAATACAGACTGCCGAAAATAGCATAAAAGTTTTTTCCTATAAGGCTGTAGTCAAAGTAAAGTAACATGCAGCTATCTAATCTCGATCCCCCCCCCCCCCCAAAAAAAAAAAAAAAAACACTTATTTATTAAACTCCAAAAGGACTTAAAAATAAAAGTTACAAACGATAAAACCGTAAAACAAAGCAAATGCCAATATATTACTCTTTAAGCTCTACAATAATTAAATATAATTAACTTTTGTTTTCATAATTCAATTTTTACATTTTTTCTTATTTTGTAATAATTATTTTGTTATAAGTTGTTACGTTTTTTTCTACAATTAAAATCTAGATTTAAATATGACCTGCTTTAAGAGACCACCTCATGGAGCGGCAAATTTTTATGGGAAAAGAACGTGGCCACTTTAAAGGAATTTTACTGTATTCCTTACGAAACTTCTATTTCAGCTGCAATTCGAACATTGAATCTCGTTGCCTAAATTTTTCCTTATTCTAATCATGCAACCATCAAAGAATATAGCTTCTTTTCCTTTTTTTTTTTTTTTTTTTCTTTCAAAGCCCATATATACACATCCTCTGCATTGCGAAAAAAGGTAGCAAACAGTTCGGACATTGAACTGTTTTCACAGATAACGGTTACATGTCTACATTATGAAGCGTTTTCATTACTCAGGCAAATCATAAATTTTGGTTAAATAACAATTATTTTAAAAAACAGTTGAATGACGGGGCAATTTGCTGCAAGTTAGTCTACAGTATAATTATCAATTTTTATGTTTACAATTCATTTTTTTAAATAATACTCTTATATTACATAAAATGTAAAAGACCAAATAATTAAGAATGGGTTTAATTGAAAAAAAGCTTATTAATCAATAATTATGGTAGATACTATTGGTGAAAAAATTGGTTTCAATACGTAGTTTCATTCATAAATATTTTTTTTAATTCCGAGTTTTTAATACATACGTTAATGTATTAATCTATTTATTATTACTATTTTTATTATTATTATTATTGCTGTTTTACATTAATACATTAGCTTAACGCTAAATGACATTGAAGAAATAATAAATTATAAACATGCCAGTTTTAGACAACCCAGTCTAGTCTAATAATTTTCTGTAATAGTTAAATTTCTGGTTAAAATACAAAATTAAAAACACCGTATGAGTACTTACATTTCTTATAACTATTTAGAAAGTGCTCTATTTTCTTTAATAGTCAGCTTTCGTACAAAGGGCCTAACTAATGCAAAAGTATTTGGCGCAGTTGCTCTGATATCCCGTTTTAAGTACCCATGGAGTAATCATGTACTGGGAGTAATCATGATTTTATTATAAGGGTTCAAATTCTTAATACTGGCATATATATTTTAAAACTTTTAGAAAGGTAGTGTGGCCTTTATCTTTCCATCTGATACCTGTACCACCTCCACCCACTCAAAAATTGAGCTGCATAATTACAAAACTAATAAATAAAATTTTATCATGACTACTTAGTATACTATTCTTTTCACAAGGAATTCTCTATGCTTTTTCCCTTGTAACAAGGCAAGTTAAAACCCTTAATTATAAATAATTGGGGACAAGTTGAACATCTAGACATCTTATAACATACGTAGATATGCAAAGTAAAAGTTTGGAAACAAATATTTTTGTTAACTAAAATATCATTTTTTTCTACTATTATTCTAATGTTTTCTTAATGAACACCGTGACCATTCGTGACGATCTTTCTGTGATACCTTGTATACAGATGTGAATGGTAAATGGTGTGAAATTTATGCACACATACAATGTGTATGAAGTTTAGTACTAGGTATTTCTACATTAGTTGCAAACAATTTCTACGCATAGCAACATTTTGATATGTATTTGACTTAATTTATTATTTTTTTTAATTTTTAACTAATATTTTGTGTTTTTTAGCATTTTCCAACAAAGTTGAAAAGCTTTTCGCGAAATAAGGATTGGTATTGCATATGAAGTACGTATGCTTAATTGCTCATTTACGAGGACAGTCAAACGAATTCGATTACATTATGGTATATGGGGAAAATCGTTTCGAGAGTATTTTAGTGACATTACGCTATTCATCGTCTAAAATATATTTAAAAGATATCAATCAATGAATTACATTACGATTAAAAACAGATGTCAAAACAGAGCATTCATAGCAATTTTTATTAATTTACAAGGGCGCACAAAATAAATCGGTTTTAGTGCTGTCTTTGCGTAATAATTGCTGGAGGATACTTTTTAAAATTCGGTGTGCGCTTTTAAATTAAATTAGTTTTTTTTATATTACTCTTTATATATAAATTCTATACCGCATATATTGGGCAGCACACAAGTATTCGCATACCATTCTTAAGGGGGTAGGATACCTTTAAACCATAAAAATTTTCGAATTTTTTTTATTACATGTATTGATTGTGTAATCCTTTCTGAACAATACGCAAAAAACCGCATTAAAAAATTCCCATTAGTTTACTAATTATGGCAGTTTCAAAGTATCAATAATAGTAAGCGAAATGTGATAATTAAACTTTGCGTCGCATTTATTCAAAACGATGAATTTTGATACTGCGCGCAGTGTTACTAAAAACTATGCATGGCAATCAAAAGAAATTTTTACCATATATTCATTTCTGTATTATCTACAACTTAAAACCAGAAAAAGATAAAATTTTGGAATTTCTTTGTTTTTTTCTTTGAAAATATTTTTAAAATATTGAAAATTTTTAATTTTTTAAGTAATTTTTTTTAATTTAGACAGTATTTTTTAGAAATATTCTGATTTTAATATAAAGATGCATCTATTATGTATTTATTTTCATCAAAATTTCCTCTTTATATGCATATTTTGAAAATTTATCATGCGCGCAAGACGTGCTGTTTTTTTTCTCTCATTTTTATGTATATTTTTTAATTTATCATTTCAATATTTATTTATGAATTTATAAATAAATATATATTTTTTTATATAAATTTAAATATGAGCTTCACATTTAAATGAAGTTTGATTTTTATTTTTGAACTATTACACAAGTTTTGAAGCTTGAAATATAGCGGTATTTTTTGCTTTTTCCACGTGCTCAAAGGTATCCTACCCCCTTAATATTAGAGTAAATTGCTGAAGGGTAATTTTCAACTGAAATATATTTATATCTTAAATGAACTAAATTTTGTAATGCATTTAGTAAAAGATACAAATCTATGTATCATATACAGGGCTGCTAAAAAATTCGAATAATTTTCCAACTGTAGAGAGGGACAGTTAAAATTTTATTTTGAAAAGCATTACACATTTCCACATGGTAAAATGGTATATAATAGTTTAATCTTTTAAACAGTGCAGTTTTGTTACATTATTCTGAATGTGTTGGAAAGTGCTTTATAATCTATGCTTGTAGCATGATTTTTTTCTTTCTAATTTATCATTGTTCATGATCAGGTATTTGGATATTCTCTCAATCATTTTGAAACATTTAAAATCTACATTTTTTGAATACCGTTATCTTGATTAATAATGGAAGTTAACTTTAATTATTCAAGGAATTACAAGATTGAATATAAAGGTTTTTCTCTTTTTGCAAGAAAACGATTTAGTTACTTGCGGAATGAATCCCTTCTAATGAATCATAACGTTCGAAATGCTGAAGGCTGTTTTGTTTGCCTACTGACAAAATATTAATTAAGTAAGATTAACTTTCCCCTAGAATGTTTTAAGAACAGGATTGTTTTTTAAAGATACGGCGGAATGTATGGCTGAATTAAAAATGAAACTACAAATGTTTTTTATGCTTTTCAAATGTAACAACGATAAAACAAAACTATCCTTTAAAATATTGTCTTTGTAACAAATATATAAAAACACTCTTAAAAATTCGTATTTTTTAACCGAAATTTGCATCAAAAATCTTAGAAATTCTAATAAAGAAATCGTTTATAAATTAAACAGTTTTACTGTCTATTGCCTTAAAGTCATTTGTAAATGCACTTTCAATGTAAGTTTTTTGCAGTAAAAAGAGTAAAAACTGAAGTATTCATAAATTCAAATTATTGCTTTTACATTGAAAATTAAATAGATAAAAAATTACATCGAATATGTGTGATTTTCATGTTTGTTTGCTTCCAAAATATTAGTCACATTAACAGGATATATTTTTTTTATTCAACCCGAACTGTTTATTTAGGTTTGTGAAGGCTAGAAAAAATGAAATCAGTTCCGGAGTCGTACAGAAAACAAATTAGGCCCGATACTCCAAGATGAAGTATGGCCTGAGCCCGGCCCGGCCCGAATGCCGTTAATAAAAATCGGCCCGAACCCCCGTGCAGATCTCTAAGCGGTAACACAGACAATCACCTCATCGAGTTTACGGATGAAAATGTAGAATTAGTTAAATTATTATTCGAATATTGTAACACAATCGGTCTTCCAACTCAAATCTTGATGGAAAACACCTGAAAACTCGATTTTAGCGGTCGACTCATAGGTTTTCCTGCTCCCAATCTTCCATGTTTTCATACTTTTGGGTAGTGGAAAGCATAATGGTAAACCTACGAGTCAACTATTAAAATCGGATTTTTAGATGTTTTTCGCCATGATATGACTTGGCAGACCGATTGCTTTGTAATATGCAAATCGAAATTTAACTAATCCTATATTTTCATCCGTGAAACCGATGAAGGGATTGTCTATGCTTCCGGTCTAATAGTATCGGAAAAATTTATAGACAAAATAGAATATGTCTAAATAATTTGTAAAAAACATATACAATAAAATTTAAATTAAAAAGATAAAATAATATTTTTTTCAATGTAACATTTTGAAATAATGTTCAACGTATTCTATTAGGTATGTTTTATTCAGTGTCCTTTATCACTTTGCTATCCAAGTGATCCAAGGACACTGTGAAAAAAGTCTTTGTATATTCTAACACATTCCGAATATGTTTGCATTCCACTAGGAATCGAAGTGTAAATTTAATATAATCAAGATCGTTCTGTTTATTTATTTGAAACAAATGTATTTATATGTTAAAATGAAACCCATCGAATAAAAAGGGGAATATTTTAATATGGAAAAGAAAACAATTAATTAATTTGTGAAAAAAAAATCAATACATATATGCAAACATTTATTTGTAAAACTTCAGTGGTCAATGTGAATGCTTTATATATATTTTTTAAATATTTTATTAAGCTCTCCAATCTTAATCATCATTAAAGCTAAACTTGAAAAGTATCATAAAATTCTTATTTACCGGATTTATTACTTTTGAGATTAGACAGAATAGTGACTATCATTTACATTTATTTAAACAAATAATTTTTTATAAATCTAATTATTATTTTTAATGATGTATAATTTTTTTTTAAATGATTCAGTGCAACTTTTCGCAAAACTTTAAAAATTACTTGTGATTTACAGATTTATCTCCTGTTAATAAGAATATTTATTTTAGAAAGCATTAAATGCATGCCAGTAATTAATTTACAAATGGCAAAGAATTAAATTCGAATACATCGTGAAAAAATTATTAAAGAATCAAATATTTTTTGTTGCTAAATTTTGTCTGTATGTAGTACTTAATCAGATTGAGTGATTAAAAAGAAATATTCAAAATTAGAAAAAAAAAACCTTTTGTTAATTATAAAAAAAAATGGTATTCTACTATGAATTGATCAAATTTAATTAATTTCTACTCGTGTTTACGCTCTTTATTTATTGTCTGAATTTCGAGAATCAACATAATTAAGTCAAAGTATTAATTCCATCGAAATGAATGAAATTCTTTGATTAATTTAATTTGTCATGTTAAGTTCTTGATCTATTCAATAAAGCTTATATTTGTATTATAGCTAAATGTTTTAGATTTAAAAGTGCAATGAATAGGAACTTAAGCTAGGGAAGCTAGTAATTTCCACATATTTTACTTCAATTTCATTCTAAAATGTATTCTTAAGCAATTTTTGTGACATTAGTAAAATCTTTAAAAACCTTTTAGTGTATTTTATCAAACTAAAATGCACAAAATATCACTATTAAAAAAATCTTATAATTAAAGGAAAATTGAAAATATATTTTACAAATACTAGGAAATAGATAAATTGCGTTTTCCGCATGATCTCTGGTAGCATGATAAAACGAGTAGTCATCGATTTAATTTAAACGCAACAATGCTAAACTACTGTTTTTTATTCAAATGTTTCAAATTAATGCAAATTGAAACAACTTTATGTGAACTGAAACACCAAAACTCTATTTTTTGCTTTGGTATTTTAAAGTAACAAATCAGTCAGTATAAGATTATAGCAATAGATATCCAGAAATCAATGTATAATATGAAAAATCTATAGTCAGCTGGATATAACATTGAAATTGATTCTTTCGGACCTCATTTGATTTGATCAAGCCATATGCAAATGGCATATAATAATAATTATTATTATTAATATTAATATTTAAACTTTTATCAAAAAATTGCAAACAGATGAGGAAAATATACCAACCTTTTGTTGATATTCTCCACGATTCTATCTGTCTATTTGACATTGTCATTAAATATTGCCCCATTTTGTACAGCCTTTTGATTAGAAATTCTCATTCAGAATATGTAAATGACAACATAGCAATCACTAATTCGTGTTATCAATGGCCTTATAAACTATAAACCACACTTTGCTGCGTAATGTCTTAGAAATATATTAAAAATTCAGTAAATGTGATGTGGTAACTGCCCACTAGATATTAGATAATATCGAAATTGAGTTAACAAATAACACTCTCTTACCTAAATAAAGCTTTTGGAGTCTCTCCGCATGAAACATCTTCCTTGGATTCTCACAGTCTTTCTTTATCGTAAAACGATTTAACAAGTTTGATAAATTGTTATTCTCTAGATATCTACAGGCTTTATATTTTTAAACCCAGAAGATAAATTCATATATGGGTACTTTAAATTGAAAAAACACGTTTTTTATTCAAAATTTTGTTTGATAAATTAAATTAATTAAATGCAGTATAAGGTTCAGTATACAGGGTGTCCCTAAACTCATGGTACATACGCTAAAGGGTGACAGAACACATCAAGACGAGCAATAGTAAATAGGAAACCTAGGGTCCCAAACGTTTTGTTAAGGGGGTAGTCGCCATAAAAGTTTAGGGTCCGAAATTTCAAATATTCATATAAAACGTAAAACATTGTAGATTGATTCGCCGTTTTCACTAAAACTATTCTTTATGTCGAAATGTTCTTTAAAATGAATTATACAGATAAATTTCGTAAAATGCCGATAGAGAACGCTGTAGGCTTTGGAGTGACGAACAACTACTTTTTGCCGTTATTTTTTGCATCTCATTAAATGATTTCTTACGCTTATACTTAAACTTAAATTTCGAGCTCAAAATCTGAATAGTTGGGAATGGTTAAGTAGCACAAAATGAAATGTGTCCAGAGGGTTCAAATTTCAAATGATTATAAAAAAAATGAAAAATTGGCCAATTGATTTGCGTTTTTCACTAAAACTGTACTTTATGTCGGTATTTTATTAAAAATAAATTATAAAGATAAATTTCAAAAAATGCCAATAGAGGGCGCTTTAGACATTGGAGTAACGGACAACCTTTTTTGCCGTTATTTTTTGTATCTCATTAAATGTTTTCGTAAGCTTAGATTTAAACTTAAATTTTGAGCTCAAAATCTGAATAGCTGGGAGTGGTTAAGAAGCACAAACTGAACTTTCTTCAAAGGGTTCAAATTTCAAATGATTATAAAAAACTGAAAAATTGGTCGATTCGTTTGCAGTTTAAAGTAAAACTATTCTTTAAGTCAGTTCTTCTTAAAAATAAGTTTTAAAGATAAATTTCAAAAAATTTAATTCGGGGGCGCCTTAAACTTCAGAGTAACCAACAACTAATTTTAACCATTATTTAATTAAATGCTTGCAAAAGTTTATTAAATGTTTTCGAAACCTTAGGTTTAAACTTAAGTTTTGAACTCAAATTCTGAATCGTTGGGAGAAGTTAAGAAGTGCATACTGAAGTGTGTTCAGCAGTTGAAATTCAACCCTCCCCCTCCCCCTCGATCACAGTTCAATTTTGAGCTACTTAAACACTCCCAACGATTCAGAATTTGAGCTCAAAATTTAAGTCTAAGCATTTGAAAGCATTTAATGAGATAACAAAAAAATAACGGTTAAGAATACGTTATTCCAAAAGTCTAAGGCGTCCTTTATCGGCATTTTGTGAAATTTATCTTTAAATTTTTTTTCAAGAAAACACTGATTTAAAGTGTAGTTTTAGCGAAAACTACAAACGAATCGACCAATGTTTGCGTTTTTTGTAATCGTTTGAAATTTGAACCCTCTGAATACAATTCAGTTTTTGCAACTTAACTACTCCCAGCTATTCATATTTTGAATTCAAAATTTATGTTTAAGTCTTTGCTTACGAATATATTTAATCAGATGCAAAAAATAACGTCAAAAATAGTTGTTCGTTACTTCAAAGTCTAAAGCGCCCTCTATCGGCATTTTTTGAAATTTATCTTTATTATTTATTTTTAATAAAATGCCGACATTTAGAATAGTTTTAGTAAAAATAACAAATCAATCGACCAATTTTTCCATTTTTCATAATCATTTGAAATTTGAACCCTCTGAACAAGTTCAGTTTCTACTAATTAACCACTCCCAACTACTCAGATTTTGAGCTCAAAATTCAAATTTAAGTCTAAGCTTATGAAATCATTTAATGAGATGCAAAAATAACGGCAAAAAATCGTTGTTCGTTACACCAAAGTCTAAAGCGCCCTCTGTCTGCATTTTTCGAAATTTATCTTTATAATTTATTTTCAAGAAAATAACGACATAAAGAATAGTTTTAGTGAAAACCGTAAATCAATCGACCATTTTTTTCGTTTTTTATGTATATTTGAAATTTTGGACCTTAAACTTTAATGGCGGCTACCTCCTTTGGAAAACGTTTGCGACCCTTGGTTTCCTATTTACTATTACTCGTCTTGATGTGTTCTATCACTCCCTAGCGTATTTACCATGAGTTTAGGGACACCCTGTATATGCATATGTGACATACTAAACTTTAACTATACAAATTGGGGCTATATACATGATAGTTCCGACGATGAAGAGGTTACAGATAATCATAGCTACGTTATCCTGTTGATAATTTTAGGATGCTTGTGTGTTATTATGACGCCATAAGCAATGACCTCATAATTCATTTTAACTTTTCCCAAAACGCGGTTTCTATGGATATTTTTACATGTCATACAGAATAACATGACAGAAGTGAAGAAGAATGATTATAATTAATACTTTCTCGTACTATGAGAAAGATTATGTGAAAAATGTTGATTGGTTAATACATGAATAGCGAAGTTGTAATAAAAAAGTTAACTAGATATACATATAAAACACTATATAAGATTTACTTATTTATTTTAAAAAACTATGTTTGTCAAAACATTTTATCCGAAACTGAAAATATAACTATTCAGACAGTGCGCTAATGTCTACATAACATCATACTTAGGATATTACTCTAGAAAACTAAAAATTATCTTTCAGAGAATAACAAGATTTCGTCTATAGTATGCCAATATTTTCAAATTTTACACCTATAGACATCATGCGGATGCATTTTTACGCCATATATCGTTCGATTGAAAGCTAAGGGAAGACGAAAACAACGAAATTACTGAAGATCTCTAAAACACAAATGTGCTCGAGAACAAAATCCACAATATTTTCTAATGAAAATGAAAACGAATAATTCAATTTCAAATATAGATAACACAATTATACGATATCTGAAATCACTGCAGTACGTGTAAAGATGATTCCAGACGTATGGGTGCAAGCATAATAAACGCGAACTGCCATTTTTCAAAAAGTAGTATATTCGACAATTTGCATAAAGTAAATATATTTGCGAACTATTAATATGTATTTGGTTTAATAGAATTTTTATCCTAAGGTGTTATATTTATGTTACTACTAACGAATTCAATTTATTCATCATTTTGTAGAACTCTACTTTATACAATTTAAAAAAAAGGGGGGGCGGTGTTACGGAGATTGCACCGTTAATCGGGACGCCCGCAGTACGATTCACTATTTTTTAATGGAAAAATTTTCCATTTTTTCGTAGAATTTATGGGAATTTTCCATTAAAAAACAGTAAAATGTACTGGTGTCTCGATTATTAATACAATGTCTGTAAAATCGTCCGTCTTTTTTACAGTGTAGCAGCCACACTAGTGGCTGAGAGGTTACGATCTAATTAAAGAATGACGACAAATTTTGATCAAACAAGACCAGGGGTAGAAAATTTCGCGAAAAAAAAAGTTTCAAAAGTCAGAGCTAGGGGTATATGTGCGCTGTGTAAAAGAGGAAAAGTTAGAAAAAAATGCAGAATGAATACTGAATTCTACATTTTTTAAACTCTATTTTCTGTTACACATCGGCACATATTCTTCTAGCGGTAACATTTTGAAGTAAATTTTATTTTCGCAGAATCTTTCGTCTCCCGACTTGTTAATTTTTTTTACAAAATTGGTGTTATTCCCTTAATTAGATCGCACAGCAGATTTTTCACAGGGACCACTACTTTAAGATAAATGCGTCTAAAAAGGGATATATTTATATATTTCTTGAATTTTTACTCAGTGATACTGAAATTAGATCTTTAAGTTAGGTTGGTTGGTTGGTTGGTTGATTTTTTTCGTCCGATTATCTACGCTAATGGGATATAGGACCAGGGGGAGTGCCCTCCGTGGGGGTCTTTCTAAGGGAACCTAACCCGTATTTACGCAAGGTTCGAAGAAAACCACGGAAAACTCCGAACGGTTAGGCCGACAGCCGCGATTGGGTTCGAACCCAGCACCTGCCGTCTACCAGTTGAGAGGTACGAACCTCTCGGCCACTGGTGGGACCCTTTAAGTTAGGAATGCGAGTGTGAATTTAAAATATCTCCTTATTCAAAAAATAATATTTTAAAAAATCAAAAAAGAAAGAAAAAAAAACGTTTAACTGCTTCCAATGGTTTTTATTAAAAACCAAGAATTTACAATGTAAAAAATACAAGATAGAATAAGCTAATTACTTAAAAGAGAAATATTCATTTTAAATGCGAAAAATATTTTTAAAACACATGTCCCAAATTAAAGTTTAAATTTATTGTTAAAACAAATAAATATAAAAGCAAAAGCCTACATGTTACCCTGGTCCTTAACCGATATTTTCCTATAAATGTTTTAATAATTTGCTTTACTTGCATGTGGAAAACGGGGCCACATATTTTGCTAAAAACTGATACAATCAAATTGATATTTCTCCATCTTTATTTAATCTTCTGTCAAGAATTAAATAATTATATAACTATTAAAATGCTTTCGGTTTTATTGCCCTTAGCAAAAAATGGCATAGGCTTTTTTATGGAAACACATGGTTTTATATGGAAAATCATGAAAAAATTATGTCATTATATGTAAACATATTGTATTCATATGGTAAACATTCATCGCTCTATGGTATTGCAGAGCATTGTCTATGGTAAAGTTATAGGATAGTGATATATACCATACATTTTATGGTATCCAGAGAAATGTGTATGGTAAAGTTATAGGATAAAATTATTTAACAAAAATATATATTTGATGACATATTTCCTATAAAATTCTAACAGCGATTAAAGAAGTTTGTAATTACAAATATCAAAGTTACAAACTTCTGTAATTACAAACACAGTCTTAAAAAAAACTGCATTAAATTTTTCTTTATTTTTTTATGCTTATAATGACGTTTAAATCATGTTTTCTATTATAATTCGAAGAGACAACAGTCAGACAATAGTAGTATTTTTTAGTTTTGGTTTTTATATTCATTTATATTCATTTTATATGTAACAACAAAGTTTTTATTTTATTTTATTTAAACGTTAATAATTATTGAAAAGATTAAAAATCATTTTAAAATGTATGAAAATATTGAAAAATCTATTAATCTTTTTGGCAATAAAATTTAAAAGAAAAATACAAAATTTCCGTAAAAATTATCTAAATAAACTTTTCTACCAAAAATTGAACCGACTTCAAAAACTACTGCAAAGTGAAAAATAATTTTTTTACATAATAGTAAAAAGAAATTAAATTAAGAGCATAGTATTTACCATGCGTATTATTATATTTATGTACATTAATTTGATTTTTTGGAGTCGGTGCTAGCCAAGCCTTTATTCCTTTAGGAATTGAATTGGATATTTAATTTTAATTTTGAAATTGGCTTGGCTGGCACCGACTCCAAAAAATCAAATTAATGTACATAAATATAATAATACGCATGGTAAATACAATGGTCTTAATTTAATTTCTTTTTACTATTATGTAAAAAAATTATTTTTCACTTTGCAGTAGTTTTTAAAGTCGGTTCAATTTTTGGTAAAAAAGTTTAATTAATAATTTTTGACGTCAAATTCCTCATCTTTTGTAGGAATAGCGTTTCCTGAAAATCACCCGTGGCGATTATTTCAATAGTGCTACACTGTTAAAAATTTGACCCATTTGCTGCAGCGTCACTCCACAGCTATTATAGAATATCTCTTTTGTGACCAATGAGAATGCTCCATAACGCAGTAAAGTAATCATTTTCTATAAAAGCGGTGGAGTGACGATGCAGCAAAAGGGTCAATTTTTTTACAGTGTACTTTACTGTGTTATGGAACATTCTCATTGGTCATGAAAGAGATATTCTATAAAAGTTGTGGAGTGACGCTACAGCAAATGGATCAAATTTTTAACTGTGTAGCACTATCAAAATAATCGGCACGGGTGATTTTCAGGAAACGCTATTATTGCAAAAGACGAGGAATTTGATGTCATAAATTCTTCCCAATTAGTTTCGATAAGGGAAAATCCCGTTGGAAAAGCCGAAATATGTATCGATTTAATATCCTCAATTACACCGTGATAAACGAGGATTCGAAATAAACATCAAGTACAAAAGTTACGTATTTTTGTCCGTAGAATCCGAATCTGCAATAAAAAATGGGGGTTATAATTTAAGATTTCAAAGTTGGACCCCCTCTGACCCCCAGGGGGTCGGTTACGAAGGTCAAATTTGGTATCACTGAGTAGCTTATTTAAAAATATTTAACACGTATATTTACGTTTTTCAATCTCATATGTATTTTTCGAGTTATGCGACCGTTTCCAGACTTTTCGGACACCCTGTATATATTACTTTAAAATAAAAAAAAATGCTCGTAAGTAAGGAATTAATATAATACATTAATATAATCATTAAAAATATATTACATACTAAGTTATCAAATGATTTCTTATTCTTATTAAATATTATTTCTTATCAACTTTCTATTTTTTTAAATTAATTTTAATAAACATAAAATAGTTTTTCCTATAATTAATTGGATTTTATAACTAAATAATATTTGCTAAGATATTTACTCCATTCATTAAACTAATAAATTAACTTATAAATACATGTCTATAAAACAATTTATAAAAAACCCTTTAAAACTACCTTTTTTTGTCAACCATTAACTTAGAACGACAAATAATGATGATTTACCGAAACGCGCTATTCATATAATGTTTTATAAGCACAGCTCATCACTCCCACATGGCCGAATGGTTAGGACGCTCATCTCCCATCTCTACCGTCAGTGGATCAAATCCCACTGCTTCCCAAGGTCGAAGTACATTAGTAAGCTTAGTTCCCCGTATTCCTAAAAGATTGCGCCACCAAAGTTGATATCGTTATTATTTTTTAATATATAGTACCATAAAGAATTGCCATACACTTAACGTTTATATGGTTTTCCATAGAATCACTTTTACCATAGTCAAAAATCCATATCATTGCACTTACGGGTTTTTTCTTTATGATAAGTCTATGCCTTTTTTTGCTAAGGGTGGCTTTAGATGAAACCACTCAAACCACTCATCTGGTACTTTGAAATGCTACAAGTTTCACAGGAGCGAGGAAAAGCAACTCTAAACACCGCATCATTCAATAAAACAATCAATAATAATATTTTTGAAAGTTCAAAAAATATTTTTTTGCGAAAAAAATACCTCGTTATTAGTTGTTAAGAAACATTTTAAAATATTTATAGTTTTCATTCCGAAAATTTTAAAATTATCGAAATTAAATACAAATTAATTATATTAATTTCTCCTTTTAAATTTACAAATGTTTCTCAAAGCAACTTATTTTTAAACTGTGGCTGTCGCACTAACAGGTACAATAAAACGTTACAATTATTTACTGTGGCTTTGTCTCGAAAATATTTCGCGGCCAAGTCATTAGAAATTGTGTCCAAAATTTATTTTAGTGGTAAATAGGATTTAAATTTGTTTTTTTTTTTTAAGTTACTAACATTTATGTATGAAATAAAGGAGCTATTTTTCATTCTCTGTGTTTCGCAAAGTGTGCATAAATATTCAGATATTTAGTTTTCACAGTTATTTCAATGATACATTAATTAGGTAACAGCAGTTGTTAGTAGTTATATATAGACTTAGTATAGTAGTTATATACAGATTAAGCAGTAGATGATTTTAGCAGATTTTTAACTGATCACACCTATGAGTAATGAAATCATCATTTCTGATTTATACTACGTGTCTATTTCGAGAGGGGACACCCACTAAACGTTTTCGGTGGTTGTGTGTTTTCAATATTTTGCAGGAAGTCGAGATTTTAAATACAAAAACGTACGGTGTTCCACCAGATTCCACAAAAAGTTTATATTATCGTCGAAATTAAATCCCTTATTTTCCTGTGTGGCGACAGGTGTATGTCAACTCATATCTGGGACCTCAGGCGTCACCGTCGAAACCATCATAATATCGTTTCCTTCTATATGACACTTGTTCCATATACCTTCATAAGTTAATTATGGCATTAGGCATAAATTTTCAAGCTCTCATTTATACCACAAAACAAATCTCGCACCGTTGTTTCTCCATGATTTCAAAACATGCAAATGCCTTATACCTCCCAATATTGCATTGTTCAACTTTTTGCTGTCATTCTGCTAATGTAATGTAAGCATGCTTGGATTCTGCTAATACGATTTTCACATCCCAGGTTGTACGTAATAATATGACCGAGAGTGATTATTTCAAATTTAACTTCTCGTTTTCTCATTCGTTTACAGTTTATTAAAAAAAGAGAGAAATGAAACTTTTTTTAACTTTCATTTTTTATCATCTTTTAATATATAGGATTTCAACTCTCAACGGTGACCAATGGAATTCTTATACCGTTAGTCAGTGTCATATAGTTCCAGTTACAAAAATGTCTTAAATGAGATAAAAAGAGATATTTTTAAAAATGATTTGTGCCAATAAAAATATTTATAAAAAAGTTATGAAATTTAAAATGATATATGGTTTCCGGCCCTATAAATTATATTTAATAAAAGTTTCCTGTTACACTAACAAGTAACACAAACAAACCGTTCCATTCATAAAACACTAAAATTGACCGAGTTATGATACTTTTAAAGTGCGTGACTTACACCACCTTTCAGCATGTCAATACATATGAGTTCGGCCTGCTTTGAGAGATCATATGCCAAGTACTTAAAGTGTTCGAAGAACTTCTTACACGTGTATCTGAGATTAAAAAAATCGTTCAAGTTTTACGATTAAGTTAAATTTTATTAAATTTTAGATGGGCAAAAAATATTTGTATTTTAACATACGTTTCATTTTGTAAGGATTTGGGACTGTTTCTTATAATGATTTCTTTCAGCAAAATAATATGTTATTTTTACAAATTTTCATTTAATTTCAGTGATTGCATGTGTGTTGTTGCAGTTCAAAATTTGTACTTGAACTTTAAAGTCACTTTCAAATATCCAATCAAAATTAAATTTTACATAGTTACGTAAATCTGATTTTTAGCCATCATGTGCGGATTTTTCGAAAATGATAAATTTTTAAAGTTATAAAATAACAAAAATCGTATATTATAAAATAAAGGAGATGACTGTATTTTTGAACTTTTAATAATTGATTTTTCTGTGCTTTTTACCACAAAATTTGAAAATGATCTTCACTGATAACCATCACGTTAGACTTTTTTTTTTCAAATCGTTAATGTTAAAATGTAGCGAAAATCTGATACTTAAATCAGATACAAAATTTTTTATTTTATTTAAAGTTACTGGATTCAATAATTTATAAAGTTTTTTGGCTTATACTGGGATTCTCACAGCTAAACAGTTGTGAGATCCATTGAGGTAGATAAATAGCTATAATATTAATTTTGAACTTTTTAACTTTAAAATTTACAATTTGCGTGGAATCTTTAAGCGATGGTTAAAAATGAAGTTCATTTTCAAATTCAGCTGTAAAAATATGCATGAAATTCAATTATCAGTAGTTAAAACCGCAACAAGCACATATATTTTATTGTATCAAATTTTAGTTTTTTTTCTATTTACAGAAAAAATATGGTGAAAAATGAAGTCAATTGATGGTATAACAAAATAATGGCCAATTTTGCATTCAGAGGTACAGAATTCATTAATTATCAAAAGCTAAAAAAATGTTACGTAACCCATTTTTTGTAAGCTAGTGTAATCTGTAAAGAATTTAGGTTGCTAACTTTCATCATTTTATTTGACAAAAATTCTGCTTTTTTATCTTACATATATTGCATTAAAATTTTAAGATTATGAAGCATTTCAAATTTATATTTCAATTTTAATTTTAATTTTAATTTCAATTTTTTGAAATATTTTTGACAAAATTATATTACTAACTTTGTGAAGGACCCGAATGCATAAAAAAATATACTCCAACTTTGAACAGCTATAAGTCGGTCAATTTTGATGGTAAACTAACCAGGTTTTTTTTGCCTTACTTGTCAGTGTAAAAAAAAAAATTGCTAAACATAACTTGTAGGATCGGGGAACCATACAAAAATTTAATTACCCTAAGCTTATTAAGAAATGTTTTTATTGACCCAAATGTCTTTTAAAATGTTCCTTCACATCATTAAAAACATTTTTGTAATTGAAACTATATAACTAACGGTTAAGAATACGATAGCCCTCATTGAGAATGAGCAGTCTGTATAACTTTAAAGTTTTGTCACGGCCATTGAAATAAGAATTAAAAGATAACTAAAACTAAATTTATCGTTTCAACAAAATGTATTTTAAGAATGTTAAAAGTAGACATATTAACTTAATGCAAATATAAGAAACAAAATCATCTTCGGTATTTTATGGAAAATTTTAAGTTTTAGTTACATTAATAAATGAAAAAGCTTTAAAAATTTGTATACGATTACTTATTTAAAGTGTCTGCGACTTCCTGTATAAAAGATTGTCATATTTAAAAAAAATGAATATTTCTTTCAAAATAGAAAGTTTTTCTCTAAAGAATAAAGTTTTGCGATTGCAATTTCAAAGCAATACCTCCCTTCAAGCAGAATGAAAAATGAAAAACAGGATAGCGAAAAATTTACTTTCGTGTAGCTTAGTTTATTTTACTTTTCATATGAATGCGCTTTCAAAAAATATGACGGCTGAAATTTGTTTAAAGTTGGTAATGAATTATTTCATACATTTAGTTGGGAGGCTAAATGTAATTCCCAGATGTCTATAAAAGGTTTACTTTCTGCTTAAAATTTAAATTGTATTGTATTAAACATAGTATTAAATGAAAAAATGTAATGGTGAATATTAATCATCACAAGAAAGGTTGAGATTCAGTTGGTTAAAACATTTTTTCAAAGCATGCTCGCATATTATTTGTATTAATAGCATATTTCTTAGTAAATGTCCATTTGTTACTATGCTCCTTTTGAGAAATACTTAATAAATGTTTCTAGAAAAATCAATTTTTTCAAAAAATGTTTCACATATAGAAATTCAAAGCATATTATATATATTATTATTATTATATATATAATAAAAGAGAAAACAGACCAAATCAAAGTGGATTTTCTTTTAATTCAGTTACAACTCTTTATCCCTTTAAGACCCAGCTCGTACGATCGTGCGGGTTAGACATACATTTAAATTTTTGCTTCTGAAACAGTCGTATGTAATATAAACCCAAATTGAACGATTGTTTCGGTTAGCAGAAAGAGTAAAGTATCTTTTTTTATCAACAGATTGCGGTAGTGGTCCATGTTTTACTTTCAGGTGGCATGTCTAGCTTTGTTTACAAATACAACGGATATAGCGCATCATTTTATCTGTCGTAAAAAGGTAATTATCAATATATTTTTAATTGCTTAGATAAATATTTTTGCATTAATGTCTAAATAAGTATAATATAATAAAAACATTAATTATAGACTATTTATTTTGCTCTTAGGACTCAAGATTTCGCCACCCGCACGATCGTGCAACTTAGGCGTTACGTTAGTCAGTGCTACAGTAAAGGTAAGTGTTTTTCAATGTTCATTTTGATTTCTGTTTCGAAATCAAAATAATATTTGTCAAATTTTTGATTTCGAAATTTTTGATTTTCGAATTTTATCAAAATAATATTTGTAATATTTTGTCAAAATAAAACGAAGTATGCTGTTACATAATTAATACCGTATTATTTTCTTGGGTGTTGTCATAGATAACCCCCCTTTTTTTAAATAATTTTTACTTTTTTTCTTTTTAATTAATAAAATTTTCAAATACTTTTTCTAATTTTTTATGCAGTACTTTGTTAACTTTTAATAAAGCAAAATAAAATATTTTTTTCAGATGTCTAAACGGAAAAGAATTCTCACTCAAGAAGAAATTTTTTAATTGATGAATAAATCAGATTCTGAGTTTAGTGATCTCTCGCTCGGATGATGACGATGTTGCGGACAAAACATTTGAAGCAGCTTTATTAGAAGGACAGTCAAGTTCAGATGAGCTCGATGAAGAAAAAATGACAATTTTGGATCATTCTTCCTCTTCAAAGTCTCCTGAATTCATCTTCCAAAGTTCTGCCTCCAAGGCGTTTTCGGAAAATACTAAAAGAATGAAAAAAGATAAAAAGGAATACAAGTGGACTGTTAAAAAGTTCATTTCTATACCTCATCCTGGAACTTTAGATTTCACGCAACTGCAAGTATGTTTTTCATTTCTTAAATTGTAACAAAAAAAAGTTATAGACTTATAGAAGAAATTAAATCGATATGATAAATAAAAACTTAAAAAAAAAAAAAAAAAAAAAAAAAAAAACATTTTTAAATTAAATAAAATATTTTTTAAGTCGATAAGTACTTCTCCAATATTATTTTTTTCCTTCTTTTTTAGGCTTTAGAGCGAACCATTTCCCATGTGTTGATGACATTTCAAGTCTTCGCAAGTGCAGGTTTGAAAACTGCGAAAAAAGTTCAAAAACACGTTGTGAAAAATGCAACGTTTATTTGTGTATGTCAAAAAAAAAAAAAAAAATGTTTTAAAGATTTTTACTATAAAAAAGTAACGAATCCATAAAATAAAAAATAATACATCAATAATTACCATATTTGTAAATTTTTTTTGGTTCAGTTTCTCTCTTCTATCCATTTAGAGCCAGAAAATGTATAAATTTTAACATGTAATAAGTAATGATTTCAGAGGAAAAGCCCAACCCGCACAATCGTGCAGGTGCTGCTTTCACAGAAAAAGCCCAACCCGCACGTTCGTGCGGGTACTCTTCACGCTCTAGGGGGGCGAGAAAATTTTTTTAATTATTTTTTTAGGTGTCATTAGGGTTAGCATAGAGTTAATAACCAGAGGAATATAATATTTAATGATGAAAATGTTTCGGGTCTTAAAGGGTTATAAAAACAATTGCAATTAAAAAAATGCAATACACTTAAGTTTCTGCAAGCGAAATATCTGACAAGCTTACCATGCTATACTTTTAAGACACAAGTGTTTTGTTTACTCATGATGTTCCAAATACAGGGTAATTAAGTATCTTTATTTAAGTATCTTATTTGGAACTGTCTATAGCTTGAATTAATAACCCAAATGAAATAAAATTTGGTGAACTTACTATTCGCTTAGGGGAAAGAAGAATAGAACAATAAAAAGTAGTTCCAAATGTCGTCGATACATTACACCGCGTTAAAACATATAACCAGATGGTGTACCTAATTTACTAGAATATATTACAGTGAATGTGGTCACGATTTCGCGAAGCGGTGCCAATCAAGTTCAGGATTCGCATGGCCATTGTTGTGCAGGGCACTATCCAGGCAGTGCACTACGTGCTCATCTGTGGAATGTAACTCGTAAGGACATGTTATGATGGGCTATCGTTTAAGTCTTTAAAGTTAGTGGCATCTCTAAGGTATAGATTATATGTAACTCCAAAGCCAAGAAAATCATAACGTCAGATAAGGAATCAAGAAGGCCACGCCATATGGAAATAGCGACTTATTATTATTTCTGGAATGTTTTCGTCAGAATAGTTGTACAGCATTACTGGCAGAAATGATATCTTCTTCATTTTACTCATGATTGCAACAGTATTTGTCTCGCCAAACTCTTTAGCGCCGTCTGCAGGTAGTTATTACAGCTATTTTTTCTATTCTTCTATTTTTCTTCCCCCTTCAAGAATACTAAGTTCATTGATTTTTGTTTCATTCTGATTTCTGTTTCATTTTATCTTTAAACCTATAGGCAGCTCTAAATGGAAATACTTTTATTATAATCACCCAGGTAATAGTTACTTTATAAAAGTAATAAACTAGCAATTAAATTTCACATTTATTTACACAACGTGTCTAAAAAATAACAGACTAACAGTTTTCGATGGAATCAGCTGTTGTGTGTTTACGATTATTTCGCAAGATCGATTATTTCGATCTTTCAAATAAATAAGAATATTGTTTTATTGAATTACATTGAAAGTTTATATTATCATCTAAATTCGATTTCTTCTGTATAACGACAGATACATTTTAACTCGACGTCGATACTGCTAGGCGTTACCGTCGAGACTATCACGATGTCAATTGTTTTGACATGACACTTGTTTCGCCTGCTTCCATCAGTCAATTTTAGAAATCAAGACCCATTTATACCACAAATAAAATACCACTTCGTTGTTTGTCCATTATTAACATGTATGCTCCCTATACCTTCCGGCCTCGCAATTCTCTGCTCATGTTATCTTTTCGCTCTTATACAACTAATACGATTTGCACACCCTGGCCCATACGTAATGAAATGAAAAAAAAGAGGAATGTTTCATAGAATTGACTAATTTTCTACTATCCCATTTCTTTAGGGTTTAATTAAAAAAAGGCAAATGAAGCTTTTTTTAAACTTCAGTTTGTTATCATTGTTCAATATGTACATTTAAAGTTTTCCCAGGGCATTAAATGGTTGAATACATAGGGACTAGCGATCGGTATACGTGCCACTTGCATATAAGATACGCAAAATTCATTCCTTGATTATACCCACTAGTTAGTCTCTATTGTGAAATTGTTTTTTATTTCATCACAGCATGTTCGCGTTTTTATTAAAGAAAATTTACTGTTTTAAAAACACGTGGTGAAAGGTTAAAAATTAAGTAAAATGCTCTCGTCGTGAAGTGGTTAAAATAGCAATTAAAAAATAACTAAAACTTAAAAATATGATACAATTGCTTTTTAGAAATTAACCATTTCAACAAAATGTATTTTAAGAACATTCACAGCAGACATACTAACTTAATGTAGATATAATTCAATAGCAAAAGTTGTACTGTACATTCAGTAATATTATTCAAAGATAGTATGATTTCTACATATATGCATCAGAATATTTAAAAGTGAAAATTATATATTTAAAAGAAAAAATGTTTATAACCGGGATTTTTTCGTAAATTTTAGATTTTAGTTCCTAATATTAACGAATTTTTTTTTAAAACTTTTCATAGGATTATTTATTCAATGTCATTCCATCTTGCTGTATAAAAGATCGTCAAATTTAAAAATAATAAATGACTATTTCTTTCAAAAAAGAAAATTTATTTCTAAGGATGGGAGTTTTGTGAATACGATTTCAAAGCAATATCTCTTTTCAAGCAGAACGGAAAATGAAACACAGGCTAGCGACAAATATACTCTCATTCATCTAAGTTTATTTTTTATGTAAACGTACTTTCAAAAAAATATGAAGAATGAAATTTGTTTAAAGTTGGTAATGAATTATTTTATGTGTTTTTGAGAGGCTAAATGCAATTGCCAGGTGTCTATAAAAGGTTTACTTTATGCTTAAAATTTAAATTATATCATATTTAGCTTAGAGCGAAAAAAATAAATGTAATGGCAAATATTAATCATCAATAATAAAAAAAAAAAATAAATAAAAACGATATAGGTGCAGCGTCAAGTGAGTAAAATATTAATTCTCACGTCATGCTTATTTTCAATTAATAGCATATTCCTCAGTAACAGTCCACTTGTAACTATACTTTGTTCAAAAACTATTAAAGAGATAATAAACAAATTCATTGAGGATTTTTTACGACATTCATTTTCTACTGTATATTATAACTTTCGCAAATAAATTCTAAAGGATTGCTTCTTCATTGCACCATTTTCCACATCTGGCACATACAGTGGCGGTCAAAAGTTTCCGGCCACCAAAAAATTTTCAGTTAATTTGTAACTATACCCATATGAAGAGGAATCTCAAAGTGATAGTTATACATTTTATTGACATAATAGTTAGGAACTTACTTGTAGAATAACATGTAAATATCAATAAATTTAATTGACGAAGTTAAGTACAAAGGAAAACGCATGTTCTCAAAAGTTTCCGGCCACCTTCGCAAGTTTTTTAAAAAATGTGCTGTAATAGAAAACTACAGCGATCAACAACATTTATAATTATAATTTTATAGTATTAGTATTTTATTACCTTTAGAAATAAGTTTTACTGCGCAGTAACGTGACATTCATACAATCAACGGTTAAAGATCGTCTATGGTACGTTTTTTCTACATTTCTCGCAATTCTTTGGAATTTTCTGCTGAGTTGCAATATTTATAGTTTGGCAGACGTTTGCTAACTTCTTTCCAAAGATTTTCTATTGGATTCATGTTAGGCGTTTTGGCTGGCCATTTCAAAAACGATTTTTTTTGTGTGAAAACCATTGCTTGCCAAGGCTTGCATATATTCATTATGTCGTTATCATGCTAAAACAAATAGTTGCGACCAAAATTTTCCTCTGATAAGGTAGAAAATGATAATGCAAGATATCCTTATTCATTGCATCATTCATCTTGCCGTGGATTTTAAATAACGGACAAACAATTTTTGAAGAAAATACTCCCCACATTATAACGTATCCTCCACCATGCTTCACTGTAGAAATAACATATGTTGAATCGCATTTTTTGTTTTAGGCCATCGGACGTAGTGTCTGCCATCACTCCCAAAAAAGTTTCAAATTTTATTGATGGAAAAGGAGTACTTTTGTCGAGTTTTCACTATACAAGACTTTGTGCGTTTTGGAAAATGCCAGTCGGTACGTTTATATTTTTTTACATACGAAAAATTTTTGAACACTGACACTTCCACAAAGTTCTGTATCACGTCAGCATCTTGACACGGTACGCTGGCTTATTTCTACAATATTTTTATTTTGTAAATAGCCGTATATTGCAACGGAATTTTTATGCGGGTCATCAGATGTTTTTATCCTGATAATTCTGTCAACGAGAGTAGTAATTTTTTGAAGTATTCCGGACCTCACAAAGTCCTAAAGGCCACGGCAATCTTTATATAATTTTTAAACATCGTTTACAGTCGATTTTAGCGATCGATAACTGTACCGCAATACCTCGATAAGTTTAGCCCTTTAGTGACAAATTAACCACTCATTTATAGACAAAATTTTTTGAAAATTTCAATTTTGAATTTAAACTATGCTATTCACGTTGATTTATTCACAAACAAGCCCAAAAAACATTTTACCAATAGAAAAAAAACTAAGGAATGAGGAGTGGCCGGAAACTTTTGCGCACGTGAACTTTGAATTCTACCTCTTTGCATGAAGCGTCCACAGTATCCAGTCAAAATGATGACGTGATCAGAGGTCATACCCATATTCCTAACTTTTGAAACAATTGTGCTTCTTCTTTGCTGAAACCTTCTGGTAAATAAATCAAAGAAGCTAACTGGTCGGAAACTTTTGACCGTCACTGTATATCTAAAAGCCCAATAATTATCATTATGTCATGAATTTTGCCAGTAAGACTACTGTAACTGATCAAGAGCAGTTCAAACATAATAATGTTTATCCATGTTAGATGGATAGATGACTTCAGTAGACAAAAAATTAGAATTTGTTCTTCGGGAAAATAAGGTCAATCTAATACGGCAAAAGATACTTTTATTGTTTTTATTGAATACTTAAAAATATGACTATAAATAAAGTTGTAGAGTAAAATCAGGAAAATCAGGTAAAATTAATTAATTTAAGCCAATTTAATGGCATAAAATAGCAATGCAAATATTTAAAAACCCGAATAATGTGTGAAAGGTACGTAAAAAATCAAATTTTAGCTAAAAGTTTCATTTTATTTATTTATTTTATTTTTTATTAATTTTCCTATTACTGAATCAATATATATATATATTAAATATTTTTTTCATAAAAACAGAAAAAAATCCTGCAATGAAGGGTTAAACTTTCAGCAGATGAATTTTCTTGCATTGTCTGCGAAATTTGTCCAACTAGCATGCATATGCACACGCCGTACATTTAAGGACACAAGTGTTCCGTTTATTTATTCCTGTTCCAAATGGTAGTTATTACTTTCTTCTATCTTTACAAGAAAAATATATTGGATTCGTGAAAATTTTCGATATCCGGTATTAGTCGATTTTACATGTCTTAGGGGTCAGAGAACCCCAAAAACTTGTTTTTACAAGATGTCTGTCTATGAATCTAGTCTGTCAGTCAGTCAATATATCTGTTTGTATGTGACAAAAAATTTGTGGGCGCTGTATCTCAAGAACTAATGCACGGAATGGCACAAAACTTTAGATTCTGGTAGACCTTGATATAAACTAGATCTGATTAGGTTTTGGTGTTCACAATTTCCGCAATAGACATATCTTCAAAACAAGTACATGGGTTTTCATAAAACTTCATATTTAATTAGTAATTGATATAACATGGTGTTGATTACGTTTTGGGGCAAATCGCAAAACAGGTGGCGCTGTCATGGTGCATTATTTGTGGTTATAAAAAAAAACCTTGAAGCAATAAATAAACAGTTATAAATAATAAATAAAATAATAACTATAAATATCAAAATAAATTGCAAATATAGTCTGTCTCAATAGTTTAAGCACAAACATAAAATGTCGATTTTCAAAGAATTATAAAAAGTTAGAATTAATAAAAAATTTTATTTGCAGATTTCGCAACATTATTTAAATAAATAGTATCAAAAATAGAAAAAAATAAGTTATATAATTGTAAAAAATATAATTAAAAAATGCTAAAAAAAACTGTCTCAAAAGTTTATGCACAATGTCAAAAACAACCAGATTTATAATTTTTACAGAACTTTTACTTACAAATTATTTTTCTGTGACTTCGGATTAGTTCAAATAAATTTACGACAATTGAAATCATTAGTTTCTGTAAGTTTTCTGGTGGCAAAGAGTACTATGCTTTCTCAATGGCCTCTTCGAATTCTTCAATGCAGTCATACTGCTACTCATTGCCGAAAACCTGGCGGATTAAAATAGCCCAGACATTCTCAATCAAGTTTAAGTCTGTACTTAAAGCTGGCCACTCAAGAACTTTATTATTTTTCTGAGAAAACAAAAGTTTTGCAGAATGTGATACGTAGATTGTGGTATTTTCTTATTAACAGGTAAATTCAGGACCTCCCAAAATGTCACCGAATGGAAGTAAATCTTGGTTAAGCGTTTCTTGATAGTTTTTTAATCTTGTATTCCTTTTAGAAAAGCCAGGGAAACCTGGCCATTGAATCCAAACGACCCCAAAACCATAAGAGATTTACTGCCTTGCTGCCTGCTGAAAAATGTCCTTGGTGCCTAACGTAAATCATGCCAACACGCGTTCCAAACATCAGTGCCATTAAAATTCCACTTTTTCTCTTAGCTGAATAAATCAGTAAGCCTTTTGCCCCCATACGAAATGTGTTTTTTACCCCAGTTCATTCTTGCTTGTTTGTGATGTAATTTGAGAAACGGTTTTCGAGTCATTTTTTAGTATGATGTAATCACACTATTAAATATATCTAAATATAGTGTCGTTGGACACCTGTACACCGAGATTATTTTTAATTTGCCGTATGGCCATATTTTTGTCTAGATATCAATATCCGTATTTTCCGATCAGTTTGAACAGTCGTCATACGTGGTCATCCAAATCTTGGTTTCCGCTTAATATTATTATTTCTAAAAAGTACTTGATACATATACCTTCCTTTTATTGAATTAAAACTTTTGCAACCTGAGAAACAGTTTAATTTTACGGTTTCAATTTAAAAATTTTAAAAATATCACATTTTGTGAATTCTTTACCCTTCGGCATTTTTAAAATGCGAGGAAATAGCATGAAATGATGTATTTCTTCAATTTGTTATTCTTGCTGCTTTTTTAATACTTTTTGGAAATATCTACCATTGTTATAACTTCGGATTTTACCATATTGGAATTTAGTTGAAATGTACTGGTTTCATTGGTTCTTTTATTGGTATTGTCTGAATAACTTTGGATGTATTTATAAAAGTATTTATATATTCAACTTCCATAATGATAAGATGCATAAGCACAATCATTAAAGGATAGTTTAGTCTTTTAGTCTTTTATGTCATTTATGTTATCATAAGATAACATGGATTCTTGCAGCTTTTAGTGGATTATTTCACTTTAGGCCCATTTTGGCATAAATTAACCTATTTTTAAAAATTTTAAAATACATTACTTTGATGATGCACAGCGCATGAAATGATGTATTTCTTCAATTTGTTATTCTTGCTGCTTTTTTAATACTTTTTGGAAATATCTACCATTGTTATAACTTCGGATTTTACCATATTGGAATTTAGTTGAAATGTACTGGTTTCATTGGTTCTTTTATTGGTATTGTCTGAATAACTTTGGATGTATTTATAAAAGTATTTATATATTCAACTTCCATAATGATAAGATGCATAAGCACAATCATTAAAGGATAGTTTAGTCTTTTAGTCTTTTATGTCATTTATGTTATCATAAGATAACATGGATTCTTGCAGCTTTTAGTGGATTATTTCACTTTAGGCCCATTTTGGCATAAATTAACCTATTTTTAAAAATTTCTCTACCTTATATATTTTTACGCAAGTGCAATATGATGTCATACAATGTCATCATACACGGTCAATTACGTGTTTTTAGAAAAATTTGCATAAAGTGCTTAAATTTTTGAGACAGCATTTTCTCAAGAAAAAAGAAAAAATAAATAATAATAAATACATTTTTTATTTTAACCACTCAAAATGGCTTATTTCATTTTATTTTGATTAAATGTCGAGTATTTATTGTAAATTAGCGTAAAATATTTTCTTTTTTTATTTCTTTTAAACAAGATTTGCAGAGTGCTTAAAGTTTTGAGACAGACTATATTAATACCTATAGCAATATTCAGAGCCAAATAATCATGGGGAAAAATCGCACCAACGTAGTGCGTATATGACATCTGTTCGGAAATTACACTGTGGAATTTAATTCAATCGCCAAGACCCCTATATCTGAAATGTGCTAATTTACCGTTATATAATGTGATATTAATTAATCCTTTGTAATCTGCTTCACAGCCAAAGTTAGCTGCAAAATACACGATGCTAGATTAATGTAATATCAAGTGTACGGTTTAAAAATAAAAAGAATTTTGCGCCAAACTACTTTTTTTATAATAAGCCAATGCGTCGTATGTCTGATTAAGAGAGAATTCCCAAACCATAATTCCCAAACATCTTAATCATAGTAATCATCTTAACCACAAGAATTTCCTTTGTGTGGAAAAGCTGAGGGAGACGTATAAGTTTAAGTGATTATTAAACTTTTTTTTTAAATGCTTCCAATATTTTTAAGGTACTTATATTTACAAGGACATCATAAAATTTTTGAAAAATATCTGTAGTTCAATGTTTCGCAATCTTTTAAAAACCGTTCAAATTAGCATGTTTTTAAAGTTCATGGTGTCGTAACAGGTGTTACCGAGCGTAATTCGTATGGGGCAGAGCCCCCTTCTGCTAAAAATGATAAACAAAACTATTTAATACAAATGTTTTTAAATGATTTTAAACTACCGTATTTACTCGTGTATAACGCGCACTTAAAAAAAAATAGGGAAAAACTCTTAGTTGCGCCTTATACACGGAATAATTTTTACTGCTGGATGTAATCACACGATATGCATATGAATCAAGAACTGTATTCAAAGAAGAGATAATTCCTCGAAAAATCTTATTTAATTGAAGTATCACTGCATATTTATTTCACTCCTTGAACTTTTTTATACATTGACATTATGTAAACGCTAATTAGCAATTCTCACTATTATCATTCGCTCCCACCCCCCGTTGTTCACTCCCTACCCGAAGTCTAAAAACGTATTTTTGCCTTGTTTTTGGCCTGATATAATGTTTTTATCGACTTTCTTTACTAAAATTCGTTTAGTCATTGATTAATTTGCATATCAAATGTATGGTGCGCGTTATATACGAGATTTTAAAAAATCGCCATTTTTTTCTTGTAAAGCAGTGGTGCGCGTTATACACGCGTGTGCGGTATGCACGTGTAAATACGGTATTTTAAAATAAATTTTATTGATTTTCAAAATAATTCTTGAAGCAACGTTAAATTAAAATCGTGTAGTGTTATTAATTGGTAAAAATTAACTTCTTTTGAAGAAACAAATTAATATATCTTTTAAAATTTTCATATATTATACCTATACCTAGTTTTAAAAATACATTTCATATTAAGATAAGTCTATTTCTTGTTTTAAAAAAATCCCATAATTTTTTTTTCTTTTTTACTTATTTTAGTAGATAGGCAAAGAAAAGATATTTCATTTCAAAATGAGTGAAACTTCGATTTATAAAATTATGAACTTTTATTTTATATAAAAGTTAACCTATTTGAAATGGAAATAACACATGTTTTCCTTTTTTATTAGATACAATCCTGTTATTTGTTGGAACTCTGACACATTTAAATAATGTACTTATAACGGAATTTCTTTTAAATTTAAGCAACTCTGATACAAAAACGATTTGTTTATATGTGTAAATTTGTGTGTAAATTGCCAAAATACACACCTAATGTGTAAATTTCAAAATACACATTTCAGAGTGTAATTTGATGATAACACTAAGTGGGTAAAAGTTATAATAATCACTCATGAAATACCCACATTAACGTGTAAATTGCGCAAGAATACACATACAGTGTCTCACAAAAGTGATGGGACACTTGTGCTTTATAAAAAGAAACTGCAATAAAATAAATAAACAAACATGTGCAAAATTTTTTTGGGTGCGTTTCATATTTAAAGTTAGTAACAATTATTACATAACATACATTTTGTCAAAATATTAAAATATTAATTTAGTAAAAATACAATTGTTCAGAACGGAGCAAAAAATGGCTCACACAAGTGATGGGACACTTACTTTTCCATCAAATATTTATCCAAAAATTTTACTTTTTAAAAGGTTTTAATATTTTGTTGGATTTCCTTTTACTTTTAAAACATGATTTAATCTTTTTGGGATGGATTCGACTAAGTTTTTTCTGATTTCTGGAGTGATTTTACCCCATTCTTCTTGAAGCACCGATTTTAGTTGTTGTTTTGAAGAAATGGTGTGTTTGCGAATTCTTGATTCCAATTCTTGCCAAATATTCTCTATGGGATTTAAGTCTGGAGATTGTGGTGGTGTTTTTATTATATCAGGACAGTTATATAGCAGCCAGAGTCTAACGTTCAGAGCAGTGTGCTTGGGGTCATTGTCCTGGTAGAATTTAAAATCATTATGAAGGTTCAATTTTCGTGCTGAAGATTTCAAATTTTGCTTTAAAATATCAATATACTTGTACTGATCCATTATACTGTCAATAAAAACAAGATTACCAACTCCAGCGGACGACATACACCCCCATACCATAACTCCTCCTCCACCATGTTTTACTGTTGGTACCAAGTTCTGTTTGCGAAATTCTTCCCTGGGTTTTCTCCACACCAAGATTCTACCGTCAGAACCAAATATATTAAATTTACTCTCATCAGCAAATATAACTTTATTCCAGTAATCAGAATTCTTATTTATGTTGGATTTTGCGAAAGCTAGTCTGAGTTTTCTATTCTTTTCACTTACGAAGAATTTTTTCCTGGCTACTCTACCGTGATATCCAGCAAATCGAATTACCCTTCTAATAGTCTCAGGATTAGCAATTATTCCATATAATGCTTGTAAATCAACAGAAACTTTTGAAGCAGTATTTCTGGGATTTTTTTTAATATTTCGAATGATAATTCGCTTTATTCCATTGGATAGCTTTGATGATCGGCCAGGTCTTCTTTTATCCTGAATCATATGATTCTTTTTATATCGTTTAATGATATTGAAAACTGTTGAACGACTCAAGTTAACTGTTTCAGCAGTTTTTCTAATAGATTTTCCACGTTCAATATGCAAATTAATAACTAATTTTCGAATTTCAGGCGAAGTTTCTTTTCGTTTAGCATTCATGGCTACATAGAGCTAAAAAACACAAAAATTCCAAAACAAACTGGAGAGAAATACTGCAGACGATTTTATAAATTATTGCCAATTGCTTTTAAGTAAAAATAAAACCCCAAAAAATATTTTTATTGCTTATTTCAGACGATTTTTGTTGCATATATATTGGTGTCCCATCACTTATGTGAGCTATTTTTTGCTCCGTTAAAAACATTTGTATTTTTATTAAATTAATATTTTAATATTTTGACAAAATGTATGTTATGTAATAATGTTTACTAAATTTAAGTATGAAACACACCCACAAAAAATGTATACATGTTTTTTTAATTTATTTGATTAGTTTCCTTTTGTAAAGCACAAGTGTCCCATCACTTATGTGAGACAGTGTATATCTGTGTAATATTCTCACTCATTTATCTGTGTAATCTTCTGTGATTACACTGCTAAATGTGTATTGCGCAAAAAACACACATTATTGTGTTATTGTAATTTACACAGTTCTTTGCGTAATATGCAAAATACGCATATTCGATGGCGGTTCAATAACTATTGTGTCTAGTGTATATGAAATATCTGTACTGCAATGGGTTGATGTAGAATATCGATATATTTATGATTAGTTTTAGACCCGTAGCTGCAATATTCATACAGTTTTGTAAGGAGGAGTAAAATGGAGGGGAGGTGTAGTTGAAAATCTGATTTTTAGCTTAAGGGGGTAGATTTGCTACAGTGGATTCGATAAAAGTACTGTTGTTTGGACTCGGGATCATAGTGATGTACACACTTCTGATCCACTATCACAAGTGTCGCATCATAAGCTCCAAATCAGCCTATCACACTCACTCCCCTCCTTTTAAAAACTCCCTATAAATAGGTTTTTAGAACTTTACCCCTCCCTTTAAAACAATGCTACTATAGTAGCTACGGATCTAAAACTCAGCATATAACTATTTAAGACATTACTTTTTGATATTCTTCATCAATCATCATAGTACAAATATTACTTCTCTGTTAGTGGGGAAGTATGGGACACATTGTGAAATTTTCAATTTCTTTAATTATAAAATTGATTCTTCAAATTATGTTTCTATATTACTCAAGGACATTAGAAAGTGTTTCATTTTGTATTCTATAAATCAAAGTTTTTGTATTTGTGTCAAGTAAAGTTGATTTTATTATTTTTGTAAAAAGTGTCCCATACCTCCCCACTCTCCTCTAAATGTACACATAAAAACTGCTATTTTATTTTCTATATTCTTCCTTGCTTTTTAATTTTATATTTTCTTCTCATTTATATATTATTCAGAACATGTAATTAAAAATTAAGATAAAGAAAAATAAATAATTAATTAATGACAGATTTTAGACTAATCAGATGGAATAATCATAGTTGGTAAACTTGCAATCTCCACACTTTTTATTTTCAGAGTTCAGACTCAATTTTTCATTTTTTATTTTTCAGACTCAAGATACAAAGTCAATTATATTGAAGGTACTGTGTTACATACAGTTATAAAAGTAAAATTTAAAATACTGTAAAAAAATAGAAAAGAGGTATGTAAACTTCATCTCACATACACACATACATATTACCTGCAAATATTTTAGCTGATTTGTTTATATATGCATAAATCACCTGTATTACATGTTGAATTGTTTTCTTTTCATAAATATTCATCATTACAAAGAATTTGCCATATAAAATATTATCAGGACTATAAAAAAAAAACTGTTGAATCATTAAAGTAACATCTTTTGCATTACATTTATATTTAGAAATTTGTGTCTAAAAAAAAGAAAAAAAAATACAAATATATTTTAACATTAATGAAATTAATCCTATCTTCATAAATAAAATTTTCAGATATTCTAATTAAAATTTTAGATATCAAACTAATGTGTATTTTTATTTATCAGTTATAGTAAAAAATAAAACGAGAAATACTGTGTCTATATCCAAATATCAATTGACTCTTATAAATTTTCGAAATTAAAGCTCATAGAATTTATTTGATAATTACATTTGTGTCTTAAGTGTATAAAACTCAACCGGCGGGGGATATTTATGTAGAGGGGGAGGAAGAGAATGATAAGTTCGATTTCGAATATTCATTATGACACAACTGTTATATTTTTTTAATATACATACAATCATATGTTTTATGCCATATAAGTTCTGTAATAATAGGCAAAATTGGAATGGAAAAATGCATATTTGAAGAAAAAGCCATTACTTTAATCTAAATTTTCTTCAGAATGTTTGATCTGGAGTTATTTTAAATCAACGTATTTGCGCCCTTTTGCAATTTACTTCTGTGTATTTTTATTAAATCTATAATTAACAAGAAAAAATTATGTGTTCTTTACTATGACTATTTTAGTGGAACATAGTTCTTCCGATGTAATATTTTCAAATTAAAACACAGCTGAAAATTTAATGTAATTAAGATAAAAAATTTAAAAAATTAATTTCTCAAAATTAGGAAATGTAACGTAGAAACTCAAAGCAACACTATAGTTTTAATCGATGATAAACTTAGTTAACATTATAAGTTTCATAATTAAAAAAAATCAATAAATAAATAAAACTCAGATGAATTGTTTAACTTATAAATCAGAATATAAAATTTATAGATATGGTATACATTTGTATAATAGTTTATAAATAAACTATATCTTCCACACAACCGAACCAAAATTTAACACCTCCCCCCCCCCCGAAAAAAAAGGATGTTAATGTTTATTTTGCTACTGTTAACATACATTCATAAATTCTTTTTAAGATGAACATTTTTCAAGAAATAAATGACTTTAGATACAACAGTTGTTATTTTAATAGACATTTATCAGGAGTATGTTTATCAGTTTATGTAATGTTGACATTTTTAAGGCATAAATTATACGTGTAAAAAATTCTTATACGTAAAAAACAATCCAACATGTATCATATACATTTATACATAAATATAAACAAATCAGATAAAAAGAATTGGAGGTAATACGGACGTATGACATTACATACCTTATATTTTATAAGAGAATAACTTATTATATACTAGATTTTTCTGAACGAGAGCGCTTGCAATCAGCTGGACCCACCATTAATTTTCAACTTAAACATGATGAAGCCAAGTCAACAAAGCTTACGATTTTAAGTTTTATATACTAGATTCGCATCTAACTCGGGCCACCTACAACCATCAATTGCACTGCGATCTGAAGTTAAACTAAAATTACAAGTTAAACTTTGAAATGGATAAAAGTTTACAAGCTACCAGACGGCTCAAATAATTTAGGGTAAAATCAAGCATACTTATATTTGATGTGCAAAATGTATAAATAACTCAGGATACAAATTTAGAGTTATCTTAATTACATGAATTATATTTTATATTACATATTAAATGAATTCGAAATAGTTTTTAGATTTTAGTGAAGATTAAACTACTATCGTTTTAATTAAGAAGGGGGGGCAGCAAAAAAGAATACCAACAGTACAAAAAATATAATTTAATTTTATAAATAAGCATAAAGTGGGATTTTATCTCTATTACAATGCCTCGTTATGAAGTCTTCCTAATGTCGCTTTAAGAATGAAATGTAGCACTATTATTGAAAATTACAAGTAAAATTGTGAAAAAGAGCAGTCTGTGCGATGGCTGAAAGAAATTACGATTTAATCAAAACCTAGAATTATACAATGGCGCATTCTTATATTTGATGTACAAATTTTAAAAGGGAATTCGGAAAACGAAATTAAAATTTACTAATTAAATGAATAAAATTTTACGTTACATGTAACAAAATATTTGTTACATTTGTTACATGTGTCGAGATTAAATTTTTTAAACTTCTTTTAAATGTTCACCTGCTGCTGAAACGGGGTGGTCAGAGAGAGGTGGTCAGAGTATCTGTATATAAAAATAAATATATATATTAATTTATTACTTAAAAATACTGTTACAGCAATGCAATGACACCATGTTATTTATGGAATGGGTTTACTAAAATAAAAAGTGTAGCTCTGAATAATATGTAAGCCTCCTATCCCTTTCGTAACGTCTACTTTAAAATTCAAGCATTTATAATTTTTTCAACAGAATGATTAGTGTAATTTAAGGAGTAATCTACATTTACACATTTTTATGAGTTTATGCACTGATAACAAACTTACAAACTTAAAGCCATAAACTAAACACACATTAAAATAGGTATTTTTTATGACAAGTGGGTGACTTTAGAAATTTACACTCTTACCTATGTGTATATCATTATGTGTAAATTACAATAACGTACCAATTTGTGTAAATTCAGACATTTTTCAGCATTTACACATTTATTTATGTTTTTCAAGTAATAACAAAATACACACTTAGTTTGTTAAGCTAAAATGCACATAAAAACAGGTAAAACTTTGCAAAAAGTGAGTAATTTTCATGTCAGGTGTGTAATTTTAGGAATTTACACACATATATATGTAAATTTGTATAATTTACCCTTTTATTTTTTAGAGTGTATGTTCTAGGTGCAGTTTTCTGCATTAGAATGTAACACGACTTTCTGGTTCTACGTAATGGGTGTTTTTCTAGGCAGTTATCTTTTAAATCTTGTATTTGTGTTTGCGTTTGCGTATTAAGAGCTGCAAAAAGGTTTTGCTTTTCTGTGAATAGTGACACGTTTAAACTTTTTTCCTTGAGAAGTAATAATTTTCGTTTACCCATATTTTATGTTAACAAGAAGCCTTGTCATTATTTTCGTTTCCTTTTATATCACTCATCAAAAGTTCTGCCCCTATTAACAGAGTTTTAAGCTCATTTGGTTCTTATTAATGGGTGCTATGTATTTTAAAGTATTTAATTACTCAGATTAAATTCCAATAAGACTTTAAATCATTAAGATGGAACTCGGTGCAATATAATAACAACACAAAAATAACAAAGTTATAAGCAACAATAATTTTAATTTATGAAGCATACCGGTTTCAGTAGCATGTAGCATACCGTCCTGAGTATTTTCCAACGTTCTTAGAACGTAGATGACTGTTAAAACATCTTCCGCGAAATCACAAAGAATCTACTGGTAATCTATTACATTAAGTCTTATGTATAAAAGTTAACCCATTTCAAATGGAAGTAACACGTGTTTTCTTCTTTTATTAAATACAATCCTACTTTGCTGCAATTCTGACACATTTAAATATCATTCTTTTAACGGAATGTCTTTTAAATTTACGCAACTCTGGAATGCAATTCCACTATTGTAAACAAATCTGTGTTCTTGATGCAGTTTTCAACATTAAAATGTAATTTCTGGTTCTATGTAATGTTTCAGGCAGTTATCTTCTGAATAAGGTATTTAAGTTTAATTTTGCATATTAAGAATTTTATAAAGCTTCTGCTCTTTCCTTGAATAGTGACACATTTAAACGTTTTTTCTTTGCGAAGCAATATTTTTAGTTTACGCATATTTTATGTTAATGGAACGGCTTGGTTTTATTTTCGTCTCCTTTCATATCATTCATCAAAGTTATATCCCTTTTAACACGAATTCACATTTCCTTTTTAAAATGTAATACATTTCTAAGCTCATATGTTTTTTTTTTCAATATCTACTATGCATTGCAAAGTATGTAATTACTCAGATTAAATATTCATAATAAGACATTAAGGCATTAAAATGGAGCTTGATTCAATATAAGTGTAAAAATATCAAAGTTATAAGAACCAATGGTTTTATATTTTAAGCGTGTCAGTGTCAGTAGCATATATAGCATACCATAACATCCTTGGGGCTTTCCACCATTCTTAGCATTACGGATGGTGTGCTATATTCTATCGCACCGGTATGTTTAAAATTTAAAATTATTGGTTCTTTTAACACAAATATTTTTCCATTTTTAAGACAATAAAGGTGTTGGTCACTCAGCGTCCGAATACTTCTCTGTAATGTTGTAACGGATGTGTGCTCGTGCTGGGTGTTGAATGCAGACATAACTCGGAAAGAAGATAAAACCAGTTTATTTAAACTGTTAGGGCTCAAGGAAAGTGGAGCTTTCCGTTCTTTAATTTTAATAACTACTAACAATACTAAAAGATTAGAATCGTAAACTTACACACAGCTCCGGCACTAGCTTCAATCGGGGCTCTCCGAATCAACTTCCCACGTAAGCTCCAGCTAAACTGCTAGATAAAACATTATTAAACAGCCCGTGGCTGTAATACACTCTTTATTAACTTTGAACTACTCAGCGTAAATAATTACTATCTCTTACCAACGGCAAACTTCCCAAATCGCTCTCCTCTAAATGAACTAAATGCTGGCGGCTCACTGTAAAACTCCTGGCAGACACACTTAGCTGGTTTTCGCTGCTAGACACCACAAGCTGGCTAACGCCGCTAGACACACCCTCACACACTCAAACTCCAAGCTTTTATATGCTGCAAACTGAGATACTACAAATTTACATATTTCTTCTAACCGCGACATAACTGTAGAATCCGAGAAAGACACACACGCTCAAGAAAGTTAAAGTAAAAGGCAGAATAGATGTCTCTTTCACGCTTACACATGTTAAATCATTGACGTCACGATCTCAAAAATGCTAGAGTGCCTTTATTACAAAGGTCACTCCCTCACAATATTAAGTCTATGGGCGTTTTATGCATTCTTATATTCAAAGTATCTTCTCAGGAAATTAATATTTCTAACTTCTCTTTTTTGTGTACTCTTCTTTTAGAATATTTTTTTTCTTAGTTTTCAAAAAATCATTAAACGTTGCGCTTGATGTTATATCAGGGGTTAAAATTTTACTCATAGTTTGTAAGCTTTTAAATTTAAAATATCAAATTAAGCAAACATTTCAGAAATATTTCGAGAACTAAGAGAAAAAGTGACATCCTTTAAGGATAAAGCGCTGAAAAAAGTAGTTAAAAACATTAGTTTCTAGGAGAAATATTCCGAATATAAAAGTGCATCAAACGCTCATAGACTTCATATTACAGAGGAGAACTCACGAGCTGAGAGACCAGCATCCTGAAGTTATCACCATGATTTTTTAAGTACGAATAATGATTACCATTCCTCTTATATTAGTCCCTAATATTCGCGCAAATATTTCAGATGAGCATAAAGATGTTTCAAGAATATTTTCTTAAATTAAATTTATAATAGGAGTATTTACAAAAAACATTATGAACCATATTGATTTGACGATCTTTATAGTATAATCTTTATAAAATACTATTGTAGCCGAAAGCTATAATTTACCTGTTAAAATCATTAAAGACTGTTGCAACATAAGTCGAAAACTGTATAACAGCTTGCCTTTCCGTGAAACGTGGTAACAGGAACGTAGAAATCCGTTAATATGTAAGTCGATTACAGAATTTATTATATTAATTAAATATTCGGATATTAACCTTTTGGAAATTGCTAAAAAAAACCTCTTATATTAACTTGATTTACCAGCATTCAGGGCTTTTTAAAGTATCCTGTAATTTTCATAATATCTTATGATCTGAACGAAATTTTTGAACAATACAAATTTCAGTCTTTTTGAAGAGAAAAAAGTTATTCAATAAATTTTGAGCAATTATTTTTTTCAGAAACACTATATAATAAATAAAGTTTTTTTTTTTAATTAAGCAAACATTTTTTAAAAGAATGATTTTTTAGGTATAATATTTTAAAATAATATTAAATTAAACAAGAAATTATAAAAAAAGTATATTTCAAGTTTCCTACAGTGTTATATTCTATAAAATTACTGTTACTATAATGAATTTTCTTACAAAAGATTTATTTACTCAATAATTTTCTTTGATCTTAGTTTGTTTTCTAGAAATTAAACATAATTGAATCCTATTACCGTATAAAAATATATTCTAATCTCTTAAACATTGTGCAAAACAATGTCTCCTGCTAAAACACGTAAAGGTTGATTATAATAAAGTGCTATCGTATGGTAGTAAGTTTTTGAAATACGTTTAATAGACTCTTGTCTCTCTTGCAGTTTCTTGTTGAAAAACATCATTAACCAATTTCAGTCCTATATCTCTAACTATATCCCAGTGTTAATAATCGGCCGTTATAAAATAAACCAAACCGATATCTCTAACTATTGCATATCTCATTTACCAACAATCTTTCGCAAAATTAACTATACGGATCTTTTCTAACATACAGCAACGGTAATATTCACAATACATAAGCATTTTAATTAGGATGTAGGTAGAGCAACAGATAAAATAAAATCTAAACATCGCTTTAAAATGCAAGTAGAATAATAAATTGTTTCATATTGCCACTTAACGTAAAGTTCTCTTGATATGCTGGATTTTTATATAATTTTTGAGAATTTCATTCGATTTAAATAATATAAATAGAAATTATTTTTTTAAATAACTTTGTTGACCTTTCAAATAACTGGGATTTTTGCCAGTTAAATGTTTTAGTATTTTAAGAAATTTCAATTCCTAGAAAATCCACCATCCTCAGTATGGAGGATGATAAAGCTCCTTTAACATGATCTGGATAAAAAGAAGAAAAACTAAATTCTTGAAATACATTACATTCGTAACAGATCAAGACGAAATTTCAAGAAATAAATAAAAAAATTACAAAATGGCTCCTAAATTTAAAGTCAGGTTTTAACTCTAAAATCGTTAAAAACTAACTATTAATTTAACTATTAAAATCGTTAAAAATCAAATTATTAAATATTTTATTGTTTAATCCTCTAAATAAAAAAATTTAATTAATATTTCAAAAAACACTATTTTGATAGCATCAAAAGTTTAAACAAAAACCAATAATAATAATAGTAAATACTTTTCAAGGAACGCGTTTTTAAAGCTTTAGATATGCTTTTCTCAGATGTAATACTGTCTATTATACTGGTTGTCACAACTTAAACAGTGTGCGAATCAAAAAATCGTCTTGCAAGCGTATTGTAATTACTCTGAGGGTTTGAAAAATGCAAATAATTTTTTTAAGTTTTCATTTTGAACTTACCTTAAATCTGTAATACAGAACTGAAAATATATTATCTTAAAGGGCTTTCATCTGTAAATCTTTATGAAAAGTTTTTGAACCACTTACCTAAAATAAAGAAATATGTACTGTTATTTTTTAAACTAAAATAGTTAAACACATAAACACAATTTTTTAATAGATGTTAGAGTAAAAAAATACGTTAATTAAGATTTTTATCACAAGTTATTATTTCTATAAAAAACACGTTGAGTGCAAGTATATTTTGTCCGTCTTTCCGTTTGGCCCGTGAAACAACATTCCCATTACAAAATCTAAAAAATAAATAAATAAAATTATAAAAGTCTCAAATGTGCGACGGTATTGTAAACTATACTATAACGAAAATGCGGCACAGTTTGGTGGAGAAATGACCAGAATAATAAATAAGCAACTTGCCATATTTTGTGATACCTGCGAAAGACAATCGTTTTAGTGTTCTAATAAAACATATTTAATTTGTTTTGATACAAAATATTTACCACATTCATGGTATAAGCCTGAAATTACTTTTTTTTAGAATGTATTTTTTTAAAATTTTATATTGTATTTTATGCTGTCAATCACAGGTAATTGTCGCGGCCTAAACGGAAAGTTCAGCGTCAATCACCGGTGACTGACATGACACTCAATGTTTAAGTGACACATCTGTCTAAATGACCACCATGAAAAAAACTAATCCTTTATCATTTAATATTTAAGTAACATTGGAATCCAGAGGAATGCAATAAATTTGAATGCTTTACATGTTATTTTCTTGGCATCTTCAGTTTTGGAAAATAATAGAGCACTGTATGATTCAACTTTTTTATATCACAATTTTATCACAAACATAACACTGTTTTCTTATGGCTTTAGAATAGTGCTTATCATTAAGAGTCTTGAATGTAGATAAAACTAGTAAATGGGTTTAAAACTTTAATATGTAATTAGAACGACATGGAATTTCTAGAGGTAGCCCCATTTATGCAGAAGATAACTGCATTGTGACACTTGCAATTAATTTTAATGGACAGCGTAACTTTGTCGTTTGCATAGCTTAGGAAAATAAATAATCATGCCTACTGTCCTATATTAAAGGAGGGAGGAAGAGGGAGTTACTGCTTTGGTAATTTACATCAAGTATTTATTTTTATATTTTTTAAAATACTAATATTTATGCAGAGCTTTAATCTGTAATTTCTTTAGATTTTTTTTTATTTACATTAGATTTTGATTTATTTTGTAATTTTATTTTATTTTCTCTTTCTATTACAAAATATTTGTACGAAATATATTTGAAGCATCAAAAATATTTATAATTTTTTAATATTATATTAAGAAACTTATTTGTTATTCATTTAATTTGTTTTTCATGAACTGCTGCTTCCGCTAGTTTCCTTTTGAATTTATGCTATTAACTTTAAAATTGCAGATTGAAAATTTTCAGTTAAACAAACAGAATAAAAAACAGAAACAATAACATTGTTTTTTTAAAACAACATTTTTTGTGGATAAATATGTGAAAGCACACAGATTTATCAAATTTTTATTGTTGAAAATACAAGTCGGTGAATTATATTATAAATGAGCCTATGGAATTTCATGAAATTTATATGCAGGCTGATTCAATAGTATGTGTTAACAATGTAAAGTCAGGTAGAGAGAATGAGAGATCCTAAATAAGTATATTTAGTATAGGAATGTGGGTACGGAAATGCAGCATTGCGGTAGTACAGGGGGCGGTTGTGTTCGGCTGGTGAAAGCGCTTCACTGACATGAAATGTCACTTCTTGCATGGATTTCAAGCTATATGCATTGTTACATTAAAGCTTGCTGACACAGAGCTTGCTGACAGGCATTTCATGCATGGAGTTGCGTAAGGAAATCACTCGCATCTAACACAATACGTCCAACAGCTCTCGACATTGTCGAAGGACTATCCTCAAAAGTAGTCGACTAATATATTATTAATTATTATTATTATTGTACTCGAATAGACCTTTTTTAGTAATTTTCTTAATAAATAAATAGAAATAGAATATACATTAAACCACCGCAAATAGGAATTGGGTTTCATTAAAAAAAATCCAGATGATATCTTTGTTTGAACTTTCCCATAAAATATAAAACTTTTAAAACGAAATGTTTAACGACAAACAACTCATTGCAAGAAAAATTGTCGGAATAATGCAATAAAAATCAAAAATTACATTCAATGCCAAAAAAATTAATTAATTAATTTCATTTTAACATTTTTTACCAATCCTGTTGTTAATATATCCAAACATTATCTAACTGTCTAACATAAAAAATCGAGCAGGATCTAATAAATTTACTGAAGTTGAATCACGTCATTCAAATATTTAAAAAACTTTTAGCATTGAATAAGATAAAGCATTTTTCAATGAATAACTCTAGCGCTGCAAACTTCAAGAAATATTTCATTTCCGAAAGTCATCTTTTTTTGTATTAGTGTATAAAAATTTTCAAAAAAATTGACTCGTCTATTTAATGCGCTGTGTGGATACGATTTTGTTGTACGTTTATTTAAAATTCACCTTCAGTTTACCCTTTGTTTTTTAACCCTTGGTTGTTTTTGTATCATTTTACTTTTTATCATGTGCGACGTGCTAAAATTTCACTTAAAATAAATTCGTGGTTTTATTTATAGAAAAATACTTAAAATGCAAACAAATAATATTGTTTCATATGAAAGTGTATACGACACTCGTTTTACATATTATTCGTTCCGTCTACGTGATGTGGAAACAAAAAAAAAAAAAAAAACAGATAAAGTTTTGAAAAGAACAGAAATGATAAATGACGTAAATTATGAAGAAAAATACTACTTATTTTTACATGTTTCAGCCCATTCTGATTAATTTATTATTGACTTTAATATGGTTCGCAGTTTTAGTAATTATTATTACATTTATTATTATCATTGCTGTTGTTGGTGATATTTTTTCTGCAGCGTTTTCAGAGTAAAATGCATGACACTGTAAGTGAATTTCTAGATCCGGCATCAAGAAAACTGAGTGAACTTATCAATAACATAGTTTGCATTTAATGATTTCCACTGAGGCATTTTTACTATCAGTGAAGAGAAATAATTATACGCTTATTTTTAATTATTACAGATGCGAATCTTTATTTAATCTACAAATTCTGCATTTGATTATTAATAAAGTCTTGAAACTTATTGTAATTTAAAAAATTTTTATTAAAAAAAACAGTAAGAATGCACATTCAAGGTTAATTAATCATGAAAAATTAATGAATTCAAAAATTTTAAATGAAAGTAGTATCTCAATTAACGAAAAGTGCAGGGAAAAATTAAAACATGATAAAAAAGAACTTTAGTCTATACAGCCCTTAGAAGTGTTGAAATTTTTTTTCTGCAAAAACACTACACATATGCAGGATGATTTTAAAAAAGTTTTAAGAGTTAAACTAATACCAAAATGAACAATTTCGGAAAACTGGAGTCACAATTCAATTACACACAAGTATTTCACCCCAATCCGAATTCATATTTTTGTTTATGATTGTAAGAATAATGGAAGTGTTTTAGCAAAAATTGAAATGGACTTATCTTTATTTGTAGGAAATATAAATCTAGTATGAGAAATGGTTGTAGTTGTCACCATGCTTATCTAAATTGTGATGAACTAAAAATTCCATAGATTTAATGTAATTTGAAAGTTCTAATGATCTCACTTTTCAAAATATTGTATATTTTCATCCTTTTTCATGAAAAACTTAAATTAACGTTATAAACGTCTGTTAGGATTTAAATGAAGTATAGCATGATATTTTTGAACAAAAAATAATCGATTACGACCTAGCTCTTTTACAGCAAAATTGTTCATTTTGGTGAGTACAACCACTTTTTTACGTTTTTAATATTTATGTGGATCATATCGCAAGCATTTTCTTTTTCATATCATTACTACAAAAAAACTAAAAAAATGTTTTAAATTCCTTGATTTTCTAAATAATGATATAAATATAAATATCAAGATGATAAAATCTATGAAAGATAAATTTAACATACTGTCAAACACAACCATAAAATGTACAAGAAGAATGTTGAAGTTGAAAATCGAAGAAGCAAAATATTGCTCAATAACCTTAAAACTCTTCGAAGAAAATTTCTGAATTTTATATAATTTGGACCACACTCAGCTTGAATTTAGTAGAGTGCATTGACCTTATCCGATAAAGTGCTATAGTTTCTAAAAATATCTGATCTGTAAACTGAAAAAGTGTAAGGAAAAAATTATAAACATATTATGATGGACTTTCTAAAGTAATGTTTCATTATGTAGATATTTCTTAACATTTATTTTTCTTAAATCTTCTATTAAATTATGTATAATTTTGCAGAGAAATCTCTTTTCTAAACATTAAATATACCAAAGCCAAAACTACTTTTTATTTTTCCTGGATTATTAGTTTGTTTAAATATAGGAGTAAATTTAATTACAAACATATTTATTTATTTATTTATTTATTTATTTGTATATATATAATTATAGTTATTTATCTCTATCTTATTTTGTCTATTAAAATGTTACAAATAATTAAAAATTTGCCGAAAGTGCAAAATAAAGATGCTGTTCATAATATACTAAAACTTTTAGTTTTCACCGGAATATTTAAGTATAACATTTTTTAAATATCAAAAGTCATAAGTATACATTGTTTTCAGATATACTAATTCTATTGTGCATGGTATTTTAATTCAATACACTTATAATTAACAACAAATATGTTATTTTATAACTCATTGTTTGAAGAAATCCTCTATTAGTAATATTCTATAGTCAAGTGATGAATTTTAATAATGTGTTTTATTCACAATTTATAAAATTAATATTCAGATAAAACAAAAAAAAAAATATATTACTTAAAAAATAGTTTATGCTTTAATTAATGCAACCTTTTCAAGAGGACATTTTTTTTTCAATTTTGTAAAAAAAAGTATACTTTTACTCTTTTTGAACATGAAATATACTATTTATTTTTTAGAAGTTACTTTGATATGATAAATAGCTGTATCAAATTTCTGCAAGTAAGAATAATTTCATTTTCACAGTTTAAGGATAACATAATTGACCCGTATTCAACATACGTAAGAGCATTTAAAACTGATAACATTTTTTAAAAACTTAAAGAAACATCTATGCCTGTACTTAATTTATTTTGAATATTTTTTATTGTTTAGATTTATTATTCGGATATTAATGTTGAACGGAAAATTTCAAAACGAAAAAAGTATCCATTGCAAAATTCGAATCTATGACGTTTCCTCAACATACAAATACTCTCCCGAGTCACTCAAGATGCTTCCAACCTACTCAATTCATTCATAAAACTTTATATAAAGATCGCCCTTATGAAAGTACCGTTGCTGTAATAACTCTGCCATTTGAAGGAGAAAATAACTTTCCATGTTCTTATAGAGAGAGCAGAGTACAGAGAAAATATGCGATATCGTGAGATCTTGCCACATGCGTGTGTGAGAACGCGTTAAAAGTCATCGTTCTATTATTGATGCTTCCAAATGGTATAAATGCGAGATTTGTAATTTTTAACATCGGAAAATGTGAGTGCTAGTGAAATCTACCGTCTAACGCAAAATTTATATGATACGCAGTGTATGTCATCACATCTACCACCACTCAAGAAATCTCCGAAAGGACGGTACGGAGATTTGCCAATAATAAAAGAGATCAAAGCTACAGTTGAAATTGCGTGGCAAATTGCCTTTCCTTTAGGCTTTCACGAGTGGACCAAAGATTTGGTGACACACACTCCGTGCCATACACGTCTTGCGATAGATTTTGCCAAGCAATAACATTTTCCGCTGTTAAAAATTTCACGACAGAGCGTTGACACTGGTTGGAGGCATCTATAATAGAAAAATGCCTTTTAACGTGCTCCCACGCTATCACGTACGCATCTGGCAGAATTTGGAAATATCACATACATTCCTAGCACTATGCTTTTTCTATAGACATCTTCATATGGCGATGTTAATACTGCAGTGCAATTTTCATTTTTATGACCCTAATATTTTTATATTTAGTTTATCCGGCATTACGTTTTATGTATTTTTTACAAGGCAACAATAAAATACTTTTAGCAATATTAAACAAATATGAATATTCTTTTCTATAGGATTTTTGTAATATTTAGTTTGTTCTAGTTAAATGATCATTTTTTTCAGAGTTAAAAGAGAATATTTCAAAAGGCAGTAAAGACATTAAATGGAATAAGAAATCAAGTTAAAAAATTATTACTTAAAAATCATAGACGTGTTTAAGAAATAACATGGAAGGTATCCTATTTCATGAATTTCTAAAAAAATTCCAAATTATTTCAATATTATATATTTAATGTTAATCGTTGTTTTTTAATTTTTTTTATTAAACACACATAGGTTTCTTTAAAATAATATTATTCTTATTCTTTGTTTAAGTTGTAAATAGCAATTTTCACTTGTTTTTGGAAACACGTAGAAGCAATACGCCAACAAATTACTCTTTTAAACCGTTATTACTTTCTTGGACGTGTTTCTCAGCACTAATAAATATAGAGAATGTATCAAATAAGACAATAAATATTTTTTTCCTTTATAACTGTTATTTTCTAAATATCTTATTCTTTGATATATAATTATCTTTTTTTAAAAATATGAAATGATATACTTGGATGTATTCGGTATTTAAACCGAACTTTTAGGTCATTTACTAAAGAAACGATACTTTTTGTTGGAAAAATTGAAATGAAGGCGTTAGAGAAATCATAGATTTTGGAGTAAAGAAGGTAAATACTGCAGTAACCTTTTCAAGAAATGATGGTTTTGTTAAAATGAAACTAATATCTTTCTTTATAAATATAGCTATTGAGAAAAATAATACAAAACTTCTAATTTTCGTGGAAATGTTTCAAAAATAATATTTTTTGTTATTCATACTAGTAAGAAAAGATGGATGTTAATTCATAATTCTTCCTTCAGAGACAAACAAAAATTATTATGACTTTGATTGACATCCGGTGTATAATATGATTTCTGAATTTTCATTGCGTTTCGGTGGTTTGAAAAGTTTACTTGTGTACAGTAAACTAAAGTAATTTTAACAACAACAAGAAAAAAGAGCTAGACTGCATGTTTGGTGTTCAATAAACATATGATTTCATCTTAAAAGTTTTTAAACGTGTAGCAAACACATATTGACTACAAACAATGTTCATCATTGTTCAACATGTTGACAAGAAAACAACAATAAAGTTTGTTGTCTTAAGTTAAAATGTAAAATTAAATGACTAAAATTAACCGCGTCATACGGCCCAAAGCATCCTTAATGTTTCAGAATGATGTTCATTTTAAACTCAGATCAATATCCCGTGATATAGATGACTAGAAAAACTAATCATATGGACAAGTTATCACATTCTCAATCCATTTTCTCTAATTTTGGTTTTGCAAAACCCTGTCATAACGGTCACTTACGCCGAAAATATTAGCTCCTTATCTAAAAAATATGATAAGAACTTGATAAATTGTACACTATCAAGTTAATCATCGATAATTTAAAATAATAATAATAATAATAATAATAATAATAATAATAATAATAAATATGATCATGCAAACACTGTAAAAATTTCGGTATTTAAGAAAGCTTACTAAAATTCAAATATAATTTTCAACCAAACGATTTTTAAAACTAATTTAAAACTTTTCGTAAAATTCAAGTACTACAGATGGAGGACAAAATAATGCGTACACTTGTGAAATAATGAAAAATCTTTATTAATAGGGCATTGGGCCACCTTTTGACTTATGTGCAGATTTAATGCAACATGGAATAGGTGCATAAAGGTCATGAACAATATATAAGAGTATATTAAGCCATTTATCCTGCAGAACGATCTCTAATTCCGAAAAGTTAGATAGAGGAGGAAATCGAGAATAAAGTTTGGACACCAAATATTCCTATAAATGTTCAATAATATATAAATACGGAGACTGAGAGGACCAGGAATGATGTTAAACTTCATCGTCATGCTTTTCAAACCAAGCTTGAACACACCTAGCAGTGTGAATAGGGGCTTTGTCGTCTTGATTAAGTGGTCTCTCTCCAGGGAAAACAGTTTGGACAAAAGCGTGAACATGATCTCCTAAAATGCTTAGATAGTGATTTGATTTGATTCTCTCATGCAGAATAACAAGTGACCCAAGACCGTGCCAAGATATCGAACTCCATACATAATGGAGCCACACCCATGCTTCAAAGTCGGCATCAGGCATTCAGGATTAAACGCTTCTCTGGACTTTCTCCAGACATAAACGCGTCCGATCGTCTGAAATAGGGTGAATGACGATTCATCTGACCGTATTACTTGTTTCCAACTGCTGTGGGACCATCTTTTGTGATCTGTGCACCATTATCGTCACTTGAAAACATTAGTTGCTGCCACCAAGAGTTTTCGAATTGCCACTCTGCCATAAATGCTCGCAGCATGAAGTTCCCTTTTAACAGTTTTTGCTGAAACGGGGTCCTGGAGATGACTGTTCATTTCGGATGTTATCTCGGATAACGATTGCTTGTGCTTTCGGGCTATCATGCGCTTCAAGACTCGTCTATCCCTATCAGCAAACTTGGACTTTAAGCCACTGTTGTTCTTTGAAGACTTCGTCTTACCCTCTTTCGTGTACTCTGACATAATGGCTGATATCGTACTCCTTGCAAACCCCAAAAGGTTTGCTGTTTCCGTTACGTTTGCTCCACTTAAACGCGCTGCAATAATCATTACTCTTTGGAACTCTGAAAGGTCTGGCATTTCAACTTATTACAGACAGTTCTATAGACGCATGCAACGTAGGTGACTGCTGTTGTGAGACTGATACATTCATCTTCAGGTTCACTAGGTGGCAGACTCCTGTTGCAGCTGGCGCAGCTGTACTGCAGGTGTTAAATACGTCATGCTTTTTCACAGGTGTTCGTATTATTTTGTCCTCCATCTGTTGTTACATGATAGGAATTTTTCAGTCTTAAAAAATATTCTTAAAATCAGTTTCGCCATAAAATTATAAAATATTTGAATAACTACATTCTCATCAAATATTATCGAATACATTGATTTATCTTTGAATGTTCTTAGCAAATAGACAACACATGGTTGAAATACTTTTAAAATAAAAAGTAAATTCTTTTCAAATATTTAAATAGAAACTGCCCTATTCCTTTGATTCTAGTTCACGGATACATTATTGATGCGAATTTTTAAAAGTTTCTTTTTCTTTTGAAAACTTAAAAACAATATATATTTTTTCTTACTGTCAACTTTAGTAAGAAATTTTATTTATAGCTTCTTAAGCTGGAATTTTTTTTATCTTAATGGAAATACTGTTCTGTGTATCTATTTCGCGGTGTTATATAAATGTAGATTTATACAGTTTTAACATGTATTAACTGCATTCTTTTATCTGCAATTGTTAAAATAGTATTATTTTGGTAAGGGAAATCATAGGCAAATTGAATATGTTATCTTTGTAAAGTGGAAAAAATGTCATTGCTATAATTTCATAGTTATTTCGGATGTCATTATTTTAGAATGTTCATATTCCAAGTTCAATAACAATTCGGTTCATTAACATTTTAAGGTTTTTAGAAAATTCGGAAATATTATTTCATGCGGATCGATAATATTAAAATCTTTCAGCTTTTTTATTATAACTTTAGTAACTATGGAAGCAATTCATACGAATTGTCGTTACATTACATAAAAGGATATGAATAAAAAATTATTACATCAATTTATTTAAACAAAGAATCAAAAAAGACATTTGTCTACAATTTTGGATAGCAGATAAGCTGGCGATATCTCATTATTTGCCTTTCCTTTCCTTTAATACACAAAAAAGGTGTAAGTTAGGTTTCATAATTATAAGAACTTTTTTTACGGTTACAAAAATAGTTGTATGATAACAGAAGCGAATAAGAGTTGTAATTCCATTTCGATGTAGCCCCACCAGTGGCCGAGAGGATCTGACCTCTCAACTGGTAGACAGCAGGTGCTGGGTTCGAACCCAATCGCGGCTGTCGGCTTAAGTTTTCGCAGTTTTTCGTGGTTTTCATCGAACCTTGCGTAAAAACGGGTTAGGTTCCCTTAGAAAGACCCCCCACGAAGGGCACTCCCTCCCCTAGGCCTATATCCTTATTGTAGATAATCGGCCGACAAAAATACACCACGCCACACCACCATTTCGATGTGTTCCATATTTTAACAGGAAGAGTTGCAAATCACAAACAGACAGACACGTGTTAATTTAACAGATGGAATGTTATACTAATATAATTAATTTTCCCGTCACTGTTAAACTAATCCTTTTTAATATCCAAAATATATATAATATATAATATAATTCTATGATGCCAGTAGTTTTCAAATTTTGACTTGTATACTTGCGAAAAATTTCTTTATAAGTAATGCGTTATTCTATCTTTCAAACATAATTTAATCATTTTTAATTAAACAGTTACGACAACTTTTCAAAAAACGATAGATATTTCTTATATTGTAAAAAAAATATTTTTTTTCGAATTGAAAATCTCGCATACAAATCTGTTCTATGTATTTTTATATCCCTATCATAAAGTGATATTAAAATGAAAATGAACTTTCTTCCATTATATATGGAATAAATAGTCAAATGTAAAAATAAGTAAAAAGAAATTACAAAATATAAAATATAAAATATATTCAGTTTAGACATCAAAAAGGTCGTTTAATAATTGCTCTAAACATTATTATGCTATAATTAACAGATTATATGATATTAATAATCCTTAATAATAAAGAATAAAAAATTACATTATGCTACAATTAACAGATTATAAATATTATTATCATTAATAATAAAGAATAAAAAATTACATTAATTAATTTTAGGGGAAGTTTTTATGTTTATATTTCGCTAGAGATGTATATATGTTTTTTTTTAACATTAATATTGACTTTTGTCATTTCAAAGATCTATTGCTAGCACTAAGGATGACATTTCCGCGCTTTTGTCAACCAGTATTTTGTTAGAGGAAATATCAATTTATTTAAGAGGAACATTTTTGCCATTTAAGCGAATATTATTTTCTCTAACAAAATATTGGTGTTCAGAAACACGGAAATCACATCCCTATAGTACTTTAATTCAAAAAAAAATTCTCTAAATGATAGTGAAAAATTACATAAAACTATTTCTGTTGCAAAAAGTAGCTATTTATATTACATAAGTATTTCTCCAGATATTTATAACTTACGTCACGTTCGTTTACACTACAAGTCACGTTCAAAGATCATTTACAGTGGTGGCCTCTGATATCCGAAAAAATATTGGAGAAATGAGATAGAAATTTCAATTAACTTTTTCATTTACAGACTTTTTTTCTCTTTGAGAAAAAGGGTTTTAGAAAAAGTTTTGATAGTTTTGTATTTCTTTAAATATTGAATTCTTATATCTGATGAAGTCTTCTCACATTACAAATATAAAGAAAAAGATTGCTACTGCTTGACTGTAACAATGCGTTGAAAAAAATAATACATAACACAAAGTGTATTTTATTTACTTTTAAAGAAAAATATTTTTGTAGTCTAGAAAACCTTCAACTAATATTGTATTTTAGTGATAAATAAAATAGTTTATTTATATCATTTTCACCATGATATCATTTATTTCGTTTACAAAATGTATTTTTCACAATGAAACTCGTTTACGTAAAACTTTTACTGTATGTAAGAAAAATAAATTTCTTAAGCCCTTCCAGTAAAGAAATGTATATAATTCAGATGTACTTTTTTTCTGCTATGCAGTGCCATTACAGCGAGTGTCACTTTAACGAATTTTTTAGTTCAACAAATATTTTCGTAATAAAAAAAAGGTTCTAAGCTCTTTAGTTCTAAAAATATTCGCTTTAATAAATTTCATATTAATGAAATTTTCAAATTAACGAACTTTTCCTGGATAAAAAATTTTAATTAAAATGTGAAATGTTTATTTTATTTTTACCAATGTTGATTTCAAAACAAAAGTAAAACCACTAGTGAAAAACTATTATTAAGAGGGAAATGTTTTTCTCTGATGACCTTCTAAATTTTGGCATATTTCTAATTTTTTTGGCGTATTTCTAATTTGTTTTTCGAAAGACATTGTTAAAATTGCTTCCCCACATGCAGATGCAAAAATAATTAATTCGACTTTTACGTTCACAGCCATCCCCTCCTCTTTATATGTATACATATATACATAAATATTACAAATTTTTCTTTCGCAATTATCCTTTTTATTTATGCTAAATTACCGTCACATTCACGAACTTCCTATTCTTTAATAATATCCATCATTAATTCTATTAAATTCCCTTTAAATTAGTTATTATCTCACTCATTTTATTTATATATAAACCTTTTATTTTATTCCAATTTACCCCATCGTTTCTGAATAAATTCTATTATTTATTAAAATTCGAGTGTTCATAAAAGAGCCATTCTTTTTTATTCTTTTTACTTATATTTATTTCAAAGTTCTTCCCGCCTTATAATTTTTTGTTCACCCCTCATTTTTTTGCTCAACCACGTTTCTGGCAGAATTCTTTGCTGAATTATTTTCATTGAGACTTTTCGCGTGACTTTCTTGTTCTTTAACCAATGAAAAAACGCGCGACGTCATAGATTGTATTCTTGCAAGTTAAGCAAAAAGCAAGAGCACTCGGCAAAAAATGAAGATTTTTATAGATTATGTACGATTTTCAGCTTGTTAATATCTCAAACTGCCTGGAGTTCCCGTCTGACGCCAGTTTCTTGATTCTAAATTTCTTTAAACATCCACTATAATTTGATACAATAAGATTTGAGCTTCAGTATGTAAGTGGGAACTGTTTCAGTTAATTTGTCAATAAAAAGTTAAAACTAAGAGTTGCCTTTTGACCATGGAAAATTCCAAATTTTTGAATTCATTCTATTGTATTTACCGCTCCACGACCTACAAGAATCATGACGCCTGGTAACATTCCGAGAATCTACACATCGAAGTAGTGCTTAATGCCAAATTTTTCCACAACATCACTCGTATATACATATTCAAGGTGAGTCATAAATATCGAAACAATAGACGATCTCCTTAAATTTTGCCCCTAGACCCCACTCATACTTCCAATTGCAAAAATTCATAAAAAAGATGAAATTTTTGATAAGATAAGTTGCAACTCCATGGGGGTCTATCTGAAAAATTATGAAAGTTAAATTTTTATACGGCCCCCGTAAGATAAAAATTCCAATAATGGAAAACTTTACTTATCCAGTCCTGAATTAGACACAAAAAATGCATCTTCATATCTTCAAAACTCGCAGGATTTTGAAGATTTTAAGGAAGAAACTGTAACACTTTCCAGCCGACTCGTTTAAATAAATGTGTTTTTAAACTTTACATCGGAATGTGAATCACTTTTTTCGTAGTGACCTTGCCGAAGTTGTTACGATTCTTGTAAATATACATTGTGTTATGAACTGCACTGTAAAAAAAAATTCAAGAGGTTACTAAAAATTTCTTAGTAAATTTGTATTCCACAGAATTTTTTAGTAACCATTACAAACTTTTTTTTGTAAGTGAAACAAGCATTTCTTTTGTAAACTGAACAAAAGAATTTTTTGTATAACTTAAAAATTTTTAGTATGAGCCACAAAGCAAATTTTAGTAATAGCTCCAAAATTACTTTTAATAACCATTACGTGCATCCAAAGCGGAGGAACTTCTTTCGAACTGCATCCAGGCTTCTGAAGCGGAAGATTTTCGGCAAAACCGCAATAGATGGCAGCACTAAACATTCCTAACTGCTCCGACAGGATTTTCACAATCCCTTTATTAACGAGACACTACAAACATTCGGGGTGTATTTGGCGGTGGCAAGTTTCGAACCAGGGACCTTTTAGCCTGGAGTCCGTTACTATAACCACTGTGCTATCAAGGCCACACCAACTGAGTTTTAGTAAGAGCTATTAAAAATATAAAACTATTAACTCTATTCGTTGCTAACTTTTTTCTAGTAATTCTTACAGATTTTCTAGTAACCGACTAAGATTACTAAAAATTTTTTAGTAATTACAAGGATCACTAAAGTTTTTTTAGTAGATCGACCTTTTTTTTTTACAGTGTGGAAATGTTTATTAGAGAAAATATAGCATTCGAAAAACCAATATTTTATTGTTATTTTGTTGTAAAAGCTGATTAATACACTGTAAAAAATATTTGAAAATATTTTTGAAAATTATAGGCATTAAAAGAAACTTTTATTTCAGAAATACTTCTTCAAATTTCGAGAACCTTTTGATTTCTGAAATTTTTTAAGATAAAGAAATACTTTTACAAAACGTGGGTAAGACAGAAGAACGTAAACTATATTTTCGTAAACTATTTTTTTTTTTTGGATAAAAAAACACTTTTCTTTTTTATTGCGAATAAATTTACTATTCTAAATAGAGTTTAATTACAATTTTATACTCAGAGCATTATTTAACGCAAATACATAATATCAAAAATGCACCAATTCTTTTTTTAGAATGAAGACACGATTTAGTAATTAATAAATGCACACAAATTATTATAAAATTCAACATCGCCACGAATAATGAAATTTTAGTGTGAACAATTATAAAGAATTAAATTTTTCGAAGAGAAAATTAAATTTGCATGTATTCGAAATTAAATTGAAGATGTTTTCTTAAGCTTAAAGGATTTATATCAAATATAATAAAAGAGAGCATAAACTTTATTAAAAGATTTGTGGTGTTTCAATTTAAAATAGTCAGAAATGTTTAATCTTATAAAATAACTAAATACTAAATAAGTGTTACTTAACTAACTAATTTAATTTTAATTAAAAGAAAATAAATTTAGATAAAGCAAATATGTCGCGAAATGAATAGATTTCTAATCAATGAAATATGACTAATCAATGATTTAAAAAGAGAAGAACTGTTTTACATGATAGTTTTAAAAAGTTTACTACACGCGGTGTTCTATTAAGTAGATTTTAAATATTTCCTTCAATAGATATATTAGTTTTCGTTACGGAAAATGGGTCTTTGAATTGCAGAATAAAAACGTCTTTAAAGATTAATACTACTATTGCATGTAGTAATTTTAATACAAATATAATTTCTAATAATAATATAGTTAATCTATCAGTTAGTCTAATAATAATATTAGGATTTATTAAATGTAAGTTAAAAATTATTCAAAACTATTCAAAGTGTATTTGAAATTGGAAAAATAATGTTTTATTAATGTAATTTTTATAAATCCAAATTTTACTTTTAATGAGAAATAAACCGTTAAAATATTATTAAATTTAAGCTGAATTATTAATTGAAGATAATTTATAAATCGGCATTCTTGTAACCTCTTCCCTTAATAATTCATAAAAGTAACAGAACTTCAAAATTCTACAATGTGCTTATTCTATCTCTAAAACCAAGATGAGATTTACGTATATTTAATTATATTTGTTTATAATTAATTTATATACATTTTTGGGGGGTAAGGATAAGAGATAAAGAAAAAGATAAAAGTTATAATTGTTTTTCATTGATTGAATTGCAATGAATTTGACAACATAGATGAATGGAAAAAATTGCTAAAATATGTTAAAAATTTTAAAATTTCAATAGCGTGTAAATGATGAGAATTCGTGAACTTACTTTTACGTGAATTCAGGAATAGGGTGGATCGATTGTCTATGGCGAAAAAAAAATTACCTTTAATCAAAATCTACCTATGCGGAAAACATGTTCTATTGTATGGAGATTAAGAGAAAAATAATTAAAAAAAATTAATTTTAAAATTTAATACTGCCACAAAAGGGTTGAAAATTCAAATTTTTTTTTTAAAAAGACCGAATTTTGGTTAGGTTATTTTTATCAAAAACTAATTATTTTAATAATTTTTTAAATCCAACAATGCGGAAAAGATGTTATATCGTATGGAGGTTAAGTAAAAAACAATAATAAGTAATAAATTCAAAATTTAATACTGCCACAAAAAAGTTGAAAATTCGATAAAATATTGAAAAAACGGAAAAAGATTTAAATTTGTTTAGATTTAATTTTGACGGAAAATAACCATTTTAATATCAATCAAAACCTACCTTTGCGTAAGAAATATTATATTGCATAGATATTAAGTAAAAATAAATAAATAAAGAAATAAATAAATAAAACTAATTTCGAAATTTAATACTCCTGCAAGTAATTTAAAGTTTCGAAAAACTGACAGTTCAGTTTTTTCAGTTAGAATTTGTCTGCTTGTGTATTGTGTAGCTTAGTGCACCTTGAATATTACTGTACCATGGCGTTGTTAAAATAAAATAAAAAAAGAGAGAGATATGAATTACACCCTATTTGGGTCCAGCTTTGATATGCCAGTAAATATGCTCCCTATTACAAAAAGTTATAAAATTTACATATTGGTATTTAAAGAATACCCGAAGAAAGGAATCGGTGAACATCTATTTATTTCCTGCCAGTGAGAAGGAGTTGCTAATAAGTTACTAGTGACCTGTAAATGAAATTCAATCTCAATAACTTACCACAGCAGCCTTTTAAGAAAAATTAAACTGTTTAACGACAAACATTGCGCTCTTCTTAATTCCTGTAAAAGAAAATAAGATACTGAAAGCTACTACAGTCTTTTGGACCATTTCCGAAAATACTGCCTATTTTTTCAGTTCAATAGATTTGAATATGAATATGAATATTGAGTGTAAACTAAACCGACGTATTGAGAGCAAACTCACTTTTCAACATCATCAGCTATCATTGAAAAGCCAAAATGCTGCCGAGCTGGGTGTCACATCATCAGAATATTGGACAGTTTGGGTTCTTCCGACCAAGCAAGTGCTGCCATCGTGTCTGGTGCACATCAAGACGTGGGCATTACCTCACAAAACTATGAATCGAATGCTACTGACAGAAAAAAATCGGCATAACAAAACAAACCAAAGACCACTCCATCGTTTTAGTCATTCTCTTTAGTCATTTGTAAAAGATTATGATCATGGCCATTTTCTTTAAACTTTTACGGGTGTAAAGACTGACTGCATCACTAGAAAACAACAGAAGAAAAATCATAATAAGAGCAGACTTGAACTTGAAAAAGAACTGGGTTCCGAATACATCGGCCACATATATATAAATTCTGGGAGAGTACCAAACAATTTGAAAACACGACGTACATTTTTTTGTCATGTGTTAACAATAATACAAATGTAACAAAGTTGGTTGCTTTCGGTTGTGACATAATATCTGTTAACATAGATGTTAAAGGATGTGTTATTCGAAATATGGGACTGATCTTCAAGCGTCCACTACAATGTTTTTTGTGCTAGTTACACACCAAAGAAGTTCCACTACGTCATCTTTTTGCAGCGTGGATGGAACCGCGGCTGGGCACAAATGTTTTACTGGTGAAATAGAAAGATTATTCGCAGCATATTAGAAGCTTTTTGTATTTTCATTTATGTCAGTATATGAATTCTAAAAACGCGCGAGTAAAATCAAACGGTCTGCTGTAATCCTAATCATTACATAAAAAATATCTATATTTTCCATTTACCAGCTTTTTGACCTTTTGCGACGGATTACATAGATTTAATTAAATAGAAAAATGTGTCGAACCTCCACTAACAGGCGGATTTAGTAGCGACATGATATCAGAAGCAATATGTAAATCTAGCAATCATTCCAGTGGCAATAACATCTACTATCAATAATATCTATTCCCTCAACGCTCATTCTACAAAACTAATAATCAAAAGAGTCACGGAAGCATTTCTGCTGTGTATGGACCATACATAAGAGACAGTTTTATAAAAATTGAATTGAATTACAAAATCTCATGTCGATTTTCAATACCGAACGTCATTATCGCCAATTGCAATCTTGACGATTTTTCTTGATTTAATACTAATGAAGCTGTTAAATAAGAAACTAAAATTTTTATCTTGTAATCAATTAAATATCCCCTCATTGCAATAAATTTTAAAAATGTCTAAAATTCATATTTTATTTTACAAAACAAAAGTTGATTTTTTACCGTAAAAACGTTCAAATACATAAATTTGAGCCACATTGCGGTAGATTAAAATTTTGAAATTAATTTTTGAAATTAATTTTCTCATACTCAGCATATAATATAACATCTTTTACTCATAGGTAGGTTTTGGATAACTTTTTAAACTATTATTTTGAATCAAAAATAATCTAGCCAAAATTAGATCTTTTTTCACTTTTTTTCGAAATTCAACCTCATTGTGGCAGTAGTAAAATTTAAAATTAATTTTTTTAATTATTTTTCCCTTAATCTCCATTCAAGAGAACATCTTTTCCGCATAGGTAGGTTTTCACACAGTGAAAAAAAAAATTTCGATCCACCCTATTCAGGAAGTCTGTTATTACATCGTAAAGTATTTGTGTAATGTTATGTCATAAAATTTCTAGCAGCCTTGCTGCCACCAATTTTATGGAATAATTTATTTCAGTTATATAATGGTGTAATTGAAACAAATGTTACTGGTGTAAAATTACATATTATTGTAACGTTACATCAGTTATATCGGTGAAACTGGTTATACTGGTTACGTAACCATAAAATTGGTAGCAGCAGGGCTGCCACCAATTTTATGATGTGACATTACACAAATGTTTTTCTATGTACGATTCCTTGCAATATAATAATTCCTTGCAATATGATAATGCAAAATGTATGAAAATGTATGAAAACTCACTAATTTAAAAATCTACAACAAACAAAAAAATCATTTCAAAATTTGAATTTAGAAGATGATTTTAAGCAGTATCACAGTTTCAGGGTGAGCCCAATTTATGCAAATTAAGAATTTTCATATAGAATCTCAAAAATTATTATAGTATTTTGGTATATTTAAACATATGAAGAAATAATGCATATACCCAGCTTTTGTACATGCTTGATCTGATAGACTATTATTTCTGACTAAAAAAATTTACTTGTAATTCCTGTTAATTCTCTTTTTAAAATTCCATTTTACGAAGCCTAACTAGATAATAGATGAGTTTAAAGAGGTCTAAAATATTATTGAAGTGACTAAAATATTATAAATTATTTCCCACATTTGAATCTATTCTTTGTTACAAAAATTTTTCATTTAAGAAAATGCCTATTAATGCATGGATACTATTTTAGAATAGTGAAATAATATGGACGAAGAGGGAAAAACAAATTTAAGTTACATTTTTGCATTATCTGAAGACGAAAAGGTGTACCTACTGAACATCACTTAAAAGAAATAAATGAAAAAATACTAACAGAGGATGTATATACTCTTTAAAGAAAAGCCCTATCTAGGTAAAAATCATTACAAAGTATTAAAAATCGGAAATTGAATTGAAGCATAGCAAATGAGTCGCTTTTCGTTTTATAACGAAGTTATATTCGAAGTTTCAAAAGTATTCAGAAGTGTGTGTAATAGTGTAGTCAGATACAGTATAGTATTCGGAATTTTTTGTGTGTCCCTGTAAATACTATCTGCTTATTAACCTCAGTAATGTGAACCAATTGTACATAATATGAAATTGTTTAAAATAATTAAAACACATCCGAAACAATGTGGCATTTTAAGTTAATAACAAGTATTCTATGTATCACAGATTGTACAAAATGCACAGTATACATATTTCAACTTACTTATACTTATTAATTTTATTATGCTCGAAATAGTGGAACATTGAACATTAAAATGCACTTGAAACTATTTTTTCCCACTCGCTGTAATGTAACGAAATGTTTTTCATTATCCGTGTAATTGAACAATACATCCGATTTTCATAAAATTTGAAATTACTTTACAAATTTATGCAATAATTATACATTTCAGATTTCAAACAATTCGATTTCGTTGTTTTACCCATAACGAAGGGCAGACGGACGGAACGACGACTATAAATGTTGCGTATTTACATAATTAAGAACGTACCTAAAAAGGTAGATATTTTGATCTCAGTTTTGATTTCCCACTTTTCTTTTGCACAGATAATAGGATTATTTTTTATTACAAGTAATGAGAATGTATGAGGAAGAAATCCAAAACTTCTTTAACATCAGATATTGAAAACAAATAGTACTCCAAATGTCTAGAAAAATGCTTGTATCTTGTTAACCCCCAAAATAATACAATTATATAAAAAATTTACACAACATTTCGCAAGTTTAAAAAGAACGAAGAATAAAAAAAATTTCATATGCATCATAAATTTACATTTTAAATTAGAGTTGCATTCACGTTGTGCATAAATGAAAACTAAAGCCAATAAAGATAAACTGATTTAATTAAGAAATCATTTGAATGGAAGATATTCGTCCATTCTTGCTGATACGATTTAAAATTCTTCTCCTTTAAATTAATTATTTAGGGAAATATTCATGGTTCATTAACGTGTAGTATAAAGAAATCAACTGAGAATAATCTATTATGCAAACCTTTACAGAAATTAATTAAGAAAAAGAAAATTCGAAAAATGCAGAGAAACTTTTACAGTTGAATGCTTTATTTATAAATTGGAAAAAATACTATATAAAAATGCTTCATCATGTCTTGATTAAACAGTATTTACTTGATTCTTTTAACTTTTTTATAAGAATTTTCTTCTGTCTATGCTTTGAAATGTCCTGTAAACGATTTGAAAATTTTCTTAAATGATTTTCTATTTATCTGTATGTATGAATGAACTGTGATAAGTTTTTCATAACATTATTCCATAAAATTCGTAGTAGGATGCTTCCATTAATTTTATGACCTACTTAACTGATATAACTGGTAAAATTTTGTTATAACTAGTGTAACGTTACACCGTAATAATGTGAATTCTGGTATTTTCAAATTATTATTGTGTAATATAGCAGCAATCATATCAGTAAAATATTCCATAAAATTGTTACCAGCATGCTGCCACGTAATTTATGGAATAACATTATGTAAGTTTTTTACAGTATGTGTTACAAATTGTGTAAGAATAAAACTTTATAATCTGATGCCGATCAGTGCGGCGATATATGTTTTATTGATGAAAAATATTTCACGTATAGTCACAGAAGTGAGAAATGGCATAGTACACGTTTACACTGTAGTGTGCAATGATTTCCTAAAAGTGTTTCTGTTTAAATGATAAAATCCCTGTCGGCTGGGCCTATAGGCGGAGGTAGGTATCGAAGAGTGCTCATTTCAACAATATATATATATATATATATATATATATATATATATATATATGATTAGAGATAAACCCAGTTTAATAACTTCATTTGGCAGTATATGAAAATTTTTTAATTTCATTTTTCTGCAAAAACTGGTTTTATCAGAATCATCTTAAGAAAAATTCAGCTCAGATGCCCATTTTGACAACATATTTTGAAATAAATTCTGAATTTATTTAAAAATTGACCAAAACAGCACATTATACAGTTCCTAAATAACAAAAAACTGTCAGTTGAATGCATTTGAGAAAAAAATTAAATTTAAAAATGAGTCATAAAATAACCGATTTGTTGTTTGAATACATCCTTAATTCTTTAATCATGATTGCTTCGGAAAATTTTGTACGAAATACTCACTTTGACAGCATTTTTAAAAATATATTCTATTTTTATCAAAAAACTGGCCAAGGCGTCAGAGTATATAGTTCCTAAATAAGAGGATCTGTAAATTGGATGCGTTTGAGAGCGAAAATGGATTTTAAAACGAGTCATAAAAAACGCAATTTGCTATGTGAAAACTTCCTTAAATTTTCAAATCACGAAGACTTCGGGAAATTCTGTTCAAAATACCCTTTTTGGTTGCCTTTTTCGAAATATATTCTGTCTTTATCAAAAAACCGATCAATGCATCACATTATATAGTTCCTAAATAAGAGGATCTGTAAATTGGATGCGTTTGAGAGCAAAAATGGATTTTAAAACGAGTCAGAAAAAAACGCAATTTCTTATTTGAACACTTCCTTAAATTTTGGACGAAGACTTCGGGATATTCTGTTCAAAATACCCTTTTTGGTTGCCTTTTTCGAAATATATTCTGTCTTTATCAAAAAACCGATCAATGCATCACATTATATAGTTCCTAAATAAGAGGATCTGTAAATTGGATGCGTTTGAGAGCAAAAATGGATTTTAAAACGAGTCAGAAAAAAACGCAATTTCTTATTTGAACACTTCCTTAAATTTTGGACGAAGACTTCGGGAAATTCTGTTCAAAATACCCTTTTTGGTTGCCTTTTTCGAAATATATTCTGTCTTTATCAAAAAACCGATCAATGCATCACATTATATAGTTCCTAAATAAGAGGATCTGTAAATTGGATGCGTTTGAGAGCAAAAATGGATTTTAAAACGAGTCAGAAAAAAACGCAATTTCTTATTTGAACACTTCCTTAAATTTTCAATCACGATGATTTCGGAAAATTCTGTTCAAAATACCCTTTTTGGTAGCCTTTTTTGAAATATATTCTGTCTTTATCAGAAAATTGACCAGTGCGTCAATTTATGCAGTTTCTAAATAAGAGGATGTACCATTTGGATGCGTTTAAAATCAAAAATGAATTTAAAAATGATTCAGAATATAAGCAGTTTGGATTTGAGGTTTTTTCTCCAACTCCTATTTTTGTTTAATTTCTTTTTGCTATACGAATTTGTCCTATGAAAACCTTGTCAATATAACAGATGTAGATATTTTTGAGAAGATGTAAAATAAATTTAATCAGATTTGATATCGTAAAAATTGACAGAGTTATGGATTTTTCTCTTTTTTCACCGCCCTTTTTCTTTTCGGTTTTAATTTTTTTCATCGGTAAAAGTTGATCCCATCAAAAACTTGTGAATACAAAAGTTTTAGATAATTTTAAGAACATTTACAAAAAATTTAGTTGGACTTGATAGCTTGAAAATTGACGAAGTTATGAATTTTTTCTCTCAAAACCCCTGTTTTTTTTCGCCCCTTGAGCCCACTTCTAAATTTATCAAAAATCTGTCATGCATAAACTTTTGGACCATTTCTAAGAAGTAATATAAACTTTAAACCTATTCGATATCTACTTTAATAAAGAAGTTATGGTGTTTTTTCGGTTTTCACAAAAACGCCCCCTATTCCGACCCCCTTGGTCCGATTTTGCCCATTAACGAACTTAGCCGAGATTTTATCCCCTTTAATTTTATGTACCAATTTGGTGGAGATTGATGAAGAATTATAGAAGTTATCGTGTCCATAAAAAAGTGAGATATATATCTATATAGATAGATAGATAGATAGATAAACTGGTGCGATTGCAATAGGTAGTATTTCATACGAAATCTACCTAAAATTGGTTGCATACAACGATTACATAAAAATTCATATATAGTATTCTCACTGAAGTCCTCTGTCACTCACTTCGTAACGGCTGCTGCTATATTCATAAAAGGGATGTCTATGTATAATAAGGTAGCCATGCGCTACAGAGTAAAATCGTCTACTGCGATACCTGGTGGAAAACTGCGCAATTAACATTCCTATCTCGAAAACGGGAAGAAATAGGTGAAAAGCGATTTAAAAATCTGTAAAGCACCATCGATTTAGTACAAAAAGTTACCTTTTGGAGATTAATGCAAAGAATACAATGGTTAACCCCTTGAGATACGGTGGGATCTATTTTATCTCACCTAATTTAAACGAGATTCTCACCAGACACTTTTAATGAAATTTTATATTGTTATACTTGGCTACAAAATGTTGAAAAATTGCCTTTTCTTATTTAAAAAAAATCTATTTATCTGGTGAGAATTCATTATTACAGATACATTTCATGTTGCATGTCAAGGAGTTAAAATGCGCATTTGTTTTTTTCGTGAATTCTGACACTGTGATCTAACGAAAAGAAAACAGAAAGAGAAATGATTATCTATTAAACTAAACACGACACCGCAGCTCCACACAGTGCTGTGCCAAACAAAAAAGGGGTTGTTTGATAACGCTCATGGTCATGGAGGGATTTTACAAACCTGAGTATTTTGAGATGGTATTACTTTACGGTGAATGTGTACGAAAGGCAAGGTCAACAGAATGGTTGCACCGGTAACGTTTTCCGGCAGGCCTGTATTCTTCTCATCAACTTACCCTAACTGTTGTTAAACGTTTAAGGGAGACTTGAAATAATTTATTTCATCATTTGAAAAAATGCAAAAAATTGCTTTTAAAAATACACTAAAAATTACTAAATAGAAAAAAATCGCATTGTTCTATTATAAAAAAAATGCTGTCCACATCATGAGTGAATCTCCTCTTTGTTTTCTACAAAACACATTCGTGTTTCCTTGCGAATATCATGTCAGTAATATGCCCAACCCTCGGGACCATCTGAAAAGAATTTTTTTCATCACTGTCAAGAACACACAATCTTTTATCTGGCCACTTCCTGTAATTTCGTGTCCACAAAACACGAGTATCTTGATTCTGTTATTTAAACATTGGCGAATGATGCATTTTGTGCATATCAAGAAATGTACTTCTCAGCAGCCGTTAATTGACCATGGATATTGTTACAAGAACATATACTTCTATAGAAACAGACTGTGCTAAAATTAATATCATTAATTAATTAATTCTGTGCTAAAATTATTATCAAATTTACTCTGTCTTATCTTTTGGTTGTTTTCTTTGGTCGTCAAGAACGGTATACTGTTTCAGATTGTCAGCTTTTGACAGAATGTAATAAATTAAAATCTACTATATCCACTTTTTCTTGAAATATAAACTAACTTTCGATTCACGAGCCTTTAAATGATGATTTTTCCAAAATTTCCTTTTTGGAAAATTCCACGTTGGTGGGGCATCTTAGCAATCAGGTGGAAACAGAAAGATATATTCTATTTTACCTCAGGAAACTATTAACACACGCAAAAGTTAGAAGTATCTAACCTTGAACTATGCAAATTTTGGATATCAATATTTTAAACAGCTTTTAACAGAGGTTGTCTATATATTTTTGGGGCAGAATATTTAATTTTTTTATTTTTTTATATTAAATCTATAACTGATAAAATTGTTTGAATATTTTGTTATTTTAATTTCATCGTTACATATTTTCATAATTTATTTCTTCTGTTTTACTCGTTTAGTTAACTTTTAAATGAATAATAATAAAAAAAGATTGTCCATAAATTTTTGGGATGCACTGTAGTTCTGGTGTTCTCTTGAGAATTCCAGATCAAATATTGTTTTTCCATTGACTAAAGAAAAAATATTGCCGGAAATGCATTATTGGTTTAACATTTTTCCTCTACTTTTCTCATTATATCTTATATTTTATTAAACTTTACGTCTGAAAAATCAATTTCGACTGCATTTATTGAGCACAACTGATCCCTCCAAAAATATTGATATAACGTAATTGCACGACAAACATTTATTCCAGTTTTATAAATGTCATTACATAAAAACTACAACAAATATAGGAATGATACATTTCCTTCAGAGTGAAAACGCAAACGTCGGCAAGAAGGTTAAATATAGGAAATGAATTTTTTCTTTTTGTTTGATTAAGAAAGTTTTTTGTAAGAGACTTTATAAAAATTAAATGTAGTATTTTGGATTTTTATATAGTTTTCTGCAAATAAATGCGATGATTTGAATCCGAAATCCATCAAGGTTATGGAAAAAAGGCTTTGCATTTTTAAATTTAATTAACAATATTTATTCTTCTTTAGCAACTTCTGAAAACTACATTAAAAATATTCTTTTGAAATGACTTAAATAACTAACCACTAACGAAAAAAGAATCCAAACGGGAATACTGTGAAAAATCTAAAGATATGTATGTTTGTAGGAAAAATTCTAGCGGAATCTCGATAGAGTATGCGTAAAAGAATAGTGAATATTTCGTTTATTTGGAAATTTGTTAACAGTTGTTAACAATTTAAAAGAAAAATAATAAAAATAATACGTTTTTATGTCGAATATTGTTTTTATGTTGAATTTGTTTCGAAAACTTTATTTTAAATAACTTTAATTTCGTCACTTTTTTTAACAATAGCTTTATCATCTTTACTTTTTTTAACGACACTATTGTCATTTATATTTATATGTATGTAATCACAATAAATATTAATTATCGTATATTTTGATCTAAAATGAAACTTAAATTGATTTAAATTGCTTCAAAATCAAAAATAATCTTATTAAGAACTGTCGATTTAATTTTGTTGTTATGGAAATTGTTATGTTGTGGTGGTGTTATATTATATTTTATTGATGACTTATTCGATATGGTAATGTGTAACGGCATAATTTATCATATGTGCGTCATTTTTGAATAGGCTTTAAAATTTTACAAACCTTCAATTGGAGGATAAAATAATAGCAAAATTCTAGTTATACCGGTAACAAGGGGTTGTACAAATATAATGTTATCGATTTTTTGGCAATTTTGGACTCTCTCCCCCACCTTGTTCCGATATAATGCGTTATCATTCTTCGAATCCCCCCGTCTGCCCCTTCAGCAACCGATAATGATATCGTTATCAAATGTAATTTTTTTTTCTGCATTTATGTATTTTACTTGAACTAATATACAAAACTGGTTACATTTATTTTTCGAATACTTTTGAAATTTAACTGAAATGAAGTCAATAAAATATCACTTTTGTATATGATTTTTTAAATCAAATAACGCTTAAAAGAAGTAGTTATTACTTAACCATCTAAGATATCAAATTGACCGAGACCGCTCAAGATATTTTAATTCCATCAAAAACATAAATGTGAAAGAATGCCAAGTTCTTTAACGGTTTCACTAATAAACGAAGTGAGATCTAACTGCAAACCAAGTTCGTTTGAAGCTCATTAAATCATAGCTCCTGTTATGCAGAATGTTCTTTAATTGCTTAAAAGGATTTTTTTATGTTTCTTGCTATTCAATAGAGTGGTTTATCAAGTGTTCTCTTAATCAAATTTCTCTATTTTGTTGACCAGAACTTAAAGTTAATGACTTCCTTAACTTACTAATATCTTATCTTCGATATACTTATTTGAATACTTGATTGACTAGATCTTTTCCAATGACATACTAAACTAAATTGTATTCATACTCAAATATTACAGTTGGTGGTTGTAAGCTTGCCAAGTCGCTCTATACTCTCAACGTTATAAATACAAGATATCTTCGCTTATCGTTAACAATAACTAATGCCTAAACCATAAGATTTAGAGCTATGGTTCTACTTGTTAAAATACTTAAACGATATATCGCCAAATCCAAAGTTGCGGGTGTAACATTTACACAACTTAATTTAGTCACCAGCAAAAAAAAAATTTGAGCATTGGTTTCAATCTGTATGAATTTCAATGTAGACCACTTACATATACATTTATCCAAATCTGAAAATTGTCCGATGTATCACTTATTTATTAATTAAAATAATTTCCGCCTGTTGCGGGTGTGACATAAAAAGGAATGCATTTTCATCTTTCAGTGCAAAAATGCAAAACTTTGTGAATTATGACAACTGAGTGAATTGATATTTTTATATATTAGACAGTAATACTTAAATAATTATTCTATGAAAAAAATAAATTACTTACTCAATTCTTGCTTTTGTGGAAAATATTCAAAATATTCGTTGCGGGTGTGACTTGTACAGCCAATAAAATAATGACATACACAAATATTTTGAAGGCAGATTTTTTTTAATTAAAGAATTAATCAATATTACAATTATAATATCTGGAGAGGAAAATATAAAAAAAAAAATCATTTCCAATCTTGAATTTATAATTTCTGGTGGTGGTAGCTTTTTTTACAAAAATGCTCTTTTTTTTCCCAGGATGCATCTGACTGACTGGGCCAAATATCCACGTTTTCTTAATTTTTTTTCAAACATTCTAATTCTATATCGTCACCATCCATTTGTCTTATTTGTCCATCAAAGATTTCACTTTTTTAATGTAGAGAATAAAACAACCTCTACAAAATCTCCAACTGCACATTCATCGTTGGATATTATATCCTTGTCAAAGTATGGATACATCTAACTGTCTGAGTCAAATATACACATTTTCTTGATTTTTATTCCGATACTGTTATTCTATAATATCCCCATTCATTTGTCTTATTTGTCCATCAAAGTTTTCACTTTTTTTTTTTTTTTTATGTGGAGAACAAAACAATTTCTGCAAAATCTCCAACTGCAATCTTATCATTGGATATTATATTTTTGACAAAATATGGTAACAAACAAATTCTCTTGTGATCACTTTCTGAAGTTATTGCTACATTACTTGTTCCTACGTCAATAAAAACAACATGATGTATCGATTGAATGTTGAGATCCAATTGTGCTTAGTGCCAGCATTCATGAAGCATTTTCACAATATGTTCTGAAATTTCACATTCAGCAAAGTTCTTTTATATTTTTAGGACTTTTTCTACACATATGGCAAAATCTGAAATTGAATTTATTGTTGCAGAGCGTTGCTAGTGTTACCATTTTCTTGGCAACTGCACCAACCCCATCGACAACTCCTTTACCATGAGATGAAATGCAAAAGGATTGCCATCCTTTACCATGATTTTTAAAAATAGTCTCTTTTTTTCTCTCCTTGCTTTGTCTCTTTCCTTCTCTTGTTGTAGATATGCTTCACATTTAAAAGGGTTTTCCTTAATCTTTTTTCAATGATATCGTGATCTTTCTGTACTCTTCATTCTCTGCAAAAGAGAAGAAATTAATGTGTAAACTGAATAAATATAGCACTTCCAGTCCAAAAATATAAGCTTAACAAATTTTTAATAGTTATCCCTTGAAATTTCTAATCTTACATAAAGTTAATTATGTTAAATTTTGGTTCATTTCAAACTGACTATATACATTTTATGCTAACTTAATAAACATCTTAACAGTTTCTATTATTCTTACTTCTACTTTTTATTTAATTTGAATTAAAAGAGAAAAAAATCTTCTCCTAATATTGATTTACTTATTTTAGAAAACTAAATATATATATATTAGATAAATGCTATCAAATAACAAAATTAAAAAAATGTATATAAAAAACAAAACAAATTTAACAAATTTAAAGAAAATTGCTAAAATATTGTTTCGTAATTTTCTTTTTTTAATTTCTATAAAAATTTTACCTTTTAAATTAATTTCTTAATCATATATCACTAATAAAATTATTTTCTTGCAGTAAAGCAACAATTTTATCAATCCAAACTAAATAAATCATCTGCACACGTGTCACATGCTCAGATGATGCAAATTTTTATTTATTAACTGGAATTCCCTCTATTAAATCAAAGGGTATAGTTAAAGCTGCCAAGTACATGTTTTCCAGCATATTACTCTTTTATAAATTTATATATAATTTGTTCAAATATGCATTTGTAATCAATTTTAAAAGACGTTGCGGGTGTGACTTTAATTAAATGTCACACCCGCAACAGGGACATGTCACGCCCGCAACGCTCAATAATTATAATTAAAATATTAATTTATTTTGTGTCTGTAATTCAAAGTATCGTAATAAACTATTTTTGAATATAAAGTTTCATAACTTTAAATAAAAAATATTTTTCTGCAGAGATATAAATGTAACTTTTTGTTGCGGGTGTGACACAATAATTAAGAGTAATTAAATATGCTTACCTTTTGTAATGAAGATTAGTGAACACTTCTCTGCAGACAAAAACTCTCAATGATAGCTGTCAGATCATATATATATCGAAGTTTGGAGATTTTCAGAATGTTTGTTCAGCTGTACGAGACCATAAAATGTAAAGATTTTTGCCGCAGTCTATTTTATAAAGTCATAGTGTCACTTTAATTATTAAAATAAGTATGTTAATGACAAAAATTTTATTCTTTTTTGATAAAATATGAAATAGTACACTCTTAACAGTTAATATGCAAAATTTCAATCATATTTAAAGAAATTTAAATTTTCATCCTCATGTCCGTTTTTTCGTGGATTGGGCGATATGTTAAAAAATATTTACTTCAAAATATACATTTTTTTTAAATATAAAAATATAATAATTTTAGGAAAAATTTCAAAAAATATTTATTTTTTTTTTTAATTTTCGAAGTGGTAAGATTATACCTTCAAATCCATTTTTTTGTTTTTTATTTCATATAAATATTGATTTCAGGACAAGTAGTTCAACTGTATATATATTTAACTGTATTTGAGAAGAGTTTGCATTGAAAGAACTAGAGCTATGTTGACTTAATGTTATATATATATATATGTATACATATATATATATATATTGAGAATATGTAGATATTGTATAAATAAGCGGTCGTAGTTTCTCGGGATGTTACCCTTGACAGTAGGCCAGTTTTTAATTGATCCAAAACTGGCCGGAATAAAATTGTATTACACTATTTTAAATACATTTTGCGATTTTATTTATAGATAAAATATATATTTATTGATATACGCTGATTAAGTTTCGTCATACATTATCCACATAAATACAGAGTGATAAGTCGTTTTATAAGTATATTTCTAAAATATGTATAAAATGTATATTGTCCGTTCTTATTAACAACATATTGGCATACATTCATTTACACTTCACGGCGTACGTGCACCATTAAAGATCTGCAGCGAACTATCCAATAAATCAGTTCAATAGTGATTCAATGGTCGAATCACTAATAATAAATATATAACCTTGAATAACCTTGAATTATCTGTTTCTGTCAAATGAGAAAGCTTCAAAATATGGTCATGTAACCGTTATCCATATTGCGATAGAATGGCTGCACAGTTTGCAGCAGATTTTTCTTAGTATTGTAAGTTTTAGAGGAGACTACACCTTTAAATATGAAATTTCAATATGAAAATTTATTCATTTAAGCGAAATTTTATGTACCCCCGCCCCTTTCAAAAAATGTCTAAATGCAATATTTAAATAAACAGATTAAAAAAATCTCTAAACCCATTTAAATATTTAGCTGTAACAAGAAATCAACTCTTTTATTTTTATATATTCTATATATATCCTATTTGTATATATCCTGGGTCCTATAAGTTACATTCAGAAAAACTTTCTGTACGATTAACAAGTAAAACATTAAACTATGAATTTAATTGACAAACTTACTGATAAGATCTAAAGAAACTTAAAACATTTTTTTAAACCGATGTTTTCCGTCATAAAAATCTCTTTAATTTACATAAGTTCTCTACACTTGTCAGTTTTAAATTATAAAGAAAGCAGACGCCAAAAGTGCTCAACTCTAAACATGCTACATAAAATGTGTAAACTGTCAGAAACGCTCGCCTATAAACACAAAATCATTCTTTATATTTTTAATAAATAGTTTTCGTATCCCTAGAAAACATGTTTTATCCATGAATTCTTCTTAAAGATTTGAAAAAAGCGATAAATTCCGTTGCTTCCTATCGACAATATCAATAATAAAATCTGAATTTAATATTTAAATGAAAAACCAAAAATTTTGTAAATAAAGTTTTCCAGTTTAATTAAAAAGAAAAAAATTCGAATTTAAAAATAAAAGATAATTACTTTTCTCATTCATTTAAAAGTAATCATAATTTATTTTTTAATCTTATAAAAAATATTCGCTTTAAAATGAAGTAATTTAAAATAGGTATTTTAGCTAAAGTATTCAAAAGTAAAAAAAATAATTTTACCAAAAAATTCTTATTAAATAAAAATATTATATTCATATTTTACTTGTAGAGATCTATTTAAAAATCTATAAAAGTTTATAATAAATACTTTCATCCTATATTATTTCTAAATTGTTAAAACCCTAACCAAAATCCTATAAAGACGATATCTTCCCAAAATTAGTTGCGAAATTCAAAGCTTTTTCAAAGAAACTCATCAAGAAATCTAGCATAATTATCTGGAATAAACGTACTTACTTCCACTACTGTAATACTGTAGCCCAGTGGTTAATTTATTCGCCCTGTAACACTGAGATACCTGGTTCGACTCCAACGTCAGAAACTTTTACATTATTCCCGCTTTCATATATTGACGTATATTTTACTTTGCATAACGGAGAAAAGAATAGCATACATTTAACTGTTATCGGAATTCTCGTGCTAGCACTTATGTCAGGTTAATTTCCGACAATTGAAGAAAATATTTCTGTGCATATGTTATTGTTTATATATTACCAAACCGCTGAAAGTGCAAATATGCAAAATATTATGCGTGCGATGTACTGTTTTAAACAACAACTAGTTTATATTTAAAAAAAAAATATTTCACAATGAAAAAAAAAATAATTTGTAAGATTTGGGGGGGGGGGGGGTTAAAAATCTGAAAAAAAAAATCACGATGTTCCTTTTTAATACTTCTAATAAATTTGAATGTTACTTTCAGTTTTTCAATCACTATTTTTTTTTTTTAATGATTTTCGTAATCAGATTACAAATATAATACTTGAATTTAAATTTGATCAAACCTTCTGAAAAATAACCATAAAATTTCAGCACGGTTAGGTTCTGAATAACTTAATCCATTAGTATAATGCTGATGCAATTATCATTAGAAACATACAACAATGTATAAAGTACACAGATAAATGAGAGCGGAACTATTTAGCCAAACTGCATCATTATCGTGCATTTTAGGAATTCTTTTTTTCATACGAAAATTCCGGAGGTAAGCAACAAATTCCAAAAGGATTTTTTTTTTACTTTGTGTAGTCACAAAAGTTTACCATTCAATACGGAAAAAAATATTATTCAGAATTTTGTTAGAAATTCGGAACTTCTAAATGAGAAAAAAAATCCTTATTTGACGTAAAATGCAATAATAAGGCAGATGAGTTAAAGGCATGCATTTTTATCAACTTCAAAAGAATATTTAAAAATATTATTAATAGCAATATTAGAATAAGTTAATACGCATAAGATAAAAATGTCAATAAAATTTGACAAAAATTTGGAATCAAATTAGAAATTTAATGAATTCCTTCATAAAATGTCATTGAAATTTTATTAAATTGTAGTTACATCTAAATAGAATATTTTAAACACATTTAGATATTCATGAAATAAAACTACGTTTTCTTTCATAACAGAAAATAACAAAATACACATTCAATATTTTAAATAAAAAAAATCACTAGAAGCTACTTTCAAAAACTATTTTTAGGAAAAAGAAACGAATCCATTTTTTGTAAAATTATCACGTTTTTTTTTCAAAAGAAATGCAATTTAAACTAATATTTTTAAAGACTTGTTGAAATAACCATCAAAGTAATTTTGGGTAACTTTCTTCCTATGTTTTAATTCCAGAAAAATTTTCACAGATCCCCCGTGATCATAGCCTCTAGAACACACAATCATTCCCAATTAAAAATTTTATCAATCTGTCTTTCTATGTATACACATACATATGTTGTAGAACATCGATTATTCGAGCTTCGATTAACCGAGCTTTCTGTTAACCGAGCCGATAATGAAGCCTGATTTGACTTCAAGTGGCCATGCGGCCCTATGGAATCAGGCCACCAGGAACCACTTGATTGGCAACAATGAGGCGAAATTTCTTTTTCAATTTACTAGAGCTGTTAAATATAACTCTTCCTATACATTTTTGTCATTTAAAAAAGTTCTATTTTTTTAGTCCAAGTATGCTAAATTCTCGAGAACGGCCGGTTTTTATATTTAATTTCTATTAACCAAGATTTCCAGTATCAGAGGTATTAGCGGCCCCAATTACAACAGATAATCGAGGTTGCACTGTATATATATATATATATATATATATATATATATATATATATATATATATATATATATGTGTGTGTGTGTGTGTGTGTGTGTGTGTGTATATATATACATATATGGCTAGATAGACATATAGATAGATAGATTAAGATATATTTATGTAAATTTTTATGGATACAATAACTTTATAATTCTACTCACATATCTTCCAAACTTAGTCATAAAATCAAGTGCCTTACAATCTCAGCAGGTTCGTTAATGGCCAAATCGGACCAAAGGGATGGAAGAAGGGAGGAGTTTGGGTTAAAAATCCTATAAAGTATTAATTCTAATGCATATAAAATCAGTTTAAAGTTATAATTATTTTTTTAAAGGCGAAAAATTTATGCGTGACAGACATTTGATGAAATTTAAAATGTTCTGGGGAGAAAAAATAGATGTTTAGGAATAAAAATATTCCCAACTTTCTCAGCTCTCAAAATTTCAAATGCAGTTAAATTTATTATAAATATTCTTAATATTATCTACTACTTTTACATCGACAAGTTTTTGATAGGACCAACTCTTATACTGAAAAAAAATGAAAACAAAAAGGAGTGGAGGATTGAAGACGTAAAATATTCAGTAACTTCGTCAATTCACAAGATATCAAATAAGCTCAACGTTATTATAAATCTTCTTAATATTATCAACAACTTTTATTATGACAAGTTTTTCATAGGATAAATTCTTACAGCAAAGGGATTTTAAAAATTGATAGCATTTGAAGAAAAATTGCCGTATTAACGTGATTCTAGGTCCTGAGAATTTTACATCGTTAATATTATGAAACCATTGCATACAAAATTGTGAAAAATGGTGGTATTATTGAAAAATATTTAATAAATAAGCTGATGCAAACAATTTTTAAATCGTACACATATTTTAGAGACATTTAATGATGAGTTCTTAAAAATCGTTCCATTAAAAGAATTATAGCAGCAAAATCTATACATAGGAATTTAATATTTTTAAATCATTTTGTACAATAGACGATTCTGGTGTGCAGACAGCATTTAGCTTCTTAATTTATTTTGGGGGAGATTTATTTCTCTTTTTAATTCAAATTTTCAGCATTTCGATACATATTTTTTACATATTTTAGAAAAGGTTATTATTTTAAATTGTTGTCAGTTTTAAAAACAACGCAAATAATAATATTTCCTACAAATTAAAATTTTCTTTATACTTGGCTATTATAAACAGAAAAAGACTTTCACGTTGGAATTAAAGTTGAAAATTATTAAAAATTACGTCATAAAAACTGTATTTAGGCATGGATTTTAAAAGAAAAATAAGTTTTTTTCACTGATAAATTCGTTATTATGCATTAAATGTCGTAAATGAAGGAAATTACGTTTAATTTAAAATAGCTAAATAATTAACAATTGATAAAAGAATTTAAATTTTAAAAAAATGTTTGAAGAACACATTTATTTCATATATTGAAGTAATCATTTCAACTATTATCCTTAATTATATGAGAGTGTAAATAATATTTCCTTTCAAACAACAACAGTACTTTTATATAAATACTCAAATCAGAAAGAAAACTTTGTTGGAAATTAAGTCAAATTTAAAACAATACTATAGTTTAAAAATATAACTACACGAGACATTTCACATATCTAGATGATCTTTTAAACTAGTGTTGCCAATCCTAAAGCAACACAAATAAAATGCTCCCTTTCGACCGATAAAAAAATAAATCGCTTGAATATTACAAAGATAAATAAAACTTTAAAATAATAAATCCATCGATATCCGTTAAAAGCAATTAATTGGAGAAATTACGTCATATTTGAAATGACAAGCTAATAATAATACAAAACAGTTTAAACTAAAAAATATATTTCCGCGAAATGTTTATTTCATATTTTGAGATATTTTTTTCAACTATTGGTGTGAATTCTAAGATCTCTCAAATAATAATTTTTTTTCTATAACAAACGTATTTTCATTTTAATATTAAAAGAGAAAGAAAACCTTGGTGAAAATTTAAAACGATGTATTGTGTATAAAAGAGCATTCTTATTGTGTTGTTTAAAAAACGAGAGCCGATGACTGTTACTTAGTTCATTTTACATTGGTTTATTTTAAAATTTTTAACTATTACATTTTAATTAAAGAGGAAAACAGCCGTTGTATCTCTTAACAGCGGCTGATTTGGCGTTAAAAATCTCTAACCAAAGGAAAATGCATAGAAACCCGCTTTATAAAGAAATTGCCACTGTTTTTAGGTGCGCTCGTAATTCTGTAAATACGTAGAACCTATAGTTGTCGTTCTGTCCGTCCGTCTGTTCGTCTGTCTGTCCGTATATAACAACGCAAAAACTACCCAACTGAATCGTTTGAAATTTAAAATACATAATCATAACGTAATTTTGTCGAGTCATTTCAATTTTTATGAGAATCGGATGCATAGATCAATTACAGGGACAATCAAAATGATTCCGTTCCATTACCGTCAATGGGGGAAAAAGTTTAAAATGCATTTTAATCGTTTGAAATTTTAAACATATGATTATTACGTAATTTTGTCGAGTAATTTCAAATTTTATGAAAATCGGATGCATAGATAAATTACAGGGACAATCAAAAGTATTTCGTTACATTACGGTGAATGGGAAAAAAATTTCAAATGCATTTTAATGGTGTTAACAAAATGGCGAACAAAATAAAATTGATATGAACCTATGAAGTATCTATATATACTAAAATATACATTCTGTACAATATGTGATGTAAAGAATATTTATTAATAAATTACAGCTCCACACAAAAGTATTCCACTATATATTCTATACGGGGAAACATCGTTTGGAGCGTGTTTCAATTATATTAAGCTATTTCACATTTTATGAATATGATACAGGTTGCTGAGGTGTAATAAAAATTATTTTCAGTATATTTACAGGAACACAAAGATTTCGACCACTATACTGTATCCGATGTACTGTCTACCACATCATGAAGATATGAATATTTTTAAAACTTCGTTATCGTACGAACGCACCTCATTTGCTACGCTTCACGTGCAATTTCCAACTTGTTAAATTATAGTTCAATCTTTTTAAAACCGATGAAATTAGCATGCTTTTAGAAATTGGGATGCCTGATCAAAAGTTGTCACCGCCTAGTTCTATAAAATAAATAGTTAAAGAATAATATAAGAAATATAGCAATACAGATTAATAAATACAAAATAAAGACTAGACTTATTTAATATTCACAAGAGCTAATTAATCCTTATTTAAATTAAAAACAACTAATATAACATAACTTCAGGTGAGTTTGAATATCTCTAAAGGTTAGATAACAAGTTTAACCTATTTCTACAATTTAATTGGCAACACAACTTGAAAACAAATTGCAGCCCATCCAGTTCCCCAAACGTAACAGTTTAAAATGTCTTCATAAGACAGCGTATCAATCATACACTTATTAAATCCCTTTCACTACTTCGATATCCAGGTCAAAAGCTCCGAACACTGGAAAACAAATCTCTTTCACTGTCCAAACACATTACCAAAATGCCTGCATCTAAATCAGTTTTGAAGTGCAAATTTATTATAATCAAGTTCACCCGCTTTATTCATCCAAAATGAAAGGATTCAGGTGCTATAGTAATGGAAACCACCAGCCGTTTAATAAAGAGTTTTTAATTAACTTAAGACTGAATAAATTATCTAAAATTAATTTCGCATAAGAAAATTTTTCAATATTTCTAAATATGTAATAAAATAACACCTTGTATTAATTTGTTCTTTTTACTTGTTAAAAAAGCGTAAGGAAAATTTTAAAAACAGAAAATAGTTTTTAAAAGAAGGACTAAAATAAACTAAGAGAGACTTGAATAGATTCAAAAAATTAAAATTTATATACAAAAAATAAAAATACTAAAAAACATTTAAAATACAAAAAAAAAAAAAAAAAAAAAAAAAAAAGAAAAAAAAAAAAAAAGAAATGTTTTGCCAAACTACTCGCAAGGCATTATCAGTACAAATAAATATCCATTGGATAACAAACAGTAGAACAAATCAAACAGCTACAGTTAGTTATATTTTGAAAAATGGGTAGCTTTAAATTTTCTATTTTTGTATTTTTAAATGTTTTTTAGTATTTTTTTAGTTTTCGTGTATAAATTTTAATTTTTCAAATGTAAAGTGTGTCTTAACTTATTTTATTTAATCTTTTAATAGCTTTTTTTAAACTTAGACGTTAAATGTTTATTGCAGAAAATAATTTTAATTAAATTTTTCAACTCATTACCCCCGAGTGATTTTCAAAACAAATTAAAAATGATATTCCAAAGTTGCACTGCCCATGGAGAATTGAACTGAAACGTCATTATTCAGTTTTTCATGCGACGCACATTATATTTATTTGACTTTGATTTTAATTTCTATTTTTTAAAACACTTAAGCAACATGTGTCACAGTTTTAATAGGTTTAATGATTTTATATCGTTACATATTGAATTTTCAAGTGTTAGAATCTCTAATATTTCTGTTATAATGAATATCAAATGTTGTTTGGAGGGGAGGAAATTATTTTACTCTAGTTGAAATTTATATTTATTTTAGTTATATTTAAATTAAGAAAAAATAGCCATAAAAATATTTCGACAGTTAAATAAAGGTATTTTTCTGTTTTTAAAATTTTCTGTACGCCTTTTCAACAATTAGGAAGAGTACAATTTCAATTTTCTTTAATATCTCTAAAAACAATGTGAAAATCCGATTTACAAAATATATCATAAACAGAATTGTAATTGAATAGAACTATAAATAAATTTTAATATGTTTAAAAGAATCGGAGTATGTTACATTCACATTGTAAAAAAAAATATGTAACGTTACTCCATATACTGGATGGCAGAATACTCCCTGCAGATTAATGGATATAAAGGATATATATTAATTGATATAAAGGAATGATCTATAATTAAATTAGTCCATTTACTTCAGTTCAAAACAAAATTTAGATTAAAATAAACTAGTTAATATTCAGCTAGAGCTTGGTGCTATGCAATGGAATACAAAAATGAGCAACGGTAAAAAACACTAAATATTTTATGTAAGCAGCAGACCGGTTTCGGTAGCATTTAGCGTACCGTTCTCTGCTATATCTATCCCCCGTCTCTACTATATATATGAGCAAATTTCTACCTCCTTTATCACTGACGACGGTACGCTAAATGCTAAAGAAACCGGTCTGCTGCTTATATAAAATATTTGTTGCTTTTTAACGTTGTTCATTTTTGTGTTACATAAAATAAACTAGCTTGAAGCAAAGATCAGTTTAATCTTTTAAAAACAACATATTATATACTATAGAAAATAACATAAAATTCGCATAGTATATTAAAAGTTTTATGTGATGTTAAAAAAACATATATTTAAAAAATAATAATGGATGATGTGTCACGCCGGAATAAATTTATTGATAAAAAATAAATAAGCACTCTTCTTAGAAAATATTAAAGTATCTACAAGCATGATTAAAAAAAATTAATGATCTCATTATATGACAAAAATAACTTTTCCTTCTCATCATTTCTAAAGAAATTATTACAGTTTCATAGAATATTTATTTACTGTAAATGTAAAAGTTATATTTTTTTTCCTTTTCTCAAACTTTTTAAAATCATAATTAGAAAAATTCTTGAATTTCAGCCTAAATATATTTGTTTATTTGTTACGCATGTGTTTCTACATTTGTAAAATTTTTTAATAATTATATATAATTATGTACATATTAACTACTTTAATTTTATTTTAGTGTAGTTGGCTTTGCATTTTCGGCCAATAGCGGGAATATTATCGAATTCGGTTTTGGTCTTAAAAATCAGTTTCGGTTCAAACTTATAAATAACATACGATAACTAACGGTCACATTTTTAAGTCTACTTAAGGAGAAATATTTTTCAAAAGTAAAGCTTTAGTATTAATGCAAGGACTGTTTTAATAATGTTATATTACAAGTGATTCTTTAACACAGTAATTTAAAAATAATCACATGTAGTTACAAAAGATCAATTGTATTTACGAGTGATTCCCAAATTCACGAAAGTCATTTTTATAAATATGCAATATCAACTAACATATTCTCATTATATTTATTTCATTTTTAATTGTCACAAAAATTCGACGAAAACAATTGAAACATAAAACAAATACATTTTATTTGCTTTAAAAGTACACAGAATATAGTTTAAAAACAATACTCCTTAGAAATAGCATTGTGCTATTATTCATCCAGACGCTCACATTTTACACTTTATATTTACACTACTGTTCATTATATCGCATTTCATATTTAAATTAAGTATATTCATTAGGTAGTGTAATGATATTATTTGTTTTCTTAAATAAATTTATAAATAATTTAAATTCTTACGTATTGAGTAAAAACATGAAGCGTTGTCGATTTCTTATAAGAAAAACTTTATTACAATAAGATGTGTGCATATTTTATTTAAATTAAGTTTCACTTATTATCAAAATAACAATAATGTAATTCAATTTGGTGACTGCACATATTTAACTACTCTTTTTTAAAATCGAGGCATAACATGCAAATTACAATATCGGAATTTATGCAAGAATATAAATATTTTCTTGAAGAACTTCATTTATTCTTGATTCTAAATTGATTCAAATTTGAAAATATACGTACTGACGTTTTAAGCATATTTTTCCTCCATAATGTGACAAAAACTGTAACTGTATTGTTTTAAGAAATAACTAGAGCAAGATTAAATCTATAAATAATACCTTTTCTCGAAATTCAGATAAAATTAACAAAGAAATGCTATTGAGAAATCAGGAATTAAAAGTATAATGTAGTTTTAACAAATTTGTTTTCTCAAAAAACTCATGGCATAGTAGTAGTCTTTAAATTAATGTCATGGATATGATGTTAGTGGAATTAGATGCATGCCCAAAAGAATATTTCTCAGCTCTATTTCGTGAACATTAATTATTGTATATTTTTATTTTGGCGCAAAAAATAGACGTATTGAAGTTTAAGAATGGTTTATAGTATGGAAGGCTTGATCCATCCGTCCATTTTCATATTTAAATGTGTTTTAGACTTTTATCGCTAGATGGCAACCAAATTTAATAGAATGATCAAAAAATAACCTTCGTTTAATGAAGATAATTGAAACAGGTGAAGACTGAATCAATTGTCAAGAGTTTTCAACATATAATGTGGGTATTTTTAAGTGTTTCTCAAATAAAATATGTCATAGAAATTAAAGTAAGTAAAATTAACAAGCAGGTCAAGGAAGCAATTCAATCCGATAGGTAAAGAAGAATTCTTGAACAATGCGTGTCATGTGTGGTCGCGCATTATGCTTTCGGAATAGGGCTGAAAGCAAGCGGTAAATGTATGTGAGTACCACGGGCTTCAACACTTCAGAAAAGATGAAGCACCGGTTGTTCAGTGTATTGGCAATGAGTACCAGAAGGGTGTGGTAGTGAAATTCAATACCCCTTAAACCATGATACCGGGTGCAGGACTAATGTGGCGATGCATACTGCAACATTTCAGGAACCTCTCACCACTGTGTCTCCAAATTGTGTCTCTATATTGCAGACAGTAGCGGGATTCATCAATAAACCCAATGTCGTGCCATTCCGTTGGCCATGTCCGCTGTTCTTCGCACCACTGGTGGCCCAAACACCTGGATAGGCCCAAACGCCAAGGATAAACGAAGCAATATACGCCTCGTGGACATTTCACTCATTTGCATGCGGCGGCGAATGGTACGAAAGGACACCGAATGATGCGTATCAGAGTGAATCTGTTTTGCTATAGTTTGTGACGTAGCTGCGTGATCCATAACTTTCATGCGCACAATTCGCCTGTCATCACGGGAAGTATGGAACGAGGTGAGTACGATGAGACCCATCGTTCCGTCGTTCTTTTCTGCATCCATCGATTACAGATCTGAATCACAAATGCCTCGTTTCGTCCAACACATTGGCCGATTTCTCTGAAGGATAATCAGCAATATTTATATGCTACTATTCTTCCTCCGTTGAATTCAGAAACTTGGTCAAAAGACGCTGGATGTCTTCCACGCCTCATAGGTAAACAGCTTATGCAGAAAAAAACACAGGAAAAAACAATTGGAGTGCTTGAAATCGCTGTTTTCCTCTTATTTAGCGCTTGCGGGTGGCGCTACTGTCACCCATGATGTGCGTCTGCGATGTAGTATGAATGATTTGCATATTTCATCGCTGCAAACACATGATATAAATTTTACTTGATTTGCATGCTTCATTCAATGTGTTGCATCTTGCGTGGCTAGCAGTGTATGTCATTCTCTACTTTATTTACCTCAGTGAAAGTTGAATAAGTCCAATGAAGCTGTAGTGAATGTAAGCATGTTTTTATATCGAACAGAAATATTTTTTTAATTGGTTTCGATAGTTTTCTAATAATGTCACTTTGTCTTTTGTACTCCTCTTTAACTGTATCGTAAAATGTTGAGGTTTAGATAGTTTACTTAAGAAATTCCATTTGCGTATTGTGTTAGCTAAATGTATAGAGCAACTTCTGTAAAAGTCTCAAAAACACAGCTTGAAAATTCTGAAAGTCATCAGTATAATTAGCTCAAAATCCACTTCCCAAATTGAAGAAAAAGATGAGGGAATGTATACATTTATCCATTGATTAGTGCCAATATAAGAATACACAATGTGGCACGTATGACTATATTTTGCATAATTAATACGATTGTTAGAGCGTAAATATCACAAAGCAAATGACGATCATTTAGATGGTTTTACTAGGTAAAATAAAGAAACTTCCTGTCGAAGGTATTTTATTCATTAAAACATGGATATGAAAGATTATATCTCCACTTAAAGTGAAAGATTTTGCAAATGTCTTAGGATGGAGCATTAATAGCCACATGGTGTTAAAGATCTTAAAGCAAATTTGAAATCTACGAAGCGTGCAAATCACCGTATAACAATTTTTTAAAGTACTCGGAAAAAAAGCATATTCTGCTCTCCGAACTAATGTTTACTGATTTTATTAGTATTGCGTAGGATGACAGGTTGGAATTTAGGATTCAAGAACGGAACATTTAGGAAATGTGTACGAATACATAGACACAGAATGACAGAGGTTAATATTTTAGAAAACAAAATCCGTATTTGCTAACGGAAGGTTTTCGATGTAAAAGACCTGACGACGGCAAATGCGTGGGAAACTGATTCTTGGAATAAAATCTATACTAATAAAAGAACAAAACGTTCTGTGTGTGAGTGTCCGTGTGTATGCGATGGCTAGCGAAATCTGCAGCACGTAAAAGGCTGATATTTTTTTTTAAAGTAGCCCAAAGTCAGTCCTGATGCACCTGCTATTCCGAATTTCAAAATTCTAATTATTAACTGAGTAATTAATTGAAATCTAGAACTCACTCAGATCAAAAAATAATTTTTTTCGCTTTTTTCTCCATTCGCTTACTTATCGTTGGTTGGTTGTATAAAACTTTTGAGGCAATAATTAAAAATCTGGGACAGAAAGAAACCAGTTTAAAAGTGACTGTTTTTTCTTCCAAAGACCTTTAAAATTCATAGAACGGCAAACAACCAGTTTAATTTAAAATTTTGATGTGCCTCAACTGTTGCACGTCAGAATGTTCGCACTTCGTACATTAGAATGTATGTGTGGTTAATAATGAAGTAAAAAAAAATATACGAGGCTTTTCCAGGAATTTTTTTTAATCATTGATTAAATTTAAATGTATTCTATTTATTTAAAGATTTAAAAATTAAATAAATTATGGCTTTAAATTGCTTTTAAAATGAAAATAAAATGACTGTTATGCGTATAATTGTTCGAATCGGCAGATAATTAATACACCACAATAAATTATCAAATAGCAAAGCAAATTATTTCTATTTAATTTATTTCTGTTGCTCGATAAAACCAGACGATTATTAAAATGATGTTGTCAAGCTTGGCTTTTTGAAACAAATTTCCGGATGTGATAGACCAATAAAGATCGCTATGAGACAACAATTTTTTGTAAATTAAGATTTTCTTCGATTGAACTTTTTAGTTTTGGATTGCGTTTATGTCCATGGAAATTATTTTATCCTGTTGGTATCCGGATATATTTATTTGGAATAACTTTGTCCGTTTCAGAATTGACTCGGTTCAGATTTTGGGGTTTTTCAAACTGAATTTTTATGTTCGGCTCAAATAACATGTATACAGAAATTACTTTGTCGTAATTGCATCGGATTATGGTTCTTTGGAATATTTTTGTCAGGTTCAGATTTGCATTGGGACAGATTCCGATATTTTTTCATATTGAATTTTTAAGTTCGGTTCGTATTGAAATTTTGTCTGTATGGGTTTCAATTACGTTTACGGTTAGTCTTAGGTTATATTTAATTTCCGGTTAGGTAACAGTTAGATCACAGTTAAGTTACAGTTAGGTTAAGGTCAAGTTGCAGTTAGGTTATGGTTAGATTACGGATAAGGTTGCGATAAGATAAAGGCTAGAGGTTACATTTATGTTATGTTTAAGTTACGGTTAGGTTACGGTTCAATCGCAGTTAGTTTACAGACAGGTTATGGTTACGGTACAATTAGTTAGGTTAGGATTTTGACCACAGTGTGAACATTACGCATGCTTTAATTAAAAATATAGACTTTTTTTTACAATGGTTCTGAAATTGTAATATTATATACATTTAGATTACATTTTATACATAGGTACCTACCTTACATTAATCTTCCGTAATAATTGTGTTAATTTGATCCTGGTTTAATGAATTTCGAACCAGATTTTTTTTTTTTTTTTTTTTTTTTTTTTTTTAAGAAATGAAATTAAATGAGTGCTACTTAAAAAACTGAAAGTAAATAAATAAATATTCATGAAATAATTGTTTTGGTTCGAAATGAGATTAACCTGGATCAAACTAATCCAGGTATTACGTAAGATTAGTTGAAAGTTGACAGCTTTGTTTATAATATTATAATATTAAGTATAATATTATATACTTTTAGCTAATAATTCAAGTATCGATTTCATTCACGGTATAGGTGGATTAGAGAATGCTATAATTAGTTTGAAATTCGAAATATTTCACTTGATGTTTCTATGAGTAAAAAGTAATTAGTTACATGACTTAGCAGTGATTTTTACGGATTAATATCAACACTTTAACACGAAAATCACGCTTTCTCTGCACTCATATTCCCTCTCGCGTTTCCCATTGCAGTCATTTTGAGCATTTTTACAGCTAAATATAAGTTGTTTGATTTTTTTTAAATCAATTTCTCACACAGTCAGTGGCCACTTATTTCGGACAATGCATTTCCATATATTTCGAGTTAAAGAGAAAATCATGCAAATTTCAATTTTGTTTAATATTATTATTACGGATCCGGGCAACGCCGGGCGGGTCAGCTAGTTAGAAATAAAAATAGTAAAATAAGTTTTAAAGACATCTCGAAACAAAAACCTAGATGCTCTCAAGGTGTGATAGCTTGGGTATTAATAAAAATTTATGAAAGAAATAAAAAAATCATATTATTATTTCGATAATTATTAATATGCGCATTTTAATTTTAATGAAATTAGATACAAATAAATACAATATAATATTGAGAAAAAATGAAATAATGAGCATATAAAAAAATTAGAATAATTTAAATGAACATCGTAAAGTAAAAATTTTAAATAATATTCATATGTGTATGTGCGTGTTTACTAGATATATACATTCATATTCAGTTGCATATTTTTTATAAGAAAAAATATTGTGGAATTTGGTTTAAAAATCAAACATGATCCGAAAGAAACTAAGATCCATAGGAAACCGACCCGAATTAGAAACAGAATAAATGGAATATGCACTTAAAACTGTAGGTAAAATTCTGATTCATCGTGAATCGTGGGTTTCTTGGAATCAGATACGAATCTGGTAACTCAAAATATTCGACCGAATACAATACTCGAATGCTGATGAAAAGTCTGTTTAAGAGTATTTAATTTATCTATCATCAACTTTTGTGTGATATTATGTTACCTTCTTTTTTAACCGACTTTATTAACCGACTTTAAAGAGGAGGTTATGATTTCGACCTGTATGTATTTGTTGTTCACGCATAACTTTTGCAAATATGAACCGATTTTGATAATTCTTTTTTTGTTTGAAAGCGTATGAAGTCGATGTGGTCCCAATCGAATTTCATAAAAATCTGATAATTAGAACTTTTAAAAAAATAAAAACTTTAAATTTCAAATTCATTTTGAAGCAATCGACCAATTACAAGTGTTCATTTTGCATGCTTTTATGTTGCATTTACATAGACACACGACTTTTTCACTGTTAAAAGTTTGAAGATTTTGCTGCATCGTCACTCCACCGCTTTTATGGCATATCTCTAATTTGACCAATGAGAATTCACCATAATACAATGAAGTAATCATTTTCTATAAAAGCGATGGATTGACGATAAAGTGAATGTTTCAAATTTTTAACAGTGTTCAAAGTGCAAAATCCTAACTGGACGAGGGCCAGGATTCACATAAATTTTGCGCTGTTTGCGAAACGAGATTTATAACAAGAAAATTTATTTAAAACATTGAAAAATTTGCTAAAATTCACGCTTCTGATTCGTTAATCTGGTTTCGCTAACAGCAGAAATTCTACCTGGATTCCCGACAAGTTCTCTTATGCAAGAAACCGGAAATATAGCATCTAGGGGATATAGTGTGGAAATCGGCTATCTCAAGGCGTGTTCAGAGCAACTTACAAAAGTAACCAATGTTACCGACCGATTGTAAGGCGGTACGAAAGCAAATTGTGGCATCAATGAAAACTATTCTGTTGAATAGTAGCTGACGTCACACTTCGCTTTGATTTTCATTTCGTACTTGTCTACAATCGGTAAGTGGTCGGTAAGTGACCGGTAAGTTGTGCTGAACACGCCCTCTGTAACACTTAAAAAAAAGTCGCCAAAATGTTCCATTCTTTAAATGTGCAACAATGCTAATGAAATTTAAAGATAGAAGCGACATCTTCAGGGCATTTTCTAAAAATGCAAGAATTATTGCTAGTCTAGATAATGTATCACGAAAATGCCGCAGATGTCGCTGTGATCGACACTTTGGAATTCAGTAGCATCGTTGCCCATTTAAAGGATACAAATTTTTAGCACTGATTGCACTGTAAAAAATTAAACCCTTTTGCTGCATCGTCACTCCATCGCTTTTATAGGAAACGATTACTTAGCTCTATTATGGAGCATTCTCATTGGTCAAAACAAAGAAATTCTACAAAAACGAAGGAGTAACGATGCAGCAAAAGGGCCAATTTTTTTACAGTGGCGATAGCAGATTTTCACTCCATGTATTCCAGACTCTCTCCTTCGATCAATGAAAAGTTCTCAAAAATGAAGGCTTATGATTGGTCAATCTTGTTTTGCTTAACAGCGAATAATCCTTCTGGATCCTAACCACTGTTGCAGAGATGCTAGTTTTTTTTCAAAGTACGAAATCTTAGCTGGAACAATTCTCGTATCCACCAAAATGAAAGATCCACATCGATCCAGACATGAGAATACGATATCGAAAAGCTGAAAATTCATCTCTAAAGAGCCTTACACGTTAAAGCAAGAATGTCTGTGTATCAGGGTGCTTGTTATGCCGGATTCACAAAGTGATTAAAGTACATTGCTATGTGCTAGATTTACATTCGGACAAATATAGATGACGAAAAATTTTGATAAGCTTACCATTGAAGTTAAGCTAGTTAACTTCTTTCACCCATAAAACAAACTCGTTCAGGCGACTACCTCCAAGTTCTGGAATAAAAATTCTTAAATTTTCTGTACTTTGGAAAACCGCGTTTATCAAAGAACTTTATTAACTTCAAATATTGATACTTTCATATAGATGCATGTTGAATCATGGTGTGATTTTGTTAATATCTTCCTTTTTAGTTTTTATGACTGAAAAGGGTATTTCAATACATACGAACATTTAGAATTACATTGCTACGCATTGAATCATAGCAGAAACTTGACGCGCTCTGATTGTGTACGCGTGCTTTAAACTGTAAAAAATCTGACCCTTTTGCTCAATCGTCACTACCCCGCTTTTATAGAATATCTTACTTTTGATCCATGAGAATGCTCCATAATAGGCTGAAGTAATCGTTTTCTATATTAGCGGTGGAGGGAAGATGCAGCAAAAGGGTCATATTTTTAACAGTGTACCCTGTTTAAAATATCTTGAAAAATTACTTCTGTTTTTAAAGACTATCTATTTTCTGACCAATGATAACGCTCCATAGACGTTTTTAGATCGCTCTCTTTAGTCAGAAAATAGATAGTCTTTAAAAGCAAAGGTAATTTTTCACAATAATTTTAACGTGTACTGATGGATTGTCAGCTTTTCAATGCCCATTTACGAAGTCTGTAGATTTCGATGTGGACCTTAAGGCACTACACTAGTCTCAGAAAAAGACCCGGATGTAAGTGTAAAGACTATGGGTGTGTTCTTTTCAAATATCTCGCTCAAATTTTAACATATTTACATGATTTTTTTGCATAGGACAGCCTAGGATGATCTACAACCGGCCTAGTTTTTACTTCTTCGATTTTGCTTATGTATGTTTTATATAATATAGTTTCAATTTCAGAAACTTTTAAACCGGTTTTGAAATTTAAAATAATTTAAAAAAAAATCTGAAACCAAAATTGAAAAAGTAAAAACTAGGCCGGTTGTGGAATATCCTCAGCTATCCTATGCAAAAAAAATCACGTAAAAATTTTAAAATTTGAGCGAGATATTTGGAAAGAACGCCCCCATAGACTTCACTTTATCATCCGTGTCTTTTTCTGTGCCTAGTGTGCGGCCTTAAAGTTTGCTGGATGCGATAAATTTCCGAAATGTAAAAGCTTAAATGAACAAATTCTCGCATCCATTAAAGCGGAAATAGACATTGATACCAATCGACATCCTTAAGTTGTTGAAAAGATTAAAATCCTTTAGTATATATTTTGCTCCGGAGGAAAAAATTATCTCTTCATATCAATGCAAAATAAAGTGCATATACATGTGTAACAAAATTATCTTTAGATTCAGATTTGGTTACCGGATTAGACACCAGAATGATTTCAGATTCTGTTCATGTAGGATTCCTCGATGTGAATATGACGACACATGGAGCACAGTGTACGATTGATTGAAACGATTCTGGACAAAAATGAGTCATCAAGGGGGTCCTTGTGGTCAAGTGGTTAAGACACCACGCTGCTAATCTCCTGAGAGCATAGGAGATTGTGGGGTCGAATCCCACTGGCTCCGTTGTACACACTCTTTATGTGTAGCTCCCGGTTGTACTTTTCTTGTGTCGTAATATTTCCTTGTGCTATCTTGTCCTTGTATGACCACGAATTTGTAAAATAATATGGATTATGTATTTATGTCTGTGTATAAATAAAGAATCATTCAGCGTACAATCGAATTCTACCAGGAAATCATCATCAAATTTTATAATAGAAAATGCCTAGCACTGCGATACATTGTTAAAAATTTAACTTTTGCTGCATCGTCACTCCATCCTTTTTATGGAATATCTCATACATACACTGTAAAAAATTTGACCCTTTTGCTGCATCGTCACTCCCCCGCTTTTATAAAATATTTATCTTTTGACCCATGAGAATGCTCCATGATAGGCTGAAATAATCGTTTTCCATAAAAGCGGTGGAGTGAGTTTCAAATTTTTAACAGTTTAGTTGGGACAAAAGCGTCCGTGAAAAAAAGTATTTGGGCATCGAATGCTGTCACTCTCTTATAGATGCAGCCAAGTACAGGTTATGATTTCCGGATTCCTCGTCGAATCATCACCGCTCATTTCCGATGCCTTTACTGCATTTATAGGAATTAGATTGTTGTTGTTTATCTATTGAATCATAGAGTGATTTTTGTTAAAATCTTTCTTTTTGATTTTCTGACTGAAGGGGGAGTACTTTTGACTACATTAGAAAAGCATTTTACTATTCATTGAAATATGGAGTCATTTAGCTGTTTACTCATATATCGAAGCGCTTTGCCGCGCGCTTATGTGTAAGGACACTTTACTTGAGGTCACCTTTCGATAATCACTTCCGACGTCCGTAGATGTCGTATCCCCATTTTACTTATGGTACTAGACATAAAATATCCACAATTCTTACTAAACTTAAGATAGTTTGGCACCAACTTCAAAAGGTAATTCCGTACTTTTTATATGTATATATTCACAAATTAAATCTAAAATATTTAAATTAATCTCTTGTAAAAAATATTCTCTGGAAAATCTATGTTTGGTGGATATTAAATTCTATATATTAAATTTAACCGTTTTATACCGGTACATAATAGTCGATGTGTGGTTATTGGATAACGATTTGTAATTAGAGAATTTTATAGAATTATTTAATTCTTTTTAGCGCTTTTTTGGAGTCGGTTATACATTTTTTTGAAAAAGTTAAATTTTTACAATTTGCGTTCAACAGGGATTGAAATGAAAACCTTTGCAAAAAGTAATTATGGGAGAAATCGAAACAGTAGAAAAAACTATGTAATCTATACATGCTTGCATTGAAATTGGTTAAGTGTATTGCAGAATAATCTTTCAAATAAACATACAGGGTGTTTTGCTACCAGACCGACGAACTTTGAGGGGTGATAGTAGACATGAAGACAAACACTACGAAATAGGAAACCATGGGGCGCAAACGTTTTCCGTAGGAGCCGGGTCCATTAAAGTTTAAGGTCAAAAGTTCAAACGATTATAAAAAACGGAAAAAAAGGGTGGATTCGTTTGCAGTTTTCGCTAAAATCATTCTTTATATCACGTTTTGTTTGAAAAAAAAATTAAAGGTTACGTTCAAAAATTGTCGATAGAGGGCGCTTTAGACTTTCGAGTAACAAACAACTACTTTTTACCCTTATTTTATACACGGGGTTGAAATTATTCTAAAGTTTAGATTATTCTAAAGTTTAGATTTTAACTTAAATTTTAAGCCAAAAATCGGAAACATTGTTATCAGGTAACCAGCGAAAATTGAGCTAGAGGAGGGGATTTTGAACGCTCATAAACATTTGACAAACTAATCGATTTCATTGCGATTTGCGTGTACGTCATTCCCATGGTAATTATTTTATTCAAAATGACATACAGCATTGGTGTCTCCATTTTTTTGTTAGAGGCCGCTTCCAACACATCTCCGAAATTTCAATGGCATTACTCCTGGGTGTTTTACTACCAGACCAACATACTTCCAGGAAGTGTTAAGGATCCAAAGACGACTCGGAATCATAATATAATGTAATGTCAAAAATATCGTTTTTACGAGTTAGGGTTGAAGCAGAGAAAAAAGCCACTTGATATTTCTACAACACATTCTGTCGAAACTTCTGGTAAAAGCACATGTTCCTCTTTCGTTGCGCCACTCTATAGCACGATGGGGCTCCTCCACATTTTACCAATGATGTTGCAGATACCTCAACGTAACATGTGGACAGCGGTGGATAGGTAGTGGTGGCCCGGTTCGTTGGCCTGCCAGATCGTCGCACCTACTTCATTATATCAATTACTTTTTGTTACCTACCTTTATTTTATTACTGTATAATTGCTCTGTATTTTTAAATAAACATTGCTGGGTGGGGTTAGTTGAGCTCAAACCAATTGGTAGCCCCCCTCCCACCACCACCACCTGGCTCAATCTGAATCTGAATCTGTATGCACTTCTTCTGCTGGGATCAAATGAAAAGTTGAATGTATGAGACTCCTGTATCGTCAGTAGAAGACCTGTCAGCTCGAATTTCTGTAGCTGCCAGAAAGCTATTCGAGACGACCAGGAATCTTTCAAAGCATAGGGAATTGTATGCGACGCTGCTGTAAAGCATGCCCAACTACCTCTGGTCGTAATTTCGGATACCTTTTGTAGTAAAACATTTAACTAAATTGCTTTCTGCCACATTAACGTATTACTGTTTCACTACGTGTTTCTATTGTTTTTTCTCTGCTTCTTTTAACCACAGCTCGCTAAAAAGGCATTTTCAATGTTACATTCCTATGTGATTCCGAGTTGCTTTGCATACCTAACACTTCCTGGAAGTATGTTGGTCTGGTAGTAAAACACACAGGAGTAATGCCATTGAAATGTCGGAGATGTGTCGGAAGCGCCCTCTATCAAAAATGGATACAGAAGAACTGTAAGTCATTTAGAAAAAAATAATTACCAAGGGAATGAACTACACACAAACCGCAAAAAATCGATCAGTTTGTAAAATATTTATGAATGTGTAAAATCCGCCCCCCTGTTCACAGTTAAATTTTCGCCAGTTACCCGATCTCAATGTTTCTGATTTTGGGATTAAAATTTAAGTTAAAGTCTAAACTTTAAAATAATTTCAATCCCATCCACAAAATAACGGTAAAAAGTAGTTGTTCGTTACTGTAAAGTCTTAAGCGCCCTCTACCGACAATTTTTGAATGTAACCTGTATAATTTGTTTTTTTAATCGTATTATAAAGAATGATTTTAGTGAAAATCACAAACGAACCAACCTTTTTTTCCGTTTTTTATCATCATTTGAATTTTTGGAACTTAAACATTAATGGCCTCTAGCTCCTACAGAAGACGTTTGCGCCCCATGGTTTCCTATATAGTAATGTTTGTCTTCAAGTCTACTATCATCCCTCAAAGTTTGTCGGCTGATAGCGAAACACCCTATATATGGGAATACAAATCTTCAAGCCAATAACAAAGGCAGCTTTAAAATAATATAAATTGTTTCGAACATGGGAACATTCATGGGAATACGAATCTTCAAGCCAATAACAAAGGCAGCTTTAAAATAACATGAATTGTGTCGTTCGATGGTCGTGGAAACTTCTTATATGCTCTGTGGTAATATAACCCCTCGAACTAATAATGTTATCTTACATTTATTTCTACGGATGAAATGAGGTTGTCTATGATGTTTTGAAGTATTTATGATAAATATTTTAATAAAAGGTAAATCTTGAATCAGTAACATTAACTGATAAATCAGAGTTATTGAATGATTGGTATATTGATTATACAAAGAGAAGTTAACCAATTTACCCCATAAAAACTCTAATGGAAAGATACTGTCTGTTTATATCAAATTCTGATATCGACCTTGTGATTGAAAAAATTGAAATAGAAAACATTATTTACGAGAGACTAATATCAAAAACTTCATAAAGTCATGCGTTATTTTTTATTTAAAATTAAGGAATATGTAAAAATAGAGATATTCTACTATGGATTGCATTGAAAAATGCATATTATACGTAATTTTCATTTTATATTATAGAAAAAATTTGTATGCAAAAGACTTTACAGATTGAATTGTACGAAAAAATACCCCTGTATTACTTGTCAAAAGACAGTGTTTATCCTATAAAGTTAAATATTTTAAACAAGCATTGCTCTAAGTCTAATTAAACAAACTCTAAAGTCATAACAATATCTGCTTTCTTTAATTAAAAAAATTAAAAATAATTTTTTAGAAAGGAAACTGATAAATACATTTCTTAAATCTAATCAACTAAATAAAATTAATGAAAGTATATATTAATTTTCGTTAAATATATTCTGAAAGATTATCCGATTTTAATTTGAGTATATCTTATTTATTTTTTTATGTGCACATACATGTGCGTGTATACTTAAACTATTATAAGACTGTTTTATTTTCCATTAATCAATCATAAAATTATTCAAAATTCTGAAGAAAATTAATATTTTTACTTGTTTTGTAATTTTACACGTAAAAGCTTTTTGTGATTACTCCATAATTAAATGCTGTATTAATTAATTAACGTAACGGAAAATTCATTAATTTCCAAAAATCCTGCAAGCAGATAAAATTAAAAGGCAAACTTTAATTGAAATCTCAATTAACAGAAAATTAAAACCGATGAAGTTGTTTGTATAGTTTCCATTTTATTTTAAATAATATTTTGTATTGAAAATCTTATTAAATGTTTCCTTACATTAAAATAGAGTAACAGTTCTATAAACATTGTTAAGCTATCACAATTTTGGTGAGTATAGGCTTAGTGAATATAGAGATTCTTTCAATAATTTTCAAAACTATTTATTTTAAATTTCAAATGTTAAAATCCTTTTTAAAAAGTCAAGATAAATTCTATTTTGTGAATTATTTTTTACTTCTATTTTTGTGAAAAAATATTTTTATAAAATGATGTAAAAAATAAAAATATATTACTCATTTGTGCCAAATAAGTAGATACAAAATACGTGAAGTGATTTTAACTTTTCTATTTGGCAACTAGTCAAAACGAATTAGTCTCTTCTAAGGTTAAATTAATGTCTATTATTTGGTTGGTACTCATATTTAACATCGAGTTACTACTCCATTGCATTTATTGTCTTTATGCATCTGACATTAAGGTTCCTTATCCAGACATTAAAAACATTTTTCTTTAGAATAAAATTAAGAAATAAACCACTTAGAGACTTGGATCACATTTTGTATTGAAAATATTCTCTCTGGAAATGAAATTGTAATTCCTATGTATGTATAAATAAACTATAAAAAAAATAAAATTTTTGCTTGTTGAAAATGAAAACTTGTCATCATTACCGTGTTTTAAGGTATTTTTTGCACTGAAAAATTATTTAGTAAACCTGCTCAGTTTTCATACTTTTTTTTTTAATTCTGATTACAGGGTATTGTGAACTTTTTTGTTTGTCATATTTTCGGAAAAGAAAATTATTTTATATTTAGAGCTCTTCAAATTATAAGAAACAAACATGGAAAACATTGTGACTGTTCTTATAAAAATGTTAATTTCTCTACGAATATACATGCTATCCGCATAAAAATGAACGCTGTTTATTTCAATAAACCACTTAATTATAATCTACAGTTTGAACATTTTTACTTCATTAGTTTTGACAGTGTTATCTAAAAGATATTCGTTCTTTTTAAAATTTGTTGACGGTCCCTTATGGAATTTCGGAATTACTTTTCACGGACCAGTACTATTATGCTTACATACCTGGAGTTTCAAGAAAAAATTCCGCATGTATTTTTCTCTTTATTTAACAAAATGTCTAAAATCGATAGACACACACACACATATATGCCATTTTTAAAAATATTTACCACCAATTTTTTTTCCAAGTGTATTTCCAAATTGAGAAGGGTGATAAGTATAGCTCTATCATCATTTGCACACCTTTACTTATAAATCATACTAATAGAAGAAAACGTTACTAAAATAAAAACACACATGCAGGCATTTAGGAATCCAAAATAAAATTTCCCACATGAGAGAAAGAAAGCAAAATTTTTTCTCCTTAAAAGCAAATGCATTCAATCACGTTCCTATATTCTTCGATATGAATTCTTCTGTCATATATAGAAGATCCCCTCGGCTTGAAGTTTTTTTTTATTCAACTGCATTCCAGAATTTTTATATGCTCACCTTTTAGAATAAAATTCATAAGCCTGACTATATGATATGCTTTATAAGAAATAATATTCGAAATTCAATGTAAATGTTTAGAATTTTATATTTTAATGAAAATGAATATTGAAACACTTTTCAAAGAGCGTTATTTTTTCTATTCACTTGGCCATAATATATGGTTATTTTCAAGTAATCTCTTAAAGTAAAAAACATGCTTGCTACAAAAGTTAATTACACCTATTTACTCTTCAAACTAATAAATATTAATACTATGTACTTATGAAATATTTTTTGTCACTTTCTATTACATGAAACTCGTTTACAAAATATTATCCAATTATGCTGATGGATGAAAAACGTATGTTGAAAAGAAGTTTCTTTTAGAGTCTTTAACATAATATTCAGTAAAATAATGTGATTGACTACTGTAATTTCTAGGGTTAAACTGAATTATATTATTTAATCTATGCGTGAGAAAGATCATTAATTGTAAACAAATAAATTTATTCAAAATGCCTTACAATGCACTGCAGAAATAAATATAGCTATTTATATCTATAAAAATCTTATATCAAATTCAATATCTCGTTCACTTTATTGATAAATAACGATAAAAACTAACATTAATGTAACTAAATATATGCATTTATAAAATTTATGTAATTGAATAGAAAATTTATATTCGAATAAATGCCACTTTAATAAATCGACCATAGCATGCCGTTTGAATAAAAAAATATATACTTTTTAAAAGATATTTGCGTAACTAAAAAGACTTTTGTAAACTTTGTAAATAAAACATTATCTGCATAAAATCTAATTTGGTATGGAAAGAAAAATCTTCCAACTGTCATTTCTGTTAGAAATTCTGCTATAAATTCTAGTCTTGTTCATTGCTAAAGAAACTATTTAAAACAAGTCTCTATGTTCCATTGATAATTTTCTTCATCTTATTAAATATTTAATGAAGATTCTTTTGAAAGGTGGAAAATATGCTTAGAATTCACTCTTACAATTTTATTCTTATATTTTCAAAATTATATGCATCCATACAAAATGATGACAAATGATCAAATAGTTCAAGAATTATATAGAACCATGTATTATATATATTTCTATGTTAAACTTATTTTCAAGAAACCGAAAGGATTGCAATTTGTTCCAAGTGGGTAATAAATCATTTCATATACTTAGATGGGATACTTAAATTGAACCACAGATGTCTACAAAGAGTTCATGCAAAAATTATACAATATTATAGAACTTGAAATATGTAAATGCAGTAGCAAATATTTATCATCACAGAATAAAATCGTTGGGTTTTTTGTATAAATTTTATTTTTAGACGAGATCTCATTTGTTTGAAAAGCACAGGAAGTTTTAGTAACGATGATTACGTTTCGCTTAAAAATAATTAAATGTCGGTTTTATTAAACAAAATGTAAAAAAAAACGAATTAAATCGTTTTATTTAAAACAAAATATGATAAATAACATAATTAAAAAAATATATAATTACTCAAAATCTAGTCCTTAGTTTTTTTTTTTTCATTTTATATTAAACATATTTTAATGAAATCAGTGCGATCATAACTTGTATAAAATGGACAATAAATTATTTTTCTTCTTATTAAAATGTCAGATTTTTATTTTATTACCGACACTATAGCAAAACATATCTATTTATAGCTATGGAAATTTTATATCAATAATAATCTTTAATATATCATTCACTTTATTGTTAAATAACGATAAAAAGCTAAGATTAATGCAACTAAAAATATGCATTTATAAAATTTATCTCTTTCAATAAAAAATTTTATCTTTGAACAATCGTCAATCACCTAAACTGACCAATATGTGCCGTTTGAATGTAAAATAAATTAAGATATTTGTGTAAATAAAAGAACTTTTATAAACTATGCAAGTAAAAATTATGTATATGAAATCTTAGAGAGTATGAAAAAATAAAAATAAATAAACTTCCTACTGTCTTTTCTATTAGAAATTCAGATGTAAATTCTAGTCTTGTTCATTGTTAAAGAAACCATTTAAAAATATTTTATGTTGAAAGTTTTTATATTCCAGTAATAATTTTACTCATCTTAGTAAATATTTAATGACGATTCTTTTGAAAGATCGAAAAAATGTTTAGAATTCACTCTTAGAATTTTACTCTTATATTTTCAAAATTACATGCATCCTTACAAAATGATGACAAATGATCAAATAGTTCAATAGTTATATAGACCCATGTATTATATGTTTTTATATGCAAAACTTATTTTCATGAAACCGAAAAGATTGCAATTTGTTCAAAGTGGATAATAAATCATTTCATGTACTTAGACGGGATACTTATATCAAACCCCAGATGTCTACAAAGAGTTCATGCATAAAATTTAAATTATATAATATTAAACACAACATGGAGTACGTAAATGCAGTAAGAATTATTTATCATCACAGAAAAGAAAAAAAAACGTTGATATTAATGGTATAAATTTTATTTTTAGACGAAACCTCATTTGTTCGAAAAGCACAGTAAAATTTTAATAACATTGATTATGTTTATTATATTTCGCTTAAGAATTTTTAAATGGCAATTTTGTTGAAAAACAACAGTTTTCTTTAAAAAGTCATTATTATATTTATTATATTTATTTTAAAATTATTTTTTAAAAATGTACTACCTCTGACAATAAAGTTCGGTGAATGAATTCAGAACGACCAATCTGGCAACAGTAGAGAAACAAAACGCAGCACCTGCAGAAAGGCAGATGTTGATCATCTTCCCTCACGGTTGTTCAGTTGAGCGTCGTTTATGTTCTGTGTAAGACGTGCTTTACTAAGTGCTTGTTCAATGTGTTGGTTCTTAATTGAGAACAATAAATGAACAAACAAAAGATCCGTTTAAAGTTTTGTTTTAAGCTTTGCAAGACACCCAAAGAAATTCATGAGGGGTGGTGCAAATTGAGCATCCACCATACTCGCCAGATCTCAATCCTCCAGATTTCTTCCTATTTTCCCCACTCAAACTCTCTTTGAAAGAGATTTGACCATATTGCTGCCATCAAACGAAACGTGACGAAGCTTTTGAACTGCATCCCAAAAGAAGGCTTCTTGTGAATTTCTCCGGCCATGTATAATAGATCTTAGCGGTGTATAGTTATGGGAGATGACTATTTCGAAAGGTGGTATGGTAACTTTTGTTAATACTTGGGCTTGAATGAGATAGTTTTCAGATTGCCTGGAGAGATCGACTCCTTACCTCTACACTATAAAAAAAATTCTGTAAAGGTACTAATCATTTTCTAGGAAACTGGGATTCCAAGAACTTTTCATGTAACGATAACAGGAAAAATGCATGTAACCGATTCTGAAACTTGAATTTGTGCTGTTACCGTTACAGGAAAAGATCTGGGAATCCCAGTTTCCTAGAGAAAGTCCAGTATCTTTACAGATTTTTTTTTTTTACAGTGTAGTAGAGAAATGATACATGGAACAATTCAAGTCATAGCCAAAGTCTGACAAGCAGAACGTCAGAAACACATTAATGTTACAGGACTATTCACCGAACTTTATTGTCAGAGGTAGTATATGAGAAGTAATAAAATGATTCAAGAAAAACATAATTACTCTAAATTTTGTGCTTTTCTCATTTTTTTAAACATATTTTAAAGAAATGAGAACGATCATAACTCATATAAAATAGGTAATGAATTCTTTATTTCTTATTAAAACGTAAGATTTTTAATTTATTACTGACTCGATAACAAAAAGTTCCTTTTATGCATATAGTACTACTCAATGCAGTTTATCATTGTTCTAATGAGTAAGAATATCACAGAGCAGTCCTTATTAACTTTTCAATAAATAAGGGCACACTTTGCCTGTTAGTAGAGAGTACTGAGTGTCATTATCAGTAAAATAAAATTATACTCAAAATATTCAACAAGTAATCTTTTTATAGTATTGATGGAAATAGAAACACACAAAATACTCATACGTTTTGCAGGATTCGGAGGATCTGTATAAAAATAAACTGGAAAAAAGCATAAAATACAAAAAAAAAAAAAAAAATTACATTATTAATTTCATGTTCCTGTTAATTATCTTTGAATAGACTTAGATAAGTATGGCTACAATAAAGCCTTCGATCTTTTTTTTTTTTTTTTTTTTACAAATTATGTTGTTAAAGTGGTGTTTATTTTTAATATAGCATGTCTTTCTTATCGTTTGCCAAAAGCTAATTTCTAAACTGTTAGTTTTATAAATATAGTTCCAGTCGCAAAAATGTTTCAAATTTTGTTCTTCATCATATTAAAATCGATTTATGTTAAAACAGCTGTTTTTCTTAATACTTAAGAATTTTTTTTTTAATTACAAAGCCTGAATGTATTAATTTTCTCTATTACGGTTTAACATGTAAAATAGTAAAAAAATTATTTATCAATGAGTGAAACTTACTGAGTTACGATACTTGGAATTTAATTAGTTAAAGATTTTTAGTATTGTATTGATAAATTCCATTTGATTAAAAATGTACAAATAGTATTTTCATGTTTTTGTGGTGTTCTCTACGCATGCGTTAATATATATGGCAGGCATGAAGTCAGGAAAAGAGTTTATTTTCTTTACAAATATTGTTGTTAAAACTGTGTTTATCTTTATACAGAATGTTTCGTCATATTGTTTACCAAAATCTAATTTCTAAACCATTAGTTTTAGTGGGATTATTCCAGTAACAAACAGATTTCAAATTTTGTTATGTATCAATTTAAAATCCAATTTACGTAAAAATAGGTGTTTAAATTTAAAAAAGAAAGCATAATTAAGAAAGTTTAAATTTAAAAAAAATATATATTTTTTTTACAATGTTTGGGTTCTATAACCTTCATTCAAAAAAGTTCCTCCATGTTCTAACTACTAAAACAGTAAAAATTATACCTTTCGACGGTTTACTCACTATTTGCGGAAAACGTATTTTTAGTGACAGAAAAGCTGAAAATGATGGAATTAAAGCTATCATAACTAGGTAATGTTTGTCCTGTAAAAATTAAGTTTTCATCCAAAAACTGATACAAATGGTGTAGCTTCATATAAACAAAAAAGCGTACATATGTTCAAAATCATTCGAATATTTTGTTTCAATATTTTGTTTCAGCATATTATGTCTTTCAATTAGAACTTCCGTTGACATTGTACACATACATTTGTTATATGTTACAAAAATAACAGAATCTTGGGGACTATTTTTTGTACAAGTGTGGAAAAATGCAAAATGTTAATCAAAAGTAACATTATTTCCAAACTGTATAGCATACTTGCTTAAACACTATAAAAAAATCTGTAAAGGTACTAAACTTTTTCTAGGAAACTGGGATTCCTAGAACTTTTCATGTAATGGTAACAGCAAAAATTCAAGTTTCAGAATCGGTTACATGAATTTTTACTGTTGTCGTTACATGAAAATTTCTTGGAATCCCAGTTTCCTAGAAAATATTTAGTACCTTAACAGATTTTTTTTACAGTGAACAAAGTGTTTTTTTTTTTGTGCGTATTGTTTATGCTTCATAGCAGGGTCGAACGCGTTTACATAAAAAAGCAGTGTTAAAAAATGTTTGTCCTTTGTAACCAAATTTAGAGCATGCTATAATGAACATAAAATATTAATTAAAACTGACAAATTATTTAAGATTAATGTATTTATAAAGCACTTTTTTAAGATCAAATGGTAACTTACTACGGTCTAAAAAGTATTTAATACTTATTTACATTAAATCGCAGAATGTCTTCTTAGAAATCTGAGCTAGAATTTGATATTTTATAAGAAAAATATAAATTTAAAAAATAATATATTGATAAAATACCTACACAAAACTATAGAAGGGAGTATCTTATTTCATTCATCATTCTAAGATTAACATATTTTCATGAAATCTTAAAGATAGCAATTAGTTTATCGGAAGTAATAAATCTTTTCATGTATTCATATGGGATTCTTAAGTTCATTTCCAGATGTCTTAAGTGAATTCCTTTAATGCATTTAGTATTAAATTATTGGATATTAATTATAGCATAAAATAAGCAAATATAAATCGGGATATTAATCATCACAGAAGAAGATTTTAGGGCAGGAGCAGTCTGCAAACTTTGTCTGTGTGATATCTGATATTTTTGAATACCACACTTTTCATCAGTAAAACTGAAAACTTAAACTGGAACATAATGTGAATAATTAGAAAAGTAATAGAATGCTTTTGATGCAATTATGTAATTTGAAGCAACGCAGGTGTATTGGAAATGCCCGTAATATTTTTGTCGAATGTAAATTGTAATATACTGGGCGTTTCAAAACTAATGTATTTTTTTTCAGAGGGCGATAAAACGTGAGAAATGAAATATAGTTTATAAAAAACTCAAATCATAGCTAATCAATAATAACAGCTAACAGAACTAATGAAAACATATAATGGTCTACTTCCTACTTTTAAAGTCTGTTGTGAATTCCAAATACTGAATTTTTATATAAATCTAACAAAAATAAAACATTAAGTATTTATGTATTATAACTGCTCTGATACTTAGATAGGACGCTCTTCATTTGCCCGAACAATAATTTTTTCAACTGTAAACTACTAATTTACCTGTATTTTTCTTTGTATTGTTTCTAATAAAAAGATTTTATGTATTTCAGCATGGAATTCTCTTGTTTTTCCAAGGAGCAATTAGGAAGATATTCCAAGTGAAGGAAGCATTATTTAGAAATAAACACTGGAGATAAAACATTTAAATGATTATATGATGGACTATGGTATACAGGACACGGGCCCATAATCGAGAACAATTGGCAATTAGGCTCAATGGATTGTTAAAATGAAAAGTTTATTTTTAGTATTTAGGTTGGGAAAATTATCCTAAAATGACATACGCAAAGGAAAAATTGCTTCTATTCACAATTTTTGTTTTTCTGATGACCTTATTTTTTTAGAAACTAACATTTCGGATTGTACAACATGTAATGGTACCTCTTAAAAATAAAAAATGCAGTCAGAAGTCATAATTACGATTTATTAAAAATGCTGACCTACACCAATTTAAAAACGATTTATGTAAAATGCTCTGTCTTTTTATCTACAGTGCTGTCCTTTAACGATGCACTTGTAAGCTGCTATTAATTTTACTTCTATGCATCGCAAATAATTTTTATCGCATTCTAAGAAACACAGGCGAATTCATTATGAGTGAACTCTGAACACATAATATATTTATTCACTTCTCGTTCAGTCTTGAGTGATTGAATAAATCTTTGCAATAAACATAGGTTCTATCATCATCATCGGTTCCATACCTTTGTCGTCATCACTGAATGTAACACAGTTATTTTTCTTCTTAGACTATAGAGTTTATGTCTTGACTGTGGATTATATTTCTCGCCAACTTTTTCCTTCGATTTAGCAATACAAGACCTACTTTTGGGCCTTTATTCTTCCTCTTTTTTTTATAGGATGATCTAACATGAGGCACAGAGAGAAGATTAGATACCTCAGGTGGTCTGACATTGTAGGCGCTGACTAGTGAAAATATATACATATCTTATGAGTATCGGAAACAGAACTTGGATCTGGAATTGAAACAGCTGACATTGAAACTGGGAATGTTGACTAATTATTTCTACATAGAATATTATGTGTAAAGTTTGTGCTGCTCTCGTTGCTTTCTTATTTTCTATAAACTTTGTCACAACTGAAGCACATAAAACATCACCGTGAAGATGTTTGTATTCATGGCGTAAATTCTACTTTTCAACATATTATACCTCAGACATTTAATCACTGAAATAAAAGAGCCTCAATCAGCGACTGAAAATATCCCACGTAAGATTTCTGACAAAGGTGTAAACAAAATAAATAAATAAATAAATAAATAAAAATAAAATAAGATAAATAAAAAAATAAAAAACAAAAAACTTGAAACTTTCGGCATTAAATATTTATTTTTGCCGATCGATTACACAATGTAACTGCGCATCCTTAAGTGCAGGCTTCTAGCAAAAATATTACGGAACTTAAGGCAGGTCATTTTGGGCAGTTTCCCCTAGTAGAGCCAGATTATATCGCATATGAATTTTAAAATTAATATTACCCAACGTATGTGAAACTGACCAAAAATGCATTTTCAATATAAAAACAACATGTAAATGTCCAATTCCGAAAGTAATAAAATATGCAAAAATATACTAATTCTAACATAAACTATATAAAAATATGTGTGGCACTCGGGGACTGCCGCAGTAAAGCTATTGCATAGCATTTTTTATCAACTTATGCAAAAATACCGCGTCAATGTCTGCCGAAGTTTATCGAAGGACACCGTGCCGAAGTCTGCCGAACTGAAACGTCGTTAGACGGCGAGTTAGGATTTCTTTTCTCGTTACGGAATTTCTAGATTCGGTCGCCGCGCTCAAAGCCCGCGATAAAAGCCATGCAATAGCTTAATGAATTAACAAACAAAATTTGGTCGCGCTATGAAAATTAGATCGCGAGTTATAAGCATTTACATTTTTCGACCCTCACGGTGGAGGGGGGGTCTCCTGTCCCCAAAAATTAACACTGTCTCATAATAAATTACAAAACAATATTTGGCCGCGCTACGAAAAGTAGATTGTGAGTTATAAACATTTTAAATTTTCGACCTTCACCGTGGGGGATCTCCTGTCACCAAAAGTTAACACTGTCTCATAATAAATTACCAAACAAAATTTGGCCAAGCTACGAAAATTAGATCGCGAGTTATAAGCATTTTAAATTTTTCGACCCTCACCGTGGGGGTCTTCTGTCACCAAAAATTAACAATGTCTCATAATAAATTACCAAACAAAATTTGGCCGCGCTACGAAAATTAGATCGTGAGTTATAAGCATTTTAAATTTTTCGACCCTCACCTGGGGGGGGGGTCTCCCGTCACCAAAAAGTAACACTGCTTCATTATAAATTACCAAACAAAAATTGGCCGCTCTACGAAAATTAGATCGCGAGTTATAAGCATTTTAAATTTTTCGACCCTCACCTTGGGGGGGGGGGGTATAACGATTATTTCGTTATATATTGGTTATTTTCTTAAATTATTCCTTTACACCCCCCGTCTCTGTTCAATTCAAAAATTAGTTTTAAGTTGTCCTTCATTCCTTTTCCATTTTTCTTGCTTATTAATTCTCTAACCGAAAATCGGCAGCTACTTAACTTTATCTGTGAGAAATACACTCACATATTAATCAACCGTTTAAAACTATTTCCAGATGTCTGCTTTTTCCGATCGAAGCAATTCTGCATTAACTTATAAGGAGATCATCTCTGTTTCGCAGTTAAAATTTATGCTTACGCTTCTTTTTTCCTTTCTCAACAAAACCCTAAAAAGAATTTAACATCTGCGCAGTAAAATCTGATGTCCCTTCGGTGTGCTTCGTTATTAGACAAAACAACACGTGTAACAATTTATCGTTTGGCAACCTTTTCCTTTCCCATCCCAGCTGGGAAACTAAATTGAATTCTGATCTTGCTGGCTGCATTTTAACTGTTATTTGGCGTATACTATCCATTGTGCATGGGCGAACTTGTGTATGTTGGCGATTTTCTATCATGCCAAAAGTGGCGGTTTGTTGCTATGTACGAGCCACTTGACTCACTGCTCTTGGCTAGTGAAGTTGCTAATCGCTGTTCGGAGATTTTCTCCGAGTACTGTATGTGTGCCCCCCCTAGTAATACATGTCTGAATAAAGAATAACTTAGCAATCATTGTGGGGTTTTTTCGTACATCCGAATCTGGACTACTATACGTAATCACGCTTCTTCTAAGTATTCTAATAAAATTAGCAGCTGCTACCAAACTACGCTACAAGAATCTCCATTACAAAAATAACTGGTACCGTTTGACTCTTTCGTTTTTCCCCACATAAAAAAAAAAAAAAAAAAAAAAATATATGGAGGGGGGTACAATCAACTGCTACGTTCCGGCGGATGTGATGCTTTTTGTTTCTTCTTTTTCTTCTCTGCATTCCCCGGTAGAAAATGCTATTAGTCTGGCCTGCTAAGTGTCAACCGAAAAAGTACAGAGCTGTTCCCGTCCTGAAATTCCTTAGCTGGACACCCCTTTTCCTCCCCTGTGTGCTCCATCTCAACTGCTTTGGAATGTCTCCCCTGCGGCCAATTGTCACCTGAGCGCTGGGCGTTCTTTTTTTTCATCTCCTCGCATCGTCTGTGTGATTTATGTGTTTTCATCGCAGCCAGATATCATCGAGGGCTGCATGTGCTCATTTTGTGCTTCTATACCAGTGTGTTTTGTGTCTTTAGTGAACGTAATCTACAGAAAGTTCATATAGCCTCATAGAAAATTTAGTGAATAACAGTATTCCTGTGGTGGTATGCATCGTAAAGTCGTTCATCGTGCAAAAAAAAATAGTGATTCATTGCATTCAGTGTCTGCAAGAGAAAGTAAAAATTTTACCCATGCAATATAAGTTCCATTCTGAGAAAATTCATCAGAAATAATTCATCGTAGGTATCAGTTAACAGTGCACAAAATTAATAAATAAATAAATAAGAGAATTACAAAAATTCTCTAAATGAGGTGTCACCACCTTTGATAAGTGCATATTCAATTACCTGATTACAATATAAAATTTCTGCTAGTCTTCTGTGATAAAAAAAGAAAAAAAGTGCACAACAACGAAAATCAACGTCGAAATAATCTACATTTTGAACGTGAGAGCAGATCTTGCCCCATTTCCCTAAGTTTTTGTGTTATTAAATTAGTAATCATTTAATTATTTTTTAAAAACTAAATCAGTAAGTTAACCTCCCTACTTTGTTTATTTCATGTTCTGCTTTCACATTCAGGACACAACGGTCAAAATTTATATTCTGTATAGAGCATTAATATAATCCTGTTACTGTGTTTTTGCAAAGATTTTTAATTTGCGAAAGCACGGTAACTGTTGTTATTTCTAGTTATTATCTTTGCTGACATTTTATGCAGTTTTTATCAATTATTTACATTTATGTGCTATTGTTTCATATTTTACGTCCCACCCCTTTTTTTGTTTTTTTAATTTGTATTTAGATTCTCTAATATGCTTAAATGTGTTGAACTTTAATTACAAGGTTAAAATAAGAACATTCTTTTTCATCAAAAAAATATAAATAAATCAGAAGGTTTTAAGTTACAAAAAAAGGAATTTTTTTTCCTTGAGTAAAGAAGTTAAAGGATTTTTTTTTCTTGCTTGCTAACAGTTTTTGCGGTTTTCTATAGAGTTTTCTTTGCTTTATTATCTAAAGTAAGTACTTTGTTAAAGTGAAGGAATATATAGATATGTGTTTCAAAGTGTAATTATTTTGTTATTTTATTTATTCTATTTTCTAAATGATTTACCTTTTGTATGTGCTCCCTTTGCCTTATTGTCATAAAAGGTTTAAATAAGATATCTTTAAAGTGAGGTATATTTTTTTAAGATCTATTTATTTTGCTAGTTTACGTAGTTTACTTGCTAGGAAATTTACTTGTTTTCAATGTGCTTTAGGGTATAAGTTCGGTCTGTGTAACAATTTCTCTAAAACTTGTGAGCGTAAACAAACAAAAAAAAACTAATCATGGCGGCAAAACAAATTCCGATAAATATCATTCAATTTGATGGAGATCCAGATTTACTTAAATTTTTCTTTGATCAAGTTAGAGTCTCTGCGGAAATTAATAAGTATAACCCACAAACAACAATTGCAATCTTAAAGGGAAAGTTAGTTGGGCCTGTGTTAGGAATTGATAAATTAAGTTATCCCAGTTTATTCACAGAAAATCGTTTGCATATTTGCAATTGTGATATTTAATTTATTTATAAGACGCGACTCGTTGCTATGGAAGCGAAGCTGTTTTTTCGTCTGCTTTGCTTTTTATATTTTTTATCTTACGAGATGAGTTAAAAGTTTAGATAAAAAAGTTGGCATCAATTTTTGATGGAAGGAAAAAAAAGAATTTTTTTTTGAGAGAGAATGTTTATATTTTTTGTTTGTCGTGCGTGTCTTGAGTTTTATTGAAGAATTATGTTAATTTTATGAAAAGGCACGCAGAAATGCATAAAGGATCATCTTTCCAGTTTTTAGTATGATGATCAAAATTTATCAAGGTAAAAGCATTTATATTTTGTACATATTATACATTTTGTACATAGTATGTAAATAATTTGAATTCAATATTTCTTTATTCTATAATTCTACGTATGCAATAAAATTTTTAAAAAGAAAATTCAAGAATATTTAGAAGATTTTTGAACCCAAATAAGTTTTGATTGTTTACAAAACAAATCTGGCGCCCCGAGCAGGGACATTTGAATAATACTGTTGAGATATTGAATTGTTTTTATAGCGTATAGTGTTTTCATAAGCTGTGCATTACTACTTAATTTTTCTAAGATGAATAAGCTAAAGAAAAAGCGTACACCACTACGTTCGTCATTTACCAGAACTTTAAATGTTTTGAATGAAGAAATTAACAGCGAGTCATTAGATAAGGAAAAAATTTTAGACGGTTTTAGTAAATTAGAAAATTTGATTCATGAAATTAAATCTATTGATGAAGCTATAATTGAACTCATGTTAGATGATGATAAATGCGATGAAGAGGCTATTGAAAATGAAGTAGTGGAAAATGAAAGTTATTCAGATCAATTTATTACCATTAAGCGTAAAGTTAGTGAAGCATTGGATAAAAATAAACGTAATCAAGATAATAGTGAAAAAAGCACAGATTACGGTTATTCCAAATCAAAGCATTATAAATTACCTAAGCTAAATATTAAGCCATTCGATTCGCAGTTAATAAATTATCTTTCATTTTGGTCTCAGTTTCAGAAAATTCATGAAGACATAGATTTGGATAATAGTGACAAATTTCAGTATCTTATCCAATCGGTAGAACCTGGAACCAGTGCCAGGCGCTTGTTAGAGAGCTATCCAATGACCGCAGTTAATTACCCCAAAGCTGTCGAGGCATTTCAAGAGCGTTTTGGAAATAAAGATTTACTAATAGAAGTGTACGTTAGAGAATTCCTAAAATTGATTGTAGCTAATGTACAGGCGCACGGCAAAGATAAACTTCCCTTATCAGATTTATTCACGAAAGTCGAGGCATATTTAAGATCGTTAGAATCAATGGGTTTAAGTTTAGAAAGCAATTCGGCGTGGCTCTATCCCATGATAGAATCTAGCTTATCGGAAGATGTATTAAAAGCATGGCAGCGATATAATATTTCAATCACATCAAACACTGTTAGTAATAATAATGCATTGTCAACAAAAGCAAATATAGTAAGTTTGATGGAATTTCTGAAACAAGAAGTTGCAAACGAGGAAAGATTCAAATTAGCCAAATCGAGTTTTATAGAGCTGGGCTTTAAAGACAAACCTAAAGAAAAGTTAAGAAAAGCAGAAAGTAAAATACCTACTGCGGCAGGGCTATTTAGCGCAAAAGAACGCCTTTGTTTATTTTGCAGTAAATCTCATGAAAGCAAGGACTGTGTTAGGGCTAGATCTCTTTCCTTTAATGAACGGAAGGCCAAAATTAAGAATAAAAATTGCTGTTTAAAATGTCTTCGTTTTGGTCACCACGCTAAAGTTTGCAAAGTTTTTATTCGTTGCCACGTTTGTTCTAAACCCCATACCGAGTTATTATGCCCTGAAATTTCAATGTGTAAAGAACCAGAAAATACAGTTAAGACCCCAGAAGTTATTCAAAGCACCATAGCAAGTAAGCAGTGTTCTGCTGAAGTAGCCCTTATGACTTTAGAAATAGTTATTAAAGGTCGAATAACAAAGAAAGTACGAGCGTTACTTGATTGTGGGTCGCAAAAGAGCTATATTTTAAAAGGTACAGCTGAAGAGTTAGGTTTACATCCCATTTCTTCTGAAGCTATTGTACACACTTTGTTTGGTGGTACGCAAACAGAAGCTAAATCTCACAATAAATTCCAAGTTGAGTTAAGTTCTTCTGATAGACAGAAACAAACGAAAGAAGTCTTAGAACTTTTGGATCAAGATATAATTTGTAACTATATTCCTCGGATACCAAAAGAATCAGTAATTAAAGAGCTTAAACAAAATAAACTATGGATCACAGATTTAGGAGCAGGAAGTCCAAAAATTGAAATTTTGATTGGAAGCGATTACTACGGACAACTTCTTACAGGTCGAGTAAAACAGTTAAAGAGCGGTCTTACAGCAATAGAGACAAAGTTTGGATGGACACTTTGTGGTCGTTTAGAAAGTACATCACAGTCTTGCCTAAATTATGGAAATATGTTTATCACGAACTTAGCTTTAAAAGATATGAAGATTCCAGAATTATGGAAGTTAGAGACAATTGGTATAACAGATCCCTGTCAAACTTTGTCTAAAGCAGAAGAAGAAGAACTCGCTCATGATAATTTTATAAAAGAAGTTGATAGAAATATAGAAGGTCGCTATATTGTAGGTCTTCCTTGGATTAACGGCAAACGTGAGATTCCCTCAAATAGACACATAGCTGAACGAAGATTGATAAATTCAACAAAGAAATTAAAATCAATGAAAATGTTTGAAGAATATGCTAAAGTTTTCTATGAATGGGAAGAAGGCGTTATAAGTAAAGTACCAGATGAAGCACTCAAGATTCCAGGACATTTTTTACCTCATCATCCCGTCATCAAACCAGATAGTCTTACTACAAGTGTTCGACCAGTTTTTGATGCATCGTGTAAGGTAGGGAGGTCTCCTTCTTTAAATGATTGCCTCTTTAAAGGACCAAACCTCATCGAACAAATTCCTGCAGTGTTAATAAGATTTCGTGAGAAAGCTATTGGGGTAGTAGCCGATATAAGAAGAGCATTTCTTCAAATTGAAGTCAAAGAATCAGATCGGCATTTCTTGCGATTTTTATGGTGGAAGAGTCCTGACGAATTTCAAGTTTATCAACACAATAGAGTAGTTTTTGGAGCAACTTGTAGCCCATTTTTGCTAGGTGCAGTTATAAGATATCATTTGAGTAATGTTGATGAAGAAAACAAACAGATAGCTGAGAAGCTTATGAAATCATACTATATAGATAACTGCGTTACTTCAGTCGACAATGTGCCTGAACTAGAAAATTTTATTTCAAAATCTACAGAAATCATGGCTGATGCGAAAATGGAATTAAGAATGTGGGAATTCGGACCAATTAAAAGTGAAGACAGCAGTTTCCTTAACGAAAAGGAGGTGCTCAGCAAAAATGTAACAACGATAGTTCCGGTTTTAGGGTTGAAGTGGGACACAATGGAAGATAGTTTGAAGATCGCTTATAAATTTAGTGATGAGATAGAAAATCTGTCGAAAAGAAAGATATTAGCTGTAACCCAAGGGATCTTCGATCCAATAGGATTTTTAGCCCCAGCATTGTTGCCAGCCAAACTGATAATTCAAGACGCCTGGTCGACGAAATTAGATTGGGATGCTCCACTTCCAGAAGAAATCCGGAATAATTTTCAAAAATGGTATAGCGAACTCAAGTATTTAAATGACGTGAAGATAAATAGACGTGTAGGCTATGGTTGTAAAGAAAAATGGTCTATTCATACATTTTGTGATGCAAGTACCAGAGCTTATGCAACAGCAGTTTTCTTACGTTGTGAAGATAAAGACGCAGTCTTTGTACAACTTTTAGGAGCTAAGTCTCGTCTTGCACCAAAGAAAAATATAACCATACCACGTTTAGAGCTTCTTGCTTGTATTTTAGGAATAAGGTTGACTAAATTTGTTTTGAAAGCCTTTAATTGTATTTCCATACCAGTAAAGTATTGGACCGACTCTTCGACCGTTCTCGCTTGGATTCGAAGAAATGATCAATGGGGAACGTTTGTAGGCAATAGAGTTAGAGAAATTTGTAAATTTTCCGAATCTCAACAATGGAACTTCGTACCTGGTCATCTCAACCCTGCTGATCTACCTTCTCGCGGATGTAGTCCTAAACAGCTGCTGAAGATGAGATGGTGGGAGGGACCAGAATGGTTGAAGTTATCAGAAGAAAATTGGCCACATTCAGAAACAAGCCCCAACGAAGAATTAGTAATGATGGAAAAGAAGAAAACTTCAGTACCTACTCTTTTATGTTCTAATTCACATGAATTTATGATATATAGTAGAATTTCAAAATTTGGTAGATTTATTAATGTCGTATGTTGGGTGAAGAGATTCATAATGAAGTGCAGAAACAGAAATATATGTTTTCCATCAGAATTGTCAATTGAAGAAAAAGAAGATGCGGAAAGGTCGCTCTGGTCAATAATACAATCTGAAAGTTTTGGTAATACTACTGATGCAATAAAAGGATTAAAGGTTATGAAAGATCAAGAAGGTTTGTTAAGAGTAAAAACAAAGATATTAGAGCGAGATGACGAGTTTTCTTTCAGATATCCAATTTTATTACCATCGAAACATCATGTAGTGAATTGTCTGATTCAAGAATGTCATTTAAAGAATTGTCATGCTGGACTTCAAACAGTTGGATCCATTTTGAGAGAAAAATATTGGATAATTTCTTCTAGACGCATCATTAGAAGTCAATTGTCTAAGTGTTACAGATGCAAAAGATACTCTACAAAGCCATATACTACACCTCCAATCCACCTACCTCTAGATCGAGTCAGAGATTCCAAAGTTTTTGAAGTTGTTGGAGCTGATCTTTTTGGCCCTCTTTTCGTAAAGCAAAGATCCAAAGTTTGGGTTGTACTTTTTACATGTGCAGTATATAGGGCAATACATTTGGAACTTGTATCCGGTCTCTCAACAGAAAATTCATTCAGTCACTTCGAAGATTTATATGCAGGATTGGAAGGCCATAGTTTCTTCGAAAGAAATGTCTTATCTTAAATGGAAGTTCATCCCTCCAGCAGCAGCTTGGTGTATGGTGGGAGCGTCTGTTTATGTGCGTTAAGAATTCCCTTGATCAGAACACTCGGTGCTTCAATTCTAACTTTTGAAACCTTTTGACCGTCCTATCTGATGTCGAAGCAACAGTAAATAATAGACCTGGGAAAAGACTTTTTATAGAACTCTGAACTGATTTTTCTAGAACTCTGAAAAAACTTTTCTAGAACTCTAAATGTTTCATTATTATTTTATTATTGTTTAGTTATTATCTTTATTTATTTAGATATTTTTTATTTTGAATTAGGGCTTAATTTGATCAAAAGTGATCTTAAGTTTAATTTGGCTTCCGCCTAAATTAAAGGTGGGAGTATGTTAGGAATTGATAAATTAAGTTATCCCAGTTTATTCACAGAAAATCGTTTGCATATTTGCAATTGTGATATTTAATTTATTTATAAGACGCGACTCGTTGCTATGGAAGCGAAGCTGTTTTTTCGTCTGCTTTGCTTTTTATATTTTTTATCTTACGAGATGAGTTAAAAGTTTAGATAAAAAAGTTGGCATCAATTTTTGATGGAAGGAAAAAAAAGAATTTTTTTTTGAGAGAGAATGTTTATATTTTTTGTTTGTCGTGCGTGTCTTGAGTTTTATTGAAGAATTATGTTAATTTTATGAAAAGGCACGCAGAAATGCATAAAGGATCATCTTTCCAGTTTTTAGTATGATGATCAAAATTTATCAAGGTAAAAGCATTTATATTTTGTACATATTATACATTTTGTACATAGTATGTAAATAATTTGAATTCAATATTTCTTTATTCTATAATTCTACGTATGCAATAAAATTTTTAAAAAGAAAATTCAAGAATATTTAGAAGATTTTTGAACCCAAATAAGTTTTGATTGTTTACAAAACAGGCCTGCACAAAAATTTCTAGCACAGAACCCCGACCTGCAAAAGATAACAGACCTCGATTTGCTGGAAAAAGAATTTGCGTCATTCTTCGCCCCCCCTAGTAAATGTGTTGCCTCTGTTGAGCTGTGCAGTTTAGCACTTATGCCTTCTGAGACGATAAAAAATTTAGCCCATAGACTAAATGTTCTTGCGGCTACAGTATATGCAGATATCAACGACGAAAATGCACGCAACACTATCAAACTCATGAAATTTCTAGAAGCCCTTCCTTCAAATATTAGAATAAAATTACAGGAAGAAGGCATTAATGATTATAAAACAGCAGTTGAAAGAGCGCAAACCCTTCATGAAATTTTAAGGAATGAGAAAATCTTACATTCCTTATCTTCGGTACACAGACCAGAAAATCTTATTGAATCGCAATTAAAAGAAATCTCTGAGAAAATAAATGCATTATCTTTTGCCCCTCCTGATACTAAAACCGAAACTGAGCAAAAAAATTTCCAGACTAGACCAAAACATTCCGCAGGTGTTTCACGCTTCAAAAAAAATTACAAAAATCGAAACTACACTAGACGTTATTCCCCACACAAGTTTTCACAAAAAAAACCAGTTGTTTGTCAGTTATGTGGACGAAACAATCATGACGCTCTCTCTTGTTTTAAATGGAAAAGAGCAAATACTCAAAGGAAAAACAATTACACAAACTCCACGCCCCAATTTCAGGAAAACTGAAACAGAGATACAATTTTTATGCTGATGGTGTTGTGTCTCAGTCTAATACTTCTACATCAGCAACTTTTGTTTTTGACCCTGTTTTACCTAAAATTTCAAGTTCGAGACTAGTTAATTCAGTAGGTTCCCAAACGTTTGACTCCATTAAGATAGCAAATAACATCAGTACACAAATAGAAAGTGATAATGTTCAAATAATTTGTAGTGTAAACACTATGTCACCATCCCTCCCTCTTGTTAAAGCCACTATAGCAAACCATGATATTACTTTGTTGGCTGATTCTGGTAGTAGTATATCTTTACTTTCACAAAAATTATTTAATCAACTTAAACCTGTCTTAAAATATAAAAGACTGTCCACTGACGTCAATATTAAAACTGTCAATTCTGATGTCTCATTTTCCGCCTGCATCAGAACATCCATTAAGCTAAAACAAAAAGCGTTTTCACACCACTTTTATATTGTTGACATACCCGAGTCTTCCAGTTTTGAAGGCATTTTAGGTTTTGATTTCATAACTAGATACAATGTTGTCATTGATACTTTTAACAAGTGTCTCCATGTCAACAATAATTTCTCTGTTCCTTTAAAAACCAGTAAAGAATCTTCTGGAGAGAAACAATCAAAATCATGCAATTCTTTGAGTGATGTTGTAATGAATCAAGCGGTGTTCTTAACTCGTAAAATTATATTAGAACCCCAACAACAAATATGGTGCTCTGTTTACACTTCCAATAACATCAACAATAACAGAAATTATCTATTTGAATATTTGGCACAAACAAAAGAATTAATAGGAAATGATGCCATTATTCAAATGAATAAATTATCCAATAAAAGAAAGAAAACTTCACAAATACATCATTTCTTCTCAATAACACTTAAAAACACTTCTGAAAAAACCATTCATCTCCCTAAACACACAAAAATAGGTCAATTATCTGAGATTGAGGAAATTCGCGACTATACTTCTGAAATGTCTGACAAGCAAAATAACTCAGAACAGCACTTTGTAAATTTTATTCAGGCGTCTAATGAAATCTTACAAAAAAGAAAGCAGGAGTTATCGGCTAATGATTTTAAACTTTCTCACTTAAAATCTGACGAAGCAAAGAACCTAACTAAATTGCTACTTAATTATTATCCTGCCTTTTCCAAATCATTAGACACACTTGGTCATACTGATAAAATTGTACCTGATTTGAAATTCATTAATGACTACCCCATAAAGACACTCCCTTTCCCTCTTCCCCAAGCTGTGCAAAAGGATGTTTTAAATCAAATCAAACAGTTGCTTGATGCCAAAATCATTGAACGTCATTGTTCCGAATGGGCCTGCCCCATGCTCCTTGTTAAAAAGAAACCAGACGGTACAGGTATACAGAAATATAGACTCTCATTAGATCTCAGAATGGTTAATACTATAATTCAAGGTTCGTCCTATCCACTTCCAAAAATTCAAACTATTATTTCAAATCTTTCACAATATCGTTTTTTCTCTTCTCTCGACTTTCATCAGGCATATCATCAGATTGATTTGCCTGCAAAATTTCAAAATCAGCTCACATTCACTACAATGTTCGGTTCTTTTCGGTATAAGAGATTAGTATTCGGCTTAAAAACAAGCGCCTCAATTTATCAAGCTTTAATGGACTCGTTACTTGATGAATTACAGTTAGAAGGTGTCTATACCTACCAAGATGATCTTATTGTTGGTGCCAATTCATATCAAGAAATGTGTGATAAGTTGGATAAAATTCTTGCAATACTAGTAAAATATAATTTAACGCTGTCCCCTAACAAATGCACTTTTCACAAAACCAGTTTAGATTATCTTGGATTTCACATAGAAAATCAAACTATTTCTCCTGTTCAGTCGAACATTGTAAAAATAACATCTTTTCCAACACCTACAACCAAACGTCAATTAAAAGCACTCATAGGCGTCATTACATTTTACAAATCTCTTGTTCCATCCTTTTCTGAACTTGTGCAGCCTCTCATAAACTTAACTACTCCAAAAGCCAAATTTAAGTGGACAAGTAAACATCAAAAAATTATGGACACCATACAGAAGATATTCTTTAATCCACCCATGGTTAGATTACCTGACTGGAACAAAAAGTTCTATTTAAATACTGATGCGTCAAATATTGCTATTTCTGGTGTCTTACTACAAGAACATGATAAACAACTATTACCTGTTGCATACTTTTCAAAATCTTTAAAAGCATCAGAGAAAAAATATCCTGCACTTAAATTAGAACTCATGGCGATTCATAAATCAGTTACTGCTTTCAAATATTATTTATACAACAGAGAATTTGTAATCCTTTCAGATAGTAAACCATTAGAAAAGTACAACAAAACTACAAACCCGGCTGATATTATCTCTCGTTGGCTCATGGAGCTCTCAGAATACACATACAAATTTCAACATATTCCAGGTAAAAAGAATGTACTCGCTGACTATTTATCTCGCTGTAACTTTGAAAATAATCAACAGACTTTAGCTACAAACCCTGAACTTATTCATGATACTCAACCCTTACCTATTGTAGAATGTGATACTCCACACTCCAGCTCGAGTGATTCTAATATGCATGTTAACTGCCTTATTTCTGGTACACAAACAAATCCTGACCCTTTATTAGAAATTTCGAATGAAACATTTGCTACTGAACAACAAAATGACCCTACTTTGTCTGTTGTTTATAAAGAAATCTTAAAGAAAGGATCTTCTCAAAAATTTCCTAACTACTTCATTCATCCTGATTCGAAAGTATTAATGTTAAAGAAGGAAAATATTTTTAATAACACTTTTTCGTATCACATTATTATTCCAAATTCACTTAAAAGCAAAGTCTTAACAATTTCACATTTATCTCATTTTGGCTTTAATAAAACTTATGAATTCTTGTCAGGTAGATATTTTTGGAAGGGTATGTATGTAGACACTTTAAACTTTGTTGCATCATGTATCAAATGTCTTCAAACTAAACATCACCAAACTCCACCCGCACCTTTGCAGCCCACATACACTCCCAGGTACCCTGGTCACACTATTAGTACAGATCTCCTTGGACCGTTTGCTAATGGAAAATATGTTTTAACTATCACTGATCATTTTTCGAGACATATTGAACTCTTTCCACTTAATGACATATCTGCGAGTAAGGTTGTTAAATGCTTATTCTCTTACATAACCACCTTTGGGAGACCTTCGGTTGTCTTATCAGACTTAGGACCCCAGTACACTTCTCAGGTATATAACATTTTCAATGATACAATGGGCATTAAGGTATTACACAGTTCTGCCTCGAGACCACAATCAAATGCGATTGCAGAGCGAATCAATAAGTCAATCAAATATTCAGTTAATATTCTTTTACAAGAAGGTCATTCATTCGAAAATGCTGTATTTATACACAAGTCACTTTATAACGGCTCCAAACATGCAACTACATTGTACTCTCCTAATTTTCTTCATTTTGGACGCGAACTTTCTCTAATTTTTGACACTTTTGATCAGTCGTGCAACCAACCCTTTCTTGATAAACATATTGAAGTACACAAATTACTTGATGATTTGAGTAAGATATATCACAAAGCTTATAACAACATTAAATCTGCTCAAGATAAAAGATATAAATATTACGGTCAGAAAGCTAAATTAAGATCCATTTTCTTAAAAGATATTGTATATCTAAAATCAAATGACAAGTTTAAAACAAAGTATACTGGTCCATATATTGTCACTTGTAAACATTCCCCTGTGTCATTCTCAATTAAGAGGTTGTATACTCCTGATAACACAGCATTTCGGGTACATATTGATAGACTTTTACTAGCACCTCCTCGTTATGGACATTTATTTGATGCATCAAGTCATATAAACAACACTAACTTTAATACGTTTTATCAACCTCACACATACAATCTAAGAAACAGAAGCTAATGTAAAAACACTATTTATTATTTTTTATGTCTTGTTTTATGATACCACATATCCAACCAAAGAGCTCATGGTTGTGTGTATGTTGTTTTTGACTGATCTTTAACAATATCATGGCTGGTCCATCACTGTTGCTCTGAAGATCTCTTAGGAACAATATTAGGTATCATTGTCATCCTTTAACACTTAGATATGTCTTCATACTCACTTAAATTTTAGTTACTTTTTATTTTGTTTCTTTTTGCAGTACACTTAAAATTTTCTTTGACAATATTCATTAATTCAATATTTTTCCACTAGCTAACCTCCCACTTAACAATCCCTGTACTATAAGTCAAACATATTATAGTTAGATAAACAGGTACTGTAGTTTAGAAAAGTAAACAAATGATTCATGTAATTAAATAAAACACAGTTTTCATATATGACTTGTTCATCCCCCACTCGATTGTGACACATTTTTCGTCTCTCTTCACTCTAGGATTGTCTGCCCATATTAGTTATTATATGACATACATTTTTTTTTTGTTTTATATTTTTGAATTCTTCCCTTTGAAGTCTTGTTCCCGTTCAAAATTAATGCCCTAAGGGTTCAAGCTTCATTGTGTTGAGAGACAAAGTTTTGGAATTGGAGTTTCGATTCAAATTTTTGAATTGTGATTCCAATTCACAACAATTCAAGTTTTTTTTTCATGTAATTCGACGTGGGCTCCTTCAGAAGACCGCTAGTGCCTTCGGGGGAGCATCACAATTCCCTCCTCATCTAAGGCTAGGCCCTAAGCCGATGCCATAATACTTGTGTTGTACACAAGATTCAGGGTGACGCATATTTTTATGGGCGTGCTTGGAGCACCTCTTTTTTTTGTCATCCTATGCTTCGGCATGAAACATTTTTTACAAAAACATTTTTATTTTAATATACATCATATTACTCTTTTTTAATTTTTTTGAAAAATATAGTGCTATTATGTTATTTTTGTGTATTGCCATTTTACATTCATTTAGTATTTGTTTCATATTTTGTGTATGTTTCAAAATTTTTACTTGTGTCATGATAACAATCAAAGCTGCAGTAATGTTTTTGTACTGTCTGAGTCGACTCAACTTCTACATATAAAAATACAGTACTAGCTTGGATCCATATACAGAAATAGTAAAAAAATATAGAAACTTTAGAACTGCTGACTGTTTTTGAATACGAAAGTCTCCATAATCATGACGTCAAATTTCTACAGATACATATAAAAAAAAAACTTTTGCATTTATGTATGTTTTTATGTTATAATATTGTATGCTAGCCTATGCACATTGGACAGCAAAAGTTTTTTTTTTTGTGGTGCACCGGGTGATATATATAACGATTATTTCGTTATATATTGGTTATCTTCTTAAATTATTCCTTTACACCCCCCGTCTCTGTTCATTTCAAAAATTAGTTTTAAGTTGTCCTTCATTCCTTTTCCATTTTTCTTGCTTATTAATTCTCTAACCGAAAATCGGCAGCTGCTTAACTTTATCTGTGAGAAATACACTCACATATTAATCAACCGTTTTAAACTATTTCCAGATGTCTGCTTTTTCCGATCGAAGCAATTCTGCATTACCTTATAAGGAGATCATCTCTGTTTCGCAGTTAAAATTTATGCTTACGCTTCTTTTTTCCTTTCTCGACAAAACCCTAAAAAGAATTTAACATCTGCGCAGTAAAATCTGATGTCCCTTCGGTGTGCTTCGTTATTAGACAAAACAACACGTGTAACAATTTATCGTTTGGCAACCTTTTCCTTTCCCATCCCAGCTGGGAAACTAAATTGAATTCTGATCTTGCTGGCTGCATTTTAACTGTTATTTGGCGTATACTATCCATTGTGCATGGGCGAACTTGTGTATGTTGGCGATTTTCTATCATGCCAAAAGTGGCGGTTTGTTGCTATGTACGAGCCACTTGACTCACTGCTCTTGGCTAGTGAAGTTGCTAATCGCTGTTCGGAGATTTTCTCCGAGTACTGTATGTGTGCCCCCCCTAGTAATACATGTCTGAATAAAGAATAACTTAGCAATCATTGTGGGGTTTTTTCGTACATCCGAATCTGGACTACTATACGTAATCACGCTTCTTCTAAGTATTCTAATAAAATTAGCAGCTGCTACCAAACTACGCTACAAGAATCTCCATTACAGGGGGGGGGTCTCCTGTCACGAAAAATTAACACTGACTCATAATAAATTATGAAACAAAATTTGGCCGCGCTACGAAATTTAGATCGCGAGTTATAACCATTTTAATTTTTTTGACCCTCACCGTGGGGGTCTCCTGTCACCAAAAATTAACAATGTCTCATAATTAATTACCAAACAAAATTTGGCCGCGCTACAAAAATTAGATCGCGAGTTGTAAGCATTTTAAATTTTTCGACCCTCACCGTGGGGGTGTCCTGTCACCAAAAATTAACAATGTCTCATAATAAATTACCAAACAAAATTTGGCCGCGCTACAAAAATTAGATCGCGAGTTTTAAGGGTTTTAAATTTTTCGACCCTCACCGTGGGGGGGGGGTCTCCTGTCACCAAAAATTAACAGTCTCATAATAATTTAACAAACAAAATTTCGCCGCGCTACGAAAATTAGATCGTGAGTTATAAGCATTTTAAATTTTTAGACCCTCACCGTGGGGGCTCTCCCGTCACCAAAAAGTAACACTGCCTCATTATAAATTACCAAACAGAATTTGGCCGCGCTACGAAAATTAGATCGCGAGTTATAAGCATTTTAAATTTTTCGACCCTCACCTTTGGGGGGTCTCCTGTCACCAAAAATTAACAATGTCTCATAGTAAATTACCAAACTAAATTTGGCCGGGCTACAAAAATTAGATCGCGAGTTATCAGCATTTAAAATTTTTCGACCCTCACTATGGGGGTCTCCTGTCACCAAAAATTAACAATGTCTCACAATAAATTACCAAACAAAATTTGGCCGCGCTACGAAAATTAGATCGTGAGTTAGAAGCATTTTAAATTTTTAGACCCTCGCCATGGGGGAGGGGTCTCCTGTCCCTAAAAATTAACACTGCCTCGTAATAAATTACCAAACAAAATTTGGCCGCGCTACAAAAATTAGATCGCGAGTTATAAGCATTTTAAATTTTCCGACCCTCACGGTGAGGGTCTCCTGTCCCCAAAAATTAACAATGTCTCATAATAAATTACCAAACAAAATTTGGCCGCGCTACGAAAATTAGATCGCGAGTTATAAGCATTTTAAATTTTTCGACCCTCACTGTGGGTGTCTCCTGTCACCAAAAATTAACAATGTCTCATAGTAAATTACCAAACAAAATTTGGCCGCGCTACGAAAATTAGATCGTGAGTTAGAAGCATTTTAAATTTTTAGACCCTCATTGTGGGGGAGGGGTCTCCTGTCCCCAAAAATTAACACTGCCTCATAATAAATTACCAAACAAAATTTGGCTGCGCTACAAAAATTAGATCGCGAGTTATAAGCGTTTTAAATTTTTCGACACTCACCTTGGGGGGAGTCTCCTGTCACCAAAAATTAACACTGTCTCATAATAAATTACCATACAAAATTTGGCCGCGCTACGAAAATTAGATCGCGAGTTATAAGCATTTTAAATTTTTCGACCCTCACTGTGGGTGTCTCCTGTCACCAAAAATTAACAATGTCTCATAGTAAATTACCAAACAAAATTTTTCCGCGCTACGAAAATTAGATCGCGAGTTATAAGCATTTTAAATTTTTAAACCCTCACCGTGGGGGGTCTCCTGTCGCCAAAAATTAACACTTTCTCATAATAAATTAACAAACAATATTTTGCCAAGCTACCAAAATTAGATCGCGAGTTATAAGCATTTTTAATTTTTCGACCCTCACCGTGGGGTGTCTCCTGTCACCAAAAATTAACAATGCCTCATAATAAGTTAACAAACAAAATTTGGCCGCTCTACGAAAGTTAGATCGCGAGTTATAAGCATTTTACATTTTTTTACTCTCACCGTGGCGGGTTGCTTGTCACCAAAAATTAACACTGCCTCATAATATTTTTCCAAACAAAATTTGGCCGCGCTATGAAAATTAGATCATAAGAAACATAAGTTTGAGACTTGATATCCTAGTATCTGAAAAATACCGCGTCAATGTCCGCCGAAGTCTACCGAAAGATACCGTGCCTAAGTTTGCCGAACTGAAACGACGTTAGCCGAAGTGTTAAGTTTTTTTCGTTACGGAAGTGTTAAGTTTTCTCGTTACGGAATTTTTAGATTCGGTCGCTGCGCTCAAAGCCCGCGATAAAAGCTATGCAATAGCTTAAAAATCAGTTTAAACCTACGCATTTGAAATTGCACATAAAACTAACAAAAAATGAATGTCACCTTAAATTTCTTCATCTTTACATCTTTGTAAAAGATTTTTGATATAAATTCTTACCTAAAGTATAAAAAAAAACCGCTAAAACATTAAATTATTTGATAAACATATAAATTTGACTAAATTACAGATAATTAAACGTAAATTATAACAGGAAAATATCTATAGTTGATAACATTTGTACGGTTACGTTTTCATCTTTTAAGGATTATTTAGTCTATAGCTGCTAATTTATATACAGGGTGGTCATAAAAAAACTTTGCCGATATATGGAGCTCTAGCGGCCAGTCCGTTCAACCGATCGAGGTGAAATTTCAGATATAGCTATTAAGAGGTATGAGTTCGAGATTCTGTGAACGACAACAAAATGGCGCTAACGGTTACGGTTATAGTTACAGAAACTCGAAATTTTCCAATGGCCACACCCATTTTTTTATCGCAAAATGCTCAGCGCATGCGAAAAACCTCAAGAGCGTTGGAACCGTACGTGTATAGCAAGAAACGGACACGTTATGCACGCAAAAAAACTGCTTGCGAATACATCCCCCTCCATAAAAAACACGATTTGGGGCGCAAGGAGTAAATTTGCGTATGACACAGAGTCAGTGCACTAATCTCTGATTACAACACGGATCGAAGAAAAGAAAAATTTTATTTTGATTACACATTTTCCACATGGGTGCCATCACAGGCAATTACACATTGCATGAGGGCGACTGTGGACAATACAGCCGAACGTTATATCGCATGAGGGATGTTTGCAATCTCACGTTTGATAGAATCATTCAAATCCGGCAAAGTTTTTTGATTGCACATGGACACTCTAGATTTTAGATATCCCCAGAAACTGAAATTTATAGGAGTGAGGTCGGGGGAACGCGGAGGCCATTGACGTCACCAGTTAAGGTGAAATGTGCCTCGTCCGTTCATAATATGCGAAGAGGCCGATCGTTATCTTCATCATATTAGGTAAGAAATTCATTAACAAAGTCTATATGTTGCTGATGGTCTCTCACTTCCAACATCTGGGCTCACTGGTACCGGTAAGGAAACATGCGGATTGCAGAACGCAGTAACTTTAAGACCATTGATTTTGGTATACCAAATACACGAGATGCACCTTTTGTAGTTTGCATGCGTCCTCTGGTCACTATGTGATGCACTTCCATAACAGTATCCTCAGGAACAGTTCGTCGTCCGAATCGCGGACTATCACAGGTGCAGCCAGTTTCTTCGAATTTCAGTTGTAAATCACGAAGAGCTCCTGAAATGCATGGACCACTTATTTGGCGAAGATTTCGACGGTAAACGCGCCAGGCTTTCGCAGCATTGATCTAATTTTGATAATAGTTTTACCAACTCACCACGAACGAAGTCATTTTGTTGGCATCTGCGAACTCCGACTGAAGAACTAACATTCCCACCCTACTTTTTATCCGTTTCCTACGCTAATTATCTAGCAAAAGACATTCCGTGATTTGTATTTTGTCTCTGCCATATTCAAATTTTATTCGTGCGCCTCGGTCGTGTTTTTTGGGGGCCGTTCGTAGATATGAATTTGTGCGAGCATAACGCGTCTGTTTATTGCAATAACCATACCGTTCCAACACTCTTTAGGTTTTTCGCATGCGCTGAGCATTTTGCGATGAAAAAAAAGGTGTTGCCATTGGAAAATTTCGAGTTTCTGTAAGTATAACCGTAACCGTGAGCGCCATTTTGTTGCCGTTCACAGAATTTCGAGCTCATACCTCTGAATAGCTATATCTGAAATTTAACCTCGATCCGTTGAACAGACTGGCCGCTAGAGCTCCATATAACGGCAAAGTTTTTTTATGACCACTCTGTAGAATAAAATACATGTATAATTTTATGTGCTGTGGTACTTCAAAATGAGAACCACAGTACTAGGAAAATTATGCAATAGATAAACTGCACATAGTCAAATATTATTCATTAATAATATTTTACTGACATTATAAATTTAAAATTTCAAACTTGGTACTTTTAAATTAGAATAAGCAGCATTTTTCATAAATAAAGAATTAAAATATTTATTACCAAATCCATTTTAAGTACAGCTGTTACAGATCTTTCAATATATTCAATGTTTACAAAACATTCATCTTTGGCATGCTAGAAATAATTATAATTAACTGTATCTGTACAGCTATTTAATAATAACGCACATAATAATTTAATATATTCTCCTGGGTATTCCCTAGAGTAAAAGGAATGTAGCTGCAGGAATAAAATTTGTTGTTATGGATTGTAGGAAGACAGTTTATTTTGAATGATTTTAATTATTAATGTTTGTTTTCCATAACATATTGTATATTCAAAATCAGTAACATTCATCAGTATTTACTTTAAATTTATACTTCATTACATGTAAAAATTAATTAAGGATTATTGAATGTTTATGAATTGGTTTAGAATTAATAAGATTATGCTGTTTGTAAAATATCTAGATGTTTTATTGATGAAATTCAAGAAGTAAAATTTATGCTAATGACTTTTTTCTGTATTTAGGGAACGAAACAATGAATATTCAAACTTCTATTGGTAATGTTGTAAACAAGAAAATATACTTTGCCTAAGAATAATGACATTAGGCAAAAAAAATCATGATTATATAATTCAGTTACATGAATCTTTCTTATTGTTTTACAAATGTTATTAAATTTTATAAACAACATTGGTCATTGAAAAGTAAACTTTATTTTCAAACGTTTGGTACTAGCAGTATTTTTTAATTAATTGCAAAGACAGTAGATGGTGTTTATTATTTTTAATAACTATATGTACGGATTTAAACTTCCTTTAGTTTCTTAGAAATAAGTTTCAGTAAAAATTTATATGTAAAGTTCTTTTTCTTTTTTTTCCAATCATATTGTAATTATAGATATTTTTTCTCACTGCACGCTGTGTTTGGATCTTCAAGTTTTCTCAATATATCTTGAATTTTTTTTAAGTCGCGTTAAAGCAGTTCTTCAGAATTTTTTCTTTTTTATTTTATTTTTTTATTTTTATTTTTTTACCTTGTATATAGGGTATGCTTAATTAAAGTCTATATTCATAATCTTTTATAAAGTTAAAAAGTGCCCGGAATACGTAATATCACTTTTAATTATTTTAAAACTGATTTTATTTTTTATATATTATCCCCTCAAATGAAATGAGCTGTAATATAATTTTGTCCGTTTTGTATGAATAATGATAAATGTACGATACAAGAATCCCCTTTTATTATTACTTATTTTTATATTTTCAACTCATTACGTTGAATGTATCGAATGGCTGCATGTTTTACTGTAACTTATTTTTTTTTCAATGTAAAATTTTTTAATACTTATTCCACTTATTGCTGCTATTTTCTTTTTAAATTTTGGTTAAAATATTTTCTAAATAATAAAATAAGAATAAGAAAATAATTTTCTTTTCAAAATGGAGATATTTTATAGTGTAAATTAATATTAAGACCGCGTAATTTGCCACTGACATTGCTGCGCTATTTTAAAAAGTGAAGTTGGTAATTATGAATGTATGTATAAGGACGTATAGTACGTTTGTTTGCGTTTAACATGAAGTTAGTGTGATCACTGAGTCAAATAAATTTTAGCACAATAGTATAACTTTTTTATTAGCCACTTGTTGAGCACACAAGGTGGAAATTAAACCAACATATATATTTTTGATTTAAAACCCCCAAATTTTTATTTTGTACATTTCAAACAATAGCACTTTTTGTACTAAAGAAACTGGAATATAATAGTAACATTCATCAAAAAGCGCAACACAACAATGACCTCACCAGAATGATCAAATCTAAAATTATACCAGCATAATTTTTTTAATAGGCTTTTTAGCACTTTCCAACAAAGTTGAAAAGTGCTTATGCATTCGGTTTGTCTGGCCGTCTGGCCGAACTCACGTAAATATACTCGGATTGCCATGAAATTTTACGACATTATTGACGTTTACTCTATCACGAAGCTTATTGAAAATGAAGTTTCTACCATGATTAGTTTACCTACAAGGAGAATCAAAAGTTTCCTCTTACATTACGGTCTATGGGGAAAAATCGTTTCAAATGAATTTTAAAGATGTTATATCTTGTCAAACATATTAAAATTTATATGCTTTTACGATGTGCATTAAAATAGGCATTCTATAAACTAAGGTGAAAATGTACTTATTATTCATTTACAGGGACACACAAAATAATGGTAAAAGGGGATTGTGTGTGACATATTTTAAATATATTAAACTGTTTCATGTATAATAAAATTGATGTATGTCAAAGAGACTTAGTATTAATTATACGATACTGCCTTCCCTAATATGAAGTACATAGTATTTACAGAGACACACAAAAGATTTCAAATAGTACATTCTTTCCGAAGTACTGTATATGTATCCTATGATAGCTGATGGATGGACGAAATCATTTTAATTATTATATGCACGTATAAGTTGCACTAAATTTATGCATATTATACGGTGTGTATAAATGCTATAGTTAATATACAGGGCTACCCAAAAGAGCTCGCCAATGTTACTGAATATGAACATAAATTACTAAAAGGTGATTCTTAAATAAATTATGCATTTTTACGCTGAACTGCATTAAATTTACTAAGAAATATTTGCAGAATATAAATAAAATGCTATACAGGGCCACGCAAAGAATTCGGTACATAGAGCCTATGAATGATAATTTATCAGAATGTGATTTCAGCTGTTTTAAGAGCGTTTTAGTTAAAAATAAATTTTAGCTTAACACTGATGTGTAATAAAGGTACCAGGCAAACTACAAGGCTGAACAAAGTACTCAAGTATGTTTCCATCTATTACAATAAATTGCTGAAAAACAAATTTCAAGCTACTAGGCATTTTTTGCTAAACTAAATATTTCCCTTATATTGTATGTATATTAGCTGACAGATCAAATACAGGGCTATTCAATAGTACTGAAATACATATTTGGCTGTATTTGGCTTTATATCCTTATTTACCTAAATAACGAAGTTTTGTTAAATATTTCATGAAGCGTTGGAAAGTGCTTCGTAATCTATGCTTAACGCAGGATTTTTCTTACTTGTTAAATATTAATTTTGACACAATTCCATTTTATAGATTCATAGATATGTCAATAATGCGTATCATGAATCCCGTATCTAGTACACTTTTCTTGTGAATCCAATCAAAGTTAAAATAATAAATACCAAATTAAACAAGGGAAATTAAAATAAAATAAAACATAATTATGTACAAATCTTGCAGTCAGGTACTTCTAAAGAAATTTAAACACATGGCCTAATAATTAGCTTTACTGAGAAGTTATGCACAGCTAATAATACAACAACCCTTTGAAAAATGTCTGTTGTTCTCGGATCTGATACATATGTAAATGTTTGTGATGTCCGCATTTTTGGAATACTTTTGTTGTCACAATGGCGAGATAAATATTAAAACTACAAAATAATTAATAAATTGCATTTAAAAGTATTTTTTTCACGGTATAAAGAGTAAAAATGATCAGAATTTTAAATATTTGAAGTACTGAAAATAGTAAAACTGAAATTTCATTTTAAAATTTTTAAGTGCAGAATTCGTAGAAGAACGTATGCGTTCCGCACAGATATTTTAGTCCTTTATAATAAAGATAGGGTAGATATAACTATATAAGAAATTGAATGAATTCAGAGAGGAAAAAACACCATGACCTTTTTAGTTTATTTTTTCAAAAATAATAAATTCTTTAGGAGGAAAATGACTGTATAAATGATGATCTCATCCAGGTATTTTACCTTTATTTAATTTTAACTGTAAAATAAACCTATCTTGTTTAGAAAAAATGGGGAAAATATCTCTTAAATTTCAGTCTTCAAAAAATTATTTCCCAATAGGTTGATGTAGTTTGTTAAATTGTATTTTTTCTGATATTTTAAACTGAAGTCTTGCCATCGTGCATAGAATGAAAACTATACAGTTTGTTCTGGTCTTTCTCCTTTATATACCTATTACAAATTCGTACAGAAAAAAAATTGTTTTGTGTTTCTAAGCAACAACAAAATAATTATAATAATAATAATAATTTAACAAATTATAACAACCATTTGGAAAATAAAATTCTAATGAATTTGACATGTTGGATATAGAATCAGATGATGAAGGTTTATCTGATGTTAACCGGATTCAGATTATATTTTTTTCATGCAAATGGTTTAAGTTATTGGTTTAACAATAATAATCTCGACGCAACTATGGTCATTCGGTAGCTCATGAGCCGCGGTTCCTCCCTCCGCTGTTTTCGGTGTCTTTGATTTTATCATTTTTCTTTTTAAATTTGTCTGATTTCAATTTCTGATTCCCCCCCTCGATTTGGCTTCCACTAGAAACTCGGCTATTCGATACGTGGGTGAGGATCTTTCAACCTGTTTCGCGAGCGGAATCACCATAAGGGACTGCAGAATTATAGACGTTAAAAGAAGAAAATCTAAAGGATCACGGACATTAAAAAGGAAAAAAATGCTGACATCACAGGATTAATTCTTGACCAAAAACAACAATTAAATGTTTAAAGAAAGGTGCAAAGAGTTAATAATCCTTACTTATTAGCGATATTCTTTGCGAAATCAGGCTTAAAATTGAAACTTACGCATGTGCTATTCTTGCTCGTATCACATGCCTCATTGAAAAAAGCTTACATTCTAAGCAAGCCTTATTCACATTTTAAAATTTAGGAAATAGATTGATCCTGAAATTTTCCATTGGTTACACGTGTGTAAGCATGACTGCGCCACTTCATAACAAAAAATTATATAAAGATCGTTTAAAGAAGAAAATGCCATATTACATTTGGTAATAAATTTTGTGGCTAAATAAAACGCTGCTTTGGCTGTCAACTGTATTTTCCAATCCATTTACTATGTATCTTTATAATTAGCTATATCATCATTTAATTTTTAACGATATTAAATGAATCTGCTCAAATGATTCGAATTGAAATATTACTATCGTGTCTAAAATTTTAAACGATGTTTATGTTTCTACCGAACTTTAATAGTTTTGGTAATTACAAATTAACATCGGCATTAATAGATAAATAAAACTCAATTTCTACGTTCAAATTAATAATGATGGAACTACTGACATTTCGGTAATTTGAATTTAAATTAGTTTTGTCGCACATCTTTTCGCAATGTCATACAGAAATGAGATATAGATATTTTAATCAAGATAAAAATAAAAAATGATGCCGAATGTTACATCAAATACGTAGATAATTTTGTTCAGCTGCGTTAATATCAAAGGAACTAAAATGCTTGGAATTTGTTTAGATCGCACGCTTGAAAAGCATGTTCAACATATTTATTTTTTTACCATTATAAAATTTTAAATATTTCTTTCAAGAAAGCTGAAACCATACTTAAGCTTTTTGGGTCTGGTGTACCTATTACTAGTACACATCATTTAATTGAGTATAATTTTGTTTTAACAAATTGTTTTGTTTCTGTTTGTATGTTGTAATGTTAGTCGTGTTAATCCATTCATTTACTATATGACTTCATTAATGTTTAGGCATTTAGTAATAATAAAAAAATAAATATTTGCTTCATTATATTTGCACCTTTTCTGATTATTTTATTTTAAACATATACTTCACTCTTTAAATTTAGAATAAAGGTTACTTTCTTGAATTAGTTATGTATAACGAAGCGCAAAAAGCATTAGAAAGTTGTAATATCAGTTAAATCTTGTTGTAATACGATATTTTCTAAACCATCCCCAAAAATCTTAGGCTATTGCCATATGGATATGATTGATTAATATAGAAAACAACAACTTTTATTATGTTTCAGGCAATGAAATATTTTAAAACTCTAATTAACCAATTTGGATAGCTAGTGTTGATGTTACTAACGCAAATGTAAATTATTCTAAAATTGAAAAAATATCGGACCCGAAAGGGTTAACGCACAAAAGAAAAAAAAAATCATAGCTTCCTCTATGTAATAAAAGGCAGTTTTGAAGTAACGAGAATGACTATTCATTACGGGTATCCACTTTTGTTTGCTACGATATTTTCACTAAAGTGTTCGTGCAAATTCTTTTATAAAATAAAAATTATATTAATACAAAATATTTTATTGTAATTTATTTTTACATTAAATGTTCGGATTGATTGTGCAAAATGTGGAATTTTGTAAAATTTAAAAACAAACTATGCACGCTAAATTCCAAAATGCCATATATCTACAACCCCGATGTTTTAGCATTATTTGTTGGGAATTTAATTATTCTTCAAAATACTGATAGACATTAAAAATAAAAATCACACGTCATTTATGTTGATTGTGAAGCTCTTTGAAACATTTTCAGAATACTATTTAACGAAATCTTTTAACCTTTCACCTATATAGTGGATCCAATAGATGCGACAATATGGAAATATTTCAAAGAGAGTACAAACTATATGAATGTGATAAAATAAAGAAACTGGTTTGTAAAGGGGGTAGCGGGTTAAGGGGGGTCTGGCGGCCCCTACCGAATCTGGTAAAATCGTTCCAAAAATCTTGAAAAGGGTCGAAAAACAAGCAATATAAGCTTTTTACCGACATTACAACCCCAAACGAAAACACAGTAATGGCGAAAAATATGATTTTTTGTGATTTTTATTTTTTTCAACCAGTTTAATTTATTTTTAAATGGTTTAAACGCAATTACAAATTTGTTTTGGATGTGTGGAAGTCCCCTGAATTTTTTCAGATTTTTTGGTCAAGTAAAAACATGTGAATTTTAGGTTTAAATGCGAAAAAATCGTGAAAAACGCGTCATTTTCAAGATTTAACCCTCTAATTTTTAGGGTTATTTTCATTTTCCCGATGGGTGCTGTATAGTATAGATAGCGGCAATCGTCCTCTTTTGAATGCAGGCAACTGGACTCAATTTGGTCAATTTTGGTGAGCGGGGCGATTTTTTGAAAAAAACTCGAATTTTCAACTTTCGGTAAATTACGGCGCGTACTTGGTATAATGCGTCTTTGCTATAAAAAATACATCTCTATAGGGGTTTTTGAGGTCACTGATCACGATTTTGATGTCAAAATATTTTTTTGACAACAAATTCACCCATAAGTATTTATTAACACAGGTGTGATAATGTAAAAAATATCATTGAATCACAGCATTTAAACAATTTTAATATCGTGTTCAACTAATATAATCAATGAAACTAAATTTTCTGGTATAAATCATATTTTATTCAAGCTTACGTAATAGTCACACAGTAATATAAAATAGCATAATACTTTTTTACAGAGCTAAGTTAAAAATTTTACAGTTTTAATCCTCGTCACTATCTTCTTCAATAACAGGTTCAACGCTTTGAACAGAGAAATGATTTGTGAGAATCTGTGCTGGACGAATAATTCGCGACACATATCTCGCATGCCCTAAGAAGTAAATGATAGTGGCCACTTGTGCACAACAACCGACAGTTCTGAGGCCATTCGCACAATCGCATACGTATTCTTCTATACCACTTCTTCTAATAGCTTTAGGAACGTATTTTACGTAACACCTGTATTTTTTCGACTTATGTGCCTCGATTGAACTTCGCATTTCAAAATTGACTTATCTTCCAACAAGTAATGCATATTAAGAACTGATGATATTATGACGACGCCACAGCGCTATGGCGCGTGCGCAGTAGCATGACTTCGGGTTGGGCCTAATGCCTCGAGTCGTGGGCCTAGTAGTGTAGTCTTTTACCAGATGGCGGTTCAGTCAACTCATTTGAATTTCAAATTACCATTATCAACAACGTTAAAATTCATATTACGTTATCAGTAATTATTATATTTTTGACTAAATAAAATAACGATGAAAATTCAACGACACATATATATTTTTTAAATTAATGTTAATATTATTAATAATATTATTAATAGTATTAATATTACTATTAATATTATTAATTAACTTTTTCTGGAATAAAAACTAAAAAACAGTTAATTGAGAGAAATTAAAAAAAATCTTTCATTAATATTTTTACATTATCAAACCTGTATGGGTGAATTTGTTGTCAAAAAAAATTTTTGACATCACATTCGTGATCAGCGACCTCAAAAACCCCTATAGAGATGTATTTTTTATAGCAAAGACGCATTATATACCAAGTACGCGCCGTAATTTACCGAAAGTTGAAAATTGGAGTTTTTTTCAAAAAATCGCCCCGCTCACCAAAATTGACCAAATTGATTCCAGTTGCCTGCATTCGAAAGAAGACGTTTGCCGCTATCTATACTATACAGCACCCCTCGGGAAAATGAAAACAACCCTAAAAATTAGAGGGTTGAATCTTGAAAATGACGCGTTTTTCACGATTTTTTCGCATTTAAACCTAAAATTCACATGTTTTTACCCGACCAAAAAATCTAAAAAAATTCAGGGGACTTCCACACATCCAAAGCAAATTTTTTATTGCGTTTAAACCATTTAAAAATAAATTAAACTGGTTGAAAAAGATAAAAATCACAAAAAATCATATTTTTCGCCATTATTGTGTTTTCGTTTGGAGTTGTAATGTCGGTAAAAAGCTTATACTGCTTGTTTTTCGGCCCTCTTCAAGATTTTCGGAACGATTTTACCAGATTCGGTGGGGGCCGTCAGACCCCCTTTAACCCGCTACCCCCTTTCTATTTTTAAATCTAAATTCATAAAAATCAAGGAATATTTTAGAGAATATCGGATAAAAACGAATCGATTTTAACTTCGATTCATTATTGTAATTTTTGTAATAAATAATTGATGATTTGAGGGTTAATAAAGTAAAAGTTGATGTCTAACAAGGAAGGTCTCCATACGGGCATACCCGGAAAAATCTGAAAAAATTACAGAATGTTCTTCTCATATAGTTATATATGTTTATAAGAAAAATTTCGGCGGAACCTCCTTATAACGCCCGTAAAAAAATAATAAAAATTTCGTTTATTTGGCGATTTATCTCCGGTTGGCGAAAAAACGAATTTTGAAAAATACGCTTTTACGCTTCGAATACTTTTTAAAGAAAAAACTCTCTATGTTCAATTTATTTAAATAAGTTTAGTTTAAGTAATTTTAGTTTTGCATTTTTACTTTACTTTAAGTGTAATTTTGTCATATACGTTTATATGTACTTATAACAAAATGAAATTAATATATTTTATCATTTAAAACACAATTTAAATTGATTAAAATTGTTCCAAATTGAAAAATACACTGTTAAAAATCTGCTGCATTTTGTTGCAACACACACTCTTACTTGTATAGAAAACGGTTATATGGCCGTGAAATGGAGCTTTCTCATTGGTTGGAATAGAGATATTATATACAAGCAGTGGAGTGCGTTGCAACAAAATGCAGCAGATTTTTAACAGTGTATGACAGGTCAATTCACCGTGCTATGGAGCATTCTCATTGGTCAGAAGAGAGATATTCTATAAAAGTAGTGGAGTGACGTTGCAGTAAATGCTGCAGATTTTTAACAGTGAAGTCAATTAAAATCAATTTTCAGATTCGTTAAAATCGTCTGCTTTTGGCGAGGAAATGCACTGCTCGCCAAATCCCGCGTCGCTTTCAGCTTTTCACGCCAATTAATCCAAACTATTTTATTTTTTTACATATCTAATAATGTAATTCCGCCGCTAATTTTCACTGATCCTTTATTATCTACATCAGTAGTTTAATTCGTATTTTTTTCAAAAAATTTTGAGTATGCCCCCAATGGAGACCTTCCTTGTAAGTAACCAATTTAGAAAACGTATAAACCATATGAAGTTTATATTTCGGCAATCACCGTCCATCGCTGGAATAAAATTCAAACTCTTTTGTAAAGCCCTTTATATAATTTGTGGATTTTATATATCCTACATTGCATTTTAATGAGTTAGAAATCACATATTACATTTGAATTTTTTTTTTCAGAAACCCCTGACGACAGCCAAAAACTTATTAAAATTATTTTGGACAACCGTGTATATCATCTATTGCATTTTTGCATTAAACGTATTAACCTAAAATTTAACTCAGGCGAAAAGTGCATACTAGACAAAAGCTTCCAAAAATCACCTGCCGTAGATTACTATGTATCCATTTCTTTACGTAGCCATGTATATGATTTATTTATTTTATACAAGCATGTACGCATTTACAGTTTATCTGGCAAATGGAAAATTCAACGGAAAATTTATCGTTAATAAATTATTGCCCATAAATACTAATGCTTATGAATTCTTTTATGTAATCTTGCATCTATAAAACGTATGTATAGATTCTACTATGCAATATATATATATATATAAGTTACAGGCCAAACCCGATTTTAGGCCAAACTAGATTGGCCTAGGCCAAACCGGTCTATCCTAACGGCCATCGGATAAACTAGTATTTCCTAGGCCAAACCGGTCTATCCTAATGCCCATCAGATAAACTAGTTTTTCCTAGGCCAAACCGGTTTATCCTAACGCCCATCGGACAAACTAGTTTTTCCTAGGCCAAACTAGTCTATCCTAAGGCCCATAGGACAAATTGGTTTTTCCTAGGCCAAACTAGTTTGGCCTAACTTTTATAGGATAAACTAGTTTAGCCTGCTGTTTATTGGTCTGAACTAGTTTATCCTAGGCCGATCTAGATTATCCTAGGCCAATTCAATTTGGCGTGATTTTATTGAATTCAATGACCGCCTCAGCACCAACGTTCTAGTTTGTCCTAGGCTGATCTAGTTTATCCTAGGCCAATGTACTTTACGTGTTTTTAGCTCACAGGCGTCAAAGCCTGAGAAATAATGGGCTTGCAAGTTCTGTATGTACGCATGTATGTACACATGTACGTACGTATGTACGTAACACGATAACTCTTGATAGAAATAATGTAATTTGACGTTGACGTGTTATTATCTCATTAGACTACCAAAGCCTGAGAAAGAATGTGCCCGTGGATTCTGTATCTATGTATGTACGTAAGTACGAACGTAAAAATGCTTGATAGAAATACTCGATTTACATCAAACTTTGAATATAGGTTTATTCTTATGAGGAGTTTTTCCGTTTAATTTTGGGAGGTCATTGGAGAATAATAAGGGGAGGAGGATCGAGAGGCTGATTCGCCCCTTCCCTTAAATCAAATAAATGGGTTTCCATGCATTATTAGCATATTTTATAATAAAAAAATTAAATATAGAAGCATTCTGATGAGGCGCCTCCATGATTAGTTGTGGAAGTTCATTGTTTAAGTATAAAGAGAGGGGTAAATATAAGTAACGCCCCATAATTTATGTAAATGCTTTTTTCAAGCAGAATTTTCTGATTTACTTAAATTTTTGAAATAGATTTATTGTGGTAAGGTGCTTCCCTAATTAATTTTGGAAGTTAATTGGTTAAGAACAAATGGAAGAAAGGGGGACTCCCACCTATTTTTGCCAAATGGGTTTTTCATGCAGAATTAACCAATTTGCTACAAATCTTTGATATGTTCATTCTGATGAAGCGCTTCACTGATTAATTTTGGTGGTTCTTTGGTTAAGTATAAAGGGGAAGCGAGGGGATTTATTTCCTTAAATTAGATAAATTAGATAAATTAGTTATAATACAGACATATCCAATTTGCTTAAAACTTTGGACATGAATTCATTTTGATCAGACGCTTCTTTAATTAATTTTTTCTTTTGGTTAAGTATAATGGAGTAGTGGATGATTTATTGCCTTCCTTAAATTAAATAAATGTGTTTTTAAGCAGATTTGTCTGATTTGCTGATTAAATTTTGAATATAGTTTTTTTCATAAGGCGAATCCTTGAATAGTTTTGAGGGTTTAATGATTAAGTATAAAAGGAGGAATGTAGGATTACCCTCCTTAAATCAGATGAATGTTTTTGAGCAGAATTATCTAATTTGCTTCAAATTTTGGATAATTGTTCAATTTTACAAAGCGTATCTGCAATTAGTTTTAGGGTTCAATGGTTAAGTATAATTAGGGGAAATGGGAAAAAGTAATCTCCCTCACTTGTTTTTTCGAGGGTGATATTTAAAAAAAAAGTCTGTAATACACAATTAGTGTAAACAGCTTGTGAATGCAAAGCCATTACTTCAACAGGGCAATATTCTTTTTAATATTAATCCTGACTACTGCTCTCTAATCTTGTGCAAAGTGTTTTTGCTATCACCCTGTATAATGTATTTTATTTGAAGGGTAGTAGAATACTGTTACAGGTTTGCACGGGCCGGAATTTCGAAGCCCGGTATAAAAATTAAAAGTTCAGCCCGAGCCCTGTCTGTAAAAAAAACATTGAAAAGGGACTCAGTCCGGCTCGACCTGGCCCTACTCAATTTCTGCAAAAAAATCAGATTTTAATTCACATACATTTAAGATTCCTTTAACCCGGTGGAAGGCGCGCGGGGTACCTGAGTCACCCCAGTCTCATAAAAACTTCTATTCTGGAATTCGTATTAGTCCGTCATTATTCATCCCTTCAGTAGCTAACTTTTAAAATGTTTTCTTTCAATAGCACCTGCCATCAGCAGGTGTTTTTCTTTTGTTAGGGAGAAGCAATCATTTCCTGGAAAGCCACCTGCCACTGGGGTAACCTAGCAACCCCGCGCGACCGCATTTTACAGCAATTCCCTCTCATTAGTTTTCTGCTCGCATAGATAGTGGACGCTTGATTTTTTGTTCTTTTCGAAAATGGCAGCTAAACGAAAATTGACGGAATATGAGAAAGAAATGGAGAGATTGAGAGGGCTGCTGGATACTGTTGAAACTTCAGATGAAGAAATAGACTCTGCTAGTGAAGATGAAATTGATTATGAAATTTATAGTAGTCACGACAGTGACAGTGAATTTGAAGCTGCCAATATAAGCGGTGAATCCGATCAAGAAAATGACATTTACGTAGGAAAAGATAAAACAGTCTGGAAAAAAGATAAACCGAATGCAAAAGTGAGAACTAGCTCGTGCAACATCATTATTCATCTACCTGGACTAAAATCAGTTGCATCAGGTATTACGGAACCTGTTGAAAGTTGGGAACTCTTTTTTGATTCCAACGTTATAAAAAATATCGTGGATTGCACTAATATTTTTATTGATAAAATATCTGCAAATTTCCAACGAAGTCGTGATGCTAGAAATACGGATGAAGTGGAGATGAGAGCGCTATTTGGTCTCTTATATTTATGCGGGCTACACAAATCATCCTATACGAATGCAAAGGATTTGTGGAGCGCCGATGGAACTGAAATTGAATTGCTTCGAAAAACAATGTCTTACAAGCGGTTCACATTTCTTCTCAGATGCTTGAGATTTGATAATATAAAAGACCGTGAAGATCGATGTCCATTAGATAAACTGGCAGCAGTGAGAGATTTTTTCAGTGCATTCAATAAAAAGTGTCAAGAGATATATTCAGTTAGTGAATATGTCACTATAGACGAGAAGTTAGAAAAGTTTCGAGGTCGTTGTGGATTTCGGCAGTACATGCCGAAAAAACCGGCAAGATATGGAATTAAAATATTCGCCTTAGTCGATGCGAGGACATTTTATACATATAATATGGAAATTTATGCCGGATAACAACCAGAAGGTCCATTCAAAGTCGACAATTCACCATCTGCAATTGTAAAACGACTCTGCACCCCGTTATTTGGATCCGCAAGGAACGTGACAATGGACAACTGGTACACAAGCTATCCATTAGCAAAAGAGCTTCTATCAAAGAAACTAACTATCGTGGGAACTTTGAAGAAAAATAAAGCTGTGATTCCTGTTGAATTTTTAGAAGCAAAAACAAGGGAAGTTTTTTCATCTATATTTGGATTCCAAAAGGACGAAACATTAGTGTCTTATGTTCCGAAGAAATCGAAATGTGTAGTTTTGTTGTCTACTATGCATCATGATAACACGATAGATGAAAACTCTGAGAAAAAGAAGCCGGAAATAACACAATTTTACAATGAAACAAAGGGAGGAGTGGATACTGTTGATGAAATGTCTACACTTTATTCTACTGCGAGGAAAACAAATAGGTGGCCGATGGTTGTTTTCTATTGTGTGTTGAATGTGGCAGCTATAAATGCGCGAGTTGCACTTATGTCCACCAAAAATGCTCCTCTGCAGTACAAAAGTAGGCGAATGTTCTTGAAAACATTGGCATTGTCTCTAGTTAACCAACAAATTATGAAAAGATCAACTATGTCAATGTTGCCCAAGGAATTACGAGAAAAAATTAAATCTGATTTGCCCTCAACAGAAAGTAATGATGATCCTGATAATAACTTGCCAAGGAGAATAAAGCTTGGTAAAGGACGATGTGCAGTTTGTCCTCGAGCTAAGGACAAAAAAACCACAATTAGTTGTATTAAATGTGAACAATTTACTTGCAAGGATCACTCTAATTACGTCTGTGACAAATGTATGTAAAGTCCAATAAAGGTATGTAATTTTTTTTGAAAATGAGTAAGTTTTTTTTTTTTTTTTTTTTTTTTTTTTTTTTTTTTTTTTAAGAATTATTAGTGCAGATATTTATTTAAATATATTCTGAAATTGAAACTTATATCTTAAAAATATATTTTATACATTTTTTATATATGTTTGAATAAATTTACATGCGTAAATTGCATTAAACTTAAGTTTTTCGGTGGGGTTATACAGGAACCCCACGCGACCAAATGTGTGCTAATGAGTGCGCGCCTTCCACCGGGTTAAAGAATACTGCATACATATTTATAGATAAATTTACAATGTATTTTTAAATTACGATGTGTTCCCTAAATGGAAAATACACAATGTATTATTGATTATTTAGATTCTTAGTCCTTCAATATTCAAATAGGAATTCATTAAATAGTTAGAATAAAAGAAAAAAAGGAGTGTTATAAACATCATAACTTTTGAATATGTTTAGTAAAAAGTAGATTTGTAAATATATTTTTCTATCATTCCTTAAGGGTTTTCTCAAATCCAAAAGAGCTATATCTTAACACATTTATTAATTAATTCCTTTTCGGAAATTAACAGGCATTCTCATTCAGAAAATATGTAATCGAATTGCGTTAACCATTTTTTCATAAAAGCGATGTATCCTTGAGAAAATACTATTAAAGCTACGTTTTGAATCGAATTTCCAGTTGCGACTTTAAGGAAGAAAAAAACATTACGCCATGACAAAAATAGCTATATGTCGACAGGTAATTAATTTCTCAAAAATGGAAAACGCTGTTCGATTCCAAATTATGTTCAGCTGCGATCTGGCTCGAATAATAATAATAATAATAATAATAATAATAATAATAATAATAATAATAATAATGATAATTATAATAATAAAAGCAAGCTTATCACAGCATGACCTGAGTCTGCAGAAAGAAAAATAAAAATAAGCAAACACCATGTCCAAAGTGTCATGTCTCTACGGTGGACATGTTAAATTTCTGTATTGATGTTACAAGCAATGACTCTTGACACACATTTATGCTTATTCTAGTGAAAGATATGTTTTTACCGATCAAACCCAATTTTGAGTCAAAATATATTAGCCTACACCAAACTATTTTATCCTAACGCAAATTGGATAAACTAGTTTTCCAATGCCAAACTTATTTCTCTAAATGTCCATAGGATAAACTAGTTTTTCCTATGAAAAATGGTAATCCTTCACTTTTTCATTCATACTTAACCATTAAACTCCCCAAGACTATTCAAGGAATCGCTTATCAGAAAGAACATACATCCAAATTTGACGCAAATCCGTAAATTCTGCATCAAAACCATTTATCTAAATTATTGGGGGGTTACCTACATTGCCCTTTGTTTTATACTTAAACGATAAACATCCACAACTAATCACGGAGGCATCTTGTCAGAATGATCCTATACCTAAAATTTTAAATGAAAACTGATAATTCTGCATGAAAAATCCATTTCTCTGAATTAACAATGGGGTATTAACCTCCCTTTCACCCCCTCTTAATCTTATACAATGAATTCCCAAAACTAATCAGAAAAGTACCTTATCAAAATGAAACTACTTCCAAAATTTTAAGCAAATCGAATATTTCTACCAACAGTTATCGCATTACGTACATATGTACGTACATACGTACAATCATGCGTACATACATGCGTACATACATAAATACAGAACCTGCGAGCTCATTATTTCTCGGGCTTTGACGCCTGTGAGCTAAAAACATGTAAAATTATATTGGTCTAGGATAAACTAGGTCAGCCTAGGACAAACTAGAATGTTGGCGATGAGGCGGTCATTGAATTTAATAAAATCACGCCAAATTGAATTGGCCTAGGATAATCTAGATCGGCCTAGGATAAACTAGTTCAGACCAATAAACAGCAGGCTAAACTAGTTTAACCTATAAGAGTTAGGCCAAACTAGTTTGGCCTAGTAAAATCTAGTTTGTCCTATGGGCCTTAGGATAGACTAGTTTGGCCTAGGAAAAACTAGTTTGTCCGATGGGCGTTAGGATAGACTGGTTTGGCCTAGGAAAAACTAGTTTATCCGATGGGCGTTAGGATAGACCGGTTTCGCCTAGGCTAATCTAGTTTGGCCTAAAATCAGGTTTGACATGTAACATATATATATATGTAGTAAGAGCAGTAGTGAGGAATAATATTAAAAAGAATATTGCCCTGTTAAAGTAATGGCTTTGCATTCACAGGCTGTTTACACTAATTGTGTATTACAGACTTTTTTTAAAAATATCACCCTCGAAAAAACAAGTAAGGGAGATTACTTTTTCCCATTTTCCCTAATTATACTTAACCATTGAACCCCAAAACTAATCACAGATACGCTTTATAAAGTTGAACAATTATCCAAAGTTTGAAGCAAATCAGATAATTCTGCTCAAAAACCATTCATCTGATTTAAGGAGGGTAATCCTACAATCCTCCTTTTATACTTAATCATTAAACCCTCAAAACTATTCAGGGATTTGCCTTATGAAAAAAACTATGTTCAAAATTTAATCGGCAAATCAGATAAATCTGCTTAAAAACCCATTTATTTAATTTAAGGAAGGCAATAAATCGTCCACTACCCCATTATACTTAACCAAAAGAAAAACTAATTAAAGAAGCGTCTGGTCAAAATGAATTCATGTCCAAAATTTTAAGCAAATTGTATAATTCTGTATTATAACTAATTTATCTAATTTAAGGAAATAAATTGTACGCTTCCCCTTTATACTTAACCAAAGAACCACCAAAATTAATCAGTGAAGCGCTTCATCAGAATGAACAAATGAAAGATTTGCAGCAAATCGGTTAATTCTGCATGAAAAACCCATTGGCAAAATTAGGCGAGAGTTCCCCTTTCTTCCATTTGTTCTTAAACAATTAACTTCCAAAACTAATTAGGAAAGCATCTTGCCAGAATGAATTTGTTTCAAAAATTTAAGTAAATCAGCAAATTCTGCTTGAAAAAAGCATTTACATAAATTATGGGGCGTTAACTATATTTCCCCCTCTCTTTATACTTAAACAATGAACATCCACAACTAATCATGGAGGCGCCGCATCAGAATGCTTCTATGTCTAATTTTTATTATTATAAAATATGCTAATAATGCATGGAAATCCATTTATTTGATTTAAGGGAAGCGGTGAATGAGCCTCTCGATCCCCCCCCCCCCTTATTATTCTCCAATGACCTCCCAAAATTAAACAGAAAAACTCCTCATAAGAATAAACCTATATTGAAAGTTTGATGCAAATCGGGTATTTCTATCAAGACTTTTTGCGTTACGTACTTACGTACATACATAGATACAGAATCCACGGGCACATTATTTCTCAGGCTTTGGTAGTCTGATGAGATAATAACACGTCGAATTACATTATTTCAATCAAGAGTTATGGTGTTACGTACATACGTACGTACATACATATGTACATACATGCGTACATACAGAACTTGCGAGCCCATTATTTCTCAGGCTTTGACGCCTGTGAGCTAAAAACACGTAAAATACATTGGCATAGGATAAACTAGATCAGCCTAGGACAAACTAGAACGTTGGCGCTGAGGCGGTCATTGAATTCAATAAAATGGCGCCAAATTGAATTGGACTAGGATAATCTAGATCGGCCTAGGATAAACTAGTTCAGACCAATAAACAGCAGGCTGAACTAGTTTATCCTATAAGAGTTAGGCCAAACTAGTTTGGCCTAGGAAAAACAAGTTTGTCCTATGGGCCTTAGAATAGACTAGTTTGGCCTAGGAAAAACTAGTTTGTCCGATGGGCGTTAGGATAAACCGGTTTGGCCTAGGAAAAACTACTTCATCCGATGGGCGTTAGGATAGACCGGTTTGGCCTAGGAAAAACTAGTTTATCCGATGGCCATTAGGATAGACCGGTTTGGCCTAGGCCAATCTAGTTTGGCCTAAAATCGTGTTTGGCCTGTAACATGTATATATAATGGCGCATATAATAATTTAAAACACATTTCCAGCAGTTATCGCTAATACATAAAATTTCAAATCAAATATTTTGTACGTCCTGATAATTGAACGATAAATGATATTTACATCACATTCGGCAACAAGCAACTTGTTGTAAATCTCAGCAATGTAAACAAATTTCATAATATTTGAAATAGTGTAAGATAATTAAAATACAGTTCAAACTATTTTTCTCGCAAACTACTAACTAACCGAATTTTTCTCTTTCACCCTGTAAATGAATGCTAAGAGGGTTTTGCACAAAGGGTTTCGTTTAATATCGCTTCCAAAACACTTTATGAATAAATTAACAAACGAAACATGTCAATAGAAAATTCACCATTACTTGCATAAATAGCAGCACCATTATATTTAGGAATGCGCCTCCTAGAAATTATCCACTATCTTATTTCGAATTTTTATATTTAACTAATATTTATTGCAGGACTTCGTTGAAAGCCGCATTTAAAACGATTAAAACCGCTGGAATTTTTTTTTGTTATTATTGTGAACTTACGAATTAAACGGAAGTTTTATAAAATTTTAACGCATAGGAATTTAATAACAAAAAAAATATCTTTGCGTGTGTTCATACATGATAAATGTGATATAATATGATGAATTAAAAATAAATAAGTGCGTTTCTCAAGTGATTTATTTAATCCATTAATTTACATTACATACATAATAATATTTAAACTTGCTTGCAACAATTAGAAGGGAAAAATAAACTGATGATATTAAAAATAATAATAATAATAATAGTTTTTTTTTCAAACTTTTATGATTTGTTGTGTGACAATAAGTATTCAACTATAAAAACACAAAATTTGAACTCTCTTTCTTATATAGTTTTTGTGTACAGACTCTGTGACGGACAGACAGAGAACAGAGACGAATAGGGTTTAGTCAGATGAACGAAAGCCCCTGAATAAAGAAATATGGAAACATAAAAAGATCTTGCATGTCAATTAATTGATGTTTTCGGGAAGATAGAGAGAATTGCATAAGTACTCATGCAATATGCTTAGCATCGGGCGGGGCTACTGACATTGCATTGCCAATGAATTATAATTTATTGGCAATGCAATGTCAGTAAGTAATTATTAAATATAGACAGACGTATATTCCCGATTTCGAGCGTAACATTTTGGGTTTATGTATAAAACTAACTTTGAAATTTAAAAAATCCATGTCTTTTATGTGTTTTTAGTTAAAACATTTTTAGGATTTCCGCCATTACCGATGCCGAAAAAATGCAAAAGTTGTCTTTCAAGTCGTAATAAAGTGGAAAAGTTTAGATTTAGGGATACTAAAAATTGGGTAAAATAAATAAATAAATAAAATCGCTTTATATCTTCTGGTCGCGCATGTTCAGTAAATTTTGCCGAAATCTGCAAACATCCACATTATTAAAAAAAATAATAATACATAAATAAATAAATTAGCGTCTTCACGAATGTAATAGTTGACATTTTTATGTATTAGAATAACAAAACATAGTAATGAAATATTATTTAAATCTACCAATATCTACCGGTCGTGCATGTGCTCTAAAGTATGGCAAGAATTACATTTTTATGATAATCTGTTATCTTACTTAGCTTGTCAATGTTTAAATGTAACAGCTTGTTACAACTTTATAACATATGCACAACCGAAAGATATTGGTGAATTTAAATTTCAGCTATTACATTCGCAAAGAAGCTAATTTATTATTATTATTATTTATTTATTAGGAAGCTCTGCCCCGTACGAATGACTCTCGCTAGCACTTGTTCAAACTCTCCAGATTCTAAAAGCACGCTAATTTCATCGGCTATGAAAAGATTGCATTATAATTTCAAATAAAAAGGGTAATCTCCCTATAAACGGGTTTCCATTACTTTTCATTTGATTGGAGGCCAAATAAGGCCAAATCAGCCGATGTTAAGAGATACAAAGTCTATTTCGGCTTTTATTTTTTTAAGGTAAAATTTTTAAAATAGGCTAATGTAAAATTAATTAAGTAAACAGAGTTAAGTAAAGAGTTAAAATAATGTTTCTGCAGTACTAAACGATGTCCAAAGTACTGTAGAGGTGTAATCTTCTTAACTTTTTTTGACATATATTGTAATTCCGACCTAGATCAGCATTAGGAAATATAATTGGAAATGCCTTGGGATCTGCATGTTGTGAAATGCATGCTCTAGAATTTAAAACGCATTGTTGTCCATCAATTCTAGTTCATTAATGCACTGTTCTATATTTTACGTTGTTCTGAATTTATATGTCTGCAAATATTACATAAATATATTGTTACGGAATTTCGTAAATCGTTAGTATTTGTACTCAAAAGTAATGTAGATAATCTTATTAAGCTCCATTCATAAGTTAATATAAGTTTTTTCTATTATTAAAATGTCTCAATTTGTTTATTTTCTGCAAGCAAGCAAACCTATTGGTATTCACTGGATGTCTATGGTAACTTGGCGAAATATTTAAGATATTGCTAAATTGCAAATAGTCGCTTTTGGCGATACAGCCACCCCCCCCCCCTGTGGTATCTATGTAGCTTTTCATTGGTCCATTTCCAAATATTTTTTTTTGTAATAATGTAAATTTTCCCACATTCCGGCAAACTTTACAGCACGTGCGTAACCTGGAGATAGAAACCAAATTTATTCACCCCCCCCCCCACACACACACACACAGTTTTTAGTATCCCAAATTCGCAACTTCTTCGCGATATTTTGACGTGAAAATTGTTTTTCATTTTTTCGGCTCACTCTACTGCGCGTTTCGCAGGTTGGGACCCATTGTTCTAAAGATACAATAAATGCTACATAGTTTTTTTTTCAATAAAAACTTTCTGTAGAAAAACTCGGTAATATAACTTACTACAATGCAATCAGAGAACCATTACCACAGTTAGAATACAGTCAGAAACCAAACGCCTGTCACCTCATTTGGAACGTATTGCACTCGAATCATTCTGATCAATAATTAAACTCTAAACAATTTCCCCGCTTTTCTTCCAACAAAAAAGTTTTAGAACTGCCTGCTTCTATTTGTATTATCATTATTATCTAAACTAGTCACTGTCATCGTGAAACTTGACATTTTAAATTATGAAACTAAAATACTTTAAAGTAAATTGAAAGCATACATTTTAAATATATGTCTTATAAAATAGTGAAATACTTTGTTAGGTCATTGAAGTTAATTTGAGATTTCACGCCCAATTATCATCATATTTGATTATCTAAGGGGGAACACAACTTTCCTAACGGCATGAGAAGGGTTTAATTAGAGCTCTTTAACTTTAATTTGTTATACTCAACCCTCTTTTATTAATGTCACATACTGGATGAAATGAATCCTAAAAAAATTACTGTAATATATATGAATACTTTAAACACGAAAATGTCACTACGTCATATACATAATTAAACTAATACTAAATATTAAAAGTTCAAGAAGAAACGCTTAATTTTTTTACATGTTTAAAATTGTTTTTTTTTTTTAAATATCAAAGTATGACGTAGTCTTTCATTAATAGAACATATTGTAAGAGATGAATGCTGCAAAAGTCATTGTAATATGTATGAATATTTTTCATTCGAAAATATCACTAAACCATCTACATAATTAAAATAACACTAAATGTTAAAAGATCAAAAGTGACTGCATATGCTTTTTATAGTTTTTAAATTAGCATCTATTAAAATGTCAAAATATGAACACAGCCTTTTATCAACATCACATATAGGAAGAGATGCGATAATTGCTGCAAAAATTTGCATGAATATTTTAAATTGGAAAATGTCAACTAAATTAATGCTAGATATTAAAAATTAAAGAGCAAAACCATTTTTTACAGGTTTAAAATTGGCATCAGTTAAAATATATAAATATGACATTGTCTTTTAATGTTATCAGATATTTAAAAAGAGAAATGCTATTATTTGATCCATTCGACATTGTCTGGGCATGTGATATAAAAAAATAAAAGCAGAGAAGAAAATTTATTAAATTGCATGATTGTAAAAAGGTTGGGTAAAATAAAATACTACACGTTAGCTTTATCAAATTTAGTCCAATTTTTTGTGGCCAAATCGGGGCGTTTTTGAACAAAATTGGCATGCAGTGAAGAATTTTAACTATAAACTGCACATACTAAAGTGTTTTTAATCAATTTTAAAGCCATTTGATTGAGTTAGAATTTAAAATACATGTACAATTAATTTATTAACAAATACAGAAATCATAAGCAATTGTAATTTATAACGTTTTAAGAAAGTTTAGAACAGTTCATTTTATGAAATGTGTTCATTTAGCAACTTCAAATTTTCCATTCATCTCACCCTTTTAAATTTCGACTTAAAAAATATATTATTGAGTACTATATTCCTAAAGTTACCGCCATGAATTCAAATTTCTTTTGCCTTAGCTATCACAAATATCGTAGTTTTAGAATGTATTTTCCTGCATCCTTTTAAATTTTGAATAAAGAAAAATAATTCTGTGAGTGTATTTGTTTCTTGAAAGTAGCGGCCATTGACCAACCCAGTAAAATTCGTAATTTAAAACGTTTTAAAGCGTTTATAAAACACTCTTCGTGCGTTCAACTTCTTCAACTTGCGATTTTTTAAACTGTGTCTTATGACTATTTACGTTTTATACAACCGTGAAAACTTTTAAATTTTAATCACTAACAAATTCCATAGAAATTGTGATGTAGAATATTTTTAGAACGCTCTACACTCATTAAAACACCAAACTACCGATAATTCAAGAGCAACACCCTTTTTTTATATTTGAATCTTTTAAAATGTAAAAATACGACGTTGTCTTTTATTTATATCGAATATTGGAATGGATAAATGCTAGAGTTGTTGTAAGTTGTAAGTTATCGTTAAGAATATTTGTAATTAGAAAAATGTCACTAAGTCATTGACATAATTAAACTAATTCTAAATATCAAAATTTCAAGAGCAAGAGCATTTTTGTAGGTTGAAAATAAGCATAGTGTTAAAACATTAAAATATTAAGCTTTGTTTATTTTTCAGACACATTTTAAAGAAATTTTTAAATAATAAGCTGCAATGCCTTACACAGACATGTAGGCTATTTTATCATACGTAGTAGTACAATTTATGTATTTCATCGTATTTTTTGTTATTTATAAAACATTAAATGTTTATACTGGAAGTTCACTCACGGTTGGATTGGACTGAAAATTTTCAAAATATTAGTTCCTAATTAAAACCACAGTTATTAAAAGTTTCATAAACAGAAGCATGCATTTTGGGGTGTGGTGCTTTGTGGTTGAAAATATACACTGGTGTCCAAAAGTTAAGCATAATTGGTAATTAAGTAATTATTTTTAAGTAATGAAAGAAATATGAATCGGAATGTGCTGAAACTCCAGGTGTGTAAACAAAATAGTACGCGTCACATATTTTCGCGAAGCTTTTTCCCCGAAATCGAACAGGGGACCGTCAACAAATTGAAAAAGAACGAAGATCTTTTGGATAACCCTGTCAAAACTAATGTAGCAAAAGCGTTCAAACTGCACATTATGATTAATTGGCTTATTGTAATGACCTGTGTTAATTTTTACAAGGATAGCATGTATACTCGTAGAAAAATTAAGGTTTTTATAAAAACAGTCCTAAATTTTTCCAAGTTTTTTGCTCATAATTTGCAGAGTTTTTATTATAAAATAATGTTCTTTTCTGAAAATATGACAAACATCATTGTACACAATACCCTATCATCAGAATTTAAAAATAATAAAAATTGTATGAAAAATGAGTATGTTTAGTAAATAATTTTTCATTGCGCATGCGTCAACGATATCAAAATGTCATTTGCATATTGTGTTAGCTAAATGTATAGAGCAACTTCTGTAAAAGTTTTAAAAACATAGCTTGAAAATTCTGAAAATGGGAGCCTATAGAATCAACTCAAAATCCTTTATTCCCTAAACGAAGCAAAAAGATGAGGGGCTGTATCCATATTCCATTGTTTAGTGCCTACACAATATTGCACGTACAACTATATTTAGGTAAACCCCCTCATCTTTTTGCTTCATTTAGGGAATAAAGGATTTTGAGTTGATTCTATAGGCTCCCATTTTCAGAATTCTCAAGCTATGTTTTTAAAACTTTTACAGAAGTTGCTCTATACATTTAGCTAACACAATATGCAAATGACATTTTGATATCGTTGACGCATGCGCAATGAAACATTATTTACTAAACATACTCATTTTTCATACAATTTTTATTATTTTTAAATTCTGATGACAGGGTATTGTGTACAATGATGTTTGCCATATTTTCAGAAAAGAACATTATTTTATAATAAGAACTCTGCAAATTATAAGCAAAAAACTTGGAAAAATTTAGGACTGTTTTTATAAAAACTTTAATTTCTCTACGAGTATACATGCTATCCTTGCAAAAATTAACACAGTACATTACAATAAGCCAATTAATCATAATGTGCAGTTTGAACGCTTTTGCTACATTAGTTTTGACAGGGTTATACAAAAGATCTTCGTTCTTTTTTAATTTGTCGACGGTCCCCTGTTCGATTTCGGGGAAAACTCTTCGCGAAAATATGTGACGCGTACTATTTTGTTTACACACCTGGAGTTTCAGCACATTCCGATTCATATTTCTTTCATTACTTAAAAATAATTACTTAATTACCAATTATGCTTAACTTTTGGACACCAGTGTATATATATATAACTTTTTTTTCATATTATGACCTCTAGTTTTAATATTTTACACAAAAGCTTAAAAATAATCAATGTAAATATAAATGTAAATAAGTGTTTAATCAATGTTAATATGATATTTCCTGTAATTTGAAATAGTATTTTAATTGTAGCAAGCTAGAGCGTATTGATATCCTACGAATTTAGGATATGTTACTTCCGATGTCTAGAAAAATAGCTCTACGCTACAGCAATTGATTCCTTGAGCTTTACAACTAATAGAAATTGAAAAAACTATACTTGCGTGAGCAGTTTTGCATAGATTCATGCTAATCTTTATTCCTTTGAATAACAAATACAATTTTAACATTGTACAATAAAGTTGAAAAGTGTTTATAAATTTGGTTTGTTTGGCGGTTTGCAAAACCATTAACTCTCGTAATTATAGTCAGGTTTTCATGTAATTTATATATTATTAGGTTATGTAAAGCATATTCTTCAATCAAAATGATGTGCAGTGCACTTACAGTTTGTTTACAGAGACACGCAAAATAATGCCGTTGAATTGTGTTCTATGCCCTCATAGCACGCACGGTCACATCACATTTGTGACCAAAATATCACCACTCAGTGACGTCACATTGTGACTGAGATGTGACTTTCCTAAATTTTTTTAGAAAATTACAAATATTCTTCAAAACATGTTATTTACTTTAAAAAACATGTTTCTGGCAATTTAAATATCGTCGCTTTTGTCACAGTTTCGTCACAATGTTAATGTCAAAGTAGTCACAAATGACACATTTTTCACAAATTTTACATCGTGGCTTCACAAATTGGTCACAATGTGACGTCACAAAAAAGCTCTAAAACGGCCATAACGACTTCACATTTTAGTCACAGTGATTTCACATCGACGTCAGGTGACGTCACATCGGCAATCGATGGTCACAAAGTCACAATGTGACGTCACCATGCCTTACGGGTGGGAAAAAATTGTTTGCATTGTATTTTAATGATGTTTCCCTGATTCATACACAACGAAAGTTACATATAATATTAAGACTCACTGCAAGATGCTTTCTGTAGTTTATGATGCACATAGCAATTATCGGATATTTACAGAGACATGCAAAAAATATATGCTAACAGTGATGTCTGTTAGCGATAATTGCGCAGGTGCGTCTGCAGATTTCATATGCACTTTTGCACACATAACTGTGTAGAGGGTCTACATTGTTTAATGATAGTTTCCAATTGCGATTTGAATCTTTAATTTAACCCTGTCACTGACAAGCCCGTCTATAGACGTTCCCTAAGCTCCAGGATTCACTGCAATGCAAGTAATAATTAATATGATATAACTCAGTTGATTTAATGGATTTTTAATACATTGTGCAATGATTAACACACTCAAGGATAACATTCATATTCGTAAATAAGATTTTTCTATAATTTTGAAAGAATCATATTTTTTTAACAATTAAAACAAAATGCTGAGAAAACAACATTACAATTTTACCCTTTTGCAAGGCTGTCAGAGGGTTTTAAATCATATATGATACACAGAGAGATGTTTGATGAATATTGATAAATGCATTTGTAGGGCTCAGCAAAGAACTGGATACATTGTCGACTATGCATGACAATTGCTAGAAATCCGATTTTAGTAATTTCGTGCGTTTTTACGTGAATGAAATTTTAGCCAAATATGTTGCGTCAATAAAAATTTATCGATAATGTAGAACTCTGTACAAAGGAATTTATTTACATTTTTTTTGCACTGTATTAATCTTTTTCTAAGTAAACTAAATTTGAATATATTGTAAAATATGTAAAGAAATCTGTAGTTTATATACAGGGCTGCAGAAAAATTAGTGTCCTTATTATAGGCCGTAATTACTGAAATTCTGTATTTAAATACGCTTTGCTTTATCTTAATTGCTTGCGTAAATAACTTCTTTCACTAGTTTACGGGAACCTAAGCCCACTCACATTAATTTTACTCTAACGTTATTTATTTATTATATCTAACTAAATGTTATCCAAGTGTTTATGTATGCTTAAATTCGTGTGTTTGATAAAACACGTTTAAGCATTTCACTTAAGTTAGAAGTGTCAATTTTTTTTTTAATTTTCTGAAAAATAATCCTTTTCAGTTTAAAATCTCATTAACTTCTAATTTACTCGAGCGATTGTGATAAAAAATGTTTTGGAGGTAGAATGAATATATAAGATCATGTATGGTATACAGTTTTAAGAACTTTTAAATAGTTTTAAAAAAAATCTGAAACATTGCCATCGCTTTTAAATAAAGAGTTTTAGTCTCAGAAGAAAAGAAACAAGTCATATATTGCGCGACCTATGAAACAAATGAAGCGCGTTCATACTATAACGAAGTAAAAAAAATATTCAGATTTAAGTGCAATAGTGTACTGTACTTCGAAATATAATATAGTACGCGAAATCTTCCGTTTGTTCCTGTAAATACTATTTGCTTTCATTATACAGGCAGTAACTTGTAGTAACTCTGAGTAACGTATATCGATTTCAAAGATGTGAAATAGTTTAATATAATTAAACTGTGCCCCAAACAATACTTACCTTATGACATTATGTATTGCAATACATTTGTGTGGGCGTATAAATTAATAACATATATTCTTTGCGGACCACATTGTACATAATGTATATATTAATACATACTTCATAGATTCATGTCAATTCGATTATGTTCAAAAACGTGTCACGTCATTAAAATGCTCTTGAAACGACTTTTTTTTTTGTAATGAAACTGAATACTTTTGGTTGTTTCTGTAACTAAACTATACATCCGATTTTCATAAAACTTGAAAAAACTCGACAAAATTATGTACCAGTTATAGATTTTAAATTTAATTCAAACGATTCGGCTAGGTATTTTTTGCTGTATTATATATGGACGGACAGACATATAAACGGAAAGACGGATAGACTGAACCACCACTATAGAAGTTACATACTTTCATAACTATGGACGCGCCTAAAAAAACTGTCTGCCATAATGCTCATAATTTTTAATCATAATCAAATGATTATAAATTCAAAATTTCATCAAAATATTTCTTGTATTTAAGTAAGAAACTGGTTTTAAAGCTCGTCTAACTCGCTTACGATTACATCCATTCTTATATTCCCATAAACAGCTAAATTTTGATAGTGTATTTCGAAATACTGAACATGTAATAATATCATAATCTATGCTTAACGTATGGTATTATTTTCCTTGTTTAAATATTTTTAAAGATGAGTTAATTTTATGGAAATGGAATTTTAATATTTATTTCCCTTTTGCTTATAATTCTATTTTTAAAAATGCACTTCTATTCAATGCTTTTGTAAATAATTCATCGAGGCGTTTAAACTTTTAAGTATTATTGAGAATTTCTATAAATATTCTTTCTTCATTAACTAACCTGCTTCTTTGTCTTTACAATATTTGTTTAATTATTCAGTTGGGTTTATGACAGAAATATCGAAATTGAATTGGGAATAATGGATTTTTAAATACGATGAAACTTAAAGAAAGAAGATAAAGTTTTCACTGTTGGGAAATTTAAAATGTAGGAAAATTTGAACAAAGCTCTTATGTTATTGATATTAGATAGAACAATAGAAAGCGCATAGTTTCCAGTAAAATTAAAAATAAAATTAGTTATACTATTTCGATAGAATTTCCTTCTTTTCTTTAGATGCTTCACTACAAAATTAATTTTGAAATATACGCTTTTAATTAATTTTCAGCACTGGAACTACGTTTGAAAATATTGAATATTCAATATGTGAACTTTCACTTGCTAACTAAACGTAGAATGCAACATATCTAAAATGTCCAAGCCGGGGATCGAAACCGGAACCCTTGGAATATCGCTACAAGTGCTCTACCATTTAAACTACGAGGACGATGTCCAGCTTGCCATTTTTCAAACCCATTTGTTAATAAGGCTGCACTGCAGCACAAGATGGAACAGTCTCCATGAGCATACAATCTTAATGCATAACATGAAACACAAATAAACTCACCATCGGTGAACACATATGATTTTTTTCAGTTACTTTTTCAGCAATGAAATTAAGCTTGAAAATTTTGAATATTTAATACGCGAATTATCACTTGCAAAATAAGCGTAGAAACCTACAGGTGAAAAATGTCCAAGCCGGGAACACCACGCGGGCTCATTTGTCTATTATAATATAAACAGAAAGAAGAAAAGAGTAAACAGCTATAACAAAAAAATAAGAATAATAAGTCCAGCTTGAATGTGTTGTAAAATAAACTGGATTGATAGAATCATACTTTGAAAGAAAGTTTGAAGAAATAAAATCATATCTCCCACTAGTCATGATTTTTGAAACAATGCATATTTCAAATAATAGTAAGTAATCTAATAAAGTGACATCTACAAATCATTTTATCGTACTTTTCTTCAGTTTTACATTCAATAAAAGGGTTTTATTTTTAAGTATTGTACGAGAAAAAAAATAAATCTCGACATTTTGAAATATGAATTAATTTTTAAAGACACTATTTTTAAATTTTAATAAAAGTTTTGAATATTTAAAACAAAATTACTCGATTATTGATGATAGAATGAAGTAACAGGGAAACAACTATTTTATTATACGCCACTTTCCCACTGAAAATGAAATCTAGAAAAAGCCGTGCATTGTTTGGATTCAGGAAGCATTATTTCATAAGATAAATATTAAAAAGTAACAATATTTTATTATTATTATTTTTGTATCTTTATTATTTTTGTATATTTATTTTATATTTTAACACATTTTAATTTTATAAATGTAAAGTCAGTCAAATAACTAAGAATTTCCTCAGAAATTTTTATTCGGCTTTTTTTTAATAATATAACTAATACATTTCATTAATTTCTTTTAAACGACAAAAATATTAAAATTAATGTTAATAGTAATTACTTCTTAGTAGAAAATACGTTTCATTTGGCGCTTCACACTTTATATGACGAATTTAACAATGAATTTTAGTTCTTTGCAATTCTTTTGTTGCCACTTAAAAAAATATATATAATTTTTTTAATGCGTTGGTATCGTCTGCGTAAATGATTTCACATAATCAGAAAAAATATATGCATTTGAATTATTAACACTGAAAAATACTTTTATTATTAAATGTAAATAACTGAATTTTCACAATTTATAATTGTTTAAAAATGTGCCATAAAAAGGCATTTTAAAAACGCATGAAAGAAATCGTGAAACTATATATGATTAAAAGGAATGAGCACTAAAATATGTGCCATTTCCAACCATTTTTAATAAAGTATTCTAATAAAATGTAATTTTGCCTCTGAAATAACTTACATTTTTAATATAAGAAAGTTTAATGTTCTTTTACGGTTTGAAATATCTGCTGTTATTTTTAATATTTAAAACATTTCGTCCTTACAAAATACAGATGTATCTTTTCTTATTTAAATAATTTTTAAAAAATGAGAAATTTTTATGTAACGATAATATTTCATGAATATAATCATTCATGAATATATTCATTTTTACTGACTCAATGATTTTTATTTACTGCATGCATTTTATTTCTATGAAGTACAAAAAAATTTCTTTCCTTAATTAAAGTTAAAAAAACAGTTTTGAGTTTTTTGGTGGAATAATGATAACATATTTTATTTATTTATTTATCATGATTCTATCCATAATTACTGACTCCATGATTTATTTTTTCTTCTGAAAATATGCTTGTTTCATTCTCTATTTTCAAAATTTTATAATTGTTCTATCTAGAATTACTGACTCTAGAATTACTGTTTTTTTTTTTTTTTTTTTTTTCTTCGATCTTTATTTTTTCTATAAAATAATAATAGTAATAATAATAAAATTCTGCAAATCTACAGATCTTAATTGATTTTTATGCTTCATTTCAAACCAAAATACTGAATAGTTTTTTTTTTGTAAAGTGTACGACAAAATGTAATTTGTGTAGCATAGTAGAGGATTAGCTTCGTTCATGTTAATCAATAAATAATACTTTTAATTTGAATGGAGCAGTTTCATTAAATTATTTTTTAAAGAATGTTCGATGAAATGAAAACCTATTTTCTTGCATTGAACCTGTTTTCCTCAATGTATTACTGAGAACAAAAAATTGCCTACCGGTAAAGTGACACTTTACCTTTATTGAGTCATACTTTTACCTTTACTGAGTCATACTTTTACCTTTATTGAGCTTTACATTCAATCAAGGATTTAATCTTTTTAAATTTAAATGGACAAAACATTTTTTCTCTTTTCAAGGATTTAATTTCAAGAAAAAAGTGTAAGTGGAATAGTTTCAGTGAGTAAAAATGACATTTTATCAAGCATTTGATTTAATTCATACAAATGACTTCATTAAAATGATTTTATTGTCACATGATCAGCTCAGAAATTCAAAAACCCTACCTCAGAAAAAAAAGAAGATGGCGCATCATTGCAAATGCGCATTTTTACAATAGGGGCAGTAAATTTAATACTTAATAAGTGACCAAAATATCATATTCCACATTAAAAGATATATTTACTATGTATTATAACTATATTCTTGTGAAGTTACTTAAGAATATGATAATTATATACAAAAAATAGGGTTTTTTACTGCCTTTATTTTTGTTTTAATGCATCACAGTTTCAATTTTATCTTTAAGCATTTTTTTTCTTTTTTCTCTAGTTTTCTTTGTTCTGTATAACAATATTATAAAGTCTGTAAGTTTCAAACGAACTTTCACTATTTAATTCGCCTTTTTAGCTTTTTCCAACATAGACTTCAATTGTGTCTTCAAATTATATGGCTGTTTGTCTGTCTTGCCATGATTTAAATCGAATAAGTACACTCAGATTTTAATTAATTCATTTATATTGTTAAGTATTACTATCGCATGTTCGATATTGAAATTTAAGTATGTAGCATTTGCAATTCATTTACAGGTATCCACAATATAACTCCGTTACATTATGATCTATTGTGAAAAATCCTTTTCGCTGAATTTTAACGATGTTACACTATTTCAAAAACATTTAAATTGGTATGCATAGTTAAGTACCTCTACTATATGTTTGTCTGTATAACATGATTAAAATAGTTTTTCTCGATCATTCACAGTATTACAGTATTGTTTATGACCGACAGTGACTGGAAATGCATTTGCAGTTGTAGTAATCGTTTTAAATTTAACAAATTTTGCATATTCTTGATTTGCATAAATTCGATAGGTCATATAAATGGTTGGTAAGAAGAAAATCAAATATATCTTCGACCCTGAGCGATAACTGCTGAATTTGAGTAAATGCTGTTATGCGTTTTCTAAATTGTTTATTTATTTATTTATTTTACAGTATTCCGGAAGTATAAGAAAGTGTTTCATAACATATTCGTGACACGTGGTTTTTTCCCTTAAAAAAGAGTTTTTCTACATAAAACTTATTACAAATTACGTCAAAGAAAGTTGAAAAGGCTTTGCAGCACAAGTTGGAAGTGTTCATGAGCACACAATCTTGAGGCATAACATGAAAGACAAACAAACCCAACATCAGTGAACATAAATATAAATTCAAACGTAATTTCACAGCTGGAAAATTAAATATATGCAGGAATTTTATTTAAATATTTGATTTTTTTAAAGGCAAAAAAATTGTGATATGTTTCACCTGTGTACTTCAAATGGTTGACCTTTTTATTCATATTAAGTAAACAATAAATATATTTAAAAATAACTTAGTCTAACACTAAATAATTATAAACATAAATGTAAAGTCATATTAAAAAGCGAACTGGTAAGACAAGTTTTCAGGTCTAAATTAAAGCATTGATTATACAAAACCTATCCTTCAGCATTTTAAGATATTTATAATTAAGAATTGGTCTAGAACTAATCTTGAAATAAATGATGCGAAAATTTTCATTTTGAGTAGAAGTAATTAAAAATTATATCTTGCTTAAAATTTATTCAAAGATTTTACCAAATTTTACAAAGCAAATATTTGGTCTCAAAAAAAAGAAAAAAAAATTACATTAAAGAAATCAAAATTAAATTAAATTTTTTAACAGACATTTTTATTTTATTTTTTTTTCATAAAAAACATAGAAATATTTTTTAGCTGCAAAAATAAAATGAATTATGCAATAATTGTCGTCTTGAATATAAAAGAAAAGAAGAATATTTGTTTATAATTGATTTTATTTTCATTTAATTATTACTTTTTTATGTTTAAACATATTTCTTTTCTTTAAAACTAATTTTTCCCTATTACCAACACAATATTAGCGTGGAAACAAAATCGATTTTAAAAAGCAATAATATTTAAAGTGCATCGTTTGCCATGTATTTATTGTCTCCAAACATTTTTTTCTCAAGAATTCGCTAAAGTTTATAGAGGAAGTCTGCATTTAATGCTGTTCAGAGACTTCATAACGAAATAAAATTCCCATAGGAGTTGAGTGAAGTGTGTATGACTATATGCGTATTCTGGAAAGTTTTTAGTGAAAAATAAAATTATACTCATCGGGAGAAAAGTTAGATTTTAAGAATAATTCTATATTCTAACAATTATTCTACATCCTTTTTTTATTTTTAACAAGAGTATTTATAAGTATTTTTTACTCATTGGTTATGAATATTTTCTGAAATATTATTGAAAAAAATGACTATAATGACTAAAACTAATTAAAACAAGACAAAAAGCATTTGTTTCTGAACAAATTTAATTTTTTTTTAACAGACAGGGAAAAAAAGTAGTAAGCATTATATACTAATTCTGTGGGAAATAATCGTATGTAAGCGTGTTAGAGTGTGCCAAAAAAAATTCGGGTTTTTTTTGCATAACTTCTTATTTTTTCATCTTATGTGAAAATAATTGCAAATGAAGTTTCATGTGACTTTTGCCTTGGCAACCTGTGGCGACTTGCATCTAGACATCTCAGTTAGTAGTTGTGTATATAAGCGAGGGAACTCCGAGGATTGTCAGCCTGTCATGCACTTGTAAGTGTAGCATCATTTGCTGCAAATTGAAAAGAGAAAAAAAAGCTTTTGGAATGATTTAACAAAGAAAGTACACAACCTGTGAAACATGTCATTACACATTTACTCATGACAGCACACGCCTGCATGTCAATGAGCTTATAATTCCAAGTTGTTATTAAATCCGTTATTACATATTTCTATGGTTTTTAATCAATGAGCAGAACATGGGAGTTAAATTGAATTTCTAAAAAAAGATGATACTTTTAACAAGGAGCATAAAACATTAAATAACGGACTCAAATGTTTCGTCAAATGGACGACTTCTCTCAGATTTGTTTTACAATATTCGAGAAGCGAAATGCATATATCGCTATCAGCGAATGTTTTATCTTTGGGGAAAATGTACGCATACCTATCATATCAATGCCAAATTGTGTGAGTGAATTGGTTAATATGTAACAAGTTTGGACAGTCTTACAAAAACAAGTCAAAACAATATAAACAATATTGTACTTTTTACGTCAAAAACAATATTTTGTTAGTAATTTAGACAATTTTTTTCGATATTTCTCATGCACTTCAAGCAATGAAAATAGAGGATTATAGGATGTACTTGCAGCGCTAAAGAGACCCGGTTTGACCCGGTTTCTAAAACAAACTAAGTAAAAATTCTCAAAAAAGATCAAAAGGCGCGACTTGGAGTTGTCAAAAAAGGAAATTAGCGCGTCAAATATGGTTCCGCTTCAACATCCTCAGCATCATGCGAACAATTGCAAGAAGATTCCTGTTCGTCTTCTATTAAAAATATGGATTTGGATGATTTCCAAACACTGATAACGTCAGAATTTGGGACAAGTAAATCAGTGACTAGGAAAGATTTTAATACTCCAAAGTTAGTTGTTGCATTAAACAGATGCTGATTGCGAGAAAATTGCTAAGTATTTCGAGATTCTGTATTTATTCATGAAGCTACTATTAGTGCAGTTGACATTAATAAATTTCCTATAAACTAGACTTCAATTCAATTAAATCAAACAGAAAAATTGATGGAACGTCCTGAAAACATATAAATTATTTTCCAAAACAAAGTGGCTGATCTAGTGATATTACGTTAATACGATAAAATTTTGTGCTGGAGTGCTGGAAATTGAAACAAAAATGCCTGTTTATATTTATTACATATAAAAGAACTCATTGCTGTGCTGAAACTGAATAGTTCTACAGACAAACAACTGGTGTGAGGTATTGAAATGCGATCTCCCATTGAAACCTCGAAAAAAAGTCCACATTCTCTTTTCTGGTACTACTGATTCAATACAGGTCGTTTTAATATTGCTTGTGTGCTCTTCAATCAAAGATTTGGCACAGACAATCCGTATTTAAAAGGAAAATAAAAACAATGAGAACAAGTTGAGATATTCTACTCTTTAAAAAGCTCAAAGGTAACTCGAAAATATTGATCCCAATGAAATAAAGTGATAGAGAGAGACCACAGAATTGTTCTGAATTGTTATCAAACTCTGTTGACTTTCATCACGTTGATTTTTAAAACTTTACTGTCAAAAACGACCGTCAAGATTTGATCAAGCTATGTGTCGTATTTACCAGTGGAAATGTAAAAACATTTAAAACCTGACTTCTAGGTACCATGCAACAAGTTAAATGAATAATATGAGATATTTACACCCTAAATTTATCCTTTATTAGTTCTTAACTGAAATTCAACACATAGTATAAGACAGCACTGTTAGGTGTCTGCTTGTTTAGATTGATCAGTCGATGTTAGACAATGGCTTCAATAACTCTTTGTAAATAAACCACCCTGCAAAGATTTATGGGTCTTCACTTACATTTTCATAATGTTAAAAATGGTCAAAATTTAAGTATTATACTGTTAAATCCATGACAAAAACATTTTGCAAATAGTTCTACAGTGAAAATTCTGAAAAATAAAGGACCATATAAGCACTTTCTGGGCAGGTAAACCAATGTTAAGGACGACGAGTGGAGGTATTCCAGATTTTTTCGGTAATATTTCAATTATAGTTTTTTGAAATTTAAAATCGAACACAAATATCAATTTCTAGCGCATTTGTTTTCTATAATTCTATAAAAAATTTTAAAAAAATGCAAAACTGTAAAATTATTTTTGATGTTTTGATTCAATAAATTTACAGTACCAAAATATGGCTTTAATATTTCTTAAAGGAAAATCGCTGTACTATTTAACATGAAGTTGTTTAAAGATAGAAAACCAACGAATATAAATGCACAAATAAAGTATGAGAAAGTAGCATATGCTACCTTCTCATACTTTATTTGTGCATTTATATTCGTTGGTTTTCTATCTTTAAACATTTGTGCACAAAGGCTTTATTTGCTATTTTAATGAAGTTGTTTCATTAAACAAAATTTTATGCACAATATTTATCAATGGCTATCATTCCCTGTGGATTGTAATTTACATTTTTAATACTTTTTTGAGGATTTATTAATAGGGGTGACATTTTCTTATCCAGAACTCTATATTTTTCAAGGTAATTGAATCCGTAATATGGATAGCAAAATATTAAAATAGACTTATAGAAATAAAATGACTTTGTTAGGAATATAGCTTTTTTAAAATAAAGATCTTGCAGACTGCTTGCATCAGGTTTATTACCAATTTAAATAATAAACACACTTTAAATATTCCTAAATTTAAATTACTTTCGCAATTTAAAAGTTTTGGGATTCGATTTCAAAAAATTTTTTAATCATTCACACAATATTTTTTTTTTTCGGAAACTAAAATTTTAATCATACCGATAGCTAATAGCTTTTCGGAAACTAATAGATATATTACATTTAAATTACATCATTAAATAAAATTTCACTTCCTTACTCTGAGAGATTCTCAGCGATCGATTTTCTTATTCCTAAGCTTAATAGGAAAATGAATTATTATAAACCGAAATAAAAATTTTAAATTAATTAACTAGTTATTTTTAAAATCCATAATTTTAAGTATTGGTTCCAGCAAAATGAATGTAATCTTTTGGAAATTATCTAGCTAGATGAATATAGATGTACAATTTCTAAATATTACATAATAATAGTATCTGTACTACCACAGTTTTAAAAAGAAAGTTTTAACATCTTACTTTAACTATCTATCGATGAAAAGATGCAATATAAAGATATAATTATTAATCGTAATCTATGAAAATATCTTTGTTCCCATTGTAAAATGTTTAGGCAATATTTTAATGGATTTAAAATCATACAATCCGGAAATTAATAATAAAGTACTGGATGTTTAAATTGTAGTTTCACAAACTTCATAGCATACTTGAGATTTACTACAATAATTTTCGAAAAATAATTTTGCTTATTGTAACAGTTGCTAATAATAACATTTAATAAAAATAACAATTTAGAATGTTTTACATGTAATATTAAATCATCGCTTTTACTCTATGTATGTAATAACAGCACATAATGTAAAAGTCATCATGGAATACTTAACTTACATTTACTAATAATGTCATATCATGTCTTTATATATTTCTGTTATAGCCATTTTTGATTCATATATTTATATGCTTCCTTTGATTGATTGTAGTGTTAATCGAGTCTAAAATGGCGATATGCTTGTATGAGGATTTCATTCACGCATATTGTGAATTATATTTAAATTTTTATGCAATCAATTATTACTTTTAATGAACAATTCTAATTACTAATGTTAAACCTTATGCTTATGATAAATAAATCAATGTTTAATTTTCTTTATCATGCAAAACTTAAAGCGCGTTTAATCATATCTATACATCCGCTAGCTTTAAATCTAGAATTTGTAATTACGATTCAAGGTCCTAATCATCTCTAATCACATTACTAATTTTAAAAATTCCCAAAAATGACACAAAGAAGTAAAATTTAAAAATTCTAAAAATTGAATTCTAATTAATAAAAGTAATAATTTAAACAAATATTGTTTTTTACAAATATTCAAAAAATAATAATTTCAATTTAAGTATTATTAATTACTTGAAGTAATTTAAAAGATTTCATTAAGGTTTCATTTACTTGTTGATAAACTATTTTTGATTGCAAACAAATTAAAATGAACAGGGCCGTAACTACCGCCGGGGCAGCCGAGGCACTGCCCCGGGGCCCCCAAACCTGAGGGGCCCCAAACTGATGGTTAAAAAAACTATTGATTTTAGTTTCTAGTCTTAAGTTCTTATAAAATGCCCAGCACATATCTAAAAGTTAGTAATAAAAAAAATCAAAGTGCTAGAATAGATGTTTTTGCTTGTCTGTCAATACACTCCTTACGCTTCGCATGCAAAAAAAGAGTTCTACAGCAGACAGCAAAATGTCGAGTCGAATGTGTCATGTCGCACCAGCATGTTTGCTGATCCCACCGAAGCTAGTATAAGGAAAAAAATATGGACTTCTAATCGACTGAATAATATAAAAAGCATCTATAACTAGTCGTTGGGGGCCACCGTAATACTTACCCATCATGGATATGTATATGAAAATAAAACATGTGAAAACTATTTATACAATGCATTGCAATTCATAAACAAAATTTAAATATTGTTAATATACATAGTAATGTTATATCAAAGAACTGCTGATGTACCAATTTCGACAAATTATATAAAACGCCAAACTACTCAAGTAGTACCGAACTGCATAAAAGAAACATCCTTATAACTCCAAAAATAATAATTCTATTAAATAACAATTAACTGCGTCGGATTGCGCGTCTCATTTCCAATTAAAATATACCTCTGAATTGAAATTTGAATAAAATACAGGGTCATGAAAAATCGAAGAATGTGGAAAACAGGATTACAAATATCTCGGCAACTAATAATCCGATCGACTTTGTTCTATATGCAAAATGCGTGTTATTTTATTGCCTTTTACGTCTATTCCTTAGAACAAAAAATTCGAAATTTTTTATATACCTTTCATCAGAACGAATTTTTCGAGAGTCCGAAAAAAATAGTTCTCGATAATCGAGGTTGCTGATATTAAATAGGATTCGTCCCATTCTTACATACTAACTACATACAAATTTGCAAGTCTCTATCTCAATTTGTTCGGGAGATAGAGGGTTTACAGACAGACAGACCGACAGACGGACGGCGCTTTCTTGGAGACCTTGGTGCAGCTTCTTTAAAAATGATCCAAATTGCTTTCCATTTTATTCAGCATAGTTTTAGCGTCTTTCCATTATTTTAATAACTACACAAATATTTTTATACCCAACTACATGCGAAATAACTTCCTGGCCCTTTGGGGCCCGGTACAGGCACCCTTGAATAAATTGTCAATAAATTGCTTCCTTTTAATCTGATCTTCATTTTTAGGATTCTTTATTCATTTAGATGTTTTAATGTTTTGACATTCTATACAAGACACTGTGTTTCCCTGTGGAATCATAGGGTCCAGCCCAGGGCCCCTTAACATTTTGTGAAATAAACATATTTCACTTCCTATATTTCTGATCCTCTTAGTGCAAAATTTTAAAGTTGCCTGGGACTCTTCTTTCAGGACCAATCCAGAAAATCTGATGTTTTTATTCGGACCCTAGGGACCCTTTTTAAACATTTGCCCAATCAATATGTGCATTTAAAAAATTATATCATTTCAAAGAATAGTTCCTACTATATGCTTAATTTTGACTAATTAAAGATCTAAAGCGCTATGTACTAAAATATCTTAACATGGTTTCATATTAGGGCCCTGGTTTTAACTGTCAGTTGATCCCTTCAGGGCCCCATATTATAGCTCCTTTAAAAATGGTCCAATTCACTAGCTTTTTTTCCCTATCAATTTTTATGTCCTCTCTCTACCTATTACATGAACGACAAAAGATTTTCTCAGATTTCAGCTTCGAAAAAAAATTATCACAATCCATCTTTCAAAAGGTTTTTAAACAGAAACGCATGATGAAGTTACATATACTCAAAAATAAGCCTAAAAAAATGCTCTTTAAAGTATTCAACCAATCAGAAGTCCATATTTTCTTCCCTATGCAACTTCAGTGGGATCGGCAAAAATGGCGTCGCCGCCAAGTGCCTGCCGAGTAGAGTTGTCCAATTCTACATTTTTTAGTCATTTTTGGGCTTATCATAGTATGTACATTTAAAGAACGGTGTGCGAGAAAAGAAACTATGCCCGAGGCAAAGTTTCAATTTGCCCTCCCTGGGGCCCCTCCCCCGGAGGTTTTGCCCCAGAAGTTTATAGTTACGGCCCTGAAAATGAAGTTTTCTAGTCTCGTGATACTGTCCTAGCACTGGGAAATTAAAATATGTTACTTCTGACAAGACCCTCTAGAGTTATCTCTCAGTAACTAAATGCTCGCCTCCAGATTTATATATTGGTGAATAAAAAATCAGATTACTTTTAAGCCGCAATGATTTTTGAAATTGATTACTATTTCCAATACTCAGTTCATCGTCTTAATAAAGACTTATCTGAAAACAGGAAAATAATGCAAGAAAGAGTTCCTTAAATACTTTTCAATAGATTTTATAACGAGGGTTAGTGCAGAAGCCAGCTGTGTGTCACGGAATTGATTTTTAGCATATTTTAAGAAGAAATTTCTTTTAGTAAGAAATTCATGAAATAATAGACTCAAATGCATTTATTTTTCTATAAATATTTCGATATCTTTATTGTTTTGCAATACAGTAAAAATATTAGATTAAAAAAGATATAATATTTAAACTGAAAAAACAATAATGTCATGTTTGGCTGTTGATATTTGTTTTCACTTTTTCAGTAGGGGGAACTGGGGGACATTGATACATGGGGCACATTGATACACCCCCTGTACAGCACACAGGGTCATTACAGGAAGTTTCACAACAGCTCCAAAAGGTGATACTAGTGAAATTAACTACACACAGAAAGTTTTGGAATGATTCAATAGTTTGATGAAATGGGATGGGTGATTAATTGTTTTTGTAGGTCAAAAGTAAATTTGAGTTGTACAATTGAAATGGCATTATACAACTGTTCCAGCATTTTCAACCGCACAGAATACCCTCCCTGGCAAGTAAAACTACTCTTTATCAGTTTCTCATTCTTTTTAGTTAGATAGATTATGAAGTATTGGATTTGAGACTCATTTTATTCAAAATGGCTGTATGAGGCACATTGATACAGTCTTTGTCGGGGCACATTGATACAACCTAAATCCTTTTCTAATTCATTTTTTCATTACCTGTTATTATTTTTTTTTACAATGCACTCCTTAATCCAACCATTTTTCGCTAAAAATTCTAATATTAGTTTTTATTGAAGTGAAATAGCTTTAATTTCTTTATATTAGAACATTTTATAGTATTTTTGCAAAGAGAAGACGTACGAACGTACCCAACATATAGTGCTAGTAGAACTAATTAAAGAAATGGACTGCAGCCTGGAAAATATCAAATTTATATCAGTTCTCCAGAGAAAAAAGTATTTTCTACATGAAAAGTGTTACGTAAGAGAAACAAGCTGCAGAACAGCACAGGATAATTATATTAAAAACAGAATTTTTAATATAATTATCCTTTATTTTTTGTTTATAAACCGATTTATAAACAGAAAACTTGGTAATTTTTCATCCTTCCTAAGAAAGAAGATAATGCTGGGGTTGAAGTACCAGATACGGCAAAGTTAACACAGCCAACAATCAGACAAGGAACAGCCAGAACATGAGGTCATTGTACATTTCATTTTGATTGCTTTAATATTGCTTACAAATAAAGTGTGGATGATTTGAATTTTTATAAATAGTATAAAACGGTTTGCTAACTATTTTTCTATGAAAAATATGCATCGGTGTTATTTTGTCTCCATTTTTCCGAGACGTATCAAAGTGCATCAATCTGCCCCGGGGATGGGGCACATTGATACAAATTACTTTTTTTTGATTTTTTTAACATTACATGCAAAAATATTAAATAAAACAACAATTGAACATTTTTATAACAAACTACACAGGTTTTGCTGACATCACATCGAAAAATAACTTGAAATTTCTGCTTTCTAGACACCAAAAAAATTTTTAGAAAAAAGTTGTATCAATGTACCCCAGTTCCCCCTACTAGATTCTTACATTACATAAAACATATTTGCTTCTGTGAAAATATTTTTTTAACATTTTGCTCCAGCTTCGTCACATTCATTTAAAATGTTTCATGAAGTATTACATGTTGATAAACAATTTTTGACTGCAATCAAGTTAAAATGGAATTTTTCAGTCTTATAATACTATCCCTGCTTTCAGTAATTAAAATATGATTATACTGAAATAGTTTCCTTATGAAATACAAGTTTTGGATTTTGTTTACCTTATATGTGCTCTTCTAAACGACCCTCTGGAATTTATTACCTTAATGCTTGCCTCCAGATTTATACATTGGTGAATAAGAAATTGGATTCATTTTAAGACGCAATGATTTTTGAAGTAGATTCCTCTTTCCAATACTCATTTCATAGTCTGAATAAATACATATCTGAAAACAGGAAAAGAATTCGACAATGAATTTGTTAAATACTTTTCAAAAGACTTTATAACGAGTATTAATGTCTGTGTCGCGGGATCTATTTTTCGCACATTTTAAGAAGAAATTTCTTTTAGTGAGAAATTCATGAAATAATAGAGTAAAATACATTTATTTTTCTATAAATATTTCGAAATATTTTATTGTTAAGCAATACAGTAAAAACATTATTAGATTTAAAAAGATATAATATTTGAAAAGGAAAAATATCAATGCGATGATTTTCTGTTGATATTTATATTAATCATTTTCAATACTAGATTCTTACATTGCATAAAAATATATGCCTCTGAACAATTTTTTTTTTTCAATATTTTACTCCAGTTTAATCATATTCATTTAATATGTTTCATGAAGTATTACTTGTCTATAAACAATTTCTGACTGCAAACAAGTTAAAATGAATATTTCCAGTCTCGTAATACTATCTCAGCTTTCTGTAAAAAATATGATTATACTGAAATAGTTCCTTCATAAAATACAAGTTTTGGATTCACACACTTTGTTTAACATTTGGGTGTTGTTCTAAACGACCCTCTGGAATTATTTCTTAGTAACTTAATGTACGCCTTCAGATTTATACATTGGTTGATAAGAAATTAGATTAATTTTAAGACGCATTTTTATTTGGAGTAGATTCATCTTTCCAATATTCATTTCATCGTTTGAAGAAAGAATTATCTGAAAACGGGAAAAGAGTTCGAGAAAGAGCTTCTTAAATGCTTTTTCAAAATACTTTATAACGAGTGTTTAACGTAGAAGCCAGCTTTGTGTTGCAGAATCGATTTTTAGCATACATGAAGAGGAAATTTCTTTCAGTTTGAAATTCACGAAATAATAGACTAAAATGCATTTATTTTTCCAAAAATAGTTCGAAATAATTTATTATTTAGCATTATAGTAAAAATATCATTAGATATAAAAAGAGATAATATTTAAAGAAAAAATATCAATGCCATGTTTCTCTGTTGATATTTATATTAATATTTTCAGAAAACTTATTTCGAGACTTATTCCCTTTTTTTCCAGTGTCTTATTGTTTATTTTCAAAATTATTTAGTTTATCAGAAAGCGATTTTATGCAGATGCAGTAGAAGATAGCACCAGCATAGATGACATTTAGTAACAATTCTTCATTCAAATGATCTCTCACAACAAAAACTTCTCCGAGTCACCACAAACAACAAAAGTCTACTCTAAACTCTAAAATTTATGAGAGTTAGTTTAGATAGATGAAAACCTGCTGAAAAAAACGAACTTTTATGCAATTGCCCCCTTTTCCTTTCCTTATTCCTGCCTTCTATCCAAACCAAGAAGCAAACTACATTTTTCAACACAACAATGGAATAGTTTTATCTTTTAGGATGCCTTGTGAATATTGCAAATTGCTCCATTAGCAAGCAAATGTTTCAATCTTTTCCAGGAATGCATGCTCATCTTGGCTAAAACGAAGCGAACTGTAACCATGCAAAAAGGATGTTTTTTTTGGGGGGGGGAGGGGAGGTTGAATGCCTTTTTTGGAACATAAGGAATAAGGTACAGGAATGTAGCTATGAAATATATACCAGAAATCAACGAAAAATATTTATTCCACAAATAATTTGAAGCATTTTCTGAACATACGAAAGAACATTTTTGAAAAAATTCGTTAAATGGAGATATATATTTCACTATATGGAGATTATTTTTAATGTAATTCTGAAAAAAAATGACCGTTCCTACGAAAAGTTCGTTAAACAGAGAAATTCGCTGGATAGAGTTTTGTCATAAAGAGACTCAACTGTATTTTTAAATGGCGAATACGGATTATGATAGGTGGTTAGTTAAGTTTGAGATGATGAAAATGATATCAAGTTTACATTTCACGGGGAAAAATTCTAAAACCGTGTCAAAGTGTAAAAAATTTCGCTGTTTTATATTCCGGAATACAAAGCATATGGACCTGTATTGAAAATCTCATCATATAATTGGTATTTATTGTACTTAACTTTTTAAGAATATGATTAAAATTTAATTTGTCAATAATTCATAGAACGGAGATTTATAGAAATATTATTTTGGAAATTTTAGATTAAAATAACATATGTTAGGGAGTTAAATTAATCAATATAAGATACATTTTTTATTGTAAATAATTTTGTAGTTTTATTATTAAAATTGATGAAGCAGCCCTTTATTAGACCATCTTCTCAATTCGAAATTCGTATGTATGAATGTATTAAAGTAATGATGTATTAAAGTAACCATGTATATTACGACAAAGAAACAGACGAATTAAACATAACCTTTTAAAAAAAGTAAAAGCATGTGATGTTTATAAAAATGCATTATACAACCATTATATATCGTTATCCGTGCATGCATATGTATTCTAAAATATATTTTTTAAAATCTCCTTTAAAAAATTACTCTCACGGTATTTGACATAGCAATAAATTATACTCTATTGTAACAATAACATATATACAGGGGTTGGCACAACATATCCCTAAAGGTGCAAAAAAGATCCCTAATAGTGCAAATTTAAAACCTGCATAATCAACCTTGCAGTGTTAAAATCAGCTATATTTTTTTCATAAATAACAAAATTATTCAATTATACATATACATCATAATAGTGTCTCTGGTTTTTTTCGTCTGTTTGTAGAATTAATTCATCATGTCCTCTAAATGAACATCGTAATAACATTCATTGATGACATCATATCTTTGTAATTTTTTATTATAACTGTTATTTACATCAACGATACAAAAAGTATGGGTCGCAACCCACTAGTGGGTTGGTGATTTGCGGAACAATTGGAGTTTGCCGTAAAATCTTAATATCTTTTATCACTTTCGCGCAAAAGTTCTGGCAGCCCTGGAAAATTCCTTAATTTCCTTCTGGATGCACGTTGAAGCATAAAATCCAGAAATATTTAAATCACCTTTGAGATACTTCATGGGGTTCAACATGGCATATTTGTGTGAAAGTTCCTTTTCTACCTTACTATTTTTAATAAATATATACAGAAAACAAGTACTTCGTACAAAGTTAAAATTAATCTGTTGTAACTCTGATGTATGTAGATATCCTCATAGGTGGAGTTTAGTAGATAAACACCAGTACCAGAAATCTCACTGATTGTAAAGCGTCGTTTTGATAATAATTAAACGTATTTTTGAATTATTTGCTGTTTTAAATATTATTCAACTAAAACATTTTGGGATTTGCAATTCTTGTTTTTTTTCTTAGTGTATATCTATTATTCAAATGTTTGCATTTTCGTAGGATAGAATAACCAATAGCTCCTAGAGGTCATGCTAAATTTCTATACTAATATTAGATACACTCTCATATTAGATGAGTCGTTTTTTTTTTTTTTTTTTTTTTTTTTTGATAAAGCAGGTTATATACCAATAAAATTAGAACTATCGCTTTATAATTTATTTATATTTTTACTCTTTGATCTGTAGTTTTTTACTACAATTTTTTTATTTTATTTTCATTTATTATGCAAAATTTCAAAAATGAATTTCATTATACTTATATATCCGATCAATTTAAATCTGAAACTGCGATGAAAACGTTAGATCCTGATCTTCATTAATGGCATCTTTCTTTCCATTAATCACCAAAAAAAAAAGAAGCAAAAAGATAGAATTCAGAAATCCTAAAATTTGACTTGTATTTAAAAATAATAATAATATAAATGATATTACTTTTCTTATATTCAAAAATTCATTATTTTAACTTAAGTGTTATTAAGTATTTCAAATACTTTGAAAGATTTCAAGAAATGTTATCAATTGATAAATAATTTCTAGCAGAAAACAGTGTGTTCTCTGCTAGATTTTCAAATCTCATTATGCATTTCTGGATTTTGCTCAGTAATTAAAATACATTTGTACTGAAATAGTTTCTTTATAAAAGTTTCGGATGTACAATCTATTGTGTTTAATTTAGAAGTGCTGCTCTGTCAAGATCCTCTGGAGTTTCCTCGAGATAACTAAATGCTCCCATCCATTTTTAAACACTGGCGAATTAGAAATTGAATTAATTTTAATACGCAATGAATTTTGAAGTAGATTCCTCTTACCAATACCCAGTTCATCGTCTAAGTAAAGAGTTATCTGAAAACAGGAAAAGAATTCGTGAAAGTCTCTTTTTTTTTTTTTTTTCAAAAGGTTTTATAACGAGCCTTAATGTATTAGCCAGCTTTGTATTGCGAAATCGATTTTTATCATATATTAACTAGACTTTTTCTTTGTAAGCAATTCACGAAATAATAGACATGAAATAAATAGATTTGTTTCCCCAAACATATTTTGAAATGATTTATTGTTTAGAAATTTAATGAAAATACACTGAGAAAAAAATATACTTCCTTCACCTAGAATGAATAGTCAGTCACTTTCTGAACACTCAAACTAGAACTACAGATGACCGAACTATGCGAATAGATTAAACAACTATGTTGAATAGACGCAATGACCTGACATTTCTAGTCTAGTGTTTTCTAAGTGACGAAACGAGATTGAATCTTTTCAGTAACGAGAATTTATCGCTTGATTTTGGGAAAGATTTCATATACTAGAATTCTAGTTACTAAATTAAACCTCTAGTGTTCGCATCTATTTGCAGAGATTTTTAAATAGATTTGATAACGAGAATATAAGAAAACGCTCTTGAATTCTAATAGGGAACTCTCTGGCATAAAGAACTAGAATTTATAACGATGACATGGAACTATTTTTTCAAGAGCCACAATTTAGATTCTAGATGCTGGAACTATATTTTTTTCTCAGTGTATCATACGTGAAATAATCTACATATATATAAGAAAGTCTGGATTTCGTATTAATCACAGCACAAAAAAATCAACCAAAACAAAAATCTTGTAAGTTGGGGTAAAAATACTTCTTTTAACATCGACTGCCACTAATAAGGAATTTTTGAAATTTTCACCCATAAGGAGAGTAAAAAAATAACTAACTTTTAAAAAATTCATTAAAAATCGGCTTTTGTAGTTATTTTTCAAAAAAAATCCACCGAACAAAAAATATTGAAAATTGGGGTAAAAATACTGCTTATAACATCGAGTGCCGCTAAGAAGGGATTTTCGAAAATTCCACTCCTAATGGGTAGGGGGAGGGGTAAAAAAACGAACTTTTAAAAAATTCCTTAAAAATTTGCTTCTGCAGTTATTCTTCAACTGATAACATATTTTAGTGTATTTTTCCATGCTGAATTGAATGGTAATAAGCAAATTCTTTTAAATAAAGTAGTTCCTCAGACACTTCACAATTTTCCTAATTTGGCGATGTCTTTGGCGCAAAAACCTGAAATTTTCAATCCTTATTAACATACATAAAAGAAAGTCTGGATTTCGTATTAATCACTGCACAAAAAAGTCTGCCGAACCAAAAATCTTAAAAGTTGGGTTAAAAATACTTCTTATAACTTCGAGTGCCGCTAAGAAGGGATTTTAGAAAATTCCACCCCTAAGGGGGGGGGGGGGGGTAAAAAAATAACGAACTTTAAAAAAATTCCTTAAAAATCGGCTTTTGTTGTTATTTTTCAACTGATAACATATTCTAGTGTATTTTTTCATGTTCAATCGAATGGTACTAAGCAAATTCTTTTAAATACAATAGTTTGACAGATGCTTCACATTTTCCTAATTTGGCGATGTTTTCGGCGCAAAAACCTGAAATTAATAATAAATCTACTTAATTAGTCTCAATAAAAATGCACCTTATGTTCGTAAGTCTAACTCTTAAACAAATGATATTTAACCTAAAGTTAACAAAATATTATTTCTATAAAACTCAGCTGTAGAAATTATTAAAATTAAACTTAATCGATATGTAAACAATAAAATATAATAAAGATCTTGTATTATTATTAAGTTATCAATTACGGCTCTGATGCACGTATTCCAAAATGTAAAATAGCAAAATGTACTCCACTTTGACTTAATAATAGAATTTTCTGCCCCATGAAATCTAAATGCGACATTATATTTACCACTTCAAAATTTACATATGTACCTCTCTCATCTGTGTTCACATTTTAAAAATGTTATTTTAATTTGATCATTTCAAAATCATTTTAATTCAAAACTTGAAATCTCGATTGCTATCAGCTATAAACAAATACTAATTTATTTATATTCTTTTAAGTGTAAATAAGTTTTAGTGTTCTGAAATAACCTGCATGCAATAAATACGATAGACAATATTCTTGTGACGTCAGAGTGTGAAAAGAAGGTATTGTATCGAATTTAAAGAAAGTTTTTAATAAACTAAAAATCCTTTAAGTAATAAAAAAAGAATTAAAACGATTTTTTTCTCTTTAAAAAATGGCAACAAAAAGATACATTAATTTGCTTTTTTCGGCTTTTTTCATTTTCATTTTAATAAAAATGGAGTATGTCTATTGCCACAATTCAAAAACGGTATAAAAATCTACGAAAAAATTAATAAAACGAAAACAAATAAATATACATATTTCAAGCAAATTGAATTAAAAAGTAATTTTTTTTCCTATACGATGGTGTAAAAATTGAAAATGTGCGGCATTTATAAGTTTAAAAATTTGCAAAAGAAAAAAATGCAAAACTTCAATTTCATTTCGAATTTCAAAGTGTTGCCATTCGCAAAATGACGTATGCCTTACGCACAGATACGTTTGGCCTTTGTAATATAGATATGAGTAGTTTCATTGGGTTTTTTTTTTCAGAAAAACCTGAGTATGCCCAGTATGGAGACCTTGCTTGGCACTTCACCGTCTAAATAAAGACTTATCTAAAAACAGAAAAAGAATTCGAGAAAGTGTTTCGGAAATACTTTTCAAAAGACTTTATAACGAGCCTTAATGTAGAAGCCAGCTTTGTGTTACTGAATCGAATTTTAGAATACATTAACTAGAAATTTCTCTTAGTAAACAATTCACAAATTAACAGACTAAAATACATAGATAGATTTATTTCCAACAAAATATTTCAAACCGATATATTGAAATCGAATGAAAATATTACATAAGAAATAATATATTATACATATGAAAAATCTATATTATTTATGAAAATATACACAAAAATAAAATTACATTTGTAAAGATATATTTTTAAAAGGAGAAAAACATAATCAAATGTTTCTTGTTGATAATTTATTAATCTTTTCAGCAGTATATTCATACGCATAAATATTTCTTTAATCTAAGGCTTATTCCTCTATATGTGTACATTCTACACATTGCTACAATTTAGTCAGACTGAATCAGTAATTTAGCTCATTGTAACATATAGTACCAGAGCCGACAGCACAAAAAGCAATGTCATCTAGCACAAGAAAAAACTTTGTTTTATAAAAGAATAGAAATAGGGTAATCTAATGATCCATGTCAGCTGAAAGTGAAGTGGTGCATAAGTGAAAAATTAATACGACTAGTGTTTCACTCGTAGGCTCATCATTGTGCTTGTCCTACAAACAAAAGTATGAAAACAGTTAAAACTGGGATCAGGAAAACGCAATGTTAAACCTACGAGTCAACCACCGGTGGTATTACTTTTTGGCTTATGCATAACTTCATTTCCGACAGATATGGATCATTAGAATCTTCTATTATTTTTGTCCCAGAGAAAAAGGCTTTTTTTCTTGTATTCGAAGCTATAAGATTTTTTATTGTCGGCTCATGGACTATAAGAAATTATCCTATTATATAAAGCAAATGTAAGAACATGTTCGCTTCACATGTGTCACAATTAAAAAAAAATTTTTATTGCATGAAATGTAAACATGTATTTTACAAGTTAACGACAAATTAAGCATAATCAACTAATGGTGTACAAGTAAGTTATTATTTTTAAAAGCATTTGAAACATATTCATCAATAGTCTAAAATACTTTATTTTAAATCTCTTAAAAAAAAAAAAAAAAAAAAAAAAAAAAACAAGAAAGAAAAAATTTATGCATCAATCATAGATTATGAAACATCAACACAATTAGAATAATAAAATAAAAATACAGAACAGTATAATATAACCATTTAATAAATTAAAATATTATATCTGATTCAACAATTTGGAAATGCCTTTTGTATTAATTAGAAAATAATTTGTAGTAAATCGAAGTAAGGTATATCATTTTTATTATGTGTGAAATAGTTTAACATAATTAAAAAGAGCTTCAACAAATATTATCCTTCCCTATACTATTGTTTAAACCTGTAATTCCTTTGTATGACCCTTTAAATGAATAATAAATATTCTTTATACGGCATATTATGCAAAACGTATATTTTACGACCCGTCATAAGTGCATGTCTATTTCCTTAAATTCCCATGAGTGTAACATTATTAAAAACACTTTAAAATATTTTAACACATCGACCGTAAAATAACTATATACGTTTAGCTGTCCCGGTATTGCATTTTATATTCGATTTCACTGAAATTGGAAATCACGAAACAAAATTTTGCAACAGATAATATTTTCAAATGATTTGGTTAGGTACTTTTGGTGCTGTTATATGCGGATAGACAGACAAACGGATCAGACGATGATTATAGGTATTAAGCTTTTATATAATTACGAATGCACCTAAAAACAGTTGAATTTAAAGAGCATGCCGAATTTGAAAATATATTCCTGGAATTATGACGCAAAGACAGTGATTTAACCGATTCTAGTTGAGCATCACGGTAAGTGGATTTAAAATGCTATGAATGTTGTGTTCTATCGTAACCCTAAAGAAAATCAAAGATTTATATCAATTTAAATACATTTATAACAGTTTAAAATCATTAATAAACTCTGTAAACGATTTTCCCCCACAGGCCATAAAAGAATTCCTTAGAGTGTCCCTGTAAATGAACTATTAATCCCACATACTTCACACATGCCTAGGGGACTCTAAATAAGAATTCTTATTGCATGAAAATCTGTTTCTATTTACGGGAGTTAGAGCGTTACCAGACGAACAGATGGAAAGACTCCCAGAGTTTTAAATGTTTTTAACTTTTTGAAAAGAGTTAAAAATCATTCTCGTGATCTAACAATAAAACATACTCTAATGTAATAATAACAAACATTTACAGGATTGTGCAAAAAATTTCTGAAGGGACTTTTCACCTTTAAATCCTGCACATCAGGGTTGTGTTTTTGGCATGACAAGCATCAAAAACCGGCTTAAACCGTCAAAAACATGTAATGTACTTTAAAACATTTTAAGAACAGGAGGAAAACATTGATTAAGTCTTAATGATTAAAGTAATTTTTTATTTAACGTTAATTACTGTAATTTAATAATTACAATTAAATTATTTTAATTGCAATAAAAATTTTTTGTTTTTTAGAATTTTCAATCAGAAGAAAATTATTTTGTACAGTTAATAATCTGGATCAATTTTATCCAGCAGCATTCTACAGCACTTAATCAATTTAACACATTTATTTGCACCCAAACGATTTCCGAGTTTAGAGTGTATGAAGCCAAAGTTAGAAAGTACTCTCTTAATTGATGCTGAGCTAGCAGGGCTTGATAGTAGAAACATTGCTATTTGAGCAAGTTTGGAGACAGGCAAAATTTCCTAATTTATGGCAGATTTTTTTTCCGAAAATGATAATGTACAATACAGTAATAGTGAATTTTTAATAATAGAACTAATGTTGTATATGTATGACAGATATTTAGTGTGAATTTTACAGATCAATGTAGCATTTGAGGTTTCTGACGAGGGGATTTTTGACAAGAGGTTTTTGAAATGAAAATTAAAACCATGGTTTAAACTGATAAAAACTCACACTGCCCAAAACTTGCCAACCCCGTACACACTCACCCTTGAAATGTTAGAAAGGGCTTTAAATTCTATAATTAACAAAAACATTAAAACTTCCATATAAACCACACTTTCATTTTTTTGTGCGTGCATGTGTAGCTTCAATTCACCATGTCATCTAAATATGCATGCAGATAACATTAACTAAAGCTATCTGTATATTTTTATTATACTTATTATTTACATCTATATTTATATTCTTACATTTCCATTGGTCTTCACAGTCTTCACAGAATGGTCATTCAGTACATTCATCTAATAGATGAAGTACTTTGTTCATGCATCTTTCGATTATTTGGTTCCTAGATACTTTTAACCGAAACAGTTTTAATTATAAATGTTAAAGCTTATATATTTGATAATTAAATATGTGTTTAATTTTTATTCATCGCACAAAAGTGAATTTTGTCTCACCTAAATATTCGATCATTTTAAATTTAAAACTGCCATTAAAAATGATCCTGCTATCCTGATAATCGCAAATCACATCATTGATTCTGTAAATCATCAAAATTTGATACAAAGCAATAAAATTAAAAAAATCTAAAAATTTAATTGTAATTATTAAAAAAATAATGTTATAGAAAAATATATAATTAAAAAATATATATATTAAAAAATTAATTATTACATCATAACTGTTATTAAGTATTTCAAGAAATTTGAAAAAATATAAAGTGTGTTAGCTATGAATAATAAATTTTCAACTGGAAACATATTCGAATGAAATTTTCAAGTAACGTTGAACATTTCTGGCTTTTACTTAATAATTAAAATATGTTTTTTCACAAATAGTTTCTTTCTAAAATAAAAATTTCAGATTCTTCTATTATATTTAATTTAGAAGTATTGTTATAACACGACATCTGGACTTTTCTCTAAGTAACTAAATGCTCACATCCAGATTTATACATGGATGAATAAGAAATTGGATTAATTTTAAGACACAGTGATTTTTGAAGTAGATTTATCTTTCCAATACTCAGTTCATCATCTAAATAAAGATTTATCTAAAAAGCAAAGAATTCTAGAAAAGGTTTCTAAAATACTTTCAAAAGACTTTATAATGAGTCTTAATGTTCTTAATGTATCTTAATGTCTTTGTGTTACGGAATCGATTTTTAGTATATATAACTAGAAATTTCTCTTAGTAATTCACAAAATAACAGACTAAAATGCATAGATAAATTTATTTTTGGAAATACATTTCGAAATGATTTATTATTTAGAAATACAGTGAAAATTAAATTTTATTTAAAAAGAGAAAAAGCAATATAATGTTTTTCTGTTGGTACTTATTAACGTTTTTCAGTAGCACGTTCGTGCATAAGTATGTTTCTTAAAACCAAGGAATATGCCTCCATGTATGTACATTTTATGTTTTGAGGAAGTTTGTTTACACTGAATTAATATTTCCTCGCCTTTAAATCAAAGAAATTATGCTTTTATGTAAGGTAAATGTGAGGCAAAATTCTTCCCACATGAATCCTATTTAAACAAACTGCTTTACTGTATAAAAAATAAACATGTATTTCAAGACAATGTAACAAAAAATTAAGCATATACTATTAAAAATGCAAAAGCGTGTAGCCATTTTTTAAATGCATTTAATGTATGTGTATTTATATTCTAAAATATTTTTTAAGTTTTCCTTAAGAAAATAAATCATTCATATGGTTTTTGATGTAACAATAAAACATTCTCTGATTTAAGATTAATATACGCATAGAAGTTAGTGCAACTTGTCCCTGAAAGTTCTTTTAAAAGAAAGCTCTGTTAAACTCGTATAAACAACCTTAGAATATTAATAAGTGGTTAAAATTTTTTCAGAAATATTATAATCATTCAAACTTCTACATAAATTGCCATTCATCTGCTAATTTTAAGAAAAATAAAGCAATTTTATTTTATACTAGACATGGTCTTCCGTAACTACCCGACTAAAATTTGAAGAAATATTTGACAACAAAGTAACGTGTCAAGGAAATTAAAGTCACAATCAATTGCTTAAGGGGAAAATTTGGGACCTCTCACTCCAGTCTGAATCGGTACATAAAGTGCTATTCATAAGTAAGATTACTGAAATAGGTTAAGGAAATGTAGATAAGTCATTCCTTTTTTCTGTAACTCAATATCACGAGATACGAAGAAAATGCCCATCATCTACCCTAACTCAGAGCTGAACAAGATGCTTCATGTTTCAGAATGTACCAGAAGATTTCAGAGTAAATAAAAAAAACGAAATTTAATAATTCAGTGTCTTCTAATATCCCATGTCTTTAGGTGAATTTTAGTGAATATAATGTCTACTATTCTCAAACTCTCTGTATTTTACAATTATTAAGTTTTATTTATTTTGTCATTGATTATAAATGACTCAGTAGTTCATATTACATACGATTTCAGACTCTGAATTACTGTGTCATTCCAGCATATTGTAAATCTGCCATATTTCGCACAACTCAGTAAAAATCTGCCGAAAATTACATTAATTTTTTTTCACTTTACCAAAAAAAGTTTTGAGTAAAAATTCTGCTTCCTCCTTGTAGTGCGACACATCGTGCTTAATAATCAAATTGTTAAATTAATTCCCTGTGCAAAAGATACTTAAATTAGCGTATTTTACTCGTCTTTGATGTTTCATCGTATAGTTTGATAACATTTGCTTTGTTAGCGTATTTTGATTTCGGTCCAAGGTTTGGATATGTGTTACAATTTTTGCAATAGTTTTCGTCTGAGTATTTAAAATGAGTCTTCTTGGTAAACGTCTGACGATATTTTATTAGATTCAAAATATTATATTTTCATTTTTATTTGGCTGCTTGTTCCACTGAATTCAAGTTGATGTAAAGAGATAATGGTTCTTCCAAATTTAAAAATATTCTTAAATCAAACAATAATGAATTACTTTTCAAAAAGATTATATTACATATGTCCAATGAGTGATTGACATTCAGAATATATTATGAACTGTACTACATAACAGTGTAACTTACATAATAGTTTCCTAAACGGTTTTAATATACAATTCAATCCTAGAAGAATCTTTTACTATTTTAAAACAATCATTCTATTATATACTACTTTTTTTTACCACAGAGCCATGAAACATTCAGACGTAATATCAAAGAAGATTTTCTTTGAAACTCAATATAAGATCAGAAAAATACAGAGAACTGTAATTTCGAGACAACTTGTCGCTAGCAACTCTATTTGTGAGATTCAGTAAAGCAATTGTTGAATCCCAAATGCACAGAAATATTTATTATTATTATTATTCAGAAACTTAGTAAGTTATAAAAATGTTGCAGGCACTCTATAAAATAGATTCACTAATGTAAAAATAGCGCATTGAAAGAAGTGAAAGTTTACAATAAATTAACGACAAAAATCTATTTTTCAGGCTTGGAAATTCGTATAATAAAAGAATATCATGGATAAAATAAAATATTTTTTTTTGTCTCGGAACACAAATGACTTGACAGTCTGATCAAAGAATGGATTGAAATTATTAGAATTTTTTTACAAAATAGCACGTAAAAAATAAGTATATATTAGTAAAATAAAATGCAGTTGAATTTCAAGAAACTAGATATATGAAAATGATTTTTTGTGATGTATATAACATACCATTGAAATTTAATAGTCACGTTTTCTTTAATGTTTGAGTAATTATTTTTCTAAAATTTTCTATTTAATAACCTCCAAGAACTCATGGTATTCATTGTTATGCAGTCTATGAATATTTTTGGCATCTAAAATAATACTGTGAACTAACATTAATGCTTAAAAACAGCTGATTTTTTATAAATTTCTTTTCGCCATAGATAATGAATTCATTTATTCATTTTTTTTATATTAGACACTTGCTTTCTTTAATGCAAGATAAATTACATCCTTACAATATATCTATATTATAAAGAGAAAATGTGTCCGTGCATAACGTTGAAGTGCTTTTGACAGTGGGTACACCTAAGAATTAAATTTTATTTTAATTTTTTCAATCGTCTAAGCATTGCACACTTTAAATATTTACTCCGTCGAATAGCCCAAGCTATGTACTTACAAACGAAATTTATTAAAATAAAGTATTTCTTCAAATTTTATTGTAGTTAAAATAATTTTCAGACATGATTTTTTCTAATTTATGTTTAGCGTCTGCAGGTGATTACGTACTTAAATTAATAATAATAATACAAAAAAGCGGCATTTATTTCGAGTTTATATATGACATACCAAAATTAAAACTATCATCAATTGATAAATGAAACATAAAATTTAAGTAAAATTTAAATTTAAGACATGTTATAAAACAATGCATTTAAATTATTAAAATGATCAGAATGAAGAAGGCGCATTTTAAATATTTTGGCGATTTATTCTGCTATTAATTTTTGGCACAAAGCAAATTCAAAAAATTTTTTTAAATAAATTTCAAAACTTTATTTAAAGTAAGTATTGTTTTTAACATAAATATGATTTTTGTTATTGTTAGTCTGTTGTCTAAAAAAAATGTTTATTTAATGCAAAAAATCTTAAAAAATTACCAATTAAATAAATTGTTTCCCCCATATTCTGTAATCTAGGAAGCATCGGCACACCTCTTGTATTTACATAAATTCCGTATTTATTTGCAATAGATCGTTGGAATAATTGATTCAGTATAAAATATAATTTTACTTTAGTCTGAGAAATGAACACTGAAAATTGAAACATTTTTTCCTACATTTAATGTTAAAATTTGATTCTTGTTTAGAAAATTTTAAAATTCAATAGCAAATTTATTCCAATAGAAAAAAATACTTACAATAATTTCTTAAAATAAAAAATATATATATATTTCTAATAAATGTAATTATCTGAAAAAAATAAGAACCATTTATTTAAATGTCAGTTTTGTCCATTAATAACTTGATTTTGATTGTATTATAATTAATGTTATTATTGTTGTTATTATTTCTATAGTATATTTTTAAGTGATAATCACGGATATCGATTTCTAGTATACGTGTTAGTTTATGAATTAAAGACATTAGAAATTGTAATACAATTAATAATTTTATGTTACATGTTTTTTGTCATCAAATACCATGATGGTAGATTTTATACGTATTATAATTCATCTTATAATTTAAGATCCAAATTTATCAAATAAAAAACAACAAAAAAATATATCAAATCAGGTATACAAATTATGTCATAAGTATTACACAAAACTTTAGTATCTGAAATAGTTTATGTTTGAGATAGTACTCTGCTATGTGATAAAAACATTATAAGCATCTAGGTCGAAAACTACTTGTTTCAATTTCTATATGCTAAAAATGAAGTATATTTTTAACAGATGTATTTTTAAACGTTATGCGACTATATTACGTATAGTATATGTAGAAATAACTAATGTCTTTGAAATGTCTGAACTATAACCTTTTAAAATATCTATAATAGCTATAATAGAGTTATTTTTACAAATTTATACATGTTTTTCATTTTTACTAAAACACATATTTTATAATGTTAAAAAACAAAACACTAAGCAATATAAAGTGCATTTTTAAAAGAGAACACGAGTGGCGTTGTTTACTCTAGGCATTTTTATGAGAATACATTTAAATCGCAGTGTGTAACATAAAATATTGTTAAACTGCTTAGCGCATTTTTGCTTTTAAAGTATTTATAATTTTCGCAAATAAAGTGAAAAATATTTTTAAATATTTTCATTTCAGTGTGTCTTTTAAAGAGTCTTTTACACACTTTTGTTTTCACTAAAACATTTAATTCATAGTACCAAGGACAGTACAGAAAAGTGCCAATCGTATTTTTAAAAGAGAAAATAAGAGGTAACGTTCACTCCCGTTAGTATTTAGATAATTGTCTTTAATCTCAGTAAATAAAATAAAATGCGTTCAAACTACTCAGATAATTGTAGTTTTATAAAGAATTTATTATTTAAAAAACAAACTTTAAACGGTTTTTTAATTTAAAATTGAAAATGCGTTTCAAAGGAATCTGTTTGTTTTAAAACTAAATAAAAGCTTATTAAATGAAAAGGAATTAAAAAAATCTTTTTATTGTTTATCAATTAATAAACTGGATATTCAGTAAAATTTAATAAGTTGATATTGATATTTAAAAAAATATTTTGAAAATAAAATTTTTTTGCATAATCAATTAAATAAATAAAAGTTAATTTTTTTTTATGATTACCAAAAGTGGAAATTGTTGTATTTATTAGAGAGTAATAAAGAGGCATTTTTATTGAATAGTGGATTTTTAATGAAATATTTTAAACTGTGTGTGGTTTTAATTATAATAAAAAAATTTAAATGATGCGTATTTTTAATTGTGATAAAAAAATAATTACAATAATAATTTATAGAATCCGTTTACAAGTACGAAAGAAAATATAGAAATGAATAAATAATTTATATAAAAAATTTCAAATGATGTAAAATTTTATTTATAATATAAAGATTTTAAGTAAATTTTTGAAATGAAAATTGTTTTCACAAATATTAATTTGAAACAAAAATTAAGCTTTATGTTTCAAGTAGTATAGGTTTTTTTAAGTGATATTATTGTATTTTTTAATGAATATTTTTTATCGTGCACTTTGTTATGCTAATAAAAATGTAAATTCACAAAAAATGGCACATTATTATCATTTTTTTAAGTTAGTGGAATAAAATCTAATCTAATACAAGTAAAGCATAACATAAAACTTAAGAACATTTGTGTATAACCTTTTTGGTAACATTGAGTTTAAAAGTAATATGCGGCAAATGGAAGAAAATTTTTAAAATTTTGTATTGTAGTTTTCAGCATGTCTTAAAATTACATAATGTTAAATGAAGCACGAAACTCACTTGTTATACAAAATACAAAGCTATATACTAAGGTAAAATTTATTACCGTACTATATTTTCAGGTAATTATTACTTCACAAATTGTTTGCATCTTAATAGTTGTTTGTAGAATATAAAGAAATTTATATAAACTGGATGACGCAAAAAACTGGATACACTGATGTTTATGGATGCGTATTTCTGAAATTACGTTTTCAAATGTTTTGCGTTTTCTACATGAAAAAAAAAGTGATACTTTCAAATCTGAGTAAATTGTTGTTTTCATTTTAATATGAAATGTTCTGTATTCAATTCTGAAATACTACAAATCCGCAGTTTATTCAGTACTTTTATCCCTTTAATTTAGAACATTTCAACTGGATAGTTGATCTTTTTTTTTTCAAATTATTTCATTTGTTATGATTTGAAAAGAAAAACTCATATCAGTAATACTTTATAATATAAAATGTGGAGAATGATATTAACACATAATAGCCGTCGTAATGTAATCGCAAAAAGCGTAAATTTGTTCTTCAACCTTCGAGACCGAGTCATTATTAATGGGTGAGATGTTTAGACGCGTGTATTTTTTGCTCAAATTTCAAAATTTCGTTTTTAGAGTGTAAATTGTTTATATTATGACTTTACATTAAATTACTTTTTCAGTTTTTTTGCGTTTTTTAAATTGTTTACTTATATCTTATATCGCTTTTACAGAATAATAAAGAAGTTTCATTACAGTACTCTCAAAGTGTTTACAAATGTTTAATGAACTACGTTTGCTGCATGATTTTTTTTCTTGTTTGATTTAAATTTTATCTATGCTATCAAATACAAGATTATCCTGTTTTTTAAAAGCATAGTTTATATAACCTTATAATGGGATATTAAGATCTAAAACAAGCTAATTTGTCGTAACTATTGACAGTATCAATTTTTTAAATATCGTGTTCATATATTTTATTGTCGATTTTATCGAACAACTTCAACTTATGATTTCCATAAAAATTCCTGAGACCTCTGTATAAAAGAGAGCTGATATGATTTTAGTGAATATCAACTAACAAATTACGTTCAAAACTGCAATTATATCTTTCAGTTTTTATGTATATATTATGTATTTTCTATAACGAAAAATACTGTATCACGTATTTTAGAAACAATACTAAATGAGTACTAAACTCTACCTTAATTTTTTTGTCAACTACGTTATGTTAAACTGCATCTTTTTTTTTGTGTTATATATTTTGTTGTGTAAAAATGTTAATCTGAAAACGTTAAATATATTCATATTGTGTAATATTTTAAGGTTTGGTCATTAAAATCCAAAGAAGAACATACAGTTAATAGCAAAAAAATATTAAAAACGCTATAAATTACTTTAAAATAAGACGCAAAGCTAGATTCAGTTTAAAATCTATTCAATTATCTGTGTATTCATCACTCAATAATGATGTAAACTTCCTACATTTGTTATGCTTTAAAATCACATAATTATAAAATACTTCTTTAACCATGTCTTAAATAAAATTTTTAAAACACATTGTAGAACGTTTTTTTAAATTTAAATAATCTATTACAATATTCGTTATTTTAAGAAACTTATTGAATTTTTCAATATTTATTGCATTAAAATGTATTTTATGTATTATTAACTTTATCTGTTTAAGAGTGTTGATATGAATTGTTTACTTCTTTCATCACAATAACTTATGGCTTTTTCCTTCTTAAAATAGTTCAGCAGAAAAATGGAGCTTATTAAAAAATTATAAATGAAAAATTAGCTATTTGAAAAATTATATATTTTATATATATTATATTTGAAATATTATATTTGAAAAGTTAGCTCTATTTGCTTCAAAATATTTATATTTTTACATTACTTAAATGTCCAATTTGTTTAAGAACGTAACAGTTATTATTTTTTTTTCAAAACCTAGCAAATAAATTTCAAGTAATGCGTAGAAACTTCTAAAACATAAAAGAAAGGATTTTTTTTAATGCTGCAGATTTTTTTTTGTAAATAAAAGGAAAATATAAATAAATTGGTTTTAAATCTAAAGATATAAATAAATTCGTTTAATGTTAAAACAAAACAACAATTTATGAAATATCCTTGAGGAAAAAATTCCTGCAAGCTGTAGCCTGGTTACTATTAAATAATAATAATAATAATAATAATAATAATAATAATAATAATAACAATAATAATAATAATAATAAGAGAAACAAAACATCTGGCTAACCTTTCTGATATTCTTGATACTAAATAATAATAAATTAACAAATTTGTGTTACCAGAAATTACATTCTTCCAGCTGAGATATAATTAAACTCATGCATTATCATAATTTTTACAAAAAAGTTAAAAGAAATTCTTTAAAATTGATGCTTGCGTTGTGTATTTTACATGTATCCCCGAATCACTTCATCCGTCTCAGTACTGTACCATCGAGCGGTTGTACGCGGCATTTATTAGTATTTGTAAGGGATTGACATTTTTTAACATAACACGATAAATATTCATAATATTAACCTAAAACTTTTTTTTCAACAACAGATTGAAAAAAATATATATATCCGTATTAATTTTGGAATGCCTCCTATGATAAGAAATTAAAAGAAAAGAAGCAAATAGAAAGGCTGAAAAATATTTTAGGAATATAAATTTATATAGTAAAAATTAAATTATGGAAACACTGTTTTTATATCTTGTAAGTCTCATCTGAATCTAAGATAAAAAATATTTTATTACTACAGAAAACAATCCTCCACAGCAATAACACGCTTTTCAGACAGTGAGAGAAAAAAAACGCACTCTTTATTTTTCTAAGAAAAACTGCAAGACATTTTACGAATCACTGTCCATCTACGATACAAAGACATTAAGAATCAGTTTTGTCGGAATTACGAAGTCAATCAGAGCAACCTTTGTCCGTTTGATGTTTCAAAAGATCACCTAATAAAATCCGTCTAAAGCTATTGAAACGGATATAGTAGATATTTTCAATTGATGGATTGATGGTATGGGTATTGTTTTAAATACACATTTTAAAATTTCTTGCATCCGTTCTTGTAAGAATTTGTTTTATCTTTTGAATGTTTTACAAAGGTCACTATTACAAATATTAGGACATTATAATCAGTTTTTAGACAAATATAAACCACATTTATTTAAACCAATGGTTGAAATATTGTAAAGGAAATAGGGAAAAATGTATTTTTTAATCTTTAGTAAATGAAAGAGCGAAGTAGGCTTATTGATCGCAATGACACTTGTTCGGTTATTGAAAAGCAAAAAGATTATGTCGACTATATTTGATTAAAATTTTATGGGATGGATTTGGTTGTTGATAAAAAAAAAATGCTTTATTGCACGGGAGATAATCTTTGTCTGGTGTAATCAGATAGCAGTTTCTACAAATTTGATATTAATGTATACTTATGGTATTTGGAAGGGGATATTTTAAAGCTAGAATATTTGTTTATTGACCAAGTATTTATTATTATTATTATTATTATTATTATTATTATTATTATTATTATTATTATTATTATTATTATTATTATTATTATTATTATTATTTTGTCATTATTCCGTTCTTAGAAATTGAAAAATAGAAAACATTATTTCTAAAATTTTATTTTACAATAAAAAAAATAATGGTGTCGTAATTACAGAACTTAATTTTAATAGAATTGTAACTAATTAAAAAATATATACATATTTGTATAAATGAAATTTGTGTGGTTGAATGGTATTTGATTAAAAGTGTATAAATAATGTTTTGTGTTCTTGTAGGATAAGCTTTGAATATGGCTTCTGGAAGTCAGACTTTAAGTCAAGGAATTAACGAAAAGATGATCAATTTCTCTTTTTAATAAATCGCGTTCTTTTACAGGACGGCTAGTGGTCAGGGAAAAGCATAGTCAAAAAAGAGGAAACTGCCAGTATTTTCATAAAGAAAATACTTAAAATAATATACAGAGTTTAAAGAAGGCGAATTTTGTTTAACAAAATACTGGTATTTAACATCTTTTTTGACAGTGTTTTTCTTTGACCACTCGCCTCCCCTTTTTTATCTGTATGAATGTAATTTTATGCAGGGTAATTTTTATTAACGTTTACAAAAACTTTATTTCTAAACCGTTAGTTTTGGGAGTATAGAACCAATTGCATAAAATGTTTAAAACTTTCTTCTTCATTATATGAAAATTGGTTTACATTAAAATAATTATTTTTTTTAATAATTAAGAAATTATAAATTTTATATAATTTTATATATTTTATGTTCTAAAATTTATACTATTTCTTTAGAAAACATAGAAAAAATCGAAAACATATAGTTACATAGAAAAAAAATTCTATATTTTTACAAGCAGAAAAATGCTTTTTCTACAGGCAAAACTCACTGAATTTTGATATTTATGAATTTTCAAGGCGGGAAAGCGTGTTTTTAGTGCATAAAAATGCTGATAATGCATGAAATGCAAAATACCATAACTAAGTAAGTTTTTCTTTTGCAAAAATTAAGTTTTTTGCCTCCAGCTGATTTTAATGGTATAGATTTATATCAACTAAAACGGTTTCCATACTTATATCCCAAACATTTTCAAGATATTTTGTTTAAAGGCTTTGTAATTAAAATTTCTGTTGACATCATATTCATTTATTAGTTACATGTTACAAAAATAACAGGTTTTCGAAACCTGTTACCTGTGCAAGTGTGGATGCGATGTAACCTGTTAATCAAAAGTAACTCTATATTCCATCTCTTGCATATGAGCGTATTCAATACTCGTTCTTTAATTTAGGTTGAGTTACGGCACAGTAAGCCAGACACCGTTATAAGAAAGCACCTAGCGTACATTAGCCTACGTTATTTGTTCCTGTTTGACATGGACAGTATAATTGTGTGATGTTGCTCCGAAGTTTTTATCCAAATTTTATAATTTTTAACACTTGTGTGAGGAAAAATAGAAATTTGAAAAAATCGAAGGCACAAAACGTGCGTTCTTAGCTTATTCTGTTGAAATATGTTGCTACTTATTTAGGAATTAAGGCATTCATGTTTAAGATGTATTAATTGCAGAAGGTCCAAACAATTCCGGAAGCATCTATCAACAAACTTCATCTGGCTTCAGCCTCTTTCTGTTATTGTGTACATCTTTTTTTAATATATGCATAATTATATTAACGCCATTGTTCTTTGAATCCTCGAAGTTCTGAAGACATCCAAAATGTTATTTGAAGTAGTGAAGAATACCATAGACTTAAAATACGGTTTTCCTTTGTACACCGAGGAAAATCGTCACTGGAAGGGATATTTCAGACACTTATAGATATAAAAGTAAGTGCCATCAGCAACAAATATCACAGAAACATTGTCGACATCCAGAATAAACAATCGCCGCTTCATTTTCAATAATTATATTCTGGTAACGTGTTCCGTTCCAAGATGTAATGGAACAAAGTTCTCAATTAAAGTCTGGCTTGCATATTGCACAGATGATATTATTATTTTTTCTTATATTCTATTATTTGAACAGTACACTAGTAAAGAGATCAGTTCTAAGTTTTAGAAGTAACACTGCCAAATATTTACAAGTTGACCTCTTTTACGAGGAACGCATTTTGGACTTTAGTAGTTCAAAAATATAGTTCAAATTAACCACGGGTATATTCATAAGTGGGTAATTATCAAAATCGGAATGTCTCGATGTGTTTAGAGTAACACCTCTATTTTTTTCTGATAATGTTTAAAAGGCTTTCAATATCTTTTTCATACATTGATCTACTCTCAGTCACACAGCGGAAAGCTTTTAGAGCTAACTCATTAAGTACCGATCCTGTAATATGTGTCTTACAACATCATTCCCCTGGCGTAACATGGCTTTAGCTTCTATAAAGGCTTGATTATAGAGCTGCTTTTGATAGAGTCACGATGTAGTTCTTCCATTTACATATTATACAACAAGTGTTAGAGTTGTGACAACGAAATATTCATAAATGTATATTAGGTTACTAAGTTGTAGTGTTTTTGGCAGTATTCATTGACACGCATAATCTCTTGTTGTTACCACAGAAGAAGAAATAGAAGCATTTTAAGCTTGAAGCACAGAAAATATATATTATTGGCATTTAATCACAACTTAGATCTATTCTGTTGATCGCAGTTTTTAAATCATCTAAGTATCGATATAACTTTTTAGTTAAAACAAATGGGAAAATCCCTATTTGATTTTAAACAGGTTTTATAAAAATCCCACGGACTTCCAAGCATCTTTTTATTTGTAAGTTCTTCAAGAAATATTAATGAAGAACTGAAAAATGTAAACTAATGAAGAATCTGCACAATGTAAACACATTTTGGTTGCAGGAAAACAAATCTGAACGCGCGCCAATGGCAGTACATCTGGTCCTCTACTGGCAGTAGAACCCTCTCGCTCGAAATATTTTTTCGCTAATAGGTAGAAGCGCATACTAAACCAAAATGAAATATTTCTCATATAATAGCTTATAAAGAATAATATGAATGCAAGTCAAAATGAATTTCGTTCATGGAACGCTTTTTATAAAAAAAATAATTCAAAAATACAAAAAAAGGATAAAGATGTAGGAAAAAGCCAAAACACTTTATTTTCGAGTCATAATATCTATGACTAACTATTTTATTTTTAACGTAAATTTTTAATTAAACAAAAATACTTATCTTTAAGTATACAAAGACATTAAATAATTCTCGGAATCGGAATTCTTTTTTCGCGTATATTATGCCAAAAAATAGCCTCTATCAACCCACCTCCTTCGATGAACAACCGTTTTGGGACATAACTATTGCGACAAACGTGAAAAATCCGACTTAGCAATTCTACCTATTAAGCGACTAACACCAAAACCACATTAATAAAAACTTATGTCTACATATAACTGTATCTGAAGTTAGATGAAAACTTACGCCTTACTACTTCAGACAGAGCTATTGCGTAAATCGTGAAAAATGTCGCAACTGAGTGCCATTTATTGCGCAATTAGCATCAAAATCTGATTACCAACGACTAAAACATCAACATCTAACTGGATTTTAAATTAGCTTAAAATCCATACACTAGTTCTTTAGATATAGCTGTTGCGGAAATCATGAAAATAAAAGCATAGTTCACCTGTTAGGCGATTTAGACCAAATACTTACGGCATCAATTTCTATCAAGGCCTAACTCAATATAAATTTTTAATAATTTCCGTGCATTTGTTCTTGAGAAAGAGTGCTTACAAAATGTGTGTGCTATATAGACAGACAGACAGATTTACAGACTCACAAAATTTCAATTTTGGAAAACATGTTTTTAGGGTTCATTTAAACGGTAAATGGTTCAAAAACAAGAAGTGGAAATTTTTCACGAATCCACCCCTTTTTTGTAAAGATAGAAGAAAATAAAAGTGTAAAGTAGAAAAATACCTTTTCTACACATAATGTAAGAAATGACTCATAATGCATGAATAGATTGAATAAAAATAAGATTTACATGTACAATTTATATATAATATATATATTGCCAATAAAAAAGAAAGAAAACATTAGATAAGCTCTACTCTTTTACTATAACAGTATCGAACGATCCAACATCACACCTTTAAATTTAATCACACCTTTAAATTTAATTTAACTTCAGCATATTTGTTATCATTGTTACTCATGTATTGAATTTCAGTATTGGAATTTTTAACTCATTAGTTTCGAGTAAATAGGGATTTACCGTTACTTAAGAACACTTTGTTATTTCAAACGAAAGAGTATTTTTAATTCGCAATGTACTACCTCCCAGAAGAGCGACATTACCTTATGTATACAAACACAAAGGAGTTTCGGACAAACAAATTAAATTGACAATTCTGTGACCAAATGAGACAGATGTTATGTTCTTTAGAAGCACAGATAGAATAACTTTATTCGGGATACAAATTCATTGGTGCATAAACGTAGAGTAACTTTACTAGACCATGAATTCTAACATTTTAAGTATTTGTTATTCCTGTTTAGATAAAATAAAATCAAGACCATTAACAACAAAATCAAGTCAATTAATTACTATTTAACTAGTTTAATTTAAATTAACTAGTATAATATCCGTTCATAATGTATTGTATCTCATATTAGGGAAGACAGAAATTTTCTTCCGATTAGGGTTGTTACATGTAAATCGGTTAAGTTTTTTTTTTATCTTAAATAGTTTTCGTAAATCTAATTGCGGGAATCGGACGTCATAGTAACAGTAAAATCCTTGCTGCCTCGTCTTTGATAAACGCAACATGAATAAGGAATTATATTCCCTTTACAATACTGTGTCAAGCTTCGAACCAGACTGACTCCAAATAATACGAAATAGATACAATGAATTTAACATTATATGTCAACGCAATCATATATAAAATGAAAATCATATAAATAAGGAAGAGAACTCACCGACCAAATGACCAATTACTACTACTAAATCTTAATAGTATTCTCTGTTTTATTAAATATCAGAAATTCTATCATTAAAATTTAATGGTAGCAATGAACCATTTCGCTCAGATCCCTCTTATTCCTGTATAAAATATATTGAACAATTTACATAATTCTTATATATTGTTAAACACTTTGTTAGAATTAATTTCATATATTAATTGTGATTTTCCTATGAATAGTGATACAGTTAAGAACATTTAAAGCGTTCAATTTTTTACTTTTTCATTGGGGAACGAAAACGATATGTAATATGAAAAATCCCTGCAACAATTCTTAATTTTAAAATATATAAAAAGAATAAATAAAGAATGAACTCCCAGTACTTCAATAATAGATAATTTCTCGTGTTATTCTAAATCTAATTAGATTGCAATGCATTTCTTTATCCCGGAGATCATTAAAATGTAAAAAACTTTGAGCAAAAAATTCATTTAATACTACATAACGAGTACATAGCGATTGGTTCCTAACAAGATAAAGTCCTTAAAGAAGTTAACTGAAGTGTTTACGACAGCATGAATAATTTGAAAATATTTTTTCTCAGTGGAAATTAGAAAGTAATCCTGTTAGACTCACAGAAAATTTCGAAGAAAAATTAAATCTGTTTTCAAAACATAATTATGCACACGTATTATATTTCACGAATATTCTAATATTATAAGCGAAATGGAAAATATTGGATGTGAAAAAAAGGTTACTTTGAAGACATTGAGAATAAGAATGAAATACTAAAAATTAAAAAATAGATTTTTTCTGTATACACCTTTATACAAAATTTATACATTTTATATATAACTATGAAGATGTATTACAATGTACAAATTATCTGCAGTTATGGGTAGATTACTTTTTAAAAGAAGGTTTAACCATAATTCACGCTTATTTTTAATATAGAACTTTCTTTTCAAATAAGTAATATAAACAAGAAAGAAATATCATGCGTCAAACACAGATTATAAAAACTGTCCAACGCATTCGTAAGAAGTAACAAAATTTCACCATCTAATAAATGGAAATATGGTTTTTAAATGAACAGGTTCGACTAGTTGGTTCCCCTACCTAAACGCAAAATTCTACAAGCCCCAAAATGTCTAATTAAACAACCTCTCAAACACATAAGTATTTTGACAACTCAGTTTCCGCATTTCTCATCTGCATTCTTTTGCTAAGCCATGTGTGTAATATATATATATGTAGCTCGATTTATAAATTCATACCACAGTTGAAAATTCCCCTGTAAAAGTTTTCGTTTATAAGGTAAAAAAAAACTGTGAGTGAAATCTTTTGTGCATTGCTGCGTACGATCTATAGAATTTATAGGCAGCTAGAAATATGCAACAAATTTGTTAAATTTAAAAGCTCTTACCAAAAGTGAAAACGCACGTTCAGCAATTATTGCTCAAATACAGTTAATCTTTTGTGTAATAACTATTGTGTAATCCTAATTCTTTTGTGTGCCACTGGTAAATTAATGCTTAAGTTGTGTGAATACTTCGCATCTCGAAGAAAATTTCATTGATTTATATGAATTTCACTAATTTGAAATAGCGTAATTCTATTAAAATACACTGTAAACACTTTTTTCCAATTAACCATAATATAATAGAATTCTTTGTATTGCCTCTGTGAAAGATCTGTTGATGCTAGACACTTTATTTTCAATAGCGAATGTACTAGGTAAACATTATCAACGAATAGAAATTACATGAAAACCTATGTCTAATTACTGGAGCCAGAGCATGGAAAAACAGGGAAATCGAATTCATAAACCATTTTCAACTATGCTAAAAAATGTTAATATATATATATATATATACCCAAGTGCAATGATAGTATCGTATATTTACCTTTTATGGCAATCTTTTATTCCCATTAGAGTCCTGCGCAGGTCAAGTATAATCCAGTTCTAACACAACAATTCCATTTGAATTCAATCTGAATTACAAGCCTGGCAGGGTTGGGTAAAATTCGACTTACCTGAACCAAATACTTTATCCACGTTAATTTTTAATTCCATTTTTGACAATTCCTGTAATTCATTTCTTCCTCAACAAACGATCATTTATTAAAATTTGTAACGTACGCTAGTAAAAACGAGTACTCAATAAGAAAGTTACTTTTAAAAAAATACAAAAAGTCTGGTGCCTTAAAAACATTTTTGACAATGGATCATTTTTGACAATCATTTTTGACAATGGACAAAATTCGTGACAATGGATCATTTTTTACGAAAGAAAAATTCCATATTTTAATAAAATGTTTAAAAAATCAGTGCGAAATTCATCGTGATCAATAGGTAAAATTTATATAAAAATATAAATAAATGTATATACATTGTTTATACATGCGTAAAACACGATATAAAAGAATTTAAAAATACTGTAATCCCTTAACATTCGTGATTACTAGATGCCCGGATAACTTTACGGATATCAAAATCGCAACCGCAAAAGTATCACAGGCGACTACATTTATAAACTGTTCTCACCACAATTTAAAAAAAAATATTGTGTATTGTACTTTTCTTCAATATTTGTCAACACGCATCTATTTTTTTAACTAGTATTCGCGAATGTTGAAACGTTCTTTATTTTCCATTTGTTGATTAACCAAAACTCATAAAAGTTAAGGGATTACAGTACATTGAAATTCTTTAAAATAAAAACGATTTCAACCAAATCTTACTCGGCCTTTATCAGTGAGAAACTAAAGGTTTTTGTTTCCAAATAAATGTGAAAATAAAAATCACAATATTTCAAATTATTTTAATTGCTTATAGGCGTTAATACCAACCTAGTGAAAAAGATTCCATGCCGGGAGTCGAATCCGGGCCATCAGTATAGCGCACTGACGTTCTACCGACTAAACCACATGGAACGACAACCAGAATGGAACCTTCTCACTATTCTTATCTATCTTCTATCTTCCTTCTATTTATCTTTTATCTATTTCTCTCTCTGGAAAAATTTCCACGTATTAAAAATCACAAGTTTGCTGTACGGTGTACAATTAGTTGTAAAGTCTAAAAACTATACAAACATTAAAATAAAGTTGAAACATTCAGCGTTTCGATTTTTTTCTGAGAACTTCATCAGGAAAACGCCGCCATACTGCTTCAAAAAATTATAGGAAACATATTCTGCTTGTTGATTCTTTGCGACTTTTAGCTTTGCTTGGATATGATCATTCTAAAATGGTACTTAATATAAGGGGGAAAAAAAGGTTATTTAAAATTTCCAAAACAAACAAAAGTTTTATCTATAATGTATTTTTTCAGGACTGAATGAATATCATATGATAATACATCATTACTGACTATTTATTTATTCGATATTATTTCTAGAGATTATCTTATGATAGCTTCTTGGTAATTATTTGAATGGAAAATAATTTTCATCCAAATCTAATTTATACGTTGAGTTTCTGCGTATCTTGCCATCGCAATGTGGGGTCTGCTTAATCTGAGATCTGTTTTATGTTTTTTTATTATGTCTCAAAATTTTCTCATTGTCATACATACGTACATAAAATATTTATTGTCCTTTTTAAACGTATACTTATGCTTTCGACTTCTTGATGGCTTGGATTGAGTCAATTTTGGTATTTAACAAATATTTTAACTTTGGGGGAGAGACTGAGATTAAGATAATGCTAAACATAAAGAAGATTTGTCTCCAAAAGCTTTGGAATGAAGTAAACTTAAGGAAATTTCATTTTTTCAATTTAGTAGTATTTCGTTATTTCTCATATTTAACTTTAAATCTATTTCCGATCTTTTCCAATGAAACAGGATGGAATTGAATTCTCAGCTGCTACCTTCTAACTACATCTGATTCTTCATTAGCCCATTAGCTGCCAAAACGGTAAGGTTGAAATTTTCAGATTTCCAGGTGAACGTTCTTTGACATCTCAAACTGTAAAAGATAATTTTAGCTTTTTTTCGCTTTATTCTTTCATTTTTGTCATATGCATGATTAGCTGGTCATCCAAAAATTCAAGAATTTGTTTTTAGTACTATTTCCAGTGTGAATTTTATACTGTTGTCTAGGATATGGGCGCTTGATTTTATCTAAAAAATAGTATAATTAGTGTTTTCCAAGATTCCATATCAAGCTAACACCATCAACGTATATGAACCAGAACTTAAGGTTTCTATAATTGCATTTTCAAGAGGACGTAGTTTAAAAGTAGCAAGCCAATCCAAAATGGGAGAGTTATTTTACTTGTATATAAACTTGATTGTTGTGAACAAAAACGTTGTTGTTGATTATTAAAGTCAATTGAATTTGATTGCATTTTAAACATTTTCTCTTAAGCGTAGTATCAGTATCTATCAGGCTGTCAATGATGTTAGTAACGTCTTTTTCGATGTATGTGTATGAATATATCACGTTTAGATTAGCCTTAATACTGGAAATTTTCAAGATTTTAATTTTTATATTTCTCTATAAATTGCAATAACAAACAGTTGGCGGTAAATATCTTTATAAAAAGTGAGTGTAGGCTTTTCCTATGCAATATTTTGTACAGTAACATTTTGTAATCATTTGTGGATTGTTAAGTCTATTTCATGATCCTTTAATCTACCAATGAGGGTGGAAGAGGTTAAGGTCTTGTTAAGTCTTAATTTACTTTACATAAACATTGGCAAAAAAAATTCGATTTTTTTTTCTACTCTCAAATAAGAATCTTTATTTAACGGTACACAATCCATATTATAAATGCAAACTTTCATCTTCTTCAGATAGTCTTGTAAGTTTAAAATGATACTGCAATTAGTTTTATCGGTCTGGAAGATAACAACGAACTTATTTCTCATATTTCCTGCAATACTGTTAAATTCTCCATTTTCCGTTATAACTGTTTTTTTATTGATTCATCTTCGCAATTTCTTGAGAAAATAATAAACAGAAAGATTGAAAATTCCAGTATTATGGCTAACTTAGACGTGGTATCTTTATGCCCGTCTATCAATGTAAAATAACTAGTAAAAAATATTTAATGTCTGATAAATTTTGATTCTACGTTTACAGAAAATGTTAAAACTGGAGTCAAATCGGGTTTCAATTTAATTATTAACACCAACGTTTCTATTTTTAACTATCAAGTTTATAAACAGGTTAATGGAGTCCCAATGATTGGAGACTTTTCATTTCCTGTTTGTTTCCGGAGTTTTAACTATGTCCTATTGAAAATGTAATCGTGGAAACCTTAAGACTGAGTCCAGATTGCTGTTCTAGATACGTCGATGATTTTTACATTATATGGAATCACGAAAAAAAATCACTTATACGCCTTTCTATAGAAAGTAATAGCCTAGACAACAAAATAAAATTGACACTAGAAATGGAATAAAAGGAAAAGTTTGCCTTTTTGGATGTCCAGCTAATAAGAAATAAGATTAAACAGAGTATTGATGACAATACTCATATTATCATAAAAAAAACGAAGTACAGCTCAATGAAAAATTTGAAATTTCATAAATCTTACTAGATCCCAAGGCTTTTTCAGGCATACCTTCTTTGCGTTTGGCATTACATTAATCGCAATCTTCCCCCAAAGTTATAAAAATTTCTTAAATTCTAAAACTAACCCAATCTAAGACATCAATAAGTCATGGGTATACAATATATGTTTTAAAAAAATAATAAATATTTTATGTACATAGATATGACAATTTGAAAATTTCGAGGTATAATAAAAGAATATGGAGTAGATCTCACATTAAATCGACTCCACATCGCGTTAGCCAGATCGACAGAACTTCAACTTATAAAAGTTGATTTCAACAGATTCCAAATTATCTCCTTTGCAAACAATTACCAAATAGCTATAATAAGAGAATCTCTTGGTATGATACCTAATAATAAAGAAAACGTCTGTAATGATATAGTAAAATATGATATCTACAAAGTTTGAAAATAATTAATGTATAATAGATAAAACCAGAGCTTGTTTTGAAATTTTTGAATAATCTTTTTCATCCAGTTTATAATCAATACCACCTTTGAAGTGGAGTCGTCTGTTCTTGGCGTAGGTACAAGATGCAAAGAAACAACAACCATTAGTTTCTCACTGATGAAGGCCCAGTAAGTTTCGGTTAACACGTTTTGATTTTAAAGGATGCTGTTTTTTTAATGCTTTTATATATTTTTACGTACCTTTAAGCAATGTATATACATTTATTTGTATTTTTCTATAAATTTCAAACTACAATTTAAGGGAAGAGTTTTCTTTTTGAACAATTATTTTATTCTAAAAAAATATGGTCCAAATTATTTACAGACTGCAAATCGATGTTTAAATTAAAGTAAATTTTGAAAAAATTGTTTAATCTGATTAAATAGTACAAAACTGAAACAAAGAAAATTGTATAAAATTACGATTAAAATTGGATTTTGCCTTCATTTGAATTCGCTTTAAAACCACAAATACCTGTAGAACTCAAATAACTGTAAAATAGTAGAATTCAAATAACTGTAAAATATATTAGAAAAAAAATTTTTTTTACAAAAAATAAATTAAAAAAATAACTTTAGTCACTCTACTATTACAGAAAAACGAAAACAAAATTACAGAAAATTCAACGTAATTTTTTTAAGTATATTTTTATAGTACTATATCTCATGAACTAGAAAGAATTTAAATGTTTGAAAATTGTTAATGATCTTTGTTATCTTAAATCATAACAAAAAACCTTATTAAATTGCTTATTTTACAAAAATATAGAGAATAAGATTTGCATCTTAAAGAAAGGCAGATCCTTCTAATGTTACTCTTAAAGAAAAATAAAAATTTTATTTATAATTTCTAATCGCATTACATGAAAAAAAATGTAAGGAATTGCATACATGCACCTACTTATTTAATGCTTCATTTACGAAATAATTCTCATTATGTATTACAGAGGTTGTATAATGAAAACTAAATAAAATTGTGATGAAACTTGAGATCTTCGTTCGTTTGAATGTCTTTCGAATAAAATTTAACAAAAACTAAATGCTTAGAAAAAAATTTGCCTGTTATAAAGTGAAATATGAGAGAAAAATATTTCTTATAAGAAGTATTAAAAAATAACTTTAGATTTTTTACTATAAGAGAAGAACAGTCATTTGAAATAAAATTTAGATTCATTTTTTAGAAAAATTTAACATATCTCGCAAAAAACTAGAAAAACTTTGAAAGAAAGACAACACTTAATTCAACATAATGTATTCTGGTGTAATAACGCCAGGTGGGGTAATAAAGCCAAGTGCTGATATTAAGCATAATTATGAAATAATCAGCTAAATGATACTTATGGGCTGTTCGCAAAAGGGGTTGGAGTCATATAAACCACATACAACAGCTTAAACTTAGTTTGTGCTATTTGTAGGTCTTTTCGCTTTTAGAAGCAACTAAAATCAACGCTTGATCTAAAATTTGCGAAGTAAGTTCTGTGATGTGAAGATTGTATATTTATCAGGAAATACATTGTTTACTATATAAATTTGTAGTGCATTTCATATACTTTCAAAATGTTATAGAAGATTTTGGATATATTAGCGAGATACTTTGTAGTTTAAAATGTACTGCGCAATAAGTATATCGGGGCAATAACGCTATTCCTTGGAGTTAATACCCCGATTGATTCATTACAGTGACGGAGCTACATACGAAAGGGGTTTATTTTTTACTTTATGTATGTCACAGTGTTATTGTTATTGTTGAAATTGTTAGATAAAGAGGTGACCAATACTCAAAACTGATCTTTTTTATTATTTAATTATTTTTATTTTTTTAATACTAATGCAAAAACAATTTTAAACTCTTATAAATAAAACGATATCAAAATGTTTTCGATATTCTAATTTCGAAATTTTCACAATCAGATTTCTATTAAATTCCCACTTTATTGTACAATTGAGTTCTAAATTTTAACTATCCGCTTTCTCAGCGTTCTATTTTTCACAATTTTACAAATTTAACCCTTAAATGATGTGATTGAAAATGTAACATAACAAGTGTGAAAGGGTGTGTGAGTCTGCAAGATCAAAAGATGATTAAAATATATGATTAACCCACAGGACTGTGTTTTTGAATTAAAGTTTTGTACAAGACTATTATAAATAATATGCAGCTATTTGAAAATGTCTGGTAATAGTACTAAAGCTCCAAATGAAACAAAATTTTGTTAGTGTGTGTAGTTACACGGAAAATTGCAAGTTAAACTATAAAAATTGAAAAAAGAAATGGTCTGTGAGACCGGTAGAATTGGTTAAAGTTTAAAATGCGATCAATGATTAAAACTGATAGAGTACTATTTCTGAACTAGACATTTTGTACAAGAATAAATCTAATTTAATCTGTTCAAATATTTCTAACAAAAACACGGAGGAATTCAAATAAAAGAGAATTTCAATTGTACCTATAGTTAAACTGGAAATTAAAAGTTAAAATCTGAAATTTGACAAAAAACAGCGTTCAGTTAGATTGCTAACAGCAATTTAAGATTAATTTTGTTGTATATAGCTAATGAAATATAACCACGTGAATTATGCATACAATGTAATAAGGGATCTCATAGGGATATTGATTTTTATCGAAAATCTTATTTATTTAATTTAAAATACAAATTTATTAAAGCATATTTTATGTAACGCCGGCATTTGAACTTTAGGTTTGTCGCGAATCCGCATTGATGTAGAATTTACGTGTTAAAAAATATTTACAAAACTTCTATAACAGTATTAACAAAAATATTTATTACACATAACTATAGTTTATTATAAAATTTCACATGATAAAAATATTACATTAAATATAGTTAAAACTGTGTAATGTTTTTAATAATTATATTGTTAACGGTGTTAAATATTGTAGATACTCCATTAATCTGCTTTTTCTTTCACTTTCGAAAAAAAAAATTCTATTGCATCGAATACATATATCGAAATATAAATACTGATTCAGATAGACACAGTTAAAACCGTGCAACGTTTCTAATAATTTTGTCCAAGCGGTCCTTTTTTAAGCAAAAAAAAAAAAAAAAAAAAAAAAAAAAAAAAAAAAAAAAAAAACCTTTTTTTGCTTCAAAATTCTTTTGACCTCCCCCCCCCCTCCCCCCCCCCCAAAAAAAAAAAAAAAAAAAAAAACTTTTTCTTACACCTTTACAAAGAAAAAAAGTAAAAATAACATTTTTTATCGCTTAGAATATAATTTCTCAATTTCTAGGGTTTGTAGAGTTTATATTTTTAAAATTAGGCAATCTACGTGGGATTATTCCATCTTATTTTTTTAGTTTTGTTTGCATGGTGTTAATACCCACATAGATGGGTAACAATGCCAAATAGCATAGGTCCAGAAATCACGCCATTACATTTTATGAATACATATCTGTGAAATTATTTTTTACATAGATAGTCGATGAGTTGCTGTATGAAATCCTATATTTGTTTGAAAAATACAATCTAAAACTAAGCCGGTAAAATTGGTAGAACCTTAACGTGGCGTTATTACCCCAGGGTACCTCATCAAATGTCTTTTAGAACAACATTTAACAAAAACTAAATACTATGAAAATATTTTAACAGTCATAAAGGGAAATATGAGAGAAAAATATTTTTCTATAGGAAGTATTAAAAAAGAAATTTAGATTCTCTACTAAAAGAGAAGAATAGTCATCTGACATAAAATTTAGAGTCATATTTTAGAAAAATCTAAAATATTTAGCATAAACTAGAAAAACATTGAAAGGAAGACAACACTTAATTCCACATTAAATTCAATCTCGGGAGAAAACAACTGTTTTTTTTTTCGTTTTTTTTCTTTTTTTTATCGAGTAAACGCAGATGTTAGTGTTATGCAAGAAGCTTGAATAACACTCAAAAAGCTTTTGCTCTTTTTCAGTGTCTTCATCTTTCAATGGGAATATATCTTCAATAGCAAGTACGTTTAATGCACATTTTTTGGAGGAAGTAACTTTTATTTTCAAATACATTATACCAATATCTTGATAACATATATTTTTTAAAAAAATAGGAAATTTATATGTTATTTTAAAATTGGTACACAAATCTTAGGTGGTTTGTTATAAGCAGTATCTTTTTTCATTTTACATACCATATTTATCAATTTAGTTTTAAAAATATTCATAAGAATATATCATGCCATATTTCTTTATTGAATTAATAAGTTTAATGAAATGACGATGAAAGATTCACTGTAAAAAAAACGGAGGATTTCACGGAAGTATTACTGTTAATCTGGGCGACTGTACAATTTACTGTATTTTAACGGAAAAAATTTCGTAAATTCCCGAAAACTCGTTTTTGTCGAGTTTTTCCTGGAATTTAAGGAATTTTTCTGTTAAAAACAGTAAATTGTACTATCGTCCAGATTACCAGTAACACTTCCGTAAAATCGTCCGTTTTTACAGTGTTGTTTAAAAAATTGATATTAACTATTAATAAAAAAAACTACAAGTATATATTTTTAGGAAATTAATCAAAAAGACATTGTGAGATGATTGGAATGTGAGAAACTTATATCAACGAATGCAGCTTTATATAGAGCATGCAATATTTTAAAATGTTATGTTAGTAGCGCATAAATGACTATTTTGATTGAAATCTGAACATATTTTGGCTATTGGATGTCTGCTGCTAGAAAATATTTATTGTAACATTATGCTAGCGTTTTTGCGAAATGCAAACATAATATAAACTGGAAACATCAAATTTTATTTGAAAGACTTTAAATGAATTGAGAATTTTACTTAAAATTTGCATTATTTTAATGTTAACCAATATCTCCTACTTCTAGACTAGTAAAAATTAAATTTAGGAAGATGACATTATTTTGCAACAAAATACCGAACACACAACTGATGTTATAATTAGTACTTGTGTTGCTAGCAGATATGTTATAATTCTTACATTAAGATCATTACAAAAGTTATTTTAAAAATAAAATAATATTAAAGACAAATATACATTCTGTTATTAATGCTTCCAAACCTAAACAATTTAAAAAGTTTTGAAATTTTAGCATATGAATGGAATGAAATTTAAATAGAGTCACTTTCGTGTGCTATGTACTGAATTCAGATTTCAGTAAAAATGCTGATATTTACCTGCGTCGATGCAGTTGCAGTGGGCATACGGCATGTGCGTCAGAGTTTTTTATAAAAATGATTCTGACGAACAAAAAATTAGACTATTTTATAAGTTAAATGAAATGTATTTTTTGTAACAAAAAAACTTCTGTTAAGCATGTCGAAACTCATAATTTTTGCATGAATAGATATAAATTCACAATTTTTGCATGAGTGTTCTGCAATAGGTTTGCAGGCGAAAATATTTGACTGCGGAATGTCTTATAATGATTTAGAGAATTTGCGTGTATCAGATTACATTTGTATGCTGTCACTTTATACAGAACTTGAAAGTATGTAACATTATTAATAGCAGGAACTAATTGAACAATCTGTTGATTTTGAATCTGAGATTTTTTTTAATGTTACTCTATGTATATTTTGAACAAGCGTATATGATATTCTAAAATATACAAATTATCTGAAAATTTATTACTATTAGATAAAGCTGAAATCTCTTCTAGACATTTTTATTTCAGCATAACAAAACAAAGAAAAAATTAACATATGGGATACCAGAGAAATTTATGGGGTCTTGAAACGATTAAAAACATTGAAAATCAACAAACGTATTCACAGTTTAAGTTAGTATATCTTCTAAATCGTTTTATGTATGAACATGAAATATAGATAAAAAGAATATATAGATAAAAAGAATATATATCTTTTTAAAATGTTTTATTCTTTATTCTATGTTTAAGAAAATCAAAATTTTACATTTCTTAATGAATGAAAAATAACTACAAATTGCGACAGTAAATAGTTAAAAATTGATCATTTAAAAAAACACTTACGAGTTTATTATCTATATAGAATTTTGTAGCAATCCATGTATAAGTTCTCAAGATATCCTGCACGTAATGAGTTACGGACTAAAAAAAATAGCCATTTTAATTTCAACGGTACACTGTTAAAAATTTCTTCGTCAGAAAACGGTCATTTGAACGGCAGCATTCTGTCCGGCATTTTGACCGTAATTCAAGATAACAGTTACTTAACCGTATTATACATATATTGTCATATGACCGTAAAAAATATATATATGGTCATTTGACCGTAGTTGTATAAAATGGTCATTTGACCATAACTCAATGAAATGGTCATTTGACCGTAATTGTATAAAATTATCATTTGACCGTATTTGTATGAAATGGTCATTTGACCGTAATTGTATGAAATGGTCATTTGACCGTAATTGTATGAAATGGTCATTTGACCGTATTTGTATGAAATGGTCATTTGGCCGTATTTATATGAAATGGTCATTTGGCCGTATTTGTATGAAATGGTCATTTGACCGTATTTGTATGAAATGGTCATTTGACCGTAATTATATGAAATGGTCATTTGACTGTAATTGTATGAAATGGTCATTTGACCGTAATTATATGAAATGGTCATTTGACTGTAATTGTATGAAATGGTCATTTGACCGTAATTATATGAAATGGTCATTTGACTGTAATTGTATGAAATGGTCATTAGACCGTAATTGTATAAGATGATCATTTGATCGTGAAATGTACATGGTATGGTTTTTTGACCGTATTATGATTTTATTAACATATGACTGTAAAATATGTATGTACAGTCATTTGATTGCATTATAGTTTTATTAATATATGACCATAAAATATATAGGGTGTTTTTGAATTTGATCGACGAATTCAGAGAGGTGATAGTAGGCATCAAGAGGATGAAAAATTGTCATAGAACATCTGATGGTTGCAAGCCACATTGAGAGGAGAAATTCACAAAAGTAGTTTTGAAGGGTGTTACATTCAGTGGAACAAATAATAAGTAGACAAACATTTATTTGACCTAAGCAGGAATACAATGCATTGCAGTTTGACATCAGAAGGACATAACGAGGAATTTTCATAGGAATTATTTGAAATTGAGGTAAGTGCAAAGGTAATTGCACAGCAGACATCTACAAGATTGCTGTGCAATGACATTCGCATATGTAATTTTGAACAATACCTGTAAAAATGCCTTGTCATGTCTTTTCTGATGTCAAATTGTAATGCATTGTATTCCTGCTTAGATCAAATAAATGTTTTCTTATTTATTTGATCTACTCAACACACACATTTAACTATTTTTGTGATTTTCTTTCACTCAACGTGGTTTGAAACCACCCCATGTTCCATGAAAAATTTTCATTCTCTTGATGCCTACTAGAAACCCTCTGATTTTGTCGTCCAAATTCAGTAACACCTTGTATATTTTATAAGCATATACTAATAAATCCACAATAAAATCAAATGATAGTACATAGATATTTTACAGCCACATGTTAATAAAATCATAATACAGTTATATAACCACAATAACTCCTCAGAATTTGTCAGTCAAATTTAAAAACACCCTGGACATGTTCAGTCTTTTGACTATAAATTTTAGATAAGTTATTTAACCATATTTTCAGTTTGTTATATAAGTTATATATATATATACACATTGGTGCCGACTTTTGAAAAATATTGGGTGGGCTCAAAATTTTTTGAACAAATACAAACTTATTGGGTGGGTTCGATTATTAATGGGTGGATGGAGATATCAAATTATTGGGTAGGCGCCTATACAAGATGGCGCCACTGTATATAAAGTTTATATAACAAATATATATATATATATATGATTATTTGACCTTATTAAAAACAAACAATCAAATGCTCATATATATTTTTCACAGTTATAAAACTATAAATTAAAAATGTATGTAATAAATTAGAAATAAAAATTCTTATTTTATGTAACAAGAGTATCAGAAGTACATGTCAAATTGTATCAAATTGATTTGTCTTAAAAAAAATAAAATAAATAATTAGCTGTTTTTGTACAATAAATAATAAATTAAAAAATATAAACAGACTATACTGATTATGCCCATGTAATACTGATGTATGTAATACTGATTATGCCCAACCAGGAACCTACTTTTCTTTTAGCCATATAACAAATAATTCATTACTGCACTAGATTAAAATTTCTTAATCATGCAATGTAGATTATTATCCATGGGTTTCTTTTTCCTATTAGAATATCGATATTTATTGAACAAGAACATCAATGTATTTAAAAAAATCGCATATTTTCAAAGAATAAAATTGACCAAAACTTTACATTACTTCCAAGATTCTTGTCATTTGTAAATTAGAATTTATTTTCTCTCAACATACAAATTTATCTAAATTTTCTTATTTTCAGTTAAATGCTTGAAACTGCCACTGCCTAGCAAATCAAACTTTTGTGATTTTTTAAAAATGAAAAAATAGTGTTTTGTTATTCTTGCAAAACTTGGTATATAGTTTAAAATGTAGAACACTAATGAAACAGACTTTCAGAAATTGTGTATGTAGTTAACTTAATAGATTTTTTACAATATCATAACATAAATCAATTATTTACTGAGAAGTTTACTACAGTATGTTGGGATTTTAATCCTTTATGTTCATAATTATGAATTTGTGAAACTTCTGTTTTCCAAAGCACTTTTCGTGAATATTTGAAGCTACATTAGAAGATTTACACAATAATTTAATAAATTTTAGAAGAATTTTGCTAAATAAAATTAATTAAATTTGAATGTATAGGGATTCTGTGCAATATTTTTAATTCCAATTTTGTAATTTATAGAATCAACAAATGTACAAATATAATGCTCTTACAACTGAAATATAGAAATATTTCCAAACTTTAAATTACCCCCCCCCCTCTATTCTTTCAATGCCAAGAAAGTTAAAAAGATGAAAATGGAAAATAAATCATCCTTTTAGAAATATTTTTTGCAACCAATAATGTTTTTAGAACAAAATAATATAAAATAAGTATAGTTCATTCTAAATTGTATTACTACAATCAATGCACCAGATGAATCTTGGAACAAATTATTTTAATGGTGATTTAAAATGCCATTGGGGACTAAAGAATTAATGAAATTATGACTAATTTATTGCAGAATAAGTTTTGGATATTTAGATTTTGAGTTGATATAGCAAGAATATACATATTACTATACTTGTGTTTTTTAAACATATTTCCTATATATATATAAATATTTTGTAATAAATTTAATACAACTGCAAAAAACTGAAAACAATATCAAAATATTAACAACTTATTCTCTAAATGACTTATACAGTTCCAGCACAGTCATTGATTATCTGAAATGTATGAATTTAGTATTAAAGTGGAATACAAGTTAACTTAATGGGCCTTTACAAACAAATACGTAGAAGTTTAATTGACTATAAAAAACATGCATAAATTGAAAATCATTAAATATCATTTTCAATATGAAAAAAAAAAAGATTGATTGATAAATTAAAATGAATCCAATAAATTTATACAATTATGAACAAACAGTATTTAACAAAACTTCTACATATTAGCCACTGGCAGAGAAAATAATAAAAAATATTGATGTGTGTGTATTTAGAAAAAACATAAGTCAAGCTCGTTGATTTTAGTATTAAAAAAATAAAGATAATTGTGAATCAGAAATAATCACAAAACAAACAATTAAAATACAGAAATACATTTATTATAATTAATAAATTACACTAAATTAATATACATGATTATATTAATAAATATTTTTTTTTTTGTAGAAATATTCATTGGTTGGCCATACTATACAATAATATAATTAAGTATGCCAATTGATTTGCTGTAGTTTGTTCCACACACAGGATTCATCAAGATTGAGTACCTTAAAGAAAAAGTTAAATACATTAAACTTAGATATAATATAACGATATTTTGATTTAAAAAAAAAAATCAAATGCATTTTCAATACAAAAGTAATTTATTAAAAGTTTTATAAAATCCTCTTAAGGCTAAGATTTAAAAAAAACTGACTACAGGGTTGGTGATTTTTGACGTTTCAATTATGATGTCAAAACGCTCTTGTGAAAAACCCCATAAAAAACCCAAAATACCTCACCGATTTGAAAAATTTCACCTTGATCCAAACAAAAGATTTAAAATATGAGCTTTAAAAGCTCCCTGTTTTACTTAAAAGGCAACTAAAATAATAGAAGAGAAGTTACAAGTCGAAAATACAACCCGAAATACAAAGAAGTTTTAAATAAAACGTATATTTTTAACTATAGTAACATATTTCTTATTAATTTAGTCGCTTTTTTAAGAAAGACTAAGTTTTTTAAAGTTTATATTTTTCTGTTCACATTAAATGTCACACATAACAATATTACACATAATTTTTAAAATTCACTATTTAATGTACATCAATAATTAGTATATATACATAGTATATTATTTTTAAGTGCAACTTTTTAAAAGAGTAAAACTTTTACTTTTTTGAGGGGGGGGGGAGGGGTAGAACTATGCTTTTCAAAAAAATACACACTAAGCTCACATGAACAGAACTTTTTTTTTCTCTTATTTAAAATATTTTTAATTTCACTATTACTTTTAAAAGCTTAAAGCTCTTTTTTGGGGGGGAGGGGGGGGTAAGAAAATAAATTTAAAAAAGTGCAGATATTTTTAATGTAGGTGTATATAAATATCAACATTGAGTACCTTAAAGAAAATATTAAATGCATTAAACTTAGCTATAATATAACAATACTTTGATAAAATACATTCAGATAAATTTTCAATAGAAAAGTATATATATATATATATATATATACACATATATATATAGAACCATCAGATAATACTACAAATCAACATCAATTACTGTAAAAAAAAAATTTTTAATGCCAAACCATATCACACAGAGGAGCTGTCAGAATTAGAAATAAAATTGAAAATGTGGTATTTAGCTCGTTATCAAGGGCAATACTAAATAGCCACATTAATTGCGATTAATATAAAACAAGATAATATGCATCAATTTTACTGTAATCTAGACGATAGCCATTCTATTAACATTGAAACCAGGTTATTAATGTTGTGTTTTGTAATGCTAAACATTTTTTTTAAAACAAGAAGTAGTTAAAAAAAAATAATAAGTGAAATCTTCATAAAATATGCTTTGTTTGAACATTTGATTTAGCTCACATTTAGCTTCAAAGAGAATTTGTGGTTACTTGCCAGTGCTGATTATTCTGATATATTTTATGAAAGTAAAGAATCCCCTAACTTTAGTGTCATAGGAAGGAACCCAAATGGTGAAATGGTATCATTAGATGCAATAGCTTTTTGTCCGAGCCTCCTTTAAAACTTTCTCATCTAGTAATGATTTTGCTATCAAGTCCATCTAGCTGACTATCAATTAACCCTTTCAGGGACAAGATATTTTTGCTCCAAAATTGCTTACACAACCAATTCACACAAATCACAAAAAATTTATCTGATAATAATAAAAGACTCCTTATCACGTTTGTTATGAGATCAAAATTGTACTAAAAAATTACTAGTGCTACTTAGCATTTTGGGCAGCAAAATTGATTGTTTGCAGACTGCAAACAGCACCCATGAAAGATTTAGAAAATGGACCATTTTCTAATGCTTCATACACTCAGACTCATAAATCATTTGGCTATAAATAAATGTGCTGAACAGGTATGTGCCACAGCATGTTGAGGGGTAAAATTGATCCGAACTATTTAATTGCACAAAATGATTTTCATCTGATTGAAAATTCGAAAATATTTTATTTCAATTAATATATTTTTTAATTATTAAAATTTTATAATTTTAAATAAAATATTACATAAAATCATTGGCTTGCTTAATGTTTACATATTGTTATTAAAATTTGTTTAGTGTGTTAGTTTTTCATGCTTATCATATCAAAACCTCACCCTGGCTTATTTAAACCAAAACCCTTAGCTCATTGCATTCCATTGGATAGTACATTCTTGCGAAAAAGAACTGCATAGAATCAAATTGGAGAAAATATGTAAGTTTTTAAATTAAATTTATGAAAAATACATACTTTTTTTACAATTGTTTCACCTAATTAGTATGTTTTAGAAATTTTACAATGAATAATAAAATAATCAGGGTTGGCACGGTTTAAACCAATTGGTTTTAACCATGGTTTAAACCAAATAGTTTTTTTAGAAGAAATCTAATGACATTTTTTTTTTCTTTATAATTTACGTGTTTCAAATTATCAGACATAAATAATTTCTACTTTTAACACTTCATTTCAGTAATAAGTATTATATGTTGTAAGTTTAGGGTTTTTTTTTTTTTTTATGCATAAGATTAAACCAATTGGTTTTTTTCTATAAAAAGAGCAAATCTTTTTTAGAAGAAATCTAATGACATTTTCTTGTTTCTTTATAATTTATGAGTTTCAGATTATTAGATATAAATAATTTCAATTGTTTTTTAGGAGAAATCTAATGACATTTTCTTTCTTTTTAATTTACGAGTTTCAGATTATTGGATATAAATAATTTCTACTTTTAACACTTTATTTCAGCAATAAGCATTAGATGTATTGAGTTTATGTCATTTTTTATGCATAGGATTAAAATCAGTACACATTGGTGAACATATCTATTGCTCTAAAGAAAAACTTCAAACATGTGAATTGATCAAAGATAAAATAGATTCAATATTTAGTATAAAATATTTTAATTTTTTTAATAATGCAGATTATTTAATGCAATTAATAATGTAACACAATGATCTTTTAAGATTTTGTACAAGCTGTAAAAGAAATTTTTATTTTGGGAGATTATCTTGATGAATTAAAAGAAAAACTGGTCGCTAGTTATAGCACTTTTATAATAAATTTTTTCCCTCTGCTATCTGCTGAATCTAACGACTAAAAATGTTAACTTCAAATTGTCACCCAGAAAGAAAAAATCATAAGAAGTATTTGTAATTTATTATTTGAATAATTTTGGAAAAGAATATTTATCAAATTATATCCAAATGCTTATTATTAGTAATCAAAAGATTGTTTATAAAGATTTACAGGGCTTCAATGGTTCACTGTGTAGAACAGTTAAAACTTTCAACAGAAGACTGTTTGCTAAAACTGTTTAAATTGAAAAATGATTTTTTTCAATTTTCAGCATAAATTCACTATAATTATTAAATTTAAATTATTTTAAATGAAGTTACACTGCTTATAAACCAATAATGTCTGTTTTTATCAGTAAATATGCATGTAGGGGGAACTGGGGTACATTGATACACCCCCTCTACCGCTCACAGGGTCATTACAGGAAGTTTCACAACAGCTCCAAAAGATGATGCGAGTGTATTCAACTACATACAGAAAATCTTGGAATGATTCAGTAGTTTGATGAAATGGGACGGGTGATTTATTGTTTTTGTTGTTCAAAAGTAAATATGAGTTGTACAAATGAAATGCTATTATATAACTGTTCCAGTATTTTCAACCAAAATGAATACTCTCCCTGGTAAGTACAGCTACTCTTTATCAGTTCTTCATTATTTATTGTTAGATATATTGTAAAGTGTTGGATTTGAGACTCATTTTATTCAAAATCGCTGTATGGGGCACATTGATACAGTCTATGACGGGGCACATTGATACAGCCTAAATCCTTTAATAGTTCATATTTTCATTATCTTTTATTATTTTTTTTACCATACACTCCTTAATCCAACCTTTTTTTTCACGAAAAATTTCTAATATTAGTTTTTATTGAAGTGAAATAGCTCTAATTTCTTTATATTAGAACATTTTATAGTATTTTTGAAAACAGAAGACGTAGGAACTTACCCAGCATCTAGTGCTAGTAGAACTAATAAAAGAAAAGGACGCCATTCTGGCAAATCTCGAATTTATATCGATTCTCCAGAGAAAAAAGTATTTTCGACATGCGAAATGTTAAGTAAGAGAAACAAACTGCAGAACAGAAAATGATACTTATATTATAAACAGAATTTTTAATATAATTATCCTTTATTTTCAGTTTATGAACCTATTTATAAACAGAAAAACTGGTAATTTTTTCATCTTTCATAAGAAAGAAGATAATGCTGGGGTTGAAGTGCAAGATATGACAAAGTTACCACAGCCAACAATCAGACAAGAAACAGCCAGAACATCAGGTCATAATATATTTAATTTGATTGCTTTAATATTGCTTAAAAATAAATTGTGGGTGATTTGAATTTTTATAAATAAGTATAAAATGGTTTTCTAATTCATTTTCTATGAAAAATATGCATTGGTATTATTTTGTCGTCATTTTTCTCAAACGTATCAATCTGCCCCGGGGATGGGGCACATTGATACAAATGACTTTTTTTGATTTTTTTAAAATTACATGCAAAAATACTATATAAAACAATGATTGTACATTTTTAAAACATACTACACAAGTTTTGCTGTCACCTCATGGAAAAAAAACTTGAATTTTCTACTTTCTTGACACCAAAAAAAATCTTAGAAAAAAACTGTATCAATGTACCCCAGTTCCCCCTATATGTAATAAGAAAAGATTTTTTTTAAAAAAACCTGGTTTAAACCAAAATAACTTGGTTTAAACCAAAGAAACTGGTTTTTTTTTTTTTTTTTTGGTTTCTTTTTGAAAAAACCTGTTTTTTTCCCAACCCTGAAAATAATTGTTGCATATTATTATGTTAGTGTTAACTCTAAGTTGTTTTAACAGGCTACAAAACCGACATTCCTTTTTTTTTCTTTTATGCCCCTGACGGCTCTTTTAAAAGGTCTATAAGTTGTATGTATGTGATCACCATGTTCTATTGAGTTTTGTCAGACCTTCAAAGTTGAAGGCATTCCAATCATGTATAAATCTGTTTAGGGATAGTTACTGGTCCACATTTTGTTGCAAATAGATGTCAATGTGTGCTTGTTTTCAACATAACTGGTTTCAAAATCGAAATACTTGGGAATAAAAACAGCAATTAAATAAATTTTTGAATTGCTTAAAAGGCGCAAATGCCAACTTAGTGGAAAAGTTTCCATGCCGGGAATCGAACCCGGGACATCAGTATAGCACACTGACGTTCTACCAACTATAAATCACATGGAACGACACCCAACAAGGAACTTTTCGCTATTACATATTAGCAAAGGCAACAAATGCAGCTCAAGATGGAATACAATCCACGAGCGACTTATCTGAGGTAGTCACGAAACTCACATTAATCCAGCATCGATTGAATCAATCGACGTTTGATCGTTGAATCATTGATATTCATTCGATGCTGGATTAATTTGAGTTTCGTGATAGCCCCAGATCGGTGGCTCGCAGATTGTATTCCATCTTGTGCTGCATTTGTAGCCTTGCCAACATGTAATAGCAATGAGTTCCTTGCTGGGTGTCATTCCATGTGGTTTAGTTGGTAGAACATCAGTGCGCTATACTGATGGCCCGGGTTTGATTCCCGACATGGAACCTTTTTCACTAAATTGGCATTTGCGCCTTTTAAGCAATTCAAAATTTTATTTTTATTTGAAATGTTATATTTAAGGCGAATTTTCTCTCATTATTTTTAATTTAATCAAGAGTATTTTATTAATCATATAGGGATTTTTATTTTAACCTTTTATAATGTGAGATAGTTTTTATTCCATTTAAATTTAATCAAAATTTGTACAGAATTTTTGAACAAATTATACTTTTATAACATCAGTGAACAAAGCTGTAAAATTGCTTTTTTTTTATTATTGAAAAACATTATTAAAAAATTCTGGTGTGAATTTAACATTACAAAGCACAATTTTCTAGATCTCAAAAAGTTAATAAACTTTTGGAAGATACACCAGTAGAACTCCATTTTAATTTCGATCCACCACATTTACATTATTAATTTTTAAAAATAAAATAAAAAAATTTAGATCTTTTCCACTTTCATTCATGCATATACATTTGTATGCATAGATAGCCAGAAAACATTTTTAGTTGTCAATAAAAGACATCTGCTTTTTTGAATCATACACAAAAAATTATGTATAAATTTAATTTATAAATTTAGATGGTTTATTTATAACAATCAACAGAAAGAAATCATATCTTAGCATGTTAACAAAAAGTCAAATTTTAAATTATTAAAAAATACATTACAAAAGACCTTACCCAACAAATTTTCTTATCCTAGTAGAAAGTAAACTGTTCTAGTAATAACTTAAAAATTACACATCTAAATATTTCTTAATAAATTTTTAGATATTAATTAATAGTCAAATAGATAAGCATAAATAGCATTAACCATTTAACATATTTTAGCTTAAGTTCTCTATTAGCACTTTAATTTTAAAATTCAATACTTGATATATATATAAAAAAAAAAGCTTTAAAAGGATGGACTTATGCCTGCTTTCTTATGTCCTCTATTCCTAAAATGTGCAAGATATTTATAGTCAAACACAATTTTCTTAACAAATCTTGATCTAAATTCTATATAAAACAACTTATTCATATTATAGATTTAAATCAAATGAAAAAAAAAATTAATTCATTAAAATCAAGCTAATAATTATTTAAACTAGCAAATCATGTAATTAAATAGAAATACAATGTATCTTTGGCAAAATTTCAAATATGTAACTATGAGAATTGAAAGTATTATACCAGATTTCTTGTTAGGATGAGCGAAGCGAATCCTCTACTAGTCCACTCAAATTACAATTTGTCGTACGCTTTACAAAAAAACTATTCAATATTTTAACTTCAAATTAAACACAAAAATAAATTATGATCTGTAGATTTGCAGAATATAATTTTTTTTACAGTAAAACGTTAAAAAAATTATTATTTTAATTAATTTATTTTACATGCATTTCCAATACGGACGCATTTTAGCAAATAAATAAAAAATGAAACGCGTATATTTTCAGAAAAAAAAAAGTTTAAATCATGGAGTAAATAATTGTAGATAGAATCATGATTAATTTATTAAATAAACCATGTTTTCATTATCCCGCAAAATCGTTTGCACAGATGACACTTAAACATTTTAAAAGAATTGTATTATGGATTTTTTTTTTTTTTTTTTTTTTTTTTTGTAAACTGGCAACAAAATAATTGTAAACAAATAAAATTAATTCTTAAATTTGTTATATAAATGAAAAATTAAAAGATCTGCGTGAAGTTGTTGGTTCAAGCTCTTTATAAATATTTTTGCGAAGGTCGTATTGTGGCTAAATAATATCGACTCATTAATCAGAAGGATTTTATAGAAAAATAAGACTTTAATAATTTCGCAAACACAACAATAATTATTCGTGAAAACGTCACTGCGAGAATAAGAGAGCGCTTCGTTAAAAGGTAATTCCATTAATTGAGTTGCCATTCGCAGAAAGTAAAAAGTTCTCCCACGCGGAGAGTATCAACGAAAGCAGATTTCAAATGTTTTTTCCAGAAAATAGGATTTTGAAGAAGTAACTTTCTTCAAGCTTTCTTCAAATATATTATTCTAAAATAGCTATCAAAGATTATCGGATGTTGATTACAAAGATTGGAAACATGCATATTTCAAAAAATTAAAAAACACCAGTGGCTACTTGAAATTGTAAAAAATCTTTAAAAGAGCTTTTAGTTGAAAATTTAAAAAAAATTTGTAAAAGTTTGCTTCGAAAATATCTTATTATGCCAGTTTTACATCATAAATAAAAAATTAAAATGCGCCAAAACATAAAATAACGTTTTTTTTTTTTTAATAAAGATGCAAAAATAATAATAAAAAAAAATATTGTTACTTTCAAATATCTGTTTTATAAAATAATGCTTCGCGAATCCAAACAAAGCATGGCTTTTGCTAGTTATGAAAACATCAGAATGGCAGGCATCAGAAATATCAAAAAGCAAGACATCAAAAAACTTCAATTAAACCCTGAAAAGAAACAGATGAACAATTAAAAGCAAGTACATGAACAGACTGATAAGGGGCTGGTATATATAATATATGTTATCACTTTAGGGAAGAGGGGGGGGGTAACCTGGCACAAGATATCTTAAAGTATCTCTAGAGAGAATGGTAATTTGTCTTTTCATATCATTATCATGCTTGATCCAAACCAAAAATCTCTCTTTTTATTTATGACTAGTTATTTGCTTCAAAATTTCAACATAGTTTGTAATCTGTTCTTATCAAAATACAAAGTAATTAAAACTTTTAAATGACTATAAAATTATCTTATCTAAATCAGAAATGTGGTGGAATTCTTCCAACATTTGGCATTCCTATTTTTATGTCATATGGTTATGCATCAGGGTTGCTAATCATACAGCGATGAAATTCCCTGATTTTTCTATGTGCATTTCACGAAAATACTAATCTAGCAGTGTAGTGCTTAGTGGAGATGCTGTGAGTTAAACAAATATTGCATCACTCTACACTCAAATTTCCTAAATACTGATGACAAGTAAAAAATTTTCTTATATTCTCCTCCCCTCCCCCCACACAGGCACACTACAATTCAAAAAATGCTCTGAAAACTATAAATGGAATTACTTTAATAATTTATAATCATTATAAGCTTCCAACAAATTATTAAAACTTGCTATACAATACTGAGCTACCATTTACTTCTCTGTATCAGAAAATCACTAATGCCCAGATAAACTGTATTTTCAATAGGAGGCAAAACAAGAAAAGAAGCAGATACTTCAGTGATGAGATGCAGTCTTGCGAAAGTTGTTTATTGTAACTTGAAAATAGAAAACAATGTTGGGAAATGTTTAAAAAAAAAATCCTGCCTACTACCCCTCCCAGGCCTGTAGCTAAGGGGGCGCTATGGGCGGCTCACCCCCCCTAAAATATTTTGAGCCCCCCCCTGGAAAAGATTCCGAGGTCACTAAATGAATTTCTGTTCAAAATTCTAATTTAGTTTTGAGACTTTTTCACAGTTTTGCAGTTACTAAATTGTATCTAAAAATAGTATTTTAACATTTACACATCCTATTTGTACATTTGAAGTTAACAGATGTTTAATTTTGCACCAGTTATACACTCAAAATTTTCATCATCCTATACTTTTCTTAGCATAAGATGAAGTTATTACAACAGTTTAATAAGAAAGATAGTACTTATACAATGTGAATATGCATTAATTTAACTTTCTGCGTTAGAGAGAGAGAAAAAATATATATGAGCCCCCCCCCCATGGTTCACTTCTAGCTACAGGCCTGCCCCCCCCCCGGGTAGGTGTAAGAAGGTTGTTATTGTTGAATGCATTATGTAACAAAAGGCAAAAGCACAATTAAATTGTTTAAAATAGTATATATTTCTTTTAAATGGTATATGATATAAAATTATTCATACATAATTATATTTTACTCACTTTTTTTCATTTGAATCAATGAAGTATGCAAATAATAAATGCATAATTATATCTGTGTATCACATTGAACAAATGAAAAAACACCAGCAAAAATAAAAGTAATTTTAGACATTGATAATGATACCATTAAGAAAGGAGGGGGGGGGGAGTTGACAGGATGATTACATGATATCAGAGGTCATTTAAGAATTACATAAGCAATAAAGGGAAGAGGGGGTCCAGTGTCAGCTTATTTTTGCAGATAAGTGGGGGGAGGGGGGGGACACGAGAATTCTTATATAAGCATTAGGCTTTGAATAAACTATAAGTTAATAAAAATCAAAAGTCCATTACTTGAATGACTGTTCTGCAGATGTTGAATTACTTCAGAAAAAAGATATGGAGCATAAATAAGAATTGAAAATGAACATTCTAGATTGTCACTACATTGAAAACATAATAATAGACAATCAACCAGAATAGAAATGCAAATGCTGAACACATATTGCTATGACTCTGGTTTAAATTTTTAGGTATGTACCTAAATAAATTAAAAACTGTTGTATTTTTAGTTTTTTTTTCTTTTTCGTTTAAAGATTATAAATAATAATGCATTAAAAACTATTTTGTATTCTATGAGCTGTTTAATTTAATAAGTGACAACCTATTAAACTGATTTTGTTATTGTTCGATACCACAACCCCTATATAAAGGGGTGGGGAATTTTTCCATATTCTTACCAGCCAAGGAATTATTTCACCAGCCCGCAAGATGCAACACACACGCTGTTGAAAATAGTTATGACAAAATCGCACGCGATTACAGACAAAATTACTATTAATACAATGCACTTTCATAATTCTTTTTTCTATAATATTAGGAATTATACATAACAGAGGTAAGATTAATATTAGATAGAACATAATGCCATATTTACACTGTAAAAATTTGGAAAGTTAAAATATCTAGATTAAAAAAGTGTTTCTGATAATGTGCCTATTGCCCACAGTTTTTCAAAAACTAAAAATGCACTCGCCTTGTGAGAAAATCCACTCGCCAATGGCGAGCAAAATGATGTATTTCCCCACCCCTGCCTATATATATATATCTATTTATATAAATTTGCTGGATTAATAACATAAATTTATAGCTAATTTTGTATGACAAACAATTTTGATGTTAATATGTCATAAAATCTTACATAAGCAATTGGGAGGGGTCTATCGTTTGCTTTTTTTCATACAAGGGGCAGAGAGGAAAGGAGTAACGCTTAAAATTAGTAATAAAATGTGTAATTAGTAGCCATTGTTCTCTTTAATTTTACAAAGCAATAAAAATGGAAAAACAAGGGTAGGATTAAAGATCAATGTAAATCAGAAAAAAGGACTTGGTATGCCCATTTTATAAATTAGCACATACTGACATACTTGCAATTCTGACTATAAACTACTAGCAACTCCACCAATGTGTTATTCTAGTATTAATGTCTTCATTATTGAGAAATTGGGTTAACCCAATTTTTCATAATGAATCATAATTAAAATTTCAATTTTCCATTTTAATATATAGATTTATTATTCAGTTAAACATTATTAAAACTACTTAGAAAATACTTAATAATGTGTAGCTTACAATTAAAATGTTTCATGGTATTAAAGCCAATAATGTTAAAAAAAAAAAAAAAAAAAAAAAAGCTGGTTAAAACTAATGAAAGCCACCATACTGGCTTTTTAATTTTAGCCAGCTTTTTTGCAACCCTGGTTTAAAATCAAAATGTGAAGTTGAATAAGAGAGTATTCAAAGATTGGGTGCTAGTTATAGCATTTTAATAACAAAATTTTTTTCTTTGCATTATCTGATGAATCTAATGACCAAAAAGGTTGACTTCAAATTGTCATTCAAAAAACAAACCCAAGAAGAATTTTTAAAGTTATTATTGGAATAACCATGGAAAAGAATATTATATTTATCAAAATGCATCCAAATGTTCATTGTTAGTTATCAAAAGATTGTTTAAAAATATTTTCAGAGTGTCAATGTTTCTCTGTGTAGAGTAGTTTATTTTTTGGACATAAAACTGCTTTCTTATACAGTTTAAATTAAAATATGATTTTTCTTTCAATTTTCTACGTAAATGCACTAAAATTATTTAATTTAAATTATTTTAAATGAAGTTACACTAATTAAATCCAACATTGTCTAATTTTATCAATAAATATGCATGTATATGTAATAAGAAAGGATATTTTTAAAAGAATCTGGTTAAAAACAGGTTTTTTGCCAACTTTGAATAAAAACAAACTTGATATTTTCTGCTTGTTTAATAAACAGTACAGGGTAGATGTAGATCAAAAGATTGTTTATAAAGACTTTCATAGTGTCAATGTTTCACTGTGTAGAACATATTATTCTTCGAGCATAAGAGTGTTTAAATTAAAATTCGATTTTTTTTTCAATTTTCTATATTAATTCACTGTAATTATTTAATCTAAATTAGTTTTAAATGAAGTTACACAACTTATAATCCAATAGTGTACATTTTTATCAATAAATATAATTGCACTTGTAATTAGTTTACAAAACAGAGGGGGGGGGGGGAACCTGGTTTAGACAAAAAAAAGAAATTGGTTTCTTGCCAACCCTGCTGTAGATAAACAGTTTAAAATACTAGGGCAATATCAGGCGATAACTGCTATCAAATTATTGAAACAGTAAAAGGTAAAAAAAAGTAAATAATAATAAATTATGGAATATTAGTGTATAGTTTCATCTCACTATTTTTAAGAATTAAACTTCCACAGACTACTTGATAATTTATAATAATAAATATTACAAATCTTAAAGAAATGTACTGTGAAAGGAATATTTTCAGCACTTAATAAAATAATTTAAAAAAGAAATGTAGGAATGATGTCTGAGGCCACAAATCTGCAGATTTAATAATCATTCGCATTTGCAACAATTATTATAATTATCAGAAGATAAACATTTTAATAATTTTAGATTTAGATGGATAGTTTTACAAAATGTAAGGCAATTTCACTATCAAATTATTGAGACAATGGGGTACCTAAAGAGTAATAATATTAATAATTTTTGGAATATTATCGTCTCACTTTTTTTTTATCAATTAACCTTTCATAGAAAATTTTATACACCATTTATAGTTAACATTACATATGTAAAATGAATTATACTGCAAGTTGAATATTTTGAATACCAAATACAATAATTCCAAAATAAAACACAGAACTGATGTTTGAGACCACTAAATCTGCAGATTTAGTTGCTTTATGGTTACTTCATAACTTTTTTTTTTTTTTGGGGGGGGGGGGGGAGGGTGAATAGAAAAATATTTAAAATACAAAATAGACTATAAATAGTTTGTGTAACTTAACTGTTTTTATTTAAATGGGGACGGATTACACCTTATGAGCCTCTCTTACACTGTGCCCTGAAAGAATATTTTCTGCTTCATGACTGGTTTGATTGTCAGATCATAAGATATGCAAGACAGAGTTATATACATTAAAAACAAATAAATAAAATATTGAAATTTTACTAACCACATAAAATAATTTAGAATCAGCTATTCATACATGTTTTGGGATTATTACATTTTGGTAAATGTAATTTAAAAATTAAATTTGATCATTTAAGATTTCTGTTAAGTCAAAATATTTTTTGCTCTATAAACATTAAAATAAAATTGAATTTTTAGCAATGTCTACATGAAATGTCCATAACTGGAAAATAACTTATTAAGAATCCCAATAATGGACATCCTCCCCCCCCCTCCTCTTAACACCTTAAAAATAAATGAAAATTTGTAAATTGCTATTGGTAAATAAAATTCAAACATTTCCATTGTTACTCAAGCAAAAACATGTTCAAATTTTGCAAGAAAATAAATATACAAATTTATTAAAGTCAGCCCTTACAATTTTCTTTAAGATTTTCACTAACAAACAGTGGAGCTTTGAAACATTATTTTCTGCTTTCTGACTGGTTTGACTAAAAGTTTCAACAATAACCCAAATATATAAAACGTGCAAGAGAGAGTTATAAAAACATATTTAAAGCTAAATATTTAATAGTTATTTTTTTATGTTCCAAAAGCATCAAGAACTGCCCATTACACTGGCAGCTGGCACATCGCCCATGTATAATTTTTTATTATGCTCTTATACTAAGCATGTGTTTTAGTTTCTAATTTAAATTAAGTGTGAAAATATTTATAATAATCCTAAGTTAACAATTTTAAAAAATCAGATTATATATACATATATTTATAAAGAGTAGATGTACCAGTAATGGAGACACTTAAGGAATTTATTTTCAAACAGCTATACATATTTCTTTTTTCCGATGTTAAATTAATCAATCAACAATATTTAACAACTCCTATAGTTTCATTTCCCAATATATGAATCAAAATTTAATTTTAAATAACAGATAGAGTAAATGTGCCAGTTGTGGACCCCTTTAAGAAATTTCATTAAAAATATTTTTTTAATATTAATTATTATTATTTTATTCTAGTTTTTTTTTTTTTTTTTTTTTTTTTTTTTTTTTTTTTTTTTTTACATTATATTAATTATTCAACAATATTTAACCAATTCCATAGTTACATTTCCCAAAATGGCATAGTTTATAGCCTGCAGTTATAGAAAAACAAATTCTATAAAAATTTATTATCAGAAATTCTCGCTTGTAGAGAGTAAAATAATGAATTTCCCCATCTCTGAGTATGGCAAAACACATCGCAGATTCTTAAGCTATAAGGATGACATTCAAGAAATTTTCACAGAATTTTAAACGATATATAGAACAATATACGAGGCAATCTAAATTAGATTTTTAAACATTTAATAATATAAAAATAAATCGCGTAAAATACATATAAAAGCATAAATGAACTTACTTTTTTCACGCACATGCCGGGACCGGGAGACGAGAAGGCAATTCATCCTTGCCCGCCAAAGCCAAACAAACACTGATATGTTGCCATTCGTGAATCTAGATTAAGAGAAACGGATAGTTTAGCGAACAAGGTATAAATCCATCTCGTTGGTTTTAGCGCTGTTCCCGAGGCGAGATTGACCAATCACAAGGCTGCATGGGATGTTATTTTATGCTTCATTCACCGTATTCAAGTGCAACTGCTAAAAGAGGATTTTTTTACTGCTGATCGTTTGATATCTTTGTAGATTAATGGTGCTTCTTCAATTTTCTAGAGAAATGGTAAAGTGAATGTCAAATATACATTCAACGCATCATTATTTTACAGAAATTTTTAACAGTGTACATAAATTCTGCAAAATGGTGGTCAGTTTGTAATTACGTTAAATTAAACAGCATAATCTGTTTGAATAATAGTGTTTATACATAAAAATGTTTTAAAGATTCACAATTCAAATTTTGAGGTTTTTTTCTTTATTTTCGTCGCTTTTAAAAAGTACGAGAACACTTTACATTAAAGCTCCTGAATGTTTCTTCCAATATTCCTGTTCTTTTTCAAAATCACTAACAGCATCCACTACATTAAAAATTGGAAATAATTTCAGAAATTTAGTCAGTGTATCATTACAATGCATATAATTAAATAAAAATTAATTAAGGGTGTGTAATATAATAAAAACTATTAAAAAACTTTAAGCGCGTTTTCTTTTGTTTCATTATAATTTTCAAACTATAAAGAATTAGGGGTTAATAAATAGTGTAGATTTCGGCAGATGTTGTGATTGAAACAGTGTAGATTTTGTAGACTAGAGTAGGGATTGGCGATCTCTTCTTTAAAGGAAATGTTACACAATTTGTTAATAAGTAATGCATAATTTTGAATTATACATCATACAATTTTTAGAGACGTGTAACATTCCGTTTTTAAAGCATTAAATTTAACAAATAAGAAAGAAAGTGTATTTGTCATGAAAATACGTTTAATATGATAATGTAAATAGAAATTTTCTAAAGAATAAATGAGCAATTAGTTTCTGTGTAACAATGAAGTTTAAAAAATCACCAAGATCAGAATACTGTAAAATGTCATAGATACATGCATACTTTTTAATTGGAAATTACATATGTGTTCACCAATGCTGGGTTCGTTCATGTTTCATATTACGCCACAGATTTGTGTGCTCATGTGGACGTTTTTATGTTTTTCACATTTGCATTCTTACGATCATATGTGAGTGAGAAATGATGAGTGTGCCGTTCTTCTCGTATTTTAAATGATACAATATTTGGAGCGCTATTTCAAGGATTCCGAGTTTATTCAATCACCACCTTGGGCATGTTTGTTCTACGCTTAGCTAACAATGTAATAATTCACTTATTATTAGTATACTAGCGAGCTACGCCCGCTAGCTGGGCCACTTTTTCCGAACGAACGTCGATATTAAGCAGTATATAATAAGCAAAAAAATGCATGGTCGCCATCGTCCCGTTAAAAATATTTGATTTTGCACGGTTGGCGCTGCGCGCCCATAAGACATTTTCTCGTATTTTTTGGTTCATCAGAAGCAGACTTTTACGCAGATTCTGAATATGTAATCAGTTTTTTCTACTTTAAAAACTGTCTGCATGATGGTTTAAGAAAAAACGCGCAAAAAAAAGTTTCGATAGTCCTGTTTTATTTCTAAGTTCAATATTTTAGCGAAAACTACAATAAATATTCTACGGCAAGTCAAAAAAATTAATGCGAAAAAAAACGCAATTAGAGCCGGTAGAAAAAGAGGTTTTCGGCTGTTTCTTCTTTTAGCCAAAGGGGAAAAATTCATGTCCTTCACCGCAAGGTGGCGCAGTGTTCTGCTTCGGAGCTCCGTTTGGGAATTGAGATATTTTTCGTTCCGATTCCCAAGGGGTTTTTAATTCATAACTTTTTTAATTTTGGTCCCACGGTCTCGAAAATGCCCGAAATGACTTCCCCGGAATTTTTCCAATCGAAAGACACCTTTCGCGACTTCCAACTCGCCCGCGTTGCAAACTGTAATCGGCTTCAAGCAGACAGACAGACAGAGGCGCACGGATTTTATTAGTATAGATATATCTTAATTCGATTCATAAATAATGTATGAAAGGCATTCTAATACAATTATATGGCCTGGAAAATAAATAAACACGAAGAAACTGGGTATCAGTATCAACTCAAAACTTAAAGAATCTTGCCGCCGGAAATTCTTTTAACTAAACATTTTATGAGTAAAAATTGTTTACCGCTATATTATACACAATTACAAAACTTTATTTCATATCATTGGTTGACACAATGTTACACGTTCATATTTCAAATATTGGTAATAATACGTCACATCTTTACGTCATGACAAATCATTCCATTCTAAAGCAACGTACTTATTCGTTCTATTTCTAAAACAATGTGTTCTAGAAGTAAAATTAAAAGTTTAAATTACATAGCGCGTACTGCCAATCTAACTGTGACCCTTTTTTTCTACAAAATGAACTCAGAGTACAAGGCGTCTAAATGTCTAAGTTCCTAAGTATGCCTACCTTTTTACTCTGAATTATTTATGGATAAAACTCATGCATTTTTTATGGATAAACTTATCGTCCAGCAATGCGAAATATGTTTCAAATTTGCAAAATTATGCATTACAATATGGATGTTTTAACGCATAAATAAATCAGTGTAGTGCTATTTCATTATTACCAATAAAATTTTTTATCATTTGTCTGAGAAGTATAATTGAGTTCCATTTTTATGACCCATTCTATTTTATGGTATCTAAAACTTTTATTTCGCTCGTAAGCACTCAAAATAGTTTCATTACATTAATGTCTTATTACTTATGTTTTAATTCTAAAAGGATAATAATTTGCATAATCTTGTCAATCCATGGTATTTTTATAAAATTTGATATTTTATTTTAAAATTTGCTCGAAATTACTCATATGATTCAAACAAGTGAAGCATATATTAGAGAAACATCGTTAATGAACGTTTACCTTCTGTAAAGATTATTTAAGCACAAAATTCATTAATCAGTAATTTATCTTGGTCGAAAGTTTAAGTAGCTTTTAGTATTACAAATTAATCCTCTTCTGTGAAAAGCAATAAATCAATTTCGGAATTATTAATTATACTTTATAATTGTAAGCTATCGAATTAAAGTTATAATACTTCGACTAGTTAAATACTTTAATTAAAGTGATATGCATAATTGACATGGATAAGTAATAGACATATATAAATACATTTAAATAGAGAAATATGTTATATAAATGTAAAAGTAAGTCAAAATACAAATCTTGAATGCGATAAATATATGTTCAACGAAGAGCGACGTTTAAATATGAGCAAACATGGGTGTGATAAATGCCTGTTCAACAAATTACGTTATAAACGATTGATTTTGTATGAATACGCAATAAAGATATTCAAACAAATTACAAATATATGTAGAGAAATGTTATAGAGATACATAAGTAAGCTAAAACACAATTGTGTACACTAAACGTTTAATGAATAAATTAAATTGGCTAGTAATGAAGATTTATATATCTAAATAATAAGTACTTAATTAGCGATTTAACAATGCTTAAAAAGGCGTGCTGTTATTCTACATTTTTTCAAGGATTGTATACAAATTTTAAAACATTAAGTACAACTCAGTAACTATAAAACTGCAAAAAAAAGTAGTCATGAAAAATAGTCTCAATATATAACTCAAGTCTTAAGATTTAATATTATATGTATTAAAACATAAAAATATACCAATATTTCAATGTTTTTACTTTTAATTAGTTTTTACGGTTAAATTTTACAAGGAAAATACGTGTCAATTAAATTTTGAAGTTTATTTCAGGTTTATTTTAGGCCGTCATTCAATGTAAAAGCAGTGGAATTTTATATTTTGTATAATACATAAATTATCTTTAAAATTATTATTTAAAAAGTGTTTGAGCCACCTCATAAATATTGCACTTATTTCTTTTTTATAATTATTAAAGTAGCAAATAGTGAAATTTTAATCTACGAGAGTCCTTTTTTTCGTGCGACACCATTTGTCTTCAAGAAAAGAAAGTTGTGAACTGCATGTAATTTATTACTTTAAGATGAATTAAAAATTTTTAACTGAGGAAAAAAGCTTTCTCTCAACCAACGATGCAAGTAGTAAATAAGAGAAACGTAAGACTAAAAATGATAGCTAAAATGAAATAACAGTGAATACGCAATGTAAAATTATACAATATTAATGTTTAATAATTCTGCTTGTGCAAATCGTGAAGCAAACCCGTATATCTAACATTTTAGTTTGTCTCATTAAAATCGTTGTGTAATTTGTAATACATGAAATGAATAAAAAAAATTAAATTATACCAGTCATACGTTATAACAGATTTCAGTACAATGAAGGAAATCTTATTCAAAGGAATAATTTTTTATACACCTAAATGAATAATTACAAATAAAAAATATTCATACAGGTTAAATTTTAAAAAAGATTATTATAACAAAAATATAAGTGTCGGTGTGTGTAGGGGGGGTTCTTTATGCAAAAAAGGTAACAAAATGTGATTAAACTTAAATTTTTGCAAGCAAAATTCTGTTTATTTAAATGTAAAAGTATTTTATTGCATATGTAAACTAATATGTACTAGTAAAGGTTCTAATTATTTCGTTTATTTAATCGATTAGGTGGTTTAAAAACGAAAATGGAAACATGATTTTTTAATATCAAACACACAACTTTTAAATCCGCTGCTGCAGAAAAGAAGCTTTACCCGATTCCCATGACACAATTCTGAAACGCTAGTGAATAAATGAACATTTCTAAAGCGAAGAAAATATATTTACTAAGGAAAGTGCTTCTGAAAACTCTGCATGATAAGAATGTCATGAACATTTAGGTCCTTATAATTAGCTCTTATAAATGATTATAATGAATTTAATAATAATAATTATAATAAATTCACATTTTAAGAGAGAAATTTTAAATAAGCTAAATTAACATATCTTACATTAGTTATAACAAGGATCGAAGACGAAGCTCCTATTTTTATATGCTTTTTTCTATAATTATATTCATATGTGATGTATGATATGTGTGTTATAAAGATGTATAAAAAATTTTACACGGCGTAAAAAAATTTTTATACTTCTAACGTAAACTGTGTTAATATGAATATAAGGTATTTATTAAGAAAGAGAAACAGTGAACTGGCTTTTTACATTGACATTTTTTCTGCATACTTAAATTTCTATTATATACTAAACTGATCTGACCAGTCTCATTTAATCTTGGATTAATAACCTCGTATATATCTAAACATAATAAATTCATCCATTCTCCTCATGGAAGGTTTTGCATTGAGCTAATAGAAATAACAGCTCGTCATCAGATGAAGCAAACACACGTCTGTAACGGAAGAAAGTCTGAAGATTCTAAAGGATTTTATTTTATGGGGTATTTTAACAAAACTTATTATTTAATTAATTCGAATAGCATTTTATCCGCAACTTGGACAGCAGTTACATAAAAAGTTCTAAGCATCCCAGTTTTCTAAAAATGTATTATTTCTTAAATAATCTTAAGTAAACTTAGATATCTTTTGTTTTACATGAGAAAAATGTGTCTATTACATTCTAGATCCCCAGTTCTCAAGAAAAAAAAACAGTAACTTAACAGATATTTTTTTCATAGTGTAGAGATGAAGATGTGTGGATGAGACATTATTAATAAATAAAATTTACTTGTAAAAATGTTCTTTAACATACTCTACCTTGACTACAGTAGCTTTACAAAATAATCTACTGAAGTTATAGCAACCATTCTAAATTTTTTATCACTAAAACGTGGATAGCAGTTATATAAAAGGCTCTACACATCCGAGTTTCCTAAAAAATTCTCAGTAACCTTACTGATGTTTTGATTTAAAGTACAAATGTGCATCATTGTGTGCGCGGCAGCGCGCAACAATAATATGATTGAGCGATAATGCACATGGATTTTTCAATTTTTCTTTTTGCAATAACTAACTAAATACTTATCCAATTTTGATGATTTTTTTTAAATGTTCGTCTGACCAAGAAGCACAACATAGCATAAAAATTATTTTTTTATGGCATACTGTAGGTGTACTGTAGAGTATTCTGAAAATCGGACAAAAATTTTGTGTCACAGCACTTTTCTCGAAAACTACTAAAGATAAAAACTTAATTTTTTTTTAAACAAAAGACAAACTTTTTATCCCGGGGTAGTCATCGAGAAAACGTTATTTCGCTGGGCGGTTTTTCTGAAATTGCGTATTTTCCCAACTTGGTCATAAATGGGTACATCTAACGTTCTATTGCAGATAGAATGTTGCGGTAAAGTTTATTTTAAAGATTTTGCGATGCTAATGAATCCTGCAAAAATTCATAGCTTTACGTTAAACAGTTTTTTTACAACATGAAATAAAAGAATGGCAGTCATCAATCTAAGGTACTTGTGATCATCGGAGAGAAAAACCAGTTACACCATTCGATTAAGCATAAAAAAAAATACAGAATGCTTTTTTTTCTCTTATTTTTAACTTAATTTTTTAACGAATTATGAATTTTTTTGAAATTTTTGACATGCTGATTTTTGTCATTTTTTAATGAATCATTTACTGAATAATTATGCACGGTGTCTAGCCCTGGTGGCTGTTAAATTTGATTTTTAATTTTAAATTAGGCAATTTTTTGCACCATACCAAATTTATATTTTATCCATTTTTTTCATTTATTTATATTTTGTTTTTAGCACAATGGCATCAATGGCAAAAATGCCTGGCATACCTGTCAAATATTGGGGCCCTGTACTTTAACAAAGTGTATTTACTATAAGTATATACCGTATTTATTCTAATAGAATGCGCCCTCTAATAGAGCGCGTCTTCTAATAAAGTGCGCACCTTGGTGCTGATTGAAAAAATAAATATACGGAAACGATATAGTAGATAAGTAGAAAACGATTACTTAAATGCATTATCGAGGATTCTCATCGATCAAAATAGAGATATTCTATCAAAGCGATGGAGTGGCGATGCAGCAAAAGTTTCAAATTTTGAACAATGTACCACTCCTGTAAACTATAGCGCCAAGGATATGCACACTGTTAAAAATCTGCTGCATTTTGCTGCAACGCACTCCCCTGCTTGTATAGAAAACGGTTACTTGGCCGTGAAATGGCGCTTTCTCATTGGTTGGAATCATTGTAAACGCGGCAGCGCGCAACAATAATATGATTGAGCGATAATGCTTAAGCATAGGAAACCGCAAAAACACGGATTTTTCAATTTTTCTTTTTGCAATAACTAACTAAATACTTATCCAGTTTTGATGATTTTTTTTTTAATGTTCGTCTGACCAAGAAGCACAACATAGCACAAATTTTTTTTTTTTTTTTTTATGGCATACTGTAGGTGTACTGTAGAGTATTCTGAAAATCGGACAAAAATTTTGTGTCACAGCACTTTTCACGAAAACTACTAAAGATAAAAACTTAATTTTTTTAAACAAAAGACAAACTTTTTATCCCGGGAACATTTTTTATTTCTATATATAATATAAAAAACAAGTTGTGCAGTATCCCAGTGGAATATGGAAAAATAGAAGGACTAGTGAAAAATGCTCCAAGGAGCAGTGCAAAAGCAGAATATGATTTTAATTGAGCATTAAACAGTAATGGACAAGTGCTTCTGTTAATTACTGAGCATGAGGAAGGATAAGGGATCCCTTCTTGGCTACAACTTACTTCAATGCCAACTTTGAAAAAATCATATTTGCGCTTTTTCCGTGAAAACAAATCAATCGCAGTTACTATAAAAATGTATAGTGTAAAGACGTAACCAGTAAAGATGCAGCTTAATTAGACATAAATGTAAAGGAAGGCGACATAATGCCAGATACCTAGTTCCTGCAGGTATCACATTCATGCACTGCCACCAAGCCTACCCTAAGTGTATAATTGCACAGAAAGTTGATTTGTAGTATAGTGCAGAGTGAACAGTGCAGTTAACATCAGAGATGTAGTACAGGCTATACGCCGTACACCTTCTGGACTTTTTAATAGAACACCATATACCCTCTGTTTTTCAAGAAATCTTATAGTATACACATTCCAGAATATCCCTCTGCTTAGAGCATATATCTTATGTTATTTTTATGACTACACCCCTGGTTAACATCTAAAGCACGGTGGAAAATTCTACTAAAGAACCGCAAATTTCTTTTATAAGGAAAAAGCGCAAATATGATTTTTTCAAAGTTGGCATTGAAGTGAGTTGTAGCCAAGAAGGGATCCCTTATCCTTCCTCATGCTCAGTAATTAACAGAAACACTTGTCCATTACTTTTTAATGCTCAATTAAAATCATATTCTGCTTTTGCACTGCTCCTTGGAGCATTTTTCACTAGTATATTATATGAATCTCTTTGTTGTTGCTATCACATTAAAAGTTCGAGGAATCCAATTTTCTTCGAAAAATGTTTGTAATTTTACAGTTTTTTTTCAATGTATTTAAATGAGTGTTTTTCAGCATAATTAAACACGCACAAGTTTCTTCCAGACGTTGGCGAAGGACAGTTTGAACGTCTATTGTAGGTTCGAAAAAAATTTACACTTTTTGGAATTTCCTTATATGTGTGTGTGTGTGTGTTAATTTCACTAGCAGGATTTCGTGCGAATCAATGTGCTACATGTTATTTTTATTTGACAATTTTTTATACCGTTATCTTTATAAATTGACATTTCACTTTTTTAAAATAACACAATACTACTGATGCATAAATTTTAATTAGCACTATCACTCACTTATTTTTTAGTGTAAATCATAGTATTACCGTAATGTTTGGAAATAGACATATTTTTATAATCTATTTTTATTGTAATTGATTGACGTATGCATGATATTAAACTTATATTTCACAATATCTAATGACTTACAATTTAATTTTTCAAAATATCTCAAATATATTTAATAATATGCAGGGTTAAAATAAACTTCATAACAGAATTATAATAAGAAATTTCTTTTCAAAGAAATATGTTTTTAAGCTATTGCATAGCTTTTATTGCGGGCTTTGAGCGCGGCGACCGAATCCAAAAATTCCGTAAAGAGAAATATCCTAACACATCAGTAACGAAAAAACCTAACACTCGGCTAACGTCGTTTGAGCCCGACAGACTTCGGCATGGTATCATTCGGTAGACTTCGGCAGACATTGACGCGGTATTTTTCAGATATTTAGAGGATATTAAGTCTCAAACTTATATTTCTTATTTCAGTTACTATAAATCTATAGTTTCAATAATAAAAATTCCTGTTAGAATGTGTACAGAAAAGAATCGTCTTAAGATAAAAAAAGGTAGAATAATGTAGCTTTTTGGTGATTGGAGACCCGCCCAATGGTGAGGATCGAAAAATTTAAAATGCTTATAACTCGCGATCTAATTTTCGTAGCGCGGCCAAATTTTGTTTGATAATTTATTATGAGACAGTGTTAATTTTTGGTGACAGGAGACCCCCACGGTGAGGGTCGAAAAATTTAAAATGCTTATAACTCGCGATCTAATTTTCGTAGCGCTGCCAAATTTTATTTGGTAATTTATTATGAGACAGTGTTAATTTTTGGTGACAGGAGACCCCTCATGGTGAGGGTCGAAAAATTTAAAATGCTTATAATTCGCGATCTAATTTTCGTAGCGCGGCCTAATTTTGTTTGGTAATTTATTATGAGACAGTATTAATTTTTGGTGACAGGAGACCCCCCACCACGGTTAGAGTCGAAAAATTTAAAATGCTTTTATAACTCGCGATCTAATTTTCGTAGCGCGGCCAAATTTTGTTTGGTAATTCATTATGAGACAGTGATAATTTTTGGTGACAGGAAATCCCCCATGGTGAGGGTCGAAAAATTTAAAGTGCTTATAACTCGCGATCTAATTTTCGTAGCGCGGCCAAATTTTGTTTGGTAATTTACTATGACACAGTGTTACTTTTGGTGACAGGAGACCATCCCACGGTGAGGGTCGAAAAATTTAAAAGGCTTATAACTCGCCATCTAATTTTTGTAGCGCGGCCAAATTTTGTTTGGAAATTTATTATGATACAGTGTTACTTTTGGTGACAGGAGACCCCCCACGGTGAGGGTCGAAAAACTTAAAAGGCTTATAACTCGCGATCTAATTTTCGTAGCGCGGCCAAATTTTGTTTGGTAATTTATTATAAGACAGTGTTACTTTTGGTGACAGGTGATCCCCACGTTGAGGGTCGAAAAATTTAAAATGCTTTTAACTCGCGATCTAATTTTCGTAGCGCGGCCAAATTTTTTTTGGTGATTTATTATGAAACAGTGTTAATTTTTGGTGACAGGAGACCCCCCCCCCCCTCCACGGTGAGGGTCGAAAAATTTAAAATGCTTATAACTCGCAATCGAATTTTCGTAGCGCGGCCAAATTTTGTTTGGTAATTTATTATGAGAGAGTGTTAATTTTTGGTGACAGAAGACCCCCTACGGTGAGGGTCGAAAAATTTATAATGTTTAACTCGCGATCAATTTTTGTAGAGCGGCCATATTTTGTTTGGTAATTTATTATGAAGCAGTGTTAATTTTTGGTGACAGGAGATCATTCATAGTGAGGGTCGAAAAATTTAAAATGCTTGTAACTCGCGATCTAATTTTCGTAGTGCGGACAAATTTTGTTTGGTAATTTATTATAAGACAGTGTTAATTTTTGGTGACAAAAGACCCCCACGGTGAGGTTCGGAAAATTTAAAATGCTTATAACTAGCGATCTAATTTTCGTAGCGCGGCCAAATTTTGTTTGGTAATTTATTAAGGTATTGCATAGCTTTTATCGTGGGCCTTGAGCGCGGCAAAAGAATCTAGAAATTCCGTAACGAGAAAAATCCTAACACTCCGACTAACATCGCTTCAGTTTGGCAGACTTCGGCACGGTATCCTTCGGTAGATTTCGGCAGACATTGACGCGCTATTTTTCAGATATTTTGAGAATATGAAGTCTCAAACTTACGTTTTTTATTTAAGCTACCATAAGCGTATAGTTTCAATGATAAAAATTCCTGATTAACCTACATGTATTGTAAGATAATAAAAATATTTTAAACGATTTTTCTTTTATTGAATTAATTCTCATTAGTTCAATGAAAGAAAAAATTTTTTTGTTATCGGTCATCACGCTCAAAAAGTGTAACTTGAATTAATAAAAAAAAATAAAATAAAATAAAATAAATAAATAATTATAATTGCATAAGTTGATAAAAAATGCTATGCAATATCTTTACCGCGGCAGTCCCCGAGTGCCACACGTATTTTTTTATTTATTTTTTTTTAATATTGGAAAATTTTAAAGATTAAATTTATCACTATAGATCCGTTTCTCATTATGAATATTAAGAAAATAAAAGTAGATTTTTAAAATTTGCAATATATCTTTCAAAAAACACAAAAAAGAGATACCCAGACTAACTCGTTTGCAAAAATTTAAAATCGTTTCAACTATTTTTAAATAGAAAATAAACTAGTATAAATTACAACATTTTAAAATTAAAAATTTCACTTTACTTTTCCAAATTTTACAACGGAAATAGAAAATAATTGTCTCTGAATTCATTAATCAAAATTCGAAATACAGACGGTGCATACTTATTCTTTCGGTATTTATTTTATCTTTATCCCTAAATTCAACTTTTATTTTCTTAGTGTTGATACAAAGTTTGATGCTTTGTATATATGTTAATTTTAGAAAAAAGATTATCATTAAATATTCATCGGGAAACTCTTACATGGAGAGAGTATATATTTTTCCCTTTCACAAGAGAGTGAATATCACTATAGCGATCAAATCTGTTACTGACACATCTTAGAAATAAGAAAAATGCAGAATCTAATGAATAAATTTAATTTTGAAATATGTGATGCATATACTTTAATTTGTTAAGTTGGAAAGCATGCTTTTAATTTTCGTAATATATCTAAAGCTTCTCTTTTATATTGAATGTAAATTATAAATATTTATTCGGTTTTGTCTAGATGAAGTTTATAATAATGTTTAAAGGAATATAGGCGGTTTGAGTTTGTTAAAAGGATAAAAAATTCACTATTTTCAAAATACTAAAACACAAATAATATGAACAACAAAATTAAAATATTTATTCCATTTCTGTCTAAAGTATACATTTCTAACTATGTTTTTTTTTAATTGTACATACAAAAGCAATATTCAATTTTTAAATTTAAAAATTCATTACACTAATGCGTACATTAAAATTACTAACTCTTGCGCGCTTGATATAGTTCCAAATTATGCATATAGAAAAATATTTTTGAACAAAATAGAATTATAACGCACCTAGGTCTGCATTAAAACTAAAATACATACAAAAAGTGATGTTTAAAATTTAATTCTAGAACAAAATTTAAAAATAAATCAATAATTTTTCAAGTGCAATAAAATAAAATAAAATAAAACAAAGTATATAAATAAATAATATATATATATATATATATTCTAGCATGTAGACTATGAGGAAATGTATAATTGGTTATTTTTTTAAGTTGGTAGGTACATAGTTTGAAAAAAAATGGGCGAGCAATTTGAAAAGCAATCTGGGTAAACGCTTTTTAAAATTTTAATATTTGTGTGTCTTCAATTACATTACAGCGTATAAATAATTATAATCCAACAAATAATTCAGATTCTTTAATGGGCTTTTTTGCATTTTGTTGAATAAAAATTCTAAATAACGCAAAAATGAAAACTGATTTTTTTTCAGTGTTTTAAGCTTCTGCGGCCCTTTTAAAATTGTTTGTATAACAAAAAATTATAAATAGCATTGTATTGTTAATTAATCAACATCAAACTTTTTTTTTACTTTAATGTAAATTTATGTTTATTTATATTCGTAAATAACAATACAAATTTAAATGACACTTTTAATTTTGTGTAAACATGATAATAATTATGGTTTTAGCAAAATTAATTTTATTTTAATCATAAAGTTGAAATTCTTTTCTTGCGTCACAACTATATACTTCTAAACATACAAAGTGCTTTAATTTTTTGTATATTTTAATTAATTAATTTTTTTTTCTAGTTTCATGTACAAGTAACAGTTTGTAATAATCGGTCAAAAAATAACATTTATCAAAAAAGACTTAAATCCTTCAAAAGTAAATAAAAAGTCAGACAATAAAAGTATCTTAATTGAATAGTCCAGATGAATAAAACAAAACACGCATCTGGAATTTTTAATTTTAACTAATTTTTTACTTTTCTAATTGATTTGCGAAACATATAGGCAGTAAATACTTGTTTATTGCAAAATTGAATAGTATTTATGACAGCAAAAAATACTTCTATTTAGAATTTCATTCCGAAGAATTGTTTAATATAACGATATTTTATCATTTTAATTTTTTTCAGAAAAAAAAAATCGCAGGTGGCTTTATTATTAATTTTAATTGTAAAATGAACTTATTTGAACCACGGAGGTAAGCAGAAGATAGAGATGAAATGTTACATTTTGGAGTGATGTAAAAAATACACCCCCCAAACAGGTTAAAACTACATGCAAATTCTTGCGGTTGGACAAGGTCTGTGAAAGGCTGGCCCATATAAGCGCACATAAATTTGAACTATAACCACTTCCATATTGGAAACTATTTTTACGGCATACTGAATCACTACTATTACTCAGAACATTATGTATTTCAGCATAATTAAAAAAATTATATTTATGACTTTATATTTAAGTACAGATTTCCCATAATGCTAATTTTTTCAAGTTACATTTTTCTTATTAACATTTTTCTTATTATTTTCATTCATGAATCATACTAAATTTTGAAGCATTTTTCTAAATATTCATCCTCGTGTTATTATTGTAAAACTAAGCAGATTTAAATAACTTCTAAAAAATAAAATAAAATGAAATTATTTCCAGTTGTTATTTTTGTCTAGCATTGCTTATGTGATAATATGAATGTTTACAAAATGTAAAGTATTAGTGGCATTTTAATTATATATTAAAATTTTAATTTTAATAGAAACTTTATGAAATAAAAATTTCAGCAAAAATCGTCCTCTAGAAGTTTTAAATGACAAATTCTTGCCAATTCTATTCATAGTACAGCTCACTACGCAAAACAGTTTTTAAGTTATGATTAAAATGTTACCACGTTGCAATTAATTTTACAACTATTGACAATGAATTCATTGTTCGGAGTTAAAAATTTGCTGTTGAATAACTTCTAAACTACACGAAAGAATAAATTCTCCATTTAATACTACAATATAAAAAATATAAAATACCAAAATACAAATATTACAAAAATATTAGGTTTTTTATGAAAGTTTCAGAGTTTTGTTCAATTACATTATGACGACAGGCATATAGCTTATTTTAGAACCTAAATCTATAGAAGACATAATTCCCATTCGACTTGTGATTTTTTTCTCTATCTCTGGCGATTACAATGCATTAGTTATTCTTTATTTATAGAGCCCGATTCTACATTAACTCTTTTCTGCACAATGCGCCATATATGGTGCATATACTCAAAACATTATAAAAACCCTTACGTGACACGAATTTAGCAAATATGATCTCTGTCTTTGATCGGAAACAATCCAAAGAAGGGAATAACACTTATTTTGTTCATAGCAGATCAGTATACCTTATTAGTATTGGGTGTTCATTGGATAAGTTTAAAGAGGGAAAACGGGGGGGAGGGGGTATTAATTTAGGTTTTTCACTCCAAATTTACCGATTTGCTTGAAATTTTGTAGATAGGTTTATTCTGAAAAAGTGCTTTCCTGATTTGTTTTTGGAATTCACTGAATAAGTATAAAGAGAGGATAGGGGAAACTACCCCTCATAATTTATGTAAATGGTTTTTCATGCAGAATTAACCGATTTGTTTCAATTTTTGGATACATGTTCATAGTAATAAGAAGCTTCGCTCATTTGTTGTGGTGTTCTTTTGTTAATTATAAAGGGTGGTATGGGCGATTACTTCCCCCTTAAGTTAGCTAACTAGAGTTTTTTGCAGAGTTATCCGATTTGCTTTAAATTTTGGATGCATGTTCTTTCTGATAAATTGGATTTCTGAACAGTTTTGGAGGTTTAATAGTTAATTATAAAGGAGGGAACGGGGGACAACCTTTATTAAATTACATAAATGGGTTTTTATGCAGAAAAATTCGACTTACTTTGAATTTTGGATACAGGTTTATTATATGATAGACGTATACCTTATTAGCTTTCGGGCTTTAATGATTAAGCATAAAGAAAGAAAATAGGGGCGGTACTATTTCCTTTTTTTTTCGAAAGGCATTATTATATAAGGCTGTGATATACAATTAGTCTACATAGCCTGTGAGATCTATGCCATCATTTTAACTGGGAATAATTCTTTTTATTTAAAAAGTTGGTTGAAAGAAAACTAAAAATATTTGAAATAAAAACTGCATTTTTTAAAAATACATAAAATGTTTCTAAAGAAAAGAAAATTTATATAAAAAAAAATCTTTTAAAAATGGTATTTTATGAGTTTATATTTGCCAATTGCTGAATATTTTGAATAAATTCTTTCTTCAAAGTAATCCAGAACATTTATTCCTAAGGTAGGAGGAGGAAAATATTTCTCATAATAAAAGTAAGTCTTAAGTAATGAAAAATTTGCTATTTTTGTAAAACGCATGAAGATATTTTAATCGATACATCTATACTTTTATGTTAAATTAATGACTTTTTTTAACACTGTAAATAAAATTTATGAAGTCAAATTTTCCAAAATAAGTGAAACAAGTTAGAGATTTTAATCAAATTCGAATCTCCTGATCATTAAAGCAGAAATTTTGATGGTGAAATACAGTAGTCTCCCGTTTAACGGTTTATGGGTGCTAGTCACTCAGCGGACAAATTCCCCTCTGCAGTTTTAAGTCTATGAGCGTTTGATGCATTTTTATATTCAAAATATCTCCTCGGGAAATTAATGTTTTTAACTTCTTTTTTCAGAGTGCTCTTCTTTAAGGATGCCTCTTTTTTTCTTACTTTTCAAAATATTTCTAAAACCTATACATAATTTTAAATGAAGTGTTAAAATTTTACTTTCAGTTCATCAGTTTTTAAAACATAAAATATTAAATTGAGCATATATTTCGGAAATATTTTGACAGTTGTCAAAAAAGTGAAATCCTTTTAGAAAAGAAAACAGAAAAAAGAACATAAAATTATTAGTTCCTTGAGGAGATATTTAGAACATAAGAATGCATCAAACGCCCATAGACTTAACATTGCGGTGTGATTTCGGCCGCTGCGTGTCTAGCACCTTTAACGGAACCGAGGATAAGCCAGTTAAAAGAAAAATTGGTTAAAGCGGAGAAGTAAAACAAAAATTAAATAAGTATCAGCTTAATTAATTAATGAAACCCATGAATGCATTTAGTTTTTCAATTAGTGCAGTTTAAAAAAATATACAGGGTGTCCCTAAACAAATGGTATATACGCTAGGGGGTGATAGAACACATCAAGACGAGAAATAGTAAATAGGAAACCAATGGTCCTAAACGTTTTACAAAGGAGATAGCCGCCATTAAAGTTTGGGGTCAAAAATTTCAAATACACATAAAAAACGGAAAAATTGGTCAATTGATTTGCGGTTTTCACTAAAATTATTCTTTATGTTGGTATTTTCTTGAAAATAAATTATAAAAAAAAATTTCGAAAAATGCCGATAAAGGGCGCTATAGACTTTGAAGTAATGAAAAACTATTTTTTGCCGTGATTTTTTGAATCCCATTAAATGGTTTCGTAAGCTTAGACTTAAACTTAAATTTTGAGCTCAAAATCTGAATAGTTGGAAGCGGTTAAGTAGCACAAACTTAACTGTGTTCAGAGGGTTTAAATTTCAAATGATTATAAAAAAACGGAAAAATTGGTCGATTGATTTGCGGTTTTCACTAAAACTATTCTTTATGTCGGTATTTTATTGAAAATGAATTATAAAGATAAATTTCGAAAAATGCCGATAGAGGGCGCTTTAAACTTTGGATTAACGAACAACTACTTTTTACGTTATTTTTTGCATCTGATTAAATGTTTTCGTAAACTTAGACTTAAACTTAAATTTTGAGCTCAAAATCTGATTAGTTGGGAGTGATTAAGTAGCACAAATTGAACTGTGTTCAGAGGGTTTAAATTTCAAATGATAATAAAAAACGGAAAAATTGGTCGATTCGTTTGCGGTTTAAAATAAAACTATTCTTTAAGTCAGTATCTTCTCGAAAATGAATTTTAAAGATAAATTTAAAAAATTCTGTTAGAGGGCGCCTTAAACTTCAGAGTAACCAACACCAAATTTTAAACGTTACTTTTTGTATCTAATTAAATGCTTTCCAAAACTTGTTAAATGTTTTCGAAATCTTAGATTTAAATTTAAATTTTGAACTCAAATTCTGAATCGTTGGGAGCGGTTAAGAAGCGCAAACTGAAGTGTGTTCAGGAGTTGTAATTTAACCCCCCCCCCCCCCTTGAACACAGTTCACTTTTGTGCTACTTAAACACTCGCAACGACTCAGAATTTGATCTCAAAATTTAAATCTAAGCACTTGAAAGCATTTAATGAGATTTTAAAAAATAACGGTTTAAAATAATTGTACGCTACTCCAATGTCTAAGGCGCCCTCTATCGGCATTTTGTGAAATTTATCTTTAAAATTTATTTTCAAGAAAACACTGATTTAAAGAATAGTTTTAGCAAAAACCGCAAACGAATCGACTAATTTTTCCGTTTTTTTTTTTTATAGTTTTCCGTTTCGTTTGAAATTTAAACCCTCTGAACACAGTTCAGTTTGTGCTACTTAACTACTTCCAACTATTCAGATTTTGAGTTCAAAATTTAAGTTTAAATCTAAGTTTATGAAAACATTTAATCAGATGCAAAATATAACGTAAAAAGTAGTTGTTCGTTAGTCCAAAGTTTAAAGTGCCCTCTATCGGTATTTTTTGAAATTTATCTTTATAATTCATTTTCAATAAAGTACCGACATAAATAAAAGTTTTAGTGAAAACCGCAAATCAATCGACCAATTTTTTCGTTTTTTATAATCATTTGAAGTTTAAACCCTCTGAACACAGTTAAGTTTGCGCTACTTAACCGCTTCCAACTATTCAGATTTTTAGCTCAAAATTTAAGTTTAAGTCTAAGCTTACGAAACCATTTAATGAGATTCAAAAAATCACGGCAAAAAATAGTTTTTCATTACTTAAAAGTCTAAAACGCGCTCTATCGGCATTTTTCGAAATTTATCTTTATAATTTATTTTCAAAAAAATACCAACATAAAGAATAATTTTAGTGAAAACCGCAAATCAATCGACCAATTTTTCCGTTTTTTAAATGTATTTGAAATTTTGGACCCCAAACTTTAATGGCGGCTATCTCCTTTGGAAAACGTTTGGGACTCTTGGTTTCCCATTTACTATTACTCGTCTTGATGTGTTCTACCACCCCCTAGCGTATATACCATTTGTTTAGGGACACCCTGTATATATTACCGACATTTTGTGAAATAAATTCTAGTAATTAATTGAAATGAAAGTAAATTATTACGGATAACAAATAATGAAATATGTTTAACAGAAATTAAATTTTTGAAAATCGTGTCACACACATATATTAGAAGTTAAAATTGTTCTACATTATGTAGATACATGTTAATCAGTCATAAAGAAATCAGTAACCTACTTCTGTGGAAGAAAATTTCATTTTTCAGCACAATCTCAAGATCTCTTAAAATCATAAGTTTAACCAAAGAATCTGTTAGTTGCTGCTCAAAATAGCATAGCGCTAACTTGGCTTTTACCAATTTGATATGAGGAATTTTAGCAATATGAACTTCAATTGGATCATCATCAAGATCATCTTCGTATTGAACAGCATCATATACAATCCAAATTAGATTTTCGTCAAATAACGTTCCATGCTTGAGATCTTTATCAGACTCAAACAATTTCAATTCATCTTCTTTTGTGATCTGTTAGTTATTTATACAAAACAGTCTGTAGATACATGAGACAGTATAGAGTTCCGAGAAGTAAGTGATTCCACTTTTGTCCATTAAAAACACACAATCTCAAATTTTCCACATTGCCTGTTATGTTTATTTAGAAAGATTAACTCGAGGAAAAAATGAAATATATATATATATATATATATATATTTATATGCATCGAAACTAGAATTACATTTCTTTCTTGTAAATTCAAAATGAATCTATTTATTTCCATATGTGTGGCTGTATTCATGTTGTTTATGCGTTATATATTTTTAATTTTTTTTTTTTTTTTTTTTTTTTTTTTTTACTGATGACACTTTCAGAAAAAAAATTGTCACAACTTGCAACAGTGGTCTTTTTAGTCCCAGTTTAGATCCAGACCATAAGTAAATCCTTTTTCAGATTTGGCTTTTTACCCAATTCAAAAATTTTATCAAAAAATGCAAATATTTTTAAATCGTTATTTTTTTTTAATAATAAATTCATAGGCGATAAAATAAAATGCTGCAAAATATTTGAAAAAGAAACTGCCTACGACAGGATACGGTCTAAAATGGGAAAATGTGCTGATTCAAGCAAAATGAATGTAATAATATGTGAGAAAGTAATATAACACATTTTAAACTGCTAAAGAAGGAATTTATCTATAATGCATTTTTTTTCTTGAGTGGTTTTGTCTTAGACGACTTTGCTGTATAGCATTTTTCAGGTTTTAAAGTATCTAATGTATAAGAATAAAAATTAATGGTAATAATGATAACAGAAAGATTTTCATATCTATGTAAATTATCCATGTTCTGGCACATGGTATCATAAGCTATCTCTAGGGGGGGGGGGGGGTGTTTGACTTATCGCTATCGATCCTAACAAAAAAATTCTGTTTTTGTTGTTGTTGTTGTTGTTTTCTTTTTTTCTAACTTGGTCTTTACATCAAAATAGTATCTGTATTGCAATTAACTTCAACAACTGTCATAAAAAAAACTTAAACTATCTTTTTTCAGTTACAGTCAGGATCTGACAAGATTTTACCTCTTTTTTTTTTTTTTTTTCAAACGGGTCAATACTATTTTTTTAGACCGGCTCGAACTAAGGCATAACTTTTAAAATCTTATAAACGGAACTCCAAGTCGAACTTTTTTATATGGGTCGGGCTTGGAAATTTTGGTCCGTGAAATCTTTGCTTCTTCGTCTATTAGATCCACTTTAAGCTCCAGAGAGAGAATTCAATAAAGAACAACCAAAGGAAAATAATCATAGTAAAATTCCATCGTGAAACCACCACTCGTCTGCACAGTTTCTAAGATTTAAAATCCTTTAAAAATCACCTGCTGCATAGAGTGCAAGGATATACTAGAGGTCTGCACAGTCCGAAATTTCCAGGCCTGGCCTGGCCCGTATGAAAGTTAATTTGACCCACTCCTTCTAAGACTCAAACGTTCAGCTCGAGCTCAGCGAGTTGCGGACCGAAAAAGTTTCTACTATTTCTAAAAAATTCAGATTTTTACCATGTAATTAAGATTCTTTTACAGAGTACTGCATACATATCTAAGGAATGATTTGACAGTATATTTTACAGGAAATGCACATTAGCAACATTAATGTTTACTTAGATTTCTATCCTTTCAACATTCAATAACAGATTCATTAAAAAGTTAATACGGTTTAGAATTTTAAAAAAAGAAAGTTAAGAACATCGTAAGTTTTGAAACTGTATAATAAAATTAGATTTGTGTAAATACTTTTATATAATTTTATTAAAGATTCGAAATCCAAAGTCATTCTCGAGTCAATCCATACAAAATGAGCAAGTTAGCTGTGGCTGACATGTCCCACATTTGAATGAAAATTGGCATATAAGTGCAACATGTTTATTTATGAAGAAATGCAAAATAATAGATTACAGGACAGATTGTTTAAGTATGTAAACCCACTTTAAAAGTTGATACACATCGAGTTCTTGTCTACATGCTTTAAATTTCAATACGTATTATTAGCGTTAGGAATGAAAAAACTATATCATAAATTATTTTCAGATAAGAATGGCTACTAAGTAAGAGATTGGCATAATTTAGGATTTGAATTTTTATTCCTTTCTGAGAAAAAATATAGAAAAGGAAAAATTTTAAGAAGAAAATTCAATATTTTTTTTGCTTATAAAAAAATTGGTACAGTTGCCATAATTTCAAAATTATTTGACATTTTAGATAAAAGTATATATTTTCACTACAAGAAGTTTCATACATGCCTTTTTTATTTCTTAATGTGAAAAAAAAAATAAATAACGAAAAAATTGACGGGAATTGCCAATATTTCTATTGCTCTTTTTCTCATGAAGGAAATATCTTGTATCTTTTGAAATTACTTGATATCAAAGATAAAAGTGTCTATTTTAAAAATTCAAATGCTACTTCTCGCCTTTCCTTCTTTAATTTTCTTTTTTCTTTTTTTGCTTCAGGCTTATATTGAAAGTATTGAGAATTGAAGAATTAATTATCTAGTAGTGTTAAATCCTTATAGATGGCAGCACTATTTTTCAATTGAAATTGTGAAATATTTTTAAAAAAGCGCGCAAATGCAAAGGAAATTCTGCGTGGAATCCGCAAAATTACCTTTTCGAACTCATTTTTTTTTCAACGTTGGGAGTCAAAAGGCATTATTGAATTTTTTTAGCATATAATGGACTTAATAATCTTTATGTCTGTGCAATATTGTTTAATGTCGGACCTTTCCTTTATTTATATTTTGTACATACTTAAGTAGGAAAATTATGATTTTGCAATTTTTTTAAAGTTTTAAAGTTTTATTTAAGTTGAAGGGAATAAATGGTAAATTTCAAACTTGGTCAAATCGTTCTTTATGGTCATTACTATATTAGGTATAAATTTGACACATGTTATTTAATAACTTTAATTTTTATAACATTTAAATTTTTCTCAAAATTCACACATTTTCAATTTTTACAACTAATTTAAAATTAATCACGGTGTTACCAGATTATTATCATTAAATAACTAAAAAATAATTTTTCTGAGGTTATAATATTATAAGCAAATATTACTTTTGTTAAATGATTTTTAAGATATAAAGCTTCAAACTTGCAAATTTGGACAATTGCATTCATGCCATTCTATATCACAAGTTTTTTAAATCTCCAAAACTGCTAAAATAATTCATTTTTTGCCAAGATATTTTGCAGAGCACTATTTGAATATAAATTGAACTTGTGTATTAAATTTTATTAAAATCGGTTACTATGGGGACACGTCTATTTTAAAATTTTTGCTCATTTTACGTGGAATGACCCTCTCATATCAGAAGGAATTACTTTCTTATACACTTCCGAATTCATTTTTTTCGGAAACGCATAAGATTAGCAGGTATTTTTTTAATTCATAAATGATGTATTCGAATGATGTTATCTATTTTTTTATACAAGCAGTTTTAAAAAATACTGTCAAAGTTAGTATTTTGAATAGAATTTCCAGAAGCGACAGCATGGGGGGGGGGGGGCAAAACCTGCAACCATTTGACAAGAATCTCTTATATTTCAACAACTAATACAAGTATCTCATTTACCAAAATGAAAAAAAACTATTCAATTCCAAATCCCTTCAATACTCAGGCTTGTCAGTTTTATACTTTTACAATTTAAAATTAGAGAGAAAATGTTTGACACTTTCGTATTGTTGAGTATTGAATTTAAGAACCACCAAGAAGTATATTGCTTAGGATTAAGGTAACATAAGTTCTTTATCGCTATTAATAATTTTACAAATCATGTTGTCTGTCCGACATTCCTTGAGAGCAATTAAGCGTAGCTATGGCCCGGCTCATCTATATCTAGAAAAACAATGCAAGCCTGATCTCGGACCGGCACAAGTCTAATAAAAAAATATTAAGACCGTGTTACACAAAATGCAACTGTACGCTGCCAATCATTACACTGTACAAGTTACAGTGTAGTGAGTATTGATGTTGTCAAACTAGTATCTGTTTGCGACGCATATTTATACTTATTCTAGTTAAAGCCATATTCATTGATAATAGTTAATATTTTATCGTTTCCGCTTGCATCTTTATAACGGGCCGGTAGGCCCACTAATTGTTTTTATCGGCCTGGCCCGACGCTGTTGGCCGTTCAATTTTTTTTGCCGACCCGCTTCGTTAATTTTGATTGTCGGACCGGCCCGTTGAAAAAAGTATTTTACTTCTGCTGGCCCAGCCCATAAGAAAATTTTAAACCATTCTGTCGTCCCGGTCTGGTCCGGTCCAGACCTTTATGGGATACGCCAGACCGTGAAGGTTTTCTTAATTTTTCTGTAACAGTTTTGAAACGCTCGTGTGTTCACCCCAGACGATTACTACACCCTCATGAACAGTCATTCACTTTCCGTTTACTGCAGCCACTTGTATGAAACTTTTACTTTTGAATCGTTTTGGGTAAGTGAAAGCATTCGGATTAGAAAAAAAAAAACTTAAAAAGTCACTCGAAAAAGTAAAATACAGTCAAACCTCCTTTTAAAGTCATCTCTAAGCAACAACAAACTCCAAATCTAGGCCACATGTTGATGGAATCAAACACGTTCCATAGCATTTATATTTGTATGAACCTTGAAATAGAGAATTCTGAACAATGGCTACTACAAAGGCTCGGAAAAAAGATTTATAGCTCCTTGTACAATATCAATCTATTTACAAATGGAAATGTTCCGCATAAAAAAAATACTTGATATGTCAGCAAACAGAAAATGAAGACATTAACCTCACCAGTCCTGAGACAAATATTACGACGGACCACTGCAAACCGGTTTAAAATTATTATAAAACATATCCAAAGATGTATCAACCTATGTATCAATGCTTATGATATGCATGCATTTATTGAAAATATCTAGAAATATATTTTAACAACTCTAGCTGCCCTTAAATTCATTTAAAGAGTACCATTTAGTGTCGCCTGTAGGCGACATCAGGACTGGGTTGATTAATAATAATGAGGGAAGTTTAGACAATATATTCTTTGGACGACAGGTATAAATAACATAAAATCCAGCGAATCTGTATGTCTGGACAAAGACTAGACAATTACTGTCACATTTAATTTCATACAGCACAGGATAAAAGATAACAGAGAGGAAGGGAAAATGGATTATAGAATCATTCAAAATTTTCCATATTAACACTTATACCGAAGATTTGATGTACCTTCATGAAATCCAAAGTTTCGTATTAAATTATAATGATTATGAGTTGTATAGCAAAACAACTCATATATTAGCTATGTATATTTCTTCAGAGAAAGGCGTTTGCAGCAAAAATAAATCAATTGCAAATCGCAGAGTGTTTAATGTATTAAAACAATGATGATTAGTTAAATTGACTGCGCATTTCTATTTATTTTTTTTAAAAAGCAATCCTCTGAAGAGCGGTCCCTTTTCACCTTATCCACCTATAAACGTTATTTAGAGGTTGTACATCCTTTGTACATATCGATCTCAGTTACTCAATAAAAACAATCGTTTAAAAATATTGAAATGCCAGCGAGGTATCTTAAAAAAATTCCAAATAGTTAAGATTAACTAAAAGGTTTTTTCGCGCGTGAAAGTGATAGCCCCTTAAATATTTTGGCTCAATTTTTAAAAACTTTTAATTCTCACTGTGTAAATAGTTCCCTTAAATTATTAAAAAACACAATTTTCATTTGCTTACCACTTCCTCAATTATTTTCTTTATAAATTAAAAATTGCAGATTTATCAATTTTGCTTAATTTAGCAAGATTATTCCAAAATAATTGCATGAAAATATAATCTTCGAAAACTTACATTTGTTACACATTCAAATAGATATTTGTTTATTGATGAATAGGAAATTGGATAAGCTTTAAGATTTTAGAAGTAAGTCCTCCTTTCCACCTTTTAATCAACTCTCCTAAAGACTTCATTGAAAATAACAATGATTTCGTGAGAAGTTACTTTTCAAAAGCTTTTATAATGATCCTTAATGCACAAAGGAATTACGTGTTTGAGAAGCAATTTTCGGTACATATTGACGAGAAATTTTCTCTTAGAGAGTAATTCATGAAATAAATAAGAAGTTATAGGTAAAGGGGAGTTGAGGATTTTAGTTTATTTCTCTCTTAATATATTTACAATTAGCTCCAAATTTTATTAACTTATTGCAAACAACATTATTGTTAATTAATACGTTGAGTGTCACGTGAGACATCGGTGGCTGACACTGAAATTTTCGTTTAAGCCGCGTCAGCCGCCGATGACTGACAATTTCATATATTGTATAAAAGTATTTAAAAAATTAAGTAATTGCTGAAAATTAATTTAAAATGTACTGAAATTTTATTTATTACATGATTATGCTTTCTTAATAATTACTTACAAACATTTATTTGCTTTAGCTTTATATCATATTTTACACTGTCACTGACCAGTGACTGACGCAGCCTAAACGGAAATTTCCGTGTCAGTCACCGTGGTACTCAACTGTTATTATAACTGTTATTTCAACTGGGTTAGAATGTTTCAGTAATATTCACAATTGAACTTCCATTAGAAATTTTGTTTTTTTGTTGGTTTAAATGAATATACAGGGTGTTTTTTTTTTAACTGTGGCTAATTAAAGCTCTCTGTAGCTAGCTTTAAAAACCGAAATTGCTTTTAAATTCAAAAGGGGACTAATGAAACTAAGGGAAAAAAAGATCCCGTTAAAAAAAAATAGTTCCAATCACCAGTAAGGGGCTATTCCATGTGACATGTTATGCTCGGCCTTCGAAAACATTGTACAAAGAATGCAAGATGTAGTGCAAGAGAACGGTGGTCACATTGAATGTGGTCGAATTCCTCGTCGAGAAAGAAAACAATGAATAAAACATGGCATTTTATCCAAATTATTTATTTTGTCAATGTCTGATTTTTTTTAATGTACAGCGCCAAATTTCCCGCTATCGAGCTTAATTGGAACTATTTTTTATTTATTTATTCATTTATTTTATTTATTTTTTATTATTATCATTTTTATGGAAACTTTTTCCAATGGTTTTGTTAGGTCATTTATAAAATTTTGTGTCATCCCAGTGGTTAGAACGAGCGACCGGTGGCTCTGAATAGCGTCAGTTAAAACAAAAAACACCCTTTATATGCATGTGTGTATGTACGTGTACTATGTATATGTCTATTGTATAACTGTGCTACATTTTACCCACATTGTTGCATTTTGTTCATACAAATAATGTTTTTAATGTTCTAAGTCGGACACTTTGCGTTTCATTAAATATATACATATTTGCATTTTTTTGTTTGAAAGCGTGGTTTTTTTCATTGCTAAATTAGACGTTAAATAATTTGTAACTTCCTTGGTTTGATTTTCTACATAAATATTGTACATATACCCATGAGGAACTTAAAAAGTCTTCCTATTTCAATATCCATTTTGTTTTCATTTGAAAAATATAAATAAAAGTAATTGTTACTATTTTTAAGTAACAAAATAAAACTGTTGCTGATCTCCAATTAAACACTCTGAAATTATTCTGAAAATGATGAAAAGAAAATTACAGATTGCACTTACTTGATGTAATGTGATTGAACTATAAAGCATTATGCAAGATGTAAAAATATATATCGGAAAAATATGGAAAAACTAAATAAATAAATGCAGTATTTTATTCAGTCTAATGCATTGGGAAAATCTTAAATAGTTTCTAAAAATATTTAGATTAAATAAGCTATCTATTAGAAAAATAATTTGAAAAAACGCAGAGAGATATTCAAAAGAATATGAATTTTAGAAAACTTAATGTATTTTAAGATCAATATTTTAAGAAATAAAAATTATTTAACAGACTGATAAATACTCACGGTTATAGTTTATATGCCCCACAGTGATAAAAAAGGCCTAAAAAATTATACTGAGAAAGAAATTAAGATACAGTATATTAATACAGTACAGCCAGTTGTATAAGAAAGTGGGCATCTGTCTTGAAGTATGTCACTATATTAGCTATCCATTACAGCACCCTGTCACTGTTGAATACAGCTATTATGTGTGCAATGAAATTATTTATACATGCATACATTCATATATATATATATACACATAAATATTTGCCCTTTATCTATTCTTCAACTAATTTTTCGAGTATTTTACAAATATATTAATTAACGCTCCGGAAAATAAACAAAACCACATTTATCTCACAAGATATGGAAGCCACCAGTAAATCCTAATTTGTATATTTAATTTTTATACATTTTATTTGATGATACATAAAACATTTAAAAATATAGTTAAATGTCAAATTAAAATTTCTGCACTTATTCCTTAAACGCGTGAATGTCGATGAAAGTGTTTATATTTTACATTTGAATTCGTATTTCGTGTAATTTGTATAATTTAATAGAGGGATTAAGCTCTGAAAATTATTGTGTCTGTTTATTTTTGTAGTAATAATGATTAAAATTTGTATTTCAAGCTGAAATATTTTATTATGCTAAAATATTCATTTAAATATTTTGGGGCTGGGTGAAATTTTATAGCTTTATATAGAAATTCCAGGTAAATAAAATCGACGGTATTAATGAAACAAGAAAAAAGCATTCAACATCTTTCTACTTTTTTTATTACCCTAAAAGTTAATTAATTATAATTATTTATTTATATTTCTGTAAAAAAACCTTCTTCATTATCAGAAAAACGGGAAATAAATATTTTCCCTCAACTTTTATAAATTTTTTTTTTTTTTTCACGTATAAAAATTCTCACAATTTCCTGTACTATATGTTAATACATAATAATAATAATTTCAGAGATTTAAAAAAGTTTTAGCACAGAAAAGATTTAGATTTTTTTCGAAAATAAAAAAAATTAATTATAACTTATAAATGTATTATTGGTTGATAAATACTATAAAAATTGTAATTGTTTGTCTTTTGCTTCTAATATTTTAATTTATGTTCTAAAAATCTGAAAAAATATTATTAAAAGTATCATCTTGTAATTAAAACGCGTTTAATTAAACTTATTTAGTAAACACTATTCAATATTAATTAATTGAACAATAAATGAAATTAAAGATATTCTAAAAGAAAACTACGAGGAAAAATACCACATTAATTAGTAAATATCATTTCTTCGATTTAAGCTGTCTCAGATGGAATAATTGAAATTAACTCCATCAATTAGCATTCTAATCTATTGCTAGAATTTTATAACTAAATTAGTGAGTATAACAATTCCAAATTGATTTAGATAAGAATGCCAATTATATGTACTTTAATTATTAGGAAATAAATTTTTTTCATATCTTCCAAACGAATTTCGTTTTTTATTAATTATTATTCTACGTTTATTTGTATATACAAGATGTCCAGCAAATAACACCCTGATTTCAAAATTAAATTTCTCAAAAACAAAGATCGGTAGAATTACGCGGTAAACGGTTTTTTCATTAGGTAAGCTGTAAAAATCTTATACGGAAATTTCAAACAGGTAATATTTTGAAAAAATTGCGTTCTGATTGCATAGAATGCTTTGATTTGACATTTTTCTTGTTTTAGATTGCCTGCAGAGAAATAATTTTTCAGCTTACAGTGCAATATTTTTAAAGATGTTTCAAAGTAAATTTTTAGAGTTTCGAAATTTCAAAAATTTAATTAAAAAAAACTATGAAATATGGCACTTTAAGCCGAAAAACACATTCACTGGCAGCAATCTAAAGCAAGAAAAATGTCAAATCAAAGCATTCTTTGCAATCAGAACACAATCTTTTTAAAATATTTACCGTTCGAAACTTTTGTATAAGATTTTTACAGCTTACCTGATAAACAAACCGTTTACTGCATAATTCTATTGATCTTTGTTTTTGAGAAATTTAATTTTGAAATCAGGGTGTTATTTGCTGGACACTTGTATATATTACATATTATTTATGATTCGTAAATATGGCATGCTATTTCAATCATAATTAAAAGGAATACAAAGTTTTTTATTCATTCAAATCATTATTTTAGAAATTTATGTAACAGTAATTTATTGTGTTAGCAGGCTGCTAAAGGCGATTACTATTTAATTATACTTTGCACCACTTTTTCAAAATAAAAATCTTTAATGTATCGTTTGAAAACATTTGCAAGAAAAATATACTATTAAATCTACTTTACAAAAAAGTTATTAGTGTGAATAGAATAGAAAAATAGTCGTCTGTGGCAGCCCTTTGTTAATTCGCCCTGAAACTTAGTCAACACTTAGGAGAAGCAATCGGAAAATATAGGATATTCCGACTATTTTTTACCACTTTTTGAAAATCAGTGTCTGCCGTAGAATTATACTATTGTAGTTATATACATGATGTTTTATAAGGTCGTTTACAAACTTAATATGGTGATTTATCATATCATGATGAACAAGATTTGCATAGGAACTGTGTTCGAAAATGCAAATTGCGAATGCTAGAGAGCGATGAGCGCAGGGGTGGAGGGGAAGAAAGTAAGGATATCGAAAGGGATATTAATATTACTTTTGATAAAGAAGATGATTGACATTTACAGAAGATGAAAAATACAAAATTCCTGCCAATCGTAGCAATGCATGTATCACAACGTCGACGCATGGATTCACGGACCCGTTCAAGATGAGCACGTGCCGGAAACTGACGTGCCACGAAACGGACACATGCCGTCGCTTCCATAATCCTGGCAAAGAGATCCATGTCCGATGGTAGGGGTGTTTTGTAATGGACTTCAGCTACAAGTCAGGTCGGGAGGTCGCCATGGCCATGCGTCTGGTCCGCCTCTGCTAATTTAGCAATAGGATATGTCCTATCGAGGATTCTCGCAAAGTGTGGCTAAAATGAGTAGACGCTCCATCATACTGAAACCAGATGTTTCAGCATCGGGAACGTCCCAAATGAAATCCGGCAAGACTGTTTCTAAGAAAATGATGCAGGCACTCCCGTCAAGAAATTTAGGTAGAAGGTAAGGATCAATTAACATGTCACCGATAATACCAGCCCAAACGTTTACGGCAAAACGTTGTTGACGTGCATGGGCACGTTAGAACTTGGGTTTTCCTGCGCTTCATATCTGAAGGTAGTGCTGGTTCAGGTCCCTATCCTATGTAAAACAGGATTCATCCGAAAACAAAATCTACTACGCAAAATCCGACTGTTCAACATGTAGTTGCAAATACCAGGTTACAAATGCAATGCGTTGGAATAATCGTCAACGCACAATGTCTGCACTCTTTTTAAGGAGTAGGAGTGTTGCGTGTCCTAATAAAGTATGCGCATAATGTTATAACGATGTACATTCCAAGACGCGTTCGCTTGCTCAGAGATTTGTTTTTCAGGTTCCTGCCAAATTCCCGTTGTACGGTATTTTTTTTTTTTACAAAACCGTGCATGTAGTCCGTCTTCGAACAATGTGGCTACATACTTGGAAAACTTCTGCTTTATGTAGTCTGCGACTCAATTGTCTAAACAAAATATGATTTGCCTGACATATTCTTGGGAAGCGGTGAATGTTAGCCCGTACCACAGTTCTCTCATTTCCATCCGCTGCACCTTATATCTAATGCATATCTGCCAATTCTACATTACTAAACCGATTCATCATACTCCTGCAACGTCCTCTTCTGAAATGATTACGCTTTCCACTCTTTCGTAAGACTGCGCTCATCGTCCTCTAGCAGTCTCAGTTTGCATTTTTGAACACAAGTTCCTATGTTCCTATGTTCCTATGTATAGACAGACGAGCATGTTAAGTTTGTAAAAGACCTTTTAAGACCCCCTGTATATATTATACTTTTTAAAATATATATTATGTATGTATATCTTAGGATTTAAATTTTATTATCTTTTATTTCACTTATGGTGTACGTAATCAAATTTACTAAGTTTCTGGTATTTATTATTGTTTATAATTGTAACGCATTGGCTATAAAAACAAATTCCTAGATCACAACCATTATAACTTTAAATATGTTGAAAATAACTATAGAGTAGTCTCTAATTTTTCCATCATTCATAAAGAATTCACACGGGCGATGTCAATAAAGTAATTGACCACATTAAGTCTAAAAATAATTTGCTGCAGAATGTACGCATCATTTAAGTGCTACGCTTAGTATGTTAAAAAAAACTAGTTGTAACATTAACCAGTTGCATAGTAAAATTACTGGTCTTCAAATAATTAAATTTAAGTTTGTATGATTTCAGCCTTCTGTGATTATTTGAATATTTCAAAAAGTTAACGCTTTGCATACTAACCTCCTTTCGAAATAAAGCCACTGCAAACATTTTTTTTGTAAATGGTGCGACAATTCATTATACAAAAGTCGCCAGTCCTGATCTACAATGAAAAGGTTAAATGATCATTTACTGTAGTACATTATGTCATTTCAGTTGTCCGTTCATGTACTTCCATTCTCCTGATTTCATCCTTTTATATTACCATATTTTTACCGTAGTGAGTGACCTAAGTTAAGTAGAGAAAATTAACTTTAAGAAATTACATACAGTATAGTAGCTGTTTTCAGTTTAAATTATTTGAATATTAAATATAAAATCAATGGAAGTTCGTAGAGTATACATACTGAAACTACAATTAGCGATTCTTCAGTGTAAATTTAATCAGTTACTGATATTTTGAAGTAAAACAATTACTGCATCTATTTTGATATATCTGATGCATCAGCATATCAATATTATTATAATATTCAAGCTATCTTATGTAACAAATCGAATATACAATTCAAGCTATCGAATAAATTGCTTGTGGAATTGAATAAGTCAATTGGAATTCTTATCAACTGTAACTGAAACTCAAATTGTAATATCATTAAAAGTTGGCCATGTCACATTATATCAATTTTTGCTCATTCATTTTACGTGTATTTTACTCTGCATGTATTTGACATATCAATTGCATCTTTTAAATATGATATATAGATATAAAATTATTCTTAAAATCTTAGTTCTGTTATGCAGTATATTTTCAAATACGTCATTGCTCCCAAATTAATATCAAGTGTTTTAAATGTAAGGAAAACAATTCTTACAGCTTATCTAAATAACTTTATAGAATATTTCTTTTAAAATTTTGATTGGTGTCACTGCTTTACGTTAATTAAAATCAGATACTTCACTCATCTGAGAAGAATTCAATAATGTAAAGTACTGAACATTAAGTATATGGTGTTGAAGAATACTTAAATTGAACTGAAGCAATTCACCTACTGCGTACATTTGATAAAATTGACATTTAATTAAAAATAATTTCTTGACATACTTTAGGAATTTTAATAAAATTAAATAGCCTAATATTATTATACTGGTTGTCTAAAAATGTAACACTCTATAATGTCTTACATTTGAAGATATATGGGTAATATAAAATATACAATTTTTTAAAAATAATAGCATGAATAAGATTATGTCAATGTCTGTCCGTTAATTAAAAAAAAGATATGATTTTTATTTTTATTTTTATTTTATTTTATTTATTTATTTATTTATTTTTGCCCAAATTATTTTCAAGGATTTCAAATTATTTACCATTGTATAAGAAGAATCTATTTTTAAATAGCAAAAATAAATCTTTTTAAAAAATCTTACTTATATGTTAATAATTGAATGAATTATGCTTAATTTAACAGTGACCACAAGAGTAGAGATTTTTTTTTATCAAACTAGAAACATAAATGTGTGAGATGTTACAAGAAATAGAAAACACTGGCAGCAAAACTTTTGTAGTTGTCCCTAAGTAATCGATACTCGATGGTTGCAACATTATTAAAAGTGATGTCCAAAATTTATCATAAAAAAATAGATTCATTTCAGACACATTTTTACACTTTTAATTAAAATTGAATGAATTATCCTGACTTGCATAGTCGCTACCACGAATAGGGATCATATATTAATCTATAAATTTAAATTTGTAAGATATTACAAGAAAATGCTGATAGCAAAATATTTGTAGCTGGCATTAAGCAAGCAATGGTCGATATTTACAGCATTGTTAGAAGTCCGCAGAATACTCATACGAGCATATTATTAGAAGTGTTTATTTTAAAATCGAAAAAAAATGATTCAGCTCAGAATGTTATATGTTTAGTTAAAATTGAATTGATATTTCTTATTGTATATTGGCTGCTAGCTATAGGGACAATATATCAAACTATACTTATCAATCTGTGAGATACTGCCAGAAAGGGAAAATGTTGGCTATAAAACACACGTAGCTTGCATTCAATTTAAAATAGTCGAAAGTTGCAAGAATATCAATAGTGAATTCAGGAACTTATTTGAGCGGCTCACAGCCACAGCTGACCAAGTCCATTTCAAAAATAAAATGAGACAGTCCTTTTAAAAGTTGTATAAAACTTGTTTTTTCCATTTCGACAATAAACCAAGTCTATAAACAGGTGACATTATGAGAAAGTATGATAAAATGGATTTAGTTAACCGTGGGAGTAAATAAAACAGATTTTATGCATCTTCTAAATGACTATTTCATTTGTCTTTCAAAATAGACTTAGTCTAAGGCTGCAATCAGACTTCAATATTTTAACTAGGGCGACACGTTTTATATCCCCACACGGCGCGTTTGATGTTAATGAGTTTTGTGGTTCAACTTCAATCCAAGTATATTAGAAGAATATTTCCCTTAAGTAGGGTTAAGATAGTGATCTTCCTGACTATTTTATCTCCCACGTTTTCTATTGTAAGTAAACCGCAAGTGGAGAGAAAAGAAGGGAGTTCCAGGAATTCAGTTCAACTTCAGAGTGGTCAGGTCTGTTTTGGCCTTAAGAGATGTGAGCCCCTTATTTAAAGAATCATTATTACGGAAGTTCCTTTATGTATTTAATTTTAGAGGAAACACTAACAATGCGGGAATGCTCGGCGATTTTTTTTTTAATTGATGTTTCTGTCATTTAACGTTAAAATGTTCTTTTAAGATAATCCCTTTCTGTGTAATGCTTTATGCAATGAAATTTTATTTTTTTTAATAATTACTTTATATTTGTTTAAGGAATAAAAATTATTGTCGATTTTTATTTAGTTCTAGTCATTACTGGTGAAAAAGAATTTTAAATAGAACCTTACTAAAGTAGTGAAAGTCAGATGTTCAACTTTATTATAACTCGGTCAATTTTTAAATTATATGCATTTTGTGTTTTGTAATGATGTTTTTAAAGAAAATTTAAAACAAATTAAAACTCTTTGCATAGGAATAACGCATAAAAAATTAAGACGTGTAACTTCTGAAAATTAATAGCTGAGCGTTTTTAATTCACAAAAGCTTATTTATAATTTTATTTTAAAAACTTTTAAAATCTCCATTATCTCCTTACTAGACGGTTGCCCGCCCTCAGTAGCCCGAAGACTATCTGAATGCCAGTTCTACAACCCCACACATTCACGTTTCTGTGCCATGTCTCGTCAGTTTCCGGCAGATATGTTTGATCGGTGTTCTGGGGTTTCGTTTGCATATCTTTTTTTATTGTTAATGAAGAGGTCTTCCATTTGTTCTTCCATCTGTTCTTCTTTCTGTTCTTCCATCTGTTCTTCCATTTGTTCTTCCATTTGTTCTTCCATTTGTTCTTCCATTTGTTCTTCAATTATATTCGACGATTCACTGTTTGAGAGCCTATCTGTCCTTTTATTTATAGAAGTTCAAAATGAAAAAAGATTTTCTTAGCAGACGATTTTTTGTGATAAATACATTATCTGTTTTATATTTCTTCTGCTTTATTCCTTTTATTTATAGAGTTCAAAATGAAAAAAGATTTTCTTAGCAGACGATTTTTTGTGATAAATACATTATCTGTTTTATATTTCTTCTGCGTTTACCTAAGCTGTGTAAAATCTCTATAAATAAAAGGAATATAGAGGATGAGGGCCTATCTGTGCCTCAAATAATTATTCAATTATTCAATTAATTATCCTCGGAATTCCTTTTATATATATAGATAGATTTCCAACAGCTAAAATATTAAAAAGGCTTTACCCCCAGGGGAAAATCGTACAATTTTTTAGGTGCAAAGTGTATATTATAAAATAATTTTCAGTATTTGCTGATATGCAAACTTCACCCATACATAACGAAACTTTTGAAAACGGCAGAGTAAGAACTGTGTAAAAAAATATAAAAAGAATAATTGACATTTGTCATCTTGATACTTTTGGAAAAAAAAGGTTTCCCGCTCAAATCTTGGAAAACATATTATGTTGTTTCTACACACCATAATTTAATTGAATATAGAATTGTAAGACCTTCAACAAAGTAGTTATAATTAAAATGGGGTTCTTTTGAGAGTGAATATATATATATATAAACTTCATATTTATGTTAATGCTATCTATACTATAAAAATGAATTTTTTAAAAAAACTATCTTTTAGAGTTTTTTTATTGAAAGTTATAATGCCGCGACTTATTACATTTTTAAAAGTTAAATAGTTAAGTATTTTTTGATTAATGTAAGTCAAACCATTAATTCTCTAATGTGAAATTTTCAAATGAATCTAATCAGATCAAACCTTTTCTCTGATTATTGACCATACATAGCTTTTTATGGAAAAGAACTGGATTTTTCAATGCTAGTTTTTGAAAAAAAACGCGTTCCTATTTTTCATTAGAATTCGCATTACAATTTTTTAAGAAACATTTTTTGTTGTTGATGATGGTTTTTAATATGTACACCATGTATCTGATGAACAAAAATCCTAATCAAAATAATTTTTTATTAAATAAAATGTAAGTTTTCTAATAAAAGGCATTGTATTATTATAAATTCATTAGGATTTTTTTTTCGTTTTTGATGACCATAACTTCGTAGTTTTTATCGTAATTACTTGTGTAAAAAACAGTGGGGATGAATGAAACTGATATTATAACTTTATAAATGTCACCGTTGCTTACAAAATTGGTACTTTATATATGGAAAGACACACATAATTAGTAAAATTTTACATTAAATAAATTTAGTTAATTAAAAGTTTTTATTCCATTGATGTATTGCTACAATTCTTTATTAAATTACAGATTTTGAATTATTTAAAAATTACTTGTTTTCAGGAGTTTTTGAGAGCATTAATTTTTTTAAACCATGTTATTAAATCACTTTTAGAAGATTTTTACAAACTAAATAATGTACGTTTAGTTCTTTTATTTTTTAATTGATATATTTTTTTATTATACTAAATCTTACTATAACTATTTTAATTAGGAAGACAACTAATGAAGCCAATTGTTAAATCATTCATTCATTGATTTCAGAATTTTACAAGATTAGGTCCATACTCGCATTTCTAATTACAGATAAACATATAATACATTGCGTCGTATGCAATGTACTATTTCACTACTCTGTTATGTAAAGTTAACTTAATTGAAAAGTAGATAACTCCCAAAGTGTATTGCTAATATGGGTTCATTTGAAGTTTAATAGATTTCCTTGAAAGTTTCTATGCAAATATTTTAGTAAAAAATGATCATTTAGAGACAGTTACTTACATAAAAGTGAAATTGTAAAATTACTCGCGAGCTCTTCCCCTTGTGCTGTCAGCAGAATGCGCGTCTCATATTTGTCTCTCATTCCTTCATTTTCTGACTAGTTTCAGTCCAACACGATTTTCTATAGTACTTTCACCGAAAAATAATTTTTAATGGAATTCATACTTTAGGACAAAAACAAAAACAAAACTGAATTTCTAGTGTATCTCTGATAAATACTAGTCGGAAAATTTACGAAACTCAGTGGTAGCAACAGAAAAATTGTTTACGTGGATGCTTTTTTAAATTTTCGTGAATACATTTGTTTCTGGTGAAAAGCACCGTAATCACTGGCAATAAATTGATAAATAAACTAAAAAACTTTGTAAAATCACCATAAAATGAAAAAATATGTAGGACACTTTTCGAGCTACAACAATAACAGCTCGTCATTAGCTAAACCAACACGTGTCCTTAAGGGCACAGAGTTGAGATGACTGTGCCCTTAAGCACACGTGTTGGTTTAGCTGATGGCGAGTTGTTATTATTGTAGCTTGAAACACGTCCTACTTATTTTTTCATTTTATGCTGATTTTGCAAAGTATTTTAGTTTACATTTGTTTCTGCGATTTTTAAAACTAAATAACGCTTTTCGGAACCGTGGATAATTCGAAAGTGTGTACTGTATATTTTCCTTCATGATTATATTATATTTTAATAGATAAATGTTTATATACTTTTACGATGTAATCTTCATTTTATTTTAGAAACAAACAAAATAATTTAATAATTTCAAATACACGACGTCTCAATGTTTCACTTTAAATATCGAATTTACATTAAAATAAACAAATATAACCGTTAAAGATTTATCATGCTTTATCTCAGTACAGACAAATACACACTTCCATTTTCTTCATTTCAGTTTCTCTGTAAAGCACTTAACAAACTTAACTCTTGAGAAGAAAGTAATATTTCACATTTTCGGTTGCGAAATGATATTCGGTGTTTACATGCTGTAGTTGAGTTTAAATTTAAAGAAGCATTGCGAAATAAAATATTTGATATACAACCTTCAGGCGTATGTCCTTTTTCCCAGAAAACTATATTTGGTATGTCTGAATAAAAGATGATATAAAATATCTAAATATAATTATGGGAATATTAAGGAGTCTCTATAAAGAATTGCTGTTCGTTAAATTTAGACTTAAAATACATATTTTGAGTTATATTAGCTAATTCTGCTTGAAGAACCATTATGAAGATTATTATTTTAAAGAGAAAATAAGTAGTAACAATATCTTTATCATAAATAATATTTTCTTTCGTTACATTTTAAACTAGATATTTATATAAGAGTATATGTTTCTTACTGTTTTGCATGCTAATGATTATAAACTTATTTTGTGATTTTTAGTAATATAATAATTTTCTTTTTATGTTTAGGCATTGAAAATTCTAAATTGTTCATCCATGCAAAATAATATTGATTTTAATATCAATTTCAATTCTTTATGTTTGTCTGTAAAATACGACTGCTGAACATAAAAATATATACTTGATAATTGATAGCATCCTATAAACCGTTAATCTGGTTTAATAAAATTCATTTATTTATTGTAATATCTACTCCAAAGCAAATTATAATGTATATATGTACATGATCTACAGCATGCTCTCTCTAACTGATAAAGATAATTCCCTCCAGAGGTTATTGCTTATAAATAAAACTACACGATAACTTTTTCATTTTGTTTTTGTTTTGTAGTTCCGTAAAATCCTTGAAAAAACTAATATAATTTTGAAAACTCACATATTGAAAAAACTTCAAAATTACCTGTTAATATGCTAAAATACCCCCCCCCTCTTTATTACACATCTGAATATTTCCATATTTGTATTTTTTTCTCTTTTATTTAAAATATTCTCTTATTTAACAATAAATTTTTTTTTCAATAAATTTATTAAATTCGATTTTAAAATGCAATTAAAAATACAAAAAAACGTTATTAATTAATCTTCGTTGTCAAATACTACATATTTGTTAATAAAATTAATTTCTACGCTAATTTGACATTATATTGATATTGCGGCCTTAAGCAATAAGTGTAATAAGCAATAAGTATTGTTCTTAAAGCAACATCCAAATAAAAAAAATCAAAGGAGATTTTCTATGCAATATTTATCAGTTATTTATGTTTAAATACACAGTACAATTTTAATTACATCATCTTCTACGTCATTAAAACAATATTCCACGACGTACTGCCAAAATCCAATTTTCTGTTATGCTACAATTTCATTCAATTATCTTGAATAAGGAAATTCTGCTAAACTGCAGTGACATAAATGTCTTATTAGAAGAGATGGATTCTGTAATTATGATCCTTTATGATTTATAGAACATAAAGCCTGTGACATGATAACAAATACCCGCATTAATCTTTACTCTGTCTTTCAAAGCCACACATACATATTGTTCGGCGGTTGAAGCTGTGAAATTTGTATTATCGCATCACTTGACAGATGAAATTACGGTGACTTTAGCACGTTTATGGCGAGCATTTATAAGCATTATTTTTTTCCTGATAAACTATGATGGGAATTGTGAAATATTTCTTAATTCTTATTATAGTTTCAAAATTTTTTATAGTCTACAAAATTTTCCCGCATCCATTATAAACGATTTTTATTTTAACGACTTGTCCATTGAAAGAAAAAATAAATTGATAATTAAGAAATTGATAATTAAGTAAAGCATGTGTTTATTTTTTTAATTCTCCTTTTAGTTACTATTGTAAATGAAAATTATGAAGCTTTACATAAAGCCATGTTTTGTGGTTTAATCAATGGAGACAATGCTTCTAAGGCAATGAAATTAATCGCCCATCCAAAGAAATTTAAAAATCGGCAGATGGTAATAAATTTGTGATATATCTGCTATTTGATATGTAACAACTGAAGTCTAACCTATGGATAAGGATGTTGCTTGAAACCTTGACACAATAAGTCGTAGATATTTTCTCCTTAAGTTGGTACAGAAAGGATACAATAACTTGTTTTCTTTTTGGAAAAATCTCTCAGTTTTAGATGCACTTTATTACGTTGATGCTGCATGGAAAATAGTAAAAAGCATATTACTGTTAAGAAATTCTAGGAGCATTTTTTTGGATGAAGAAAATGAAATTTATTTACTTGCGCAGAAAATCTTGGAAAAGAAAGTTAATTGAATGTTAATGTTTATTAAATTTTGTTTATTTAATAGTTGTATTTGAGTTAGGTAAGTGTTACATTTTAGTTAAGTAAATGTAACTAAAAATGTAGAAGGCGAAGCAGTGTAACAATGAACTAACCGAGATTCAAAATTAAAATGTGATGAAGTTTTAAATGATGCTGATATTTAATCCCTTGTTGTTTGTCGTTCAGAAGAAACAAGACATTCCGAAGAATGTCCTGAAAGTAATGAAGAAAACCCTGTAACTCATCAAAAACTAAGTCACGGAGACAGATTAGAACACATTGCAGCATTATTTAATACTTGGAGCAAGGGGATGAAAGAACACTTGCTCAAAAATTAATGTTGAGATATTTGTAAAGAAAAATTCGTCAAAAAATAAATAAAAAACAAAAACAGACTTCTATCATTTCATTTTTCACAAAACATTTAGGTAAATTACATTTCTTTCTATTTTTCTATTGTTCTGACTATAAATCTAAGTAACGTTAAAAGCTATGTTCATTTTCTTTCTTTTTATTAATTAAATTATTGATGTCTTATAATACAATAATAATTTGACATTTTCTATCCTTGTCCCCAAAAATTTAATCAAAATTTACACAAATATGATTATTTGCGATATTCGCTTACCCAGGTAGACATTTCTCAACAATCATGGTTAATCGAGACACCACTAAAAATAAGAATATGCTTCTTTTTTCTAGTCATTTATATCAAAGGGTTTTTTTTACTATTAAAATAATTTGTATAATTTTGCTTATACAAAATAACATTTAATAGACGTTTACGTTGTACTTTAAACCTTATTCAAAATAATTCTTACAATTTTAATAAATTATGAAGTGTTAAAATATACACAGCAGATACTAGATCAAATATTTACGGTATTCAAAGTTTTGTTAACATTACTTGAACACAAATTTATCATAGATAATGTTGTTCGTAAGCTTAAGCAGCTTATAATTCAGCAAATTAGTCGCCTTCTATGAAGTTTACAGATTAATTTCTAAAGTATTAATTGCATTTTAAGATGGGTTGCAGAGTAAAATTATCATTCTGATAGTCCAATTCATTAAATAAATTCATGTACTTATTTGGTAACTGGGCATTATTAACTAACGTAAGTGTATTATAAATAAACAGAAAGATAAATATATAGAAATATAGAATGTGTCGGGATATTCATCAAGCCCAGATTATATATATGCTCAAAAAATGTCATTTGTAAATATTAGAATTTTGTTATAAGTAAATTCACGCTAAAGAGGTAGAAATAACTCGATGCCAACCATCTCAATTTTTCATAATCATTAATGGTTCTTTCCTATAAAATCAGATGCATGTGATCATTTATACACTAAAAATATGAAGACACTACTGAAAAAATATATATAAGATAGTAATTATTGAATGTCAATGATTTTCTTATTAAAATAATTATCTGACCCGTCCGGCGTTACCCGAGCCCATGGAAATACTTTTTAAAGATCTTTAAATTTGCATAATTTTATATCTTTACTATAATTTTGTCTAACAATAAGAATTATTCAAACAATGTGAAAATAGAGCAGAATTTGCAATTGTTGAGATTTGTTATGGATTTGTTTTTTCTTAATTTTTAGGAGGGAGGGTTAGGAATGAAGAAATTAAAGCTCAAAAATCCTCGCTACTGATGAAAAAATGAGTTAAGAGATGAGGAGTGAGTGGTTAGTAACATGCAGGCCAAATATTTTTAAAATATATATCACATGAAAATGAAAATCCCCCCCTCACACCTACGAGGAGAGTGCCTCCTTTATAGTCTGGTGTAAAAATTTACTCCATCAATCGAAGGCACATGAAAAGTTTATTCTCGGTTAAACAATGAGACCTAATATTGCCGTAGCTTAATTAGGAGCTAAGTTATAAACTCAGACTGACCAAATTTCAGTGATGGGGGAAGAAACATTTACAAAAGTGTGATCCGACAGTTTTCTAATGATATATCACATGAGGATTCCTGAAAATTTTGAAAATCTTTCCTCACCCTTTCCTCTTTAAGAATCCTTTCTCGCGCCTTTGAAATTTATCCATTGCCTTCTTTGAAATTGTTATATTTAATAAATAATATACCAGAAAACGACATATAAAGGATACTCATTGTAGAAAACGCTATGGTCTTAAAAAAAAGTATCGCGCTCCTTCTTCCCAGTACTACCCACAGAATTAAATTCCCTCACCTTATTTAAAATTTTAAAATATTATCAAATATCTCAAATGTTCAAATCTATTAAAAGAAATGGGTGATAGCATAATTATTAAACAAACACTTTTTATAAAACTGTTCGGTTTTAAATATCCCCCCCTTCCCTCCCCTGAGTTGTTATTGAATGACACCCAAAATGTGCTCTATCGAGTTAGGCTGCCAGGATGTTAACTGGAAGTCCGTGTTATCTTCCTGTGACCAATCGAAGACAATTCGAGTCACATGAGATGGAGCGTTGTTTTGGACGAAGAAATTCTGTTTCAGAAGTCATATATTATGTAATTGTGAGGATGATCCACATTAGTATTTAGATAGACTGTGTTGTGTATGGTCTGTTTAGAACAACTATAGGTCGCAGGAACACCCATTAGAACGTACTTCAAATCTTAATATCGCCATGACTGGTCTATGTATGACCTGATGCATAAGAGGTGGTAACATTTCGCATAAAGGATGACATCAAACACGACCATCGACGCATTGAAGGACAAATCTGGTTTCATTCGGCGAGGCAATTTTCTCCCTATGTTCTATAGTCCAGTCATTAAGTTCCCAGTCCTAGTGCAAGAGTATTTGGTGATGATGCTTGGTCGTCAAAAACAGAGGAGTGGGCATCTCACATTCAAAACTGTCAGCTGAATTGTGTGCTCCCAAAGAATTCTATTGAGACCTACATTGTCTTGGAATGTAGTGGATATAGTTTGAACTAGTCTCTAGTGCCAATTTCGCTTTACCAAGGGGGGGGGGGGCGCTACGACATCATTTTTGTTTCACAACGCCTAAGCGTCCAACACGATCACTTCTACTGATGGTTTTACCATATTTCAATTACTAAGTATATAAGAAGCGCAGATTCGAACTTCCTCGTTTTGAGTCGTTGGGCGACTGAATTCTAATCTCTATCAAAGATGCTTAGATCAGTAGCCTTTACAATCAAAAGCAGACGTAAGCACAAAAATGAATCATGAGTGTCTTTTTCAGTATTTAAAAAGCATTCTTACCGTATTATGTACCTTCCACATCATCCAGGCCAGTTCATTGCAAAATGTGGGAATGGTCATACTGTTTTAGCTCTTGAGCATATATATTCAAACAGGGAAGACAAAAAGAAAAAAGAATTGTTTAATCTACATATCTTTATTTCTAAATTATATTCTAACCGTAAAATCCTAATTTATTTAATACTGTACTATTAAATGGCAAATCTCTAAGTATTTCTAAGTACATAGAAATTTCTAAGTATTCGCGATTTTCTAAGTTTTTATTTTATTTTTTTAATATAAATGTTGTAGATGTATTCCCTTGAAAAAAGTTAGCTACTTTCTTTAATTACTTTCATAAAAAATCAAATTAACATGATAAACCCTTAGTACTGTTTATTTATAAAACTAAATCTTCATTTAATAATTAAATCCAAATTCCATTAAAATATTTAATCTTACTGCCCATGGAATGTTTATAATTTTTTATTGGAATTCTTCTTGGAATTTTGGAAATAATTCAGCGTAAATATTTAAGATTCTCTGAATCTCATATACCTTGTTTAAAAAAAATTGCGTGAATTTTCTTTTTCTTTTTATCTGATTTATAATAAAAAGCTTTTATATATTTTTTACTATTTAAATTATATTACTAATTAAATACTCTTTTATTTAATTTTTTTTCTAAATTTCATTCTTTTATTTTTGTGAAGCTCTTCAATAATTTTTTAACGAATCTTTTTCTTTGCTTGAAAAAGCACAGTCACGGTGGTCTTGTTAAATTTAGCATTGATTATAAGATTTGAGCTATAGGAAGGTAAATTGTTAAACAAAATATCTGTAATATTTTAATTTGTTGCCATTGTTTGTAGACATTTTGAGATATATTTTCCAATTTATGGTTTTATAGCCTGAAAATAAATTATCAGGAAACTTTATTAATATTTTAAATTGAAATTAAAGTATGATATTGTAAGAATACGCATTATATGGCAATTATTCAACGGACATTTTCCACTTTAGACATGTCTTCGGACAAATAAAAATGTATTTGTTGGATTCTCCTGAAACATCAGGATTATAAAGATTATATTTGAATTTATATTTATCAATGTCCATTTGATAAGGATTGTGAGTTTATCTTTTTTTATGATATTTCAAATTATATACCTTGTGAAAACTACATTAATTATAAACTACATACTTCTAATAGATATTGTCAATTATCTAACACAAAATTGTAAAATATATGAAGTTATCCTTGTAAAAAATGTATTTTTTGATATCTCTAATCTTTTTAATTTGACCAAATTTAAGAAGTTCACTTTAGCAATAATGATACGAAGCTACGCTAATAATAAATAAAGTCTGGCATTAAAAAATAAAACAACATTGCAGCCTGTTGATAATTCTATACAAAATTCATTCTAAATAATGTTTTGAGAAGTAGCAGCAATATATAAAATTGTTTCTTCAAGATTTATGCATAAGTAACAACAATTTATGGGTATGTTACAGATATTCAACGCAGTGATACAAAGGGTTAATTTGTTTTCACAAGCACCTTATTGAACTTCATTTATACAGTGAATTAATATTAAAAAATCCAATGAAATATGTTTTACAGAATAGCTTGAATGCTTTGTTAGATAGTTGTACTTTAAAGTTTGGTCTCCAACAACATAATATCTAAACAATCAATTGGGGAAATATATCTTTCAAATCCTTTTGTTTAATGTCGTATTCGCTTAATACAGACCGTGTGATTTCAAATATTTCTAACTATAATTAAGCTCATAATGCACGGCGTCTTATGAAATAACCTTCAATATTATATTGTGTAAAGTAATGTGTAAAGTTAACTTAATCGAGAAGTAAATAACTCACAAAATTCAATACATTTCTGTGACAATAGGCTGTTTATGACTGCTATTTGAAATTTAACAGATTTCAGTTTCAATTGTTGTGTAAATAAATTTGAAGGAAAGGGACAGTTAACAATAGATAATATTAATTTGTATAAACGAACTAACTTAGTTTATAATTGATGCAAAATGTTAATTATGATAAGCCAATTTTAGGATGCTATGAAATATTGCTCATTAAAATGAATTGTTTAAAGCTTAATTTTTTTATAATAACTTTAATGATTTAAAATGTGGGTTCTTAAAAAAATGTGAACTTGTCAAAGCTAAAATATAAAATATTGCAAATAAAATCTCAGGACTCTAATGTATACAATACAATCAATTTTATTTTGTTACCATACACATGAATAACATGTCTCTGGATAAGTAACAACAATTTATGGGTATGTCGCAGATGTACAACGCGGTAATATAAAGAGTTAAGTTATCTTTACAAGTACTTTATTAAACTTTATGCGATAAATTAATATCAGGAATTTCAATCAAATGTGCTTTATAAAATAGCTTGAATGCTTTGTTAAATAGTGATACTTTAAAGTTTGATTTCCATCTACATAATATCTAAACAATCAATTCAGGAAATATATCTTTCAAAGACATTTCTTTAATATCGCATTCGCTTAATATAAACCGTGTGATTTCTCATATTTCTAAACATAATTAAGCTCATAATGCACGGTTGATTATGAAATAACTTTCAATATTATATTGTGTAAAGTTAATTTAATCGAGAAGTAAATTACTCACGAAATTCAATACATTTCTTTGACAATAGGCTGCATTGATATTTAATAAATTTCAGTGTCAATTGTTATGCAAATAATTTTAAAGGAAAGGGACAGTTCAAACCAAACAATATTAATTTATATAGCCGAGCTAACTTAATTTATAATTGGCGTAAAATCCATTTTAGGTTTCCATGAAATATTTCTCATTAAAATTAATTGCTTATAGTTTAATTTTGGTTGATTATATAACTTTAATTACTTAAAATTTGGTGTACTTGAAAAAAAATCTGATCTTAAAAAATGTCAATTTAGCAAAACTTCAAAAAAAAAAAAAAATAAATAAATAAATAAAAGTAAGAAAAAATAATGCGTTAAGCATAAATTATGCAACAATTTCCAAAACTTCCTGAAATCTTTATCGAAACTTTGTTATTCAAGGAAATAAGATGCTATCCATAACGGAATACGTATTTCAATACTTTTGAACAGCCCTGTACTTGATCCGTCGGTTGATCCGACATACTATATAATAGGAAAATTTAATTTAGCAAACAAATGCCTAACTGGGGAAAATTTCTCTTTCAGCACTTTATTCTAATACATGGAAAATACTTGAATACTTTTGTACAGCCATGTAATTTACCTAATATCCTTATTACACGCTAGTATTTTGTTAAAATTTAGTTCAAAGAAAAATACTCTTAAAACTATTTAAATCACATTTCTAGAAATTACAATTTATGTGCGACCATGTAGCTAATTTTTTGCGTGATCTTGTACATCATTTTATTTATATTCTATAAACATTTCTTAGTAAACCGAAAGAAGTTCAAGGGAAAATGCATAACTTAATTAAAAACCACCTTTGAGTTAATTACCCTCCCATTTAGTAACCTTTATAAGCTCTTTTGTGTAATACTGTATATCAACTATAATATTTATACACACCATATTATTTGCAGACATTTAGTAAAACTTAAAAACGCATATCATAATTGAAAATGTATTTCATCCATCCATCAGCTATCATCGATAATATACAGTACTTCGGATAAGAATATAAGTTTTGAAATATTTTGTGCGTCCCTCTAATCTTCATATTATGTGTTAATTATTAAGTCTTAGCGGCGTATATCAATTTTATGATATTTGAAATCGTTTAACATAATTAAAATATGTCGCAACCTATTCACCCTACTTTATTATTGTGTAATGGAATTCTTGTGAGTGGCCCTGTAAATGTATAATAATTATTATTTTTACTGCATACAGAATGCATATTTTAGTGTACTTTGCGAATCCATGCAAATTTGAATATGTTTGATAGGGTGTAACACCTTTAAAATTCATTTGAAACGATTTTTTCCCATAGGCCGTAATGTATCGGAAAAATTTTGACTATCCCTGTAAATAAACTAATCATAGATGAAACTTCATTTTCAATAGGATTCGTGCTAGAGTAAACATCAACAACATATAAAAATTTCATAGCAATCCGAGCATATATACAGCAGTCAGAGCGCAAACAGACGGCCAGACAGACCGAATGCATAAACATTGTTCAACTCTTTTGAAAGTGTTAAAAAGCAAATAAAAATTTCGAATTCTAATATATGCAATACAATCAGTTTTACTATATTGCCATACACATTAATAACATGACTTGTTGTCTCAATAATTAAGTTTCACTGTTGTTGTAGTCATATGTAAATAACTGAAACAATTTTACTCATTAAACATACAATCTTCAAATGTGAACTGTAAACATTAATTAACAAGTAAGAAAAGTCATGCATTAAGCATAGATAACATCTTAATTAAAATTCATTTAATTCATCCATCAGCCATCATCGGATACATGTACAGTACTTCGGAGATAATGTACTATTTGAAAACTTTTGTGCGCCCCTGTAAATCTATGTACTTCATATTATGTATCGTATGTACTTCAGATTATATATCTTTATGACTGTATCGTATAACTTATATTGAACCCCAGCTATATAAATCAATTTTATTATACATGAAATGGTTTAATATAGTTAAAATACGCCGCACACAAATTTCCCTTTTACCATAATGTAATGGAATTCTTTTGCGTGTCCCTGTAAATGAATAATTAAAATTTTATCACCTCATTTTTTACAAAATGCATATTTTAATGCATTTTATAAATAAACATAAATTTTAACATGATTGGCAAGGTGTAACATCTTTAAAATTCATTTGAAACGATTTTCCCCCATAGGCCATAATGTAACGGTGAACTTTTGACTACCCCTGTAAATAAACTAATCATGGTAAAAACTTCATTTTCAATAGGACTCGTGCTAGAGTATATGTCAATAACATATAAATGTTTTATGGTGATCCGAGTATATTTACGAGAGTTAGAGCACGGCCAGACGGCCAGACAAACCCAATGCATAAGCACTTTTCAACTTTGTTGTAAAGTGCTAAAAATCTCTTGTTTACATCTTCGACTGAAACCGCCATCGAACACACGAGTTCAATACTTTCAACTAAAATCTTTTATAAAATAAATTTCTTTGGCAATTAACAAAAGAAACAAGAAGTAAATTGCACGTTAAGTGATGCAAAAGAGATGCATTTGTACTATTACGAAGTTAAAAAAAAAAAAAAATCAGATCTTGGTGTAATCGTATACAGTATTTCAAATACAGTAAAATAGCCGAAATCTTTTGTGTGTCTCTGTAAATGCTATCTGCTTTCTAATATACAGGATGCAGGAAATAGCTTGTAGTAAACCTCAGAAACGTATGTCAATTTCATAATATGCGAAATATTTTAATGTAATTAAAATGCGTGCCAAACGATGCTTCCCTTTTACCATTACGTAATCGAATAATTTTGTGTGGCGCTGTAAATTAATAACAAATACTCTTTGCTTCCCAAATTGTACAAAATGTATATTTTAGTATATATTTCACAGATGCATATTATTTTATTATATTTGAAAGAGTGTAACATCATTAAAATGCACTTGAAACTGTTTATCCTCATTGGCCGTAATATAACATAATAGTTTTGATTTATTATATTTGAAAGAGTGTAAAATCATTAAAATACACGTGAAAATATTTTTCCTCATTGGCCGTAGTATAACATAATAGTTTTGATTTATTATATTTGAAAGAATGTAATGTCATTAAAACACACTTGAAATAATTTTTCTCATTGGCCGTAATACAACATAATATTTTGATTTATTATATTTGAAAAAGTGCAACATTATTAGAATACAGTTGAAACTATTTTTCGTTGTTGGCCGTAATATAACATAATAGTTTTGATTGTCCCCATATTGAAATATACATCCAATTTTCATAAAATTTGAAATGAATTGGCAAAATTATGCAACAATTATATATTTTAAATTTCAACTGATTTGGTTTGGTAGTTTCTATTTGCTATAGATAGAGGACGGTACATAATTACAAAAACAACGTAATTACATAATAACGAACGCACCTAAAAATGGAATACTGAAACTGCGAAAAGTCTTTCGATGCAGAAAAACTCAAGATCGCTTGCGAAGATTCTTTGGACTATTGTGGAGCACAACATCATTTTATTGAGATGTCGTCCAATAGTGAGCTCGATCAAAAATGTTTTAGGCAATTATTTTCACATATATATATATAGATTTACTATATAAATAACAGATAAACTTAGAAATAATGAAAATATCATACAAGAAATTCTGTAATTTAATACGTTTCAAAAAATGACACCATTGGTGTACTGGAATATTTTTTTCAACAATAAATTATTACTGAAATACCTTATTAAATTTGAAATGCTTAGCTATGTTGATTACGAAAATTGAAAGTAAAATACATGTGTTTGGTCTATATCAATTCGAATAATGTAGAAAAACATTTGACAACATGGAGATGGGACACATATAAGGATTCAAATAAAAAACGTATTGGTTACCCCTCGCATTATATAGTAGATTTCAATAAGCCATCGAAAAGCTCGAATAGAGCCATAAAGTCACTTAATGAAATTTTGAACTTATGTGGAATATTGAGGAAAATAGTTTATACATTCCACATTTTATAGTTATTAATAACAGGATAAATATCAAAACTTATGTAATTCTATATAAAATATTTTCTTAGTAGGAGATTTAATTAAAACATTCTACGTTTATATTTTCTATCTTTAAATAATATGTTAAAGAAATTTATAAGTTTTTGGAATCTATTACCAGATTACTTCGTAAATTTGAATTTTTGTAAATAATCATTTACAATTATTATGTCTCCACTAAAAAAACTCTTAAGTACAATTTATTTATATTTTTGCTAAAAATTTACTATTCGTTTATTATTTCTTTATTTATATATTTTGAAAAATTAAAGCGTTTATTAATTTTCTGATTGCAGTAAAATTGCAGATGTTTAAATTTATAACAATTGCTATCACCTCTGATATGCTTGTTGGAAAAAAAATACCTTTTTTTATTCGATAAAAATATTATACAATAATATAAATACAAAAAGTAGTTACAATAGGTATTTTATACAACTTTAAATATTCCTTGCTTTTCTTTATTTAATTTAATGTACGATTTTCATTAATGAGTAATGCACTGTAAAAAAGATACATGATATTTGGAATTTCCATTTTAAATTCATTTTTTTTCATATGAAATTTTTGTAGCATATTAAAATTTCAGTGTCACGCTGAAATTGATGTGCTAACGTAAATATGTACTAATTCCATACAAAATTTCACAAATAAGTTTGCAAGTATAGAATAAAAGACAATATTGCATAGATTTCATACTATTATATTTTTCTTATTTTATTTTACTTTGTAGCTTTCAGTATAAGTATAAAATGTCAATTTTACCGAGAAAGTTAATAACCATTAGGGGGAACTGGGGCACTTTGATACGGCTCTGTTCTAAGAATTTTTTGGTGTATAGAAAGCAGATATTTCAAGTTATTTTTCCATGTGGTGTCAGCAAAACTTGTGTAGTGTGTTATAAAAATGTACAATCATTCTTTTATATATTATTTTTGCATGTAATTTTTAAAAAAATCAAAAAAGTCATTTGAATCAATGTGGCCCATCTCCGGGGCGATTGATACACCTCATGTGACACTTTGATACGTCTGGGAAAAAGGAGACAAAATAACACCAATGGATATTTTTCATAGAAAAATAGTTAGCAAACCATTTTAGATTTATTTATAGAAATTCAAATCGCCCACAATTTATTTGTAAGCAATATTAAAGAAATCCAAATGAAATGTATAATGACCTGATGTTCTGGCTGTTCCTTGTCTGATTGTTGGCTGTTGTAACTTTGTGATATCTGGCACTTCAACCCCAGCATTATCTTCTTTCTTAGGAAAGGTGGAAAAATTACCTCCAGGTTTCCTGTTTATAAATCGGTTTATAAATAGAAAACATAGGATAATTATATTAAAAATTCTGTTTATAATATAATTATCCTGTGTTGTCCTGCAGCTTGTTTCTCTTACTTAACATTTCTCATGTTGAAAATAATTTTTTCTCTCTGCAGAATCGATATAAATTTAAGATTTTGCAGGCTGTCTTCCTTTTCTTTTGTTAATTCTACTAGCACTAGATGTTGGGTAAGTTCGTATGTCTTCTGTTTGCAAAAATACTATAAAATGTTCTAATATAAAGAAATTAGAGCTATTTCACTTCAATAAAAACTAATATTCGAAATGTTTGGCGAAAAATGGTTGTATTAAGGAGTGTAAAGTAAAAAAAATAAATAAAAGGTAATGAAAAAATGAACTAGAAAATGATTTAGGTTTTATCAATGTGCCCCATACAGCCATTTTTGATAAAATGAGTCTCAAATCCAACACATCATAATATATCTAACAATAAAAAATGAGGAACTGATAAAGAGTAGCTTTATTTGCCAGGGAGAGTATTCTTTTCGGTTGAAAATACTGGAGCAGTTGTATAATACCATTTCAGTTGTACAACTCAAATTTACTTTTGACCTACAAAAACAATTAATAACCCGTCGCATTTCATCAAACTACTGAATCATTCCAAGACTTCTTTCTGTATGTAGTTGAGTGCACTAGTATCACCTTTTGGAGCTGTTGTGAAACTTTCTGTAATGACCCTGCGTGCAGTAAAGGGGGTGTATCAATGTGTCCCATGTATGAATATGCCCCATTTCCCTCTAACTACTTTTTGTTATATTCTTTAATGTTTATCGCTTCAAAAAGTAAAAAAACTTAATTGCCACTAGAATATATATTCTAGCATTGCATAGTTGAGATATGTTTGATTTTAGTAAAGTAAATCGTTATAAAGTTTCTCAGATGAAATTCTTAAAGATTAAGGAAGATATTTCTACATCGACGTGCATAAAACGGGTTTTTATGATAATTGAGTTATGAAGGTTTTTTCTCTTTTTTGTATAAATAAGGAGAGTTATACACGGTGTGACTGTAAGTTATGTTTTACAAATATGTTTGGCGGATTTTATCTGAAAAATAAACATAAGAAAAAATTAATTTAAAATCTGAAATATGACAATATTTTCTAAAAGATTCTCTGTTTTAACAGATTCTTATATTTTATATGATAATTGGGACCCTCAATAAAATTATATGAACATTGTATGCATTTAATTGTGGAAATATTCTTATGATATTACTGGAAAGCGTTGAAGATGTTTTATTGTAAATTTTCAAGTTTTTCTATTGATTTTGTTTAAAATCACATTTCAAAATTTGAGAGACTTTTCTGATTAATTTTTTGTATATTATACAGTACAAATATAAGAAAATTCCCACAACTAGCTTATTATTAATACTTGCATATTTCCAGCAAAACCCCCTTTTTTTAAATGAGAAAAGTTAAAAATTCTCGCATCAATATCATAAAGTTATTTATAACATATACTATGGTTTTATTAAAAGAAAAAAATATCTTAAAATATATTGCTCAAGTTATTCTTTTTGACTAGAATTAAATTTACCGTTCGTATAACACCTAATATAAAAAAGAAAAACATTTCTCTACTGTCGGTGAAATATGTTTCGAAAATAAGTTATAAACTCGAATATGACCCACAAATGTTTTTTTTTTTTTCAATGTTTTTTTTTCGTATTCACTTCAGTTTTTAAAGTATATTTTGTTGTTATTTATTTGTCATTTTAAGCTTGGATTTCAGAAGTCATTGATCTTACTATCAGAACCCTCTGGTGTCAGATGTCATGTATGGATTACAAAAAATAAACACTTTAAAAATGCCGCTATTATTTGTTTTGCTTCACAATGGACTTCAAAGTAAGTTTACCCAAGGAAGAACAATAAGAAATAGAAATCATTTTCTGGCAGCTGTAAAACATGGCTCTGAGATATAATGCATGAAACTGGAAGTGACAGAAGTGAACTTTATCGATGTTTTCCATGCAATTGTAAAGTCACTTTTACTCTGTTATTGATTTTTTTCTTTTATGAAACTCATTTTTCTCAAATATAAATTTGAATTAAAAAATTTAACATTTAATTTCGAATTTTATGTAGCCAGATATAAAAATGTATACATTACAAAAGTAACATTCATGGTCTATGTTTTAATATAAAAATTATAATTTTACAAAAAAAAAAAAAAAAAGAAAAAAAAAAAAGAAAAAAGAAAAAAATAATAAAATTTCCTGACGTTTAACAATACACTGTAAAAACACAGCCAAAATTCATTTTTATATTTATTTAATTTGTAAAACAAAGATCTTAAACTTTGAAATCTATTTTTTAATTGGCATAAAGCATTGCTTTCGTTTAAAAAGTAATATTGCAACTTGTGTCATCCTTTAAAATTTACATAATTCTAGAAAACTAGATTTACATAATTCTAGAACACTCCGCCCTGTCAAAATATTACTGAATAAATAGCTGAATAAATCAAACAAAAGACAGAAATAAAATGCACTGTAAAACATTTGTGTAACGTTACTCCATAAAACTGGTGGCAGCCTTGCTGCCTCCAATTTGGTGGAGTACTTTAACCGATATAATCGATGTAACATTGCAATGTTACATCAGTAATGCATGTTTTTATTACACCATTATGTAAGTGAAAAATTACTCAATGAAGTGTAAATCGTAGCTGCCACCAATTTTATGGAGTAACGTTACCACAAATGTTTTACAGTGTGTTCATTGCCAATAAAAGTAAAGCCAGTCAAATTATGATGAATGAATTAAGATACTATTTGGTACAATTACTCTTTGGTAGAGTTGTTCTATTGTTTCTATCTTATAAAAAATAAATGACCCGAAAGATTTTGTAAATGTATAGAAAAAGGCCAACGTTACTCATTTAATAATATATTTAAATCTTCTGAATTTTGTTTTGTATTATTTAAATGCAAAAATATGTACGAAGGGGCAAATGAAAAATGGAGATGGAAGATGCAGCCAAGGAAATTTAATTGAAAGAATTTAAAATATATATTTAAAACAATAATAAAAAAGAAAAACGAAGAAGAAATTTCAAACACAACTTTCAACTTTTAACTCCTTCCTCTATTTAACTATTACGAAGCACGAATATTGGTCTCCATTCAGGAAATAAAAAATGTTATGTTGTAAAAGTATGGCGGAGAATGAAAAAAGTATGAAATATTTATTTAATAAATATAAATATTCCATCCACTTGAATAATTTGACCGCTAAACAACCAGATGTTTATAATCTTTCAATAAAATATAAATGCCTCTTAAAAAGAAAAAGAAAAATAGATACAGTTTCTTTATGGGTATCACGGAAAATATTATTTTGATTGATTTTTTTAACTAGATTTTGTTAAATGTGTAACACATCAACAATTAACTTCATATATATCTTCCCTAATGAATAGTCGGTATCGTTAATGTATTGAATTCTTAGAGTTATATTCTTCTTTGCTAAAAGTATCATCTCCAAAGGAAAATCATACTTAAAATTACCTGGGACTTATTTTTTCTGAAATCAAGGTATTTAAAAAATCATTCAAAATATAAACATTTTTTTCCAGCAAAAAACATTATTATTTTTAATATTTTCAGGATAAAAGTAATTTTATACATATTTCCAATACACGAGCTCACGATGTTTCTATTTATATTCAAAATTTCATTATAATAAACAAATAGACTGGAAAAAAATTTATTATACTTTACTTTGACAAACACATATAGCCGCCCTGTTTTTAAACGGCTTATGGGACTTAACTCTTGGCAAGAAAGTAATATGTCATATTGATGGTTGCAAAACGTGATTTGGTGTTTATAAACGTGTGTTTGAACTTTTAAAATCAATACGAAATAAAATTTATGATATAAAACTTTCAAACATAGTTTTTTTTTTCTTTGATGGAAAATTGTAAATGAAATGCAAAAAGTGTTTTTAAATAAGGTACTTGTACCCAATATGGACAGTGATCTCAATATGGACACCTCTAGTATTTTTAAAAGTAACAATTTTTATAGAGATATCGCTCTACATGTCCGTGAAGAAAAGCAGTTGAAAAGATAATTAAGCTAGCAAAGTACAAAAAAGCTCGTTGTTCGCCATTTAGAAGAAAACTTGTTTTCCGTGGTGTGCTGACAGTAATTACAGGTAAGTTTAAATTCTTATTAGATATTGTAAAATTACCTTAAATATTGAAAAGTGGGGTGTTTTAGAATGCTTTTAAAACATATTTTCGATTCCTATTGCATATATTGCTCAAAAACATTTTCTTTATTTATTACAAGATTTAATAAAACTACTCCCGATTCCAAATATGGACACCTTATGCCCACATTTGAGATACAGCAGGTGAATCTGAAGATTCACAAAAATAGAAACATAAGCAAAACCAACTACATTATTTCATAATATTTTGTAGTAACTGGGGTGCTTTGTATCAGTCTTCGAAGAGCCACCACCGAAGATGACCCCCCGTTCTAAAGTGCATGTTCTGAAGATATTTACTGTGCCCTACCTTCCCCCGCAATACTTTGAGATATATTTTTTTATCCCCTCTCCTTTAAAATTCCATAGAAGAGTGGCTCTTCCATACACTCTGTGTAGTAGGTCATAAGGAGACACCTGTCCATAATAGGGACTAGTGGTTCCTTATATGGACATTTGTAAACTTTTTTTTTGTTTTTATCATTTAAATTAAAGCATAATAGTTATAAGGTTGCTAATTTTAATGATGATAGTCAACAGTCCAGGAATCATGGTCATATATTTTTGGAGTCCTATTACGTGTACATGGCGGTGAAAAAAATAAATTTTCCTTAGGGTATCCATATTAGGCACAGATATTACCATGAATTTGAAAAGTATAGTCAGGAACAAACTATAGACTGATAATTCTTACATAAGGGGTTTCAGCGGTACATACACTATCTGGCCAAAGGTGACCCGCCACTTGCGATTTTAGACATTTTGTTAAATATCTAGAAAAATACACAAGGAGCTAGCCGGAATCTCTAAGTATGTAAACATGATAGTACAAATCAACATTTTCGTCAATATTTTTCCCGAAACTCCATAGGGGACCGTCAACAAATGAAAAAAAAAGAATATTTTTTGGATAAACCTGTAAAAATTATTGTAGCAAAAGCGTTCAAACTGTAGTTTATGATTAAGTGGCTTATTTTAATAAATTACATAAAATCATTTTTGTGTGGCTAGCATGTATACTCGTAGAGAAATTAAGGTTTTTATAAAAAAAAGTCCCGATTTTTTCAAGTTTATTTCTTATAATTTGTTGTTTTCGTAAATAATGTTCTTTTTCGAAAATATGACAAACAACATTGTACACAATACCCTCTAATCACAATTAAAAAATAATAAAAATTTTATGAAAAATGAGTAGGTTTTCTAAATATTTTTTTACTGCTTAAGCGTGAATGCCATCAAAATTTTATTTGCATAATGTGTTAGCTAAATGTATTGAGCAACTTCGTAAAACCTCAAAAAAGTAAGTTATAAATAAATTTTCACTTTTGAGGAAAGTCTATGTAAACGGCAAAATCTGTTAGAATAAAAGAAATGGGTAGAAATTACAGCTATTATTTCGTAAAATAAACAGTTCCGTAATTTAAAATATGGTGTCAAAATAAACAATTTGAGAAAGGAAATGCATTAGGAAACTCAGTTTCAATATTCACCACCTACATTCAGAAATATATTAGAATTCATTTGTGTAAGTCTATACAATATTTATGGATTTGTAAATATATTCTACATAGTAATTATATCGTATTATAGAGGAGAGGGTGGCACGTTGGAATTTTTTTTTTAATCAATATAAGGTACCCTGGGGTAATAACGCCACGTTAAGGTTCTACCAATTTTCACGGCTTAGTTTTAGATTATATTTTTCAAACAAATATATGATTTGATACAGCAACTCATTGACTAGCTATATAAAAAAAATAATTTAATAGATATGTATTCATAAAAAGTAATGGCGTGATTTCTTGACCAATGCTATTTGGCGTTATTACCCACCTATATGGGTAATAACGCCATGCAAATAAAACTATGAAATAAGATGGAATAATTGCATGTAGATTGCCCAATTCTAAAAATACAAACTCTACAAACTTAGAAATTGACAAATTGCATTCTAAGCTATTGAAAATGTTAAATTTTTTGTGAAAGTGTAAGAAAAATAAAGGTGTGGTGTGGGGGGGGGGAGGATGAGGCAAAAGAATACAGACCGTGAGCTTCTTTTTGCTTAAAAAGGACCGCTTAAGTAGAATTAATAGAAAAAATTCACAGTTTTAACTGTGTTTATTTGAATCAGTATTTAGGATGAAGCTCGGCCACTAGGGAATCAACCAGGGTATTAATGCCAAGGATTGGCGTTATTACCCCGTTATAGTTATTGCGCTGTACATTTTAAATTACAAATTATCTCGAGAAGATATCCAAAATCTTCAACAACATTTTGAAAGTCCATGAAATGTACTACAAATTTATGTAAATAACAAAGTATTTCCGGATAAAAAAAATAGTCTTCACATTACAAAACGTATCTCGCAGATTTTAGATCAAGCGTTAATTTTAGTTGCTTTGAAAAACAATAAGACCTAAAAATGAAACAAATTAACTTCAAGCTGTTTTTTGCGATTTATATGACTCAAAACCCTTCTGCGCAGAGCACATGGGTGTCATTTACCTGATTATTTCATAATTATGCAAAATATAAGCACTTGGCGTTATTACCCCGCCTGGCGTTATTACTCCAGGGTACCTTATTTCTTATTTGAATTAATTTTTTTGCGTTTTAAGTATTACATAATAAAAATAATGAGTTTATTCATCATATGAACTAGAAATTAAAAGTTTTCCATCTAAATTAAAAAAGTTGTGAGGATGTAAGAAACTGAAATATTTCTGTTCAAACCTGCCCCATGAAAGGGTGCCTTTGAAAAAGTAAGGCGCATCTTTGAACAAATCAATAAAATATGAAAATATTCAATTTTCATAAACATCTTCAAATGTTTCAGAAATATAAAGTAATATGAATAAAATTTAATAACTATATTCTATTGAAAGTAATAATTTTTCTATTATTTAACTAAACTTAAATCCATCAAAGTTGATGCCAAAAATCATTGATGAAAAAACACAGAGTGTCCCTCCAGTTGTGTTTGATTGTGAAAACTGTTTTACAATATCCTTTAAATACACCAATATGATATCTGATGCTTCTGATGAAAATTAAATTTTTTCATTCAGCCTTTTTATGAAAAAAACTGATTTAAATTCCTTTTTATCTAGTACGAAAACCAAAAATAACGTTTGGGAAAGAATAAATGAAAGAGTATAGGCTTTGTTAGACAAACATACTAAATCACAAATCATTATTGTGTATCTGGGATTTGCAATTATCAAATAAATGAATGCCATCATCAATTTTGATTTGAAACTTAGCACCGCTGATACATTTAGAGATTTTAATACATATGCGCAGTAAGGAGGGATTGTTAACAGTATAAGTCCATGTTCTTTGATATCCTTAATTAACCTCTTTTAACATAGAAAAAAATTCCCAAAACAATGATGTTTAAGTACATCAACAACTCTTTACTTTATAGTTTTAGATTGAACCACCTTTTTTCATCACCTCAGCTTTTTTATTAAATTGTGCCCCATCATATGGAGTTCAACATTACAACTGTTTTTCAATTCAGCTGAAGAATTTAATAAAACAAAGCTTATAAATTAAAGATTGCATCTTTATTTAAGTGTTGAACAATAAATCAAAATTTTAGGGACACAAAATTGTTAACACAAATCTTACAACTTTTTTTCTTAAGTTTAGATTTAAGAAGGAGAAAAATACATATCTTGCTTGGACAGTATTGTGCATACAAAATGGTGCAGCTTTGTATAATTATTGCACTGAAGCAGTAGTAACGTATTCCCATAGACATTTTTTAAAATTATTTATTTCAAGGAAAATATTTAGAGTTTTCAAAGGTGCCTCCAGTTAAAACGTGCCACCCTCTCCCCTACATTGTTTCGTGTTTGCTACATAGTTGGTGGCTCACGGAAAAATATTGAATCTTGTGCTGCAGTTCTAGCCTTGCCAACATATGATAATGAGATGTGGCAGGCTGGGTATCGTTCCAAGTGGTTAAGTTGGTAGAAGTCGGTGGACTATACCGTTGAGGTTTAGTTGGTAGAAGTCGGTGCGCCATACTGTTGATCCGGGTTCGATTGTCAGCTTGGATGCTTTTTCATTCTGCTGTATGTGCGTCTATTAAGAAACTAAATTTTGAAAAAGTGTGAAATGCAAGACACGAAAAATTTTCTAGAAATTTTTTTTTCCGTAAATTATGTACATTTAGCCAATATTTAGTTCAATTTTGGAAAGAGTAACAATGTAGAAATTTCCTTGTGGTGCAGTTTATGTCTATGAACGGAAAAGTTGTCAAATAGCCTTTGAGTACTTCCATATACGATCTATAGCATTTATACATGCTAAATAACATGTAAAAAGTCAGTTAAATTTTAAAATGCATGACTCAGTCGGAAACGTACTTCTAGCAAGTATATCTCTTAGACATTACTGTAATTAAATATTTTGCATGTTTCTGTATGAGGAGAGTAAATACTATATAAACCATATTCCCCAGTAAGCATTTTATAATGCATCTACTCTGATGTATATAAAATTCAATAGGTTTGAAACAGTGCAATACCATCAAAATATATACTTCGCTTCTAGCAAAACAATGACTTTAAAAAATTATTTTTGTTTTTAACTAATTTTATTTATAACCTAGAAAAATCAGAGCTCCTAGAATTTCCATTTTCAATATTTATTTTTGTTACTGTTAATTAATTTAATGGCATTTTTCTTTTTTTTTTTTACATTAAAACATTTTACATTTAAAAAAATAGTGAATACGTCAAGTTTTACAAATGTTGCTATATTTCATTTTTTCTTTTTATAAACATTTAGTTTTACTAACAATTTTTGTAACAAAATTCACGATCTCAAGCGTTTTTAATAATTCAATAAAGTTGGAAATTCACAAATACATAGATAAACCTTGTATATATATATATTCAGAGTTGAATGGAAATATTGCAATACAAGGTTATTGAAATTAACAGCACAATAAAGACACTATATATAATAATTGTGTCTATATTTAATTACTTGAATTTACGTCCTTTAAATTAAAATCGATAAGTATCCTTTATTATACAGCATGAAAATGCAGCAATATAGTCTGATGTTCTTATCTTATATTAAAATATATATTGTAAATTTAAAACAAAACTTATTACTGATGTAATGCAAACATGAAAACTAAATAAAAGTTTATAAGTAATTTTTAAATAAGAATAAAGTTTCTTAAATTACTTTAGATATTGTAAACATACATTTAAGAGCTTTTTTTTTAAAAAAAAAGCATTTATAAAGCATTTAATAATGTTTCATGAGTAAAACCTATTTTACTTTGTTAAAATGAAGCAAATAGAAAAATTCTATATTCTTAATTCACACTTAGAAATTTGCAAAGAAAGTTATAATCGAAATTAGAAGTAATAAAATACTATGTCAAAATAAATATATCTTTTGTAATATAAAAGTTCTTTTAAAGTCTGAAGTATTTCGATATTTGAATTGCGTAAACGTCTGACAAATGTATAATATTTAAAAGAAGATATTATGTTATGCATAAATTTAAATTACATTTATATTTCCACTATCAAACCTTTCTTTTGTAAGTCAGAAATGTGAAACAGTTAATTTAATAATGTTTACATGGGATATATTTCGGTTGCAAAATGTATTCAAATTTAAAGATATCCTATTATCTAGATAACATGGGGCAAATAAATTTGTGGGTGAGAAAGTAACATTTTATTGTATTTGCAACGGGGTAAACGTTTTAAATTGCATATTTAAAGATAAAATGCATTAAAAAATGTCTTACAATCAAAATGTACAACCCTGTTTTTTTTTTTTTTTTTTTTTTTTTTTTTTTTTTTGCGATGCAATAAACTAATATAATCGTTATAAATCATATAAATCATTTTACAAAAAAAAAAAGCATTAATTGTCTAATTTTTAAAAGCATTAATTGTCTGTTTAAGATGATTGCCACTACAACTTCATTAACCAAATTTATAATTTAAAAATATTTTCTTTCTTTGATAGTAAACTGAATGCTATACATGATGATTGATATTTTAACGCATTTTAAAAATTGCTTAAAATTCCAGTTTTTATTATTTGTTTTCTTCATACTTGCGATCTTATAAAAATACGTGCATCTTTAGATTTAAGAATCTATACTGTGAAATGAAAGAACGTAAAGTAACAAGAAAATGTTGAGATCTGGGATCAAAGGTATCTTCAACTACCCTCATAGCATGCATGGTCACTGTGAGCCACTTTGGTCACATCACATCTGTGACCATAATGCCACCACTCAGTGACGTCACATTGTGACTGAGATGTGACTTTTATAAAAATCTTTATAAAATTACAAAAATTCTTCGAAACATGTTATTTACTTGTTAAACATGCACATATGCTTTAAAAACATGTTTCTGGCAATTTAAATATCGTCGCTTTTCTCACAGTTTCGTAACAATGTTAATGTCAAAGTAGTCGCAAATGACACATTTTTCACAAGTTTGTCACACCGTGACTTTACAAAGTGGTCATAATGTGACGTCACAAACGAGCTCTAAAATGGCCATAACGACTTCACATTTTAGTCACTGTGACTTCACATCGACGTCACGTGACGTCACATCGACGATCGATGGTAACAAAGTCACAATGTGACTTCACAACGACTTCGCAGTGACATCACCATGCCTTGCGGGTAATAATTCTAGCCTTTCAGTAATGGTTGAGAACATTGTTGGTCTAAAAATGGTCATAACATGGCTACGCTTAAGTCATTTAATTAGTTAATTTTCGAATTCCCTCGCTAATATTGAGTCTATGGACGTAGAATGTATTCATGCATTTCAAGTATTTCTTCAGGAAATTAATATGTTAAAATTCTTTTTTTGTGTACTCTTTCTTATGTGACGTCTCTTTTTCTCTTAGTTCTCAAAATATTTCTAAAATAGATACTTAATTTTACTAGAAGTGTAAATTCTTACTTACAGATTGTCAGTTTTTAACGCATAAAAATATTAAATTAAGTATAGATTATAGAAATATTTTTAGAACTAACAAAAGTAAACATATTTTAAGAAGCGCATGAACAAAAAAAAGAGTTAAAAATATTAATTTCCATAGGATGTATTTTAAATAGATGAATGCATTATATGTCCATAGACTTTTCCTGTTTCTGATAAGGGAGACTGCTCAGACTAGAAATTGAGACTGTAGAGCATGAATGTTTCTCTCGGTCCCCTTTAATGATTTTAAAGAAATTACAGAATTCAGCCGAAGCTGAACCCAACAATACACGCGACAGAGGGCAGATGAATATATACAAGTAACATTTGGGAGCAAAATTCAAAGTTTGACTCTCTATCTGCCTTAAAATTATAATCAAGCTTTCAAATAATCTTCACAAGTAGAGCCCAATTGATATATCTTTAATAACTATTATTTCTAAGAAAGATACCACTGAAAAACAAAACTTCTCAAAGGCATGTCTTCTGATGGGCTTATCCTACCGGAAGGAATTAACTCTGTTCTTGCACAATTTTAGTGCTAATCGAAACCAAAAAAAAATAATATTTTATCGCTTGCGAAGATACGGAAATTTCTAACACCAAACAAACTAAAAAAACAAACTAAATTTAAGAATACATAAAAAAGGGGGCAATTAAGACGACTGAGAATCAGTTTTCCGATTACAAGGAAGAGAATAGTAAATCCAACATCCAACTTTGGTAAACATGAAAGTTACCTGGTGTCCCACCGACAGATTAGCCTGATGATTGCGATGTGACCTGCATATTCTGGAAGAAAATGTTCCCTGTTGACCAAGAGGAAAATCTTGGCGCAATGTTTTTAGTGCTGAATGTGGGTACACACAGAAATGTGTGTTAACAAGAAGGATATATATGTATATATATATATGTATGTATGTGTGTATGTGTGTGTGTGAGTGTATGTGAGTGTGTGTGCGCGTGTGTGTGTGTGAGATTCCTTCAAGATAAAATAAAGGTATATTTTTCACGTTTGTTGACTGTGTTCATTTTTTTCCACAAATGTTATGTGTTGCATATATTTAGAAAACCAAAAACTATTGATTCTGCAATTTTTCAAATTCAATTTATTTTAAAATGCACAAAATAATGAATATTTTTAACCTCGCTATCTTAATCCGCACAAGTTTTCAGAATTAAGGTAGTAATATGTAGATATAACTGATTCATCCTTAAAATGTTACCTACTTGACTTCTTGTTCGTAAACATTAAAATTAAATTTATTTTTACTCCTCTTATTCTGGACACAAATTATATATATTTCAGTGTTGCAAATAAAAAGTGTTTACTTTATTTACGTATTTAAAAAAATAAAATCTTAAAAGAATAAAATGTATTTCTATAAAGAAAAAATTTAAAAGAGAAATTAGCCATTATTGGGATGAGCACAAATATTAATTTCTTTCAAGTACTTGTTATTCCCATCTGAACGAATTTATCAATATGTATTTTTTCTTTCACTTCAATACACATAAAAATTTTTAGAATCCTCCAATAAAGATTGATTTTTGTGGCTCAAAGTACCATATCAGTTCACACGACTTTTCATTAGCAAAACAATATTTATTTTTTATGCGATACCTTAAATTATTTTATAATTTCGCTACTTATAAATTTATCCAGACATTAATTTTAATAAAGTTTTGTATTCTTTTACTTGCAATTTACGATATTTATACACAAGATTTTATGCTTTGTTTATTAGATGTTTAATTGTTATGGCTATGGACATTTGATTGCAAACAATATGAATGTAAATAAAAATATAAATCAGTAAAATAATGCAATATAACTCGTTAATCTTTTATAAAGATTTGATAATTTGTGATTTTTAAGTTTTTACAAATGTGTTACATTTGCATAGAAAAATTATTTTTTAAAACATGACAAAAATGCAAACGACATTAAATTTAAGAATAGAACGCGACAAGAACGAAGCGGCATATCAATGCCTAATCCCAATTTTCATTTTATCATTATCTATGTCTTACATTTCAACAAAACAACATAACATTAGGTATCTTGACTTGATCTCTTTCAGCAATTACTGTATTAACCGTCTGAGTCCCAAGCACTGCAATTAAGTTATTCAGTTTTTATATCGAAAAAACCCAGAACATTTCGAAAGGGTGCGTCAATTGGGACTTTTCGACATAAAATGGAAGAAGCGCTATCGTGCCGCTTGGGATTTAGCTATATAAAAAAGGAAAGCTATACCGCAGCTTGTTTCTTTTCTGCATAAAATAAAGGAAGGCTATCGTGCTGTTTGGGCTCTTTTCGGCATAAAATAAAAGAAGAGCCATCGCGCTGTTTGGGATTTTTCGCCAGTGTTTTTACAAAATCCTCTGGGACTAATACGATTAATGGCTTAAAAAAATGACGAATAGTTTGAAATAGATCGCCAAAAATATCGTTGTTAATCTATATGTACATAGCCAAATATTTTTCAATAATAAGAAAAAATTTCTTAAAAAATCGGACTTTGCTAGCATTTTATTTCACAGTTTAAAACAATAAAGAAATTTATCAAAATAAACATGCAATTCTTTATACCAGGTAATTCAAAGAATATGTAATATGCAGTATTTCTTTTACAGAAGCATGTATACATGTGCTTCCAATTGAAAAAAATTTATTGATTTTATATATGGCATTTGTTTTATAATGGTCTGTATGCGTGCTAAAGTACGAACTTTATGTTTTATACGGGCCTTTTTCGTTTAACTTATATTTAGGCAATTTTTGATTAGCTGTTGACATAAAAGGACATTAAAATAATTAAATTTTTATATACTCTATTTACAAAAAAAATAATGTGTTGAAAGATATATTTTATTTGAATACTTTTGATAACTAGAGGTATGTTTACATCAAAATTAGTTTGCGAGATACTGCATATTACTGCATATAAGGGATACTGATATTATATATTTTAAATTATCTATTATACTATAGTTACATTCATCGTGTCTCAATGACTCATTTTTTTAAAGTGAAAAGTTACTATGCTTACAAAAAAAAAAGAGAATATATTAAAGATTTTGCACTGTCATCATGCATTGATCATTTAATCTTTACAGTTCATAGTCTCAGTTGAAATTAACTGAACTTTACAGAAAAGTCAATATGGCTATCAGCAACCACATTCTCTCGTTGATTCTTTTTTTCGGAAGATTAAAATTTTCGTAGAATGGTTTAATTTCCTTTCTTATTGTTATTCCCTATCGAGATTAACATGAAAAGAAATTGTCGCCTTTTGTTCTGTTTAATTTAAAATGATCAAACTTATTTCCCACCAACCAACCTGTTTATTTATTATTGTTCTCACTTAGTTCAGCAATACCCAGAAAAACTGTAAGGTCAATCTATTGTAACCAAAATTTATTAAATTAAAAAATGGTTAAATATCTCTTTAAAAAAATGTTTTCAAAAGACAATATAAAAAACTAAAGAATAAGAAAAATCATGCGTTAAGCATAGATTATAAAACGCTTTGTGAATTCTATAGCAAAGGAAATACTGTGTTACTATCTATAGCAAAATATGTATTCAAATACTTTTGAACAACACTGTATTTGATCTATCGGTTGATATATATAGTATATAGTGTTGAAATTTAGTTTAGAAAGAAAACCATAACATGTTGAATTTTCACTTTTAGCAATTTTTACTAATACATTTAAACATTCTTATATATTTTTGTTCAGCCCTGTAGTTTGCCTATTACCTTTATCACACGTTAATATTTAGCTAAAACTTAGTTCAAACAAACACTCTTATAACGATTTTTCACGACGTAAAACGAAATCACATTTACAAAAATTTTCATCTTTAGCAAAACATGTATCCAATTCTCTGAGTGATCCTATATATCATTTTATTTATATTCTACATTAGCAAACTGAATGCAGTTCATCGTAAAAATGCATAACTTATTTTAAATCCACCTTTAAATAAATTACGCTCATATTCAATAACATTTACGAACTCTTTGTGTAGCCCTATATATTAACTTTAGCATTTATACACGCCATATAACTTTTATACATTTTGCGAAATTTAAAAATGAATATTATAATTAAAAGTGCATTTCATCCATCCATTAGCCGTCATTGATAATGTATAGTACTTTGGATAGAATTTACTATTTGAAATATTTTGCATCTCCCTGTAAATGGTATGCACTTCGTATTATATGTGAATAACTGAATCCTCAGAGACATATATAAATTTTATAGTTCATGAAATTATTTAATATAATTCGAATATGTCGCAAACAATTCCCCTCTTTACCCTTTTGTAATTGAATTCTTTTGTGTAGCTCTGTAAATGCATAATAGCTATTTATTTCACCACGTATTTTACAGAAGGCATGTTTTAGTGCACTTCGTAAATGCATAAAAATTTGAATATGTTTGACAGGGTGTAACATCATTAAAATTCATTTGAAACATTTTCTACCCATAGGTCATAATGTAACGAAAACTCTTTGATTGCGCGTGTACATAAACTAATCATGCTAGAAACTTCATTTCAATAGGATTCGTGCTAGAGTTAATTTCAAAAACTTACAAAAAATTCATGGACAACCGAGTATATTTGTGAGTGTTAGAGGGAAGACAGACAGATAGCCGGCCAGACAAACCGAAAGCATTATAACTTTTCAACGAAGTTGAAAAGTGTTAAGGGAACAGTAGACCTTTATTCGAGCAAAATCGTCGCAAAAAGGTTTATGTCTATGATAAAAAGTTAATTAAATCCAATTGATTTTTTAAATCATCAGATTTTAAAATATTCACCTTTTATATAAACATTTTAATAAAAATTTTAATTTTTCTTAAGAAAGGTGATATAATAAAAATAAAATACATTGACATTATTCGGAACCGTCAAATAAGTTCCATAGTTATAATATAAATAAAACAAAATTTCAAAATATTTCTTGGTCAGTACAAATGACAAGCGACAATGAGATATAAATAACAAAAAACACGTGCTCTATTGCAAAAAATTAAATTAAAATATAGACTAAATCTAAACCTAGACTAGATGATCTAAAACATAAATAAAAATAAAATTTCAAAATATTTCACGGTCAATACAAATGACACGCGACAATGAGATATAAAAACATCAAAAAACACACGCGCTATTGTAAAAAATTAAAAAATGACCATGATCTAAAAGAAATTCCAACCTGGTTCATCCCATTCAAGCCCTCACGAGGAATTTATTCATTAATTCTAACCATAACTTAGAATAATATCAGATTCGTGCTCCCCTTTTCTAATTCCAAACTTTCTCCCAGTCATGCCTATGTAATAATTTAAGTCACCATTTTCAGTAATATAAGGTATTTCATGAACTCCAGCAAGATCATCATGTCCTATAGGATCCACTTGCTTATTAAGTAAACATCTTAATTTTGGTCGAGGAGTTGCAATCAATTCAATATTAAACTTTTTTAATTTAAATTTTAATTTCTCAAAACTGCCTTTCAGATATGGAAAAGAAACTCTTTTAAAATTTTTAGAATCACATCTTTTATTGAATCTTTCAGTTAACCCTGGATATTGTCGTTTAAAGTCTGTTCTGATGAATTTTTAAACGAAGAGTTGTGTAAGATCCGTGAGGTTGCAGGTTCTAATGGGTATAAAATAAGTAGCATCAATAAATTAATCAATTATTAATGAAAAGGGAAACCTAAACAATAATATCCAGGGTTAACTGAAAGATTCAATAAAGGATGAGATTCTAAAAATTTTAAAAGAGTTTCTTTTCCATATCTGAAAGGCAGTTTTGAGAAATTAAAATTTAAATTAAAAAAGTTTAATATTGAATTGATTGCAACTCTTCCACCAAAATTAACATGTTTACTTAATAAGCAAGTGGATCCTATAGGACATGATGATCTTGCTGGAGTTCATGAAATACCTTATATTAGAGAAAATGGTGACTTAAATTATTACATAGGCATGACTGGGAGAAAGTTTGGAATTAGAAAAGGGAAGCACGAATCTGATATTAAGTTTGGACGTACTAACACTGCCTTATCAAGAACATATTTAAATGAGGAGATAAAAATATTGTTTAGTCAAAGTAAATTATGTTTCATATCAAATTGTAATCGTATATCTATTATGAGAGAGTCCATTGAAATTTATACGCGTAATAATCTGGTATGCAATGATACCGTTTCTTTTATTATTCCTAAGTTATGGTTAGAATTAATGAATAAATTCCTCGTGAGGGCTTGAATGGGATGAACCAGGTTGGAATTTCCTTTAGATCATGGTCTATTTTTAATTTTTTACAATAGCGCGCGTGTTTTTTGGTGTTTTTATACCTCATTGTCGCGTGTCATTTGTATTGACCGTGAAATATTTTGAAATTTTATTTTTATTTATGTTTTAGATCATGGTCTATATTTTAATTTAATATTTTGCAATAGAGCGCGTGTTTTTTGTTATTTATATTTCATTGTCGCGTGTCATTTGTATTGACCAAGAAATATTTTGAAACTTTGTTTTATTTATATTATGACTATGGAACTTATTTGACGGTTCCGAAACATGTCAATGTATTTTATTTTTATTATAACACCTTTCTTAAGAAAAATTAAAATTTTTATTAAAAGGTTTATATCTGTCATATAATAGTATCAAAATAGTTTTTTCATTAAAATATTATTTATGAAGGTTTCAAGAACTAAATAATAAAGGAAAGTGCATTTTTTTCTCAAAACTAATTTTTCAGCGTTTTTAGATTTTTGAAATGCTCCTTGCGACGTAATTTTTAATCAATATTTATGAAACTGTAAATTAATTGAAAAAGGAAATATCCTGATATTGTTTATAAAAGAAATTGTGCAAGCTTTTTAAAATTCGTCTTCATTAAGATAGTCAAATTTGATTTTTTTACTTATTAAAAGGTTAAATTTTGATGAAAATCGATATGGAATTTAGAAAAAGATCTGTAAAATATTAACTATTCAAGAGATTAAAAAATTTTACAGGAATTTCTTTATAATAGAGTTTAAGTGATAAAAATGAAAAAATAAGAAACTATTTCAAATATTAAGACACAAGGAGTATATTTAAATTTCGTTTAAAAATTTAAAACTTTTTTAAAAAATTTAAAAATTTCAATAAGAATGGGAATTTTTTGAAGGTGTTCTATAAGTTTTGGTGAAATGTGAAATGTGGTGAATATGAAATTATATGCACATAATTTCATATTCCTATGATGAAAAAAAAATTAACGTCCACCATCGCCTTAATTTTAAAAGACAAATCAATCATTAAAACGTTTCATAATTTGTCTTTGATTTAATATTCGTTTTAAGTTCGTCTGCAATTTTCTTGAATAAAGTTTCTTAACAACTTTGATATAATCTTAAATTCTCATCTTAAATTTTAACCAACACTTAATACATTTTCATCGGTCTAGTACAATCAGTTCAGTAACTTTACTAGTGTCTTCGCAATAAATTTGAATAAATTTTGAATACCAAATTGATATTTATAATAGCTGGAATATTTCTCATGTCTGCATATATATTTTCACGGGTATGAAAAATACAAAGTATTCTCTTTAGACGAAAGATTGTTTAATAAGAATCCGAGCGCATACGTTTGTTCTTATGAAAATATTTAATTTCTGAAAACGAGACTGAGTTAATTGTCATACAAAAACAAACTTTATACAATTACTCTAGTTTACCTTGGCTATTTTTCTTTACTGTTTTTTTTAAGTCGTCACATGCTTCATGATTCCTTTTCGATATTTAAAAATAATGATCATTATTAGTAAAAAAAAATAATAATAAAGTCCTGTTGAAACTTACCCAGTGATTTAGGGTAAATTTACAACAACCAACGGGTTATTTCCAGAGAGCTATTTGTGGGGGTATTTAAGATGTCTGTCTGAACACCAACTACGGTATTTAACAGACACCGTGTAAAATGTTATGACAAAAATTGGGATACTTATTAGATAATTCTGAATACAAATTAGACATGAAAACACAATTATAACTGTGTACCCGAAATCTATTTACATTTTCAGAAATAAACATATGTTTTGTGGTTCGTTTTTGCAGAAATAGTTTAATTACATTAGTTTTTTTTTTCCATTTTTAACATTTTGATTTGGAACTTTAAAAAATTATATGCATTTATTTTTATTTCTTGCATATTTTAGTTTTCTTTTTAGTCTAAAACATTACTTTTCTAAAAAAATTGGGGGGGGGGATACCAGATGTCTGCAGATACAAATTTAAAACTGACCCCCCCCCCCTAAAAAATCTAATTACCTTCGGTGGGGTGTGTGCTGCATGTTCGGAACCACTGTTATAGAATATTAATATTTTGCCAAATATGATAACTAAATAAAGTAAATTAAAATATCAAAGTAATATGCAAATAGTCCCCGAAGAAAAGTTTAAAAACATCAAATCAAAGATGACTTCCCCCCCTCCCTCCCCAAAGGATCCTAATTTCCTTTTTTAACTACATCCAGGAATTTATATGGCGTGTACCACCATGCAGTCGAATTCGGTAATATGAGAAGCAAGTGTCTTATAACAATCTTGTATTATAATAGATGTGAATTTTCCAAATGGGCGATAAATCTTGAATTAATTGTTAGTCATAATATCGACAATAAAATTGCTAAAACACACATATAATAAATCTAACTAATAATACTGACTGGACTATTGGTACAAATGCTAAAATGCATTTAACAACATTAAATTAAAATTAAATATTCTCCCTTACCTTTTTAACTATCATTTGTTTTAGACGATTTTTTCCTTTCAACAAAAGTACAATGCTAAACACAAGTACTCTAAAGTACTGTAAGGCTCACTGTGTGGCACATTTTGAGATTTTTCTGATATTCGCCGGTATGTTTTATAAATAATCGAAAAGTAACTATTGCAAAACATTGATATATCTTTCACCTATAATGACCGTATCGGAAAAATCTAAAAGTTTAATACCAACTGAGAAATTTAGTGTTAATCATGTCACAAAGTTGTCCCATCAAGTGGAGTTACTTTCTGACAGTAGGTTTTTAGCCTTGAAACTAAAGAAAAAAATCGTGAATGTTTTCAACTGCGATAATAAAGCTGAAACAAGTTGAACTACAAAAAGGATACACAGGATGTCTCAGAAATATTGGGAAAAATTTAAGGAAAGATAGGGAACATATTTGTATAGCAGCCCATGTTCGGAAATTCCTCCCTGGCGTAGTAGTGACGACACAAAACACAAGATAGACAGGGCACGAATAAAGAGAGGAATTATCTTTATATCCTTAGCACAGCAAAAAACCAAGACTAGAGAACATTAAAGAGACAACGGTCGTCATCAAAGTAGGTGTTCAAAGTTGCAACACTGGGCCATGATGCATTGAGGTTCAACTCCGGTGTATTGAAGATCTAATATTCTCTAGTTAATACCACAAATGTCCCAAACTCCTCCAGCAGTCGCCATGATGCGTGCAACTAGTTTCTCAGATCTTTCCAAAGTTGTACCAGCATTTCTGCAGCACACAGAATAATACACCTGTTTTTGTCTATGTTCGTGTCTTTTATTTCTCGGGTTTTGTGTCATCACTTCCACGCCAGAAAAACGCTTTCGATCATGGATTATTATATAATTCTGAATCTTTGTGATGTCCCCTACTTCTCCAGGAAGTTTGTCACAATATTTCTGGAACACCCTGTAGGTATGTTATTGATTCATCACATTATCCCTTCTCTTTTCGCTGCATAGAATCGAATTGCGTTTTACAGTTTCTTATAAATATCTCACACCATTATCAACAATTACGCTGGCTTAATAATTCATGTTCATATATTTCTTTTTAAATATAGCAAATTCTCATTAAAAAATGGCACAATATAACGACAGTTAACAATTGTTTGTTTGTATTTATGTCGGCCAATTATCTACATTGTGGGATATAAGGCCCTAAGGAGTGGGAGGAAGCAGGACGTTTCGGTCCCGCCATTTCGGTCCCGCCGTTTCGTTCCCGCCGTTTCGGTCCCGAGACATTTCGGTCCCGAGACGTTTCGGTCCCGAGACATTTCGGTCCCTGGCCATTTCGGTCCCGAGACGTTTCGGTCCCGAGACATTTCGGTCCCGAGACATTTCGGTCCATGGCCATTTCGGTCCCGAGACATTTCGGTCCCTGGACTTTTCGGTCCTCAGACATTTCGGCCCCTTCTCCAGCAAGCTGAAATTTTGTGCACGGGAAATATCTGACATAATTTTATAGGGAACATTTTAGAGTGTTGAATTCAGGGGCGGGCATTCCCCCCAGAGCTATCAATGCCCCCCCCCCCGGAAATTTTGAGATTTTGTGTTTTCAGTGGTAAAAAAGTGTAATCCCCAAGGACTCTATTGAACCCCCCCGGAGCCACAGAAGTCCCTCCCGGAGAAAAGTGTCTGAATTCAACACTGGTTTTTTAACTGAAAGCTACATAAAGTTTTAGTGTAATGCGATTAATTAGAAGTAACAAGTACCCAAAAACCGCTTACACGTATAACTCGGATCCAAACTCAAACATATTGCAGCGGATCCAAACGCCATGCAAATTTCATATGACAGAAGTAATTGTTTTCAGGAGTGAGGGGAGGTTTGTTCTGTGGATTTATATAGAAGTTCCTCAATCATGAAGATCTGGTAATTTAAAAACACGTATAAGTCGAATTTAATTTGCTTAAGCAAATGTCCATGGCCTACACATTCTCAGTTGCATATAATTTGTACAATATGTGTTTAATAATGAAAAAAAGAATCTGCAAATAGTTTTAGAAATCTTTATTTCATCCTACTATTTAACGGCACATCATTTTTAGATTATGGCATTTTACAATTTTTTTTTTTAAAGGTGTTTTTGACATGGAATTGTGATAAAGCCACATTATTTTTTAAGTTTTGCATCGGGATTGACTAAAACATTTTATTTTTTAAATAATTATTTTATTTCGCTATTAAAAAAACTATTTAAAAGTTTGCGTTAATCTTTTTACATATAACAATTATTGCTACGAAATAACTTTTTACGTGTAACAACCTTTTTACATATAACATTGCAGGAATTACAAATCCTTTTTAATACATTAAACACTTTTTATGCTTATTACATTCCAAAACTACGAGCGAAATAAACACAAGTCAAATCTGGGAGGTCCGTCCGCATTTGAACTCCAGAGTAAAAAGGACATTGTATTATAGAATGAGGGATTTCATCTGACAAGTGCATAAAGATCAAGATAAGTAGAATAAAGCTAACTATATAGCTTTTCTAGCTATCTTGTATAAAGATGACTATTTGTTCAGATGGGCGTTGACAATTGATTGACATGCAGAATTTTTGCTTAAAAGAGATTAATAGTAGTACTTAGCTGGTACTTATATGCATATATTTCAAATTTTATAGGAACACCAACATAAAAAATTATAAGTGTTTAAAAATTCCCGGCACTCGGTTTTGATTTGTTTCTTACTTAATGTTATACATTATTTTATTAAATGATTAACATAATCTTAGAAAATTTTAAAGCATTAATAATTATGCTGTTAAATTAAAAAAAAATTTAAAAATAAATTATTTTTATCAAACATATTTATTAATAAGAATTCAAAATTAATTTAATTATTAATTATTTAAGTGACTTATTTATCAATTACTTGTTTAAAATCTAGTTTATAGCTCTTATTATAGCAAAAATGAAAAAAACATATTTTTTAAATTTCAGCTACTATAATGTTATCAAGTTCATTAGGATATATAAAAATTATAAGGATTCTCAAAATAAATATGTTATTTATTCATTTATTGGTTAGTTTATGATGTTTTTCTTTCTCTTTAAAAATAATTAATTAATATATGATTGTTTTTTGTGAACTGTAAACTATAACTTTGTTTCAAAAAATTTAAATCTGCATCTGGATAATAATGTTACCTAACACTGTTAAGAGATATTTTTACGCATTGTTACAGTGTTGCATTATTATGTTTAATTAATTATTACGTTACGTTACTGATTTTTCAATAATAATAATAATAATTTCCTTTTTTGAAATAAATAATAATTTTTGAATAAAAACTTATGGTGATGGATAATTGCTATAAATTAAATCTCAAAACAGTTAGTGATTTTAAAATTAAAATCAAATTAATATTTTATTAAATATATGTATTTTTAATTTAATGAATCTTTATTTAATTAAATTGATAAAATTATTAATACGCATTTCGAATTTTACTTTAAATAAACTCAATAAATAATCTGTTTTATATTCAATTTATCACTATGTTTTGTAGTAGTTATAAACTGAAACTTATTGTTTACCTGTTTATTTATTTTATATTTAAAGTTACTGAAATTTAAAACTATTAATTCATTCAATAATAAAATTAAAATAAGAATTGTCAATTTTTTTCTCTGAAAGTGGGAGCGAAAAGGTAATGCAAATAAATAAAAAATAAATAAATAAACGATAAATTAAAAAAGCTTAGTTTTGTCAGTTAAAATTTGAAAATAAAATTATTTAAAATAATAATTACATTATTATATAAAATTGAAAAATAATCATTTTATTACAAAGAAATAAGCCCACTTTCAATAAAATTAATTCACAAAAATTGTCTTCAAGAAATGAGAAAACTGTGAGAAAAAAAAAAAAAAAAAAAAAAAAAAAAATGCAACCAATAATTATTACATAAAAAAGGTCGTTGGAGCATTTTTATTTTTTAAACAAAAAATTTTCGTAGCACGCCTAGTTAGGAAATCACTAATTTAAAGATTCTAAGAAAGTGTGCTAAAACAATCAATAAAATATGTATTTTAGTTTTTTGTATAGATAAAATACCTAATACAAAGAATATATGATAAAACTTAAAATATTCATTATGTTAAATAATAATAAAAAAGACAGTGTAAAATTATATAACATTATTTAATCAAATTTTCAACTTGCTGTGATTTTATTATCACGAGTTACAATAGATTAAACTTATTGGACTATTATATTCAGCTTTGTATAAAATTTGAGGGAAGGGGGGCAGGAGAATAAAAATATTAAAAAAAGCCAGAACAATGTTGAGCTTACAGCGTTTAGTAGGCCTTCATCAATCAGAAACCAAGTTATAAGGTGGCCGGTAAAGAAATAGCAAGGGACCGAAATGGCCAGGGACCGAAATGGCAAGGGACCGAAATGTCTCGGGACCGAAATGGCCAGGGACCGAAACGTCTCGGGACCGAAATGTCTCGGGACCGAAATGGCCAGGGACCGAAATGTCTCAGGACCGAAACGGCGGGACCGAAACGGCGGGACCGAAATGGCGGGACCGAAATGTCGTGTACCCGGAGTGGGATGCCCTCCGTGGGGGGTCTTTCTAAGGGAACCTAACCCGTATTTATGCAAGGTTCGAAGAAAACCACGGAAAACTCCGAACGGTTAGGTGGACGGTCGCGATTTGGTTCGAACCCAGCACCTTCAGTCTACCAGTTTGGAGGTCAGAACCTCGCTGCCACCGGCGGGACCGTTAACTAATGACTTCAAAGCAAACGATGAAACTAATGAAGGAACATTTAACAAAAAATACACATGCAATTTTTAAGATATTGCATGTAATAAACTTTTAGTGTAGAAATCAAAGGCAATGTACAAAATATAGGAAATGAAATAAAGCTGCAGAATTATTGCTTTTCTTTCAATGGAGGTGAAAATACGGGGTGGTCATAAAAAACTTTGCCGGTATATTCAGCTCTAACGGCCAGTCCGTTCAACCGATCAAGGTGAATTTTCAGATATAGCTATTCAGAGGTATAAGCTCGAGATTTACTGAACGGCAACAAAATGGTGCTCACGGTTACGGTTATAGTTACAGAAACTCAAAATTCTCCAATGGCAACACCCATTTTTTTCATCGCAAAATGCTCAGCGCCTGAGAAAACCCAAAAGAGAATTGGAACCGTACGTGTGTAGCAAGAAACGGATACGTTATGCACGCACAAAAAATTGTTCTGCGAATCCCCCCTCCATAAAAAACACAATTGGGGCGCAAGGAAAAAATTTGCAAATTACACAGAGTCAGTACTCTAATCTCTGATTACAACACAGATCAGAGAAAACTTTTATTTTGATTACACATTTTTCACATGGGTGCCATCACATTTAATTACACATTACATGGTAGCGACTGTGGACAATACAGCCAAACGTTGCATTGCATGAGGGATGTTTGCAATCTCACGTGTGATAGAATCTTTCAAATCCGGAAAAAGTTTGCGGATTGCACATATACACTCTAGATTTTAGATATCCCCAGAACCTGAAATCCATAGGAGTCAGAGGTCGGGGGATCGTGGAGGCCATTGACGTTATCAGTTAAGGTGAAATATGCCTCGTCTGTTCATAATATGCGAAGAGGTCGATAGTTATCTCCATCATATTGATAAGAAATTCGTTAATAAAGTCTATATGTTGTTGATGGTCTCTCACTTGCAACATTTGGGCGCGCTGGTACCGGTAAATAAACATGCGAATTACAAAGCGCAGTAACTTTAAGACCATTGATTTTGGTATATCAAATACACGAGATGCACTTTTTGTAATTTGCATGCGTCTTCTGGTCACTTTGTGATGCACTTCCATAATAGTATCCTCAGGAACTGTTATGGAAGGAATGGAAGGATGTCCAGGAACTGTTATGCGATATGGAACCTGTCGTCCGGATCGCAGACTGTCACAGCTGCAGCCAATTTCTTCCAATTTCATTACTAAATCACGAAGAGCTTGTGAAATGCATAGGCCACATATTTGACGATGGTTTCGACGGTAAACGCACCAGGTTTTCGCAGCATTCATCTCATTTTGATAATAGTTTTACCAACTCACCACGAACGAAGTCATTTTGTTGGCATCTGCGTGCTCCGACTGAAGAACTAACATCTCCACCCTGCTTTTTACCCGTTTTCTACGCTGACTCTCTGGCAAACGATGTTCTGTGATTGGTATTTTATTTCTGTCATATTAAAATTTTTTTCGTGCGCCTTGGTCGTATTTTTTGGGGCCGTTCGTAGAGCTGATTTTGTGCGAGCATAACGCATCCGTTTATTGCAATAACTATACCATTCGAACGCTCTTTAAGGTTTTCGCATGCGCTGAGCATTTTACGATGGAAAAAATGGGTGTTTCTATTGGAAAATATCGAGTTTCTATAACTATAACCGTAACCGTAAGCGCCATTTTGTTGCCGTTCATAGAATCTCGAGCTCGTAACTCTGAATAGTTATATCTGAAATTTCACCGCAAGCGGTTGAAGGGACTGGCCGCTAGAGCTCCATATATCGGCAAATTTTGTTTATGACCACCTAGTAGATAAATCTCAAAAATAGCTTTTGTAATACTTGTAATCCTTTACAATTTCCTGATTTTTTAAACACCCGCTTGCAGCAAAAGTAAAAAAGGAGTTTCAGGATTATCTTTTTCTCTCTGCTCGATGGCGAAAAATTCTCAGAATGCAAATTTACCTGGTATACTTGGCTGAAATGTATTAAGAACTTTTCCTGATGGTAAAGGAAGACTTTGAAGCTTTTACGAAAGATTGTGTCTATTTGTTTGTTATTTTTCTTCCGAAGTTAAAAATCTTCCCTAAGTTTATTCGTCTAAATGTTATAGTCACGTTATTTTCTCTGGCCCTTTCGACATTAGTAGAACAAACATTTCTTCCAAGAAGCAGACTCCTAAGTCCCGTGTTTTTGTTATGTCTTCCTGCTTTTTGTTTAACTCCTCAACGAAGACTTTCGCCATCTTTTCTCTCAGTGATCATATTATTTTTTCGAGGGTATTTTTTGAAAAGTCGTTCTATTTTTTTTCTCTTTAGTGAATAAAGACTTCAGATTACTCATGGCGTCCTATCGCCGGACAGGGGTAAGCTCTTTCAGATGATGTGGAAATTATTGGTTTGACACATTTGCATACTTACCAACCTCCCGATAATTTTAAACGGAAAACTTAGTTTTAACCAGAAAATTTATCATATTTTTTTAGAAATAAGAAGTATTTAGAGTATGACACAGACCGTATTTATTCAATAAAGTTTGTGATATAATGGATTATAGATATGGATTTTAATTCTAAAATCCTCCTCTTACTGCTAAACCTTTCTTTTAAATTACAAAAAAAAAAAAAAAAAAAAAAAAAAAAAAAAAAACTTTAAGTAAAATGTTCTAAGGTAAGATCTTTTTATTATGAAGAAATTATTAAAAATTCAGTTTTTTCAACAGAAAAACTGTTTTGATAAGAGTAGAATTATCATTTAAAGACGCATGTACGTTTTGGCTGATAAAGACAAGTGTAAGATTATTATTTTTAAAAATTTAAAAAAAAATCTGATAGATAATTCTGCGATATTAAGAAGTTCTCTTTACATTCTTTTTAACCCACACATTGATTTCTCATAATATGAAAGCAAAAGCTCTAAATATATATTTTTATTATTCATCCTTTTTAATACTAATAATGGTCATTTTTTATTAAACAAGAACTACAGCAAATCATTTTTTAATATACACATCATTGAAATAATATTCCTTAACGTTTAAATCTAATATTAATCTTCTTCACCTCCGATATTTTCATCTTTGCACTGAAATTACACTTAAAATTTAACATAGGTTTTAAAGATAATGCATGAATATTTGTTGCTTCCGGTGAAATAAAATGAGATAATTGATAGCGGATATTCTATGAAATATGATATTTTTGAGCATATACTTTGAACATAACCCCATAGAATTTTCTGTGGTATTATATTTTAGTCCTCTCAGCAGTATTTTTAGTACTTAAATGATTATTATTTATCTAACATTCCTGTGTCATTTTTTGTTGTTACATTTTATACATTCCTTTTTCTTCTAGACGTTTCGTTTATATCTTGAGACATTTCTTATGCATCTCCATTTTCACAATACGAAAAGTATCATTGCTATTATTTTTAACACAATCAAACTGATAGATAACTTTATCATACGAATTGAAAAATTTTCCAACTGAGCAAACATTGTCCAGGTCAGGAACTGAACCCAGAATCAGTTTGACTGTGTTGAAAATAAAAGTACATCTACGTACCCATCGTTATATGGAGTTCTTTTATCTGCGGTTTATTCTGTCGAGCTGTCTAGATGACAGACCAGAATTTATGACCAATACGGTTATATGAGCGAAAAATGCCAGCCAGTTGTCATCCAGTTAGCTTAAACGGTGAACCATTGGCCTTGTAAGCCAATGATCTGGGTTCTATTCCTGGCCTGGGAATTTTTTTGCGAATAACGAAACATTTATGAGACTGCGCGTCGTCGAATGAGGATTTTACCAAAATTCAGAATATGAAATTTTTTAACCTGTAAACAGATGAATTTGAAACATGAAATGATACTTTTAATTTCTGACATTAAAAAACTACTTAAACGTGCATTTACAATATCTAAATAATAGTGTTAACTTTACATATAAAATTCATGTATTCCAGGATTGATAAATAATATTTCCTATATTCAGTCTCAGTGTCAAGAAAGACTCTTTTCAATCAAACTTAAATTGATAATGCTAAATCACTAATTATAATATAGTTAGTGAGTGTACATATACACTTTAATTATTTCAAGAAACATGGAATAAATTTCCTTTTATGCATTTTTAAATGTGTATTATGAACATCATTTACTATCATTACTTCCTTTATCGAAAATCAATAAGTGCTTTCGAAAGAAAAACTAAAATAAACACAAGGTTATAAACTCTAGTTATCATATATTATTTTTTTGGAAGAAATGATTAAAATTAAAAGAATTAAAAGAGCAACAAAAATTTTGTAACAAATATCTAAAAATAAATAATAATATAAAGTAAATTTAATTTAATTATTGTACAATACACTAAATTATGATCAGGAACATCGGCTGATACATCAGTAATTCCTTCTATTTTCTAATTTTTCTAATTTGTAATAACTTCTACTTCGTACTCCTTGATAACTTTTTCTTGAATATATGTTGCCACTGGGACATATAATCGATCATCACATTGCCCACGTGGTAGAGTATGATTGATTTTTTATGGAATGAGAATGGTTTGAAGTATATATTGTCTTTCTTTCCAAATTTCAAGATATAATTGTGCAGGGATGCAAACGCTGTGCGAAACATTACAGATTGCTACAACTAATTTTTTTATAGTATTCTTCATTTTATTTAAATACATATTTTCTGAAATTTAATAACACGGAGAATAATATTAAAATTTAGTAGTGAAAATCAGCCATTTGTGGCACAGTGTATGCATCTCTTAACTTGTGAAAACATTGATCAAGACGTCGATTTTTTTTCCTTTCGTTTGGAATTTACATACATCAAAAAATTCTTTTCGATCCTTCAACAGTATGAGAACGGAAAGGAAAATTTCTGGTACAAATAAAAATATTTTTAACGATTTGTTTTCTTGAGATTGAAAATAGTTCATTTCAAGTTTTTCTATTGTAATTTGCAAGATATATCTATAACATTTATTTTTTTGTCTTATCTGCGTTACTGTTATTTGGACAATTAATTCTCTCACCGAAGAATTTCATTTAAATACAAATTTCGCTTTCAGTGCTTTATAATTATCTACTCACATGTATAAGAAAGAGCATCATTTTCATACAATATTCAAAATCTATAACAATTATGAAACAAAAACTTGCAAATATTTACCAATATACAATCGACTCTCGTTAATTCAAATCTTCGCTATATTCGAACTAAACATGAAGTCCGGAAATTTCCAATGTCAGAATAAAGTTAAAAATTTTCATTAATTCGAACTCGTTTTCTATTTACATCGTTTATTACGATTAACGCGAATTCAGATTTTTCATTTTTCTTTTCTTTCTCTCTAATTTCAGATCATTTGAATAACTTCCTTTCTTTGATCTTTGTGAAAATTGTTCCGAACAAGTACACATATAATCCCATGCATTTGATATCCACTTTCTTAGTGCCCCGTCTGTCCATCAGTGACGCTTCAAATTTTTTCCATTCAGCTTGTTTCTAATCTTTTAATTAGTTTATTTATTTATACATTATAATTTAATACTAGTAAATCTGCAGATCAAGAGCCTCAACGTCAGCTTTTCACTTCTTTTTTTAAAAACACACTTAGCGTCGTAATATTAAACTTCCTGGAAACTGTAATTTAAAATTTTCGAATTACGCAATTATTTATAAGAATAAAATAAGAATAAGAAATTTGAAGCCATCAAAAGCCGTTAAATTAAAGATTTAGTTATGTTAGGATATTCTGAAAAATTCATGATCTATTATTTTTGTTTTTTTATTATACCACAGTAGATTTCCGCCCCCTTGAACCCCCCGTAGTCTCATTAAATTTAAATTTCTAACTTTCTAACAATCTGCTAATGGTTATAGTATATCTTGTATTTTTTCTACATTTTGATTTATAAGGATAAGTGAGAAGTTTTAATAAGCATTTTTCATTATCCTCATACTTCTAGATACCTGCCCACCAAAACCACCTAAATCTGATGTATCAGGAACTTTTGAATGTGTAAACTCAGTAATCTAAGGTTTTACAATTTTGTTTACGAAAAAAAGAAGTTTTAATTGCATTTTGTGGCAGTTATCGGGGACTGACAGATAGACAGAAGAATAGACTGAGAGTGGAAAACAATAAATTTTGCATCGCCAAAATAAGCCTTCGCAGAAGTTTCGGCAATGACGTCATTATTCATGAGTTATTGCTGTCCATGTTTCTTGTATTTTTAACGATAACTATAAAATACCTGTTTTATTTCAATTATGACGTCAAATTTTATCAATTGAAATATTTGTTAAAAATATTTCTTTTACTTCTAATTATGCCCCCATTTTTGTCTTCTTATTCACGAAACAAATTTCCGTGTTTAATATTTAACAAAGTGCTATTTTTATTTTTATTTTAATTCTGATGTCATATTTATTTTTTCTTAGTTTAATTTTTCGAATGGAAATTGCTCAATTGAAACTTATTGCCGTTGAAAAATTATTCCAGATTTTTATTTTCTTCTATCTTTACAAGAAGAAAGTATTGGATTCATGAAAATTTTCGACTTCCGGTTTTCGACGGATTTATACGTTTTAGAAGGTCCTGAACACGTTTTGACTATTTTTAGAAAATGTCTGTCTGTGAGTCTGTCCGTCTGTCTGTCTGTCTGTCTGTCTGTCCGTCTGTCTGTCTGTCTGTGTGTCTGTCTGTATGTGACAAAAAATTTGTGGGCGCTCTATCTCAAGAATTAATGCTCGAAATTTAATAAAATTTTATATTCAGTTAGACCTTGATATGAATTAGTGCCTATTGGTTTTTGGTGAAAATTGGCCTGCAGGTGGCGCTGCTATACTACGTTTTTCATCATTTTCAAGATTGCTATATCTCAAGAACTAATGCACAGAATTTCACCAAACTTCAGATTCTGTGACCCCTTGATATACATAGACGCTGATTAAGTTTTGGTGTAAATTGGCCAGCAGGTGGCGCTGCTATGCCACGTTTTTCATGATTTTCATGATAGCTATATCTCAACAACTATCGCACAGAATTTCACCAAACTTCAGATTCTGCGATACCTTGAGATACATAGCTGCTGATAAGGTTTTGGTGTGAACTGCCCTATAGGTGGCGCTGCTATGCTACATTTTGCACGATTTTTGCGATAGCTATATCTCAAGAACTAATGCACAGAACTTTATCAAATTTTAGATTCTGTTACACTAAAATATATAACATAATTAGACGCTGATTACATTTTGGTATTAACCTTGTAACAGGTGGTGCAGCTATGCTGCATTTTGCACGATTTTTCCGATAGCTATATCTCAACAACCAACGCACAGAATTTCATCAAACTTCAGATTTCGTTACAAAATGACATATAACATAATTACACGATGATTACGTTTTGTTATAAATCCTTCAACTGATGGTGCTGCTGTGCTATATTTTACACGGTTTTTTTTAAACTAACTATATCTCAAAAACTAATGCACAGAATTTCACCAAACTTCAGATTATTTTACACCATAACATAATTAGACGCTTTTTTACGTTTTGGCATAAATTTTCCAAGATATGGTGTTGCTGTGCTACGTTTTGCAAATTTTTTGTTATAACTATATCTCAAGAACTAATGGACGAAATTCCATCAAATTTCAGATTCTGTTAGGTCTTGACATAAATAGATGCTTATTAGGTTTTAGTATAAATTACCAACATGAGGCAATACTAAGCTCATTTTCTCAGAATATTAATTAAATTTTGCGTTTTAGGCTTTTCGGATACCAGAATCTCATTAGGCTAGGTCAAATGTTCGAGGAAATTCGATAGTGGGTAACTTTGGGGTCACCACATTTTTTTTTTTTTTTTTTTTTTTTTTTTATTAAAATGTACTTATGAGATAGAAGAAAGTTTTGGGATTGACACATCCAACTAGTTTTTTTTGGCAACGATAAAGGAAATTGGTTAAATTTTATCTAAAAAATCGCTCTTGATTCTGTATGAGAAAGAAGGAAATTTTGAATTATTAAGGAAAATATTTGAATAAAATTAATAAAACATAGCCTGTATTCTTTTCTAGGCAATGTTATATTTATCAGCAAAGATACAAAGACATTAATTAATTCATCAGTTTTGACTTTGACTTTAAATTTTCGTACACGTTTTGAAATTTATAGCATTAAAATATAATAAGGATCAGGATGAATGGTTGCTTAGCAACCCTTAAGAGAAAATAAAGAAAAAGAAATAAATACATTTGAAATAAGTAAATATCTAAAACAAATTAGTTTATATTATTGGAACAGATTTACAAAAAATCTCCAAAATTTACAGTAATAACTTTAAAAATCTGACAAATACATAAACAAAATTTCAAAACAATATGAATAATTTAACTGGTAAATTTCAGTGTCCATTTATCATTGAATTCCATTAATGAAATGTGTCATTTTCTCTCAAGGAAAAAAAAAAAAATTGAAAATCATTGAATTTGCCATAGAAAAGCATTATTGCGCAAAATAAAATATTCTATATTTTACGAACGAATGACTCAAATCTAACAAAAAACTATACAGCTTAATCCCAGTGCCTCACTAACATACCCACTTAATTTCAAGTCAATCGGATGTTTTTTGCGTTAGTTATCGCGGAACAGACAGACTGACTGACAGACAGACAGACAGAAACCAAAAAATTTCGTGTCTCCAAAGTAAGCCTTCACTGACGTTTCGGCAATTATATATATTTTATGTTTCAAACTATTCGGTTCGGTAGTTTTTGAGTTGCTACATGCGAACAGAGGGACGGACGGACAGAGAGACGAATGCGCAACTCGGGAACCCGGGATTCTTTTCCCTTCAATTCAAAACAAAAGCGACTTTTCTAAGTATCCGGGATCGGAGGAGATAGCGTTACATACATACATACATACATACGGTCGGATTTTAATAGTATAGATTCTTGGTTGTAAATTTTAATTTGCTGACAGATGATTTTCGCTTCTGTTGAAAAAGTTCATTAATGAAACGTCAATGTTTGAAAATATATTTTTAGTTTTAGAAAATTTATTTTAATTTTTATTCGCGTTTGAAATGAAATAGACGCCCTCTCGCGGACAAAGTCGAACTAAAAGAAATAGAACTGATACCATGAGCATCTTCCGCTGAAATCAGTGTTTAAAAGGCCGATAAATAAATAAACAGTTCTATAATAAATAAATAAACAGTTCTATAACGAATGCAACGTTGGGTTCTTTGTATTAAAATTATCAAAAATCAAAATTTTATACACAAAGTTTAGATCTATAATATAAAAAAGTACATTTGACTTACTCATGACAAAATAACATGACCGCAACACAATGCTTGCATGATTCGCTTGACCCAGCTTTGCAAGAGCAAGAAAATTTTTTTATTTTCAATTTTTTGTTCTCCTTAACTAGCAAACCTGAAATGAAATGGGGATTTGCTTTTGTTTGGCTTGTTTGTAAACACGAGCCTACAATCTCTATTTCATCTCCTTTACATTCTTTAATGCCGCACATTATTATTCTCTTTGCATCAATAATTGCTTCAGCTTCTCTAAAGCATTTACTAGATTTTCCAGCATCTACAAATTCTAAAATTGTCGATATTTGTAATTTATCTCCCATAATTAAATAAAAAAGATAAAAAACAGCACTTTAACTAGCTCTTTAAACTGGTTCTATGCTACAGTGCTACAGCATGGAACGTAAACAAACAAACGTAAACAAACGATTATCAGGTCTAATACAACGCCATCTTTCGGTCATTACAAACGCGAATACCATCTGCACAAATTGAAACTTAATTCTTTTTAACTTTAAAGAAAAAAATAGCTTCAAAAATACATTAATCAGTTTTATTTTCCCCTTTTTTCCGACAAAAAAAAGCCTTCCACTGCTAATTTTTAGTTTTTAATGAAGTTTTTTATCTGTATGTAACTTATAATTTAGTATTCGTAAAAAATATTTCTTATCCATTTTAAATATGACGTCATTATTTTTCTAACTCCATGAATTACTGCTATCCATGTCCCGTTTATTTTTAACGACTACTATAAAATACCTTTTTTATTTCAATTATGACGTCATAATTTACCAAATAAATATTTTATTTAAAATATTTTTATTCCTTTTATTTTTAATTATGTCGCCATATTGACAAAAATATTCATGTTAACGAAACAAATATCAGTGTTTAATATTTAACAAAAAATAGTATATTTATTTTTATTGCAAATACGACGTCATATTTATTTTTTTCTTTTAAATTTTCCTTAGTTTCAGTTTTCGGATGGAAATTGCTCAATTGAAAATTTATCGTCGCTGAAAAATTAATATTCGAAATTTTGATTTTCTTGGCAACGGAAAGAAAATTGATTAAATTTTATCTAAAAAATGCCGATTGGTTATGCATGAAAAATAATAAAATTCAGAATTATTAACGAAAATATTCGAATAAAATAAATAATACATAGCCTTTGTTCTTTTCTGGCTATAATTATCTATACGCAAAGATACAAAGTTGAAGTTATGCTATTGAAGCATTGAAGTTATGTTATTCAAACTTCCGTACACATTTTAAAATTTATAATATTATAAGAATAAGAATTAGGATAAATGGTTGCTTAGCGACTATTAAAAGAAATGAAGAAAACGAAATAAATACATTTGAAATAAGTAAATCTCTAAAACAAATTAGCTTATATTATTGGAACACATTTATAAAAAATGGCCAAGATTTACAGCAATAATTTAAAAAATCTGACATATGCATAGATAAAATTTCAAAACAATATGAATAATTTAAGCCCCGTACTGGCAAATTTCAGTATCCATTTATCGTTGAATTCCATTAATCAAATGAGTCATTTTCTCTCAACAAATAAAAATTTGAAAATCGTTGGATTTGCCATAGAAAAACATTATTGCGCAAAATAAAATATTCTATATTTTACGAACGAATTAATAAAATATAAGAAAAAACTATACAGCTAAATCCGAGTGCCTTACCAATATACACACTTAATTTCAAGTCTTTCGGATGTTTTTTGCGGTAGTTATCGCGGAACAGACAGACTGACAAACTGACAGACAGACAGACAGACAGAAACCAAAAAATTTCGTGTCTCCACAGTAAGCCTTCACTGACGTTTCGGCAATTAAGTCACATTCTAATGAAAACAGACGAAAGAAATTAAAAAAAAACACTTTAACATTAATTCCTTTGTAATAGTACCATATTAAGCATGTTTTCATTTCATACTTTCCATAATTCTAACTTCGGATAATTCGAACATTTCTTGTGGTCCCGACGAGTTCAAATTAACGAGAGCCGACTGTATTTTATCTGATATATTTTAGACATACAAGCTGAAAACAAAAGCGAAATAAGGTGAAACTTTCGATCCAAAAATATTTGTTAACTTCAAATATCATTCCCAAAAATAAAGCAATATCTCAACCTTAATTTTACAATTAATCTAAATTATTAAGAAAAATAGGTATGCAATTAGAACGCATATAATTTAAGAATCATTTTTAAAAAACCCAGTAAAATTAAAAGTGATATTTAGATACGTAACCAGAAACTGATTTTACTATTCTGAAACTCGAATTTCTATATCGTGTAAAATGAACTCAGGTTCTTTTTGTTTTGCGCCATCTTTTCACTGCGAAGTTATTATACTGTTTGATACTCATATATTTTGTTTGCGGTTGTCTCATCTATTTTCTAACTAAGTATCTTAAAATACAGAACCCCAAGAAATGTCAGTTAAAAAAAAAAAAAAAAAAAAAAAAAAAAAAAAAAAAAAAAAAACTTTTCATGAATAAAAAGTTACACAACTAAATAAACATGCTTCGCCTTTCTTTAACTGAAAACATAATGAGAAATTGGAAACGTAATAATATTGAATTATTTAAAAAATAATGTGATAAGGTGGCATTATATATATAAAAAAACAAATAATATAAGAAAACTTTTAATTATTTAAATAATTTTTCTTATTTATCTCTAAAAATATATGCAATTTATCACTAGTTTTTCAAAACCTGTCTTAAATACATATTATTTGTTTTAGAATAGCCATATGAAATAGTTTAAAATAACTGTACCTGTCACTTAAAGAGACATTCCTTAATGTTTTACAGAAATCTCTTAAAGAATAATTAATTCAAATTTAAACTGAGCTGATCTCGTTGCAAAATATCATAGTATAATTAGATTTTTGAAGATGATTTAAGTTCTTACTAAAGATTTACATCATCTTGGGCGTTCTCTAATTGATGATGCACATTCTCTTTCTGAGGAAGCCGAGATTTAATTGCAATTTATAAGGATGTACGTGATAACTAACAATAATTTATTGTAATAATATACAGATATGAGAAATATGCTTGAACAAATATAATGTAAATAAAACTTGATGTTTAAATTTAATTAATTTTTATAAAAAGGTCAATTGTACTCTTTAAGAAGGCACGAATCTATTTTGGGTTCCATCTGTCTGTCTGTTTTCTTTTCTTCTTCTTCTTCTTCTTCTTTTTTTTTTTTTTTTTCGAAGTAAATGTTGCAAAAAATCCAATTAGCATATAATTAGGTAACTGGATAAGAAGACTATATGTGTATAATTAGAATTGAAGACGACACTTGCATTCTTTTCATATGGTTTATATCACAGTACAATACACATAAATTAAAGTCACAACACGAAGAACACGAATGAGAACAAAGATGTAGATGAGATGTAGATTGAGTTTTTCGGGTAATAACCCGCTATTTAAATGATGTTCGTCAACATTATATGGGTAATATTCTCGCAATTTAAATGTATGGACACTTGGGGATTAAAACCGCTGTTAGATTTTAGAACGGTGGGGGTAAGACCCACTGAAAAAAGCACAACATGCCACAAAGGCAGCTAGCGCAAAAGCTTGACTCGGTCACCGTTCAGCATGCGCGCAAGGACCGAACAGTAACCATATTGGTCAGATACCCAGATTCGGCTGATAGCTTTCGGATAAGTTTTTTTATTCAGTCTGATATTATGCACCATTTTTTTTCTCATCATAATGCTTTTATGCGGTAATTCAGAAGATTTCTATATAGCAATAAAAAATACATGAGAAGCTATTTTGGTGAGATAGTATTCTTGCTATTACTAAAATCGGTTTCTACACGAACAAAGAGAAAGTAGTATCGAAATTGATTTTAGAAAATTGGTTGCAAGAATTTTAGTATACTTTTAGCATCGAAATAGATTTGGATTTATTTAAATATGTGCTTTTTGCTAAATATATATATTTTTTTATAATGATTGTCAAAATTGTTTTTTTTTTCAACAAAAAGTATAAAAATATTTGATTTTTAAATTAGATATGCCTCATAAGACAAATTTACATATCCATTAGGTATTTATCTTGTGTGTGATTTCATCTAACTTATGGAAAGTAGACTGATGTTTCATTTCTGGTAAGTATGTCAGAATTGGCATGGATATATCATTAAATCTGCTATACAAAAAAAAAAAAAAAGAGCTGTTTTAATGAAATGAAGTTTTTAAATCCAACCTTTGATTCAGAAATAGCACTAAAATTGGTAATTGTTAGCGTAACATGATTCAAACCGCAGGTAGGCGTAGTGACAAATAAGCAGATCAATCTGTTCTTTCAGAAGGACTTGTTTCTATTGAGGTAGGTTAACATTAATTGAGATACGCGCTCTGTTTTAAATGCTATAGAAATTTAGGGGGTCCGAAACACATTTTTAAATAATTTTTCTTCATTACGTTAAAATTTTGAAATTTTTCGTGATGGTTAACCATTTTATTTATATAGAAAATCAAATGAAAAAATTTTCAAATGAAAAAAAAAAATTAAATTCATTAAAAAAAATGGGGCAACTTAAAATCGTTATCACTGAAAATATTACCAGTTAAATTTCATTTTTTTCATTTTAAACTGAAATAAATAAACTTTAATTTCGATTCAGCATTTTAAAAAATATCAATTGTTATAAAAATTAAAAATATTTAAAGTGAAAACCTTTAGAAAAGTTAAGCAACTTAAAAAAAAATCATACTTTGAGAAGTAAATATACATATATTTTTTAATTTGCTGAATCAAAATTAGAATAATACATGAAGAAAAAGCATGTTTCAAGATTGATCCGTTTACCTTTAACGGTTCTTAAGTCATAACATTTTAAATGTGAGAAATGGTGAAAAAATCCATTTGAATAAAAGCATATTTTCCCAAATAGTCCTTATAATAACAAAATATTGCTTGAAAGGTAGATTTTGAAAACAAACCAAAACGAAAAAAGGTGATATTTCCTCTTCCAGTTAAGATAAGTACGTGATTTAAACGTCATTTTTAACAGAAAAATACAGAAAATGTTTTAGAGCAATAAACTTATTTATGAAAATTTTGTGTCCTGGACCCCTTTAATATAAGAACGATCACCAACACTTTTTTTTCGGCTATATTTCATATAAGCCTCACAAGAAGAATTTATTCTCGTATGTGTATATATATATATATATATATATATATATATGCTTTATAAAACTTCTGATATAGAAAGAACACAGTAGAAAAAAATTATTAACCTTTACTAAATCTTTTGCGATTAATTTTCACATTTAAAAATCTTTCGATAATTGTTATCCGTAAATACTCCCTCGTGATAGCGTTTCGTAATTTTTAACGCTTCGAAAATCTGTTTAAAATAGCAATATTTTTATACTTAACCTCTGACAAAATCTGAAAAAGGCACAATTCTTATTCCTTCAAACTGACATTCTACAACTATAGCAGAAAGTAATGAGTTTTGTTTTGCAGTAATTCTAGAAAACGTCATCAAACAGAAATGAAAAATAGGCAAATGATGCCACGCGGTTTCAGTATGATCTAACAGTATCATACAGTTCTGTATGTTATTAATAGTAACGGTGCAATGGAAAAAATAGGATATTTTACCTTATATTGCGTAAATAACAAAAACCTCGTCAATTGCTTTTCAGACTGAAATTTGAAGGATTTAAGGACATATGGAACATCCCGACAAGTAAAATGAAGCAGATTTACAAAATATTTAACGTCATGTACTTTACTTAAAAATGAACATAGAAATGATTTTTTTTATAGTAAGTATACATTTTATAGCCCATATGTAAATCAAAATAAATTAATTTCGTACATATAAATTAGTTTTCCAAAACTAATTAATATTTTGCGTTTTCTTTAAAAAATATGTCTGTTGGATACACTTTTCTAAAAACCTGTTCCACCATAATTCACCGATTTTTTTTTTTTTTTTTTTTTTTTTTTTTTTTTTTTTTTTTTTGACATAATTGTCAGTAACTACCAAAAAACTTTACACTGACTTTTAAAGTCAAAAGCATTACTATATACCCATAAATACTATATCTGATAGAATAAGATCTCAATCGTTGAATTTGTATTATAGGATAAGCTAGAAAATATCACTCTTAGAAATATCTGACCAGATCTTATGCATCCTGCTTTACTCTATTCGATTAAGTTATTTTAAAAAGGTGCTAAAATAAAACTATTACAATTCACTTAAAAGTCATTCTAATTTAGATAGTGAATTTAAAGTTTTTTTATGTCTGTAATTTAACTGCTTTTTCAACAAGTAAGTTTTATGGATAACATTTTACATAGTAATATTTGACCCTTAAAATGCAGCAAAAGCTATATTTTATACTTGTTTCGTTAAAACCACCAATGACTTTAATAACCACTAATGACCCAATAACAATAATATATCATTGGTGTGCTGAAACATATGAGGAAATAAAGGATTTTACTGAATACGAATATATACTTGTCCAAGTATCCATGTTTATTAATTATTGGGAAAATAAGACTTTTTTCCGCACATAAAATTTTAAACATACTGACATAAATTTCGCTTTTTAGTTTAAGCAGTGAATATCATCTGTCAAGATATTCGCATATAAATTTTCTTTTTTTAAAATACTAATATATGTATTGTCCATAACATAAGATAACACGCGTTCTCAAAAAATATATATTCAAGCCAGATATTACGCTGACACGCGAAAGTAAAACATCAAGTCCTTTTCTTAATAAATGATAATCGTGCACATATTCCCTCTTTTTTATGTATTATGTGCTCATTGTCTTAAGTTGTTCATGTTATCTGACATTCAGTTCCTATATTTCAATTGTTTACCTATTGATTCTTGCTCATATTGCAATCTGGCTAAATTTGAATAGCTTCTATAAAGATAATAGTTTGACCATGGAGCTACAGGTGCATAGCAAACAGAATTACTTTCCCATGGACTGTTTCATTGTCCATACAATTCTCATAATCGAATTGTCATAATCTTAAAATAATGATTTTATAAATGCTTTTGCTTAACCTTTGAAGCTAATTTCTGCTAACCAGAAGATAAATTCTTTTTTTTTTCAATATATCCTTACATGTTTGAACAACCAATGCTTTCAGTTTGTAAAATATTATTTGCTATTTTATTTTCTCACGTAAATCTAGATTGTATTTTAAACATTCATAAACAGCAGATTAGATGAAATTAACTTCGAAATATAAAAGATATTTACATGTAAAATATATGATCTACTTATATTAATATATAAAAACACAAACATATACTTTTAAAAATAAGAAACGAATTACCTCATCTCGGTGTTTAAACGTGAAATATTCAGAAAATATTTTCAATCCCTTACCTGAAAATAAAAATAATAAAATATTACACAGTTGAATATTTATAGCAGAAATGTTTAATACTAAAGCAAACACAAGACCTTTTTTAAATTTCAGCATTATTTAGCTATTCGCAAAATGGAATAAAGAAAAATTATAAGCCTCTTATATAAACTTATACCTGGTCATAAGTGGCTGACGCCCATACCTTTCAAGAGAGAAATGAAGTTATAAAAGGATAAAAACATTTTTATGTTATGTGCTGCTCTAAAACCTGCAGAAAACTGTTATAATGCTAGGCTAAACTAATATTAACTGTTATAATGCTAGGCAAAATCAAACATTTGTAACTGAAGAATAGCGGCTTACCTTTTTGCACGAAATTGAAAGAAATTATTGTATCATTGGTAAAATTATAGCTTAAGATGATAATGAATTCAAAAGAAATACCTTTTATAAAATTTAAATTTAGCAGAATAAATTCTACAATTAGATTTAAATGTCATATTACACTGATAAACAAGGTTTCTGTTTCTAACTAAGTATGTGGTGACTTTTATATTTTAGATGGTGCTGTGAAAGAATATGGCATTAAAAAGTTTCCATCACCCACAGATTTAAAAAAAAAAATGAAAATCTTGAAAATCTGAATTTTGTAGTATTTATTCAACACATACACCTTATTAAATTTATTATTTGGTATTTTAATAATCACAAACTTTTAAACAAACACTTATGAAGCTTAAAATTAATAGTTAAAATACTAAAAGTACGCATTGTTTATAAAGTTTCAGAAAAATGTAGAAGAATGTGGGTTTCCATTGCATCCTGGAGGAAAAGCTCACCATTCTCGTCGCTCACAGCTCCCATATTTTCGGGGAGTGTGGATTTAGTTGATATGTTTAAAAGTGAATTTTCAATGACATTGAACATCCTAAATCTTTGTAACTTTTTAACATGTCTTTAATTAATGTCGATCTCGATAAACAGATATCTTTGTATTGTTTTTTCAGGCGATTCCAACCTTTCAATCTTGATCCAAGTAATTCTGAGTTTTTCTTTGATAAATTTAAGTCTCTCACAAGATCATTTAATTCTTCTTAAGTAATTAGGTGTGGTTTTTTATTCATGCCAGAAGAATAGTTTATATCCGATGTAGAGGAAGTTTCAGTTTCATCACTTTCCATTTTTACTGCTGCATCGTCATATATAAAATTCTCTGGAGGTTTCAGTATTGGTAAATCATCATTATGTAGTACTGGTCGCATTGCTGAATCTAAGTTCGGGTACGTAATTTTATGTTTACTTCTTGCAGAGAATCCTTTAAATTTTGTAATACAAAAGTAGCAGTCAGTTATATAATCCTTCGGCTCACGCCATATCATGGGTATGGCAAAGGACATACTCTCTCTTATACCTTTTATCCATGCCCGGAGGTTTATAGCACATCGTGTACAACAAGAATGAGGTGCCCATTTCTTGTTAATCTATTTTACATGCAATGTTCATATGATAGGCAGTCTTTATTAGCGGCATGAAAGCGCATCAATGCTTTTTTAAAGTCAGCTCCGCGCATACATAGCAAAAAGAATCGGTTCACTAACACATCCTCTTGACATTTTTCACATATTTTAGAGAGAAATATAATAATTATAATCAAAATTTAAGTAAAAGTCTTATTGAGCAAAGAAATAGCAGTACACTCGCCCCGAAAGATAAGTTTCAATTGTCGCATATTTGCGTTAAAGCCAAATACAGCGGGGACGGCTAAGCGCTGTCTGTTCAAAGTCGCTAACATAAAATTTATTAGGGGGACATCTGTTTTTACTCTCTTGCTGTATGTTCTATCATTTTAAAAAGAAAAAAAGAATGTTTGTGTGAATCAAACGCACGTAAGAGAATAATGTAATATAATTATAATGCCTATATACAATGCCTACATACTCTGAAATGTATAGATGAAATTTCTCAAAATTGGAGGGTGATAGAAAATTTTTACAAACATATTCTTTTTCAGCAGCTTAAAATCTATAAGAAACACCCAATGTATATAGAGAAACAGAAAATCCATTAAAATTTGTTTATCAGTGTTATTTATTTCATCACAAAAGTGACAATCTTTTATTCACATCACCGTACTGTATACCCCGATTACGAAACACTGCAACATATATCGTTTGCACTAGAATTGTTACTTTTTTCTATCTTTAGAAGAAGAAAGTATTGGTTTCGTGAAAATTTTCGAATTCCGGTTTTCGATGAATTTGCATGTTTTATGGGTCAGAGGACACAAAAAAACAAATTTTACAAAATGTCTGTCTGTGAGTCTGTATGTATGTCAGTCTGTCTGTCAGTCTGTATGTCTGTATTTGACATAAAACCAATGCACGAATTTTCACCAAATTTCAGATTCAGGTACAGATTGATAAATATTATTGTTAATTATGTTTTCATATAAATCACACGACAGGTGGTGATTACATGTTGAAATTTTCCCCATACCCTTAAAAGTCCTATTTTAAGAATTAATGCACGGAATTTAATCCTTTAGAATTCTCACGATATTTAGAGTTTTTAATTTAATTTTGGCAGCGAATTTTGACGTATTAACATGCATGATATTGAAAAATCTTTTGGGATTGCCACATCCGACTCTCCATTTTTAACTAAGCATTCCACAGATTGAGGTAAAATTGGGGTACATTACACTGAAAAACATGAAGTACTCAAAAATGAGTAAATTGATGTACTCATACTGAACTGAGTATGTTTGGATAAAAAGTGATCACATTTCTTTCTCAATGTTGAAACATCACATAATATCAAATCAAAAGTAACGATAATTTTGTACCCTGTAATTTTCTGTTTGGTTTACTTCATTCATGGTGGCATAAAAGATACTTATTAATGTAAATATTAAATTATACTCAGCATTTTGAAATAATTTAAAAATGCTTGCAAACAATGTTCTTCTCATAAAAATATTCGATTTGGGAATTTTGCTAATAATTTTTGCTATTCTTCTTAATAAACAATTAATTAAACTTTTATTGTTAATAATTTTGGGCAAGGAACAAATGCTGGTATATTTTTGCTTTAAATTATAAGTTAAGAGGCCAGGTCATACCGATTTACATTTGAACACAATCATGGAATCAAAAACAAGTACATATGTTTCTCAGTTTTGAGTACACTGTTAAAAATCTGCTGCATTTTGCTGCAACGCACTCCACCGCTTGTATATAATATCTCTATTCCAACCAATGAGAAAGCTCCATTTCAAGGCCAAGTAACCGTTTTCTATACAAGCAGGGGAGTGCGTTGCAGCAAAATGCAGCAGATTTTTAACAGTGTACATTTGGATCGGAGCTATTTGGAGTATGTGAAATACTTAAAATTGAGTACATTTTACTCAATTTTGAGAAATAATTTTTTTCAGTGTATTACATCATTCTTTCCGCCACCTAGGTATGTGGTAAGTTACATTGTAATTGGTGATGTCATTGCCGATAATTCGAATTCATTTCATTGCCAGATTTGAATGAATACATTGGAAGTTCCATTCACCTTTGGCTCACAGCGCTTCAACTGTCATAACCGTTAATGAAATTAATTCTAAAAGAAATTGAAATAACTAGCATTTAATATTATACTTTCTGGTAAATTCGAAAAAGGCTTCAAAATTTTTAGATATTTAAAATTTAGATATTCATAAATGAAGCAAAATAAGTTTGTATATACTTTCATTCAAGAATAACAGAAAGGAAAGTTTCATTCTAATAATATATTGCTATAGATTTCATTATATATGTGCAATATGTAGATGCCAAATATTTATACTCCATGGTTTTATAAGGAAATTCACTAAAAGTTACATAATTAACTGAATAAAATGGCTTCAATACAATTTTCATGTTAAATATCTCCAATCTGTGGAAAGCATACATGTCAAGTTATGCAAATACTTCGCAGAAATTCTTACTGACAAACACATTTCAATGCTTGAATACAAGATCCCTATATTACTATCTTCATTCATTATAAACTGATTCTCTAATGAAAGCAATCAATATCATCAAAGCAGGTATTATATGGTTAAACAAAGCAAAATTTCGTTAATCAGATACAGTTTGTAATAGTTTAGAGAATGTATTAAATTATATCAAATGCCAATCTATATTTTCTGCCCGCCTTTTTTGTGTGATATAATTAGAATATAAGTTAATTTTAAAATGTTATTCATAAGTTCATGGAATAAGGTACTTGTTTAGCTTTACAAAACTGTTGGTTCTTGCCAATCAAAAGAATAAATACTAAAGAATTTGTAAAGCTCGGGAAAACGAAAATAAGCATTAAAAAATTGAAACCAAGTATCACTATTGCAAATTTTGCTCTAGTTCAAACCAAATTTTGGTACTCAGTAGGGTACTCAAAATCTGTTGAAATCCGTACCAACATTTAGAGCTTCCTATTTCAATATCGTTCCAACTATTGGAACAATGCTTCAACAGTAGTTACAAATATTGGTTCAAGATTTCACCATCTTACAGTGGCAGCTATTTAGCACCGAAATTTGGTTCAAACTAGGACAAGATTTTTAACAGTGTATTTATAAACTAACCCCCAGACAGTCTGGAAAAACGGCAAATTAGTGATTTTTTTCTTTATTATATTTCACTTTAAATGCGAATAAAACACGATTCTTTGAACATTATATAAAAATACTTGACTACAAATATGAATGTGAATCTTGAGAATATTAATCATGGTACAAATCATTAAATTTCCATTAAATCATTAAATTTATATTCCTTTAAATATTGCTTATATTGCAAGGAAACCTGGAGCTTAGTAAACGTAATAACACGGGCTTATCAGAGAAAGGGTTAAAACCCCCAAACAGAATTGAAATTCCTTTTCTAAAAAATATAAAAAGTTTAGGGACAATTGGAAGTACCTACACCTGCCATGTTAAATTAATGTACATTTATTTCTGTTACTATCAAAGATATTCATTTGAAAATTTTTATAGTAACAATATAAAGAATTTCTTATAATGTGAAGTCAATTTTATAAAAAGATATTTTTTACTTATTTAAAAAAAATCTTGAACTAAAGCATCTTTTTTTTTGTAACAAAAAACTTGTCTTTCTTTAAAGAAAAAATATTTTTATAAAAATTTTATGCAAATGTTTCTAACAGAGGTTCACTTCATATGGACAAAGTATATGGGTGAAATATTCTAGTAAGATTACAAACAACAATAGGTACTACACAAAAAAAGGTCCCTTCCAAAAACTACATTCACCCCAACTGTATGTACATTTTTTCAGTAAGTGCCATTTATAGGCTAGTCCCTTCAAAATGTCCTCCCAATTTGCCTATCCGTTTAACACTAGAGCCGCGGTACTTTCGGTATACCTAGAACCGCGGAGTGGGTCAATTTGACCCGGGGTGGAAATAGACATATAAATATGCCCAAATACTTAATTTGGTTAGTTAAATATTGTATTCTCTTACAATAATCAATATTTCTTAATATTTACATTATATTTTACACATAAAGTCAGAAGAAATCTCCTAAATTTCAGAAAATGCTGGCCGAATCCATGTCGATTCAGGCAGGGGGGTTACCTTCATAGTCTCAGAAGTTCTTTGATTTAACATATGTTAAAATTCAGGAAAAAATAAAATTCCCGTAATTTTTGGTTTTCCCTAAAAAAATTTCTGAACAGAGATACAGGGTGCCAAAGATGGCATCCCCAGCACCTTTCCCCGTTTGCGATTTTCGAAAAAAAGTTTAAAGTGCTCTAACTCTGAAACGATGCAAGACATTTTGTTGCAGTTTATTTTATTTTAAAGATAATATTTTTCTGCTTAAAAAGATATACTCCATTTTGATATATGTATTTAATTATTTTTACAGCAGCCTTCTAAAAAAAATTTTTTTTAATCAAAAATAATTTTTTTCTCAAAAATGCCAATCTTAAAAATTTTGATTTTTTTTACTGTTAGTCAATACCATTGAGTACTACCTTCACTGTAAAGGAGAACTTCCACTTTTGAGTTTAACAAGTTTTAGAGTCATTTCAAGAATTTAGAGAATTTTACAGGAACTGTATGTCAAAAGTTCCAGTAAAAGTCTCTCAATTTTTGTTTATTTGTATCATATGTAGCCTATTACATATCCTAAACAAGTTAGAAATCACATGCCAAACATGGTAAATGAGGTGCATTCATACTATGACTAATTTTATAGATATTTAGATCTTGGTGCAATAAGTATTACACTCTTGTGAAAACTGGCATGAATACAAAATTTATTATGTTTCTATATATTAAATTCAGTAATACGGAAGTAATATGAACCCATCTTAAAAAGAACATAATCACCAGGGCAACCTAGAATCATTACCTATCATGGGATATGTTTGAGTTAATTATGTGTGATAGGATTTAATAGGATGAATAAAATATTTATGATCTTTATTTCAAAGTTTTAATTTGACTTTCATAACATTTGACAACCTTTTTCACAACATTTGTTGCTTTTTTTTTTTTTTTTTTTTTTTTTTTTTTTTTTAAGGTAACATTTTTCTGTTCGAAATGATATATTCAATTTTGAAAAAATGTATTCATATTTTTTGATGCAGCCTTTTGATTTTTTTTTTAATTAAAAGAAATCAAAAATGCTAATCCTAAATTTACTTATTTATTTATTTATTTTATTTGACAAGTTATCGAAACACATGTAAAATTTTGCCATATATTTTACCAGTTCCTGTATGACAATCACATACTGGTCTCAGGAAATCAAAATCTTAGTCTTGTTTGGCATAGAATTTTATTTCTTAATAAGTATAAGAAACTGACAGCTTTAAAAATAGCTTACAAAAGAAAAAAAAAACATACACTAAAGTTTACAAAATATATGTATAAGTTTCACAACATATTACTTTCAGTGTACTCTGCTTAGAACTGAAATTAGAAATTCATACACTTTGTAATTTGTTGAACAGTATCTGTATCTTCCTTTGATATTTAGTGATGTCTTCCTGTTTAACTAATAGGGTCTGGGGCTTCCATAATCCTTAAAACATTGTGAATAAGAAGTGAACGCTGGTGGTGGTGTTACTGTCTAGCAGGTGGAAATCTATATCCAACAGCCGATCCATGTGGGAGCATAAAGTTAACGACAATTTCATAAACAACTGATTTCATTTACCTTTGCAATCCACCACTCACAGTAATATACACAGGCAACAAAAATTCCTTTTTATAAATTGTGAATCTGAATATTTTGCAACTGTTTCAGAGATCTTGGTTGGACAAATGAAATTTCTTCTTGCTTGCTGTTCAAAGTTTGTGCAATTTAGATACTATGATATTAATAGATGAATATACCCATCACTATGATATTAATAGATGATTGTTCATTCTATTAAATTCTATCATACATAATTAAATATCACATGATAGGTAATGATTCTAGGTTGCCCTGGTGATTACGTTCTTTTTAAGATGGATTCATATTACTTCCTTATTACTGAATTTAATATATAGAAACATAATAAATTTTGTATTCATGCCAGTTTTCACAAGAGTGTAATACTTATTGCACCAAGATCTAAATATTTATAAAACTAGTCATAGTATAAATGCACCTCATTTACCATGTTCGACGTGTGATTTCTAATTTGTTTAAGATATGTAATAGGCTACATATGATACAAATAAACAAAAATTGAGAGACTTTTATTGGAACTTTCGACGTGCAGTTCCTGTAAAATTCTCTAAATTCTTGAAATGATTCTAAAACTTGTTAAACTCAAAAGTGGAAGTTCTCCTTTACTGTGAAGGTAGTACTCAATGGTATTGACTAACAGTAAAAAAATCAAAATTTTTGAGATTGGCATTTTTGAGAAAAAAATTATTTTTGATTAAAAAAATTTTTTTTTAGAAGGCTGCTGTAAAAATAATTAAATACATATTTCAAAATAGAGTATATCTTTTTAAGCAAAAAAATATTATCTTTAAAATAAAATAAACTGCAACGAGATATCTTGCATCGTTTTAGAGATAGAGCACTTTAAACTTTTTTTCAAATATCGCAAATGGGAAAAGGTGCTCGGGATGCCATCTTTGGCACCCTGTATCTCGGTCTAGAAATTTTTTTGGGAAAAAACAAAAATTACGAGAATTTTATTTTTTCCTGAATTTTAACATATGTTAAATCAAAGAACTTCTGAGACTATGAAGGTAAGATTTTTACTTTGGCTGCCTGAATTGACATGGACTATGCCTGCTATTATTTAAAATTACATTTTATTCAGTATGATGAAAAAACATTGAACAAATATCGAACATAAATTTTAGACATAAATAAACTTGGGCTAATAAACATTAAAAATAGACTTTCCCATTCAAATGAATTTAGATATAAAATTTAAGAATATTTTTTAAAAATATAAAAAAATATTGATTTATCTAATCTAATTTATTGTATGCATTGCTTGAAAAACATTGTTAATGATTTTGCGCAGTTATCAGCAAGGTGTGGGTACATTATATTTTGAACAATTAGCTTTAATTGAATTTTCATTTTTTTATTGTGACAACAAACTCTTTTATGCTTAGTTTTTCACGGATTTTAGTGTTTCTTCTTGCCCAAATGTCATTTTTAGGGGAGGATGTAGGAGGCGCAAGAAATAACAAACTCTATTTGTACGTCTTCAATTAAATTTTTAATAAATTGACGTATACTAATAGATTTTCAGGTTACAGATTTGCATAAAATCCAAGCATTGATAACAGCAACATACAAAGTATTATAAATTGCATTCATTGTCCTCCTACAAGAAGCAATATTGCCATAAACAGCCTTCCGGTCATCAGGGTAATCACACGGCTGCATTTAAGTTAATTGTATTGTTGTAAAAAAGTGTATTTTTGTACTTTTTAGAATTATCTAAAATTTCAACAGTTAGATGAAAACTGCAAAGCAAGAAAACAATTTTACTATTTTCTCCTAGTTAAATAGTTACACTGATATCTGAATGTGATAGAAGAATTGCCATTTGCAATTTCGATTTTGACATTTTTACAGAGACTTGTATTTCTCGTCTTGGTTATTTACAGTTTCAATGTTTTTTGTATTTTATCTGGTTTTATTCAACATAATATGAGTAAACCTACTCACAGATTTTGAAAAAAATAAGTGATTATCTACGCTTATATAAGACCCTTAAATATAGTTAGTCTTAAAATTTTTGTTATATTCTTTATTTACCGGTGTGAATGTGCAAATTATTGTTTATTTATTTTTAAAATTTTTATGAGTATAAAGTTCAAATTTTGTCACCTTTTGTTCAAATTCTTAATTCATTTTTTTATATCCGATTTTTTTTTCTGAAAAATATCACACACTATCGTTCAATACTAATAAATATTCATTTATACTCCAATGAAAATTTCCAACAATTTAAAGAGTAATAGCAGAGCCATCGTCACTTTGAGTTTCATCATTAGAATTTAATTTTCTTCATTTACGGACAGATATTCATCCTCAATAATTTGCATTCTCAATCATTTTCAGATAACAGTTGTTAACATTCCAAAGCTTCTTTGACTGTAACATTAAGACATCGGAAATCTTATTTAATTTTTTAATAAATGCATAATAAAAGTAACTTCAATACTACTTCTAACTTTCTTCTTGTAATTTTCTACTGCAATCATCTATTTTTCACATCAAGAATATAAGATCTTGATTGAAAATTTTTACTATTCCCCTTCCGATTCTGCCTATTAAAGAAATTAGGAGTGCGATAGATATGCTTTCTCATTATTTCTGAAAAAATTCATCTCTATTTTGTCATTTATGCGTAAAAACTTATTACGGATCAAATTGACCCGCTTCGCGGTTCTAGGTATAAGTGATTGTAACTCAAAAATTATTTATGCTTTTCGCCATTAAATACGAAAAGTTGTTGTTTACCTTAAAATATTAAAAGTCAGAAAAGGACTCATTTTTTCAATAAATACTTTTCGCGTGGCGAGAAATTAAATATCGATTTGGGTCAAATTGACCCGCTCCGCGGTTCTAGTGTTAAAAAAAAATCCAAATCATAAGTTCTTTTAGAAATATTTCCTGTTTAGTAAAGTGGGGCTTACTTCTGTACTTTCCGATAGTTTATAAAAAAATTGTACATCTAGATTCAAAAAGCTACGTTTTGAGAAAATTACGTTTAAAATTTATGTTCGTAATATTCATATATGATGTAAAATACCTAAATTTAACTTTTCTTAAAAATGTAACATACGATTCAAACTAGACGTTGGGAGCCACATCAATAATTACCAATCACAGATATGCATAATATAAAGGATGAAAATAAAACGTGCGTAAACTATTTATAAAATGAATTGCAATTCTAACATAAAATTTAAACCTTTTTAACGCATCGTAATACTCTATTAATGAAATGCTGACGAAACAATTTCGACAAATTACATAAAAACGCCAGACTACTCAAGTAGTATGTAATTGCATAGAAGAAACATCCTTATATCTCCAAAAATTTATATCATATTAACTAATAGTTTACTGCGTTCGGTTAAGCGTCTAATGTCCAATTAAAATACATCTTTGAACTGGAATTTGAATGAAATATAGGGTCATGAAAAATCAAAGAGTGTGGAATATAGGATTAGAAATATCTCACGACAATTTATCCGACTGACTTTGTCTTTCATGCAAAATTTGCTTTATTGTCTTTTACGTCCATTCCTTAAAATAAAAAAAAAATCTAAAATTTTTATATACTTTTTATCTGAACGAATTTTTTGAGAGTTCTAAAAAATATAGGTCCAGATAATCGAGGTTATTGATATTCAGTAGGCTTCTTCCTAGTTTTACATACTAAATACACACCAAATTTCAAGACTCTATATCAATGTTTTTGGGAGATAGCGTGTTTACAGACACACAGACAGATGGACGGCAATTTTTTTTCTAAAAATATGTTTTTCGGAATCTCCAAAGTCTGAAACGTATATCATTTTTTTTTTCGAAACGATTGCAAGACTTATGATATACTATGTATGATGGGTAAGTAAAAAGGGAAATTAAAGGGATCAAAGCATTAAAAGAAATTATTCTTTTCACGAATTTACTTCCGACTGTTCTTAATCCATTTGAACCTTAATTTTAGTTTTATAAACTTTTTTGGTAAAAACACTTTAAAATGCTGCTTTTTGAAACGGAAAAATCTTTTAAAAAGTATAATAAAATTTCATTCTATTTATTTGTCATATATGAAAGTAAGCATGAGATTCGTAATTATATACTTTACATAATTGTATGTTTTGACTAAATTTATGTATGATAAGCTTTTAAATTGTATATTAAATGCTATAATTAGTATTTTTATGAATTACTAAAAATATATAACTATTTATGTACAGATAGTAATGACATTATAAATATTGGTAATAATAAAGTAAGAATAATTGTATTTATAGGGAGACAATTTGTTTACAATTTGTTAAGTACAATTTGTTTCATAATCATCTTGAAAAGAACTTTACATAAATAACTTCTCTTAAAATGGGTATTAAAATTATATACTGATTCTTGCCTTGCATTCTATGTTTTGTCCGTTACAAAAATGCATGAAAAAAAGTCTTTTACTTTTAATTTCACAATTTAAAGAAATGCTCGTACTTATTTAAAAGAAGTATATGCTTTATTTATTTGGACTTTCGGTAGAAAAATACAAATAAACATACAAACTTTGGATTTCGCCATTTTGAAAAATGAAAAATCATAATCTCATGTTTCCGTAACATATAAAGACATTTATTGATAACTATTTCATATAATTTTCATGTCCTAAAAAAGAAGAATATATAAAAAACAAAAAAGTCTACAAGCTAAAATTATGCCTTATTTATTTGAATTCTTGGTAGAAAAATACAAATAAGCATACAAATTTTGCATTTCGTGATCTTCAAAGATGAAAAATCAATATATTCTTTTAAAAATCCTTTATTTAAACAAATAAATATCCATCTTATGATCTCATGTTTCTATAACAGATAATTACATTTACAGATAATTATTTCATACATTTGTTATGTCATAAAAAAATAAAAAAATATATATATATTAAAATTCGAAGCTTCGTTTTAACACTACACATAAGATGCTAGGCTTTAAATGGGTTTTGATTATAATACTAACAAGGGAACCCACTTTAGTTTTTGCTCACCCTTACATCGAAACTTGGTGCATTTTGCAGTCCTATAATAAAAGTTACAGAGCCGATAAAAATTATCTTTTAAAATTATATTTTATCATTTTTTTATTTTTTTAATTTTTTCTTATTGGAGTTTTATTTGTTTATTTCACGCCATAAGTGAAATAAGTTGCCAAATATAGCGCTATGTAGTGTTCGCTTGCCTTATTTTGGAACTATGACATTGGCTAGGGTGCCAGAAAATTCTACTATTGAAAATACGCCAACTTTTTCCCCTGCTATAAAAATGTGAATGTGATGTCGCAGTTTTTCAAAACCAACTTTGTAGTTTTTATAGGATTTTTTTTTACATTTTATATTTTATATTAATAACTTATATATTTTATATTAGTAACTTATATATTTTATATTTTAACTTATTTATAATTTTAAATGCTTTTCTTATATAAAAAGAAAAAAAACTATGTGAAAAGTCCAATAAGTGGTCTCAAAAATGGCATTTTCAGAAAGTTATACTGCTGCAAAATCGAAATGTATGATTTTAACAGAATGTTTTTTTATTTCTAAAACTTCCTAATGTAGGGCTATCAAATGCATCAAGTCTCAATGCTAGGTGCGAGAAAAGCCGAAAGTGGTTCCCTTGTAAGACTTCTCATAAACGCGTATACAGTGAAACACTAGGCTATGCAAATATCTCAAATAATGGAAATCTGATACGTTATGCAAACACTAGGACGAAATTTTTGCTATCAAGCTCATGCGATTAAAGTAATCAATTCGGTAAGATAATCGGGATCCTCATACACCAAACTTTTCATGTGACCCCAGCAGCAGAAGCTCATACTTGATAGGTCCGGTGATCGGGCATGCCAATAAACTGGGCCACCACGACCTGTCCACCGCTGTCCATATGTTACGTTGAGGTATCGGTGAACATCATTGGTAAAATGTGGAAGAGCCCGATCGTGCTGGAACCACATAGAGCTGCGCAACGAGAGAGAAACTTTCACGCGCATTACCGTTCAGCGCCATCTACCGCAAAAAATTGCAGCGCCATCTACTGTCGCTGTCAAGTTTGCCGGACTTTTCTGATCGTAATTTCGAACACTTTTTGCAGTAAAACCTTTAAATATACTTTGTTCTGTCTACTTTAACATGTTGCTGTTTCTCTGCTTGTTTCTGTCTCTGCTCTTTTTTAAACGTAACATGCAAAAAAGCAATTTTCAACGTTACATTCCTTTGCAATTCCGAGTCGTCTTTGCATCCCTTACAATTCCTGGAAGTATGATGGTCTGGTAGTAAAACACCCAGGAGTAATACCATTGAAATGCCGGACATGTGTCGGAAGTGCCCTCTATCAAATGAGGACATGAAAGCTGTACGTCATTTTGAATAAAATAATTAACAAGGGAATGACCTACACGCAAACCGCAACAAAATCGATTAGTTTGTCCAATGTTTATAAGCGTTTAAAATCTACATTTAAATTTTCGCTGGCTTACCGATCCCCATGTTTCCGATTTTGGCCTTAAAATTAAAGTCTAAACTTTAGAATAATTTCAACCCCATGCACAAAAGAACGGCAAAAAGTATTTGTTCGTTACTGTAAATTCTAAAGCGCCCTCTATCGACAAGTTTTGAACTTAAACTTTAAAATTAAAAAAATAAAAAATCGTGATATAAAGAATGATTTTAGAGAAAACTGCAAACAAATCGACCCTTTTTTTCTAATTTTTATCAGCTTTTGAATTTTTGGACCTTAAACTTTAATGGCCCCTAGCTTCTACAGAAGACGTTTGCGCCCAATGGTTTCCTATTTAATAATGTTTGTCTTTATGTGTACTATCACCCCTCAAAGTTTGTCGGTCTGGTAGCAAAACACCCTGTATATATGTTAGCATAAAATATACTTTTCGAGGATATTTTTGCTTTTGATTTTCAGAAATGAAAGCATTTATTTTCTTTAATGTAGTAATATTGTAAGCATTAATATCTCTAACAATTCACATTTATTTTGAGAAGCATTCTAAAAATTATTTTTTTATTATTCATCCTGTATTAATATTAAACTTTAATATAAATATAAAAATAAGATGACACTATAGATATTTTTGTATTATTTTATATAATTCTCGCTTTGTTTTATTGAATTACAAAGTAATGTATTCTACAAAAATAACGGGGTGTTTGAAATTTCTATTTAAAAATTTATTTTTTTAATTACCATATACAATTTCTATGAAATATTACAAATTAATTTTCTAAATCAAATAAAAACTAATTCTGTCAAAATTTTATAAATTAGTTTACAGATTTTGAATAAAGAATAATATTGTATGGTCTTTGTACCATTCTAGTTTTCTGGTTTTACTTTATAGCTCGTAATATAAGTATTAAATGCAAATTTTACTGGGAATGTTAGAGACCATAAAGTATTTTTGTTATATTCTCTAATCTAACTCGTTTCCAGTAGTTAAGGAACTTAGCTGAGACTAGAATTCATATTTTAGCACATATATTAGACAGTTCGAATGTATTTGAAAGCCAAGCGAAATAAAGTTTCTGAGATAAAATTCTAAAAGATTATGAAAGACATTTTTGCTCCTAAATTTTGCGATGATTAACTTAGTAAAGTTTTATAGATATTTCGTTTAAATAAGAAGTGTAATATGTAGTGTAACTTTTGTTTTACAAATCTTTCAGACTTTATCTTCGTTTTAAGATGACATTTTAAATTTCAAGATACTTTCCTGATTATTTTATTGTATATCTCCCCATTATAAATACTTAAAAAATTCCCAAATAGTTTTTCATTAATGTTTACACATTTTGCAGTAAAACCTATGCTTTTTTTAGAAATTAAATACCCTAAAATATATTGCTGAATTTATTTTTTTATTAGGTTTAAATTCATCGTTTGTATAACATTAAACATAAAAAAGAAAAATATTTTGCAACAGTCGATGAAGTATAAATTCAATAATAAGTTGTTATAAACTCATGCATGACCCCATATTGTTTTAATTGTCTCTTTTGTTTGTTTTTTTTTAATTTTTTTTCATATTCATTTTTTTAAGTATATTTTGATGTTTTCTATTTGTCAATTTAAGATTTGGCTTCAGAAGCCATTGATTGTATGATCAAAAACCACTGGTGTCAGCTGTCATGTATGAGTTGTAAAAAATAAATACTTTAACAGTGCGAACATTATTTGTTTTCCATGACAATGGATTTAAAAGGAAGTTCACTTCGGGAAGAACAATTAAAAACAGAAAATATTTTTGGCAGTTGTAGAAGAGAATTCTAAAATATATATCATCATACTGGAAGTGACACGTGTAAACTTTATCGATGTGTTCCTTCCTAATCGTTAAGTTGCTTTCAGAATGTTATAGATTTTTTTTTAATAAACTATTTTTCTAATAAAAATAAGTTTGATTTTTTAACATAGCCCCACTAAAAATAATCTTAAAATTAACGGAAGAAATCTCTACTTTCTACAGAAATTTTACAAAAATCTAAAGAAATTTCGCAGGTTTGGCTTTGTTTTAAAAATATCAGCAAATATTTTTAAGACATTTTTAAATATATCGGCAGAATGAGCCAATTGCCAACAGATTTTATAAAGATTTTTGGTGCAATTGCCTACAGATTTTCTACATTTTTTTTTTGTGGGAAAATATTTAAAAACTCTCACAATTAATTTACCATTAATACTTGCATATTTTACAGAAAAATCTTCGATTTTTTAAAAAATAAATATCTTAAAATATATTACTGAAATTATTCTTTTTGTTTAGATTTAAATTTATTGCCTGTATAGTATTCAATATAAAAAAGAAAAATATTTCACTAGAGTCGGTGAAATGTGTTTCAAAAATAAGTTATATACCCTTATATGATTCAAAAATGGTTTGTTTGTCAGTTCATTTTTTAATTTTTTTCTCGTATTGATTTCAGTTTTTATCTACATTTTGATGTTTTTATTTGTCATTTTAAACTTTGGCTTAAGAAGTCATTGGCTATATGATCAAAACCCTCTGGTGTCAGCTGTCATATGTAGATTGTAAAAAATAAATACTTTAACAGTGCCAACATTATTTGTTTTCCATGACAATTGATTTAAAGGAAAGTTCACTTCGGGAATAACAATAAAAAACAGAAAATATTTTCTGGCAGTTGTGGAACACAGTCCTAAAATATAATTCATCAAACTGGAAGTGACACGAGTAAACTTTATCGGTGCATTCCTCCTAATCATTAAATTGTTTTCAAACTGTTAAAGATTTTTTAAAACATAAGCGATATTTATTTAATAAAAAGTATACATTTGAAAAATCAGATGATTATTTTCATGTTTATCTAAGATTGTATCTAGCAACGCAAAAAAAATGAATGCATTATAAATATAACCTTCACATTCAATGTTTTAACAGAAAGATTTAGAATATACAAAAATGTAATGATTTTTTTTATATAAAAATATATTCAGCTTCTTACTATTACATTGTACAAATACAACCACTAGTCCTCTTTTAATTTTGCCTCATTTATTTTTTTATTTACTTAACTTGCAAAAGGAATTTCTTAAAATTAGAAACTAAAATACATTTTTGGATTGCAGAATTTCATCCTCTAAAAATTTAATAATACCAGAAATTTCATATATGGTGCATGTAAAAACTATAAGGACAGTAAAAAAATATATATATATATATTTTTTTTTTATAAATTTCAAAACAAATGATACTTTTTTCCTTATAATATGTATCATCAAGCTGAAAAGCTAATAAACAAAAAAGTACAAAATATTTAATGCATTATTCACTCACCTATCGCTTTAATAATTGCAAATATTCCAGAATTCCTGGGCATCATTCATTTTTGGCACAGTTCGGAAATGTTTTTGTGCAATTCATCTTCAGTTGTAGATCTTAGTTCTGATGCTGAAGAAAATGACTTCTATTTTTATAAACTCGCCTTCTAGATCTCCCCATATGTTATCGATTAAATTAAAATCAGGGTTTCTGAGCGGACCATTGCATAAATTCAGTAATTAACTATATAACTTATAAAACTAAAGGTTTTCTCACGACTTGTGTAAATTGGTGCATTATCCCGCTGTTATATCAGTTTTTTTTTTTTTTTTTTTTTTTTTTTTTTTTTTTTTTTCAGAAGTGTTGAAACAAATGAAAAGAGTTTGTACATTTGTCTTTCAATTAAGCTTTTCTGAAAGATATATAAGTGTCACCAAGTCATGAACGAAGAGAAGCCCCAAGTTGCAATGAATCAGCCATGATGTTTTAATAAAATCTCTTTTCTTTTCTTAAATAAATTTAATTAATTTTCTTCGATCATAAAATGAAACTTAAATGGCCTTGATGAGTGAAATATTATTGGTAAGATTTAAGAAAAGAAAAAGAGATTTTATTAAAGTGTCTGTAATGTGGCGGATACATTGCAACATGGGGCTGCTTTTCATTCAACGACTTTGTGTCACTTGTATATTCTTTCAGGAAAATTTAATAAAAAGACACATATAGACATATATAATACACATAACTTTTTCTGACTATCTTTGATTTGTTGCAACACTTCTGGCAAGAAAAAAAATAATGGATATAACAGCAAGATTATGGTCTGTCCTCACAAATCGTGAAAAAAAAACTTTAGTTCTACGAGAAAATTGTGGAAACTTTGAAATGGCCGCTCATAAATCCTGCTTTAAATTCTATCGATAACTTTTAGGGAGATCTAGAAATGAGTTTATAAAACTGTAAGGCATTTTCTTTCAGATTCGGAACTTAGATCTACACCAGAAAATGAATAATACAAAAACAATCCCGAACTGTGCCAAAAATGAATGATGACGAGGAATGATGGAGCATTTACAATTATTAAACTCTCCATAGTTGAGTGCATAACACATAAAATATTTGGTTATTTGGTTACTATATTGAAATTATTTTGGTGTCCTTATAGTTTTTACACAAGCATAAATAGCGTTTTATTCTACGATTACTTTATTTTCATAATAAAATACTCACAATCAATATACAATTTCTCTGAACTGAATCAAAAATATAAAAATGTAAGATTTATTAAATTACACAAGAAAAAATTCGACATACCTTATGAACAATCTTGAAAATATTATATATATATATGTGTGTGTGTGTGTGTGTGTGTGTGTGTATACATAGATGTACATAGCAATATTTATTAATGGTTTAGTATGTAATCGGTGCCAATCGTACAATGATAGAGATAAGGAATATATGAGTTCAATATTTAAATACAGTCTTGAGGGAAAGACAGCTAGTTAGAAAATATCGTAAGTAACAGCTAAATTATTTTTCAAGTAGTGCCTATCCCCTGTCCCTATGTTGAATGCTTGCCAAAGTGTATAAGTCTACTCAAATCCGCTAATTTAATAATGCAATATAATAATTATATTATTTCAACATTTAAATACAAATGGGGATAAGATGAAAAGAAAAGGAATAAATGAGAGGTACAATTTAAGAAATCCTATTCAACTTTTTTAAAGAATTATTTAAAATACATAAGAAAAAATACAATCAGATATGAGATTTTATCCATCCATTTCTTTAAAGAAAAAAAGGAAAAATATTACATTGCAAAGATATCTACATTTTTAGAAGCATAAATTTCCGTCTGCATTTATCTAAACAAAATTATTTTCATTTCAAAAATATGAATGCGTATAAAAAAAATACTAAATTCAGTTACTCTTAAGGGGTTTTTTGTTTTGTTTTATCTTGTTTTGTTTCAATCTTGTAAAAAATGTAATTTTTAGAATATTATTAGATAAATACTGTAGAATAAGCCAACACGAGCTAATATAATTAATGCGTTTAAATAATTTCAGTTAAATTCTTTATTATTTCAATGCAAAAATATAAACGAAGTTGAAGAATAAAATGCGGAAATAAATCGCAGGTGAAGTAAAGAATTTCAATTTGAAGAATTAAAAGAATTATTTAAAAGAGGTAAAATGAAGAAATTAGAAGCAGTTTGAGGAATAACTTTTCCGACCCACTCCCTACTCCTTTTCTTTCCAAAAGAAAGTAACAATACTTGTACTAGAAATATATCTATTTAATAATGAACACTATTGCTACATCTGGCTATTTTTTTTTTTAATTTTTGTATTCATGTCATAAAAAATTAGATAGTAACTTGCTTCTATTTTATTTACAAAAAATGTATCATGTTTTAAGGTAAAAGCAGCTGTTAAAACGTTACGGTGATAATTCGGAATGTCCAATTAAAAAATCAGCCAGATGGGTTCCTTACTGATAGTGAGATGCTTGAATATTGGAGACCGTTTAAATAAACAAAATGAGTTTTCTTCCAGAAAACTGGATAAAAAAATTTTAAACTACAATATTCAACTGCTGTTAGATGACGTTATTACACTGTGTTAACTTAAAATAATAGTAAGATATTTATTTCCGGAATATAAATATTTCATTCATTAGAATATTTTATTTCCTAAACACCGAAGTGCTTATAATATTTGAATTAAATATAATACCTATTAAAAATAAATTATACGTCGTTTTTTTTTTTGGACAGATACAAAGAAAGAAAAAGCAATTATTTCAATCATTTCTTTAATTTTGTTTTAATTAGTTCTTGTAATTCTATTATCCATCAAGAACTAACCACACTAATAAATGATCTGTTGTACTGATGCATTAATTTTTGTAGAATTGTAATCTTGGACGTCGCAAAATATTAATGTAGCTATCAGAGGCTGGTAACAACAGGCGATTTCAATATTTTCCCACGAGTCTAACTCTATGACGTGTATATACTCAACATAAAGAAAAAAACACCTCGGTTGATTTAATGCTGCGAATTAAAATCTAAGTATAAGTATAAAAGGGTTGTTGTTTATCGGCTGTAAAAGAGAGCAGGTTACCATCTATGGAAAGCAAAGTAGTATTGTAAATTCGACTTGCAAGTAACATATGTTTAATATTCCTACTGTACATAATCAAGTATACAATAATATTTCTGCTATAGCCAAGATTCTACGTTTAATATTATTCAGTTTCTATTACGCCACTTCAATATACTCACCATATTCACATGAGCGCTCTTGGCTAGTTGCATTTCCTACAAAAGAACCCGACGCATTTTGCCATGTGTCTATGAAATACATTCAGCTCGACGATGCATCTTCAGTTGTTTGTGAAATTTGGAGAAAAAAATGAGACGACATGACGTACGAATTTTCTCCCATCGAGATTCAATGATTCAGCATATTCGACATTTGTATATTCGATACATTCAATATTCACAGAAAAGTGTTTTTTTTTAAGTTGCAACATATATTTTTTCTTCATTTCCATTAGGATTATCTATTGAAAATTAAACGAGTGAGAATGAATAAATTGTATGTAAAAAGGGAAACCCATTTTGCCCAAAATGTTATTCGCAGAAATACCTCTGATTAAAACTGCATTAAAAACCACGAGAGTGAATAAGAATCAATTTTTACATTAATTAATATTTAACGAAAGTAATCTCCTCGAGAATAGATAAAACTTAAGATGTTTTTCACGGTTTATTTTTCAACTAGCTGATGAAGCCTTTGCGGAAAGATTAAAGAAAATACTGGAAATATTTTCGAAAGAGCTCATTAGTATAGCAAATTTAATGCACATAGACATAGACGGCACAGAACAAGTGATTGTATATATAATTCTAATAGCACTTACAGATATGGAAGTTTTACATAATACTCTCCGCGCGACTTCAGATTCTGAATTTGAAACAGAATCTAATGAAAAAACACAGGCTAAACATGTTCCATCTACCAAAGTGTCAGAAAAAGGAACCATTATCATATCATTTATCGATAGGGATAATTTATCAAATAGACCATCAGCTATTTATTTTCCTTCTAAACCACCTATTTCTTTTACCGATTTTGAAAATTTGTTATTCCCCTTTTCTGGATTAAAACACTTATCACATATAAACATGACTACAATTTTTAAATCCATGTCAGATTTATTCGAATTTTAAAACATGCAGAAATTCATTTTTGTGGAACGCGCGTTAAAAGGACTCGCGTTATTATTTGCACAGAGGTAACCTAATTAAACATCTAATACGTCACTCAAAAAAATTATTAATATTACAATTCAGACATTTCATTTTCGCCGGCTTAATTTCCCCCAAATATTGGCAAACCGTTATAATCAGTCAAACAAAGGTTTAATGGAATATTTTTTGCACATACGAGAGATGATATGTTTCTTATATAATACATAATACATGCAATTGACGATTCACTTTAGAATAAAGTTTTATTATTTGGATGCACAATTTTGCTCCAATAAAAAAGGCTAATATATAATGACATTTGCTTATCCACCCGCGATTTCATAATCTGTATGCAGAATTACTACAGGTCCGGGTCGTCCGCTATCAGGACATTCGAAAGTAGCTTTGGCAAACTGATAGCAACAGGTGATCTCAGCACATTCCCCCAGCCTAACTCTGTGACATGATAACCTCAATATAAAGAAAGAAACATCTCAGCAAATTTAATGATAAAAATTAAAAATCTAAATATAAGTGTAAAGGGATTCATCAAATAGTAATCAATTAATAATTACTAATTAATTAATAATTATTAATTAATAATTCATCGAATATTAAAGGGATTCATCATAAGTGCAAAGGGACATATAAGTGTAAAAGTTCATCGACTTTCAGAGAGGGCAGACCTAGCATCCATGGTAAGCTTAAGATGTAATACTCAAGATTCCGCTAGTATGCTTTTTATTAAGTATACTTTTTCTGTAATAATCCTACTGTACATCATACTGCACTGAACTGCACTCCACATGTTACATACATACTATAATATACTGGAATTCTTTTATTCTGATTTTTCAAAAGGTGCTCATTTTGTCTTAAGATAAAACCGTTGAAGATGTTGTTGGCGTATTTTTTTAGAGCTGAAGACAATGCTGAATAAGACAAGTAACACGCTAAAAATTTTTTTGTAATTAAATTTTTTTTAAAATATATTTTTTATATCATATAATTTTAAAAAAACCCTAAAAATGACTTAAAATTTATCATTTTATATTAATATAGTATTATAATTTTCAAGATACATTTTGTTTGTTACTTCATCTCAGTAAGTATTCAAAAATGTTTTAAATCCCTTTTTTTTAGCTGTTATAAGGTGTGTTTGTTTTTATTTATTTGTTAAATGTTTCTCCACATGCGTCCAGAATCGTCTGGTAAACTCACGTGTAGATATCATATAGCCAACTATCATATAACCCATACATTATATACAGCGCCAACCCTCATATACACTATCATATGGCTCATCATATAGCCAAGATTCTACATTATATATTTTTCGATTTCTATTGTGCATTTTCACTGACACGAATATTGTCATTGTACTTCACCACATAGATATTGTTATTATAAAAATGTACTTATTGCCATAAATTTTAGTTCAAAAAAGATAAATCATGCTTAAAATTATCTTTAAGTTATTCTTTCTAAAATCAAGATACTTAAAAAATCATTTGCCAATACACAAAAATTTTTTTTCCTGTAAGAAACAGGAAATCTTTTTACATTTTTAAAATAAAATAACTTCATATAAATTTCAAATACACGAGATCGCAATGTTTCTATTTACATTCGAAGTTTCATTATAGTAAATAAACGTATACTGGAAGAAAATTTATCATACTTTACTTTGACAAATACATATTTCTGCTCTGCTTTTAAACTGCTTAAGGGTCTTCACCCTTGCCAAGAAAGTAATATGTCATATTGACGTTTGCAAAACAAGATTTTGTGTTTATATATTTTAAATATGTTTGAGCTTATAAAATCAGTACGAAATAAAACTTCTGATATGAAACTCTTAGATATACACTAGTTCTTTCTGACAGAAAAATGTATTTCAAATTCGAAAAGTATTTTTGTGAATTCACATAAGTATAAAAGGTATAAAGTCTGTAATAGAACGAATTAAAAACACGTTATTTTTATGGTTATCAAAACTTGGTTTCAAAATAACAGAGTTGTATATTACCTAGGAAATGGATTAAGCATTAATATTCCTGGACCAATCATAAAAAGATAAAATGTGAACACCACAAGGGCCATTCTTAACTGAAAACAACAACCAATTTCCAAATGGTTAAAAAACAAAAGAAATGTAATTAATAAATTACAATAACCGTTCGGAAAAGGACTTTTCTTAAGATTAAAATTTAAAATTTATAAATAAATTCTATTTTCTAAAAAAAGGTATTTTCCTCACTTTTTGTAAACAATACATGTTTATTTTACAGATAAAATTAAATAAGGTGAAAATAATAAATGTGAAACATCTTGAAAAAATTATATTTATATATTCATTTGACAATTAAAGTATTTATTGTTTTTAACCGACTTCCAAAAAGGAGAGGAGGTTATCAATTCAACGCGTATGTATTTTTTTATGTATGTTCACCGATTACTCCGAGACTATCCAACCGATTAATTTGGTTTTGGTGTTAAATGAAAGAACTTGCTCTCGAATTGGTACCACTTAAGTTTCATAGAAATTGGTTCAGTAATTTTTTAGTAATTAGGTAGAAACTAATAAAATTAGTGATTGTTCGCTAATTAAAACTGCTGACTAAGTTCTCTGAATGGAGTGCGATCAGGGTGGCCGAGCGGTCTAAGGCTTGTGATTTAATTTCTGGTTTTCGAAAAAATCGAGGGTTCGAACCCCGATCCTGACATAAATGTATACAATAACCTTTTTTCGTATTATAGTTTTTCCATGTACATTTTACAAATTAAATACTAATAATGCAATTAAGAATATTTTGTATTTAACCGTTAGCACAGAGTATAGAGATTTTTTATCAACTCAATACTTTATCAATGAAAGGGTACTAAAATAATAGACTTGCGAAAATAACATAACATTGAATAAATTCAACGAATAAACTGCAGCCAGGATAGCCGAGCGGTCTAAGGCACCTGATTTAAACTCTAGTTCTCGAAAGAGAGCATGGGTTCGAACCCCACTCCTGGAATACGTGTATAATATGCTGTATTTTTTCCGTATTATAATTTTTAACCGTCTTAAAAAAAGAAGAGGAGGTTATCAGCAATTCGACGTGTATGTACTTTTTTATGTATGTTCACTGATTACACAGAAACTAGCCAACCGATTAAACTAGTATTTATGTTAAATGGAAGAGGCTACACTTGAATTGGTACCACTTCCATTTTATCGAAATTAGCTAAATACTTTTTTTAGTAATTAGACAAAAACTAATAAAATTTGTGATTTCTTGCAAATTAAAAGTAACATGGACGTTGAATAAGATTGTCGAAAGGAATGCAGTCAGGATGACCGAGTGGTCTAAGGCCTGATTTAAATTATGGTTTTCGAAAGAAATCGAGGGTCCGAACCCCACTCCTAACATGCAATGATCTTGTCTTATAATTTTATTGACTTATCTGTCTTATAATTTTAATCGACTTCAAAAAAGGAGGAGGAGGTTATCAAAATGATGCGTATGTATTTTTTATGTATGTTCACCGATTACTCCCAAACTATCAAACCCATTAATTTGATTTTGTGTTAAATGAAAGAGGCTACACTCGAATTGGCACCACTTCCATTTCATCGAAATTGGTTCAGTACTGTTTTAGTAATTAGACAAAAAATAATAAAATTAGTGATTTCCCGCAAATTAAAAGTAACATGGATTTTGAAAAATCTCGCCGAATGGTGTGTAGTTAGGAAGGCCAAGCGGCCATAGCGCCAGATTTAAGCTCAGGTTCTCGAAAAAGAGCGTGGGTTCAAACCCCACTCCCGACATGTGTGTATAATCTATTATAATTTATTCCGTATAATAATTTTTATTAACTGACCCCAAAAATGTTGGAGGAGGTTATCAATTCCACGCGTATGTATTTTTATATGTGTTCACCGATTATTCCGAAACTATCCAACCGATTAATTTGGTTTTATGTTAAATGAAAGAGGTTACTCTCGAATTGGTGCCGCTTCCATTTCATCGAAATTGGTACAGTATTGTTTTAGTAATTACGCAAAAACTAATAAAATTAGTGATTTCTCGCAAATTAAAAGTAACATGAACGTTGAATAAGCTCGCCAAATGGAGTGCTATCAGAATGGCCGAGCGATCTAAGGCGCTAGATATATCTGTGGTTCTCGAAAGAGAGCGTGGGTTCGAACCCCACTCCTGACATGTGTGAATAATTTACTGTAATTTTTTCCGTATTATATATTTTTTTTAACTGACTCCCAAAAATCGTTAACTTTTCACTAAAAAGAGAAAAATAAACTTTTCTACCAAAAATTGAACCGACTTCAAGAACTACTGCAAAGTGAAAAATAATTTTTTTACATAATAGTAATGAGAAATTCAATTTAAGATCGTAGTATTTACCATGCGCATTATTATATTTATGTACATTAATTTGATTTTTTGGAGTCGGTGCCAGCCAAGCCAATTTTAATATTAAAATTAAGTATTCAGTGTAAATCATGAAAGAATAAAATTAAATTTTGAACGAAATATTAAATCATTAAAAAAACCTCGTAGATATTTGGATGTGTGCCTACTGGAAAATTACATGTAACTTGGCTTGGCTGCCACCGACTCTAAAAAATCAAATTAATGTACATAAATATAATAATACGCATGGTAAATACTACGATCTTAAATTGAATTTCTCATTACCACTATGTAAAAAAATTATTTTTCACTTTGCAGTAGTTATTGAAGTCGGTTCAATTTTTGGTAGAAAAGTTTATTAAAAAAACAAAATAAAGAGCTGATAGTGTTTCTTCCTTTCTGAATTCATTCAATTTCTTAAATAATTCCTATATAATGTGGTTATATAATATAGTGCGTAACGTACAACCCTTGGCAAAAAGTTTCTGATCACTGTTATCAAGTTTATGAAGTTTTGTATTCCGAAGCGTATACTTCGCGATTCAAGAGCATAGGAACGTTTTGCAATATGTCAAATAAAAGAAAGAATGTTAAAATATAAATAAAAAGTGAATTCAATATTGCAATCATATAATTTATAATTATAATGCAGGCAAAAATGTTTCCTCGTGAGAACAAAATATCCGATCAAGATCGAAGTTGGAAAATAGTAATCGATCACTGAAGAAAAAAGTTTGAAATTTGCATATTGAAGATAGATTAGAGTGCCTGCGCATGCGTATGATATATGAATCCTATTTAAAAGAAGAAATCTTCCAGTTGAGAGATCAAAAGCAGCTCTGAAGTGCTGGAAAATGACTCGTGTGAAAAACCTGTCTCGCGATTTAAAAATCCGCATGATTTAATTATTAGTAGAAGTAAATTCACAATGGAAAGTGGCTGATTTATGAAATTGTGCTCTAAGTACAGTATACGATATTTAGAAAAAAAATCAGTTGACTAATAGCGTGGAAAATTTACCTCGAAGTGGACGACCACGAATGTCAATACCTAGAAAGGAAAAGAAAACTTGTGAAAATATCAAAAAGAAAGCGGCGAGCAACCTCAAATCAAGTTGATTCCGAATGGTCTAAGTATAACGTAAAGGCATGTGACCGCAGTACGTAATCATCTAAACGCAGCAAGATATAAATCTTGTAAAATTAAAACAAAATCTTACATGATAAAGAAACATAGAAAAGAGCACCTGCAATGGTGCAAAAAACATGTGCACAAGCCATTTCATACATGAAATAAAGTTATTTTTAGCAATAAATTTCGCATATCTATCGGTAAAAGTGATGACTGTGGAACATTTGCTTGGAGGAGAGTTGGTGAAAAGTTCAATGATAAGTGTATCAATACGAAGACTAAATTTTCACCTGCATTTGCAGTTTGGAGTTGTATTACATCACAAGGCGTCGGCAAGTTGTGTATTGTGTTACGTACAGTAAGCTTTGAAGTTTACATTGACATTTTAGTGGATTGTTTTATTCCCAGCATCGATCAATAGTTCGGAAATCAAAATGACTTCTTATTTCAAGATGACAATTAGCTCCACAACGCAACAAATCAATGAAGAAATTTCTACAAAATGTAGGTAATATGCCAATTCAAACCATGACGTGACCGCCCAATAGTCTGGATCTTAATCCCATCGACAATATGTGAAATATATTAAAAAAGAAAAATCGATTTTCGATGAATTACAAATGCCATAGAACTTACGTAAAGCTATAAGGGATTGCTGGGGTGAAGTTGCTCCCAATGAGTTTAAAAATCTCAATGAGTCCAGTCCATTAAAAATTTTGACTGTCATCCGAAATAAAGGTGGATTTACGAAATATATAATTACAGTGATCGGTTATTTTTTTCCAAATCAAAGCATGATCGGATAATTTTTTCTTTAATGCCTAAATTTCAATCACAATTTTTCTGTTTATAAATTGATGAATGGGGATTTCCCTTTATTGCATATTGTTGTTCATTATATGTAACACAAATGTATTATTGCTAATAGTCGTTTCATTTTTATGCAGTGAGAATAAATAATCTTTTCTTACAAAACATGGTAGTGTTGATGTAATGATCGGAAACTTTTTGCCAAGGGTTGTATATGTCCTTTTGCCAATGTCAACGCTTTCAAATTTTAAATAAAACTGCACTTTTAGAATTTTCGGTACTGCAAATTTTTAAACTTCTAACATGGCACATTTTTACACCGTCGTATAGGTAAAAAATATACTTTTAAATGCAATTAGTTTTAAAGGTGTATCTCAATTTGTTCCTGTCGAATTCTTCAATTTTTTTCCAAAATTCATACTGAGTTTTTTAAAATTTTAGCGATTTTTAAATATATTCGAGTTTTTATGCGTTTTTTAATGGGCCAGAGCAATGCCGATGGGTCTGCTAATTTAATATAAAATAGTGCTTAAATCAGTTTGAGAATCAATAAAATTAAGAAAAGAATAATAATTCAGCTTTAATTATTTATTGAGATACACCTTTAAAACTAATTGCATTTAAAAGTATATTTTTTACCTATACGACGGTGTAAAAATGTGCCATGTTTAGAAGTTTAAAAATTTGCAGTACCGAAAATTCTAAAAGTGCAGTTTTATTTAAAATTGTAAATCATTTTATTACATAAATGATTATGTATTAAAATAGGTTTCATAAGCACTAAATAATTATTAAAATAACTGACTTTTGTGTACACAACATTTTTTTCGCCAAAGTGGTGCTTTTCTTATGTATAAGTAGACCATAATCCTCTACTCTTAGTGTAACCCTAGGTTGCTATGGCAATATCTGCGATTCGGTTAATGAATAGATAAAAAAGGAATGTTTTTGTATAATTATATGCGAAATGTAGACAATATTCTTTCGTTGCTTGCTTATGAATTGAGTAGACGCAGAGTGTTGATGTGCAACTTGAACGATTTTTTATCTGAACAAAAATGAATTTTTTAAAATGTTTGAATTAAATCCATTTTGTTTTCTTTTTTTGTCCCTAAATAAATGTAATCTAAATAAGGTGATTTTTAATCTAAAATAAGACCGTATTGTATGAATACTTTTTTTGTATGTTTGATGAATTTTGATTTTATATACAAATATTTATATTTGGTAAATGGAACAGCATGGCAGCTAACACTACAGTATCTATCGTAGCAAGAAAATCTACAGATATCTGGATTGTTGGTGAAATTTTGCCATTTTTTAGCCAGACAAAGCTGCAAGTAAAAGAGACGTGCTAATTATTACAAAGACGAACTTAAATTAAATATTAGAAATTCAGTGCATTGTGCTGCAAGTGACGTCCTCATAGTTTGGGGAAAAGCTAGCATTACTACTAGATTGAAAAAACACGTAGTACATAAAATTGAAAGACTATTTAAAGGTAGGCAAAAGTTTAAAAAGAACAAAGAAAACAAAGAAAAAGACTCAGAAGGTTTGAGAAAAAAAGAAGAGGATTGAAAAATGGCTTTGGACTATCTTTTTGATATTGCACACGCAATGCCCTTAATATGATAAAAATCGAAGAGCATAAGGAATTTTCACTTAAATTTTACATCATTTAATATATACATTTAATAAACACATACTCTTATTTAAACGATTTCAAATTTCGTGGGACTCTATTGATCATGACATATTTAGATTTCCGTAACTGATAATTTTATCAATGAAAAAACAACTGAACATGCATCTTAAATTATAGAGTTTGCACAAAATCAACTTAATTATTTTTAACCAAGGAACGGTTACAAAGAACTGTTATAGCTTGCCATCATTTTCCTAGGAGGAGTACCCGAAAGAGGTGTTCACTTTAGAGCCCCTGGTGGCTTGCATCTAGCAGGGTGGAAGGCAAATGCCATATACTCGCACAAGATTTACTTATTTAAAGATTAGTTCAAACTCTCTCAGCACGAAAAATCTGGAGTTCATAAAGTTTGCTCGTTTATGGTAAAAATCTACATTCACAGTTGGTATCAGGCACCATTTGCTTGTTCTGTGCCTATAAATGATTTATTGCTTCTTAAAAATTTGAAAGAGTACGAAAATGTAAATAAACACATTTCTTTGTGTGCTAAGGAGAATTCCTTGGACGTTTGTGGTAATTGTCAAAAGAACTAGTTACTTTTGCATTTTTTGATGACAATGTCTCGTTTTAAATTAAAAGAAAAATAGTACGTGCTTTGAAAAATGAGAAATCATTGAAAAGTACATGGGTTGATCCTGATGACATCCTCAAAAATAACATGTAAGATTTTGTAACAAGAAACACTCTGAGGTTTTTTGAAATTATGGAATTACCTTCAGACTTTTCTGAAACAGATGTGACACATTGGAATGAAAATGAATCTTTCAAAATTTGTAAAGTTTTTGCAGATTAAGTGAAAGTTAATAATGATGTAGCCGAACGTGGGATATCACTTATTAAGATATACAGTAAACTTCATACAAAAAAATGAAGAACAAAAACAGTACTTATTGTTGTTAGTCAAGCAGTTTCGAAGGAAATATCCAGGCTATAAAAAATCTACATTGATATCTTAAAAAAGATAAATGTAAGGATTTTATAATAATGATAGTTTTTTTCTTCTTCTTTAAAGGTATATAACAATATAGTTGCTGTAGAATTTACTGAATTATTTAATAAAAAATATGTTTACTTGTCCTTCAATATTTTTGAATAAGTCTAAACTTTAAATAGTGGTAGCGACCCCTAAATTCAAGCTAAAAATTTGAAAAAAATTGCTGTAATTATTTTCAATGAGGAGAACAAAATGGCCGGGTGCCCTGGTATAGATCGTGATTTTTTTTCCACCAACATTTAAGGACCACTCTAATATATATGGATAAAAGTGTCACTATTATCAAATAAACCATGATGAAAATAAATTTTTGTAAACTAAAAATAATATAAAAACTTGCCTGTTATGTGAAAAGAGTGAATTTTAACGGCGATTTGTCATTCCTTCATACCCATCATCATTCACTATTTTCTCAATTTTAAAAATTCTCTCAAATTTTCTCAATTTTAATCTCAAAAAATCTATCAGGTAGAGTTTGGCTTATATTGTTTTTTGATAAATATAGCAATAATGTACTTACAGGCTAACTTTTGAAAATTTTGAGGGAATTTTAATGGGAATCAATATTTTTTAAATAGCCAGTTTTTAAGGAATGACACATATGTCCTATTAGAGTGAAAGTGCAGTAATATTTTCCCAGCTCCTTACCTTTTTTTTTCTTTAATAAAATGTTAATTTTAAACAGAACTAATTACTGATGCAATGCAAACATGAAAACTAAGTGAAAGTTTATAAGTAATTTTTTTATAAAGAAAACCTCTCTTATCTTACTTTACACATTGATGAACATACATTGAAAATCTTTTTTTGTGAAAGATCTATAAACATTCAATTATATTCCATTAGATAAAATTTATTTTACTCTGTTAAATTGGAGAGAACAGAAAATTTCCATATTCATAATTCATACTTATAAATATGTTAAAGAACTTTATAATGGAAAGCGGAGATAATAAAATATTACAACTAAATAAACAAATATTTGCGTTATAAAAGCTGTTTTAAAATCTCAAGTTCTCAAGTTTTTCGATTTTTGAATTGCGTAAACGTCTGATAAATGAATAATGTTTTAAGAAAAATATCATCTTATGCATACATTTAAATTTCATTTTAAATTTTCTCCTCTCAAACCTTTCTTTTATATGTCATAAATATGAAACAGTGAATTTAATGATGTTTACATGGAATATATTTCGGTCACAAAATGTACTCAAACTTAACACCATCTTATAATCAAGATATCACGGAGCAAATAAATTTTGGGAGAGAAAGTAATATTTTATTATGCTTTCAGCACTAAATAGTTTACATTGCATTCTTATGCATAAAATGCATTAAAAATATGTCTTACGTTCAAAATATACTATGCCGTTTTTATGCAATACGATAAATTAATGTAGTCGCTATAATTCAAAGAAAACCTTTTACATTGTTAAAAGTGTTAAATATCTTTTTCAGAATGTGGCCATCACAATTTTACTAACCAAATTATATAAATATATTTTGAAATAAATTTTCTAAAATTGATCAAGTGTTGACATGATAAATGATATTTTAATATATTTTAAGAAATGCATGGAGCTCTAGCGGCCAGTTCGTTCAACCGATCGAGGTGAAATTTCAGATATAGCTATTCAGAGGTACGAGCTCGAGATTCTGTGAACGGCAGCAAAATGGCGCTCACGGTTACGGTTATAGTTACAGAAACTCGAAATTTTCCAATGGCAACACCCATTTTTTTCATCGCAAAATGCTCAGCGCATGCGAAAACCCTAAAGAGCGTTGGAAAGGTATGGTTATTGCAATAAACGGACGCGTTATGCTCGCCCAAAATCAGCTCTACGAATGCCTCCCCCCCCAAAAAAAAACACGATGAAGGCGCACGAAGAAAATTTGAATATGACAGAGACAAAATACCATTCACGGAACATCGTTTGCCATATAATTAGCGTAGAAAACGGATAAAAAGTAGGGTGGGAATGTTAGTTCTTCAGTCAGAGATCGCAGATGCCAACAAAATGACTTCGTTCGTGGTGAGTTGGTAAAACTATTATCAAAATGAGATGAATGCTGCGAAAACCTAGCGCGTTTACCGTCGAAACCATCGCCAAATACATGGCCTATTCATTTCACAAGCTCTTCCTAATTTAGTAATGAAATTCGAAGAAATTGGCTGCACCTGTGATAGTCTGCGATCCGAACGACCAACTGTTCCTTTGGACAATTATGGAAGTGCATAACATAGTGATCAGAGGACGCATGCAAACTACAAAAGGTGCATCTCGTGTATTTGATATACCAAAATCAATGGTCTTAAAGTTACTGCGCTCTGTAATTCGCATGTTTCTTTACCGGTACCAGCGCGACCAGGTGTTGGAAGTGAGAGACCCTAGACAACTTAAAGACTTTGATAATGAATTTCTTATCCAATGTGATGGAAATAACGATCGACCTCTTTGCATATCAAAAATGGACGAGGCACATTTGACCCTAACTAGTAACGTCAATGGCCTCCCCGATCCCCTGACCTCACTCCTATGGATTTCAGGTTCTGGGGATATCTAAAATCTAGAGTGTACATATGCAATCCGCAAACTTTTTCCGGATTTGAAAGATTCTATCAAACGTGAGATTGCAAACATCTCTCATGCGATGTAACGTTCGGCTGTATTGTCCACAGTCGCCACCATGCAATGTGTAATTGCCTGTAATGGCACCCATTTGGAAAATGCGTAATCAAAATAAAAGTTTTATCCGATCTGTGTTGTAATCAGAGATTATTGTACTGTCTCTGTGTCATATGCAAATTTACTTAAAAATCCTTGCTCCTCAAGCGTATTTTTTATGAGGGGGGATTCGCAGAACAGTTTTTTGTGCGTGCATAACGTATCCGCTTCTTGTTATACACGTACGGTTCCAACGCTCTTAGGGTTTTCGCATGCGCTGAGTATTTTGCGATAAAAAAATGGGTGTTGTCATTGGAAAATTTTGAGTTTCTGTAACTATAACCGTAACCGTGAGCGCCATTTTGTTGCCGTTCAGAGAATCTAAAGCTCGTACCTTTGAATAGCTACATCTGAAATTTCACCTCAATCGGTTGAAGGGAATGGCCACTTTTCTCCATATACCGGCAAAGTTTTTTTATAACGACCCTGTATACTTACATGTAATAAGCGGAGCACAAACAAAAAACGATTTAAAATATTAATATTCTGAGTAAATGTTTAGAATATACGAGTAATTACATGCACATAGGTATAACATTATCCAGAGAATTCGAAAACTTACTGACTATCAGTCTTAAACCTCTAATCAATCTGTTAAGTCAACTTCAAAAGTGAACTCATTTAAAAGAACCTCGCTTTCTAGTACCATCCGTTTGTATGAAGCAAATTACTAGAGCTGTTAACTCCTCAAAGGTATGTCTTTTGATGAACCCATCCTATAGAAACTAGTTGACTCTGTTCTGTGCACTAGTCAGCACTATACAACACCAAGAAGAAAGTGATTTTAACGTATGTGAGTCGTGTAGAAGCCTCTAAAACCAATCAAGCTAAAACTTATAATGCATAAAGAATTAGCGCAATGAAGGTCATTAAGAGTTAGCCTTCCGATTCCAAGGAAGAATATAGTTAATCCAAATTAGTGATATTCAAAGTAACTTAAATGATCAGCCACTTTACCTTGAGAATTTTCTTCCAAAAATTTCTCTGTTTACACAAGAAAAGAGATTGGGTTCAATATTTTCATTGCAAAGTGTGGGAATAAACTAGATGTTGCATAGGCCGGAATTTCCAGGACAGTTCCGGCCTGGTATAAAAATTAAATATCCGACCCGAGTCCAGCCCGTTTAGACTTTCTAAATTAGTTTAAAAAGAAGCAAGAAAGAAAAATCATGCATTAAGCATGAATTATGAAACATTTTTCAATACTTCCTGAAATCTTTAACAAAAATACGTTATTTATAAAATAAGTTATGTAAGAAAACTAAGTAAACATTTTAGAAAACAGATAAAACATTTGAAAATCTGATTTCGGCAATTACTTTTGAAAGCCGAATATGTATTACAATTCTTTTGGGGCTCTATATTTAGGTTATTATATAATGAGAAAATTATATAGTATATCTATGAAAATTGTATAGTCTTGATCTATTAAAGTTTGGCTAGCGAATTTCGCCAATTTATAAGTGTAAAAAATTCAATTCTTGTCCATAGGTCACAGGGAAAAATCGTAAATTTCGTCAATTTTCCATGAGAAAAAATTTTAATTTCGTCGTGATGACTAGGAAAAATCGCTATTTTTCGATCGGTCTTCGAAAAATCCCAAATTTACTTGATCGGGCACAAAAAAAATCGACAATTTTGCTTATGATGCCCGGAAAAGTGCAATTTTTGTTTATCGGCAGCGAAAAAAATGGTAATTTTGTCAATTTTTCCACCGGAAAAACCTGCAAATTTTATCAGAGTCAGTTAAACACTAATTTCGCAGATTCGTGGTAGAAAAATCAAATTTCATCGGTCGGGCTCGAAAAATCCGCGAATTTTTCCAAATAGACGCAGAAAGATTGCAAATTTCATTGATAAATAACAGCAAAATGTCCAAAATTCTGGATGATGTGTGGAAAAATTGAAAATTTTGTTGATTCACCGCGAAAAAATCCCGTATTTCGTCAGTTAGGGTCAGAAAAAATTACAAATTTCTTTAAAAAGGACATGGAAAAATCGCTTTTGTCGATCTATCTTAAAAAAATAGCGCATATTTTCGATTAAGGACTGAAAATGGCAAATTTCGTCTTTCATATTCGGAAAAAATAAATTTCGTCACTCGCATGAGGAAAAAACGCAGTTTTCGTTGATCTGCTACTCTCCCGTCTCTACTTTTTTTGGCGGGAGGAGAGGGGGAGACACACCAGCCTGTTTGAAAATTCGCCTATTTTTTCCCATCTCGGCCCGTGCAGACATCTTGAAACTAGAATGTGTGGGAGCAGAAAAGGCTATGTAATTACGATTACTGCAAATAAAATGAAATGTATAATTTTCACGAATCTTTATTGTTTGAATCATTTTTTATGTTATTTTACAAATTTTATGAGTTGCCTATATTCAGACATACATTTAAAAAGCTACTAATTTCACAACTTTTGCAATTCAATTTTATTTGAATATACTGGATATAATGAGCATTTTTTAACTTTCTATCTTGCTTAATATATGTTTTAGGCATTAATATATTTGTATGTTAATATTATTAATGAATATGTAATTGGTCCGTCCTCAAAATGTAACCCACATACTGACAGATTTTTCTGCAAATGGCATATGTCTTGTCTTCTTTATCTCTTTCTTCTAGTTTTCGTGCATTCTCCTGTAACATTTAATTTGAATAAATTTTTACTCAAATTATTCTTAAAATAAATCAAACATATTTTAATGTTTCAAATAATAAACGTCTTTTTTATAATTTGCTAGATAAAGACATATTTTAAAAAATAAAATCGTTCAAAAAAAGGAAAAATGATTTTTTTTATAAAGAAAAAAATATTAAAATAAAATAATTCTTTCTAAGGAGCAGCATACATATCAAGGAATTTTAATTCACAGCTGAGTGAATTTATCAATATGTAATTTTTTATTCACCCCAGTGCACATAAAAAATTCCCCCTACAAAGTTTCAACAACAATTTTTTTTTTGTGCAATGTATTTATTAGTACTTATCATTTGACACTACTTTTCATTTGTAAATATATAAATATATATTATTTTTTATGCGATATTATAAGTTATTTCATATTTCCTCTTCTCAAAAATTTATCCATACATTAATTTTAATAAGACGTATATGTATATATATTTTTTTGTAAAAATCTTCGATACTGACATATAAAGTTATATGTTTTATTTATTGTATATACATATTAACTATTATAACTAAAGAGATCTGATGTAACAAATATGAATGTCCCTGAAAATATGAAAGGAGTAAATAATGCAATATGACACTTTATTTTTAATAGTAATTTGATATTTTATGTTTTTTGAGTTTTTACAAACTTATTCCCTCGGAAAAAAAACTTTTTTTTTTAACTTAGCAAAAAAAAAAAAAAAAAAAAAAAATCATTCGTAAATTTAAGAGTGGATTGCTTCAAGCGAGAAGCGCCACATCTCTGACTTATCCCGGTACTCAATATTCTATTTTATTATTTTTACATTTCAACATAACAACATAACATGAGAGACCGTGACTTAATCTCTACAAACAGTTAATGAAATTAATGGCATGTAACTTGATTATTGTTGAAAATAAATTGCCGAAAATTTCTGTCTTATCTCTTTGCGTATAGTTTAATATTTTTCAGGAGTGAGAAAGTATTTCTAAAAAAATCTGACTTTGCGAACATGCTATTTCAGAGTTTGAAAAATATAAAAGAAATTTAGCAACATAATTTCGCTATTCATTATACCAACTGATTCAAAATAAATGTAACGGCAATATATCTTAAATAGCTGATGATATACACTTACTTCCAGTTGAAAAAAAGTACAGCTTTTTGATATGACATTTGTTTTTCGTGGGCTATATGTATCTGGTAAACTACTAAGTTTATGTTTTATATGGACATTTCCATTTAATTTATATAACAATTATAACAATTTTGGATTCACGGTAATAAATGACATTAATGTAATTAAATTTGCATGCATTGAAAGATATATTTCAATCGAACACTTTTTGTATGTGGATGCATCTTTTTATCATCATTTGTTTAAGGGATAATCGCTATTACATATTTTGAATAATGTGTTACAACTGCGGTAAGATTTATCGTTAAAAATTACTGCCGAGCTTTATGTCGCTCGCTTTCTTTTTTCAAGAAAAACATACTACACACATAAAAATGTGAACATATTGCATTATTATCGTGCTTTGCTGCTTTAATCTTTGCAGTCCATAATCCCAGTTAAAAAGTAATAGCAATCTTAGGGTTTTTTCTCAAAGTCAATTTGTTTATCCGATGCCATATTTATTTATTGATTTCTTTTACGCAAAAGAGATATTTTGAAAATTTCCTATAAAGATTTTCTTTTATTTTTATTAACCATTCACCAACATTATCATAAACAGAAAATTTTAATTATTATTTTATTAAATATAACATTATCAAGTGTAATCTCACCAATCACACTGTCTATTTATCTTACATCAATTTTAATCCAGTAATTGCAGCAAGTCCGTAAACCCAGTTTATTGGAAGCAAAATTTATTTGAAAATATAAAAATAAAGTTAAATATGACTTTTCTTTTTTTTATAAAGGCAATATTAAAAACCAAAATATTTTGTGTTGGTTTTTGAAGCGTCAAAGAACCATGTGCCGATGTTCTAGAGGCTACGCAATCTTCTTAAATAATAAAATTCCATTATAAAAATGTTTTGCTCAGTGTATTTGTTAAGTTTTATTGCTCGGTGTAGATTTTATTCCAAGGGAATAAATAACTAGGGGGTCCTTGTTCCAAACCAAATGATCAATGCAGATTTCTGCTGACAATAGTAGGGACAAACTACGAACAAAACTCACTTCTAAGTGGCCATCACCCATTACTCACATTAAGATTCTTTATCATCACAATAAAGTAAGGCTTCATGTTGTTTTAAGGATTCGGCAAAATTGAATGGACTTTAATTCGGAAGTTTTACCTCACCCGGCTTACTAACTTTGCACCTTCAGTTTATCATCTTTTTTTATCGTTGTACAATACATTTTCTCTTCGAACCTTCAGTGATTTCGATACAGTAAAAACAATTTTACAACAGTACACTGTAAAAAAAATTCAAGAGGTTACTAAAAATTTTTTAGTAAATTTGTATTCCACAGAATTTTTTAGTAACCATTACAAACTTTATTTTTGCAAGTAAAACAAGCATTTCTTTTGTAAACTGAACAAAAGAATTTTTTGTGTAACTAACTTAAAAATTTTTAGTATGAGCCACCAAGCAAATTTTAGTAATAGCTCTAAAATTATTTTTAATAACCATTACGTGCGTTCGAAGGGCAGGAGCTTCCTTCGAACTGCATCCAGACTTCTGAAGCGGAAGACTTTCGGCAAAATCGCAGTAGATGGCAGCACCATTTTGCACCCTGCTCCGACAGGATTTTCATAATCCCTTTATTAACGAGTATTTACACTACATACATTCGGGGCGTATTTGGCGGCGGCCAGTATCGAACCCGAGACCTTTTAGCCTGGAGTCCGTTACTATAACCACTATGCTATGAAGGCCACACCAGATGAGTTTTGATAATAGCTATTAAAAATATAAAACTATTAACTCTATTCGTTGCTAACTTTTTTCTAGTAATTCTTACAGATTTTCTTGTAACCGACTAAGATTACTAGAAATTTTTTAGTAATTGCAAGGATCACTAAAGTTTTTTTAGTAGATCGACCTTTTTTTTTACAGTGTATTTTGATTAAAACATAAGAGTTTTTATGACGTGGGATTCACTAACTGCCAGGCAGATGGCAAGAGGTTATTTATAATAATAGGGCTTGCGCGAATTCAAAAGTGCTTATCTTTTTGTGTTTTCCGCCTTTTTCGTTGTTGCTAAAAAACGGGTAGTCCATTTGCATTCCCCTAATATAAATAACGAATCATTTATAACTATGCAATTTTCTCTTTTTATTGCTATCGTTTTATCTTCGTTCATATTAGATGACTTCAACTACGTTACAAACACTATTCAAATATTCAAATATATTTAAATTCCAATCAAGGTATGATATTTATTATTCTAGTATATTTATTTCTGTAATAACGTAATTATTTTCAACGCAATTGAAAGTTGTATATATACAACATTAAGCGATTTAATAGCATGATGTTAAAAGAATTTTGTGCATTTAAAATACTGTGTACGCAAATTAAACATAGTAAATATATTGCAAATCTACTAATTTAAAATAACAGTGATATCTCTGTGTAAAAACATACATATAATTATGTAAGCAAAACATATAGTTTCTGCACCACATGAAGTTTATAGAACATAGCAGTCGTGCGCAAAAATTATTCTATGATATCTAAAGTAATTGTAGTATGATATGAAACATCTTCAAAGACTCCTGTAGTCGAATGAAGTGTTTTCACTACCAAGGAAACGATACGTTTGTGTTATCTGAACACTTCATCAAAATTTCTACTGACAAATACATTCGAAAGCATGAATGGAAAATAATCATGTTCATTACCTTTAATCATTCTAAACTCATTCAATAATGCAAACTAACTACATTACGTGAGCGCATGATATACGGATATAATTAAACCAAGTGAAAGTCAGTGAATCAAATATATATCGAAGTAGGGTTGAATGTAAATTCAAGATATTTTGGCTGTTAATTAATGAATATTCTATGACTATTCTGTTCCACAATATTAGCTCATGAAATTCCCTATACATAGTACAATATGGAACTAATGATAATAGGACTATTATTTAATATACATCCTGAAGAATATGTGTATGGCAAAGATGACCGGGTATATTACTCGAAAAATTTAAACAATATTTTATAATATTTTTTTTAACCAATATTTTTAAATTACATAAGCTGGTTAATATTTTAATATCTTATATTATTTTAGAAGTGAACAATAGTTGTGTCATGGCAAAGAGAATATTTATTGAATAAAGTTCATATTATATTTATTTTAAAATCACCTTAATGGGAAACATTCATTTTAGATAATAAATTAAGAATAAGCGTCAAGTAAAATATCATAAAACAAGATCTTATTATTTTCTATAGGTTTTTTCATCAAAAAATCTATTTTTAAGAACAGGAACAGTATTTATATTATTTGGAGACATATGTACGTTTCGATTCGTAAACAGAAAAGTAGAATTTATTATTATTATTATTATTATTATTATTATTATTATTATTATTATTATCATTATTATTATTATTATTAATATTATTTGATAGCCGATTAAAGCACATTAAAAATTTTTATTTACAGTTTTTTCATGCACAATTTGGTTTATCATAATTTTAAAGAAACTGGTTTAAATCAATTTTTTAAAATTAAAATTTTAAATCATCCTTTCTAATATTCATAGCAGTCAACCATTGTTTTTAACAAAAATGATAGCAAATCAAGTTTTTTTTTTCTTTAAATGTAGGGGAAGGTGGTGTACCTTGCATATATTTTGATTTTTTTATGTTTAATTTTTTAAATAATTGCCAAAACTAAAAAAAATAAAAGACTTTATAAATTTTATGATGTTATACACAACATATTAAAATTAACAACATTAAAAATGTTAAATTTTATATAAATAATTTCTATGAAAATTTTTGTATTAAAAATAAAATGAAAATAGGACTTACGTAACCACTAGTGGTGTACCTTGGTCCCATTACTGAGAATTGAAAAAAAAAAACTTGTTTTTAGCCAAAAAATATCCATCTTTATTAATCAAGAAGCCACATATAGAAAATTTTCATACACTTCATTGTTTATTAGGTTTTAAAAATAAGAAAGTCTAACTAGAGATAAAATTTCAAAACAATTCCACTTACTATAATCACAAAATACATTAAAATGTATTTATATTAGTAATTATATTTATTTTTAGCCAATATTGCAATTAGATAAGTAAATTCCAAATGTTAACTTCTTGAGCTGCCTTTCAGATTCACTAGACAATACCTAGTGTACCTTAGCTTAGTGTAGCACAGTCCAAGGTACACTAATTTTATTAGGTTCAAGGTACACCACTTGACAGCTAAAAACAAAACTACCAATCATGATGTTAAGGTTAGACCTATTTTTATATAAAGCACATGGCGTTGTAGTTAAAGTATTGCTTTATTATGCATAATCCTCATTTTAAAAAATTAGATATGTTTTAGCATAAAAATAACATAGAAATACCTAAGAAAAATTTACCTTTGAAAGGTGAATTTACTTTTTTAAAAATTGTATAATTAGTTGAGCTTCTGAACAAATGACAAGAACTTAAATGAGAACTCTGGGGGCAAATATTTAATATGCAAATGTTCTTGTTTAATGATCTAAAAAGTAAAGCTAGAATTAGCATAGGTTCGTTGTACACATATGACCAAGGTACACCACTCTCCCTTAAACATATTTTTAATAGCCTTCCTTAAACTCTTCAGACCTGACACATTTTAAGCCATCGTAAAGATTATTTCACAGTTTTTTCCCATGTTTTCCATTATATATATATTTTTTTATTTATGCGTATAGAAACATAATTTTGTAATAAAAAGTAAAATAATTATTATTAGTTCCTATTTACTAGCGGGTACACATATGTGCATCTCAGGTTCATACTGCAAAAAAACACTTCATTTTCAAAAAAATATTTAAATGAGAAATTTGGTGGACAATTGATACATATAAGCTTATTTTACGTGCTATTTTTGAAAAAAAATGTTATATATATATATATATATATATATATATGTATATATATATATATATGGATATATATTGCATTTTGTACAAATAACCATTGTTCTTGATTTGCAGCCTTCATACTTACATTTTGAAGCAAAGTTACCATTTGTTGAACGAGGAAACTGTCCAATTTTGTCATATCTAATATAGTAAATTGACTTCTAAATACCCTTACGTTGTTTTCGCTGTGGTTTATTTGCGGAATCGTCTTCAAAATCATTTACAGATGAATAAATTTTGCGTGATCTCCATGGTCGTCGTTCTTCACTTACTTTGCTCTTATATTTCTTCAATACTTAAGCAATCTAAAAATACCTGAAGAGAGACAATCTGTCTTTCTGAGGAACTTCACCTGTTTTGCAATTTCTGATATACATTATCCAATAAATGGAAATAACCAAATCTATAAAATGTATAAAAATTCTTGTTGACTACTTTTTATGTGAATAAAGCAACGGTAGTTAGCTAGACACCTATCCCTTAAATCTGCACCACCCATGCATGTTTTGTATTCACAATTACAAGTTGTGTTACATTAATTTTACAATTTTGATCTTTAGACCACCTAACACAACTCTTCTCGGGATCGCTATCGATGCAAGTTGAAAGCAAAATTACACATTTGCTATCTTTCCAGTTTAGTATACACATATCCTTCCCTTCCCTTAGTCTCTCATCCCACTCTCCGCGTTACAAATCTCGGTCATTGATTTTTTTTTATTTGTTCCTCCAAGTCTTTTATTCATAATCATTCCAGTTTGGTAGTTATTGTTTCTCTATAAAAAGTCGACACATTTTACACTAGTAAAAAAACTGTCCTAGTAATCACACGTGTGTTGTCTTTTGGTATAAATAAAAAAAAACCCAATTTGACAATGCCTCCACCTAGACCTAATTATAATTATTTTGAATCATCAGTGGTACAATTCCTTTTCCATGATATATTTGGCAGTCAAGGGCATGGTTATCCCTGGCGAATAAAATAATTTTTTTTAATCGCAACGGATTAGGTTTTAACGGCACATAATGTGTACATCCAAACGTCCAGCAAATGGAATTTAGTGATCTCTGTTCATCTAGTGATAAAGGTTTTGGCTTGGGCAAAGACAAACATTTAATTCTTACTGCATTCCAGATAAGATTTACTTTCCATAATTTGTCATGTGCTTAAAGATCATTTGATTTATCTGCAAAATGACGAAATTTTCTAGTCTCAAAAAATCGATCATAGTAGCTGCAATTCTAAGTACTGACAAGTCTTTTTGCCAGTAGAAGCTCGCTTGGAGATATTTTAAAGTTCCCATGAATATGTGTACGCCTGCAACTTTTATAATTTGATATTTAGAAGCATTTATTGGGTTACGGTTTCGTTGGAACGTGTTTGAACGGAATATAACGGAATTGAAATTGTTTGAACGGAATTGGTTTCATATAAAACTTTTCCCCAAAAATCTTCATTTAACTAATCTAGAAATGATTCAAAAGGATTTACGATGTTGGAAAATCTGCTTTTAGTCAATCCTCATCAATCAATGGTCCTCAGAATACTATTAGAAGAAAAAAAAGATTAAATAAATATTTGCGAAAAGATAAGGTTTTATTCTCAGCATTATTATTCTAGTGTGCTGTAACATAAGTATTAAAAATTTACTTATTTTCAACTTTCCATAACAAAGGCCTTTTACAATAAACTTTATTGTTACATGGATTCGGGATAAATACTGGAACAATATCCTCAATGATTATATCTGTGTCATCTAAATTTTCATTAAAAGAAGACTCACCATCACCATTGGACTCATCAGTTTATTAACTCTTACAAAGATGTAATAATTATGATTTTTAAAAATTAATGTCCAATTTAATACATGAACAAAAGAAATTCGTATTTATAATTAAGTAAAATTTTTTAATAATTCCATAAGTTTAGCACTGCACCAATTAGAAATCATTCAGTACAATTTTTTTGTGTGAGATGACTTCTTTCCAAAACCTAGAATTGAAACCGGAGGTGCACATACGTGTACCTTACAGATTACATCTGATTTAAATAGACATTATGATCTAGCTAAAAAATTTAAATGATGTATACAATACTGAAGAGTTTATAAGCATTCTTAAAAATTATTATGAATAAATATTAATTTTCTAATTATAAAAATGTGCTTACTTTTTCGAAGTTTTTTATTTTTCGCTATTGCTCGTTTTTTTTTTCCTCCAAACTTATATGAATTAATACTGCTAGCGCCATTTCGTGCTGAAACTGGAAAAGGCTAACGTACACAAATAACATCCTCTCGTCTTAATAAAAAAATTTCAAATATTAAGTGAGATACGCCGTTGAAATCAGAGATACACAAATGTGCACCTCGGGTCTGAAGAGGTTAAGGTGAAAATTAATTGTAACCCTAGTAATCTTCTCTTATCTCTTGACTTATATACTAAATATTCACTTTCAACTTAGTATCAATTTTTAAGGTAGTACATTTATCTCAAAAACTCATGTGAGCATTCAATATTGTAAAATTTGTGTGCATACATAGGGCAAAGTGCAGATTTTCTCAAACTTTAGGAAGCTATTTTTCCACCTCGAAACAAATGAATTTGAGATTTACATTTCAGACATTTAAAAAATACGTAAACATGTAATTACATTACTTAATTAATAATATTAACTTAAAATATAAAATTTATATGTTCTAGGATAAATTAATATTATTTTCTATATTTAATCTTATTATAAAGAAAGACATTTTGCAACAATATTAATTTGATAATATAAATAAGTAATTATTATATAGTGTACATACATATCATAAGTATTTGGAGAAATATAGATTAAATTTCGTTTTACACATTACTATCATTAATTCATTTACTGAAAATTAACTAAATGCTATTCAAAGAATTAACTAAGAAATACTACCTTATAAATTGTATTTACCATAAATAATATTTCCAGAATTTTATAGATAAAATAATCATAAAATTACAAAATTTAATACAGAAATAATTAACTTTGTTAAAAATATTTGAAAATAAATTTTCTGAATCAAAACTAATTTATTTATTTATTATATGATTCGCTAAATATCGATCCAAGGCTTCTGCTAAAACATAAGTTATAATAATTCATTTAGGTTAGCATTTCTTTGTTTACTATAATTTGTACTTTATTCTATCTTAACAAGAAGAATGTATTGGATTGTTGGCTTTTGTCCGGTTTTTGACAGATTTTTTGATAGACTCACAAAAAACTGCCTGTGCGTCTATTACTCTTTCTATCTGTCTATATATGACACAAATTTTGTCGGCACTCTGTCTCAAGAACTAATGCACGGGATTTAATAAAAATGTATATTCAGTTATAACCCTGATATAAATTTGTAATGATTATTTTTTGCTGTAAATCACTCAAGAGATAGCGCTGCAATATTGCATTTTTTCAAGACTTACATCAAACTTAGTTAGTCCTTGACATGAATAGACTTGTACATTTTTGTGTGAATTACTTACAGATGACGCTGCTTTGCAAAATTTTTTGCAATTTCCGCAAAAACTCTTTCTGTAGGATTAATTCTCTTTTCTTAAACTTTCAGATTCAGTTAGTACTTAATATGATTTGGTGATGTTTACATTTTGATGTAAATCGTCCAACAGGTGGCGCTGCATTGCCGCATTTTGCATGATTTACATTATTTAGGCAATATTCATATTTGAAAAATTGATGCGCCAAATTTCATATCATTAACATCCTCATGATGGACATATATTGTCATTTAATTTCCGCATTTTGATAGCGAATTTTGAAATATTAACATGTATGAGAGGGAAGAAAGTTTTGGGATTGCCACATACGACAAGTTATAACTTGGAATAACTTCGACTTGTTGTTAAACGTTTATTTTTTTCATGCATATAACATCATGATATTGCCAATAAATAATGCAACTGCTCAAGTAGGATTGATTTCATACATTGCAAAATTGCTTTGTCGAACATATTTGCTTTATTTATTAAGTTTCAAAAATATAATTTGTGATAATATTGCTCAAGATACTAAATTCTTCTATCTTGTCCAAGTTTTACATACATCAAAGGACTCTTTTCGATCTTTATACAATTTTGAGAACTGGCAGGAACATTTTTCGTCCAAATACAAATATTTTTTGATCACTTTCTTTCTTGAGGTCAAAAGTAATTTTCTTGTCAACCATTTCTATTGAAAATTACAAGTGATATTTTTAAAATGTAATTTTTATTTTGGGTTGCATGGATAATTAATTTTCTCTCCGAAGAATTTGATTTGTGTACTAATTTTGCTTTTTACATTTCATTAATATCTACTCAATTCAAGAAGCGCACCATAGTTTTCCAAATCTATCAAGATTATTAAAAAAACTGGCAAATATTTCTCATTATATTTTATAAGGTCTTTTTTAGATATACAAATAGAAAAGAAAAGAAAAACAAAACTTTGTGAAATAAACAAATTTTTCTTCCAAAAAACAATTTTTAACTTTTTAAATTATTCCTGTTAATAAAGCAACATTAATTTAATAACTAATTTAAAACATTAAAAAAATAAATGCATGGTTAAGCTATACCAGGTTTTTGGCGCACATGAGCAGGTAAATATTTAAGAATACTAGTATCTATTATTATTCTTTTCTTTTTTCATAAGTATAATTTTATACTTACGTGTGTTTAAAATAATTTGTTTTCTTATCTTGAAGTTCCCCGAGCTATTGCATTAAGATATTATTGTATGAATAAGTCCAATTGTATCAATTAATTCCAATTTCTCTTTCTATTCAAGAATTCAGGCCCAGAAAGTCTCGTAGCTTAGGCAAATGTAGAATTTCCCGGGAGGAAGGAAACAGTTTCAGATAAGAAAAAATGCCCCTTGTTGGCAACCGGAATATTATGTATTCTGTTTTTGAAGGAATCGCTTAAAGATAAACAAAGGGTTATGTCGAAAACCTCGAAGAGTGTTGTAATAATGTATTTGGTTGAGTTTTCGGGTGTCTAATGTAATGGGTTCCGGGAAAAGGCTGACTTTTTAACGAAGAATGTCAACGTAATGGAAAGTGCCTGTGAAATCATCCGATAAACCTAATGAGATACTGTAGGTTGAGAAAAAATAGTGCGTATTCATAAGTTGACTCAGTGCGCAAAGAGTATTTATTATATAACTTTCATCGGGCCGGATCCTCTATATCCAAACCCTTAAATGTAAATAATGGTTTGATTCTATTTAAATAATTTGTAAATAAATTGTACTTTAATATTAATTGAATATTTAGAATTTTTTATAATCCTTCTGACATCGTGGCTATATATCTTACTTATATCGATGGTTGCAGCCTTTCAAATAAAATAACATTTTTCGAAGTCCGGTATGACCTGTGTACGTAAATACGGGAAAAGAAAGAGGACAACAGGCTATTTGCAATATTTCAGCTCATTTTACAAAAGAAGTAAAACTAAACACATAATTCAACATGTAGCTGGAAACTGATTTTAATATTGTGAGACTCGAACGTGTATATTGCACAAATTAAAAAAAAGGTTATCTTTCTCCATTTACTGCATTACACAGCAAAGTAATCACAGCTGTTTGATGCTCATATATTTTGTTTACAATTGTTTTTAATATTTTCCAGTCAGTTATCTTAGAATCCCGAATACCGTAAGGATAAGGTCATTTCATCAGCTAGATTATCGAAAATGACTACGGTGTATCATGTTTTCATGTAAAATTCGTTTGTCTGTATTTTTTTAGAGTCATATTTTATGTAGATTTAACTCACATTTCATAAATCGAAAGTTATTATGATGCTAAATAAACATTATTTCCCTTTTGTTAATGGGAAGTATATTTAGAAATTTGAAATATAATAATTAATACTAAATTATTCAGAAAAATAAAGTAATAAGATAACATTATAAAAGTTTATCAATTAAAATAAGCAAAATTTCAATAATATTAACATTTTTTCCTCTTTATTGTTTAAAGCTTATTTTCACGCAATTTATTGCCAGTGTTTTAAACATCAGAATAACAGCACGAAATTGCATAAAATAAATGTACCTGTCACTTAAAGAGACGTTCCTTAATGTTTTACACAAATCCCTTAAAGAATAATTAATTCAAATTTAAACTGAGCTGTACTCGTTGCAAAATATCATAGTGTAATGAGGTTCTTGAAGATGATTTAAGTTTTCGCTCAAGTTTTGTGCAATCTTGGGCGTTCGCTAATTGATGATGCACGTTCTCTTTCTGAGGAAGCCGAGATTTAATTGCAATTTATAAGGATGTACGTGGTAACTAATAATAATTTATTGTAAGGTGCAGATATGCAAAATATACTTGAACAAATGCACATGAACATAAATAAAAGTTAATTTTTAAATATAATTAATAATTGGCAAAAAGTTATATGCATTCACTGCGAGGACACGAAATATTTTGGGGTTATCTCGGTTAATCTGTTTTCTATTATTATTATTTATTTATTTATTTTCTCCATTATATGAAGGAAAAGAAGATTTTATCGTAAATGTAATGACATAAAATATATTTGTTAGATAAAAATTAGAATTTTTTACATTTAGTTTAAAGCGGATATTTTTTGTGAAGGTATTCGCAAATACCCCCGAAAATCTTTAAAATAATTATGCAGACAGTTCAAAACGTAAAATAAACACGTTCTCAAACACTTTATATCTCAGCCAGACATTACATGAATAAATAAAGGCAAAATATTGAAGGCACATTTAAAAATCATTTCTATTCTTGCTCATCTGTTTTCCTTTTATGTATTACATTGTAGTATCTTAAGTTGTTAACGTGAGCTAACATTAAATTTGTATGTCTCAGTAATTTCTCTATTGATGTATGCTGATATTAAAATCTTATTGAATCTTGAATGTCTACAATAAAGAAATTTCTAGCTATCAGAGCAAAACAGAGCCGAATTACTTTCCTATTGATATTTGATGGTCCGGACACTGTCATAATTGAAATAAAAACATCTTAAAATTAAACATATTTTAAATGCTTTTGCTTAACTTTTTATTTAATTTCTATTAATTAGAAAACAGATGACATTTTTTAATGTATATTCTTGCATATTTGAAGAGCTAATATGTTAAATTTGTTAAACATAATTTATAAATTGATTTTCCCATGTAAATCTAGATTTTACTGAAAAGATTATAAACGGCTGATTAGGTAAAATTAACTTCAAATATCTGTTTGTATGTACAATTCCTAATCTACTTCTATTAATACTAAAAAATATTTTTTAAATAATAAAAAATAAATTTTCTCACCTTGATGTTAAAACGGGAAATATTCAGAAAATATTCCCAATTCCTTACCTGAAAATAAATTTTAAAAATGTTGCATAACTGAATGTTTATAGCAGAAACTTTTAATATAACAAACACGAGGACTTAACTAAATTTCAGCTGATATTTAGTTTTTCGTAAAATTAAGTAAGCAAAAATAATAAGCCTCTTATATAAACTTAGATTTGATCTCATATACGCCTCATTACGACGATCTTACGACGATTCTCATATACGCCGATCATTATAAGTCCGTAGCTTATAAAAGCGTAATAATGTTTTCAAAGGACAAAAATATTTTTATGTTATGTACTGCTCTAAATTGTGCAGAAAACTGTTATAAAAAAAATTAATACTGGGCTAAATCAGTTGTTTGTAACTAAAGAACAGTGGCTAAGATTTTTGTATGAAATACAAAGAACTTATCGTATTACTGGTGAAATAAGATCTTAAGATAATATTTAATTCGAAAGAAAACTCTTTTATAAAAATGAAATTTCGAAAAATAAATACTACAACTAAATTTTACAGTCAAATTAAACTAAAAAAACTGTAATCCTACAGATGTAAAGTTGCAGAAATCTGTATACTTACAAAAGTTTTAAATGTAAACTGAAAAAAAAAAGATTTAAATTTATCAAAGTAATTTTTGTAAAGCTACAGAAATCTGTAGTTTTATCTGTAGTTTTGTACAGAAATCTGTAGTTTTATCAGGGAGCCTGATAGTTGGATCCTTGGAGTGCACTTTTTCAACTTTGTCCGACACTCCTCATATGACATACCATTTGAAAGCTCTATAACCACTGTTTCATCTTATACATCCCCGAAAGATCTCTTCCTATTTCTCCTCAGCGAGGCGGAACAAAAACAATGTCAGAGGAGTTATGTTTTAAGTAAAAAACCTACTTTTTTTAAACCTTTTTTTTCCAGAAATACTGGAAACACGCACTATCAGCTTTCTACAAGTGCGAGATCAATTGCACAGGATTTAACCACAGTCTGGATCAATGTAATAGAGTATTGAGCCTGCTCATAAAGAATCATCTTGTGTATGAGTCGTCCTGGATCTCCTGCTCGGAAGTTCCCATTGACCAATTCCTGAGTTCTGTGGTTCACTATCCGATGTGGACAGAGAGGACTACTTTATGGTTATCCCGAAGCGTACTAAATGAAAGTCTTGGAGTTATCGGTCAGTGCTTGCTCGATAATATGGCAGTTTAATTATCAAAACCATCTTTTTTTCGAAAAAAAGTTACATAAATATTGAAACTTTATATAAACTGTGGCATTTATTTTAAATAAATGCGTGCAGTAGCATTTTTAAAACTTAAAATTTGTTTGTCTATTATTTAAATAACTAACAATTTTAATTTTCAGATTTTAATTAACTCATTTTCAATTTGAATCATGCTAAGTTGACCTTTGAACCGACGCCATCTTGGACGTCCGCCAACTTGGACTGCATAATCCCTTAGACGTCCGTCTTATTGGATGGACGCCATCTTGGACGTCTTAAGAATCTGATAAGGCGGGCTTGGACCCCCCCTCTTCCAACTAAGTTGAGTATTACCTTAGTTGGAAGACGTCCAACATCGAAGTGACCTTCGGACAGTCCAGATTCTCACGTCATTCCAGAGTCATTTGTCCAATTTTCTAGCCTGCTGATAACTTGATAAGACCGAGAAAAGTGTCTTTTTTTAGATCGAGTCGTGACGAATTGATGGCGTAATGAAAATAAAAGGAAAGAGGGCAGTGGGTAAGTCCTGACTTCTGTGCAATTGATCTCGCGCTTGTAAAAATCTGATAGTGTGTGTTTCGAGTGTTTCTCGAAACAAGTCCTGCTTATTCAAGCGCAATCGAACCTGTGTTTGTCGTATGTTTGATTCGCTTGCATAAAAACTGCTGAGTGCCTGCGTAATTTTATAATGAGTGGATTATAAATACAGGTTATATGAGGCTGAGAAGGGAAGGAAAGTTTATATTATGGAAGAATGATCCAAGGGCTATCTGTAGATATATTACAAAATGAATCTAAAAAAAGTTTGAAATTTTCCAACGCACATTCTATCACCCCCCCTCAAGGTGGAAGTTTTAAAATCTCTGAAACACGTGTTTAATTATTTTTTAACAGATTTATTTTCTGTCGCTTCACGGTCCTACTTAAAATGGCTGCTGAGATGTGGCAAATGTTCTAAAATTTTTGAGTCCCATGTAACTCCCCTTAGAGAGGAATTCGTAAGATCGCTGAAATACGTGTTTCGTTATGTTTTTATCAGTTTTATTTTCTGGAATTTCACACTCATACTGTAAATAGCTGCTGAGGTATAGAAAGATGTTCTATAATTTCTGAGCCCCACATTTTAAGCACGTTAGGGAAGAAAAATTTTCAAAATTAGTTCATGTGTATGTCATAAGAAATATTCTCCCCAATTTTCATGCTTGTAGGTTCAGTAGGTTGGGCTGTTTACATGATTATCACTCAATCAAAAACAAACTATTTTATACATGTACTAGCTGCCTTCGTCCGCTACGCTTCTCGTTTTAATCAGCTAAATTTATAAAAGTCAGCTAAATTTATAAAAGTGACCCCCACCATGCAAAAAATAGAGCAAGAGGCAGGGGCTTGTATATTGCGAAGTAATGGTCAAAGAGCTTTCCAATCATACAGCACATTATGGATGTAGGCCAAACATATTAAATTGCTCCCCAGAGTTCCAACTATCACATCCCTTGGAATATACCTTTCAACTCACATTGAAGTTTTCACGTATGATAATATTTATCAGAAGGCACCGTAAAAAATCCGATCAAAAATTATAGAAAGCTACGAATTCAAAAAGTTCTGAAACTGCCCCACGGAGAGAATGAATTCGGCGGTGGAAAGAATGGTTCAAAATATGAAAGAGTGGTCTGTATACTTTCCATTGATATGTCACATGATAGGCCTAATTTTTTTTAAATTTTTCTACCTTTATTTAATTGTTCTCGGAGGTGGAAATTTTAAAAGCGCAGAAACACATATTTAATTTTTTAATAGATGTATGTTTTCTGCCGTTTCACTCTTCTACTTAAAACAACTGTTGAGATATGCCAAATGCTCTAATTTTTGTTTACTCTTATTTAACTCCTTTAGTGGAAGGGAATTTCTAAAATCACAGAAATACGTGTTTAATTATGTTCTTTAGTAGATTTATTTTCTGGAATTTCACGCTCCTACCTTGAAATGCTGCTGAGATATAGAAAGATGCTACAGAATTTCGGTCTCCTGTTTTCCCCCCTTGGGAGAGATTTTCAAAAATGACGTCTCAGTGCACGTTTACGCCATAAGAAGTAAATACTCCGAAATTTGCATGTTTCTAGGTTCAGTAGTTTGGGCTGATTGATTATCAGTCCGTAAGACAAACTATTTTATATGTGTATAGAATAAAAAAATATATAAAGGAAGAAATTAATAAAAAATATCTATAAAAAATAAATAAAAATTTGTATCTTGGAAAACTTAAAAAATAATTTTTCAGACCATTAAATAAAACCTCTTTATAAAATTATTTATTTGAGTCCAATGTTCTATTGCCTCGAAATACAAATCTATCCGATAGATTCAAGAGTATTATCAATATTCGCACTTTGAGACGTTTCAGTAGCAATAATTCTAGGTAAAGCGAGTTCATTCCTTTCATCCATCAATGGATGATCCAATAATGGAGGCCATCGACTACTAAATATGCAATGAATATACAGGTATATTGATACTTGGCCTTTCATTTAGTCAGTCAGAATTTGGGATGCAGTTCCGTAATAATTATAATTTGAGTGGCAATGAATTGATGAAGGAAGTGTGAAATAGAAATAAGCTTTGTTCTTGATTGCTAATATGCTAAAAAAACTAGCATGTCATTTAGTCTGGATAAATTAAAATATGTTTTTCTACGAGTTATTAAAGCTATTTATTTTAAGAATTAAAAGATGACTTTCTATTGCACATAACAAAGTAAAATTCGCATTTTTAATTGAAATGGATTTTCAAAATAAATAATAATACATTAGCTTATAATTTTTCGAATTTAGATATTTAACTGAAAATGCATTTTTCATTGTTTAATTCAATGCATTGACATTTTTTAGTTCACTTAAATAATATTACTGTAAAACTAAGATGTTCCAGGTATTGTTTTTCCATGTAGATCTTTAATTAAAAAATAATTGTAAAATTAATGGAAAATTTTTATTGTTCCTACTAGCATTTAGCATTATGATCTTCGGAGGATTTTCTTTAACATTTAAATATCATGCAGAAGCAGACCATAATATCGTGAGACTATTTTTTTAACAGTTCCACTGAAAATAAAAATTTTCCTATACTCTGCGATCCCTGCCTTCAAGCGACGCATCTTTGAAAGGACTTCAGATTTTATTTGAATATATACTATGCACTTTCATCGAAATGTAGAAGAATTTATCTAATCTTAAAAAACTCGGATATCTATGGGATTTTGTGACGTGATATATTCAAAGCTTACAGTTTAATGATGTTTCCAATATTTGTACCTTTCCAAACAAGTAAAGACTTGAGTTGGTCTTCTTTTTTATTTTTAGATATGATGTCAAAAAATGCAGCAAGTCTCGTTGTTGTTTTTTGCTTGAATGCTAAAGTTACCTAAATATTTATATTTAGGTATATTTTTAATATATTTTTAATTATAATTACATTTTTAATTCATATTCAGGGAATTTCAAATGTTTGGTTAATTTTTGTTCACAGTAAAAAATGAAGACCCAAATTGAGTTGAAAGATTTCTGGGTATAGTAATTTTCCTGAAATGGTACAGTAAGGATTCCAAAATGGTAGAGTATTGTTCCCAAAATAGATAACCCAAAATGGTTCAAAACAGAGCAGATCTTTATTAACATTAAATTAATCAAAATTTCTGAGGTATAATGTATATACTATCTAAGATATTTTAATTGTTTTAATGTCCTTAAAAATCAGACTTATTTAAAACGATTTTGTGCTACAAACTGAACTTTCCAAATTGGAACAATTCTGTACCCTGAAATCTTTCAACCCAATTTGGGTCTTCATTTTTTACTGTGTTGCTGTGGTGCGATCTTGCATTTGTATGTCTTACTTGACAATCTGTACTTTTTGATAAAACTTGTTTTTGATTACTCTTTTTTTTAAAGAAAACATTGATTATAAAATTGGGATTTGAAACAATATGCATAAGTTTACTTGTTTAGTTATAAACGTTGAGAGAATAAAATAATCAACGAGAAAAGTGATTTATTAGAAAAATATTTGTAATCAAATGCAAAATATAAACGCTAATATAATCTCATATCTCAAGAGGAAACAATCTTGTGAAAGCAAATGCATTATAGGTAAATTTGCCATGTATATTATATTCATCAATACATTTAGATGAATTATGAGCTCCTTATCAACAGTTTAAATTTAGACAAAATTTTAATGCTTATCGATTGAAGGAATATCTTTAGATTAAATATTGAGGATCTTATATATTGAAAAATGTTATCCCGTAAAACTATGCCTTATTATTTTCTACCAAATAAAAGTTGTATCCAAAAAAAGGTAATAATGTTACTATAGGAAAGAGGTATTGATTTACCGCATACAGCCTCACCTGTACTTGTTTCAGTTGACACAAAATATATCATCTCGTGTGTCATTCATTAAACAAAGTGTATGCTATGATATGTACGTAACATAAATATTTGAAAAGTTAATCTATGATATTTCACCCTGAAAAAAAATGTGCAATTACAAAATGTATGTAAATTTGTAAGATTACACCTTTTCCATAGCATTTACATTCTTGTAGTGAAACTTAACATGTGTTTATGTGTGTTTATCGGCTTAATGGAAGTGTGTAATTTTTTAGACCTTCAAAATCACAAATAAGTGCATGCATATGGCAAATTATACGAATTTACCAAAATTTTCGTGTTAATGTTAATTTACAAATTTCACATATTACGCAGATATCTGTGTAGTTTTGTATATTATGCCGAAGTATGTGTAAAAATATATAACACAGATATATGCGTAAGAACAGACAATTAGAGATAAATATGGGTACGCAATTTACTAAGTTTTATGTGTAAGAACAGACTATTACACAGTATTATGTGTACGGATATTAGACAGAAGTATGTCTAATTACGTGCACTCACTATATATCGAAAACTGAAATCTTGACTTGAGTAACAGAAACTGAATTCTCAAAATGGAGTTTACATGAGTTACAGTTCCTTAGTTTGTATATCGTTTCGGTAAAAATAGCTTATTTATTTTAGATTGAATTATGCAGAAAAATTCTCCGCTTAATATACATGCGATTTTGAAAAATTATAACTGAAATTGATAGAAAAAAAGCGACAAATTATATAAACATTCTTGTCACAATTTACGCATTTTAACAAAATTTCATTTTACATTAAATTTATTTATATTATACAGATTTGTGCATAAATTGTGCATTCGACTTAAAAGATCTTCAAAACAACTCTATTAGAGAAGCGGCATAATAAACATATTTTCAGAAGAACCTGTTTATTGTAAATGAAAGGTACATTATGATATGTATTATGTGATCTTAAAATAAATCTGCTCGAAAGAGAACAAACAACCAAAGACACGAGTTTTTTTCTTCAATCAGATTTCTTTTGCATAAAAAAAATTACCGAAGCAAAATTTATATGCCAAACTATAAGGACATGTACTATGTAGGTAAAATCTGTTCGTTCTGTGTATTACTTTTTGAAAAACTATACCTATGTAACCAAGTAGAACAGACCTTAAACGTAATTTTTTTGTAACTGCATTACAATAAAACTATACTTGGTACTGTTATGTGACATCTCCAACTGCAAACACAAATCGATATAGTAAAATTGTCACATAAATATTAATCAAGTTTTATTATTTATAAATAATTTATTTATTACAAAAGTTAAATTATAAAAATTTTCTTATCCTCAAATTTCTAACGGATCTGGATCGGGTATTCTGCTTTCCTGCGGACAGACTTCTTCAATCTAATGGCATACTAAAAAATTGAATCTTCAAAAATAGAAAGTTATTTGTTAGATGATACACTTTCATCTATATACTAAAAGTGAATTTTCAGAAAAAGAGAAATCTTGAATTTTGAGCCACTCTAGTAAAGTAGCAACTAGTAGTAGTGACATAAATTCAACGTGCAACTCTGATTTTTATCCCATCAGCATGTACAATGAATTGGCTGACCCATCCCGCAATTGGCAGTGAACATTTTAGCGATTTAACTGATGCAAGGAAGGTGAGAGGTTTTTAATGTATCACAAAAATAATAGAATATTCGGTAAACCACAATTCATTTACTGCTACTTCAATTGATTTATGGCATATTTTTAATAGAATTACAAATATTAAAAAACATAGCAACTTCAGAAAATGCTGTCATCATTGGAAACAGCATTGAAGATAAATTTAATGGTAAACTTTTTAAAAATGAAACTTTATCAAAATTATACCAAGCAATAGCCGTAAAAATGTTGAAGAGGAGAATTATTTTTGCTGGTGATACTCACCAGATAAATTCTCGTCTTTTAACACAGAGAATGCTTAATTGTATTCCCTAGAATTAAGCGCTCAAAATGCAGGAGAGTTTTTCAGTTACGACTTAACCAATCCACAAACTTCATTATTTGACCATAGTAGACACAGCAAATGCGATACACGAATAGATCAACATTGACACACTCATTAGATAGCATGAATGTCATGAAATACACATATCTAATTCCTAGCAAACTATCTACTACCTTCTTCGTGGTGGTGTATAAATTCATCAGTTACCATCTCAGGTAAAAAAATCAGCAAAAAACCTTTAAAAAAAAAAGTTCAGATAAATTACCGGTATTTGGAACTAAGGTTTTTTGAAGGTAAAAAACCCGCATTTTCCCTGAAAAAACAATATTCAGGTATTTTGAAGGTATTTGGAACTAAGGTTTCTTGAAGGTAAAAAACCCGCATTTTCCCTGAAAAAACAATATTCAGGTATTTTACAAGTATTTGGAACTAAGTTTTCTTGAAGGTAAAAAACCTGCAATTTCCCTAGATATGTGTAAAAACAAAGATTTAAATTACACTACTAATATTAATTTTAAAGAAAATTAATTAAAATCGTCAATTTTATGTAATAATTAGTCAATTTCCCAGTTTTTATCTAAAAATACGAAAAAAAAATATTTTTGCGAAAAAATGAAAAAAAAAGTCTAGAAATTAAAACATTAAAAATGGAGAAAATAGTTAAAGTTTTTTATATAAATGCATATAATTACAGTAAATATAATTACAATGTATAATTACTGGGTACATTTGAGGCCAGTGTATTGTCTTGAAGGTTTTAATCTTCAGATTTTTTTCAAAGTTCAGAAATTCCACGTGGTCGCTACGGGGTCTGAATCACTGCCAGCAGGGGTGAATGGGACGCTATCTCGTGGATATATATCTTAATACTTATCCCCATAAGGCTGAACTAAGCGTTATTTAGCTCGAATTCGAACACGTGGTTCTAGATTAATTTGGAAGAAATAATAAAACTTTAATTAACGCGAGAATTTTTATGAGAAGATTTTTATAAACTAATCTTGATTGAAAATTAGACTATGGAGATGATTTTTACATGATTTGAGAATTTTTAATTAAGAGTTTAAGCAATTAAATACTTAGAATTGTGGGACTTAGTATCTGTAAGCGCCGATGGAATTAACTGGCAAAGGGATGTGACAATTAATTACTTATAATTTAATTAATAATTGTCCTAAAAACATGCAACTTACCCCAAAATGTAGCTGAGATATTCTCGCAACTAAATCAATAGAATGTACCTGTCCCGCGGGCCGTGGGTCGCGCCTATTCTTGTATTTTGAAGAGCATTTCTGGGACACGTCCTCACGTAACAAAACGAAGGCTTGAACTAAGAAATTGTAAATATTCACTAACAGTCATTAAGTCACTAAAGGTAAATTAAAGGCTATATTTTTCTTCAAAATACCTGAAGTACACTTATCAAAAATTAGCTAAGTCACTGAAGGTAAATTGAAGGCTATATTTTCCTTCAAAATACCTGAAGTATACTTATCGAAAATCAGCTAAGTCACTAAAAGTATATTGAAAGCCATTAACTTGCTGATAAAAGCCTCTATAAAATCTTTAAAAATCTGTGCATTTTGTTTCAGTTTTCAATTTCCTTCAAAATATCTGAAGTGACCTTCAAAATACCCGATTAGTAATTTGGAGGATAAATTCTCATCTTTTAACACAGAGAATGCTTAATTGTATTCCCTAGAATTAAGCGCTCAAAATGCAGGAGAGTTTTTCAGTTACGACTTAACCTATCCACAAACTTCATTATTTGACCATAGTAGACACAGCAAATGCGATACACGAATAGATCAACATTGACACACTCATTATATAGCATGAATGTCATGAAATACACATATCTAATTCCTAGCAAACTATCTACTACCTTCTTGGTGGTGGTGTATAAATTCATCAGTTACCATCTCAGGTAAAAAAATCAGCAAAAAACCTTTAAAAAAAAGTTCAGATAAATTACCGGTATTTGGAACTAAGGTTTTTTGAAGGTAAAAAACCCGCATTTTCCCTGAAAAAACAATATTCAGGTATTTTGAAGGTATTTGGAACTAAGGTTTCTTGAAGGTAAAAAACCTGCAATTTCCCTGGATATGTGTAAAAACAAAGATTTAAATTACACATTTCTCAATTGTACTCAAAATAACCAATAACCCATCCTCCCCCCAATTTAGAAGTAGTAGGTATAGGAACCCAGCGAAAAAAAATAAATATTAAATAATTAATGAGATAATTAGAAATTAGTGTTTTACGGCTGGATGGATAGTACAGTGAGTGCGGCGTAATCATGCCGACCACCGGTAAAAACAAAAATGCCGTACTAAAAAAATTTAATTTTAAAGAAAATTAATTAAAATCGTCAATTTTATGTAATAATTAGTCAATTTCCCAATTTTTATCTAAAAATACGAAAAAAAATATTTTTGCGAAAAAATGAAAAAAAAGTCTAGAAATTAAAACATTAAAAATGGAGAAAATAGTTAAAGTTTTTTATATAAATGCATATAATTACAATATATAAATATAATTACAATGTACAATTACTGGGTACATTTGAGGCCAGTGTATTGTCTTGAAGGTTTTAATCTTCAGATTTTTTTCAAAGTTCAGAAATTCCACGTGGTCGCTACGGGGTCTGAATTACTGCCAGCAGGGGTGAATGGGACGCTATCTCGTGGATATATATCTTAATACTTATCCCCATAAGGCTGAACTAAGCATTATTTAGCTCGAATTCGAACACGTGGTTCTAGATTAATTTGGAAGAAATAATAAAACTTTAATTAACGCGAGAATTTTTATGAGAAGATTTTTATAAACTAATCTTGATTGAAATCTTGATTTGAATCTTGATTTTAATTGATTTTAATCTTGATTTGACTATGGAGATGATTTTTACATGATTTGAGAATTTTTAATTAAGAGTTTAAGCAATTAAATACTTAGAATTGTGGGGCTTAGTATCTGTAAGCGCCGATGGAATTAACTGGCAAAGGGATGTGACAATTAATTACTTATAATTTAATTAATAATTGTCCTAAAAACATGCAACTTACCCCAAAATGTAGCTGAGATATTCTCGCAACTAAATCAATAGAATGTACCTGTCCCGCGGGCCGTGGGTCGCGCCTATTCTTGTATTTTGAAGAGCATTTCTGGGACACGTCCTCACGTAACAAAACGAAGGCTTGAACTAAGAAATTGTAAATATTCACTAACAGTCATTAAGTCACTAAAGGTAAAATAAAGGCTATATTTTTCTTCAAAATACCTGAAGTACACTTATCAAAAATTAGCTAAGTCACTGAAGGTAAATTGAAGGCTATATTTTCCTTCAAAATACCTGAAGTATACTTATCGAAAATCAGCTAAGTCACTAAAAGTAAATTGAAAGCCATTAACTTGCTGATAAAAGCCTCTATAAAATCTTTAAAAATCTGTGCATTTTGTTTCAGTTTTCAATTTCCGTCAAAATACCTGAAGTGACCTTCAAAATACCCGATTAGTAATTTGGAGGTCAAATAAATGCCTGCATAAAATCTTTTGTATAAACAGTAAATTCTCTCAAATAAACCTGCGCTTTTAATTTGCTTTCAAAATCCCTGTAGAAACCTTCAAAATCCCTGTAAAATCTTATTTTTTCTAAAGGTTTTTTGCTGATTTTTTTTACATGGGATGGTCCGCTTCTATAGCATTTGGCGATGTCATCAGGGATATGAATCATATATCAGCAGCAGATATGAAACAATGGCAATACTAGTTTTGTGTATATATAAAACCAAATATAAAAAATATTGTGCATAAATTACGCATAAAGCAATTGTCTGTTGTAGTGTCCTTTGATGAAAATTCAACCGTACTCATCAAGAAGAACAAATTCCTTTTTTAACTGTTTATCAATTTGTTGAGGAATTATTTTCAAGACAAGTGTTATTCTATCATTCAAGCAGAATGTAATGCAGGTACGGTAATTGTCTGAGAAGATTTAAAGATAGATCATAAAAAATTTTCATCATAGTAGCTGATGACAGTGATATGTTAATTTTATTTTGAAGAACATTTTGATGCAATTTACAATATAATCGGATAGAGCTCGTGACACACATTCACGCCATACAAATATCTGTAAGAAAAAAGTCATACAAAAACCTCACTTTTTAAACACGCATTAAAAAGATGTGACACCACAAGTGGGTTATTCTGCTTTAAAAAAAAAAATATCCAATCGAATAATTTATGTGAATAGATTTTATATTGTGGATCATCGAAAGCTAGGAAACTATTAGTTAAAAATGGCTCTAAAGTTCTCTTGCTACTTTATGATTCATTAAAACAAGTGAGCTAAACGTGCGTCGTTATGAACAATACATGAGATAAATAGCTACAGCTAAAAAGGAATTTGATGTAGTTTGTTTGCCTCCAACTTAAAAGCATCGAAATACCATCTACTTCAAGTGCATTTGCAATGTTTTATATTAAAAAATATCAATATGTCAATTCCTAATCGTACACTATGGGGTTGGTGGTTGGTGGTTGGTTGATGAAAAATGTCAACCGATATTAACAGAGTTTAACCTCACAAAGCCTTAAATATGATTAAATGTGCCTGACAAACTACAGTTGAAGAACTATCTAACATTACAAAAAGGCGATTCCATACCAAATGAGCATATCAGTCGTAGCTGATATGTCACAGATTTTAATGAAAATCAGCATAAAGTAAGTATATCATGTTTATATATGAGTAAAGGCAGAATATTAAATTTCAGTATTATTTATTTAAATATAACTAGTTGGATGTGTCAATCCCGAAACTTTCTTCTATCTCATAAGTACATTTTAATATATATATATATATATATATATATAAAAAAAAAAAAAAAAAAAAAAAAAAAAAAAAAAAAAAAAAAACGTGGTGACCCCAAAGTTACCCACTATCGAATTTCCTCGAACATTTGACCTAGCCTAATGAGATTCTGGTATCCGAAAAGCCTAAAACGCAAAATTTAATTAATATTCTGAGAAAAGGAGCTTAGTTGTGCCTCATCTTGGGTAATTTGTACAAAAACCTAATAAGCATCTATTGATGTCAAGACCTAACAGAATCTGAAATTTGATGGAATTTCGTCCATTAGTTCTTGAGATATAATTATAAGAAAAAATTTGCAAAACGTAGCACAGCAACACCATATCTTGGACAATTTATGCCAAAATGTAAAAAAAAAAAGTCTAATTATGTTATGATGTAAAAGAATCTGAAGTTTGATGAAATTCTGTGCATTAGTTCTTGAGATATAGCTAGTTTTTTTTTTTTAAAAAAACGTGTAAATTATAGCACAGCAGTACGATCAGTTGAAGGATTTATAACAAAACATAATCATCGTGTAATTATGTTATACATCATTTTGTAACAAAATCTGAAGTTTTATGAAATTCTGTGCTTTGGTTGTTGAGATTTGGTTGTTGTTTGCTATCGGAAAAATCGTGCAAAATGCAGCATAGCTGCACCACCTGTTGCAAGGTTAATACCAAAATGTAATCAGCGTCTAATTATGTTATATATTCTAGTGTAACAGAATCTAAAATTTGATGAAGTTCTCTGCATTACTTCTTGAGATATAGCAATCGCAAAAATCGTGCAAAATGTAGCATAGCAGCGCCACCTATAGGGCAGTTCACACCAAAACGTTATCAGCGGCTATGTATCTCAAGGTATCGCGGAATCTGAAGTTTGGTGAAATTCTGTGCATTAGTTTTTGAGATATAGCTATCATGAAAAACATGAAAAACGTGGCATAGCAGCGCCACCTGCAGGCCAATTTTCACCAAAAACCAATAGGCACTAATTCATATCAAGGTCTAACTGAATATAAAATTTTATTAAATTTCGAGCATTAGTTCTTGAGATAGAGCGCCCACAAATTTTTTGTCACATACAGATAGACAGACTCACAGACAGACACACAGACTCACAGACAGACGGACAGACTCACAGACAGACATTTTCTAAAAATAGTCAAAACGTGTTCAGGACCTTCTAAAACGTATAAATCCGTCGAAAACCGGAAGTCGAAAATTTTCATGAATCCAATACTTTCTTCTTGTAAAGATAGAAGAAAGTAAAAATGTACATCGAAAGTTGACATATAGTAGATGACATATAATAAATTTTCGTTATTTTCTCAAAGTTATTTTCAAATACTACAGTCTTTTGTTTAATTACCTTAAACTTACTTTTAATTTTTAAACCTTTATCTACCTCGAAAAATTGTTATACTTTAATAAATATTTTATGCAAGTTTGTAAAACAAAACTTTAAACAAATATTAATGTTTTGCAGTGCGTATTTATTTAACATTATACAGTTTTATGTTTCCTCTTTTTGTAAATGAACTAAAAAAAAAACAAATTTACGCTTTTTCTAAATAATAAAAAAATTACATTAAAAATATTAAAAGAATTTCCCCCAGGACAAATACATTTGAGTATTTTTTATAAAACCCCCCTTCCCACTTAATTTGCATCTAAATGTCCAAATGAAAATTATTCACGTTCAATCTCTTGAACAATTTCTAAAAAAAATTTCAAATGTGTTATGATTCAAAAATTTGTTTCGTTGAAAAGAGAATTTTAATTTAAAGTATTTAAATTTAAATTCCTGAAAATATTAATATTTCATAAATCTTCACTTTTTTCATTTTTTTAAATGTATTCCTAGTTTTTAAAAAGAAAACTTGATAATTTGATCAATAATAAAAGCTAAAATACTGATGGAAAAAAAAGTTACTTGATTGCAATTTCATGGCTCGAAATATATTTCTACTCTTTAAATAAAAACGTTACTAGAAAATAGTTTATATTACTCATAAAAGTTAGATTTAAAAATCTTCGAATTTTTGTTGAATATTAAAAGTTTACCCTTATAGTTTTGCTACTGTATAAAATTTAAATTCTCAAAGTTGTGCTTAGAATGTATCTCGCCTAAAAGTTTTTTTTTTTCAATATAGGACATTTTCATGAAACAGATTAACGCTGGAAACGTTAAAAACGTTGGTAATTGCATGTTAAGCGTAGCAGCTGAAATTCGCACTATAACTATGTTTTAAAAATATTAAAATCTTCGTGTAAAAATATGCAGTATAATAGCCGAGATATTTTGTGCATCCTTGTAAATAATAGTTGCTTTTCTCTTATACAGGTATTCTCTTATTCTAGTAAACTGCAGCAACTTACATCAGCTTCATTAAATGTAAAAAAAAGTTTATTATAATTAAAATGCGCCCCAAACAATGTTTCACACTGTATAATTATGTAAAAGAATGCTTTAGAGTGACCTTGTAAATTAATAAGAAATATTTTTTACACAACATATTGTATAGAAAGTATATTTTAATATATACTTTATAGATGCATACCAATTTTATTGTGTTCGAAAAAGTGTAATATCTTTAAAATGCAGTTGAAATAATTTTCCCATTGGCGGTAATGTAACCGAATATTTTTATTGTCCCTGTAGTTAAACTATACATCCAATTTTCATGAAATTGAAATGAATCGACAAAGATATACAAGAATTATACATTTTAAATTTTAAAACGATTCGTTTGGATAGTTATTGCTCTGTTATATGCGGACAGACAGACAGACGGAACGACGAAATGGCGACTATATGTGCTACATATTTGCATAATTACAAACGCACCTAAAAAGCGCCAGCTACTCACAGCCCATGTCTAAAGTCATTAAGAATAGAATAACTTATAACAATTGTAAATTACCAAGCGGGTTAAAAAAAATCTGGCCAGGCTTGAACCACTAACGTCTTGACTGTAGCTGACTGTTGCGTCTATGGTTTGTTTATCGGCACGCACTTCTCTTTTAATACTTAAGTTGTTTTCGTTGCATGGCAACCAGCTTTTTATTTTTTGTTGTTCTTAAGAGTCATCCATGAGAGAGGTGGCTATTTTTACGTCTGTAAATAAATATAATATTTTTATATAAACGAATGATCTTTTTAATAGTTTAAAATAAATAACACGCAACCTGACAATATCTGGTGAAACCGTCGTGATGTTTTTAAAGGTCAGTTTGTAACGGTTGGGTGCTCGTGCTGGGAGTTGAATGCAGACATACTCATGAATTAAGATAAAAACACAAGTTTATTAAAAACGATAAGGGCTCAAGGGAAGTGGAGCAAGTCTAATTTTCACAACTGAGAATACTACGAAAAGACTAAACGCATACTCACAGGGTCCGGAAACTAGCTCAATCGGGGCAACTCTGATTACTTCTCACTATCTCTCGGCTAAGCTGCTAGATAAAAGTTAATTAGACAGCCCGTGGCTGTAGATATCCTTTATTTACCTTGAGATAATCAAATGCAATTACTATTAAATTTCTTACCACGGCCAACTTCTCTATTCGAATACCGAAACTCCTTCACAGCTCACTGGAGGCTCGATGCTACTTTCAATCTGCTAGATACCAGCGGGAAATACACTTCGCTTACTAATATCGCTCGATCACTCGGCTGGCTATCGCCAGAAATTCACTTCGCTATCTAATGTCACTAGTCACACTCAGTCTTGGCTGGCTAATGCCAGAGACACCCTCACACACTCAAATTCCAAGCTTTTATATGCTGCAAACTGAGATACTTCAAATTTACATAATACTACTAACCGCGAGCCTAACTGCAGAATCCGAAAGAGACACACACACTCTAGAAAGTTAAAGTAAAAGAGAGGATAGATGTCGCTTTTACGCTTACACATGTTAAATTATTGACGTCACGATCTCAGAAATACTAAAGTGCCTTTATGACAAAGGTCACTCCCTCACAAGTTTTCATTTTTATTTATTATTTTGAAGTTTGAAAAATAATAGAATATAGTTTGAATTCTGTTAAAGATAAAAGATGGACATTTTGATTAAACAAAGAGCTCCAGTTATAGCTAATTTTACAAAACATTATCAAGTTTTAAAGAAAATAATGATGTAATTGATCATATTGAAGTAAAATTTTCGTCATTTGAGAGATTATTTAATAATTTATCGGAACTTGACGACAAAGTATTAGAATTATTATTAAATGATAAATCTGAAACCAAATACGCAGACGAGTTTGAAATTGTAGAACGTTATAGAGAAAAATTTGATGAAATAAAAACTCGCGTTAAGTTTTTAACTCAAAATTCTGATTTCGAACAACAAACTGCTGTTGTTAAGACTAGTTTGAAACTTCCAAAAATTGAGCTTATTCACTTTAGTGGTGAAGTTAAAGATTGGCTGTCATTTTGGAGTCAGTTTAGCAGAATTCACGAGGATAAGTCATTAGAAGAGGTAATTAAATTTCATTATTTAATACAATGTATGTCTCCTGGTAGTAGAGCAAAATAAATCATTGATAGTTATCCTCCAACTGCAGAAAATTATAGTAAAGCTATTGAAAGCTTAAAGGCTAGATTAGGACGAGAGGAACTGCTTGTAGAATTTTATGTGCGCGAACTTTTAAGTTTAGTTGTAAAAAACGCTACGATCTCTAAAATAAAAAGCAACATAGTTCACTTTTATGATAAATTAGAATCTTATTTGCGATCCCTTGAATCTATTGGTATGACATCCGATAAATATTCGGCATGTTGTTTCCTTTAGTTGAATCCTGTATTGCTGAAGATTTGCTAAGAGTTTGGCTTGGAAACCCAGTGTTTAATACAAGTGAGAGTTCGTATGGGGATAAATTATCACAGTTATTGTCATTTCTTCGCATAGAAGTTGAAGGTGAAGAAGGAGTTTCAATGGCAAAAATAGGAATCAATCAAAATAATATACCTCAACGAAAGCAAAAATATAGGGTACTTGAGTCGAGTCCTACTACTAATGAGTTACTTTCTAAAGTAAAGAAAGGAACTGTTCTACGTTGTGTTTTTTGTGACAAGGCCCATGATAATAAAGATTGTTTTAAGTGTCAAAATGTTTCATTAGAAGAGAAATAAAATATTTTGAAGCATAATAAAATTTATTTTTCTTGTTTAAGGGCCGGCCATTTATTGAACAATTGTAAAGCTTATGTGAAATGCGTCATTTGTGGTAAGAAACGTTGGTCAGTTATGTGCTCTGAGCTAAAACATAATTTTAAAGCCCCAACAGAAGATGATAGCAAATGTAATTCAGATTCCACGCTGTCCAATTATAGTGGTTCCGCTGAAGTTTTATTACAGACATTATTAGTTAACGTAGAAGTAAATGGAAAACGATCGAGCGTCAGAGCTCTTATTGACGCCGGTTCTCAACGGTTTTACATTTTGGCTTCTACAGCTGAAAGGCTTGGTTTAAAACCAATGCGGTCTGAATTTTTAAATCATACGATGTTTGGAGGAAGCACTTCGAGAAGAAAATATAAATGTTTTACGTTAAAAATCAATGAATTCAGAGGCAATTATACTTCTAATATTGAAGTTTTAGATCAACCAATAATTTGTGGTTCTGTTCCTAGAATGAAAAAGGGTATTTGTTTCAGAGAACTTCAAGCAAATGGTATTCAGTTACATGATGTAGAAACGGCCTCTCCTCCAATAGAACTTTTGATCGGGGCTGATTACGCTGGAAAATTATTTTCGGGATTGACGTATCAGTTAAAATGTGGTCTCGTCGCTATGAAGACACATTTAGGATGGTTGATAATGGGAAAACCAGACATAAAGTTCGTCAATAATTGTGTCACTTCTCTGTTAGCTCAATGTAATGATATAACTACTTTGTGGAATCTCGAAGCGATAGGTATTACTGATCCTTGTGAGCGCATAAAATATGAAGAGTTAGAACAAGCTGCATTGCATCATTTCGGGAAAACAGTCCGTATGAATGATGATGGAAGGTATGAAGTAAATCTTCCGTGGGTAGAAAATAAAGTTCACCTTCCAAGAAATAGAGAAGGAGTTGAAAGACGATTAAGACCCACGACTTCCAAGTTGAGAAGATATGGTAAATTAAATGCATATGATGAAGTATTCAAAGAGTGGTTGGCTGATGGTATTATAGAAGAAAGTGAAGAAGGTCCAGGCCACTATTTACCTCATCGTCGAGTATTTAAAGAAAATTGTACTACAAAAACTCGTCCTGTTTTTGATGCATTTTTCAAGCAAACCAAAAATATTCTGTCTTTAAATGACTGCTTGTTAAAAGGGCCATTCAAACTCCCTCCTACCCCTTGGTGGCAAAAATAAGCATTGTAGGCCAATGAGCCCCACTCAATGGGCCAACCTACTCCATGAACGGGATAGATTGGTTCATATTAACTAAAAATAAGTGTTTTCTTCACTAGTTAACTGTACTAGGTATTGTAAAAAAAATACTACATCTGAAAAAAAAAAAAAAAAAACAGGAAAAAATTGGGCCAATGTGCCCCGGTCTCCCCTACTGGACAAATCAGGATAATTGATTTACTCTTCTAATCATGAACGATCACAACATGTGGTCTTATATCTGAATCTTCTCAACAGTAGAAATCGAAAGTTAATTTTGAATATGCAGAAAACGCTGCAAAATGCTGTAATTATATTGGATTGCATTTAACACGATTATGCAATTGATAGAACATTGTCAGATTCAGTCCTGGTTTAAATCTTGGCCCAGACTTTTTCACCCTCTTCAAAAGTTATAATAATCATTATTTTATTTACCAAATGAGTAATTCTGTTAAAAATAATGTAATGCAGTTACGCAAGCAGCGTTTACTTCAGTTCCAAAAATATCCTTCGATTTATCTTTATTGAGTTGATTCAAATATCAAATCAGAAACTGTGATCTTTAGAACTGTTATGATTTCATTTACCAATAGAACGACTGTGTTAAAAAAGTAATCTAATAGAATTAGTTGTTCAAAATGTAACGAAAATTTCGAAATATTTAATTTTCTGAAAACTTACATAGAGTATGTGTGTATATCAAGACAGCCACGGCGACTAATTTACATTAGTATTTCACTAATAGAAACTTTGTAGTATATTTCCCTTTTAACCCGTCAGTAGTCGCGTGTCGGTCTTTTCGCCGCCCGTATAACTTATCTTCTCCTAACTTATATCACATTTCAAATACAGTGGAGATCTACCATGTAGCTGACTTTGAAGCTTTCTCGAGCACCTTAGTGAAGTAACAGGACACCTCTGTTTTTCTTTCAGGTAGATTTTTAGAAACAAATTTGAAATTGGCAAAAAAGTCTACATAAAAGTCACTAATGCGAATTCATTTTTACTTTTACCAATTACTCCAGATCTCATGAATAAAATGCATAATTTAAGAAAACTGCAAATTTATATCTTCGTTGTAATGTTATTTTCGTATATTAGGTGAAAAATATTTCTTATTTTACATATTTGGTATGTAGGAAGCCCAGCGGCGAAAAGACTGAGAGCGACTGATGAAGTTGTGGAAAAAGTCGCGACTACTCGCGGGTTAAATATTGTCAAAGTGTGTCTTAAGGATATATATTTTGAAAAATTGGTGCCATTTAGAATTGAAAAATAGTCGCCTATGGCAGCACTGTTATATATATATCTGTATAACTAGATATGTTCTGAGTAACCAGAAAAAATACACGGATGGTTGCAAATCTTCTGGCTTTAAATCTATTGAGAAAAATTTAACAAAATTTTGAGCATATTTTCACTGATTTATTCTGTATCTCTATCTAAAAATATTAAGTGTTCTATAGTGTCCTTCACAATTTATATTGTAACAAGAGGAAAAGATGTAGACTTTCAGCAAAGTTAATTTTGCATTTAAGTATATGGCATCCATACAATTCTATAACCATGTATGGAACTGAAGTTTTACATTTACTAATTTAAAATTATGAACATTTGACATCAATAAACTTTAAAAAATCATTAGCATCATTTAGTTACTAATATTGTTCCATGAGGATTGATTTCGGGATGATACTGTGGAAACTAAGGTTTCATATTTTGATTAGATATTAGTATTCTATACTGGACGAAAGCAGTAGTTATACTTGAAGTATATTAAGATTAATTAAGCATCTCTGTTATTTTTGTGTCTCCTGTATAATGTCTTTACCTCGTATAATGATGAATTTTTTAAGATAAACAAAGTACTTCTTAGAATAAAATATTTAAGCAATGCATATACATGAATTATTTCTAAGTTAAATAAAAAAAAATATTTAAAAAATAGGTTTTTCGAAAATCCATTCCATCATTCGTATTTTATACAATAAATTATAAACAATTTAAACAATGAATACTTTTATTTTCCATTTTTTATTACAATTGTGAAAGTTAAAAATATAATTGTGGATGTTTGCTGTGAATGTTTTATTTTTGTTAGAATTGTAGCCATGTTTGGTTGTGCAAAATTAAAAAATATATATATGAATAAGCAAATATAAATCAATGAAAATCTAACAATTTGAAAAAAAATCATCCAAATAATTTATCAGTATCCTGGTATAAACGAGTAAGCTTTAACAAATAAACTTTCCAGAATTTCCTCAAAATAATTTTTTTTAATTTAAAATTATATTCACCACTTGACACATTGTATTAATTGACTAGTTCTAGTCATTCTAAAAAATATATATATCAATTTATATTTTTCATTTTGTTTATTTCTAAAATTACCAGATAACCAAGGAAGTTCGTGCAGTTTTTGAGATTAATTACTTTTGTCGCGCAGGTATCGCCAAACAAATTATGATTACGTCATATCTGTATACTCTCTCCCAATCACATTCATTAGAGAATATGACTTGTTAATCTTCGAAAGAACATTATGTTGACAAAGGAGATTCTGAGTCCTATTTTCTCTGCAACTTCAAATTAGGAAACAAAGCTATAAATGCCGTTCAGAAGAATATAGTTTGCTTTTGGAAGAACTTCGGTTAATGAGCGGACCACAAGAAAGATGTTCAGAAGATTTTTATCCAGAGATGGGAGCCTCGAAGACAAGCACGGGTTCATTATCTGTCCACCTAATCAAGCAGAACCCTCATTATATCTGCGAAAAGCTTACACATAAGTTTTGGATAAACTGAATCACCAGATCGCTTCTGCATAATCTTGGAAACTCATGGAAAATAAGCAATTCGACTTCTCATGTTCTGTCCGAGAGAAACCAGCTATAACGGTTGAGTAACGTCGATGAGTATGGTTGAGTAAATGTTGTCGCGTCACAACATAGATTCATTCTTGAGCCAAACATTGAAATTTAACGAAAAAAGGTCATGTATAATAACTGTAAGATAAACATCATGGATCGATTTCTGATCCTGTTTTATTGGCCGACAAATTAGAAATTCAAAAAAAAGATAATGACATGAGAATGATAATAAAAAATATAACAGTGTGTCTGGTAGATCAGCGATGTAGCAATTAACAAATTCTTAGAAAGCGGAAAATCCATCACAGCCGTTGCTTACTTGTCACACTTGCCAAAGGCTTCAACTGCTTAGCTCCAAAAGCGCTGGTCAACAGGATAGTTGTTCCCTTCGTCAATAATGCATTACATTATCAAAACACTGGGCCGGGAGGTTTTGCGTCATGAAACTTACTCCCCGGACTTCGCCTCATCGGATTATTACTTATTTTTGGCCATGAATAACTACCTGTGGGAACAGTAGTTCCGAAACCAAGACGAGGTTACAAAGATTGTTACATATTTTTTGGAATTTCTGTTTTTCCAGAAAGCACATTTATAATCTTGAGCCTCGTTGAAGCACATGTAATTTAATAAAATAGGGATCATATCAAAAAAATACAATGCGTGTTTATGACTTTCGTTGGTCGTTTCCTACGTCTAACAAAACTGGACGCCCTTACTTGGTTACTTGGTAGATAAATTAAACGTTTATAATTTTTGATATTTTTTATTTTTAAAAAAACTATAAATTTAACAGATACTGCAAAATGTTAAAAAAACTATGTAAATGTTTAGACATTTATCAATTTCAATTCTATTTTAGTGTAATGCGTTTTCTAGACAGAACTTTAGCTATCTACATAAAATATTTTCAGCACATTTTACAATAATTACATTCGGCAAACGCAATCTTATTATTACGTAACTATATCTAACAGATCTCGAGAACTTTTGTTTTCGATATTTAATTTCGGGGGAAAAAATTCTTGCTGAAATTCATTAGAGCAAATGAATTTCATGAAGAATTTTGTATTAAGATATTTTGTAAAGTAACTCAAGGTAAAATGTTGAAGTTATTCGTTACTACATTCAGGGGTCGCAGCGTCCCTAAAATTTTCACACTTTCCTATCACAATTTTGAAGCGATAATATTTATTATAGAATTCCATTGTATATGTTAAATGAATCTGAAACGAAGATTTTTGATTTAAAATACTGGTAGAAAAGTACGAAAATTTTAGGGATGCTGCGACCCCTGTACATTAGTTCCTACTTTGGCGAATTTTTATTAAAATATTCCTAATTTTATTTATTTATTTTTTCTTAATTTGAATTCACAACGTAATTATCTAGAATGTTAGCTCAAAAATAAGAACTTTAAAATACATTTATAAATTTAAAAAACTTAATTTTATACATATTTGAATTCTATAATGTTCCATTTTTTAAATTTGTTATATTTGATTATTTAGAAAAGCCAAATTTAACGATAATTAAAACAAATTCAGAGGAATGTTTAGTCATCTTTTTAATTAATTATTTTTACTCATTAACTAATAATTCCTAATAACTGACCTATTATTTAAATCTCTGACAGGCACTATAATAATATCTAGGTAAAACTCCGCCATTTTTTATGCATTTTACGATATATACATTTAATTATTAATTACACTTGTCTGAAAATTCTAAATATGATAAAGAAAATTGATTGAAGTTATTACATTTCTTTGTTCTAAATAATTAATTCCCACACATTTCTATCTCTTGTTCGAAGTTTCTATTCAGATTGTTTTTTTAATTCATTCCCTCATCGCTTAAAATCTATTGATTCGTTAAATGTTTCATTTTAACTTAGAATTTTTGACATGTATCTAGTCTCCTATTACACGAAAGCTACTTTAAAACAACTAAGTAGAAAAGTAACTCATTCGTATAATTTTCTGTTTTTAAATTTAAACATTGAAAATATCCAATTAAGGCCCCTGTCCTTGCTCGAGGAAACGCTCGCGAGCTAATGCTATTCCTATGGGGAAGCATTTTTCTAATAACTCTTTCGCATTTTGACATTTTTGAATAATTTTTTTGGCATTGGATAGCTGAGGTGCATGCCGACAGCGCACCTTTTTTACTTTTTCGATTTTGGTTGCAGATATATTTTTCAAAAAGCACTTTCAGTTTCGAAACCGGTTTTGAAAGTGAAACTAACTTTGTAAAAAATATCTGCGACCAAAATCGAAAAAGTAAAAAAAGAGCGCTGTCGGCATGCACCTCAGCTATCCAATGCAAAAAAAAATATTCAAAAATGTCAAAATGCGAAAGATTTATTAGAAACATGCTTCCCCATAGGAATAGCATTAGCTCGCGAGCGTTTCCTCGAGCGAGGACAGGAGCCTTAAGAGTAATTTTGAGCAAACTGATACTTGAAGTACATCCATTGTTTAGTTGTTCTATTATCTGAATTTTGAACGATGTTTCAAGAACTGTTGCTTTGAATATCTTTTACATTTTATACTGAAGTGGAAGTCTTAAAAGTATTTCGCAATGCAAACACCGACTTTTGTATAAATTAACCTAATTTTTCTTTGTCGGAATTATTAGAGTAAATGTAATGAAATTGGATTGAATATTAAAGGTGTTCAATATAAACTGTATAAAATCAAAGTAAGTTATTTTAATTTACTATAACGGTGCTAAAAGTAGTTACACCTAAGTTTTAAACGTTTAAAGACTTTATAGATATGGAAACGATGTAGATGACTGCCAGAATGTTTCTACTTTATAAAAGAGCCCTCATCTGGTTGGTTTTTATAGTTGGAAATGGGTCTCTTTATTAGAAAGCATATGGTGGGATGAGATTTAGTGGTTACGTTTCAAATTCGATAGAAATATTTAATATGTTATATCGAATTCCGTATAATAAGCGATAATTCCGTATATTGAGAGATAGTATATTATTACACGTGTCTCTAGATGAAATTTGTAATGATTACTTGAACTACCAAAATCTAATAATATAATTGATTTTAATTAAAGCTAGAAACACGTCTCTAACTATAAAATCAACAATAATTCAAGAATACTGACGCTATAAAGTATCCGCCTAGGTTTCGATATACTTTACATGTAGAATATTGAATAAATATACATATTTTTAGTTTATTTGTAATACAGAATGATGAGAAAATTTTTAAAATTCTGATAATATTTTCATAACATTTTTAAAAACTGCTTTTTTTGCCATTTTTTAGCAAAAGTTAACGCTTACGCCAGACAGCGTAGGCCCAATTCAATTAAATATATTTCAAATTCCTTTGTGATACATACTACTACTGCCTGTAACTGTACACTGAACTATACATTGTACAGTATCTTCCAAATTACCTGAAATATTTCAAAATTTTTGAAAAAAAATATTTTTTTTTTACAATTAATAATCATTTTTTATAGCCAAGTATCTATAAAGATCCCAGCTCAGATCGTAGTTCACACATAGTGAGTAGTATGTAAAGCAACGTCACAAAATGTCACTGAATACCTTTGAAACGTTATATTTCATGGAATTTATCGAATATGGTTGTAATGGAAAAATGATTTTCTAGAAATCATATTTAGAGATTACTTATATATGCATTATTTCTTATCTGAAAAATTAATCTAAAAATTTAACTAAGGACTTATTCGTCTTATTACGTTATAAAAAAAGAAAATCATATATAGAAACATTTTTATTTCTTCTGGCCTTTCTACGTCAACTTCCAGCATTTGATTCATTATTACCTTTTCATTAAATTGGCCGTAACTAATCTTCAAGTATTCGCAGGAGAAAAATTAAAACAGATTTGTAATCTTACTGATTGCTCTTTCAAATAAAACAATAAAAAAATGTGGAAATCTTTCACCAAAACAGCTATCTTAACATAGACATTAGAGATCTATTCCCGAATGATGAAGACTGTAATAACAGTCGAAAGCACCGGGGTAGCCAATAACATAGTTTTCATATCTACAATTGGTTTCAACTTGTACAACCTACTTGCAACAACTTTTAGTTCATTTTTAGTTAACAAAAATAATTTATTTTCGTTTTGTATGGCTTACTGCTCATACAGTTTCAAATAAATATGACATTCCTAATATATATATATATATATATATATATATATATATATATATATATATATATATATATATATATAACATTTATATCGATATATAGATGATATAATTTTAATTGATACTGATAATTTCAGTATATCTCAATTACCCGTGATTATCCATCCAATCTAGAAATTACAAAAAACCTGCTTTTAATAATACCATTCACTTTTTAGATCTTAAAATTATATTAAAAGAAAAAAATTAATAACTCATATATATGACAAACGGAAAGAATTTAATTTTAAAGTTAATACATTTACTAATTTTAAATCCTGTCTTCATAAATCTGTATATCGTAATGTAATCCTTAATCATTTACATAGAATAAAATGTTTAAGTTCTTCTCCTTTAATTAATACAAATATTAAAAAGCTTGTTTATGATGCTATTATTAATGGTTTTCCTAAAAAAATCATATATTCTTTAAAAAATTATGTATATATAAAAAATTAAAAATGTAAAAAATATATAAAAAATGTATATAATAGGTTGGTTGGGAGGATAGATGTTAGAATATGGAGGAGGGCGATGTTGTCTGGATAATACGCAAAGGTTAATTTAAAATATTTAAAAAAAATTGAGAGAAGGAAATTCATTTGTTAATTTGGTACAAAATTTCTATGGAATTTAAATAACAACAATGTATGGATTATTGTTTAGTTATATCTATTATATTAATAATTTTAATCATTTACATTATTAAATTGCACTTCACTTTTAATAAATGAGTGTACTATATAACTACTAAATGTATTGGGTACATTTCTTAATTAGCTATTTATTAATCTTTAATCTTCCTTAATTAAGATATTGAGTTCAGCCTAGCATAGTCAAAATAGATGTTATTGATTTAAATAATAATAGGGTAAACTATGGTGTATGGTTTAATTTTTCTGTTATTACATTATTCTGCTTTTAATTAATTTATTAATTTAATATTATGCTGTGTACGATAAGTCGTTTTTTGTTTTTATTATTATATTATCACCATTTTTCTGTCATATGATATATGAATACTTCATATTTTAATTTACCACGTGCGATATCAGGGTTAAGGTCGTGCATTTGGGATTCATTCTACTTTATAGCTCATAACTGTTTTAATTTCTCCATATCTACTATAGATTACTTGATATTTCTTTTATTAATTTCGGTTTTATGTGTATTGGTAGTCCCAAATTCGTATTGTTTTGCTTTCTCATGGCAAATACGAAGATGAAACCACACATTCCATTTGTAGTTCCAAAGTATTTGGGACCTGATGATTCTGCTTTGGTTCTATAAATTCTATTTGCATTCATATTATTTTTTCCTTTCATATTCGATTTTATATAAGTTACTAAATTCAATGGTTAATTTCAAATGGTTAATATTGTTTACTATTAATGGTCTTATATATATATATCTTTATGACCACCTTGTGTGTGTGTATATATATATATACAAGGTCGTCATAAAAAAACTTCCCTGATATATGAACTCCTGGAAGCCTAATTGCTCAATCAATTTATAAGAAATTTTACATATGCTTATTTCAAGGCATGCGCTCGAGATGATGATGATTTAAGACAATAGAGCTCTCACGGTTACGATTACAATGAAAAAATTGCAAAATTTGCGAATGGCAACACCCTTTTTTCCTGCGCTCTTTTAACAACGGTTTGATTACATATTTATTTTCACCATGTGTGTACAAACACAACTCTAAAATTTATTTTTAAAGAAATCTTACAACATTACCCAGTTCACAAGTTAAAAAGATGGACTATTGAAGGCATGTCTTGTAGCCACTCTCATTCCTCGCAGTGATCTTTTTTGCAAGTTTTATATGTGGCAATTTTTATTATATGTGTATCACTCCAACGCTATGTACGGTTTTTCAATGCGCAGATAAATTTACGCTTGAAAAAAATGGGTGTTGTTACTCGAAAATTTCAAAATTTCTTCACGGTAACCGTAATTGTGGGAGCTTATTGTTTTAAATTATCGCGATCTCGAGCCTATACCTTCAAATAACTAAATTTCCTTTTGGTTGGTTGAGTGGTTATATCGCCAGAGGTACATATATCAGAGAAGTTTTTTTATGACCACCCTGTAAATATATATATATATATGTGTGTGTGTGTGGTTTAAAATATTTATTTTCTTTCGGTCTTAAATAATTAAAAATAATTTTTAGGGAAATGCATCTACAATATTAGTCTTAAAATATCCGATAAGATAATAAAATATTCAAGCTATATTTTAAAATCTAAATAATAGATACACACATTTCACTCGCTCGTATTCGAAGTTTCTATCAAAACTATATTTCCTCACATTTCAGCGGTGATTAAAATCCTTTGATTCATTAATTATTTCAGCTTAAATTACAAGTTTCCTTGGATCATTAACTTTATACTGAAACACTTGAGTTAAAAAGTAAATCCTTTGTTAATATGACCTCTCGTATCAAATTTAAGCATTGATAATTAGGGAATAAGGTTAATTTTGAAATGAAATGATTATTCATTCGTTTTCACTTTCAACGTGAAGAGAATTTAATTGGCAACAAGGAATGGATATGTTTCAAAAACTGCTACTTTGAATGCATTTTAAACTTTATAGCGAAGTCGAGATCTCATAGGAGTTCGGTGTCACCAATGGAGCTTAGTGCATAAATTAACTGAGTTTTTTTTATAAAAATGAGTTTGTATTCCAAATTGAGTTAATTTAAATTTTAATATTTAATAATATTTATTATTATTAAATTATTATTAAATTATTAAATTAATTATTATAAAATTATTATTATTATTAAATTATTTAATAATATTTAATAATTGTTTAAATTTAAAAAATAAACATATTTAGTTTTTGATATAATTTTGAAAGTACTAACTCGATTCACAAAATTTTTACACTGTTGTGTAAAAATGTACAGAAAATGTATCATTTTATTTTGTTTTCTGGATTTCTTAAAATTTTGATTATGAGTTTTATAAAAACAAAAAAAAAACTTAAGTAAACAATGAAGTTTTTTTACGAGTGAGTTTTGTATTGATTATCATATTTTTACAATTATCACTCAAAATTGAAAATCTTGAATACGATTTGTTGGAAATATAGCATAAAATATCTGTTGAGAATTTCATACATGTATCTTCCAAGAAAAATTAGATATATTCTTTTAAATTTGATAGATCTGAAAAAAAATTATTCTGAGATTAATGAAATTAAAATAGTCATCAGAGGGCAGCTTGTAAAGGCAAAGATGTTATATCTCTGGATCTAATGAAGATAAAAGTATGCTGTTAGCGATATTTAGCGCTAAAGACTCACGGTTTTTTTTCAAGCCAATAAAAAATATAGCATTTTTTAAAAGAATGTTTAGTTTCGGACTCTTTAACTTTATAAAATGTTTCACAATTAATGGAATTGTTCTAAAGGTTCTTTGAATTATTTTTTGTTTCTGAATTCTTCTATTCAATTCAATGTTTATTCATTAAGTCAGGCGTAGAAAGCATGTTATTATTTTGATAAAGACAGTGTAAATGTTGCTAGTTATCTGAATTTACACAAATTTTATAAACACTGGCGGCTTTCGCCCGCTACGCTGTTTAGATGGACAGACGACCATTAAATAGTTTAATAGTTTCTAAATTACGGACATTAAATAGTTTAGTACTAATAAAATGCAAACCAAACAATGTCTCAATAAATAAGTATGCAACGGATTATTTTTGAGTGGCCCTGTAAATCAATAAGAAATATTATTTGCCTCACAGATTGTACAGAATGTATATTATAGTACATACTTCTAGATGCGTATCAATTTTATTATGTTCGAAAGAGTTTAAGACCGTTAAAATGAACTTGAAACTTTTTTCCCCATAGACTGTAATGTATCGGAATCCTTTTGATTGTCCCTGTACTTGAACATACATCCGATTTTCATAAAATTTGAAAAGACTCGCCAAAATTATCTAATAATTATACATTTTAAGTTTCAAACGATTCGGCTGAGTAGCTTTTGAGTTGTTATATGCAGACATACGGACATACGAATGGACAGACAGACGATAACGGGATTTTTACCCTTCCATTAACAAAACAAATGTGACATTTCTCCGTTTCCGGGATCAGACGAGATAGCGTCACATACGAACATACAAACATACGGCCAGATTTTAATAGTGTAGATTTTTCCTTTTGTGGGTAAACATTATAACAAGCATTAACCCTTTTGGGACGAGCGTCTTTTATAGAATATCTTTTGTCACCAATTTTTAAAAACAGAAATTGTTGCCTATTTGAATCGGGAAAATGCTCGAATTAAATAAGGCAAAATTTGCAATAAAAAGTTATTGATGAGAGTAATGAAGGAATCTGAGCATCTTATCCTCTCCAGTTCTGATGTCGCCCGTAGAAGACACTAAGAACACCCTTTAAATAAATTTAAATGCTTGTGGAATTTTTTAAATTACTTCTAGTATTTTTTATAAATAAGTGTATATCATAAGCCTTCATAAATATGCTTACATCTTTGGAGATAGTTTATAGTAATTTAAACACTTTCGGGTTCAAATTTTTTCCGTTTTGAGAATAAAATTACTTTTTTCTTAATAATGTTAATCCTAGCTATTCAAATACACTTACTGAAGATTAAATATATCCCATTGTTTGAAGTCTTAAGAATGCACTTATTTCGTATAAGATTCAATTCATATTTATATTCTAATAGGCTAAGAAAGAATTTTAAAAGACGTTTGGAAAATAACGTATGACTTTAGAGAGTATTACAATTTTGAACTTTTTTGCGTTTTATGAAAAATTATTGATTAAAAAAAGTAACTCATACTTTAAATTTAAAGCGTAAAATGTATGCACAAAATAATGGAACCGCCAAGATGCAAAGAGAATTAAATAATCCTTTATTATTATTATTATTATTATTATTATTATTATTATTATTATTATTATTATTATTATTAAATGTAAAAACGTAAATGAAATCATAATAAGAAAAGTATATCTATATACTGTCATTTATATATAAAGAGCGAAACTGAGTAACTGTTACTACAAAAAAATACTCGAAGAAAAGACATGTACTATTAATAGTACACTAGACTTGAAAGGGTTAAAGAGTTTTTTGTGATTCCTCGTAATAATTATCACAGAACTGAGTAGGTTATGAGACGCCTAAGCAGTTAAAAAAGCATTTTTTTCCGTAGCTTTTGAAAGGATTGAATTTTCAAAAAATTTGAAGTACATATTTTAATCAGTTTTCTTTGGATACATTTCTTTTTGACTTAAGACGCAATACTAGTCACTGAAAAAGTCTCGTATGATAATGTTAAGTCTATCTTTTCAAATATATCTCTCAAATTTTAATATTTTTACGTATTTTTTTTTCTTTTGCACAGGATAGCTGAGGATGAATTACAATTGGGCTAGTGTTTACTTTTTTTTATTTTGCATATGTATTTTTTATATTATGATAGTTTCAATTTCAGAACCGGTTCTAACCGGTTTTGAAAATTAAAGTAATTTTTTTCGAAAAAATCTAAAACTAAAATTGAAAAAGTAAAAACTAGCCCGGTTGTAGAACGCTGTTCCTTACAAAAGAAGGCATGTAAAAATATTTAAATTTGAGCGAGATATTTGAAAAGAACATCTCTAATGACTTAACATTAACATCCGAATCTTTTTCAGTGACTAGTGTGACGCCTTAATTTTTTTTATAGAGAAATTAGTAACTTTTACAAATATAATTATTTTAGTAAAAGTGGTATTAATATGATTCTAAACAATTTTGTTTTTCGATCTCAAAAACTATTTAACTTTAATTAAAAAACTTTTAAACTTATTTTAAAATTACCTATTCAACAATAGTAACAGGAAACATCCAGTATGATATTATGCATTTATATCTATTTATTGATTTATAAACATACTTATTTCAGCGTTAGCAAATTGCAAAAATAGTTTAGTTGAGGTTTGATATTAAATATATAACTAAATATAATATCAAAAAACTTTTAAAGATAGTTATTGTTAATTATTATGCACACACTACACAAATTATTCCATATGCACTGGTTCTTTAAAAAACACTTTATTAAAGGAATGGCACTCATTCGCAGATCACTGCTGCGTTATCGTCTGCACTTATCTCAAACACAACTTTAGAATAAAAACAGAAAAAACACTTCACTTCTCTTCACTTTCTGTACACTGAGATTTTAATTATAGGTAGCACGGTATCGTCTGCCTACATGGAACATACCGGCCCCCATTGACATGTTTCACATTCAATAATAACTCTTTTTTTTATTAAGTACACTAATTACACAAATAAATACAAAAGGCACCTCCCACAATTCTCTTAAAATGAAATTTAAAGGATTTTATTGCGGCCTCCCAAAGACCCCCGAAATTGGGTGATCTGGGGGGAATAAATTTCCACTCAATGCCTTCACTAGACAAATATGCTGCTAATTTCTCATCAGGTTTTCTTACTAATTCATAAAAGACCCTAAGTGTTTTATCTGCCCCAATAAAATTTTTTGCATTATCAGAATACAATTTGGCAAATTTACCTCTGCGTGCTATGAATCTTTTCAGTGCCGCAATAAATGATTCGGAAGTTAAATCTGAAACAATTTCTATGTGTATAGCCTTAAATACAAAACAAACAAAAATACAGACATAAATTTTTTGTAAGATGGTCCTACGTGCATAACCAATTTTAATCATAAATGGCCCACACAGATCAACACCCGAAATATTAAAGCAATAGTCTAATTGGACTCTATCCCTGGCAAGTCGCCCATCAATTGATTTGCAATAACTGGTTTAGCTTTAAAACATGGAATGCACTGATGAACCACCTTTCGACACATTGCACGACCATTTATTGGCCAAAATTTATTTCTTACTAAGGATAGTAAAGTTGACGCACCAATATGCAAATATTTCTTATGATAATAATTTATAACAATTAGAGTAAATTTATTACTCTTTGGTAAAATCGCTGGGTGCTTTTTTGAAAAATTTAAATTACTATTATTTAACCTGCCACCAACCCTTAAAATTCCAAATTCATCTAAGTAAGGGTTGAGGCCTTTTAACTTGCTACTCGGACTTACCGATCCTTTAGTCTGAAGACTATGTATGTCTTCACTGAATTCAATATTTTATATTGATTTAACTAAATGTCTCTCTGCAAGCACCAATTCTGACGTACTCAAGGGTCCATTACACTTATAAAGAGGGTTTCTTGTATTCATCACAAATCTGAAAATATAACTAAGAATACGCACAATCGTTAAATAATTATTACTAAGATTAATCAAGTTATATACAAAACAATTCTCGGTGATATTACAACTTATAACATTAAATTTATTCGAGGATTTAACATTAAATTTGAGCTCTTTATTGAACTCATCATTTGTTTCTGGTATGGTTATTGTACGTTGAGGATAATCACTGTTCTGAAGAAATGAAGGTCCCTTCCACCACAATTCACAGTTTGCAAGTTTGTCAGGATCCATACCTCTGGAAAATTTGTCAGCAGGATTTTCTTCTGAGCAAATATGATGCCACTGTTCAGCACTAGAGTTTTCTTGTATGTTAGCCACTCGATTTTGAACAAATTGCTTAAGGTCGATAGGTTCTTTTTGAATCCATGCTAACACAATCATTGAATCTGACCAAAGGAAAACATTAGTCACTATTACTTTCATGGATGATAATACTCTGTTTACCAGTTTGGTTAGCAACACTGCTGCACATAACTCCAATCTTGGAATAGTTAGACTCTTTATCGGTGTAACTCGCGACTTGCTAGCGATTAAATTCACCATCACATTTCCTAAGGAATCACTGGATTTGCAATAAACTGCTGTCCCATAGCAACGTTCTGAGGTGTCAGCAAACCCGTGTATTTCTATAATTTCTAGGTTTTCAATTATAATACGCCTACAAATTTTTATATTATTTACACATTTAAATGACATAAGAAATTGATGCCACTCATGAAACTCTGATTCAGGAAGCTCGTCATCCCAGTCAATATTGATTCTCCACAATTTTTGCATTAGTATTTTGGCTTTAGATATAACTGGACCAAGAAGTCCCAGTGGATCAAAGAGTCTCGCGATTGTTGACAATACTTCTCGCTTTGTGTAGGAATTGCTCAGTTCCACCTTAACTCGAAAAGTGAAACAATCATCTCTTGGGTTCCACGAAACCCCTAACGTTTTAGTTTCAATTTCATTTTCGAATTTGTACCCTTCTTCATATGTCAGCGAAAGATTTTTATCACTTGTACACCACTTATGGAGTCTCATACCTGCTTTATGCATAATCGCTATGAGCTGTCGCTGCAACTCTTTGGCTTCTTCAAGCGTAGGTACACCGCACAAAATATCATCCATGTAAATATTTTCTCGAAGAACCGATGCTGCCATCGGATAATTATCTCCTTCATCAATCGATAGCTGGTTGAGAGTTTTCATTGCCAAATAAGGCGCACTAACCGTACCATATGTAACGGTCTGTAGTTCAAAAATTTTAGGCTCTTCCTCGAAATTATCGTTCCACAAAATTCTCTGCAATGCGTGCTGACTAGGATCAATATTGATCATTCGATACATCATTTGAATATCCGCAGTCAGTGCATAATTATGCTCTCGAAAACTAACCATTATCGTGAATAAATCATTCTGAATAACACCGCCATTATATTGCAATGAATTAAGTGATGTGCCATTTGTTGTTGTGGCAGAACAGTTAAATACAACTCTCAGTGTTGTGGTGGACTTTTCTGGCCTGAAAATACCATGATGTGGAGCATAATATACGACGTCAGGTTCTTTCACTTCTTTAACCTGTTTCATATGCCCCACCATTTCATATTCATTTAAAAAATCTTTATACAATTTGAAGTATTTCTTATCTTTTGATAAGCGAGTCCACAGCGATTTGAGTTTTTTAAGAGCAAGCTCCCTAGATTGGCCTAAACACGAAGGATTTTCCTTTAAAGGCAATTTTACCACGTATCTCCCTTCCTCATTTCTCCAATAAGTGCGCGCAAAATGTTGCTCACATATCTCAAATTCCTTACTTTTTGATAACTCTACTTCGACGTTTTCAACTTCCCAAAACTTTTTTAATGTTTGGTTTAAATCTTCCTCCCGAATTAGCCCACAATGAACTTTTACATCACTTTCCTGCTCTATGCATCCACTAGCCACATACCCAAATACGGTATTTTGCAAAAGTAAATTTGAACTGTGAGAATATATTTGTCCCGGTCTTAATAACTCATAAAATATTTCTGCCTCCAACAACATATCAATTTTATCAGGGAAATTAAATCTATAATCTGCTAATATAGTTAAATCTGGTACTTCAACATTTATGTTAACCACTTGTTGCGGAATTAAATCTGCAATTTTCCTTACTACTAGCATAGTCAATTCTCTTTCAAAACTTTTATCTCTATTCGCGATTTTTGTATTTACGCAGCCCTTTATTGTCATAGAAGTGTCATCCAAACATGAAATTAAAGTATTCGTTTTATTAATTCTAAGCTGCAATCGATTAGCACACTGTGAAGTAATCAAACATGTTTGTGAACCGACATCTAGTAAGCATCTAACTTCCTGCCATTCCGAGAACTTATCTTTGATGAGGATACGCGCCGTACTTAATAAAACGGATTTTGTTTTATTTTTCACAAAACTAGAGGCGACAGTCTGACTCGGAGGGTAGGAAAGGATTTCCTCGGGTTGTGAATTTTTTATTCCTGCAGCCGATTGAAACACATGACCGACATTTTTATTTTGATTATTTAATTCCTTTTCTTCTCTAGGAAAGTGTGTTAGTTCAGAATGCGGTAGTTTACATCTAGCACAATTTTTAGACCTACATTTCTGTGCGCAACAATTATAATTTAAACATTTGAAACATGCTTTATTTAATTTCACAACTTCTACTCTATCTTTAATGGACAGTTTTTTGAATTGCGGACAAGAATGTAAACCGTGATATTCATTAGATTTACACAAGACACATTTGACATTTTTTGTTTCCAAAAAAATATATTTGAAGCGCTCCTTTGAGGACGATTTTGAAATTTATTTGTCGCTATACGTTTATTTTCATTTATCGTGTTTCTCGAATACATATTTGATTCACCTTTAGATTTATTTTTAATCGACAAAAAAATATCGCATTCTCTTTCTAGTTGCTGTGGTTTAAAATATGACTCTGATTGTTTAATTGCGATATGATTCATTAATTCGCGATCTAAAGAACTGAAAATTTTATCTGAAACAATCAGATCGCATAATGATTTAAAATCATTTACCTCACGCAAATTACAGTAATACTGAAAAATTGAACTCAGCCTAGCTGCAAATTGAACGTAACTTTCCGACGGTAATTTTTGCGCACTCTTGAAATTGTTTAAACATTCTTGTGCAGTAGGTTGAAATTCCCTTAACACTATATTTTTCAATTTATCATAACTAATCAACTCTTCCTCTGATAAATAGATCATTAAATTGCTCGCTTTTTCGCCGAGAATATTTAACAGAATTTCGGCCTTAAACTCTTCAGGTACATTTTTAGTTCGAAAAGCTTTCTCAAGAGATTGAAAAAAAAGATTAAATGACTCAGCTCTCGTTGGTAAAGGAATAGGTAAAGTTTTAATACTTTTAATAAAACTTTCCAAGTTATTGTTCCCTATTTTTGTTTCCGATTTTTCTGTTACGGACGGCAAATTTTCCCGAGATTCTTTACGCAATTTGGCTATTTCTAATTCTATCTCTAACTGAGCTAGTTTAATTTTTTCAAATTCCGAATTTTGGGATGGTTCTTTACGAATATTTGCTAATTCTAACTCTTTTTCTAATTGCGCTAATTTAATTTTTTCTAATTCTAATTTTGTTTTCTCAGTTTCTGTTCGTGATTTATACTCCTCAACAACCGAATTAACGATGCTTTTTAATAACTGCTCATTTGAGTAATTTTCACTATTCTCTATAATATTTCTTAAATCAATAATTTTACTACTTTCAGGAGCAGTTAAACCCAATTCCTCAACTACATGCTTAAGCTCGTGTTTATTTAGATTATCAATAACAGACATAATTAAATCAAAATAAACTAAAAAATTGCTCTTACCTCACTCAAATCGCTGCGAAATTCCGAGGAAGACTCATTATAATTCTTAAATTGATCATCTTAAACACAATATTTCACTTGTTTGTGCACGATATTATTCGAAGATTCTCATGTTGAACGTTGACAGATCTATAATCGAACTCTTAATATAACATCAGCACATAGTTCAAATTCCATGATTTTTCACTCTCATAAATAATTATTTTCACCTTACGGCTCGGCGGTCCATGTTAATTATTATGCACACACTACACAAATTATTCCATATGCACTGGTTCTTTAAAAAACACTTTATTAAAGGAATGACACTCATTCGCAGCTCACTGCTGCGTTATCGTCTGCACTTATCTCAAACACAACTTTAGAATAAAAACAGAAAAAACACTTCACTTCTCTTCACTTTCTTTACACTGAGATTTTAATTATAGGTAGCACGGTATCGTCTGCCTACATGGAACAGTTATAGCTAAATTTATTTTTGCTTTAAAAAATAAAATGTTTAATTTAAGCTACTTTTCTCAAAATATTTTTAAATATATAATGCTAAAAAAACTGTTTAGAAGAAGATAAGAAAATGAATACTGATTATATAATATTCGCCCAGGATAACTGAAACAGATTCATAATTATCATAAGAGTATAAGTTGCTACCGACAAAAAATTTTATCATATTTACCATATTTATAAGGTTTTCTTTATATTATTCTTATATAATCAGTATGAGTGAGCAATATTAAATATGCTAATGGCTCTAAGCCTTTATTAATGATATATAAATAAAATCTTTTCATGCTTTGCCATTTTATTAAATAAACATTGTTATCAGTTTAATAATTAATTTGTTATTATCAGAGTATAAATTTAATTTTCCATTTTATTGTACTAGAAAGCGATCAATAATTAGATTTTGAAATGTTGATAGAAATTCTGTATAGATGTATTGAGAAACGAAATATATTTATTATTATTATTATTATTATTATTATTATTATTATTATTATTATTATTATTATTATTATTATTATTAAATTCTACTAAATTTAAAACGTGATAAACGTTTATATTTCTGACTTACTTTGGAAAAAAATCCCATATTCTTATTTGTAATTGACCAATAATGCCACATAATAAATTGAATTATTCAAAAAACGGCTCTACATTAAATACGCTCAATGTAGCACACAAGAAAGGGGCTAGAGGAAAACTCGGAAAAGGATATGTACCCCCCCCCCTCTCCTTCGCCCCGTTGAGCATATCTTCCTTTGCTCCATCATGTCCAAAATTAAATTCGCCAAGAATTTTTTTTTTCTGCCTCCACCATACCCACGAGTCGGTTGAAACTTGCGAACGGATTTTTCTTTGAAGTTCGGTTGACTAAACTAATTGTTCGAGGTTCGAGTATGTTTATGATTAAATTCTGATTCTTGCGAGTTGGACACAAGTTAACTTGTTTTTCGGAAAAAAAAATCTAAAGAATTTTTGAGATAAAAATCTGCATTTTCATATACGGATGACTCTTTCCATGTATAGTTTTCAATTAAAAAAAAGATAAATTGCATATTAATTTTATGATTATGCACTATTTTCTCATAATTACATTAAATTATGGATCAGTTTCCACTGATTGCAGATTTAGGGACTGTTTGGATTGAATTATTTCAGTTTTGGTTAAGAAAACAGGCGATGAAAAGTACTTAATCGATTTCGGGCAAGTTGCAAGTAAAGTGCAGCATTGGGCCGGGCAAATTAAAAATGATCGGAGCCGCAGTTTGAGGCGGATTTAATTGCACTTCAACTTTTATCATTTACGGTGAGATTTGAGTCGAATGAACTCTGAGTTTAGACACTTGCGGTTCAGTTTCTTAGAAGAATCTTCAAGATATATTTTAAGATGTGCATTTCAATATAAACGTGACTGAATTTTTTAGGGATTGATTTTTTTCTTTAAAAAGTTTTAATTCAAGCTAGCGATATAATTGTAGACTGCGTTTTCTGTTTGGCATTGCATTATAATATAGATTATTATTATTTATTCCTTTTAATGTATGAGTTTGGTTTTATTAAAGTTTTAAAAATTCAACAAAAAGTCGATTCCTTTTTTTCGTTTTATGTTATTCTGTAATGACAATAAATTTAAATTATACATTCACATAAATTTATACTTATTCCCCACCTCACCCCATCTCATCAATTCATTTTTTTTTTCAAATGTAATAAGTACGTTACTTTAAAAAAAATGGCCCACTTTTTTTTCTTTAAGAAAAAAAGTTTTTGTAACAACGAATAAAAAATCATATAAATACCTTACCTTGCAAAACTTCCACTACCTTGATTAACTCATCGATAGGAAGCATAATTCAAAATATTTAAAATTGAATTTTTTTATAAGCTTACCTTCTGAATGATTTATTTCATAATTCTACGTATGGGGAAAAAGTTGTTTTAATGATAACGTCAAAATATTCAAGTATTTTGAATTTAATTGGGGCAGCGTATTGATCAAACAAATATCTTCAATAAATTAGCATTTTTGGTATAATTGACAGTTATTCGTACAATTATGCACGGTAAGCCAAATTTAAAGTTACTACTTAAACTACAAAAAAAAAAAAGAGAAAAGAATAAGACAACTTTTTTTTGTTTTGTTTTGGTAATAAATTTGATGAATGTTCCTTGAAATAAAAAGTAAATAAACCTTCTCTTCCTAGTCAGCCATTTTCTTTTCTTTTTATTTTCCTTACAAAGAATAATTACCTATTTAAACTTTCTCATTTTGCCCTCTTGATCAGCTATTACCCTTCATCAACTATTTTTAGAATTCACCTTAGCCGGTTTCTTGAAAAAAGAAGAATACTTGACAAATAAATAATAACTTAAAACATGATAGATTGTGTTTTAATTAAAAATAAAATAAAATAAAACATAAACTTGTTTACCAAACAGTCTAAAATTTGCAGGATTCTGTTACACAGTTATGAAAACGTTAAAATATTAATTGAAATTTCTCTAAATATTTGAGTACTTGTATGATTTATAAAGAAAAACAATTTATTCTCATAGCTTTGTCAAGGAATATTTCGCGTGATTAACCGATGCGTCCTAATTTTTATTTAAAATGCGTACACCCATATATAAAAGAGAAACAGAAAATTGTAGTTTTATAGTTCATTTTCTCCACTTATTAAGGAGGAATGTTACCGAGATATTACACGTGTAAAATAAATCTAAACAGGCCGGACCTGAAAGAAAAAAATACAGTGATAGTCCGTTGTAAATCTACAGTAAAAAGTGTAATACAAGAACTTGACCTGGTTAAAAAGGAAATCCAGGCTTTTTTTAAAAATGAAAATTAGCTCGAACCCGGCTCGAGTCCTCTTATAAGAGCTATGCCTGGCATGAATCCATCAAAGAAAATTTCATTGAGCTCAGGCTTTATGACAGGATTCGGATCGTGGAGAACTTCTAGAGCTTCGCCATTCATTATTATATATAAAAACATTTAACTTTAAACAAAACAAAGAATTAGATGCATTTTTAATGTTTACATCACATTAACTACACTGAAAAGAAATAGAGTAAGAAAAACTATTAGTCGTCTATTAAAGTATTAGAAATATATATTTTTAAATACAGTAAAATTCTTATATAGTTTTAATAAAAATGACACATTCTTATAACTAAACTATTGAAATTCTATGACAATGACTCATTCTTATAATTAATAAATTTGTTTAATCATAATTTGAAACATTATATCATACCTCAGTCGTGTTTGAAGGTCACACAGGATATACAGGTAAAATTTATACAAGCATAGCAAACATTTCACATTAAATGATCCAGAACGCATTTGCTATCTCATTAACTCTGTCATAATAACTTTCAATGCGTAAATAAATATGATGCTTATCAAAACATCTTTCTGTTTAGTAATAACAGTATTAATATTTTCATAATATCTCGATGTAAAAGATAACACTTTAAAGCACGATAAAATTCTATCGCTATTAAATACAAAATGTCTTTTTGTTTATAAAATATAAAAATACCTTTCATAATTTGTTCAAATATCTCTTAAAATCTGTTTATATGCATACAGTGACGATAAATTCATTCATATATAATATTTATGCAAGTCAAAAAAATTCTCATACATAATTATTCAAAAATATTAATAATATTAGCTTTATTAAAGCAATTTTCTTGAATTTTGGAAACAGATAAAAGTTTTGCAACTGAAATTACTACAGATATCTATCTATATGCATACAGTTCCAAGTGAAAGGAAATATAGAAAAATTTATGTCATTTGAATTTGGAATTCCATTTCGCTTTATTTCAGTGATGTACAATTGAAAAAGGACAACGGTTGATGTTTTAATAAATTTGCATGTTAATAAAGGAAATTAAAATTCGAAAAGATAAAATTTTCAGTGAATATTGTATTATTGTATTTTTTGTAAAATTGTTTTTATTATAAAATATTAGAATAATTGTGAATTTTCTTCATTCAATCAGAAGATTGCAAGCATAAAATTAGCTTCTGCTGGGATTCTTTTAAGTTTATAAAAACGTTTTGCATCTACATTCTTTTTTTCATTTTGTATGAAACATCGATTGTTCATCTGAGTTAGCCGATTTTACAAAGCATCGTTTTTTTGCATATTTTAAAGTCTTTTTGAAAACAAACATTGATTTGCATAAAGAAAGGTGTAGTTAGCAATATATTCCAGTTACTTAAAATGTTGTCAACCAGATGTAATAAATGCAACCAGAGGAATAAACAGTATTTTAATGGCGGTCATTTTGAAAACATCTGAAAAGCAACCAGAAACTTTAGAAGTATAAGATATTTGCATTTTAAGTTGAACAAACACGGTAGTGATATAAGTAAATTTACAATACTAAGACACCTCCACAAATTATTTCAGACACATGTACCAAAAAAAAAAAAGCCACACATGGCTATTAAACAGAAAATTGAGAGAAGGAAATGGTGCACAAAAAGGCTTTATAGGATTTTGAGGATTAGGCAAATATATTGCTTAGCAATGAGAGTGCCATTTTGAAAACATGTAGTGATCAAGTTCATGTATGGAAAATGAAGAAGAAACTTAAGTCAAGGACTTCATGAAACGATCAAATGAAATTTACAACCAAGGTAACGGTATGGGCTTGCATGATTTTAGGTGATCCAAGAAGTATATGTACGAGGGCATCTATTTATATTTCTGGCCTTGGCAACAATGAGTGTTATTATGCTACCGCTGACGATTTCCATTGAAAATATGATATTTTTATCCACAAATTCTCCATAATATTTTGCCATTTTAGCTTGATTTGCGTTATTTGCAGTAAACTGAAAAATTCAGCTTGTGCAAAAAATGAAATTGACTCGTGAATATTTTCGAGCGATCAATTTTCATAACTTTCGAAGTGAATTGTCAAGATAAGAGCATTTCCATGAATTTAATTTTTTATACAATGATAAAGCACTATAAAAAATGGTATAACGATTTCATTCGTGTTCTATGTTCTCTTTAGGATGCATTTCGTGAAGGTTTACCAAAACTGGTTGTTGTGTCAGAAAACATCGATGCTGTGCCTGAACTGATAAATCAAGATCGTCATGTGACATGAGATTGAGATATCTTTGGACATCAGTATGACAGACATCAATAAGATATTGCGTGAACATTTGGTAGTAAAAAAAAAATATTTGTTCGCGTTGGAGCCCGCATAATCTAGCAAATGCTCAAATGAAAATTTATGTCGATTGGGGCAAGGAAAAATTTAACAAATACGTTCAAGATTTATCAAAAGTTGGGCGTAACGTTAACCCAGGTGATGAATTGTGGATCTATGCTTATGAACCGAAAACAAAACAGAAATCGACTGCATGGGTCTTCAAAAATGAACCAAACCCCACAAAAGTTGTTCAAGGAAGAATCACATCGAAGCAAATGGTTGCCTGTTTTTTCGACATTAGCGGTCACGTGGCAGCAGTGGCATTAGAACAACGCAAGACAGTCAGTTCTAAATGGTACTCGACCATTTAATTGCCAGAAGTCTGCAGAGACATTCGAAAAAAGCAGAATAATAAGCAAATATTTTTTTTATCATGACAGTGTGAGCTTTCACATATTGGCTTAAAAAAAGGAATTTCTGAAAGGCCAGAGCATCGAATTGATGACTCATTAGCTATAGAGTCCTGATTTGTCAACCAATAAAATTTTTTTTTCACACACATAAAAAAATAAATTACTTGTATAATGATTTTCGATGACCGAAGAAACGGCTGTTACGTTCAAAACGCATGTTTGGAGTTACCTCCATAGGTGTGGAAACAGTGCTTCGAAAATTGGTTCAAATGAATGTAAAAATGTATTGATATTCATGGAGAATACTTTGAAAAGCAATAAATTCAATATTCATCATAAATATTTGTATGTTCAACTAGGCCAGAAATATAAATAACAACCCTCGTATCATTAACAAAAGTATTAAATCTGAGATACATGAAGAAATCATTGAGCATTTCATAAAACCATCTTCAGTCTGTGTGATGATGAAGGCTTTATTTTCAAACATGATTTAGCACCTCATACAAATGAGTGTTCACTATGAACATGCGTAGTACATATTAACGTACTTCCTGTTCGGCTAATTTGCCGGATTTTAATCCAGTATGAAATTTATTGAGAATAATTAAGACTGCAAGATATTGCGACAAAAGGCATAGTAGAGCTTCTTTATAGCTTAAAGTCAATATGGTCATGTCTGGGCAGAAAACAATGTGAGCCACTTGTAGTCAGCTTGGCAAAGCGAGTTCGTGTTGTAATAAAAAGCAAACGTGATGCTACAAAATATTAAAGAATAACTATTTTTCTTTTTTAAAAAACACATATTATTTCCAATACATTATTTATATAATTTGAACAAAGTAAATGGTTATACTAATATTTAATTTTTTCAAGTGTAAAAAATTATTTTAATTTTTGTATTATTTCTTTTCATTTTTGAGATAAAAGATTAAAAAAAAATAAGTAGATATTTACAGTATTAAGTTTTATTCTGTATTACTTTTTGTGTAAGCGATACATAAATATTATTTTTTCACAATTTTTTTCTTCAACAATTCTAATTTTTCGGTTTGTAGTTATACATAGAATATTTTGCCCTGATTGATTCAGAATCAGTGCACAGAGCCAACCTAAAGAAGAGGTTGAAAATTTTATAACATTTTGCCGTACCTCACGCACGATTTTATGTAAGAAAATGAATTTACGAGATATGAAATAAGTTTTAAAAAAAATAAACACGTATTTCAGCGTCTTTAGAGATTACTCCTTTCTTCCCTTACGGTGATTAAAAAAGGGCAAAACATATAAGTGACTTTGCAATACCTCAGCTGCAGTTTTAGATTGAGGCATATTATTCGCGGTAACTGATTTACTACTAAAACATATTTAAGCATGTATTTTATTTATTTCTGGTAAAAGAATTAAGTAGGATGGTCGAAAAATTTTGATCAATTCGTCATATTTCATAAACATTTATAAATGGTTACGTGAAGTTCAAGGTAAAAAATCTACCAAAAAATAGTTAAACATGTATTTCAGCGATTTTAAAATTTCCCTCTCTAAGAATAAGAAAGTCGTGGCCGAAAAGTTTTAGTCATTTCCCAATATTTCATCAATTAAATTTTGAATAGGAGAGATTGAAGATAACAAACCTATTAAAAGAATATTTAAATACAGTATCTGCAGCGATTTTAGAGCTGTTTTAACTATTTTGACATCAACGTTGGTTTTAGACTGTACGATGATTTCAGATTGTACGAACTCATCAACTATTACTGACTTTTGATTTGATATTTTGAAACAGATATCAGGAAAAGCAATTTTTTCTATTCATCTTTGCTAAATATATATACATATATTTTGTTTGATTCAAGATTTCTCTAGAGTGACCGACCTGTGGAGCAAATAAAGGATGGTAATTTGTTTTCAAAATGTCACTACAACCCTCAATAAGATTCATAAAAATACTATTAAAGAAAACAAGAGAAAAAGTTACTTAGAAAATAATACTGCTTTATTATTTCTGAATCAATATGCTTCGTAATGCAACACATGATGATTTTACTTAGGAATAGTTTCAACCAAGTAAATTTAGAAAAAAAAAATCAAACCCACAAAATATTTTGCGCGATTTAATTCCCTAGAGCTTTGGAATAAAATATGAAACCGAAATAAGATCTTCAATAATTCAATAACTGTATCTGAAAGAATGACTTTTTTTAAAAAAAAATTCTGTATAGAAAGTATGTATTACAAAAATAGTAATAATGATAAAAGATTGCTCGCAAAATAAATGAGATTATTGTTCATTAAAAGATAAATATTTTTTATTCATTGGCAAACGGAATCATAAAGTCACTTATGATCATCGGCTACAAAACCTAACGGTGACTACACTGAAAAAAAAGAAGTACTCTAAAATGAACAAATCAATGTACTGCTATCCAATTGAGTATGTTTGGATCAAAAATGAGCATGTTGATTTCTCAATTTTGAAACATCATAAGCTATCAAATCCCAACAAACGATAATTTTCTACCCTGTATTTGTTTATTCCATTTACGGCGGAAAGATGCTTATTAATGCAAATATTAAATTATGCACGGTATTTTAAAATAACTTAAAAGCTCTCGCAAATAATGCTTTTGTCAGAGAATATTCAATTTTGGTATTTTGCTAATAATTTTGCTTTTTTTTTACATTTTTATGTGTAATTTTTTTTAGTTTATCATGAATTTGATACTAAATTTTATCAATTAGATTAGAAGAACGATTTAAAAATTCGAGTGAATTGAAAAAAAAAATTTAATCACTTTCAACATGCATATTCACCAAAAAAAAAAAAAAAAAAACACAAACCGAGAAAAATCATTCTTAATTGAAGTGGATTGTGACATTGAAAGTGATAGCAATATAATAGAAAATCATTTTTAACTGTATTTATAATACTTCGATCTTTGCGAAACTTCATCAGAATGTACTATGGATAATAAAGTATAACGTAAACAAAAAAATAGAAAGTTCATATTGTGCGCTCCCGAAGTTTGATTAAGAGATCAGCGCCACCTAGCTGATAAATGATGTAACGCTCAGTTGAGCTTCGTTGTCCCTCGAACAACACGTCTGTATCGAGCGCCCTCGCTCTCAAATCAAAAGCTCAATTAAATGTTTGCCCCCTGGCAATAATCAATAAAATCCTACGGTATAATAAAATCAGTCCACTTTTCTCTAACGCTGTCGACATATGGTCCTAGGCGACCGGAGAACAGCTAATTAAAAAATGACGACGTTAACTACTTTAAATCGCCAACGCGGCGTATTGAAAACTAAAGTAAATAAAATTACGAAATTCATAAACGAATACGAATGCCAGTGTTGCCAGATTGGGGAATTTGTCCCCATTTTGGGGAATTTTGAGCCTCCAGGGGAATTTTTTGGGGACAAGTAATTTTTGGAGACATGTTTGGGGACTAAGAACATTTTTGGAGAAAAACTTGGGGAATTGTTTTCACAATTTCAATTTTTACTTTCAGACATTTGACAATACTGGATCTTTCTCGAATTCGCTTTGTTTTAGAAAAATGAAATAAAATACATAAATAATAGATATAAATCATTATTCTTGTGGTCGTGCTTACCGTTTACGCGTATTACTGATTCATCACGATCTGCCTTAGATTACCCCCTGTCTGAATTTTCAGATAAGTAAGTGTAGCAGATTTTCCTGTCATCGCGGATAGATACACAAGCAGAGAAATACATTTCACTTAATGATAAAGATTTATTTAAAAGCAATTTTATGACTGTTGATTGTTGTTTAATGCTGGTTAATTTGTATTTCATGGAATGCCAGAAGACTTTTTCGCAATTGCCTACTACAGTCACATTGTTTTATTTATAATTGAGAGCTGCTCAATAAATGCAGAAGCCCTTAGTTCTTTTTATAAGAAACTTGAGTGAAAACTATGCGGTCTTAAACGACTTGGATCTTTATATTACAAAATCTTCATGACGTCTCAGAAAAGTACATATGCTGTGCTTTTTAAAAGATTTAATTAAGTATGTTAAAAGCAGCTATGTTTTTTTAATTATTCACAAAATGACAGAGATTGATACAACATAGATACTTTACATTAGATAGATTCTTTAGTAGGGATGACAAAATTGAAAATTATGTTTTATAGCTTAAGTCAGATAGCAGCAGATAATACAAACATCATCTCAGATTTATTCAAATCCCAACTTATTAGAGATGGTCTAAACCTCGAAAAAATTATTGGTATAAAAAATGTAGATTGAGCTAATGTATAGGCCAGCATCATCGACTGGCAACAATTTAAACGAGCTTGTCATTGGAAAATGTATCTCTTATTCTCGCCGATTAGTGATGAATATATATGCAAAAATCTACTGAGTTTAAACGTTTGTTTTTATTTTTATTTATTTATTTTTATTAATTTTTTTCTCTTTTTGTAAATGGGGAATTTTTTCATAAAAATCCTTGATTTGGGGAAAAAATTGAGTTTACATTTGTTAAAAAATTTTTTAATGGAAAATTGAAAATTGAAAACTTGTCTTTTTGAGCAGAATTTGCGTTGGGGATTTTTTCTGAAAAAAGCCTTGATTTGGGGAAAATTTCAGAAATTTTGGGGAAATTGGCTTTCGACAATCTGGCAACACTGACGAATGCATTCATCTAAAAGGATCGCAAGAAGAGCAGCAACAAGAACGACTCGTCTTAGAAAGCAAAAAGGTTTCTATTTTGGAAATTAAAACGTCATTACGCAATTTAATATTGTCGTATACAACTCTTCCGGAAGATGTCGACATAACTGATTCTTTGGAACTAGCAACGGAGCTAGAGGAAGAACTGGAAGATTCAGAGGTAAAACTTAACATTATTCTTTCTAAATATGAATGTGTGAATATGAATAATGAAAATCCTACTGTTAGTAATAGCTTTAAAATTCCAGACTTACCTCTACCCAATTTTTATGGAAAATATGATGAATTTCAAAACTTCAAGTCTCAATTTATGTCTATTATCGGTAATAATAAAAATCTGAATTCAACTCAGCAGTTATGCTACTTAAAGGGTTGTTTAAAAGGTGAAGCCAAGAGGCTTGAGTCAGCTCAAGATACTTACGAATCGCTCTGGCAATCTTTAGAAGAAAGATATGAAAATAAAAGAGCTGTCATTGATTGCCATATTATTAAACTACTTAATTTTTCAAAAGTACCCGATTCTCCTAATCATTTAATGCAATTAATTGATAATACAAAATGTAATTTGCGTGCATTAAAATTACTTGAATTTGAATCTAACGAGCTTTCAGATGCTTTAATAATGCACATCTTGTTTCAAAGATTGGATTCTGAAATAAAAAAATCGTTCGAAATGAAATTAAATAAAAACGAAATTCCTAAATTAGCTAGCTTTTTAAGCTTTTTGGAAGAAAGAAGTCGTATTCTTCAAAATACTGTTATTTCAAAGGAACAAAAAAAATCTCCGTATAATAACTGGAAATATGGCACTAAGCCAAACATGGAAAAATCCTTTTTAACAAAATCAAAACAGCGAAAAGAGTGTATTTTAGGATGTACAGATTCGCATTCTTTACATAGATGTGAGAAATTTAAACAAATGAACGTGATAAAGAGATCAGAAGTTGTTAAAAATAACAATTTATGTCAATCTTGCTTAAACAGCCATTTACCTAACCCTTGTTTATCTAAAAATAAATGCCTTTCTTGTAACAGCAAAGAGCATAATTCATTACTTCATCCATTAAATGAAAATAATAATATCAAAAGACAATTCATAGTTGAAGAACAGACAGAAAGGCGCCAGGTGGATTCACCCCCCCCCTCCCTTTCTCCTGATAATCAAACATTTTTCGCGAAGGAAAATGAAATAAATAAATCTTGTGTAATTTTAAACACAGCTGTGATATAATTGAAAGACGGTTCTGGGGATTTTCAACCTTTAATTGCTGCATTAGACAGTTGTTCCTCCTCGCATTTATTGTCTTCTCATGCTGCAAATCTATTAGGATTGCGTAAACAAAAAACTCATATTTCCATTTCCGGACTTAATGATTTATGTTTAAATGCTAAATCATTTGTTAGTACAGAATTAACTAATGAAAACAAAACTAAATCTTATCAATTAGATATGTTAGTTGTTCCTAAAATCGCTAATCTACCACCCAAATATATAAATACGTCAAAATTAAAATTGCCGTCGAACATAGAATTAGCGGATAATAATTGGAATAAACCGAAACGCGTAGATGCACTGATTGGAACGCAGTTATTCTATGAATTAATAGGGTCTAATAAAATTAAAATTGATGATTCACAATTAATGTTAGTAGACACTTTTTTCGGTCACGTTATATCAGGAACTGTATACAATTCTATCTCAAATTTAAGGGAACATTCTGATTCTTGTTTTTTAGTAACAGATTATAAAAATTTGGAAAAAGAAATAAGTTCCTTTTGGGAAATGGAGCAAGTAAGTGAATTAAAACCCTTAGTTAGTGAGGAGTTAAATTACTGTAATGAACATTTTTTAAAGACTCACTATCGGAAACCGGACGGCAGATATGTAGTTGAATTACCCTTTAAGATTCAAATGTTAGATAATTCTCTGGGAGATTCAAAACAAATTGCCGCTAAAAGATTAAATCAGTTATGGAACCGTTTAGAGCGGGATCCCAAATTAAAGGAATTATACTCAGAATTTCTAAAAGAATACACTACTTTAGGACACATGGAAGAAAATTCCGATGACATAAATCCTGACAAAGGATATTTTTTCCCTCATCACGGTGTTTTGCGACCATCAAGTACTACAACTAAACTGAGGGTTGTTTTTGATGGGAGTTGTAAAACTACTAATGGGAAGTCTTTAAACGACTTATTGTTTAAAGGAGGGATAATACAGGATGATCTTTTTTCAATTATGATTCGTTTTAGAAAACATATTTTCGCATTTACAGTTGATGTAAATAAAATGTTTCGACAAATAGAAGTAAATCCGTCGCATACTAGATACCAAAAAATATTGTGGAGAGAAGGGAGGGAGGAACCTGATAAAATCTACACTCTGAAAACGGTCACCTACGGTTGTGCAAGCAGTCCATACCTTGCCACTAGAGTGCTCCAACAGTTAGCGGTAGATGAAGCCAACAATTTCCCATTAGCTGCCGAAGTTGTAAAGAACGATATGTACATGGACGATTGCCTGTCAGGTGCATCAGACATTTCCGAATTTTTTGAAATTAAAAAACAATTAACAGACATCTTCAAAAAGGGTCAGATGGCCTTGCATAAATGGCGTTCTAATGTTATTGAAGAAATAAACCCTGATTATCAAACATTTCCCTTTAATCAAAATGCCGAAGAAACTTCAACAAAAACTCTCGGAATAATGTGGGACTGTACTAGTGATACATTTAACTTTAAAGTTATCGTCAACAAAAGTTCTGACTATACAGAACGCGAAATTCTAAGTCAAATTGCAAGACTCTTTGACCCCCTTGGCCTGCTCGGTCCTGTAATTTGCCGTGCAAAAATCTTCATGCAGCAACTATGGTTGCTAAAGTGCGACTGGAATGATAAAATTCCACTTCATGTTGCTCAAGAGTGGGACAATTTCCTCAATTCACTAGTTCTTATAGAAACCATCAAAATTCCCAGATGTATTCTTATTAAAGATGCATCAACTATCCTCTTACATGGGTTTGCTGACGCCAGTGAGAAAGCATTCGGAGCTTCCCTTTATCTTCAAACAAACACTGACTCGAATTCGCCTGTTTGCCACCTCATTTGCAGCAAAAGTAAAGTTGCCCCTATTAAAACTGTCAGCATACCGAGGCTTGAACTTTCAGCCTGTCTATTGTTGTGTCAACTTGCTCAAAAGGTAATTAGAGCCATGAAACTTCAAATCGACAAAGTCATACTTTGGTCGGACTCTACGATTTCCCTAGCATGGATAAACATGTCCCCACATCTTCTAAAAACTTTCGTAGCGAATCGAGTGTCTAAGATTCAAGAACTAACCAAAAACTACGAGTGGAGATATGTGCCGTCAAAACTAAATCCAGCGGATGTGTTATCCCGAGGTCAAGATTCAAAATCGCTTGCTACAAATAAACTGTGGTTTGAAGGACCCGATTTCCTGAAACAAGACATTGTAAATTTTTGTCCACAAAAGGACTCTCATAACGAAGACGAACATTTTTTAAAGGAACTAAAGTCAGTTCCGGTTCTCACTTCAATTATAAACTATGAATTTTTGAACTCTTTTCTTACCATTTCAAATAGTTATATTAAATTAATGAGAGTGTTAGCATTTATTTTCAGGTTTGTCCACAACTGTAAAAATCAGAGTAAACTTAAGGGTTCCTTAACTCTAGATGAACTAAAAGTTTCTAGAAATTTCTTAATTAAGAGAGCTCAAGGTGAGTATTTTTCATCAGAAATTTCGGCATTGAAAAAGGGCATGTCTGTCCCTGTAAAAAGTAAGTTGAGATTTTTAGATCCTTTCTTAGACAAAGATGATCTGTTAAGAGTGGGTGGTCGTTTGACCAACTCAAATTTAAGCTATGACCGATCTCACCAAATCATTTTACCCCCAAGCAGTAAATTAACTAAAATTATCTTTCTTTATTATCATAAAAGAGACTTACATGTTGGTCCTCAAGGGCTATTAAATAGTATAAGACAATTAATTTGGCCCATTAATGGAAGAAACATTGCTCGTCAGGTTGTACACGAGTGTGTTCAATGTTTCAAAATAAAACCTTCAATTGTAAGTCAAATAATGGGTAATTTACCCCCTGAGAGAGTAATACAAGGGCCACTGTTTTCAAATGCAGGTCTTGACCTATGCGGTCCATTTTTTATTAAATATCGCAACCAGAGAAAAGGGATATTTAATAAGGTTTATGTGGCCATTTTCATATGCATGGTTACTAAAGCAGTTCATTTAGAACTACTTTCTGACTTAACTTCTGCTGCATTAATTGCAACACTTAAAAGATTTTTTGCTCGCAGAGGCAAAAGTAATACTATCTTTTGTGACAATGCATCCAACTTTGTTGGAGCATGTGCAGAACTAAAGAGATTATTAAATTCTATAAATAAAAACAATAATGATGTATCAAATTTTCTGTCATCCGAGCAAGTTCTCTGGAAATTTCTTCCCCCTCGTTCCCCAAATTTTGGAGGACTCTGGGAGAGAGGCGTCGGACAGTTCAAATACCACTTAAAAAGAACTATTGGTGTTACGAAATTAACCATTGAAGAATTTTTAACTATTACTACTCAAATCGAAGGTATTCTAAATTCGCGCCCTCTTTCCCCATTATCCTCTGAATTAGAAGACTATGAAGTTTTGACTCCAGGACATTTCTTGATTGGTAGACCAATTAATGCTCTTCCTGAGCCAAACTTGATTAATGTGAGATAAAACTTGCTCGACCGATGGCAGAAAACTCAAAAAATCGTGCAACTAATTTGGAAAAATTGGTCCAATTCTTATTTAAGCCATTTGCAGCAGAGATCCAAATGGCTCTTTAAAAAACAAAATGTTGCACCAGGTATGATGGTTCTGGTAAAGGATGGAGACCTACCAGTTTGTAAATGGATAGTAGGTCGTATTTCAGAAATCATCAAGGGAAATGATGACAATGTTAGGGTTGTAATAGTCCGGACTCCATCCGAAACTTACAAAAGAAGTATCTCTAATATTTGTGTTCTACCCATTGTAAATAACGAAAATATTAATTAAGCTTAACCTATTTCTATTGAATTTATTATTTCTTATTATTGTATTTATATTAAGTGCTTTATGTGTAACCATTAATTTGTAATAGTATCTGTATGTTATTGTATATTTAATTGTTGTGTATCATTGAACTATCAGAATACTTCAATGGGGGCCGGTATGTGCGCTCCCGAAGTTTGATTAAGAGATCAGCGCCACCTAGCTGATAAATGATGTAACGCTCAGTTGAGCTTCGTTGTCCCTCGAACAACACGTCTGTATCGAGCGCCCTCGCTCTCAAACCAAAAGCTCAATTAAATGTTTGCCTCCTGGCAATAATCAATAAAATCCTACGGTATAATAAAATCAGTCCACTTTTCTCTAACGCTGTCGACACATATGTTTTCGTCATTTATCACCGAATGAAGGATACCGGGCTATTTTAAAACATTATTTTTTATTTTTATTTGTTCTGAAATTATATTAAATATTAAATGATTTTTTTTCAAAATCGATTACATTACTAAAAAAGAAATGTTTTTTTTTTCCATTGGCAAAAGCTATATTAATGTGACTTAAATATTTTTAAGGTATCAATCATTGGTGTTTCCGCGATCTGCCGTATTACTGGTTGAATATTGAAACTTCTTGAAGCATGATTTCTTCATATTCATCTTTAAATCCTATAAAATATTAAGTGATTGTTCTCAAAGTCGATACGATTACATTACTGAAAAAGAAAAGATTTTTTTTCTTTATTGGCTCGGAGTTTAAAAAAATGATCTAAATGTATTCTATAAAAGAGTCCTTGATCTCTATTTGGCAGATTAAGTTAATGATTAAATCCTGAAACTTGTGAATTTATTTTTAGTTCTGCGTTGAAAGTGTGTATTAGAAATGCAGTAAAATATAGAGTATCTTATTGTAAAAGTGGAGCGATTACATTACCGTGCATACAAATATTATTATACATAATATAATACAGGGTGTCCAGCAAATAACACCCTGATTTCAAAATTAAATTTCTCAAAACAAAGATCAATAGAATTATGCAGTAAACGGTTTGTTTATCAGGTACACTGATAAAAATCTGCTGCATTTTGCTGCAACGCACTCCACCGCTTGTATATAATATCTCTATTCCAACCAATAAGAAAGCTCCATTTCACGGCCAAATAACCGTTTTCTATACAAGCAGGGGAGTGTGTTGCAGCAAAATGCAGCAGTTTTTTATTAGTGTAAGCTGTAAAAATCTTATACAAAAGTTTCGAACGGTAACTATTTTGAAAAGATTGTGTTCTGATTGCAAAGAAGGCTTTGATTTGACATTTTTCTTGCTTTAGATTGCTGTCAGAGAATGTGTTTTTCGGTTTAAAGTTTCATATTTCATAGTTTTTTTAAACTAAATTTTTGACATTTCGAAATTCAAAAATTTACTTCGAAAAATCTTTAAAATATTGCACTGTAAGCTGAAAAATTATTTCTCTACATGCAATCTAAAACAAGAAAAATGTCAAATCAAGGTATTCTATGCAATCAGAACGCAATTTTTTCAAAATATTCACTGTATAGGATTTTTTTAACATTTTTAAAATTCCTGTATAAGATTTTTACAGCTTACCTAATGAAAAAAACGTTTACCGCATATTACTATCGATCTTTGGTTTTAAGAAATTTAATTTTGAAATCAGGGTGTTATTTGGTGGACACCTGTACATACATACATATATGTATATATATATTATATTTGTGTAGGTACAATAATTTATTAAAACGAGCAACATGAGCATACTCTGAATAATAATCATATATTCAAATAGTGTAATCCTTCTTAACTGCAACCAGGGAAGATGTATAATATACAAAAGTTATGAGACATTGATATTCCTTAAATCCGTGAATTCGTAAAAGCGGTGACTGGAATTGAATAATAATTCAAGGAGTAGTAATATTTCAAACTGATTGATTTTTTGATGTGTAAAAAAAGTTCTGAAATATAAGTAAAATATGTATGCCTCAAGGAAATATACTATTAGGTAAAGGTTTTTAATAAACTACACATTTATTTTATCATGAATCTTAAAATAAAAATTTTTTAAATATTAATACCAGAAATAACAAAAAAATTTTTTTAAAGATGCTTATTATTATTATTATGGTCGCACATTTGATTTATTACATCGGTGTCATGTTTGAAACCAACGATAATATTTGTTATGTTATGCATTAATTATGATTTTGATATAATCTATAATAGACACACCGGAAACGTTTCACATCACTTCCTAAAATGTAGGTTTTACCCGCGCCAATTTAAGATGATTCATTAATATGTCTGCGCGCTGCGAACAGCAAAACAGACACATTGTAAAACTCTCCAGCTATCTCGGACATTCAGGTAGACAGCCGTCTTACTTTTATTTTAAGTGCACTAGTGACTTAAAATAAATTATAAATTCACTAATCTTAGGTACCCTGCAAAATAAAAGAAATCTGCCAAAGAGGACAGTTTAATGATATATTTGTTGTATTATAATTTCATTTTTCAATCCATTTTTTTCTACGCAATGAAAAGAAATTGTTAAAAAATGTGTTTCATTTGCAGATGTTATTGGCGTAACATACTTCTTATATGTTTCTATATATATACATTACTCCAATAATTTTATTTAATATCTCTATAATGGTGTCACATATTTTAGTTGTAATTTACGCTGAAATATTCCTAAAGTAAATGTTTTCCCCCTTTAAATTAATTAAGGATCGACCGAAAATATTTTTAAAACCGAAAATAAAATTGTAATAATCAAATTTCGGTAATTTTCTGATTTTGAAAGGAAAACTTAAATCCCCCTCCCCCCCCAAAAAAAAACAGTTATGTTGTATGTATTGAATTAACTAATCCATAAATATATATAATTATTAATGTCCATAGTTTATTGAATATCTATATATATTATTAACAGGGCCTTTATGATTAAATTTCTGGTATTTTAAGATCATTCAATGTTCGTGTTTCTTTTAAAACAAGTAATAAATTTAGTTCCTTTTTTAATAAGCGTAAATTTTAATTCGATAATTCTAAATTACACGGTGTTGTCTATGTCATGCCCCGTGGAGATTGTGATAATGTCATTGATGACAGATGTAGATCGTTTGAAATTCACCTGAAGGAACATGCCAGTGTTCTGAAAAGTGGTTATTTAAATTCTAAAGTTATCCAGCATTTTCTGTAAACGAAGTACATCCCGCTGTTTGCGAACGCCCGTATTTTAAAATCATGTTGCAACAGTTATCACGGTAAGTTACTCCTTAAGGGCTGGTTTACATATTTGGGCTCACCGACCCTGATTGAGGCTCGTTCTATCCCTAATGAATATTGTGTACTTCTAAAAAATAACTAACTTTAACTGTTCTTGATTTGTTGCGTTGTTTGTTATACAATGTATATTTTGAATTGATTATGCGTTGCAGTATAGTTTGGTGAAATATTTACTTTTTGTACTTTTAAATGTTTTATAGTATGTTTATTTTTTACGTATAAATAATATATATTTTTTAATGTATTCAAGTCTGTCTTATTTTATATTATTCAATCTTTTGAAATCTCATTTAGCATATCATCTTTATATTATTTCAGATTTATTACCTTTTAATGTTTATGAATTGTGGGTCTGTTAAGCCTGGAAATTTAACAACACATATTTAAAAAAAAACTTAATATGCATATTATATATAAAAAATATAAAATTTGAAAACCGATAAGTCTCAACCACTCCATGTCCATCTTCAGGATCACTAATCAGAGTCAATAAAAATTATTCTTTATGTAATGAAAATGTTTTTTAAAAATCTATACTTTTATCTAGAATTTATAATTCTGGATCTAGATAATGGAAATAGTAGACATAGAATTTCTATGTGAAATATGCGTTTTAAGTAAAGTTTTTATTATATGTGTACTGTTTTAATATTTATTTATTTTTCAATAAATACTCTTCAACTTCCTGTATAGTCAACTTTTTGCGGAATTTTTATTTGTGTTCTAAAAATCCATTACCACATAATTAAAATCACTAACTGGCAACTGAGTGAAGCCCCTAAAAATTGCCCTTCATGTAATGAAAATATTTTTTAATGTATATTTTTTTTTATCTAAATTGATAATGGTTTTAACTATAAAAGTTATTTTAACAAACATTAACCAAAATCTTTTTTTTTTTCACTTAAATATATTTTTAAATTTACATTTGCTTTTAAATCGCACCTTTAAAAGATGAAAAAGTTTTTTTTTTTTTCAAATTAAATACAATATAATTAAATAGTGCAAAAGTACACTGCTCAAAACAATTAAAGGATATTTGAAGTTTTATATAAAATAAAGATATAAACGAAATTTTTTTGCCGAAAATAGAAGAAGAGAATCACATATGCAAATTTTTCTGGTTTTCAAACTGTGGAGTATGCAAATTTTGAGTTCGACGTCAAAAACGTCGCTTCAGCGACAGCGAATGAAATTTGACTTTTAACTGGATAAAAGAGAATGAAGACAAGGATGATCGGCATTCAGTGATTGCTTTGTTTCGATGAGTACGATGTCTCAGCGAAGTCATTTGACAGATTCAGAAGCTTGGAAAATTGTTGGTAGGTTAGAAGGGGGCCAAACTCAAGCCGAAGTAGCGCAAGCCATTGGAGTGTCACAAAGTGTCATTTCTAGGATCTGGAACCGTTTTTTGGAAAGTGTATGTGCAGGCCTAAGAGCAGGGCAAGGTCGTAGACGGGCAACAACGCCCAATGAAGGTCAGTGTTTAGCGTTAACAGCTCGTAGACACCGAAACATGAATGCTACTCTTCTCCAACAACACCTTCGCTCGGCTACAGGCACCACGATTTCAACTCAGACTGTCCGAAACCGGCTCCATGCTGTAGGTCTGTATGCTCGCCGACCGATGGTATGTGTTCGATTAACATCAAGGCATCGTCACGACCGCAGGGAGTGAGCAACCGAGCATGTCAACTGGAGGAGAAAAGAATGGAGCAATATTCTGTTTTCTGACGAGTCCCATTTTTCTGTGCATCCGGATAATAGGCGTGTTTTCATCTGGAGGGACCGTGGCAGTACGAATAATCCTGCGTTGGTGCACGAAAGTGTCAGATTTGGCGGTGGAGGAGTGTTGGTGTATGGTGGCATCTCCATTGACGGGCGCACTGACCTCTGCATCATTCGAGATGGGGCTCTGACTTGTCGCCGATATAGGGATGAGATCCTCCGACCTATTGTTGTCCCTTACGCTGCAGCAAACGGAGATAGCTTCATTTTAATGGACGATAACTGCAGGCTACATCCTGCAAACCTGCTGGAGGATTTCCTTTTCGAGGAAGGAATGGTTCGAATGTAATGGCCAGCGTGTTCTCCAGACATGAATCCAATCGAGCACGTTTGGGACGCTCTAGGAAGACGAGTTTCTGACCGCCAACAACCCCCACAAACTCTCCAAGAACTGGAAAGAGTTCTTCTGGAAGAGTGGGGCAGAATACCCCAACTCGTCATTAATAGCCTCATTGAGTCCATGCCTCAAAGGTGTTCAACGTTGCTGGCCGCCCGTGGAAACCATACCCCCTACTGAAAATGATTTTCTTTGAAGAAAACACCTTTTCTTATCCTTTTTTTCTCATATGCACAAATTGTGTTTTTTCCTTTTGTACTCAAATGCGCAATAAAATGCATTTTTTTCTGCCAAACATGTGTAATTTATTCTCATATAACCTACTATGTCTGTCGACCATGTATAAATCAGCTAAAAAGTTTCCCAGATACAAAATCCACCTAAAACTGCAATATTCTTTAATTGCTTTGAGCAGTGTATAAGAAAGAACGAAGTGTTATTTATCGATAAAAGATTTTTTATAGGATATATAATATCTTGAAATATGAATTGAAAAGGAATTTTTTTAATGGAAATCTAATAATATCATATATTTTAAAGTTTAGGTTTTAAAAAATACAGAATACTAATTTTTTATTGTTTCAAAAATTAAATGAAATGCGTCAAATACTGCTTATCACATACTACTTTTTTAAATATGTAATTTTTATTTTTATTCACAATTAAAAATTTCAATGCAGCATATGTAGAATTGCTAGACAGAATTTTTTTTAAAAAATCTATTAAGCTAATTATCATCATTAAAAGCGTTTCTCTTGATTTTTATGATAAAATATTAACACTGAAACTTTTGTAAATAGCTCTGATTAAAAATTTTTCATGTAGTCTTTTCATAACTGTAAAACATTAAAAATGGTTGAATGCCGAAAAAATTTGTAATGGAAGTTTACGATCAGGTTTCCAGTCTAAAAATGTAACTTTTAAAATTACATTCTACTTTATGAAATTGAGATTATATTAAAAAAATATTTGTGACTAACGTTTTTCAAATTTTCTTCATTAACAAAGTTCTTTTTTCATTTTATTTAAAAGGTTCATGAAATTTTGAGAAACAGAAAGAATCTAAAGCAATTTTAGCATTGAAATCTTTAATTTCTTTTTTAAAAAATTAAATAATAGTGAAACTTCTAGCTGAGTTTTAGAAAAATAAAACAGAAAGGCCTTCTTTAGCTACGGGATAGTTTATAAAAAATAGAAAAAAGCTTTAAGAATGTTAATATACTTCCAGATAAAAAATTTTCACTAGAAAAAGCATGGCCGAAAACAAAACGCAAAGGTACTGGTCCAGTTGAAAACTTTGTTCATGCAAACGTTAAAGCACCCATTCATGCACTATAAAAAAAAAAAAAAAAAAAAAAAAAAAACTGTAAAGTTACTAAATTTTTTTCTAGGAAACTGGCATTCCTAGAACTTTTTATGCTACAGTAATAGCAAAACCTCGTTTAACTTAATTGGTTACATCGACTTTTGTGGTTACCGTTACATGAAAAATTCTGGAAATCCCAGTTTTCTAGAAAAGTTTAGAAACTTTACAGATTTTTTGCAGTGTGTTGAGCATTATCGGGAGAAAAAAGATACTAATAGAATGCAAATATCATATGAGGAAGAAAAGGGACACGTATTTGAAATTTCGCCTCGATTATTTTTAAAAAGCTGATCCGAGTATGAAACTATCAGTTGTGGTAGGAACGTACCGGAAGATGTTACCCTTCACTAATAGGAAGAAGGCCGATTATGTATTTTATCTATGGAACTGCAAATGGAAAAGACTCGGAAGCTCAGTGAATGTACGGATAACAGATTCTCAAATTGCTTTTGTCACGTAATCGTTCTTTACGGGTTTTTGCCTCATATATCAACATCACCTTTGGCGTCCTCCAGCGACTTCCCGTTTTAGTTCCGACCATGCACTATTTGAAGAAGGTTGTTTGTTTGAGATGTATACTATCACTTGTCAAATTTCGCATATCTTTTATGAAATACCCTGTATAGAAATATCAGATATAGATATGTTTTTATAGTAAATTAATGAAGTTTTCTCAGCAGGTTTTTCGGGTGCTATCTATTCTGAAGTAAAAATCTTGATGTTTAAAACACATGTTTTGCAAGCAAACATGATGATTAACACCATTAATATAAACCTTAAAATGATTATTATTTCATACTTTTGCAGTGTATAACTTTTATTACGCTACTGAAAATGCTTATTTAAGAATAAATAACACCCTAGTTTAACATCCTAGTTTAACTGCATAAGTTTTGATAAAACTTATTAGTGTACTGCAAAACTAACTCGCAAGAAGTTTTCGAAAACCGATGATAGCAAAAAACATAACAAACGCGTCTTGCTATTTAAAAAATCCAGTGGTTTTTAAAGTTCGTATTTCAAAAGAACACGTTTGGGAATCATGGGTAAATGAAAAGTTATTGATTATTTACGTGTGTTGTTATGTTATATTTTCGTAGATTAGGAAACATTTTTTTTTACAGTGTATATTTCATAAAAGAGTACTTTGAATATGAAATTAAATTCAAAATAAATATTCTCATGCCTTTTATTCTATTTATTTTTATTCAAAACTGAGGAGTTTTTGTTTAAAGTGTATTTTATTTATTTTTACTTAAATCTTAACATGTACACTTTTGAAATCTTCACAGTTATTCCATTCAGTAACTGTTCTACAGATATTTTCAGTCTGAAAGTAACATTGGCGATTTTGTATTGATTTAAAATTCTAACAAAAATATCACAGGAATTTTTTCTACTGGGCTACCTAAAATATAGTTTAAATATGAAATTTCTGGAATGGTTTATTTAAAATATTTTCAGGAATATAGCAAAGGAAAAGAATTTTTGAATTTCAAATTGAATGGAAAGAATTTTCTTTCTCATTTCCCGGTGTTATTTCTTGAAATAAAAAAAAGTAATGCTTGAAAATATTCTTGTATGATAAATTTTTACCCGCTATTTTATCTGTTAAATGATTTATAAACGTCCCATTTTGATTTTAAACATTAAGAAATTTATTTACTTAATTAAATGACTTTTTTTCATTCCTCACTTCAAAAAAATCACAATCTGTTAATTTTTATAGTTAGTTAAATATAGTTAAATAAAGTAATATAGTAAAACAAATTACTCTCCAAAAGAGTGAAAAGTTTAGATGATGCAGTAAATTCATAGAATACTGGCAGCTGTTACCAGGTCATATTATTTTTTAAGTTAACAAATCCAGACAACTTACATTTTTGCAGTCGAATAATTAATTCGGTGGTTAGAAGTAAATATTGCAAGATATAGCCATTTGATGTTCAAAGGACTTTTATTCATAAAAAACGGACATGAAAAGTAATCCCCGCATAAGGAGAGATTTTCTGAAGGTCTCAAAATGGAGGGGAAATAGATACATCGCGTTAAAAATCTAAAAGTGAATTTGAACACTACCGGACGCACAGAATACTAGGTAACATTTTTTGTAGCTCTGAAAATAAAAATACAATTCTGATCTGCGAACTTACGGATTTGATTTGGTTCCTATCATGGAGGAAGACAGATTAGAAGGTAACATGACGCACACACAAATCATAAAATTTTCGAATAAATAAGAGAAAAAAAGCATTATTTTTTTTCCTTTTTTATGCTTAAAATAACATTAAAATCATGTTTCCATCTTAATTAGAAGAGGGCATATTAATTTTTTCGTTTTGGTTTGTTTTCATTGTTTCTTAACTCTGAGTTTTTTCATAATTTCTTGGATTAAAATTGTTATAACTCAAGAACCGTTAAAGATATATGCGCAAAACTTGGAACATGTCTTTTTTGATTATTTTTCTTCCAACAAATTTAAAAAAATTTTACTTTTGAAAATATGATTTTTTAATTAATTTTTCTTTCGTCTTTTTCGTCTTTTTTTCAAATTTTTAATTTAAATACTTTTAATTTCTTTAAAAAATTTATATTTTTTAAAATGTTGAATCAAGATTAAGATTTAGATATTTCTGTTTGTTATATGTAAAAAAAATGAAATTCTGCAAATAATATTTTGAGTTATAATGATTTTAAATCACCGCACTGAGAAGTTTAAGGGTGTACTTTTGTTTACAAGTAATATGACTAATCATCTCAAAAAATTTCAAAACTTTAATTATAAAATTAATTTTAATTATTTTAATTATCATTAATTTTAAAATATTTAAAAATGTGTCCTGGACCCCCTTAAATAATGAACCTATCAGTTAAAGGCAAACGATTACTCTGCCATTTGCGAGATAGGGTTAATCGTAAAAAATGAGATCCATATCTGCAAACAGAAGACTTTCGGTATAAAAAGTCTGAAGCGGCTAATGAACAACAAGTTGATCCGCGGAATAAAATTAGAAATAAAAATAGCAAAATTGCTTTGAAAAACATTTCGAAAATAAAAACTATTTTCTCTCAGAATATGGTAGCTTGGGCATTGATAAAAATTTAGGAAGGCATTAAAAGTTTTAGATTAAGATTTTGAATAAGATAATTTTTAATGTACGCGTTTCATTTCTAAGGAAATTTTATGGAAATAAATTAAAGATATTGTTAATAAACAGGAAATTGTGAATATGCTGAAAAATTAGAATAATTTGCATGAATAAATCAAAGTAAAATTTTTATGTAATATATATTTTTCAAAATTCGCAAATTGCGTCAAAACTAATTATTCATTAATGAAGCGTCTAGTAAGTATATTTAAACAAATATTTGAAATGAAAATTTATTATAATTAATAATTATGAATATTCTGTGAGTTTTTTAAACCAGAATTAAATTATGTATTTTATTTTTATTTTTATAATTTAAAATTTTGTTTTTGCAATTCCAAGAGTTTGTATTTAGATAAATTCTGAAGATAATTATAGGTTGCTCAAGGAAGTTCATCATTTTATTTAAACAATATAAATATGTTAGGTATTTTGCCTACAATTAAGTGTTTTTACCTTAAATATTTTAATTATCTGTTTAAAAAGCATCAGCACGTGTTAAATAATTTTCTTATTTTCGTCAGAAAACCTTTCGGTTCGAAACTAATTAGTTTTCTTATGCAAATGTATAATAATATTGTAAACATGAATTATTAATTTCTTTGGTATATGAATTTGCAAGCTTCTAACCTAAACTAAAAAAGTAATTTGATGAAAACTAATAGCAAATTAGCAGTAAAATGCTCTAAGGAATTATGCAGATGATTTTAGATAATTTTTAACTTAAAAAGTAAAAAAGAAATACGGAATCACAGGAAAGAAGGTTGCTAAATATTTATTGGTTTCAAATAATTTGAGATACAAGACAGTGGGAGTAAAATGAATTAGCTATGTACAGCTAGTCAAGGAAAGAAATTGAATGAAAAACAACCACATAGGTTTTAATCACAAAATTTTCACGAAGAAAAGCGGAAAAAGTCTTTTATTACGCAATAAAATAAAATAAAAATATTAGATTCGAAAATGCTTTTGGCCGAAGGTGTACATTTTGCAATTATAATATATATATATATATATATATATATTTGTGTAAAATTTCGTTTCGTTTAGAGTTGTATGAAAATTTTAAAAAATACAATTTTTTCTGCCTATGACAATGATGGCCATTTAACAATGAAATTAGAAATATGGCAAGTAAATTTTATAATACTTTAGGCCAAGGCTGTATTATCTTTGTTCATGTTTTTGCATTTACATAAAATCACGTGAGTAAGGCCGACAATGAAAAATATTTTAATTAGAATAGGAATTGAAACAAAGCTTTTTTTAAGCACAATTTTATAAATAAGAAGTATAAGTCTTTTTATTAAATGTATTTAATAAATTTTAATGCACAAAAATTTATTAACAACTACAAGAAGTTTTTCTTTTTTATGCTCATACTATTCCGATATTTTGTAAAATAAAAACCGAGCTAGTATCTTTGATCACTTTAATGGTATAAAAATGTTAAGTGACTATAAGACCTCTGAATAATTTATAAATTATTGAATTAGAAAAGAAGAATGAAAATTTAATTTTGCATGATTAAAATTTACAGTAATTAACAAAATTTCCAATGATAATTTCATCTTTTAAAAAAATTTTTAAAACATAATGTATTTTTATAAATTTATTTATGAATTAAAAAAACACATGAGAAAATTTGCATAAAACTTGTGTGTTCAGAAAAATTATAAAGCGCAACTGTTAGTATTCGGAAAAGTCGTGAATAGAGAAATAAATTTGTTGATTTTGATTGTGATATTCTCGAGTTAATTTGAAAAATTCTGACGCAGAAAGACTTATAGTGGAATTTATGATAATAATGAAACTTTCGCCTAAAAATGAACTGGAAATGCCATTTTAAGATAATCTGTTTCTAAAAAAGTGCTTAAAAGCTTAGAGTGACTGAAGCTTTATATGCATGGTAGATCGATGCAATACTTATTTCCATACTTATTTTATTTTTTAATAAGTGGTCTTATTACTTATTCACAGCGTAATTTCGATTTATTTCTAATATTCTAAGTAATTAATCAATTTGAAATTTAGTGAAGCCTGATTGTAACAAGTATACATTTGTGCTATAGTATGATATGTTTAAATTAGAATTAGAATCCTTATTTATTTGAAATTTGAAAAATTAAAGTTTCTGTATAATTTCTTACCGTATAAAGAACATTGCTTAAAAATCAAATGTCTGTTGTATGCATGTTAACATAAATCCATTGAATAAATCCTGTATTTTAAAAGATTTTAAACCTAGATTTGCTACATAACACAACCATTACAGTTTGTATAATAATAAACCAATATGGGATTAAAATTTCTGGATTTCTGTTTAACATATTAAGAAAAGTTAAAATAATTTCAGGGTATTTTGAATTCACAGTCACTGCTGCAGAATTTTACTTAAGAAAAAAGGTATGTAATATATTTATAAAAAAATATTTTCAATATTTGAAAGCATTTCTTAAGAATAATTATTAAAATCTTCTCTCTGCAACTGATTAAAATACCTTTTTATATTAACTTAATAAAAAATTGTTTAAAATATTTTTCAATGCATGTAACTATTGTGATGGTTGAACTGTAAAATTACTTTTTATTCTATTTTTTTTACGAATATGTGTTGTTTATGTGTATATGTGTTGTTTTTGAAGTAATTTTAATATTAAGCGATATTATAGAAATATTACTTTACCCATCATACACATGATAACTTAATAATATATCGTTTAAATCGTTTTAAAAATCGTTTTAAAAATCAAAATTTCTTTCAACAGATTTACAAGTTTCAGACACTCGAGTTTCTGAAAAATGTATTTTTAGAAAAAAATGCCGCCCGTCTGCCTGTGTGTGAGTGTCTATAAACACTCTATCTCCCGAACAAATTAAAGTAGAGACTTGAAATTTGGTATGCACTTTGTATGTAACAATAAAAAAAGCCTATTGAATTTCAATAAGCTTAATTATCCGGAATATTTTTTTGGATTTTTGAAATATTAAAAATTTCTAAGAATTAAATGTTTGTAACAAAAATCCTTTATTTAAGGAAATGAAACTATTGTACTTCGCGTGTCATTAAATTCTCCTTTTGAAATGCATTTAAATATTAAACAAAACGGTAACTCCGCGCCAAACGCAGCAAATGAGGGGCATTCGTACGATAATGAAGTTTTAAAAATATTCAAATTTTGGTGTAACATTATACAGTACTTGAGATACAGTAGTGTATCCGAAATCTTTCGTGTATCCCCGTAAATACTATTGTATTCCAATTATACAGGAAATAACTTGTAGTAAACCTCGGCAACGTGTATCAATTTCATAAAATGTGAAACATTTTTAAATTATTAAGACGTGCCCAAAACAATGTCTTCCCCTGTGCCATTATGCATTGGAATATTTTTGTGCAGCCCTGTAAATTAATAACAAATATTTTTTGAACCACACGTAGAATAGTACGTGTATTTTAGTACGTGAAGTACATTACTCTCAATTACTTATATTTGTATATTATATATACATATGTATATATAATTTCTTATACATTTTTTTCTTGCTACGATAGATATAATGGCGAAACCTGATTGATGACTGAAATATTGATTGTGCTATAACTTCGAATGTTGAAATTTTTTTATGGGTTGCAAGTCAAAAGTTTCTTGCTGAGGCAACCGGCAGCTTTCCGTTGAATCACTGCGGGATGTCTTACTTTGTGATACTTCATGTAGAGTACAAACATATACACACAAAAAAAGATAAATAAAATCAAATTCGCCATATATTTTAGTCGCAAAAATGCCGCAGAAAAAGAAGAAAATAGTCGTTCTGCTGAAAAATAAATCTGAAATGTATATGCAAAGCTCTTAGAATCATAGGAGGTGCTATTCGTATTAAAAGAGCAAATAGTGTTAAAATTTTTAATTCTAATATTCCAACGTTACTGCATTATTGCATTTTCAAGTAATTATTTCAACAATATTTAATACTAATATTCATATCTCTTTCAATGAATATCTTTTATTTTATTTTTGCCTCGTGTTAGAATTAATTATTCCAAACACAATTATCTAAATTTTGCATGTTTAAAAAATTCTGTGTGAAATAGTAATTAAGAAATTAATATTTTAAATAAAAAGAATATTGCCCAGTAAAATTGATGGCACTAAGCTCACAGGCTATGCATACTAATTGTACATTACAGCCTTATACTTTCAAGGGTTAATTCCGTTCGAAAAAAAAAGGGAGGGAAAACAGCTTCCTCCTTTTCCCCTTTTTATGCTTAATCACTGAACCCTCTAAACTAATCACGGACATGCTTTATCATATAAAAAATCTATATCCAAAATTCTGAGCAAATCGGAAAATTCTTAATAATAAAAACACATTTATATAATTTAAGAGGAGTTATCCCCCTCTTTTATACTTAACCATTAAACTTTTAAAACTATTCAGAGATTTGAACGAAATCTGATAATTCTGCATGAAAAACCCATTTATATGAATTAAGGGGAGGGGCATTAAAATCCCCGTTCCTCTTGTTTATACTTATCCAATGAACACCTAATATCAATGGCGGAAGCGCTTCATCAGAATAATCCTATATCTAAATTTTGAACGAAAACTGATAATTTTGCATGAAAAACCCATTTATATGAATTAAGGGGAGGGAGATGAGCCCTCCTTTCCCCCTCTTATACATATCGAATGAACTCCAAAAACTAACCATGGAAGCGCCTTATCAGGATATACCTATATACAAAACTTCAAGAGAATCCGATATTATTATCATGAGTTATCGCGTTACACACGAACGAACGTACATACAGAACGGGTGGGCACATAAGCTCTCAGGCTATGATAGCCTGTGAGCTAAAAATCATACAACACAATACATGAATTTTTATACTGAAATCTCTTTTTTTTTTAAGCTTCTAATTTATGCGTTTAAAAAATTCCAACACAGTTCACAAAGATTTAAAAAAAAAAAAAAAAAAAAAAAAAAAAAAAAAAAAAAAAAAAACGGTATTTGTTTTACAGTTTTAAGACTCAAAAGACATTGAAAAAATATGTGGAAACTATTAACAAATGTAACAGTAATGTATTTACATATTTCAATCATATTCAATATCATTTACTGTCGAAATATTTAAAAGTTTCATTTATAGTTTTTACAACATATTCTGCGTAAATCAAGGATAATTGCCATTCTTCAGCACCTCCCTATTTTTTCTATTTTATGGTTATAAATTTTGTAGAGCACATTTAATCTGTCTACTCCAAATTTTATGAAGTATTTTATAGAAAAATATAACTGTAATATAAATATCAGATTTAATAATATTTCTATCAATGATTTTTGTCATTTATCCCGGACCTCACGGGATTAGATATATCACTTAATCGGAATAGATACTTGTAGCGATTCCAGTTGTTCTGGAAGTAAAAAAAAACAAGTTGGAAATTGCACGTGAAGCGTAGCGAATGAGGTGCGTTCGTACGATAACGAAGTAAAAAAAATATTCAGACGTTGCTGATATAGTAGAGCATACTTCGGATACAGTACAGTGGTCGAAATCTTTGTGTCCCTGTAAATATGCAGGAAGAAATTTTTACTGCACCTCAGCAATGTATATCTTATTCATAAAATGTGAAGTAGTTTAACATAATTAAAACACGCCCCATACAATGTTTCCCCGTATAGCATTATGTAGTGGAATACTTTTGTGTGGCCCTGTAATTTAATAATAAATATTCTTTGTACAGAATATATATTTTAGTATATACTTCATAGATTCATGTCCATTCTATTATGTTCGAACGAGTGTAACACCGTTAAAATTCATTTGAAACTTCTTCCCCATTGACCGTAATGTAACGGAATATTTTTGATTGCCCCTGTAATTCATCTAGGCATCCGATTTTCATAAAATTTGAAATGACTCGAAAGAAATTATGTAATAATTATATATTTTAAACTTCAAACGATTAAACTGCATTTGAAACTTTTTTCTCGATTGACCGTAATGTAACGGAATACTTTTAATTGACCCTGTAATTGATCTATGCATCCGATTTTCATAAAATTTGAAATGATTCCAGAAAATTATGTAATAATTATATATTTTAAATTTCAAACGATTAAAATGCAATTGAAACTTTTTTCCCCATTGACTGTAATGTAACGGAATCCTTTTGATTGTCCCTGTAATTGATTTATCCATCCAATTTTCATAAAATTTGAAACGACTCGACAAAATTATGTTATAATTATGTATTTTAAATTTCAAATGATTCGATTGAGTAGTTTTTGAGTTGTTATATGTGGACAGACAGACGGACGGACTGAGCGACAACTATAGGTGCTACGTATTTACATAAATACGAACGCAGCTAAAAATGGCTTTAACCTACAAACTAACACATTATTCGATACGTGTTTCAACAATTTTCCCTAAATATTTCAATAAAAAATCTCTAATAAATAAATTATATTTCATGTGCCGCTTACTATCTTTGTCTTATGATAATACACATCAAAAGTCAAATTTCTCTTTTCTGATTAATATGATTAGTATTTGCTGAAATAAATCGCTGTAACTTCATCTAATATACTTTTTAATAATAGTTGAGAGTAGAATGCACTGTTAAAATTTTTTCTTCAAAGTTACAAAAAATCTACGTGTAATCTATTATTTTAAATTTTACGTAAAATTACATAAATTGCAAAAACAGAGATATTGCTAAATAACAGAGAAATTATTCAATGAATTTTGAATAGACACTGTAAATTAACATCGTTAAAAATACACAAGATCAGTAAATTTAATTTTAATGATAATAATTTAATTTAGTTCTGAAAATCAGTAAATCTCTCAATCTTCAGTGAACCTGGAAGAATAAGAATTTTTCGAATTATTTTAAACTAATATATTATTTTCTTTTATTTATTTTTATTTTTTATTTTATTTTTATTTTTTACGCAAACTGTTTCTAGTTCTGGGATCTCAGAACCCGAAATCTTTTGACAGCGGAAGAAACCTATTTACAACCTATTACATAGGCTGTGGGAGATGTTGCTGTTTTCATCAAAGTGTATCTTTTATGACTCAGCGAGGGAAAAATCGATAAAAATCCCCACTAACACGGAGGAGATGATTTTCCCCTTTCTCAATTATTCTAACTTTTAAAAAAATAATAATAAAAATAAAAAAAATATCTGTTTTTAAACTAAATTTTCTTTTTTAGTACTTCTAATACAATTGCTAAATAATTTTATAATTGTGTATTTTGAATTATAAAGTTTAATAAAGATAAAAATATCTTTAAATAAAGACGAAATCCCGACAGGGATTTAGTTATAATATAAAATAATGACCGAGAAACTCCATTGAAGACATTTCACTGAGAACTAGCATAAATTTACAGGGAGTCGGCAGAAATACAGGGAAACTAACAATCTGACTAACTAACTGCGTAAAATAGCAATGGACTACACAAAAAATGTATTTAAAAATTAATGACGAGATGTCTTACCTTTTAGCGCCAAAATGTGAATTAGTCAGAAAATTTTCTTAAGCACTTACCTAAAAATAAATAACAAATTTTTACAAAAATGAAACTATGAAACAGAAACTTTTAGAACAATAATACAAACATACACCCCCATAGATTTAACATTATCATTCGGGTCTTTTTCAATTAATAATGTGTTCTCTTAATGTCTGTACGTGAAAATTTATGTAATAATGATCCCATCAAAACATAAATGTGAAAGAATGCCAAGTTCGTTAACGGTTTCGCTAATAAAAGTAGTGAGATCTAACTGGAAACCAAGTTCTTTCGAGGACCCTTAAATCATAGCTCCTGTTATGCGTAATGTTCTTCGATTGCTTAAAATGATTTGTTAGGTTATTTGCTATTCAAATGAGCTACTTGGCAAGTTTTCTCTTTTCAAATTTCTCTATTTAGTTGATCATAACTTAAAGTTAATCGCTTCATTAGCTTATCAATATCTTAACTTCAATATACTTATTCAAATACTTGATTGACTAGATCTTTGCCAATGATATACTAGATTAAATTGTACTCAGACTCAAAGATAAAAGTTGGTGGTTGAAAACTTGCCAAGTCGCTCCATTGAATAGCAAGTAACATAACAAATCATTTTAAGCTGTCGAAGAACGAACATTACACATGACAGGAGCTACGGTTTAAGGATCTTCGAAGGAACTTGGTATCCAGTTAGATCTCACTTTTTTTTCTAGCGAAACCGTTAATGAACTTGGCATTCTTTCACATTTATGTTTTTGATGGGATATCATTATTTTTTGACAAATAAGTAGGTTTATGATTCCTTTTCGAAATAAATAGGCTTATTATTAAATTGCCTTTATATAATGGTAATCTTACAACTTTTCCCTGCATTTACGCAATCATTTTTTTTTTCTGTCATTTTTTATGTTTTCTTGCACATTTGTAACTTATAATACATTGCTCTATAACCCTATTACAGGAATGTTTCGGGAAAAATTTCATTCATACTTAAAAATATGAATATTAGGGCTGCTTATGTTCCTTTAAATCTCACTAATAAGGATATTTCTTTTATGTAATTCGGTACTACTTGATTATCCCGTCGACGAAAAAAGTTTGTCAGCAACTTGTGTATCTATCGCCAAATTGGCGACATAAATGTCTTGCTAAAAGTGATGCTAATTTGTCGCTATTTCTGATATTTCGCCAAATTCTTATAGACTCCCATTGCAATCCCATAATTTATTCAATAATTTTATTGGAGCAAGGAACGTCACGAACATTTTGACATAATTATTTTTAAATAGGTTTATTAACTTCCCAAGATTGTGTAAAAATAGCCATTTAGAATTTTTTAGAACGCTTTTCGCGCATTTTCACCCCTTTTTAATTTTGCATATGTTAACAAATATTTGTACATATAATGACCTTATGTATAACGTAAGACATATGTTCTTAGTGATCATTTATATCTAATAAGTAATTAACATGCCAAGTTTTATGTTTCTAGGGCCTTTAGTAACACAGACATCAGATTTTTAGAACGAAATTTGCTCCTGTACCCCCTTTGGTCAGTTGCATTGACAAAAGACGTAGCCTGTGTTACAGCAAGGACTGTCAGTGTCACCATCATTTTGATATCATTAATTTTAAGATTGGTTCGTTATTTGCTGAGATTGTTTAAGAATCGAAATTTAGAACATTTTTAGAACGCTTTTCGTGCATTTTCATCTCTTTCAAATTCCGTATTCTTTAACAAAGGCCCTTAGAGATCATTAATAACCTATAAATAATTAACATGCCAAATTTTATAGTTCTAGGTTCATCAGTAAGACAAAAGTCGTATTTTTACAACGTTTTTTGCTCCTGCACTCCCTTTGAGTTAGTGGCATCGACATAAGATGTAACCTACATTAGAGCAAGCACTGGCCCCATTATTTTAATATCATTACTTTTAAAATAGGTTTGTTATTTGCTGAGATTGTTTAAAAATCGCTATTTAGAATGTTTTCAGAACGCTTTTCGTGGATTTTCCCCCTTTTAAATTTTGTATTTTTTAGCATATGCTCTTAATGATCATTTATGTCTTATAAGTAATTACATGCCAAACTTTATGTTTCAATGCTCAAAAAACTCATTTTTAGAACATTTTTGCTCCTGCACCCCATTTAGGTTAGTAGCACAGACATAAGATGTAGTCGTGTTTGAACTGGAGCTAATACCATTATTTTGGTACTATAACTTTTGAAATTGGTTCAGTACTTTCAGAGATTAGCTCCGATACTCGCCAAAAGTGACTCCAACTTGGCATTATTTCTAATGTTTTGAGAAATTCTCATAAACTCCCATTGTAATCCAATAATTTATCTTCTAACCAACCATTAATGTTTAATTAATGGTGATTTCTGATTTTTTCCTGTTTATAGATCCTATAACATACCTCCACACCAAATTTCAACTTCCTAAGTCACCTGGAAGTAGTCAAACATTTTGATGAGTGAGTTAGTGAGTGAGTCTGTCGATTTTCAGACGTCCATTTCTCGTGAACGGTAAAAGATTTTTTTTATTTATGGGATTTGGAAATAAGATGATGGTCTTACATGACATAAAAAATTGCAAGTGTGTAGGTCAAATAGAATTTAAATTATTCAGGGGTCAAAAGTGGCCCGAAATGGTTCGTGTAATATAATCCACGACCGGTGTTATGCGTTTTTACTTTATGAGCTTGGCTGACACACTGTCATGTGTCTAGATATGAAACTTTGATAAGTTTTTTCATTAAAACTCATTTTAGAAATATGTAGTTGTAAAAAAAGTTAAAAAAATAGTTTAAGTAGTTTAAAAAATACTTAACATGTATTTTAATATTGCGTTTGAAAAGTAATAACACACTACTTAAAACAAAAAGAGTTTAAAAAAACTTAATTCGCAATTCAATGGTGTCTTGAAAATTATTCTCATAATAAAAAAGACTTTTATAATTATTATTAGTATACATAATCTCGAAATTTATCTTTCTTAACTGGTTTTAATTGATTCACAATTATATAATCCTATTATATAATCCTTTTTCCAATTTAATAAGCATGATAATAAACGTAAAATAAAGAATAAAATACTTATATATTTGGATTTTTTTTTATTTCTTATCATAGCAGACTTCTTACATATCACTGAAAAATGAAAAAATTAATTTAATGGGTTTTTTTTAGGTATTATGTACTGATTATGCTAAAATAGTAAATTACATCTATTTTCACACTGTTATCTTTATGTTATAGCATTTATTAAAACTCACTATAAAGGATTTTTTTTTTATTTTTTTACATTTTTTGCCACGCGTGTGTATTTTGCGTGTACAGTGATTTAACATTCGTGATAAAAAAATGAATAAAATCTTTCTATTAAAAGCTTTCTTTAATACAAATTTTCATACAATGTTTTCTACTTGCAAACTAATTGAATGTTGTATCACTATAATTTTTTTTAAAGAAAACTGTATAATATAGCTATAATTAATAATTGATTCTCCTTATAATAAAACTTTTTATTATTTTTTCATTAATTAATTTTATTTACATTTTAACAGCACTGACAACATTGGTTAATTTTTGTATTATTGTTAGATGTGTTTCTAAATTAAGGAAACAACTAATCAAGCAAATGCAACCAATTATGCATATGTTAGAGGTATTTCCTGACATAAACATTTGTTTAACATTATTATTTTCCTTAACAAATCAATGTAGAGATGACATTTGTATATCACTTTACAATTTAATTAACTAAAAGTCAATAATCATTTGATTACTTAGTTAAATGAATTACTTTATAAGTTGTATATTGTGATGGGGTACACTTAGAATTTAAATAATTAAATTATTGATCAAATTTAAAACAAACCGTATGAGGAACAAGATTAAGGTTAAGTATCGTAATCACATATATGTGCAGCTATAAAACTCAGAATAAGGCTTTTATCATGAAGGAAACTTCTTTAATTAAAATCGATTACATATTTACTGCTGTTAATATAAAGTAAATGTTTTATTAAATCACCATAAATTCTAAACAGAAATGCATTGAATTGGAGAAATACCAGTCTTAAGCATCGAAAATTCAATTTAACCACTTAGTGCTTTGATTTTTAATTTCCAAACACTGTAAAAAAATCCGTTAAATTTACAGCAAAAACTGCTAACAGCAATGTTGCCAGCAGTTTTTCCCGTAAAAATTGCAGTAAAAAACACATCTTGCACAAAAAACATCCAATTTTACTGCAATTTTTACGGCAAAAACTGATGGCAACATTGCTGTCAGCAGTTTTTGCCGTAAATTTAATGGATTTTTTTTAACCATCTGGAACATAAACTGGAACATCTGCAACAGTGAACCATATGGAACATATTTAGATACTAGCTTAAAGACTCCACATGCACAATTTAGATACCAATAAAGACTACATACATGAATACAGCATTCAAAAGACAAAATTTTACAATAAAATCACAGGTGTTAAAAAATTTATTATGCTGTTATCAAAACCTAAAACAAGACCTTATCTTGCGTCGCAATACGAATATAAACTTCAGAATGTCACGATGACTGACTATCATTCCACACGTGCACGCATACGCACATTGTGCGCGCACGCGTAAAGTACTATAGTCAACAAAAGAGATTCATGAATCAAAATTTATTTATTTTTCTTTACACATGAATAAGTAAAGTATAACTGTACACTGTAAAAAGAAAAAATCCATTAAATTTATGCCAAAACTGCTGGCAGCAATAATGCCAGCAGTTTTTGCAGTAAAAATTCCAGTAAAATTAGATGTATATTTCTATTACATGTATTAGATGTATATTTCTATTATTTATTAATTTTACTGCTATTTTTACGGCAAAAACTGCCGGCAAAATAGCTGCGCCATAAATTTAACGGATATTTTTTTACAGTGTAGTAATTTTTTTACTTAACTAATAATTAATAAATCCTGTAATACAGATACTAAATGTCAAAATGCGGCACAAACTAATTTTTTTTTCTTTTAAATGACTTTGTATTAAAATCAACGGTAAGTTTCTAGCTTTTCTAAAGTTAACACAAAGTATCTTCCTTTATTTCAAAACATATGCAATCAAATTTTTAGTCAATTAAATATGTAAAAGTCCTTCCGGCAATGCCGGGAGGAAGAGGTAGCTTTCATATACTTATATATTTATTTATTTATTTTAAGGTAAGTTACATTGTTCAAAAATAACTAAGCTCAAATTAGTGGAAATAATCTTATAAAATTAGTGATTTTATAAGATTGAAACTAGTTTTTGTCAAGACTGAACATTAATAGGAATTTTTAGAAATTAGTCATCTTTTATTCAACCTGGTTTTATTTTAAGCGATTTAGAGAGTCACCAAATTCCACGATATCATAAAGTGTATGCCATTTTAAAGCAACATTGTGGATCGTTCAGATCAGACCGTTTCAAAATGTCAGCCATAAGCAAAATTCAAAGTGCTATAACTCAGTCATTTTTTAAGATATAGACAAAATAAAAAGTGTTCTGGAATCGTTGTTTTAAGTTCTAACACGTAAAAGAAAAATATGTTTCAATTTTTAGTTTTTTCGCATTTAATTTTAAATTTTAATTTTTTTAAAAAAATTAAAATGGCCACCATTTTAAAACAAAATGGCGGATGGTGCTGGCCAACGAACTCGGTCGAGACGTTTGTATGTACTATGTACATACCAAGTTTCATTCAAATCGGTTCATAAATACGTTAGTTATCGCATGACAAAAATCAGATATATATATATATATATATATATATATATATATATATGGTTATATATATATATATATGGTTATACACTATATTGCCATTGATTATGGGACACTTGCGATTTTAGACATTTTACTAAATATCTAGAAAAATACATGAGGAATCATCTCGAAACTCTTAGTGTATAAATATAATAGTATACGTCATACATCTCCGTGAAGATTTTTTACCGAAACGCCATAGGGGACCGTCAACAAATTAAAAAAGAATGAATATCTTTTGAATAACCCTGTCAAAACTAATGTAGCAAAAGCGCTCAAACTCTAGATTATGATTGAATGCCTTATTGTTATACACTGTGTTTATTTTTATGCAATTAGCATGCACACTCGCAGAGTAATTAAGGTTTTTATAAAAATGGCCCCAAATTTTTCCAAGTTTTTCCATTATAATTTTCAGAGTTCTTAATATAAAATAATATTTTTTTTAGAAAATATGACAAACAACATTGCACACATTACCCTGTAATCAGAATTAAAAAATAATAAAAATTATATGAAAAATGAGTAGGTTTACTATATAATTTTTTACTGCGCATGCGTCAAAGATATCAAAATTTCATTTGCATATTATGTTAGCTAAGTGTATAGAGCAACTTTTGTAAAAGTCTCAAAATCATAGCTTAAAAATTCTGAAAGAAATCGTCTATAGAAAAAGGACAAAATCCGTTGTTTCCAAAATGAAGCAAAAAAATGAGGGATTTTATCCAAATGCAGTAGTACATCACATATTGTGTATTCTATATTGACACTAATCAATGAATATATGGATACAACCCCTCTTGTTTTTGCTTCATTTTGAGAATAACGGATTTTCGACTTATTCAATTGACGATTATTGTCAGAATTTTCAAGTTATGATTTTGTGACTTTCACAAAAGTTGCTCTATACATTTAGCTAACATAATATGCAAATGAAATTTTGATATCGTTGACGCATGCGCAGTAAAAAATTATTTAGTAAACCAACTCATTTTTTATAGAATTTTCATTATTTTTTAATTCTGATTACAGGGTTCTGTATGCAATGTTGTTTGTCATATTTTCTGAAAAAAATAATATTTTATATTAAGAACTCTGAAAATTATAAGGAAAAAACTTGGAAAAATTTGGGATCATTTTTATAAAAACCTTAATTACTCTGTGAGTATGCATGCTATTTGCATAAAAATGAACACAGTGTATTAAAATAAGGCATTCAATCATAATCTAGAGTTTGAGCACTTTTGCTGCATTAGTTTTGACAGGGTTATTCAAAAGATATTCATTCTTTTTGAATTTGTTGACGGCCCCCTTTGGAGTTTCGGGAAAAAATCTTCACGGAGATGTATGACTTATACTATTATATTTATACACTAAGAGTTTCGAGATGATTCCTCATGTATTTTTCTAGATATTTAGTAAAATGTCTAAAATCGCAAGTGTCCCATAATCAATGGCAATATAGTGTATATATATATATATGGTTATATATATATATATATATATATATATATATATATATATGTCAACATTTGAACGGAGGGTGGTTTTGGGGTCTGGGGGTCATGATCGGTGAAAATATACCAAAATTTTCCGGAAGTGCTTTCCTCCGGACGGCTGCAATAGGTAGCTTTTTACTTTTTGTAATGAAAGCTACCTAATAAACGATACGTAAATATGTTAGAAAAAGTATCTAATGTCCTCTAATGTATCTAAATAAGCCTCTCTTTATTATTCAAATTTTGTACTTACAGAACAAGATAATTCTTTCGGTTGTCATTTTACATAATTTAAAAAGTGCACAATTTGAATGTAGTGATGTGCACTGTATCTGAAGAATATCAATTCATTCACCATCATCCAGAAATATTACATTTCAACTCACTATTTACTTCTTTTTATGTGTTATTCACGAATTTATATTTTATGTATATCTTATGTAATCTAGCAGTCTTAAACTGTAAATAGTAATTCCACTCTTGAAAAATAATTTTTGAAAGAATTCTGAACGTAATTATGAATTTATAAACGACAAAAGAAATATTAGTTTTTGTGTTTATTCCGCATTTTTGGAAGAACATTTTCTTTGCAGACATGTATAAATGTTGCTCGTTGCTTTAAGAAAAAATGTCAATTTTGATTTGTGTAAAAATGTTCATTTTATAATTTAATTGTCGCTTAATTTCTCTTAGTCCATAATTCACTTTAGGGCAAATATCTGTTAAATTACAATCGTTTAAATCAGAACAGTGATACAATTTTTCCATGCTTACAGTAATTTAATTTGCATAAGTGCGAAAAATTCTATGTATTCAATTTATGTGAGAATAGTATGACGCTTAAAAATTCACGGCTCTCTTTAAAAAAAATAAGTTATAAGTAATATAAAACTATTTATGTTTCTAAAATAATGCATATAGAATTGTTTCTCATAAATTGTCGAATGAATTAAATTTTGATGAGATACTTGGGAATATTGACTGGGTCTAATTTGTTTTCTTGAAATTTTGGTCACCAATACATACACATTGTAAAATTGTATAATTAGTGTTCTTAGATTTGTTATCATAAATTAAGTTTTACAATCTCAAATATACACGATAAAAAATCTGAACAATGTTGGAATTTATAATAATAATAATAATAATAATAATAATAATAACTTAAAAAAAAGATTTTGAGGACAATTTTTATTAAAAAAACTTTAAATTGTCAATACAAAAGAAAAATAATAACTTCTAGATTATTCACAAGAAATCTTGTTTTTGTGTATGAATTTTTGCGCATAGAAAAAGTATAAGCTGAATTGATTTTGAACGCATCAAAAAACATATTCTAACTTTAGACAAAACTAGAGAATCCAAGCAGATTTAGTTTAGAATATTTCTAAGATTTTTTTTTTTTTTTTTTTTTTTTTTTTTTCAGAATGGTCTTCTCTACTCAGAATACTCTTTAGATCCAACTGTTAATTATTTGTTTAATATACAAAAGTTATTTCATTAAATAGAGCCACTTACAATTTTTCTTTTTTTTTATGAACTTGTTGTATAAAAAGAAAACCTACATGCGACAACGTCGTGTGTAGCTTTTTTGGTTGTTACCGAACTGTAAGAAAAGTTATGATGATACTCTAATTGAAATCAGTTTTATGATAAAATGTATAAAGCAGATACCCATCCAAATCAAATTAACTTTTAACTTTAAAGCCATTTTACTCGAATTATATATATTTGGTATTGTATGCATCACGTTTCTAGTACTAAAAAATATAGAAATTTAAAATTGTGAATTATATTATAGCTTGTATATCGTTAAAACTTTTATCTTTTTAAAAGTAAGTACCTGTAATATAGTTAATTCTTTTTAAGTTTTATTAAAATTTTATTACAAATTTTGCATGTTAAGGCTTAATTACTTGAAAAAAATATGATTATCTAAATCTTGTTTATTATTTTAAGCTAATGTACGATATTGTAAGAATTTATATGATTCGCGCGAGTTTTCTATATCGGAGTCTTTTTAAGCTATAACTTTTCTTTATATACTAGTAGAAAATCCCACTTCCTGATAATTTTTTTAAAGAAACCGCATTTCCAGTGCTCTATTTGTTTTCATAAACTGACTCGACAATCGAAACTGTGCTTCATTAAATAAACGCTTGATTATACTGATATACTTAGATCTTTAAACTAAACAGAATTCGTAATAGAATGTCAAGTTACATATTTCCTATATTCAATGTTTACGCCATTAAAGAAGCATTTATAACCACTGACCATAATTTAAGATTATAATTAAGAATATTTTCTATATGTTTACGAAACTTCTATGTGCGTTATTAGGATTTTTTCAAATGCGTATTTTTCGACGTTAAAAGTAAATATTTCTCAAGTAAACTTTAATTATTCATCTATAGAATTAGCCTAAAATTTAATATAATTGCAAATATATTGCATATGAAACTTTCACCATTTTGTAGGTGATTTGACCCTCACACTGATATTTTACACAGATATTTGACTGATATTTTACACAGTTAAAATAAGCTAAATTTATGTCAGTTATAATTAATAAAATGGCTTATCGCATGTATGATACCACTATTTTTGTAAAAGTTTCGTACTTGAGTATATCAAGAGTTTTTCTAAATAAAACCAATACAAAATGGTAGTAATGCTCAAAAGTAATTTTCTGACATCTAAAACCTTTCATCTTCTGGTAGTGTCTCTTGTATAAAGTTGTTAAAGCGTTAGGAAAACAAATAAATATCTTATGTTATGCAAACACTTTGTCGAAATTTCTGTTGACAAGCGTGTTCGAGAGCGGAATTCAAGATTATTTTCAGCTTCTTCGTTTATTTAAAACTGGTTGGTAACAGAAACCTCATATATTGCGAATGCGTGTGATATATTGGTATATTTAAAACCATCAAGTAAAATCATTCAATAAGATGTAAAAAAATATAAATTCAGTAATTCATTAAAAATATTTGGAACCATTTGATAAATATTCTATGAATATACTGTCGAAGCAATAAAAATAGACATGAATATATTTAAGATGTTTTACTCCAAGTTAATTTTTATATGACATCTGCAAACCAATATCTGCTATTACGAATAAATTAAATGTGTTTTAGTTACTGTTTGTAATCAGTACTTCTTAAAGACTAAAGTCTTATGGAACATTTCAGACATTATATCGCACTTACGATGTAATTTGTTATATGAAAAGAACCATATGTAATAAAAAATATTTGTTCATACTTGTTTAAAAAATATATTAATAAAGCATTATAGTAGAGTATATATTAATCGAGTATTAAAAATATATTAAAATATATTAATTTTTACTCTACAGTTGCTTATCAGCAAAGAATAAAAAACTCACGTTTAAGATTTTTTCAAATAATATTAACGACTAGTTGACTTATAATCTCTAAAACATAAATTTTTGTTTAAACATTCTAATATAATATATAACAAAATAATACTTTGCATTAAAACATTCTTTCTAATTGCAAAAAAAGGTGTAAGAGTAAGATTTTAAAAACAGAAAAAAAATTATATAACTCTTGACATGTTGCAACTCATCACCGAATCATTTTAAAGCAAATAAAAAATGATATTTCAACGTTACATGGTCTATTGTGTATAGAGCTGAAACGCCATAATTCAGTTTTTCATGTGACGCACGTTATTATTATTTTTTTTTGTTGGATTTTTATTTATTTATTTATTTATTTATTTATTTATTTATTTTTGAAACCACTAATCAGCTCGTGCCACAGTTTTTGGTAGGCAGTTGGATTTTTATTTCTCTTTTTGACACCATTCAGCAACTCGTGCCACAGTTTTAGTAAGTTTCCAGTACTTCCCAAACCTACCAAAAATGGGGCATGAGTTGCTCTAGGATTTCAAAAATATAAATAAAAATCCAAGCAAAATATACGAGCATAAGCGAATAACGAGCATCACATGAAATACTGGATGGTGACGTTTCAGTTCAATGTACCATAGACCGTGCAACTTTGGAATATCATTTGATTTGAAAATGACCCTGTGATGAGTTGTAACATATCTACAATAAAATAAAACAATTTTGAGGTTTTTGAAATTGCCTTTCCAATATCTTTTTAGCAATTAGAAAGAATACATTTTAGTACAATCCCAAATGTGCAACATTTTGTTTGTTATTTTGTTACTCACACCTAAATATTTAATATCATCTAAGTATAGGTAATCCTTAGTTCATTTTCATCCGACGCAGTGAGCAAAAATGTCACATAAGTTCCACATTTCAGTAATTTATTAGCTTACATTTATATCGTTTATTTATTTCATCTTTTCTATATAACTTTCAACGGCGTAAAACTATGTCGGCAGAACTTTTATTCATAATGCACCAATTTTATTGTTATTTTTTAAAGTATTGAAGTTTAGTTAATTTATATAGATTTCATTCTTGAATAATGTACCACATTTTATATTAAAAACTTTAATACTTTAACCTAACGCAAACTTTAAATTCTGATATAAAACTGTACACGACTGTTTTTAAAAATATTTCAGTTTTTGATATATATATATTTTTATTTACTGTGTTAATAATTCGCTTTTTGACTGAATATGATAAACAGCTTTTATTGAAAAGATGCTGACTATTAAGTGGACCATGCATTTCACAAGTTAATAAGAACTCATTAGCACTTAATTAAAAGATTTTTCCAAATAAACAACCGATAAAGTTCAAAAAATATCTTTTATCAAAATAAAGCTAATATAATTAAAGAAGAAATTTAAAAAAAATAAGTTGCTTCTCGTTAAAAGAAAAAAAGAAAAATTTTCAAATGAATTTTTTGTTATTAAATGCTAATTAATTTTAATTTCAAAATACATAACATTTTTAATAAATAGTTATTTAAGATAATAAGCATTTTTTTCTCACATCCAATAAAAAATATATGTAAAAGTAGCATATGAAACATTTCTCGAAACAAATAATTTTATTTAAATTAATTAAAAAAAATAATTGAAACATAGTTTTACAAAGTCTGTCGAAAATATTTATTTATACTAATAAAGAAGATTTTGTCAATATCTTTCTGTTTGCTGACGTTGGCTAGGGAAATTTATCGCTCGAAAATATCTAAAAATCTGATTCTGGATAGAATAAAATAGGTCCTAACGAACTTTGAGAACAGAATTTTGGCTACATTATTTTTTCTTGTTTAATGAAACAAAAAAAAATTAAGAACAAACAGTTAATAAAGTTCCTTTTTTTAATAAGCAAAATTTTCAATGTGATAAGACTGAATTGCCTGGTGTTTTTAATGTCATTCTCTGTAAAGATTGCGATAGTGTTTCCATTGATGAAACAAGTAGATCGTGTGAAATTCGCCTGTAGGAACATACTGATGCTTGGAAAAACGGCAATGTAAACTCAAAAACTGTCGAGCATTTGCTCCAAACGTGTGATATCCCGCTATTTGCGAACTCCTGTATTTTGAAATCAAGTTTCAACAATTATCATGGTAATTTACTCTTCGAGAGCTGGTTCACTTAATTGCCATTGCCGACTTTGAATGAAGCTTGTTCTGGCCCTAGTGAATATCGTTTATTTCTAAAAAATAACTAACTTTAACTATCTTTGATTTGTTCCGTTCTTTCTTGTGTGGATATTTTGTACTGATGATAACTTGCGGGTAGCTCGGTGAAACGTTTATTAACTGTATTTTAAACAGTTTTAGTATTTTGCAATATTATTAATTTATAAAATTTTAATTTTTAACTGTGTGTTTAAGTCTGTCTTGTTTTGTTTTACTTTTTTTAATTTTTAATTCAGGCGTTAAATGTACATTTATTGTGTAGGAAAATATCAATAAAGTTGCATTTGATTGCGTTTATAGTGTTTTTGTGCTATTAATTTGTCCTGCTGCACTGTTAAAGTATTTAAATTCGAGTCTTTGCCGCCGCTGTATGCACTTAAATATGAATTCATTGTATTGAAAACTCATATTTATATTACATCTAATGTTTAAAAAATATATTATCCTAAAAAGAATCTATTGCTTTCAATTTAACTAAAATCTCTTGCAAATGGATTGGACAATTTGTAGGGTGTTACGGTAATGCTCCATAACATACTTTGAAATGATTTTTAAGCCCATTACACAAACCTATTTTATAGTGCTATTTATTTAGATGGCGAAGAGTTTTAACGTTCAGGAAAATAAATATAATGGACAATTTGAAAGAATTACTATCATCCGTAATTAGTGATATGTTTTCAACCGCCATTTAAAACTAATCAAGTTTCATTTCATTCATCGATCAATGTACATAATTTAAAAAAAAGACAACAGCCATTAAATATGTAGCCAGTATTTTATAAGTAGTTTTTATAAGTAGTATTTTATAAGTAGTGTGTTAAATAAAAACCAATTTCTGTTGAAAATAATTACCAGTTGTGAGTGATAATAAATAAATAGATAAATAAAGAATGAAAACAGTTTAAATAATCCAGTGTGGAATTGATAACGTGTATATAAAGCCATTTTTTATTTATATTAAATCTAAGTAATGCTGAATGATTTATTTTCAATAATATAACTTATACTTTGCCAACATTATAATCTGGCAGATCTGCACTTTACTCTTTGTGTTAATTTTTAAGACCACAAGTTAAAAATAAATAATAATCGGATATTTAAAGTGGAAAAAAATATTAAATCTGTTTATAACTAATTAAAATTTTACATAAAAATACCGACAATTTGATTAAACAACTTAAAAGCGCATAAAATTCTTTTTAAAATAACATTAACTACTTCAAACATGTTCGAAGTTAAGCATCAATAACATAATTAAATGTGAATTAAAAATTCATTGTGCAATTGAGAGCATGCTTCACAAATAATTAAATACGTGAGAGAGTATTTGAGACACATACGTGGTCCTTTGATTAAAATAACGAATTCTGTTACATTTGAACTCACTCATCGAAGGCTAAATTTACCGATCTATTAAACATGTCTCCAGGAAAATAGAGCTCTTATATACGTTGATATTCAATTTAATGACTTTGGCCATCTCAAAATCCCGAAAATGATCAGTTTGTAAGGCGTGAGTTACTATTTTAAACTTTAAGTTTCTTGAACAAAAAGCATTCTGGTGAGCTTTTAATCGTATCTCGAAGGTGAAACTAGTCTCTTTGATACGTAGAATATACATCAACGTGAAATACATGTGATACCATAGAGTATTCCTAAAAGAATTGGGAATTTGTTTTCCATAAATAATGAAATAAAATCAGGTTGGTTGTGTTTATGACAATCAATTATCAATGCAAGTTATATTAGGGGATTTGAGGCATTTGAGAGTTGGAAGTTCTGAGGGAAGTAGCCGTATTTATGCAAAGAAATCCAAGGTGGTTTCAAGAAAAGCACGGAAAATCCCGATCAATTAGGAAGACGGGCGCGATTGGGTTTGAACCCAACATCTCCCGTGTACCAATCTCGAGAGCAAGGCCTATCGGCGCCTGTTAAGGCCGAGAAAAATTAATATAATAATAATTTAACATAAAAATATAATATGAAAATTATAATTTAATACCTATATAATAATTATAATGATGTTAAAAATAATAAAACAGCTTTAAAAAGACAGCTAGGATCTGTGCACTAGAGTACTAATAAATTCTTAAAACTCTGAGCACTGTTAATACGTCTTATTTTAGGTTAAAAAATTTTAGTTATTATACAGAAGTTTTGAATTGAGGATTATTCTCCACTTTTCATGCATTTTAGAATACATATTTGAAAAATTTAACTGTGTTTAAAACATGATAAAAAGTACTTCAATTGAGTATACTTGATAAAAAATAAACAATGTATATATTTCATTCTCTCATTTTCGAAATTTTAAATAGAATTGTTTCTCTATGACTCTATCGACGCCAGAAATTTTCTGATTCATTGATTATTTTACTTTAAATTATACATTTTGGCATGAAGTGTTCTATTTCATTAAACTGTTTTAAAACAATTAAGCAGAAAAGTAATTCTTCAGAAAATCAATTCTTGTAATTTCTCACATCTGAGTTTAAACATTGACAATCTGATACTGAAGTTAATTTTGCAGAGAGCTGATTCTTGAAGTGTATTCGCTTTCCATTTGTTCTATTTTCTCAATCCAAAGATAAATTTTCTAGCCATGGAAAATATTTCAAGAATTTCTGCTTTAAATGTCTTTCAGAATTTATATTAAGTTGGAAATCGTAAAGAACTTTAGTATCACAAACACTGATTTTTACATAAAATAAATACTTTTTTTTCTTCTAACAAAACAAATCACCAGTTATGAAAATTCTGCACAAAATGTTACGTGACTTAGTATAACATAACATAATCACATAAAACAATTCTGAACTAACAAAAATACCGGAAATATTCTTAAAGTTAATATTTGTAAGTTCTAGTATTCTTGTTATCTCTCATATCTAAGCTTAAACAATGACAATCTGATACTGAAATTAATTTTGCAGATAGCTGATTCTTGAAGTGCATTCGCTCTCAATTCATTCTATTTTCTCATTCCAAAGAAAAATTTTCTAAACATTGAAAGTGTTTTAAGAATTTGTTCTGTAAATGCTTTTCTGACTTTATATTGAATTAAAAATCGTAAAGGACTTTCGCATCACAAGGACTGATTTTTTTCATAAATTAAATGAGTTTTTTTTTCTTTCTGCGAATATTCTGGGGAAAATCTTACAAAATTTACTATAGCATAATCGTATAAAACAATTTAGAAATAACAGAAAATTTTTAAAGACTCTTTAAATTAATATATTTAAATCTATGTGCAAACATACTTACTTTCATTATCAAAACAGTATTATTTTTAATTCATTAGATTAGTGTTTGCGAGATATTCTAATATCGTGTTAAAAATAGTATGCATATTACAATGCATAAGAATAATTAATTTATTTAAACAAAAATCAACATAAAAAACAACGAAGATAAATTAAAATAATAAGTAATATTTTTTAAACCAAATTACATTATGCCTTGCATGTACATTTCATTGATAATAGACTTTTATGTAAAATTGAAAAAAAAAATTATTATGCTTTTGATAAACTACGAGATTAAAAACACTTAAATACGTTTTGTGATCAAACACAATCTGGAGCTTAAATTTTGAAAATTTGAACAAAAGAACAAACCTGCTTAGAAATTTTTGGTTTCAAAAAATAAATGTTTTTGCCCCTAGATCTGATTCCCTGATGAGATACAGCTCTAAAAATAAATATTGCATTCCCATCACCAGGAAACATGTATAAAAAATTGAGCAAAATCAATTTGTTTGATTCGTGATTTCATTTAAAAACAAAAAATGTTTTTAAGCCTGGTGAGTTATAACTTGTGACAATACATGAAAATTGCATTGCTATTGATAGTGTTCTTTTATGCAGAATTTGAGAAAAATTAATTTGTTACATATGTAATTTCAATCGAAAATTAAAAAGAATGTATTTATCACTGAAGACTGTCCCGAACAAAATAATATCTTGAAAAATATATGTAATTTACTTTATCCACGACAATAAATTTGTGTGCAAAATTTGATCAAAATAAATTTATTAAATATGTGATTTCATTTATAAAAAAATAATTGTTTTTGCTCCTGATGATATATTATAGTCCTGTCAATACATGGAAATTGCATTTTTATTGACAGAGATGTTATATGCAAAGTTTGCACGAAATCAATTTGTTATATCTGTGATTTCAATCGAAATCGAAAAAGAATATTTTTGCCCCGAGAACAGCCCGAAAAGTACATGAATATTAGATTATAACCAACAGTAAACTTGCATGCAAAATTCTAAGAAAATAAATTTGCTCAGTAAGCGATTTCATTTTAAAACAAAAAACGAAAAAAAAGATACCTTAGATCCTCAAGTTTGCACCTAATGAATTACAGGGCTGCCAAAACAGGAAAACTTCATTGTTGTCGACAGTCATCTTGTATGAAAAAATTTGAGCAAAATCGATTCGAAGGAAGTGGATCAACAATCGCAAGATTTGATCTAGACAGGCAGAATCGAAATGAAATATAAAGTGCAAATAGATATTCGACATAAGTAACTGTTATATATATACAGTCAAACCTCATTAACATGAACACGCTTAACATGAATTACTTTTAACATGAATTGTTTTCACAGTCCTCTATAAAAACGAATACAAAGAATTGATACTGACAACATGAATTGCTGTAAACATGAACAAAATTTTGATTCCCTTGAAGTTCATGTTAACGAGGTTCGACTGTATATATTTTCCAAATATTTCTACTCGTCTTAGCTTTTAGACTGTTGCAATTCTAACAACTATTAATTACGAAGTAGAACTCGTCGAATTTCGACAAAAGATACTATTTAAAGAAGAATTGTTACATTTAGTAATAATAAACAGCACAATTAATTACAATAGAGTAATTTATTGTATCAAACATTGGTTAGTCTGACTTTTAATACAAATATTACTTTAATCTAAAATTATTAAAATGCTATTTAGAACTTCCACTGTTCCAAGTTATTTAACAATTGAATTTTATACGCATACGTAATTAGCTAAATATAATTAAGATAATAATTAAGATGAAATTGTTAATTGAGAATCTTCGGCTACGATAAATCATCAAAAATTATTTCAATATTGAAACAATCATAGAATTTATTTTTCAGAATGAAGATAAACCTTACTTTTTCTCCATCTTAAAATATATATATTATTATTTACTAATTCAATTTTATCGTTCCATAAATCATCATACTTTTATTGCAGTAAATTATAGCGTAAAATGTTCATTCGATTTAATAAAATTTAGATCAAATATGGAATGATTATAATCTTTTGACGATGTCTGTGTTTCTTCTTGCATTACAATTATTTGAAATAACATGTCTATATTTAATTTAATTTAACAAACTATTTTAAGCTACCCAAATGTTTTTACCAAATATTAGAAAATCTAATTATCTTAAACAGCAGGAAATGAATGCTAACTATAATGATTACCCTAAGGTAACGGTAAAAACTTCATAATCATCATAAAAGTTTAAACTGTTGCCGACAGTAAACTGACATGACATTTACGATATTTATACTTTTGCTTTAAAGTTATCCTCATGAATAAGGGCCATAAAACATTATGATTGCTCTAAGAAGTTCTAATAATGTTAAAGTATATCATTTTTATTCTCAGATTATTATTTTAAAATAAAATTATTGCTTCGATAATTAATTACTTGTATAACCGAATTGAAAAAAAAAATATTTAGATTTTTTTTTTTTTTTTTTTTTTTTTTTTTTTTTTTTTACAAAAAGATTATAAGTTGAAATATGAAATTTACCTACGATTTCGAAACAATTTATTTACAAATCTTGACATCAGTACTAATCCTTCGTAAATTTCACGATATGCTGAATTTTTATCTTGACTTTTAATATATAATTAATTTTACGCATTCAAGAACTACAATGTTTCAGTTATCAAAATATTTAATTTATAAATTACAATCAGGGAAGGAGGTAAAATACAGTATGAAAGTGAAAAATAACACTAGTAAGTCTTGATTACGTCCACTAATAACTATATCGTAATACTAATAATATATATTCTACATAAAAAATATAAGAATTTATATTATAAAAAACATTTTGCTTCTAAGACGTTGTATATTAACAAAAACATTTAAAATATATTAAAACATTTTAATTTACATGTTACAACTCATTATTAATAGAGTCATCCCCAGAAAGTAAATAGAAAAATAAAAATTACAAATACAATGAACGTGAAAATCGGAATAAAGAATTATTGAAAATAAATAAATTAAATGTATCACATGCTTCTTAATTTGATATTGTCCTTGGTCTAGTTAAATAAACTTCAATTGTTCCAATGATAATTGGAATGATAATCTGGCCGTAATGTTTCAATTCCAATTGAAATTTATTTAAAAAGTTCACATATTTGTAATGGTACACTATCATTTCGAATCCCAAATATATGGATTGAATGGTTAGACAATTTACACGGTAATTATTTAACTAGACCAAGGACAATATCAAATTAAAAAGCGCGTGATACATTTAATTTATTTATTTTCAATAATTCTTTATTTTGATTTTCACGTTCATTGTATTTGTAATTTTTATTTTTCTATTTACATTCTGAGGATGACTCTATTTATAGTGAGTTGAAACATGTAAATAAAAATGTTTTAATATATTTTAAATGTTTTTGTTAATATACAACGTCTTAGAAGCAAAATGTTTTTTATAATATAAATTCTTATATTTTTTATATAGAATATATATTATTAGTATTACGATGTGGTAAAATACAAGTTTGCAAATCATTTAATTAAATCTTTTCCCCAAATCTATCTTGTGTCTATGTAAACTTTTTTGCTTTATAGTAATCATTAAGAAGTATCATGCAAAAACAAGTCGGAAACTGCACGTCAAACATAGGAAATGAACTACATTCGTACTATCGAGAAGTTTTAAAAATATTCAGATCTTTGTGCAATAGTATACAGTGCAGGGGTGCAAAAATCTAGGCGCCAGAGGTAAGTCTCTCAGCACTAAAATTTAAAAGTTTTTTTCGCTCAAAATTTAATAGCATTCTTGCAGGAATTTTACACGAAATATTAGACGAAGAAGAACGAAATAAATTTTGTGGTGAGAAACTGCCTGCTGGCGCCTAGATTTTTGCACCCCTGATACAGTGCTTCAGATGCAGCATAGTAGTTGAAACCTTTTTTGTGTCCCTATAAATACTATCTGCTTTCTATTATACACAGGAGTCGGAACATTAAAAAAATTTCGCATTTTTCTACCAGTATTTTAAATCAAAAATCTTCATGTCAGATTCCTTTAACATTTACAATGCATTTCTACAATAAATATTATCGTTCAATAAATTGTGATAGTTTTAGGGACGCTGCGACTCCTGTATGCTAATCAATTTTATTATGTTAAATTGTATGTAACATCATTAAAATGCACTTGAAACTATTTTTCCCATTGGCCGTAATGTATGATTTATTTTCATAACTTTTGATGGTCCCTGTAATTGAACTATACATCCGATTTTAATAAAATTTTAAATTTGTCGAAAAAATTTATGTAATAATTATATAAATTTTAAACGGATTAAAGCTTTCGAAATGTCTATTTTTAATACGATATTTTAATTGTAGTTTTAATAAGAATGGTGTGATTGGAAAATAATCTATAATAATCTATAGAAATCATTTGTTCGTGTATTATATTATGGATAACTCTGTTTAAACATATTTAAAAAATTAAACCATCACTTCAGTCATATTTTATATAAATCTGGTCAAAAGTGGATACACAGGTAAAGTTAATAGAAACGCATCAATAATTTCGCTTGAAATGATGCTCCTGAACTCATTTATCATATCATTTATTCTGACGCAATAACCTTCATTGAATAAATGCGTCATACTTATGGAAAGATCTTAGCCTTTCGTAATAACATAATTAATCTGCTTATAATATCTGGGTGTCAAAGACATAATTTTAAAGTTGCATAAATGTCTAACTTGATTAAATTCATAAAGTATTGTATCCTTCAGAAATTCTTGATTATCCTTAAAAACTCATTGTATTTGCATTTTTTCAATGAATAAATCTAAAAAAAGTATCATATACAAGACACAACCTAAAAACAAGTATCTATTGTACATTACTTTACACCATTGGGAAACAAGAAATTGTTCACAAGTGATTATACCGAAAGTTACTTTTATCAAAGCTTACTAAATTGAAAATTTTCAATAAAATTTTCAATAAATTTGAAATAAATAAATTTTAAATAATTTTAAATAAATAAAATCAAAACACCTGATATTCGCTCATAAAATACAATGCAAAAATCAATAAAGTTAATAATTATATCATAAAACAAACAAATTTTAAAAATACTATCATAAGAAATAATGTTCTGCTGTTAAATAAAGTTTAAAACTTTGTTGATATAAATAAAAAATAATACAATAGATAGAACAACTATTACACATTAGTTGATCCCTCAACAGTGTGTAATAGTTGTGTCTGTTCCATGTCTTTGCCCCATTCCTTTTAAAAGACCAATTTTATAACCGCCAATGTCTGGCAGGCGCCATTCTATCCTTAGTACACTGTTTTATATCTTTATAAACAAAGTTTTCAGCTTTATCTTAAGAGTGACGAAATCAAGATGTAGGACAAAGTTATTAGAAGTGGATTAAGGAATAACTGGTTTAACTCAGCATTTTTAAGCACGGTAAAAGCATCAGTGGGCGCCAACTCGTCATTTTGGCATCACTATCACATCATCGATTTACGAGACGAAATTTGTGTCAAATTAAAGATAAAAGAAAGTATTTAAAAAATATTTTGGTCTGTCTGCTTATATCTTGATCGAATTCCTCGGTAGACTAAAGTTTATATAAAAAAAAGACGTCATAATGTACAATTCGAAATTGAATAACCATGGTTTTTTAAATTATATTGCCATGTATATTACTTCTCCATCGGTTTTCAAGATGAATGAATGGTTTAGAAAAGCATTGTTAACTGTAAGCCAGAAAATGACTGATTCGGATAACGGGTACAAGCGAGACGAACGAGGCAGTATTTTTTATTTCAACAGTCTATCACGTCATCGACATACGGATTGAAATTTTAGCAGTTTAGATATACGGAGTATACTGTAAAAAAAAATCAAGAGGTTACTAAAATTTTTTTAGTAAATTTGTATTCCACAGAATTTTTTAGTAACCATTACAAACTTTTTTTTTTTTTTGCAAGTGAAACAAGCATTTCTTTTGTAAACTGAACAAAAGAATTTTTTATATAACTAACTTAAAAATTTTTAGTATGAGCCACCAAGCAAATTTTAGTAATAGCTACAAAATTATTTTTCATAACCATTACGTGCGACCGAAGGGCAGGAGGTTCCTTCGAGCTGCATCCAGACTTCTGAAGCGTAAGATTTTCGGCAAAACTGCAATAGATGGCAGCACCAAACATTGTTAACTGCTCCGACAGGATTTTCATAATCCCTTTACTAATGCGTACTTACACTACATACATTTTGGGCGTATTTAGTGGCGGCCAGTATCGAACCCGGGACCTTTTAGCCTGGAGTCCGTTACTATAACCACTATGCTATCAAGGCCACACCAAGTGAGTTTTAGTAGTAGTTATTAAAAATATAAAACTATTAACTCTCTTCGTTGCTAACTTTTTTCTAATAATTCTTACAGATTTTCTTGTAACCGACTAAGATTACTAAGGAATTTTTAGTAATTACAATGATCGCTAAAGATTTTTTAGTAGATGGACCCTTTTTTTTACAGTTTAATGCAATACAAATACTACAGTCTGCCTCGTCTTATCTTACAACGAGACGAGCAGAGCGGTGCCCCAATTCCATATTTTGGCTGTATCATCACGTCATGGAGTTACGGCTTGATATACTCATATAAAACAAGATTATTAGGAGTAGATTAAGAAATGACTGGTCTGCCGCGACATTTCATGGTATGATAAGATCATCACCGTACGCTAAATCGGCATTACGGTGTTACTTTCACGCCATCGAGTTACGAAACGATTCTTTTAACAAATATTTAAATATAAAATAAAGTAAGTCAAGCCTCCCATATATAGGAAGCTTTGATCCATTTTTTTTTTCATAATTAAAATCAACAATTTTTCTAGTTTTTCATGTATTACACTTATGCCGCAACTATATTTTGATAATTAATCTATAATGAATAAAATGATGCATGAAACTTTATTCTAGATTCAGTTCTTAGAAACTAAAAAACAATTTGTAAAAAAAATGATTCAATCCTTCTTAGTTTCCCCTAGTATGTTCTTTTACAAAAAATGAATATTAATGTACATAATTTAGAACAATACTTAAACAAGTACACTATATTAGTGTTATTTAATAGGCTTACTTTGGGTTAACATTAATTGACATACATCTTGCATAATAATGAAAAACAAGTGGAGAATTAAGGTAATTTAAACATTTATCATAAACTTATATTTATATCATAAAACATAAAGGATTAAGTCACATTTGCTTGACACTTGTTAAAGCTAAATCATGATGTTTGTAATATATCTTAAAGTCCACACAAAATAAGTGCATAACAAGAAAATCTAATTTCATTTCAATAAAAATGTAAATTGTATTAACTTTTATTCAATCTACATCTTCATATATTTTATTCTCGTATGAGAGTACACACTAAAATACTTTGAAAGAACTGAATATATTGAAGCACAAACAAATCTCTTCCAATCAAATTCCGGCAGTAATTTTCAGAAAATTCAATTTCGAAATTGATTAACGTTCAGTTTCTGTAAGACATATGTGTAAACATATATGCTCAATTTATTATAAAAGAAACTGAATCTGTGTGAGATCTTTCCAGACAACGATTTATGCAAATTGTTCTGCTTAAGAACATTTATCTGATGGTTGATAATAAAATGTAAGTTCTATATTTTCAAACTCGATATCTTAGACGAAGAAGTGCTTTGACGAAAATCATTTATCAAAGGGAGTGCGTTAATTTTTTTTCTGTAATTAGGGTGGTTTTTTACATTAAAAAAAAAGAATAATCTTAAGAGATCGATGAAATTTAATAATACAGAATGTCCTCGAACTTATGAGCCAAACTGTAAGGGAAGATAAAGGAAACATAAGAAAGCATTTTTATGTAGCAATGCGGGGTCACAAGTGAAAAGAATTGTTAAAAACATAAAATGGGGAGCAAATGAAAATAAGCTTTTTATTAATAAATTGACTTTACAAAAAGTCCATTTTGGAACGCCAAATTCTCTTATGAAAAAGCGTGAAAAAATTTCAACAATTCTTCAAAGAGAGTGCGTTAATTTTTTTTCTGCAATTAAGGTTTTTTTTTATTTAATAAAAAATAATCTTTAGAGATCAATGAAATTTAATAATACAAGAAGTACTCAAACTTATGGGCAAAGTTGTAAGGGAAGTTAAAGAAAACATAGAAAAGCATTTTTGAGTAGCAATGCGGGGTCACAAGTGAAAAGAATTATCAAAAATAACAACAAAAAAAGCGTTTTATTAAAAATTGTCTTTATAAATAAACCCTTTTGGAACGCCAAATTCTCTTATCAAAAAGTATGAAATTTTTTGAATAATTCTTTATCAAAACACATACTAAACAGGAGTGATAAAATACATATAAAGGCTTTCCAAAACTAAAAACATTATGCGATAAAATGACAAAAAGCTATTCTTAACACTTCCGGCTAAACTTGAGTCTTTGTCAAGGAGAAAATTGAAGCAGAAAACACTCGATACTCGACATTTACTGATACACACTGGCCAGAAACATCATTCTGGAAACCCGCAGACGGTCGTATCGCAACCGTCCATACAAATAAAATAACAAATCCTTCTGTCAGTCTGTGTGTGTGTGTGTATGTGTGTGTGTGCTAGTAAAATCTACCACACGTACATGTCTAAATATTTAGGTGAAGATTGTCCAAGACAGGTCCTGTTGCACATGGGCTCAGATTTTTAATATTTTAAGGATCAGGACTCCTTAACAATTTTATGTACTAAATTTTTAATAACTTGACCCATTTTCATCTAATCTTCTTCGTTTTGAAGGACCTTTCTCCACTTAGTTATTCTCGCCTTTTTACTGTTCAGTTTTGACCCTAAACATTTGGGGTCCGTTTCAGGGCTTCTTAAAGTTTTTGCGATAAAAAATTGCTAATAAATTGTTTTCATTTAATCCGATCTTTATTTTTTAGGATTCCTGTTCCATTTAGATATTTTCAATTTGTACATACGGGTAAGATATTGGGGCCCCCTTGAAAATTTTAAGACACAACCTTGGGCCCCTGGAACTTTTTGTGAGCCAAACATTTTTGATTCCCTAGATTTCTCACCTTCTCAATGTAAAATTTCAAAATTGAGTCTTTTGCTCGTTTTCCAGGGCCAACAGCCTGATATTTTTATTCGGGCCTTAAAGCCATTTTTCAAACATTTACCAATAAATTTGTGCATTTAAAAAAATTATTCCAATGAATAATTTATACTCTATGCTTAATTTTAACTAATTAAAGATATAAAGCGCTATGTACTAAAACATTTTAAAATGTTTTCATGTTAGGCCCTGGCTTTAACTGTCAGTCGGGCCCTCCGGGGTCCTCTATTATAGCTCCTTTAAAGTGGTCGAATTCACTAGCATTTTTTCTATCGATTTTTTTAATCCTCCAGCTACTTCATAGACGACAAAAAAATTATCAGACTTCTGCTATCACTTATTTCGAATATTAGTTGCTTTCTTGGAGCTCTTGGTGCAGCTCCTTTAAAAAAAAGATTGAAATTGCATACAATTTTCATTAACATTGTTCTAGCGTCAGCCGATTATTTTAAAAACCACAAAAAATTATCTTTATATTGAACTACATGCCAGTTAAATCCCTAGCACCTTGGGTATACTTGGTTAAGTTTTTCCACCTTAAATGGTTAATAATTATCCTTCTCTTAATCCGATTTTCATTTTTGGAACCATTTTTCCATTTAATTATTTTAATAATCCTACATTTCAGTTAAAAGTCTGGAGCACCCTAAAATCACATAGGGCCAGATCCGGGGTCCCTTGAACTTTTTGTGTGGCATGAATTTTTCATCTCCTAATTTTCTCGCATTCTGAATGAAAAGTTTTAAAGTTGAGTTATGGATCCTATTCAACAGACCAACACCTTTACATTTTTATAGGGACATTAGGGCCCTGTTCTAAGCATTTCCCTCCATTTTTTGTGCATTTCTTATAATTTCATTGTAATGATTAATTCATACCTATACCTAATTTTGACTGATTGAAGATCTAACATGTTAAGAACTAAAACCATTCAACATATATTCATTTGGGGCTCTACTTTTAATTATCAGTTGGCCCCCTTTCGGTCCTTTGTCATTACTCCCTTAAAAAGGATCTGATTCACTAGCTTTTTTTCGAACAGCTTTTTGTCTTCCAGCTATTGCATGAACGACAGAAATATTTCTCAGACTTCAACTTCCACCAATCTTTAATATTAATCTACTTCTTTGGGCCAATTTTGTAGCTTTTTGAAGAATGATCCGATTATATTGCAACTTTCTGCAACATAGTTTTAGCATCCTCCAGATACTTTAAAACTGCAAATTTTATTCCAGTTAAGATCCTGTCCCCAAGGACCTGGTGATTTTTCTTACTGCAGATACCACCTGTTTCGAACATTAATCTCCTTTTTGACCAAATACTTGCGTTTACTCACAACAGCTGTAAATTAAAAATTGTGTCATTTTAAAAATAAATTTAATTAAAACATTTCATTCATTTATTAAATATCGTGTTAATATTAAAATTAATTTGTGGAATTACAGGAGTGAGCTCCTTCAATCGCTTGAAGAAGCACTTTTTAAATAAGTTCTAAGGGCACCATTTCAATAGGATTCAGTTCAACCAGCTTAGATGACAGTTCGGCTCCTTTCTGTATTATGAAAATTTATCTTAAATTTCAGCAACTAACATTTTCGATCATTATTGGTGAATTGTTTTTTTTTTTTTTTTGTTACTTTAGTTGTGGGGACCTAAACAGGTTTATTCGGAAAGAGGATCGTTGGAGACGTTACCGATATCAATAAGATCCCCGAAACAAGGTTCATTTAAAAGATGTTCAAAAGGTATGGTATAAAAAAGTTGAGTGTTGTTTAAGGTTATTGTAACGGACCCCGATAAACGCCAGATGGGTCAGCTAGTTAATAATAAAAGATAAGGAGGACTGAGAAAACACAATCCTCTGGTATACTAAACTCGCCTGTAATACCAAGCAAATTAAACCAGATACACTTGATTTAATATGATAATACGCAGGGGTCACAGCGTCCTTAAAATTTTCGCACTTTCCTACCACAGTTTTAAAATGACAATATTCATCGTAAAATTTCATTGTAGGTGTTAAAGGAATCTTACATGAAGAATTTTGATTTAAAATACTGGTATAAAAGTGCGAAAATTTTAGGGATGCTGCGAACCCTGAATACATCATTATAACAATTATCTGCTTACCTTAGAATTTCTAAAGACTCTAAAATCACACAACTATTACAATAGAAAGCCTGCATAATGTATCTCGCGTTTCCCTTTCTTTCAGAAACTGTCTTGTACAATATAGCAAAAACTGCTATTAAATAAATCTGATTTGTTATTTCAATTTTATTTGAACTCATCATGGTTAATTTTCCATATTTTCCGAAAACTAATTCATATATTCACACTTTTGTATAATGCTGTATCTTGGCAGTTTTGTATTGTAAAAAAAAAAATTTTCATTAATAAGCTGACGAAAGCCCACACACGCGCCGGAAAAAAGAACGAAGAAAAATTCTTTTTCTGCTATTTGCAAATTTTGTACTTAAGATCCAAAACCATCCCACTTTTTTTAAAAACAATAAATTTAAATAAAGTCTTAGTCAACAGTTTTAATAATATTTATTCTTCTACAAAAACGGGCTTCTTTTTTTTCAAAAAAAAAGCAATTTTTGAATTACGGAATTTTGAATTATGCAGAGAGAGAGTAATAATGATAGCCACATAGAACTAATCAAGTTGCTATTATTTTAATTTTAAAATAATCATAAACGTGTGTTGCTTTTAAAACTATTTAAAAGTGAAGAAATTTACTTATATATTACTAAAATTTATTACTAAAATTAAGAAAGTTAAATCATTTTCAGAATTCTTTTAGAAGCGATTACATAATTTATAATCCTTTAAGAAAATATTTCTTTTAAATTTATTAATTAACCACAGCAGAATAAATAATAACATATTTATAAAAATAAAGACACTCTAAAAATTAAACATTTCCTATGCTGATATTTATTATTAATGGATTCTCAAATATTTATTTACTTACTTGTTTTCAAAATTTAAAAATTATATAAGTGCAAGTTTAATAGAATTTTTTAATATATGTTTACTTTATGCATTTTGAATATTCCATTCCACAAGCTTTAAACCTACAGAGACCGATGTCTTACATTCTTTATTTTGTTTAATGTTAATCAAACTTCTCTTAATGTCTTTTACACGAAATGATTCATTCCTTGCACATGTAACTTAATTTTTATTTAGCTTTTTAAGCATAAAGTTGTGATAATTATTTATTTTTTAACACTAAATTTAACTTAAAATAAAATTATTTTATTCACATAAGTATTTAAAATATTTATGAAATTATAGTTTTGCGCTGCACTTGCCGGAAGTATTGCGGGGAAATATAATGTGGGATTTTATGGAGTACAAATATTTACTTAAACATTTCTTAGTGAAAATAAATTAAAATATGAAAAAAGGCATTGTTTACGAAGTACTCAATAGCAAAAATGTTTCCCCATCAATTTAATCTTGAAAATTCGCACACAAATTTATAAGCGAACATTTAACTTATCATTTATTTACTGAAAAACAAATTATTACATTAACGTGTTTGTGTTTGGTTGTATATTTAAATAATAAATATATAAAATATGTCAGAAAAAAATATGGGCACTTTAAACATTTATTCATTAAATGATAACAAGAAAGAGATATTATTTTATATAATGCAATTTAGGAAAGTTTTGTTTGTGAGTTCAAATAAGTTGTTTGAAGCGAAACAAAATATTAAAACTTTCGGGTCCGATTTTTTTTTTTAATTTTTAGGAAAAATTACTTTTATGTTAATAATATTAATACAGCTATCCAAATAGATTAATTAGTATTTAACGGATGTTCCATTGTCTAAAAGATAACGAATATTTATATTTTGCGTACTATTCAATAAATCTTCATGTAACAATAGACTGAGGAAATTTTTTACAGATGGTTAGAAAACATTTCATTACATACAATTCAACATATATTTCAAGTTTCTAATACTTTTTGAGCTCTATTACACAAGAATTTATCAGGAAAATAACTTTTATTTTAAATTTAAGGAATGAAACATATGTTTAAAATGAAAGAATGGCAAACAGCGGAAAGATAATTAAATAAATAACAATAATAATTACAATTGCTAATTGCCTAAACATTAAAGATATCATATAGTAAATGCATAGACATACATTAACCTTACTACATGTAAATAGTAGCAAAAGTATTTTTTAAAACAAAATAATGACAAATAAATGACATGTACTATCATTAATACATCAGACCCGAAAGGGATAATAATAATAAAAATAACAAGAAAGAAAAAGTGCCATTATGAAGATCTTATTTAAGGGCTATAATCAGGGTTCTCGCTGTCGCTCACCATTGCGCCAATTTGCGACTAAATTCTTCATTTGGCAAGTAAACAAGCGATTAGATTCGCAAAATTGCTAGTGCTCATTTTTTGCTTTTTCTTTCTTTTCTTTTTCGTTTCTCATACATAGGCATATATACATATTTTGAATATTTTATAGCGGATAGTTGAAATTACATCAATAACAATCGTTGCCGCAGAGTTAAAATCTTCGGTTATTTTAGAACGTATTGAAAAAAGAGAGTAAATTAAAGGATTAAAGATATTTTTTTAATTCCTACATGGCGAATCTATTTTACTAATACTTTTTACATTTGGCGAATATTTTTTATTTTTTAAGTAGCCTAATTACTAATGCTGGTCAACTGTCAGTGAGAACACTGGCTAGAATGTTAGTTGGTCTGTGTAAAAAAATTAAGTTTTCTCATTCACAAGTATTCTTTGCTCGTTTGTATCATTATTTCGAAATAAAAATGTAATCAATATGTAACTTGAACGAATTGTATGAAATATATCATAATTTTACCGTTTAAGAAATTTAGATAAATAAATTTGAATATGGCGAATGTAAAAAACAATACATTCTGAAATAATTAAATTTAAAATTTTAAGTACGCCTTAGACAGTCACAGACTCCAAAAGTAACTGCATCTTTTAGTCTAATTAATGTAATTTCTTACTATTCACGTAATTTCAATATTATATAAAAATTATGTTTTAGATCAAAAATGTAAAAGTGTAAGGTTTTTATTTCCCTATCACCTTAAGGTATCCTATTACATTTAAACAGAGAGATTAGTAAAATATCAAAATTTATCACATATCATAGACAAATAGTTACAATTACAAAAAAAATTTATGAGAAAAAAATACAATAAAAGCCATTTTGATCAATAAAAACATTACTTTAAATATACGCAATTTTATACAGTTCTCCGGTCATTTAAGTGACATTTTGTAAAAATTTCTTTTTACTCAAATAAACAAGAGAAAGAAAAATATCGTTTATCTAACACAAAAATTGCATGCTTTTTGAAACTGTAAATTGCATGATGTATGCCATTGTTTTGCATCTAAAAACAGATGCCATGCCATGCTACGAGGGATCGAACACAAAGTGTTTAGAGTTTTAGACCATAGTTTCCATTTTTGAATTGCAGCCGAGAAGAGTCGCTTCGAAAAAATTTCAAGATAACTTTGATTTCACTTTGGTAAGTTTTAAATTAGATAATTTAATAGCGTTTTAAAATTTGCATAATTTTGTAAAATGCTGAGTATGTTGCTTTTCTTCATTTCATTTTTAGTACAAGTCGTGTATTTTTCTTTAATGTGTAATGCTGATTGTTAATTTATATTGCAATGTTAATTTTATTCTCAGCTATTATTTTTTTAAATCTAATTAACATTTATATTTCTTGTAAATTTTTGAATGACCATATTTCGCCGCAAAAAAAGATTATTCAACTTTAAATGTTTATAGCTCGGTCAGTTTTAATCTTTAAAGAATGGGATTTTTTTTAATTATTTCTTAGTGTTATAGGAGGGTCAATCCATTTCAAGTGGTCCAGAAAATATAATTTTTTGGTCGTTCGACCATTTTTAAAAAATCTGAAATTTTTTGTGCAACAACCCTAACATGATGGAAGTTCAAAATGACTATTATTTTATTTTTATTAATTTTTGTTTACACATGGCAGCCATCTTTGTTTCATTGTTGGCAGCGATTTTCTCACATACTAGGGTATGCGAAATTGTAAATATCTCGTCTTTTATTTTCCCAATTAAAATGGTGTTTGCAGCATTTTGTTCAGAATTAAATAGGCTAAAAATATGGTGGTAGAAAAGGTTTATTTTTAATTTACTGGTAAAATTTTAGCACAAAATGTAAGATTTTTTTCCAAAATCTGTTCTTTTACAAGAGGAAAATTTCAATGCAAGGAAAACTGTAAATATGACACTTTTTTTTTTTTTTTTTTTTTTTTTTTTTTTTTTTTTTTTTTACAAAGAGGTCAAAAGTACATGTACTCACACACCAAGTTCCAGATCTGGGATTTGATTTCTCTTTGCGACAAAAATTCCAAAATTTGTCAAAAATTCCAAAAATCGCACTTTTTAGGCTTTTATATCTCTAGTGGGGTACGAGATAAAAATTTGGAATTCCAGCCTTTGATAGTATTGTATGAGAGTGTTATGTACAAAAACTTTCAAGAAGGAGATTTGACTACAAGCTGAGCTATGACATGCGCAATAAGTGAAAACAATGCTGCCAAACTATTATATGTTCATACCACCAAAATGTCATTGATGGTCCAAAGTTAAATGTTAATTAAAAATATCTTCTTCAATTGCGTGTGTGTTATTTTAACAATTCAAAATCTATGCTACGCCACTTCGCTATTTTTCCAGATGAATAAAACCTATTAGATGATATTGGGTCAAGCCATTTCGAGTGGCGTGGAAAGTATTTTTTCATTGCTTGACCATTTTTCAAAAATCTGAAACTTTTTGTACAGCAGTCTTAATATGATGGAAATTCAAAAGGATTATTATTTTGATTTTACTATTTTTTGTTTGTGCATGATGACTGTCTTTGTTTCATCGTGTGATTTTTTTTTCCAAAATCTGTTCCATTTACAAGAGGAAATTTTTTATGCAAGGAAAATTATCAACATAACGAAATTTGTTATACAAATAGGTCAAAAGTACTTGTACTGACACATCAAAGCCGAGACGTGGAAACTGATTCATCTTCGCGAAAAAAATTTTAATTTGTCAAAAATTTCGAAAATCACACTTTTTAGACTTTGATATCTCTGGTGTGGTACAAGATAAAAATCTGAAATTCTGGCCTATTTTAGTATTTTATGATCATGTTATGCACGAAAAATTTCAAGGAGGAGATTTGAGGAAAAGCTGAGGTACGGAGGTCAGAAAATGTTTAAAAATGCGAGTACGTTAAGAGAAATGACATTTATCTCTTTTGTTATAATATTTACACAGAAAGTTTGTTTGTTAAAAACAGTTTAATAACAAAATGTTTAATTAATTAAGATATTGTATACATTCAATAAAGAGCTGATAAATATTTTCACACTATTAACGAAAGATATTATGATGCTTCTGAGTCAATGCCTTCTGAGTCAAATTGTTGCAGTATGATTTCAAATAGGTTTTATTCATCTGGAAAAATAGTGAAATGGCTTTGCATACATTTTTAATTGTTTAAATAACACGCACGCAATTGAAGAAGATATTTTTAATTAACATTTAACTTTGGACCATCAATAACATTTTGGAGGTATGAACAAACACATGGTAGGATACAATAGTTTAGCAGCATTGTTTTGACATATTGCACATGTCATAGCTCAGCTTGTAGTTAAATCTCCTTCTTGAAATTTTTTGTACATAACACTCTCATACAATACTATCGGGTCAATCCATTTCAAGTGGTCCAGAAAATATTTTTTTGGTCGCTCGACCATTTTTAAGAAATTGGAAATTTTTTGTGCAACAACCCTAACATGATGGAAGTTCAAAATGACTATTATTTTATTTTTATTAATTTTTGTTTGCGCATGGCAACCATCTTTGTTTCATTGTTGGCAGCGATTTTCTCACATATTAAGGTATACGAAATTGTAAATATCTCGTCTTTTATTTCCCCAATTGAAATGGTGTTTGCAGCATTTTGTTCAGAATTAAATATGCTAAAGATATGGCGGTAGAATAGATTTTTTTTTTTAATTTACTGGTGAAATTTTAGCGGAAAATGTAAGATTTTTTCCAAAATCTGTCCGTTTACAAGAGGAAATTTTTTATGCAAGGAAAACTGTAAATATGACACATTTTTATTTACAAAGAGGACAAAAGTACATGTACTTACACACCGAGTTCCAGATCTGGGAGTTGATTTCTCTTCGCGAAAAAAATTCCAAAATTTGTCAAAAATTTCAATAATCGCACATTTAGGCTTTTATATCTCTAGTGGTGCACGAGGTAATAATTTGGAATTCCAGCCTTTGATAGTATTGTATGAGAGTGTTATGTACAAAAAATTTCAAGAAGGATATTTGGCTACAAGCTGAGCTATGACATGTGCAATATGTGAAAACAATGCTGCCAAACTATTATATCCTACTATGTGCTTGTTCATACCTCCAAAATGTTATTGATGGTCCAAAGTTAAATGTTAATTAAAAATATCTTCTTCAATTGCGTGTGTGTTATTTAAACAATTCAAAATCTATGCTAAGCCACTTCGCTATTTTTCCAGATGAATAAAACCTATTAGATGATATTGGGTCAAGCCATTTCGAGTGGCGCAGAAAGTATTTTTTCATTGCTTGACCATTTTTCAAAAATCTGAAACTTTTTGTACAGCAGTCTTAATATGATGGAAATTCAAAAGGATTATTATTTTGATTTTACTATTTTTTGTTTGTGCATGATGACTGTCTTTGTTTCATCGTGTGATTTTTTTTTCCAAAATCTGTTCCATTTACAAGAGGCAATTTTTTATGCAAGGAAAATTATCAACATAACGAAATTTGTTATACAAATAGGTCAAAAGTACTTGTACTGACACATCAAAGCCGAGACGTGGAAACTGATTCATCTTCGCGAAAAAATTTTTAATTTGTCAAAAATTTCGAAAATCACACTTTTTAGACTTTGATATCTTTGGTGTGGTATAATATACAAATCTGAAATTCTGGCTTTTGTTAGTATTTTATGGACATGTTATGCACGAAAAATTTCAAGGAGGAGATTTGAGGAAAAGCTGAGGTACGCAGGTCAAAAAATGTTTAAAAACGCGAGTACGTTAAGAGAAATGAGATTTATCTCTTTTGTTATAATATTTACACAGAGAGTATTGTCTGTTGAAAACAGTTTAATACCAAAATATTTAATTAATTAAAGTATTGTATACATTCAATAAAGAGCTGAGAAATATTTTCACACTATTAACGAGAGATATTATGATGCTTCTGAGTCAATGTCTTCTGAGTCAAATTGTTGCAGTATGATTTCTAATAAGTTTTATTCATCTGGAAAAATAGTGAAATGGCTTTGCATACATTTTTAATTGTTTAAATAACACACACGCAATTGAAGAAGACATTTTTAATTAACATTTAACTTTGGACCATCAATAACATTTTGGATGTATGAACAAACACATAGTAGGATATAATAGTTTGGCAGCATTGTTTTCACCTATTGCACATGTCATAGCTCAGTTTGTAGTTAAATCTCCTTCTTGAATTTTTTTGTACATAACATTCTCATACAATACTATCAAAGGCTGGAATTTCAGATTTTTATGTCGTGCCCCACCAGAGATATCAAAGCCTAAAAAGTGCGATTTTTGGAATTTTGGAATTTTTTTCGCAAAGAGAAATCATTTCGCAGATCTGAAGTTCGGTTTGTGAGTACATGTATTTTGATCTCTTTGTAAAAAAATTGTGTTATATTGACAGTTTTCCTTGCATGAAAAATTTCCTCTTGTAAACGGACAGATTTTGGAAAAAAATCTTGCATTTTGTGGTAAAATTTTACCAGTAAAAATTTATTTTTAAAAACTATTCTACCACCATATCTTTAGCCTGTTTAATTCTGAACAAAATGCTGTAAACATTATATCAATTGGGAAAATAAAAGATGAGATATTTACAATTTTGTATACCCTAGTATGGAAGAAAATCGCTGCCAACAACAAAACAAAGATGGCAGCCATGCGGAAACAAAAATTAATAAAAATAAAATAAAAGTCATTTTGAACTTCCATCATGTTAGGGTTGTTGCACAAAAAATTTCAGATTTTTTAAAAATTGTCGAGCGACTAGTGCTGGACCACTTGAAATGGATTGACTCAGGATAATTTTTCTGAATATAATTTATAAAACTGTATAAAAATTTAAATTTCGTAATTTTTTACTACATGTTTTACCATCGTAAATCACTTTTAAAATTACTTCTTTACCTTATTTAATACGTTTTTGCAACTGGAAATATATGTGGTGGCCAAAATTGTGTGACACTTTTAGGTATCTTTCATTACAAAAAGAAAAAAAAATCGCCGATTGCAGTCGTTATGGGAAAGCCCATCACTAAGTTTTAGATCCCAAGACTCCTAGATCCCAAAACCCCTTCCGTTGAAATGTTGACTTACATATATATATATATACTATATATAGGGATATATTCATATATACATATATATATATATATATATATTACAAAATTTAATTTTTTTCGCCAAGATTAACCTTTATACTATATTAATTTCCTTATAACCATATTCCGTACTTAGTTCAACTTATTAAGTTAAAATCTTATTTCTAGATCTAGTCGATTAATCTTTATGGAAATGATATAAATTCTTAATTCGCCTTAAAAACATTTATTCCAATATGCGTAAATTTAAAAAGACGGCTCTAAATTAAAAATATTCTTAATTAAGCTTTATTTCTTAATATTCCAAATAAAACTCATTTTTTCTATGTTTTTATCAACCATTTTTAAGGAAGTCTTATTAAATTTATTCCAAAACCATACCTTTAAAAAAATAACATTTTTATTTATTTATTTATTTATTTTCCTTCCTACAACATTTGATATTTGTACATCAATAAATTTATTTCTTTTCTTTTTCTCTTAAAATTAATCGTTTGCAAAAATATCGTCTGTCTATTATATTCGGAATTTTCAGTCGATTATAAATTAGTTAAATAATTTTTTTAAATAAAATCATCGTCTGTGGAATAAAAAATCTCGACTCTGGGCATGACTTATGTTTACATGGAAAAATGATGGTTCGAGAGTAGAGAATTTTCTAGAACTTTCTTTTTAGATTTAAGAAAGAAAGTCTGGAGGTGAGAAGGAGGATTCTTGGTTTTTTCTTCGATGAGTACGGCTCTCTGAAATAATGATGGAATATTCTTTTTAATGTTTCGGTTAAAGACGGTTTGCAATAGGAGCCTTTCCCTCTCTCATGACTACAGTTTAATAATTTAACTTGCAGCAACCAATGAGTAATTTATTGGATCTTCTACATTTATATGCTTATTTTTTTCTCGCGCTTGCCATGACTTCTGTGCTGTGAAAGGGGAAACCGGCGATGATGTTTCTGGCTCCTAACTTTAAAATGTCACATATATATCTGAATTTTGTCATGCGTTAATTCTCGAATTTACAAACCAATTTGGATGAAATTTTTCATGTACTTAGTTGAAGTACTAATGTCTCGACCGAGTTCGTTGGCCAGCTCCAACCGCCATCTTGTTTCAAAATAGAGGCCATTTGAATTTGTGTACATTTATGTAAATTTTTATGTTTTCTAACTTTTTCATGACCTATGTTGTTAATTTACTTTGTGTGACTGTTTTAGATGTCTTTTGATGTTTCTAATATTTTGCTTAAAATGATATATTAGAGCTTACCTTTTGTGAAACGGAACTTTTCCTATAAGTATGCAGAGTTAAAAAACATAAAAACTTCAAAAGAATCAAATGGCTACCATTTTAAACAAGGTGGTGGATGAAGCTCGCCAACAAACTCGGTCGTAATATTAGTACTCCTATTATGCACATAAAACTTTTCATCCAAATTGGTTCTTAAATTCAAGAGTTACAGCATGACAAAATTCAGATACATATATCTATATATATATGTGGACATATCTATATACATAATATATATATGTAAGCCAGCATTTCAACAGAGGATGGTTTTGGGATCTAGAGATCATGATCGACGAAAATATAGCAAAGTTTACCGATGGACTTTCCTCGGATGGCTGCAATAGGTAGTTTTTTTTTACTTTTTGTAATGAAACCTACCTGAAAGTGTCCACAATTTTGGCCACCATTGTACATGCCAAACTGTTTATGATTTAAGAGTGGAAACCGTGTATATTTACATAAATGATCGCTTATGGTGTTATAAATCTAATGAAAAAAGGCTGTACAGGGAGTACTAAAGTCCTGAACTGTTCATTTAAACATTTTAAAGTTTGTCTTATGCTTATGCATCCTAATAACACAGCATGGATTTTCTGAAACATCAATTTCATGCTGATAAGATACAATGCGTTGCAGGTGTAACATGGTTGTCACATTAGAAAATTGGTTTTGAATATTGTGCCAAAGACGGGAACAGCAAGATCGTTGGTCATATATCAAATTCTATTGTCTGATGACATTATTTAGACTGCATATATCTCATATTCGCGAGTCTGATGCTGATGGATCCCGCCGTATTTCGTACACCCTTAGAAAGGTAGCAACTTTTTGCAGAAATGATCCATGGGAGTAATGGTATTTATGTGTAGGCATGAAGTCGCCGTGGCGGCCCCTACCAGAGCACGGTTTCATAGCCCGTATTGTCTGCTGACACCTATCAATAGTTTTACAAAATAATGTGTCATTTGTATGGCTTTTTTAAAACCAAGATATTCAACATGGCTTTTTAGAATTATTTAATAATGCATGTGTTCAAGCTGTAGAAATCGTGTTCTAAATTCTTATAGATTTTTTTTTATTTAACATATTTTTTAGATTGTATCCCAGAAACACCAAAATGCAATGTTTAACAAAAAAAAATATCGCTTATCTACTCAAAAAGAATTCTAAATTTTATTAAAAGCGACACTTTCCTGCTACCGGCGTACCAAGATTTAATAGCTGAAAAATCTACTAAGATTTCTCTACATAAAACAGCCTTTTAGTTATTCTATTTACTTCCGTGGCTTAATCGCATAGTTTGATTAAAGGTCTGATAAGTTTCATTTTATTTATATTATTTTATAAATTTATTTACTTTTTGTGTTTTAATTTCTTCATGCAATATTAATCTGGATGAAATAGTTGGTTATTTATATTCTTTACGATTAAACGGATTCATCTTTCGTAATCGGGTTGCACATGATAGAGTTAGATTTTCAAAAATCATGCTTGAAAACTATTTTTAAAACATAAAAAAAGAATGTAGTAAGATACATTTTTAAAATAAATTCCTTAGAAAGAGATTTTTCCTGTCTGATGGCGTAAAATTTGAAATTGTGCAGGTTAGAAGTTTAAAAAAATGCAATAAAAACAGTATTTACAAGTAAGATGTTGGCAGTATCCGAAACTAACGAATAATCAAACTACGACATTAGGTTTCACGTTCACTTTCGTCGCATAGCTATGCGAGCTTTTCCAGCCAATTTCACCATCCTGTATTTTACGTTAGCCTTAGCCACTGTGAAAATAGCATCGATGTTACTGACGAACAGTTACATTTGTCATGTAGCTATGGTCAAATAGATTCTGATGACGTCATATCTGTACATTCTCTTGAAGCCTCATTCTGTCAAGAAATGTTTAGGGGATCAATTGTTTCTCTATCAGTTTTGCATCAAGTGCAATCTTTGAAAGAACAAATTGGTGGAAAAAATAGATTTTGAGTCGCATTATGCTCTACGAGATGAAATTTTTAAAAGCTTCAGGAGCAGCTAGAAGAATACTCTTCGTGATCTGAAGTACTTCATTAACGAACGGACCACTCAAAAGCGGTTCATCTGACTTTCGCTCGTAGAGAACAAGCACGAAAAATATTCCCCTATGAAAACTCTAGAAAATCATGCAGAATCTTCATCAAAATTCCCAGGAGCTATCATACAGACTTAGAGTATATGTAGAAATCATTCAATTACATCTACATAACACTGGAATGACGATGAAACTCAAAATATAGGTTCCTAATGTTTTGCCCGACAGAAACGAGCTCCGACGGTTGAACATCTACTTGTCATTGCTGGCACTCCGCATAAAATGATCGTTCCTGGTCTAAATATTGACATGTGACAAAAATTGGGTCATATATGACACTGAAAGAAAAAATAACTTTGGCCGACTTTAGATTTCGTTTCATTGGCTACCAAGCCGGACAGTCATAAAAAAGCTAATCCTTCTTGGTGTACCAGCATTGGTATAGTTCATAACAAATTTTTACAAACCAGAAAAATTATCCCGACTGACGGATAGTTGCTACATTTGCAAAAAGTTTCAACTGCTGTTCTCCATATGCAGCCAGCAATGACCAACAGACGAGATGTTCAACCCCTCTACGATAATGCCTGCTATTATTTAGCGAATGCGACCAGGGAACAGATCAAAACACTGGGCTGGTAAGTTTAGCCTCATCCATTTTAATTCGTTGACGTCGTCTCATTGAATTATTATCTACTTATGACCTTAAGACACTAACTGTGGGAACAGCATCTCCGAAACCGAGACGCAATAACAAAGTTTGCCATACGACTTTTTCGTCTCTCTTTTTTTTTTTTTTTTTTTTTTTTTTTTTTTGACACAAAAGCATTTATAAGCTTCTGTCTCATTGACAACATATAATTTCAGCCAATGGTGATTATATCTAATGATAAAATAAGTAGTAAGAGTTCTTTAGATCGTTTTTTAAGCATAATGATAACTGCACGAATTTTAATATACATATAATACATTTAAAAATGCCAGAAACAAAATCAGAGAGTCTCAAAATGATAAAATATTCCATATATTTCCAGTCTAACTTTTATCATGTTTCAATACATTTTTTTAAACTCACATGAAGTTACACATTCTTCTGTTTTTTCTCCATTATAATTCTTTCTTTTAAAAGAAAAATCTGTCAAGTTATTTATTTTATTTTCCGTTTTCATGAGGAAATCTTGCAATAGAAAAGTTATGATGTAACAGTCAATTTTTATTAAATTCAACAAACTATATTATTTTCAATTTTACGTGGAAATATGCAATAGTAAAATAATTATTCTGGTAAGCATTTTATATATTTTTTTATTGTTGGCAACTACTATATCAAAAAACGTTTCCTGTCATTGTTCTGTAACAGCTGATTTTATCAGACTTATGTTAAGGCAGTATTCAAAATATCTAACCCGCTCTATTTCCATCCCCTATTGCCGATTTTCCCAGTTCGCAGTCCCCGACCAGATGTTAGCAGTCTGAATGTTTTTAACACGTTTGAAGACGATCTGTGCATAATTGCGACTTTTATAACATGGACAAAATTTAGTACATGTGTGTGTATATTTATTAGATGGGGATGGTTTTGGATTCCTGGGATTATATAATGTAAAGTTATAAAAGAACTTTTTAAAAGTAGTACCATGGTAACGACTGCGATAGGTAGTATTTCATACGAGATCAAAAAATTATAAGTTTTCGAAATTTTTGCATTAATCAAAGGAATTTTACGCCATAGGTGATTTGAGGACAACAAGAAAAGAAATATTTTTTGAAAAGAAATATTTATTTTATGTAACAGATAAATTCTGCGTTTAAATGTATATTAATGAAACATTCGGTATTTAAATTCCGTGATTTTCTTAAGGCTTACGAACCTTATTTAAATTTTAGCCCATATATTTTAGTCTCCAAAGTTCCTCCATATATTACAAAGAATGTGTTTTTAAAAATTGTTTTTCTAACAACGGTGAATATTAAAATACAGAGAAAAAATTAACTTAAGATCCAAATCTTAAATTATTTCAGGAAAGAAAGAAAATACTATTTAACTTCAGTAAAAATGTATTAAATTATTCTCAAATTATAATTTTTTTTCTTTTTTGCTAAAATTTACCAAATAGTAATGCTTTTAGAGTTAATTTTATAAAATACTTTACTTTTTTCATTTGAAAAATATTTTTTCTTTTTTTAAATTTATAAAATATGTTTTTATGAAATTAAAACGTTTTTTTATTGGGGATTATATATTTAATATAAACGAAAAAATATGCTAATTGATATCAATTTAACTAATATTTTTTTTCAGATTTTAAGATAAATAGTAACGCATCTAAAAATAAAAAAAGAAAGTCTTTACAAATTAACTTTTTTGGTAGTTTCTTTATAAGTATGAAAAATTCTAAAAGTAAATCCAATTTTTATGTAAAGACATGCGATTAACTTTCCATGCATAGTCTTTAAAATAATATTTTAAATTTAAGATTACCAAAAAAAAAAAGTTATAAAATTTTTTATCCGTCTGTAAACATTCTGCACATTTTTTTTTATTAATATTATTTATTTTAATAATTTACTTGGTAAATTAAAACAAAAACAGAAAATGGAAGGAATTTTTGTTTCCAATTCTTTTATCCCTTTGAAAAAACATTTAGCAATAACGAAACTTCTCGGCGAGTTCCTCAGAAATAAATCTATTTAAATACGGTCCACGAAAAAAAATATTATGCATATGAAATTGAATTTTAAATAAGTCTTTACTCTTGCTTTATTCCTCCTATTTATTTTTATACGAAAATAAGAGCTCTTTTCTTTGGAATTCATTTTATTTATTTCACTTTTCATATCTTGCATCAAACATCTTTTCACAAAAAAGTAATTTATGTGCATATCTTTATTTTTAATCTGTATAAACTTTCCATTTAATCTTATATTCATTTTAGATATATGTAGAAGTTTTAGTGAAGTTTTAACACTTTCTTTGGACTTATGACGATAGTATGATTAGATTTTCTTTTTAGCTGCGTTGTGTGTCCTAATAATAATGTGTGTAAAAGGCTGTACACTCATGTTTTGCTCACTCCGACTGTTCTGTACACCAAAATCAATATTGTATGTTTAAAAGAAATAGAAATGCACGAAAAGCTTTCTAAAAATATTCTAAATGACGATTTCTGCAGAATCTCTTGAAATATCAAACCGATTTTTAAAAAATAATACTGATGTCAAAATGATGGTCATTCCAACATGGACTAAATTTAACGTCAGTGCTACAATCCCAAATGGGGTGTAGAACAAATGCAGTTCTAAAAATGCGCATTTTGTGTAACTGAAGAGCCAAATGGTTGGTTGCTTGAGTGGGATTTTATGGCGCAAAGTCCCTTTTGGGACAGGCTGCTCCAAAGCAAAGTCAAACTGAGAGCAAAAAGTGAACTAAAAAGGGACTAGCAAGTCAAAGATAAAAATGAAAATAGTGATGATATACAGTGTGTTCACACTCAAAGGTGGCCAATGGCTAATTTCAAAACCGTTAGTCATAGGCATATACTTCCAATTGCAAAAGTGCTTTAAAAGATGTAAAGAAATATTTTTAAGCGATTTAGGTCTAAAAAATTTTTTTATTAAAAAAATACGGAAAATAAAAGTTAAATTGTTATAGGGACCCCCAGTCCTATAAGTGATATTTAGTACATTTTTGAAACTACGATATTTACTAAATTTTTTTAACTTGATAAAAAATTTGCATCACTTCATTCTTCTGCGATTAAAACTGACCAAGTAATAGCTGTTTAAAGTTGAAGCATTTTTTTTTTTTTAAGCTATTGCATAGCTTTTATCGCGGGCTTTGAGCGCGGTGACCGAATCCAAAAATTCCGTAACGAGAAATATCCTAACAGATCCGTAACGAAAAAACCTAACACTCGGCTACCGTCGTTTCACTTCGGCAGACTTCGGCATGGTATCCTTCGGTAAACTTCGGCAGATATTGACGCGGTATTTTTCAGATATTTAGAGGATATCAAGTCTCAAACTTATATATCTTATTTCAGTTACTATAAATCTATAGTTTCAATAATAAAAATTCCTGATAGAATGTGTATAGAAAAGAATCGTCTTAAGATAAAACAAGGTAGGATAATGTAGTTTTGGTGAGTGGAGACCCGCCCAATGTTGAGGATGGAAAAATTTAAATGCTTATAACTCGCGATCTAATTTTCGTAGCGCGGCCAAATTTTGTTTGGTTATTTATTATGAGACAGTGTTAATTTTTGGTGACAAGAGACCCCCGCGGTGAGGGTCGAAAAAGTTAAAATGTTTATAACTCGCGGTCTAATTTTCGTAACGCGGCCAAATTTGGTTTGGTAATTTATTATGAGACAGTGTTAATTTTTGGTGAAAGGAGACCCCCCCCCACACGATGAGGGTCGGAAAATTTAAAATGTTTATAACTCGCGATCAAATTTCGTAGCGCGGCCAAATTTTGTTTGGTAATTTATTATGAGACAGTGTTACTTTTGGTGACAGGAAACCCCCACGGTGAGGATCGAAAAAGTTAAAATGCTCATAACTCGCGGTCTAATTTTCGTATCGCGGTCAAATTTTGTTTGGTAATTTATTATGAGACAGTGTTAATTTTTGGTGAAAGGTGACCCCCCCCCCATGGTGAGGGTCGAAAACTTTAAAATGCTTATAAATCGCGATCTAATTTTCGTAGCGCGGCCAAATTTTGTTTGGTAATTTACTATGAGACAGTGTTACTTTTGGTGACAGGAGACTCCCCCACGGTGAGGGTCAAAAATTTAAAATGCTTATAACTCGCAATCTAATTTTCGTAGAGCGGCCAAATTTTGTTTGGTAATTTATTATCAGACAGTGTTACTTTTGGTGACAGGAGATCTCCATGGTGAGGGTCAAAAAATTTAAAATGCTTATAACTCGCGATCTAATTTTCGTAGCGCGGCCAAATTTTGTTTGGTAATTTATTATGAGACAGTGTTACTTTTGGTGACAGGAGACCACGCACCGTGAGGGTCGAAAAATTTAAAATGCTTATAACTCGCGAGCTAATTTTCGTAGCGCGGCCAAATTTTGTTTGGTAATTTATAATGAGACAGTGTTACTTTTGGTGACAGGAGATCCCCCATGGTTAGGGTCGAAAAATTTAAAGAGCTTATAACTGGCGATCTAATTTTCGTAGCGCGGCCAAATTTTGTTTGGTAATTTATTATCAGACTGTGTTAATATTTAGTGACAGTAGATCCCCCATGAAGAGGGTCGAAAATTTAAAATCCTTATAACTCGCGAACTAATTTTCGTAGCGCGGCCAAATTTTGTTTGGTAATTTATTATGAGACAGTGTTACTTTTGGTGACAGGAGACCACGCACCGTGAGGGTCGAAAAATTTAAAATGCTTATAACTCGCGAGCTAATTTTCGTAGCGCGGCCAAATTTTGTGTGGTAATTTATTATGAGACAGTGTTACTTTTGGTGACAGGAGATCCCCCATGGTTAGGGTCGAAAAATTTAAAGTGCTTATAACTGGCGATCTAATTTTCGTAGCGCAGCCAAATTTTGTATGGTAATTTATTATCAGACTGTGTTAATATTTAGTGACAGTAGATCCCCCATGAAGAGGGTAAAAAATTTTAAAATGCTTATAACTCGCGATCTAATTTTCGTAGAGCGGCCAAATTTTGTTTGGTAATTTATTATGAGAGAGTGTTAATTTTTGGTGACAGGAGACCCCCCCCCCCTCCACACGATGAGGGTCGGAAAATTTAAAATGTTTATAACTCGCGATCAAATTTCGTAGCGCGGCCAAATTTTGTTTGGTAATTTATTATGAGACAGTGTTACTTTTGGTGACAGGAGACCCCCACGGTGAGGGTCGAAAAAGTTAAAATGCTCATAACTCGCGGTCTAATTTTCGTATCGCGGTCAAATTTTGTTTGGTAATTTATTATCAGACAGTGTTACTTTTGGTGACAGGAGATCTCCATGGTGAGGGTCAAAAAATTTAAAATGCTTATAACTCGCGATCTAATTTTCGTAGCGCGGCCAAATTTTGTTTGGTAATTTATTATGATACAGTGTTACTTTTGGTGACAGGAGACCACGCACCGTGAAAGTCGAAAAATTTAAAATGCTTATAACTCGCGAGCTAATTTTCGTAGCGCGTCCAAATTTTGTTTGGTAATTTATTATGAGACAGTGTTACTTTTGGTGACAGGAGATCCCCCATGGTTAGGGTCGAAAAATTTAAAGTGCTTATAACTGGCGATCTAATTTTCGTAGCGCGGCCAAATTTTGTTTGGTAATTTATTATCAGACTGTGTTAATATTTAGTGACAGTAGATCCCCCATGAAGAGGGTCGAAAATTTTAAAATGCTTATAACTCGCGATCTAATTTTCGTAGAGCGGCCAAATTTTGTTTGGTAATTTATTATGAGAGAGTGTTAATTTTTGGTGACAGGAGACCCCCCCCCCACACGGTGAGGGTCGAAAAAGTTAAAATGCTCATAACTCGCGGTCTAATTTTCGTATCGCGGACAAATTTTGTTTGGTAATTTATTATGAGACAGTGTTAATTTTTGGTGAAAGGTGACCCCCCCCCCCCATGGTGAGGGTCGAAAACTTTAAAATGCTTATAAATCGCGATCTAATTTTCGTAGCGCGGCCAAATTTGTTTTCGTAATTTACTATGAGACAGTGTTACTTTTGGTGACAGGAGACCCCCCACGGTGAGGGTCAAAAATTTAAAATGCTTATAACTCGCAATCTAATTTTCGTAGTGCGGCCAAATTTTGTTTGGTGATTTATTATCAGACAGTGTTACTTTTTGTGACAGGAGATCTCCCATGGTGAGGATCAAAAAATTTAAAATGCTTATAACTCGCGAGCTAATTTTCGTAGCGCGGCCAAATTTTGTTTGGTAATTTATTATGAGACAGTGTTACTTTTGGTGACAGGAGATCCCCCTTGGTTAGGGTCGAAAAATTTAAAGTGCTTATAACTGGCGATCTAATTTTCGTAGCGCGGCCAAATTTTGTTTGGTAATTTATTATCAGACTGTGTTAATATTTAGTGACAGTAGATCCCCCATGGAGAGGGTCGAAAATTTTAAAATGCTTATAACTCGCGATCTAATTTTCGTAGCGCGGCAAAATTTTGTTTGGTAATTTATTATGAGACAGTGTTACTTTTGGTGACAGGAGATCCCCCATGGTTAGGGTGGAAAAATTTAAAGTGCTTATAACTGGCGATCTAATTTTCGTAGCGCGGCCAAATTTTGTTTGGTAATTTATTATGAGACAGTGTTACTTTTGGTGACAGGAGATCCCCCACGGTGAGGGTGGAAAAATTAAAATGCTTATAACTCGCGATCTAATTTTCGTAGTGCGGCCAAAGTTTGTTTGGTAATTTATTATGAGACAGTGTTAATTTTTGGTGACAGGAGACCCCCACGGTGAGGTTCGGAAAATTTAAAATGCTTATAACTCGCGATCTAATTTTCGTAGTGCGGCCAAATTTTGTTTGTAATTTATTAAGGTATTGCATAGCTTTTATCGCGGGCTTTGAGCGCGGCGAAAGAATCTAGAAATTCTGTAACGAGAAATAAAACCTAACACTCCGGCTAACGTCGCTTCAGTGTGGCAGACTTCGGCACGGTATCCTTCTGTAGACTTCGGCAGACATTGACGCGGTATTTTTCAGATATTTTGAGAATATCAAGTCTTAAACTTATGTATTTTATTTCAGCTACCATGAACGTATAGTTTCAATGATAAAAATTCCTGATTAACCTACATGTATTGTAAGATAATAAAAATATTTTAAACGATATTAACTTCTCATTTGTTCAATACAAAAAAAAATGTTATCGGTCATCACGCTCAAAATGTTTAACTTGAATTAATATCAAAGACAAAAAACTGCATAAATAAAAAATAAATAAATAATTATAATTGCATAAGTTGATAAAAAATGCTATGCAATAGCTTTACCGCGGCAGTCCCCGAGTGCCACACGTATTTTTTTTTTTTTTTTCCTTGCTGCAAAATAGGGGTCAGTCACAAATTTACTGGAAATAACGTGATATATAAAATTTAACATTGAACGTTGAGAGTAAAATCCTTTTTACAATATCATTTTAAAATTTATGTTGATGTTTAAAATAGAAGCACATTTTTTGCTGCAAAATAGAGGTCAGTCGAAAATTTACTGGAATAAACGTCACATATAAAATTTAACATTAAACATTGAGAGTAAAATAAATTTTACTATATCATTTAAAATTTATGTTGTTGTTTACACATTAAATCAAAATATACAGCCTTTATTAAAAATATAAGTTAAAAAATAACAGATATTTTGTTAAATTTAATTATGAAAAGCAACAATCACAATTCGTTATAAAATGATACATATTAAAAATTCTATTAGATTTCTTAACCTAATAGAATTTTGTGTAGTCCTGTAAAATAAATAAATGGTACGCACCTAAAATTGTATTAATATTACACTGTCATTGAATATAAATATGTATGCGGCATGAACTTCGATCGGATATTTGGACGTGTTAAAATTTGAATACAAATTTTGAATTAGGAAAATTTACCTACGAATATTTTAAGTAAAATAAAACCTTATCAGAATAACACACCATAAGTAAAATCATGAAAAGAAAGAACTTCATTTCCTTACAAAATAAAACATATGTAAAAATACAATTCAGGATGTGAATTTCAAAACTCGCTTCATCGCTTTTGTATTAGTGCAGATTGGTACACAGAGTACACAGAGAAAACAAATCTCCAAATTTATAATGAAAACCAATGGATGCATTTAGAGATTCTTCGCGATATTCCAAAATTTTTTTTTCTCGATGAAGAGATTTTTAAAACTCACGTCTTCGATTATTTTAACCAATCTAGAAGTTATATTTAAAAAATTAACACTTTCGTAAAATTTATGCGGTGGCATCACCTTTAGTTAAATCGTTTTAAAAAAAATTCTTTATCTCATTTAAACCATTTTTTGCAATTTTAACTATATGTCTGTGACAAATGGTTTAGGAATTAGCCATTGTACAGCGTTGGAAACGGAGCCCTTTATAATATATTAAGCACTTAGTGTATACGCTCCCTTAAAGCTTAGTCCAACTTATCCGTTTTAGGCTACAGAAAAGTGGTTTAAGTCATGAAATTTAAAGTTTCATAACTCAATTTTAATGTTAGATGAAAGGCAACTTTTTTGTATTGCTTTCAGAGTGATGGAAAACTTTTACTAAATACAACGTATAGGACCAGGAGACCGTATAGAAAATTAATTTTCGTAATTTTTTTTATCAAAATCGCTTTAAAAAAATCTTTACCTCTTTTAAAGCACTGTTGCAAATGGAACTATATGTCTATGACTAAAGGTTTAGAAATTAGACATTGGCCACCGTTGAGAGTGGACACCCTGTATATAATTAAAACCAATAAAAATAGTCCACAGACCTTAGTTTAAACAAATCAAGTCATCAATAAAATCTCTAAAAGTGAAAGTAGTAATTGTTAAAATATAATTTATGCATAAGATGATGCACAAAAAATATCTAAAAACAATTTAAAAAACACAGAACTTTAAGACGGTAATATTAATTAGGGTTTAGAAGTATGAAATTTGGCATAATAGTCACTTATTCAGTTTGAATGATCTCAAGAACATTTCTTAAAAATCTTTTCCTACTGAATGCAGTTTTTGTGCTACTGAACGTCCTAGAAACATAACTTTTGCCGTATTAATTATGTATAACATGTAAATGATCTCTAAGAAATTTCCTCAATAAATATGAAATTTTAAAGGAGGGGGGAAACGCAATTCCGCTTTTCATATTTTGCATCAAACATCTTTTCACAAAAATGTAATTTAAGTGTACGTCTTTTTTTATCGGTATAATCTTAACATTTAATCTCATATTCACTATAAATATAGATAGAATTTTTTAATGAAGTTTTAGAACTTTTTTTATTTATAATGATAGTATTAATAGATTTTCATTTTTGATGTGTTGTGTGTCAAGAGTATTATTTAAATATAATATTTCCGGTGGAATTATTTAAATTTTTTGAAAATTTTTGCAAAGGAAAATACATTTTGAATCCGAAATAGAATTGAAATAACGGTTTTTCTTTTACTTACTTTCTTGCTATTTCTTGGGGGGAAAATATATATTAAAATATTCTTGCTTGAAAGTTTATACGTAGTTTTGAATCTCAAATCTATTCATGCGTTTTATTTTCCGAACTTTCCATAGTAATACTTTAATTTTATCGACGAAACATAGTTATTGCTCAGTCTTTTTTTTTTTCATCTCATATTTCAAAAAATGTAGAATGTTAACGATTATTATCATCTTTATTTTTAACAAAAGTAAGAAATATATAGTAACATTTATGTGATGCTAATTAAACGTTAAATAAATTTATTCAGGGAAGTGGAAATGTTGAAATTTAAAAATTAATTGTGAATAGAAAAGAGTTATATGATTTAGAATCATATATTAATAATTTAATATATTCAATCGTATGTTTGTTCCCAAATTACATTCCGTTAAAATTTGTGCGCTTTCATAAATTTTTAAATCTTTTCATTTACTGTGTATATAATATTATTTTTATCTCATCTAGAAAACTTTCTGTAGTAATAATATTTTTCCTGTCTAAAATAAATTTTTATTCTAACGAATTACTCGTAACATATTTTCCTTTGTAATTGAACTATGCCTTGCATCTCGCTAATTTTTGTACAATATTTAAAATAAAATTAACATCTGTCAATAGAGTTAAACATAATAATAATATGTTAAGAGATTTAATGCCGCATTTTCATTTAATCATTATAAAACATTTTTCATCCGTTATATATCGCCAGAATAACGTCATTTGAGGTTTGAATTTTATATGTAGCGAGGCTAATGAATTTTTGATTTAACGTATTTTTCACTGACAGAATATTTATCTTGGGACTTTTCTACTAACCTTCGAAGAGAAAAGTCGAAGATGGTGCAAGGGGATCACCTCACGAAGTTACTGTTGTCTTGGTATTAAATAAAAAGCTCCCATGGATATATTGTTTTTCTTTAATCAGCTTTCTTCTTAACATTACTCAAGGCACATTGTGGGTATTGTATTAAATTTTCATAAACGCAAGCCACTATAGCGTCTCTTATAAATCTATGGTCAAAACAATTATTCAAATATAACAATTGAAATAACAACACTATAAGTTATTTTGTAAAACAAATTTAAATTTTTGGTTTTTATTTTTATATTTTAAATTTGAAAATTTTGTTTTTCCAGTTCAGTGAACGGTTATATAGAAAATTACAGATAGGGGGGGGGGATACAAGATGTTGCAACTTTTTTCTTTCCAGTTTTACTTAAATGCAATATATTTGCCTTTATCACGAGATCATTGTTTTAAAGTTTTACCATGCAAAAACTTATATTATCACGTTTTCACACTATCTATTATTTTTAATAAAATTTTACTTTTCAAAAACTCACTTGGGTTTAAAGCAATTAATCTTTGTTATAAAAATAAATAAGAATCTTACAAATTCAATTATCGGTACAAAAAGATGTAGGCAATCTATTTTAGTTTCTCGATATTAAAAAAATGTAAGCTTCCAACGTAAATTGAAAATGCGACTTAGTTGAAAGCAAATTCAAAACTGCCATTTAAAAAAAGTTACTACTTATCTCAAGGGATTAAATTATTTTTAATTGAACATTTGAAAAGGATTTCAGATTTGCATTATTAAATTTTAGAGAAGGAAAACTGATAAATTATTACTGGCATCAAAGGAATTAATGTACGAGAACAAGGAAAGACATTCTGATGAATGAGAAAAATTCAAGTAATTTAAATCAACTCAAAAAAGCAAATGACTAAAGATAATATTAATTTATATTTATTCTTGTTTTGCGTTTTGAGAGTGTATTTTGAAACAAAATTAGATTTCTCATTTATCGATTTTTTCACGCCTGTGTGATTATTAGCAGTTTATTTGGAATTGATATATCAATTCCAAATAAAATGATTTAATTTAAGGTGCAAATATCTGAAGTAAGTTTAAATATATAAGGTGCATCTGAAAAGTTTGGTGAATGGAATCATTCGTTGGTGAATGGAAGGTTCGTTTTTTCGAAGCTCTGTTTAATGAATGGTTGTAAATAATGATAAAAACTAAAAATACTTTTTGCGTATAATTTGATTTTGTACATAGATATAAGAAGCAATTGTATCGACATTTATGTACATAAATATAGATACAAGTTTTTAAAAAATATATATAATTATGTAGAACGACTATTATTGAATTAAAACGTACAGTAAATTTCATATATTAAAATCTTCTAACAACTGGTAGTGATACTGGGGTCTTTCTAATAGCAATAGTTTCATTGGAATAATGTAACATATGACCGTATTAAATATAGTATTAACATTCTACAGATATTTTAAAGTATTTGTTCATCTAGTTACCCTATTATTGCTAAAAAGTACTCCCACTAAATAATTTGCCTTTATTTTGGCACTGTTCTGAATGTTTATGTAAATCCATCATATAAACTTGACTTCTTCTAGTGTATAGTCAACAGGAAAATTAAACTTGAAAGGTGTCCTGTGTTTGCTCAGAAGATAGGGGTACTAGAATCAATCAACTCTGTAAATGTATTTTAGCTGTTCAGAGCAATGAAAAGATTTGTGAAGCATTCTTGATGGTAAAAGGTGTGTTTTCGAGAAAGATTTCTCTATTAGGAATGGTATCAGTAATTTCATTGCTCCTTAACTAGGTTATTTTTATTCTATTTGTGAAAATGTTCTCAAAATAATATTTTTTAAAAATGCTCAAGTAGCTGAAATCTAATAATCTCGGTTAAACTATCCAAATCCAGAGGTATATGACATGCCCTCCCTAATCAATGAGACTTATTTTTTTTTATCGGTTTTTTACTTACGCATCATACGCAGTGTAGGATAAATCTTGCAAAAGTTTGGAAAATCGAAATAAAAGACATTGGAGATTCCGAGAAACATATTTTTAGAAAAAAGTTGTCGTCCGTCTGTCTGTTTTAAAAGCTCTATTTCCCGTACAAACTGTGGTAGAGATTTGAAAATAGGTAATAATTAATAATTAATAATAGAAAGACGCTTATATAGCATCAGTAATCTCGATCATCAGAACTATTTTTTTGGATTCTCGAAATATTCGTTCTGATGAAAAGTAAATATAAATTTTCGATTTCTTTTATTTTACGGGGTGGGTGTAAAAGACAATAAAATAACTTAAAATTTGCATAAAAAACGAAGTCAATCGAATAGTTAGTAGTCGAGATATTTGTAATTCAATTGTCCACACTCTTCGATTTTTCATGAAAAAGTATTTCATTCAAATTTCAATTAATATGTGGCAATATTAAATATAGTATTAACATTCTATAGATATTTTAAAAATATTTTTTTATCTAATCACTCTATCATTGCTAAACAGTACTCTCACTAAATAATTTGCTTTTATTTTCGCGCTGTTCTGACTGTTTATGTAAATCCATCATATAAACTTGGCTTATTCTAGTGTGTAGTGAACAAGAAAATTAAACTTGAAATCTGTCCTGTCTTTGCTCAGAAGATAAAGGATCTAGAATGAATCGGCGCTGTAAAAGTATTTTAGCTGCTTTTATGTAAATCCATCATATAAACTTGGCTTATTCTAGTGTGTAGTGAACAAGAAAATTAAACTTGAAATCTGTCCTGTCTTTGCTCAGAAGATAAAGGATCTAGAATGAATCGGCGCTGTAAAAGTATTTTAGCTGCTTTTATGTAAATCCATCATATAAACTTGGCTTATTCTAGTGTGTAGTGAACAAGAAAATTAAACTTGAAATCTGTCCTGTCTTTGCTCAGAAGATAAAGGATCTAGAATGAATCGGCGCTGTAAAAGTATTTTAGCTGCTTAGACCAATGAAACGATTTGTAAAGCATTCATGATTCTAAAAGATGCTTTTCGAGACAGATTTCTCTATTAGGAAGCACAGCAGTAATATGATTGCTTCTAAAATGTAGGATTTTTTTTTTCTTATTTTTATGCTTGCAAATGTTCTGGAAATATATTTTTTTTCTAAATGTTCAAGAAGCTGAAATCTAATGATTAAGTCTAAGCTATCCAAAGATCTGACATGCCCTCTTCCAAAATATTTCAGAACTATTTTTTCATCTAGTTACACTATTATTGCTAAAATGTACTCTCGCTAAATAATAATTTAGCGAGATTTAGCAAGATTATTTTTTATTTTCTCTTAGTTCTGAGTCTTTAAGCAAATCCAACATTATATGTTGGACTTAGCTTTACTTAGCTTCTTCTAGAGTCTAGTCAACAGAAAAATTAAACTTGAAAGGCGGCCTGTGTTTGCTCAGAAGATAAAGGGCCTAGAATTAATCGACTCTGTAAATGTATTTTAGTTGTTCAGAGCAATGAAACGATTTTTGAAGCATTCTTGATTGTAAAAGATTTGTTTTCGAGACAGATTTCTCTATTAGGAAGCACATCAATAATTTGGTTGCTTCTTAAATCTAGGTTATTTTTCTTATTTTTATTTATGCAAATTTATGAAAATAAAATATTTTTTCTATATGCTGATGACACTGAAATCTAATATTCTCTGCTAACTATCCAAAGTTATGACATGCGTCTTTCCTAATCAGTGGGGCTTTTTTCTTTTTTTCTTATCATTCTTCAGTTTTCTTTATTCGCCATGTGAGTTTTTACACATTTTCATTAACTTACCTTTGCTTTTTTATACAGAGATAGAATGTTGTCGATTTTTCACTCACTTCCTGACGAATTATCTAAAGACATTCAATATTCTAATAATCAAATTAATAATATTTTAGATATATTTTAGAATCGTATGAATGTTAATAAATTAGTTTTAAGGCAATTTCCCGATAGACGACGCTAACTGGATAATAAGTCGCTAAACAATCTTTAAAGATAATCCAGATGCATGTCAGAAAAAAAATGAAGTTAATTATGTGCCAAACTAGCTGTGAAACTACAAGAACGAAATAGTTAAATAATAAAATTAGAAAATTATTAATGTTATACATTGTTTTAAATACTTGTTTAAATACTCGTTTATAATAGTTTAATTTTAATTTAACTACTTTTATATACGTTGAAAATTAGAAAACCTGAATCTATAATTTTATAAAAAATATTTTATGTTTATGGTTAATATATATCAAAAAGAAAAAAAGTTAAATTTTATATCGTGTAATAAATTTAAAAGTTTGTGCTTTTTATCAACAGTAAATCAAAACCATAAATAAGTCATAATTGTGGGTCTGGTTAAATTATCTTATTGTAAAGAAAAAATTTTTAGAGCTACGGTAATTGCAGTCATCAAACAGGCTTTATTTTTAAGATAAATACTGGATGCTTATGAAAATATGCATTTGAAAAATACTTTCGTTTTATTTTCTTCTTAGTTTTTAAAAAAAATTCTGTTGCTAGTCTAATTAATCCTTCATATTATTTCCTATTTCATTTACTTTTTTAACATTAAAATATTTTTATATAAGTAATTTCTGTAATGCTTTGAATTCAAAATAGTATTATTCAGAAAAAAGGAAAAGTCGCCATATCTGAATTCTTTCATTGAAATGATTATCATTTGCACGAATTTGTGTTTCTTTTAAAAATTTATAAAGTATTTTTATTCTAAATTCACAGAGCATAAAGGAAGTTTTAATGTTTTCTGTATTTTAATAAAGGGAATGTTTAGTCAATAAAGTGACATTTAATTGCTTAGACCCATGACGAATTTTCCATTTTATAAGTGTAGTATTGCTTTTACTGTTATGTATAATGTAGGGGTGCATGTAAGTCAAAGTCAAAAGCAAAATACGTGATTTTCTAATTGTATATTCTTGAACGAGTAGTTTATCTTTTTATTTGTAAGTTTAAATGATTTTTTATCTTAATTTTATTCAAAAATGAAACAGCATATGTCTTTTGAAACGATCGAAGTTGAAACGATCCGAATTTTAAAACAGCAAATTTGATTCCCTTACAGATCTCCTAAAAGCTCTCTTTAAGGGGGCTCAGGGGTTAAAAACTTTTCAAAAAATCGATTTTTTTTATGATCTAATTTGATTATTCATTGAATTCTTAACTCAGTGCACAAAAACCGCATAAAAGTATTTGCATTTTTAACGGAGTTATAAGCATATATGTATCAACACTTTCATAGCCGCATCCATATAATTTCAACTTTAAGTCGCGTTTTCTCATAACTTGATTTTTGATGACTAACACCAAGATTTAAAAAAAAAACTATTTGATAGAATGGCTTAATTTTTTTTTTCTCATGCATATAACATCATTATCTAGATTATGAATTAATATATTTTAGATAGTTTAATAGTTTGAGTATTTTTAATGGAAAAAAAGTTGTATTTTTTAGGGGTTTTTTAAATTTTCAACTTTGAGAGATTTTTTAATAATTTTTTTTTAAGTGATAGTTATATCCTTAATTCATAATCTAAATAATGATGTTCTATGCATGGAAAAAAAATTAAGCCATTCCATGAAATAGTTTTTTTTAAATCTTGGTGTTAATCGTCAAAAATCAAGTTTTGAGAAAACACGACTTAAAGTTGAAATTATACGGATGCGGCTATGTAAATATTGATACATAAATGCTTATAACTCCGTTAGAAATGCTAATATTTTTATGCGGTTTTTTGCATTTAGTTAAGAATTCAATGAATAATCAAATTAGATCATAAAAAAATCGATTTTTTGAAAAGTTTTCAACCCCTGAGCCCCTTTAAAAGTACGTTGTAGTTAAAAAAAATTCTCAAAAAAGTAGGTTTATTTAAAATTCGTGAAAATAAAATTTTAAGAATCTTATAGTGACTACGTAATACATTAAATTATACGTAGCATTTAAGAGCATTTAAATTTTACATAATATTATATAAATGCTCTGCTATGTACCTATTCCCTTTTTTTATTTAAAGGATTTAATTTGGTTTTCTTTTTTGGTATCCATACATTGTATACCAGTAACGATTCTATGTTTATACAACCAAACATCATCCATTAAGAGTATGTAAAGAATATTGTTGCCATGTCTAATTGTCTTTAACTGGTACAAAAAGTGGTACATTAAAACAGAAAAAAGCGAGGCAGTGGATTCTAAATCGAATCATAAAAATACAGTCAATCCTGTTATCATGGATTTTTAAAGTAAAATGTCACCGTGCCGTCTGTAATCATACCATTCGTAATCAAAGCAGAAAGATAATTAATTTCTTACGCTCAATTTGATGTCACATTTCAATAATTGCAATTAAAAGGTAAAATATCACCATTCCGAGGTTATTCTTTCATTGAATTTGATTTTTTCATTTCAAGAATTGCGACTAAAGAATAAAATACCACTATTCCGAGATTATTCCTACACTTTTTATAGAACTACTACCAAAAGTAGTGTAGATTTAAAGTTTTTTTGGCATTTCATAACCCCAATTTAAATGTAATAATGCTCTTTTGTTTTTACAGTGTGTTACACTATTTCAGAATTTGATTATTGAGGGAAACAACTTCCACATTTTTTAAAGATTGTAATCGCTGGTTAAAGTATGAACATCGCAATATTTTTGCCACATTTAAGTCACTAATTATTATTTAAATATGCTGAGAATGTCATATGTTTGGGCATGATTCATTAGACTGTCAGTAATTTTTCATTGGACTGTCAGTAATTGTACATTAATTTCATAATTTACAAAGTATTTACATAAAGTATTTACTGGTAAATATTCTTCAAGTTCCTCACTGTACAAGCAATATACTAAATATTTTCATAAGCAGCTAGATCTGCTGTTGTTTCAAATACAGAATTGTTCAATAATTAATTGCAGGTCTCCAATGTGTTAATACAATGTGTTTCTAATTCTTTAATCTCGTGTGAATTTTAAAGTCATTTTTATACAACTTTATTAAAAGTTTTATAAAACTCATTTACATAAGTATACGAACGAAATAATGTATACATGTGATATATTTAAATTTATAGTTGAATATAAAATAGAGTAGATTAATTATATTATTATTAATCATTATTAATACCGAATTGAACTGTCAAAGCATGCAGTGAAACTACTTTTTTAAGTTCAGCTATTCCTCTCTAACTCTTCGCAAATAATATTATAAGATAATTTTGATTAACTTTTTAAAATGCTTCCTAGAACATAAATTAATAAAGAATTTACTCAGTTATATTTAACGAGAGAAGTTTTCTTAAAATTTGTTTAATTATTGCAAAATTCTCCAAATGTTGCTTTTTAAAAATAAAGAAAGAGAGTTTTTGGAGATAATTCTGATTAGTTATTCATAACTTTTTAAGTATTCATGATTCATGATTTGATCATGAAATATTAATGTTTCAAATTTAACGCAAAAAAACTTAATTAAGGCATTCTTAAAGTTTCTAAAATGTAATGAATTGTTTAACACTACGAATGTTTTAAGTGTATAGCATTTTAACCATCCCTATCAATTAATTTAATTTTACACTCTTTGAAGTTTATATTTAAGATATGCTTAAAAGCCTATGCGAAAGTAAATTTTCTATCTCTTTACAATGATTAATCATTTCATAATTAATCATTATTTGAAGAAAATAAAATATTCATTTTTGTATAGTTTCCATCTCCAGTAAATATATAATTGCTTGAAAGTTGAAAAAAATATTAAATATTATAAGTAAAATTAATATAAAAATAATAATTGAACAAATGTTGCACATAAATAATGCAGAACTTAATTTTTCCAATACACTACTATTATATGTTATTATAATATATAAAATTGTCTCTTTTTTGTTTGTTTTATTTATTTATTGAATATGAACTTTAAAATATTCAAGTTTACTTAAAAGACAGTTAAAATAACTTACTTTTTTATTATTTTTCTGAAATGTAAGTTTTAAAAACCATCGATTTCATTGTTGAAAAGGCATCCGGAATACATTTTAAAATAATTTCTATTTATTGAGTCAAAACTTTGAAATTTATTGTGATGGTTAATCATATTATTTGTAAACAAAATCACATGATAAAACTGCTTATATATATTTTTTTATCATTAAAATTTATTTAAAAATTACTTATTAAGGTGTGGTAATTTAAAATCAGCATAACTCGAAATATTTTTTAAATTAAGTTTATTATGAAGCATATTTTTTCCTAAACATCATTATCATATTGTTATGTATCATATTATTATCATATTAATATGTTAAATTGTCGATTTTTTATTTTATTTATTTATTTAATCTTAAAAATGTGAATTTTAAAAACCATCTATTTCATTGCTTAAAACTAAGAAATTAATCTAATTAGATATTTAACGAAAATAAGTCTACAGTATTAGAGCAATTTTCTGAATGTTCGATTGTTATAAATCGAGGAATTTACTTTTTTTACTATTTTTATAACCATTAATAAAAATCACCCGAAATTCAGGAAATCTAACAATCAATATACCCAGTTTAATACATATTTGGTCAACATATTCTTGTTTGAAAGATTAAAATATCTAAACTGGGATAAGTGAGCATAGAAAATAAATACACGGTTAATTTTATACTTTGGCGATATGTAAGAAACGTATTTTTATTCCAAAGTTAATTTGCATGTAAATTAACTTTGAAATTTTGGAACATTTTTTTTTTAAATATAGTTTCCGAATAACTTTAGTTTTTGCTCAACAACCATGAAAAAAAGGAAGAAAAAAATTAGCAATCCTGAAATTCACGCGGGTACTTTTGTCCCTTGAATTTGCATTTCAGGGAGCTAATGTTCAAATCCAATTTCTACAAAATTTCATTACCATTTATGGTATATAAAAATAAAATCAAAGTAAAATATTTACACTTTTAAGTTAAAAAAAAGACTTTTAAAGATATTACAAGCTGTTTTTTTATTACGGAACTCACTCATTATTACGGAATGCATTCATTTTTAATGGAGTTATGAAAAAATTATCTATCTTTATATCTTTAATACTAATTTTATCTTTTATATAAAATCATATACGTACCTATGTTATTTAATATTCTAATGTAATAAAGCCTCAAAACACAAGATAATTCGGGTTTGCTTTGGATGTCAGTAATTTTTGCTAGTCGGGAAAAACTACAATTTTGTTTGCAAGGAACGGGTTCACTCTACTGTGTTTCTTGTGATGTAGATTTAAGATTTTGAAATCGGATTATTGGGATTTTTTTTAAAACTTTGATTAGAAACTATGTTTCATTTAAAAATAAATAAATATTTGAATATGAATGAGTATATATTCCATTTACTGTATGAGAAATAAAATGTAGTGGAGACTACGGAGGGTTGTTCATAAGGGACACTTGACCTACCCTTCAGTTTTTACATTTAAAAGAATTTCAGAATTTTGCCAATAGTCGGCAACCAAAGTTACTAATGTTCAAGCATGTGTTTGTTTCATGTAGCTAATTGAAATAGGTGTGAAAAAAATCAATTATAAAGTGGCTTCAGCGTAAAAAGTGTAATTTTAAGAAACGTTTTATAAGATTTCCTCAGATAAAACATACCATAGAAATTTAAGTAAGTAAGGTATCCTGGGGTAATAACGCCACGTTAAGGTTCCGTGAATTTCCATGGCTTAATTTTAGATTGTATTTTTCAAACAAATATAGGATTTGATACAGCAACTCATTGTCTATCTATAGAATAAAAAGTAATTTAACAGATATGTATTCATAAAATGTAACGGCGTGATTTCCTGACCAATGCTATTTGGCGTTATTACCCACCTATGCGGGTAATAACGCCATCCAAACAAATCTATAAAATAAGATGAAATAATCCCAGATAGATTGCCCAATTTTAAAGATTCAAACTTTAAAGCAATAAAAATGGACAAATTGTAGACAAAAAATTTTCTAAGCGATAGAAAATGTTTAACTTTTTGTGAAATCGCAAGAAAAAGAAGAGGGAGGAGGCAAAACAATACAAGACTCTGAGCTTATTTTTGCCTAAAAAGGACCGCTTAAATAAAATTATTAGGAACATTACACGGTTTTAACTGTTTTTATCTAAATCAGTATTTATGTTCCCATATATACATTTTATGCGATAGAAAACATCATTTTGTGTAAGTGAATAGAGAAAGAGATTGGGGGAACATATACAACATATAACACCCTGAGCTTCTATTTACTTAAAAAGCCCCGCTTAAATATAATTATAAAAAACATTGCACGGCTTAACCTTATTTGTAATCATAATGTAATCTTTTAGGTAGCTTTCATTACAAAAAGTAAAAAGCTACCTATTGCAGCCGTCCGGAGGAAAGCACTTCCGGAAAATTTTGGTGTATTTTCACCGATCATGACCCCCAGACCCCAAAACCACCCTCCGTTCAAATGTTGACATATATATATATATATATATATATATATATATATATATATATCTGATTTTTGTCATGCGATAACTAACGTATTTATGAACCGATTTGAATGAAACTTGGTATGTACATAGTACATACAAATGTCTCGACCGAGTTCGTTGGTCAGCATCATCCGCCATTTTGTTTCAAAATGGCGGCCATTTAAATTTTTTTAAAAAATTTAAAATTTAAAATTAAATGCGAAAAAATCAAAATTTGAAAAATATTTTTCTTTTACGTGTTCGAACTTAAAACAACGATTCCAGAACACTTTTTATTTTTTCTATATCTTACAAAATGATTGAGTTATAGCACTTTGAATTTTTCTTATGGCTGTCATTTTGAAACGATCTGATTTTTGTCACGTGATAACACGCGTATTTATGAACCGATTTCAATGAAACTTGGTACGTACATAGAACATACAAATGTCTCGACCGAGTTTGTTGTCCAGCATCATCCGCCATTTTGTTTAAAAATGGTGGCCATTTTAAATTTAAAAAAAAAATTTTAAATTTAAAAGTAAATGCGAAAAAATCAAAATTTGAAAAATATTTTTCTTTTACGTGTTAGAACTTAAAACAACAATTCCAGAACACTTTTTATTTTGTATATATCTTACAAAATGATTGAGTTATAGCACTTTGAATTTTTCTTATGGCTGCCATTTTGAAATGATCTGATTTTTGTCACGTGATAACACGCGTATTTATGAACCGATTTAAATTAAACTTGGTATGTACATAGTACATACAAATGTCTCGACCGAGTTCGTTGACCAGCATCATCCACCATTTTGTTTCAAAATGGTGGCCATTTTAAATTTTTAAAAAAATTTTTAATTTAAAATTAAATGCGATAAAATTAAAAGTTGAAAAATATATTTCTTTTACGTGTTAAAACTTAAAACAACGATTCCAAAACACTTTTTATTTTGTTTATATCTTGAAAAATGATTGAGTTATAGCACTTTGAATTTTGCTTATGGCTGACATTTTGAAACGGTCTGATCTGAACGATTCATCATGTTGCTTTAAAATGGCAAAAATTCATGATATCGTGGAATTTGGCGACTCTCTAAAATCGCTTAAAATAAAACCAGGTTGAATAAAAGATGACTAATTTCTAAAAATTCCTATTAATATTCAGTCTTGACAAAAACTAGTATTCAATCTTATAAAATGACTAATTTTATAAGATTAATTCCACTAATTTGAGCTTAGTATTTTTGAACAATGTAAATTACTTTAAAATAAATAAATAAATATATAAGTATATGAAAGCTACCTCTTCCTCCCGGCATTGCCGGAAAGACTATTTACCATGTGAAGTTTTATAATAACTAGAATTATGTGTAATAAATATTTTTGTTAACACTCTCATAGAAGTCTTTTAAATACTTTTTAATCCGTAAACCCCGCACTATTTTGTTTTAGGTCAAACTTAAAGTTAAAATATCGGTGTTATATTAATCATTCTTTAATAAATTTGTATTTTTAATTAAGTAAATAAGATTTCCTTTTTATGAATATCCCTGTGAGATCCCTCATTAAATTTTACACATGACTCATGTGGTTATATTTCAATATCTCTATATTAGCAACAAAATTAATCTCACTAAACGTTGATTTTTTTTGGTCAAATTCCAGATTTTAACTTGTAGTTTCCAATTTAACTATAGGTACACCTGAAATTCTCTTTCGTTTGAAGTCCTCGTACTATTGTTAGAAATATTTAAATAGATTAAATTTAATTAGACTTAATCCTGTACAAAACGTTTAGTGCAGAAATAGTACTCTATGAGTTTTAGTCATTGATCGCCTTTTAACTTTTAACTAAAGTTACCGGTCTCACAAACCATTCATTTTTGCAATTTTTATAGTTTAGCTTGTAATTTTCAGTTTAACTACAAACACTGACGAAATTGTTTCATTTGGAACTTTAATACTATTACGAAATACTTTTAAATAGATGAATATTAATTATAAACGTCTTGTACAAAACGTTTAGTGCAAAATTCCATCCTATGAGTTAATCAGACCTTTTATTCATATTTCGATCTTACGGTCTCACAGACCCCTTCACATTAGTTACGTTACAATTTATATCACATTAGCTAAAGGTTAAATTTTGAAATTTTTTAAAAACAGAAAGCTGAGAAAGCGGACTGTTAAAATTTAGAATTCATTTGAACAATCAAGTGGGAATTTAATAGAAACCTGGTTTTGAAAATGTATGAATTAGAATATCGAAAACATTTTGATATCGTATTTTTAATAAGAGTTTAAAATAATCTTTACATTAATGTTAAAAAAGAAATATCGGTTATGGATATCGGACCCCCCCCCCTCCTTCCCTTTAATCTAACCATTTTAACAATGACAATAATGCTGTCTCATAAGTAAAGTAAAAAATAAACCCCCTTCGGATGTAGTCCCGCCACTGTAACGAAGCAAACGGGGTATTAACGCCAAGGACTGCCGTTATTACTCCGATACACTTATTGCTCAGTTTACAGTAAACTAAAAAACTATCTCGCGAAAATATCCAAAATCTTCTACAACATTTTGAAAGTATATGAAATGCTCTACAACTTTAAATAGTAAACTAAATATTTCCAGATAAATATATAGTCTTCTCATCACAGAATTTAAAATCGCAAATTTTAGATCAAGCATTAATTTTAGATGCTTCTAAAAGCGATAAGACCTATAAATGGAGCAAATTAACTTTAAACTGTTGTTTGTGTTTTATATGACTCAGAGCCCTTCTGCGAAGAGCCCACACATGCCATTTTCCGGATTATTTCATAATTATGCGTAATATTAGCACTTGGCGTTATTACCCCACCTGGCGCTATTACACCAGAACACCTTACATTTAAGTGTTGCAGAAATAGTGATTTTTCATAAAGCTTATACAGTAAATTAGGCTAAACATAACTATGTGCTACTTATAAAAAAAATGGTGTATGGAGACGCTTGACCCACTCAGTATGAAGGAGGGTTCACAATGTTTAAAATCCTCTTAATTAAGTGTTTATGTTTATCTTATTATAGTAAAACCTCCATAACGGACACTCCCGAATAGCGGACACCTCTGTTTAACGGACACTTTTCCAATCCCCACTCCCAAAACCTAAATTTTTGTATATTTAACCTCTGAATAACGGACAGTAATTTTGATGATAAAAGATGAAATAATATTTTTCAATATCAAGAAACAAAGATAAAACAAAAAAATTATTTTAGTAGGGCTCATTCATAAAATTCAATTAGTAATTAACTAGATTGCATATTGCATAACATAGAAGAGATAAATCAGAGACGTCACACGGCGTCTATATGATTGGAGCAAAAGAAATATAATCACTGAAAACCTAAAGTACATTTTATTTATGTGTTTTTACTCTTTTATAAAACAAAAAAAGGGTTACTCTACTTTATTTATTTATTTATTTTTATTGGGAAATTGCATACTGATAATTTTGGCAGCGAGGATTAAAGGCGCCAAGAATGCGATGAGAATAGGGGGTAAAAAAATTACTTCTCAATGTTTATTGCTCTTTCGATTCTTGTGAGCGTTACTAAACAGTGGCCTCAAAAAGAAAACGATTAACTTTAAAAGAAAAATTTGAAATTGTAAGTGTATCTGAGAGAGAGAAATTGAGTTTACGGATACTTGCTGATCGTTTTAAAATAGGTAAAACACAGGTGGGCGAAATCTTACGAAATAAAGAAGAAATAAGAAATTTATGGATTACTAACTCAAACGAGAACACCAAAAATGTGAAATTGAGGAAGACTAATTTCATTGAAATTGATTCTATAATTCTGAATTAGTTTACTTCTGTTCGTTCTAAAAACATTCCTATCAATGGACCTTTGATTCAGGAAAAGGCTTTGGAAGTCGATAAAGAACTCGGATTACACGAATTTAAGGCTTCCAGTGGATGGCTGGAAAAGTTTCGATCTCGGCACAACATCACTTTCAAATCAATATGTATAGAAGCAAAATCTGTAGGTATTAAAGAGTTGAAGGATTGGCAAGAACGACTTCAATCAATTTGGGAAGGTTATGAGGAGAGAAACATTTTTAAAGCCGATGAAACCGGACTCTTTTTCAGAATTTTTCCGAATAAGACTTTATGTTTTAAAAAGTATGATTGTATCGGCGGAAAAATTTCAAAAGAGTGACTCACTATTTTATTATGTTCCAATATGTTAGGAGAATTTGAAACCCCTCTTATTATTGGAAAATCTCTGAAACCCAGGTGTTTTCCAAAGAATATTCAATTTAATAAAATTGGTATTGTGTGGAGAGCAAATAAGAAGGCATGGATGACCAGTCCTTTAATGATCGAATGATTAACTTCCTTTGATAATAGGATGAAAAAATCAACAAAGGAAAGTTCTATTGTTTTTGGGCAATGCAAGTTCTCATCCCAAACATTTGAAGTTGGACAATGTTAAAATTGTGTTTTTCCCCCAAACACAGCTTCAGTATGCCAACCACTTGATCAAGGTGCAATACGCAATTTTAAAGTCTTGTACTGAAAGCTTTTATTACGTCACATTATTTCAAAGTTAGATTCTATGGATACAGTTGAGAACTGTGTAAAAGTAGTTAATGCTCTCGATGCTGTAATTTGGATTTCGTCAGCTGTTAAAAACATAAAACCGGAAAGCGTACGACAGTGTTTCAGAAAAGCAGGCTTTATTTTAAACGAAAATAAAACGCACGTTTCCGACACAAATGAAAATTTAAGCGAAATAAGTGAATTAATGGAATATATCAGAAGTGAAGAAACTGCCAAAAACTTCATTAGTATTGATGATGAATTGCCTACTAAAGAAGACTCAGCTGATATATGTGATTATATTCCTTCAGAATTTTCGACAAAAGCTGACTCTATTAGTGATGAAGAAACGAATACAGAAACTGGAGATGTTTCTTGCAATATCGAGAACTTCCAAGAGGCGGCAAAATATAGTGAGCAGTTATACAATTTTTTTTGTAAAAAAAGATGATTCAGAAGGATTAAAACTACTGACTGAGTTAAAACTTCCCATTGAAAAAACTACTTGTAATCGCAAGCAAAAGCAAACTTTAGTAACAGATTTTTTTCATAAGAAAGTGATAAACGAGGAATAAAGGTATGCACAATTTTATTTCAGTTTTATTGCTTAAAAAATAATTTTGATTTTTGATTAATCATATAGTATAAGTTTTAGGATATATAAAAGTCAATTAATGAAACATTGTGCTTTTTTTTTTTGCAATTTTGCTTTTCTTTTGAATATTTGGGCTTTTCCCAATAGCGGACATCTCTGAATAGCGGACAATTTCCGCGCTCCCGAGGTGTCAGTTATTTAGAGGTTTTACTGTACAAGCATTTTAGATATAAAAGTGTTGTGGCTATAGAAATCTTTATAAATATTGACATATATTTCCAATATAATCTTCAAAAGGGAAAAAATGTATTTTAACTTCCCACATCATCCCCATAGAATCGCATGAGAGAAAAAACACAATTGTATCACTCGTTCCACAATTGTGTCATTGATAACACTTGTATCACATTTAATATCTGTAATATTTAGTTTCAGAGCAGATTTGGAGGAAATATTCTAATAATTTATATGTTTTAAATGAATATTAAATTTAAAAACTCAACTTTTAACTGTCACAGTACGTATTTTCAATTCTCAAAAGAGCTGTAGCAATAAATATTTTTGTAAATTGTGTCATATATCTCCAATGTAACCTTCAAAAGGGGAAAATAATGTTTTCTGACTTCTCTTATCATCGCCATAGAACAGCAGGGGAGAAGGCATCATAATTAATATTTTATGACAGAACTGTTATGACTAAAAAGGAAACCAAAGATGAGTTTCTGATTTGTAAGAAGTTGATATTTCAAAAAACAAATTATTCTTATTTTTAATTTACATCAAATAAAAGAGGATGTGAAGCATTATAAAAGTATCTTAAACATAAAATTGAATGTTAATTTGTATTACTTTTAATGTCTTTAATAGTCTATTTCCGGGCAAATCTGAAGAAATGTATAGATATTTTATATGTTTAAAATAAAGTTTAATTTAAAAAAACTTAATTTTTTTAACTAATAAGTGAATAGTGTTATGAGTAAAAAAATCTTTATAGATTGGTGCATATATTTTTAATACAATCTACAATAATAATAATAATAATAATAATAATAATAATAATAATAATAATAATAATTTTCTTGTCAATTCTATAGAACCGCAAGATTGAGAAAAGGCAAGTCATATTTTATGACAGAAATGCGATGACAAAAAGGAAAATAGGTTATAAAAAAGTCAAAGACGAGTTTTCCGATTTATAAAAAGTTGATATCCCCTTCCCCCGCAAGAAAAAAAAATCGTTTACTTTTAATTTTTAACCGCATAAAGTAAGACATAAAGCATTATAACAGCGTTTTATATACAGGGTGTCCAGCAAATAAAAACCTGATTTCAAAATTAAATTTCTCAAAAAGAAAGATCAATAGAACTATGCAGTGAACGGTTTGTTTATTAAATAAGCTTTAAAAATGTTATAAATAAATTTTGAATAATAAATATTTTGAAAAGATTGTGTTCTGATTCCAAAGAATGCTTGATTTGACTTGTTTATTGCTTTAGATTGCTTGCAGAGAACGAGTTTTTCGGTGTACAGTGTCATATTTTAACGATTTTTTTTTTAACTAAATCTTTGAAATTTCTGAAAGTCCAAAACTTTAGTTCTAAAAAACTCCCAAAAGCACCCAAAATCTCGTTCTCTTTACGGAAACTAAAGCAAGAAAAATGTCAAATTAAGTATTCTTTACAATCAGAATACAATCTTTTCAAAATATCCATACTTCGAAATTTATGTATAACATTTTTACAGCTTTCCTAATAACCAAACCGTTTACCACATAAGTCTATCGATGTTTCTTTTTGAGAAGTTTAATTTTGAAATCAGGGTTTTATTTGCTGTACACCCTGTATGAAACAAGACAGTTAATTTGTATCACTCTTAATCTGTTTAATATTTAATTTCGTGGCAAATCTGAAGAAAATGTACAGATATTTTATGTGTTTTAAGTGGAGTTTAAATTTTAAATTTTAGCTTTTAATAATCTCAAAATCACCATATGTAAACAGTGTTGTGGCTATAAAAATCTTTTATAATTTGTTACATATATTGCCAATATAATCTTCAAAGGAAGAAAAATATTTTAATTTTCTTCGCCATGCCCATAGAACCGCAAAAGGGGAAAAGCATAATTTATATTTTATAACAAAAATGTTATGAATAAACGAAAAATAGTTTATAAAAAGCCAAAAACTTGTTTCTAGTTTATAAAAAAAATCCATATTCTATAAAAACAAATCAGCTTCGCTTTTTTTTAAGTAATAAAAAAAGAGAATGTAAAGTGCATTTTAGATGTTAAGTGGAAAGACAAACATGTTTAATTTTAACATGTTTAATGTTTTTTTATATTAAATTTTAGGGCAAATATGAAGAAAATGTACTAATATTTTATATGTTCTAAATAAAATTTACTTTAAGCATCACAACAAATCCATTTCTTTTGAGAGTTGTGGCTAAGAAACCTTTTTTATATTATCTTTAAAAGGGGAAAAAAGTATTTTAACTTCCAGAGTCATTCCCATAGAACTACAAAAGGGAAAAGCACAATTTATATTTTATGACAGAAATGTTATGGCCAAAAATAAAATAAGTCTGAAAAAGTAAAATAAAGTGTTTTTGATTCATAATATATATATATATATATGTGTGTGTGTGTGTGTGTGTGTGTGTGTGTTAAAAAATATCACCTTTTTTTTTTAACTGTATCAAATAAAAATAAGGTAAAATATTAAGAGAGCATTTTAGATATTAAATGAAAAAATGACTTGTATCACATTTAATGTCTTTCATATTTAGTTTCAAGACAGATTAAAAATATTCTAATATTTATTATGTTTTAAATGAATATTAAATTTTAAAACTCCACTTTTAACTGTCACAGTATTTCCTCTTCTCAAGAATCCTGTGGCAATAAAAAATATTTATAAATTGTGACACATGTCTCTAATGTAATCTTCAAAAGGGGAAAAATGTTTTCTAACTTCTCTCACCATCGCCATAGAACAGCAGGAGGGAAAGCATCATAATTCATATTTTATGACAGAAAAGTTATAACCAAATTTAAAATAGTTTGAAAAAAAAAAAAAGCTAAAGACGAGTTTCCGATTCAGAAGAAATTGATATTCCAAAAAACAAAGCAGTTTCGCTTATTCTTATTTTTAATTGCACTTAATAAAAGAGGATGTAAAGCGTTTTAAAAGTATTTTAGATATTAAATGGAAATTAGATATTAAATAATGTGTATCACGTTTAACGTCTGTAATATTTAATTTCAGAACAAATCTGAATGAAATGTTATACTAACATTTTATACGTTTTAAATAAAGTTTAAATATAAAAACTTTACTTTTAACGATCACAAAATATCCATTTCTTAAGAGTGTTGTGGCTATATACATAATCTTTAAGAGAGGAAAAAAGTATTTTAACTTCCAGTGTCATTGCAATTGAATCGCAAAAGGGAAAAAATACAATTGATATTTAATACAGAAATGTTATGACCAAAAGGAAAATAGGTTGGAAAAAAGACAAAAATGTGTTTCTTATTTATAAAAAACTAATATTAAAAAAAAATCAACTTCTCTTTTTTTTTTTTTTTTTTTTTGAGTCGTTTAAAATAAAAGACAATGTAAAGTACTATAAGAGCCCTTTAGATAATAAATGTAAAGATCATTTGTATCATGTTTAATTTCGTAAATATTTGATTTCAGAGCAAATCTGAAGGAAGTGCACTAATATTGACAAGAATAAAAGTCATGGAATGTTTTTCCTTAACTATGCATTAATTTTTTTTCAGATTTATTGTAGTATCGTCACGTATAAAAATGTATTCAAGATAATATCGTTATATTATCGTTATATTTGTCATACATTGACTTTTATTTGAATATAAAATAATGTACCAATTTTTGCAAGAATTTCAAAATTCTTCAGTTTCTTCAAAATCTATACATATATGATATAGTTTGTCCTGGCTGAGTGATAATCAACGCACACAGCCGAAATTACTGAACTTATATGTATATATATATATATATATATATCTATACTAATAAAATAACAAATCGCTCTGTCTGCGTGTGTGTGTGTGTGTGTGTCTGCGATGGCTAGCAAAATCTATGGGACGTACGAAGCTCAAAATTTTTATGAGAGTAGCCCAATATCTCTCCTGATGCACCTGAGCTTTAGAATTTCGAAATTCTATTTATTAACTGAGTAATTAATTAAATTCCAAAGATCACTCTCATAAAAAATCGCCTTTTTTCTTCTTTTTTCCCCTTCATTTAGTTATGGTTGGTTGGTTGCATAAAATTTTCGCATAAATAATTAAAAAAGCTGGAACAGACCTTTAAAATTCATAGACTGGCAAACTGTCAGTTTAAATGATGATTTTTTATCACAGCGGTTGTAAACCATGGAGGAAAAAGATAGGTGGTGGTGAAGTAAACCGAAAAAGGGTCGCAATATTAAACCATTTATCGCTCAAATTTTAATGTCCCAAACAAAAGCATGTGGAAGGGATTTTGTATTAAGACGAATTGAAAGGAATGAATTACAGCTGAAGCGTATTTTACGAAGTAATAGTAATTTTTTAAAATGGTCTTTTTTCTATTATATCATTTATTTTTAAAAAATGTTTGCTTTTAAAATAATTGTAATTGATATATTCGAAAAAATTAAATGTAAAAATAAAATTAAATAAAATATTGAAAACATTTGATTTGAACTAAAAATTGTATTACTAAAAGTTTTCTTTTTTTTTTTTCAGAACTTTTTAATACTTTATAACGTAGATGAAAAAATGTTTTTAATTTAACAATATATTAATAACTCTGTGTCAATATATAAAATATAATTATGAAAACATTCTTTTAAAATCATGCGCGAAAACTTAAATAACAAATATTAGTCTAAAATCTAGATTTCAGAGTGCAGACGATTTTAAGACATTAACGAAAGAATGTTAACTTTTCAAGCAAAATCTTAAATGATGTTTCTATATTGATATTTCAAAGTGACGGCTAGGTTACATTTATGTTATATTTAAGTTACGGTAGGGTAATGTTAAGTCGCAGACAGATTATGGTTATGGTACAAAAGTTTACGGTTAGGAATTTGTCCACAGAGTCAACATTACGCATGCTTTGATAAAAATATACACTTTTGTTAAATGGCTCTGAAATTATAATACTATATACCAATCTTTTATCATCGCGTATCGATTTCATTCACGGTATAGTCGGATTTAAGAGTGATATAATTAGTTTGAAATTCAAAATATTTCACTTGGGATTTCTATGCGAAAAAAATAATTAGTTACGTGATTTAACAGTGATTTTTACGGGTAAATATCAACACTTTAACACGAAACTAACGCAATCGTTGGATACATGTTCCCTCCCGTGTTTCTCCTTGCTCATTTTAAGTATTTTTAGATCTTAATATTAGTTGTTGTTTTTAAAACCGATTTTTCACAAAGTCAGCTGCGACGTATTTCAGACAATGCATTTTTGCACGCTTCCAGTTAATGATAAAATCATACAAATTTCAAGTTCGTTTAATATTGTTAATACGGACCCGGGCAACGCCGGGCGGGTCAGCTAGTATACTAATAAAAGAACAAAACGCTCTGTCTGTGTGTGTGTCTGTGTGTGTGTCTGCGATGGCTAGCAAAATCTATAGCACGTACAAAGCTCAAAATTTTTTTGAGAGTAGCCCAATATCTCTCCTGATGCACCTGAGCTTCAGAATTTCAAAATTCCAATTATTAACTGAGTAATTAATTAAAATCAAGAGGTCACTCTCATAAAAAATCATCTTTTTCCAAATTTTTTTCTCTTTCATTTGTTTACGGTTGGTTGGTTGTGTAAAAATTTTCGCAGAAGTAATAAGAAAGCTGAGACAGAATTAAAGAAACCCATGGAGGAATAAGATAAGTGGAGGTGAAGTAAGCTCAAAAAAGGTTTGCGATATGAAACCATTTATCGCTCAAATTTAATGTGGCAAACAAAAGGACGTGGAAGAGATTTTGTATTATAAGACGAATTGAAAGAAATGAATTACAGTTGAAGCATATTTCAAGAGGAAATAGCAAATTTTTAAAATGGTCTTCGTTCTATTATTATTTATTAGAATAAATATTCGCTTTTAAAATGAAGGAAATTGGAAAATTAGCAATAATTAAATATCAAATTAAAATTAAATAAGATATTGAAAACATTTGATACGAATTAAAAATTGTATAACTAAAAGTTTCCTTCATTAATGTAATTTTCAATACTTTATAACGTAGATGAAAAATGTTTATGACTTAATAATTGCATGTAAATAAATATTTAAAATATAATGATGAAAACATTCTTTTAAAATCATGTATGAAAACTTAAGTAATAAATATTAATCTAAAATATAAATTTCTGACTGCAGACGATTTTAATGTACTAACAAAATAATGTTACATTTTCAAGCAAAACGTTGAAATAATTTTCTATATTGATATTTAAAACACATATGATAAAATAATTAATAAATTTTTACCGGTGAAGCGATAAATTAGTTCTTTTTTTAAAAACGAGAGAAAAAAAATACAGGTTTAAACCTGTTTCAATTGATAGCGAAATTTTAAAATGGAGGGCCAAAATCACAGTCCGGTGAAATCCAAACACCTCATTGGTCATTGAGCCGCGTCCTTTTCAGGGAACAATCTCTTAGCAGTTGGGTAAATGTTGTCATACTCCTTTTTCCGAGAAAAAATCGTAGCGGCAGTTTTGAAGTAAATCTTATCTCTTTTCATTTATAATCTAAATTTTTCACTCTCATTTTATAAAATGGCATCAAAATATCTTAATTGAGTTAATTTCGATGGTTTATCTTAAATAAGAACAGGTGGTAACAATCGCTTAAAAAATACTTTCCCCCTCACCTTTTTCAAATGGAGAAACAAGTTCGTGATTTTCACCCTTACCACACGACCAATGGGGTGGCTGGATTTCACTTGATTGTGATTTTGGCCCTTCATTTTAAAATTTCACCAATTGATAGGCGTGTCAAAGCAGGTGCTTTTGTTGGTACTTAATTGGACTTAATGTAGGGTTACATCTTAAGCATCATCTCCAGAGATAATACCTCCACTCTATTAATTTCTTTTTACTCTATAAAAGAAACCAATTTGAGATTTTGACATTTCAAAAGTGACTGTTTTTTTCCCAAAGACCTTTAAAATTCATAGACTGGCAAAATGTCAGTTTAACTTACGATTTTTGGACATAGCTATTACGTCAGATCGTTGGTACTTCGTACATTAGAATGTATTTGTGGTTGGCTAAGTTGCAGTTAATATATGTGTATGTATATATGAGGCTTTTTTAGCAGTTTTTTTAAATCATTGATTAAATTTGAATGCATTTATTTAAGTTAAAATTTTATTAAGACTTTAATTTGTTTTTAAAACAAAAATGAAATGGCTCTTTGACGTACAATTGTTCGAATAGGCAGACGATTCATACACAGTAATAAATTATCAAATAGCAAAATAAATTATATATAAAAAATAGTCACTAAAAGAATAGTAGCAAAACATAATGTTTAGGCGTATTAACACATAACCCGATCCCAACCAGAAAAAAACAGACTATACTCCGATCCAAGCAAGACAAAAATTTCATGAGCATAAACGCGACCCGAACCTAAAAATTCCATTTGAAAAAAAAACTATGGATTTGATATTTGACCCGAATCAAATCTGAATCCCACAAAAATATTCAAATGAAGCATACCCCAATTCGATCAAAGAAAAATAATGTTCGTGTATATGCAACCCGACCCGAACCTAAAATTTTTCTCTAAAATAACCCAAAAAATGACCAGAACGAAACCTGAAATCGATAAAAATATTCCAAAGAACTATAACCTGATAAGAGCAAGACAAAAAAACTTCCATGAACATAAACCTGACTCGAACCTAAAAAATTCCATTTGAAAAAAAAGCCTGAAGTTTTATGCAAACTACATCTGAATCCGATCAAAATATTCGAAAGAACCATAACCGGATTCGAATAAGAGAAAATAATTTTCGTGGACATGAAACCGATCGGAACCTAAAATTCCATTTGAAAAAAATACCTGAAATTTGAATCGACAAAAATATTCCACAGAACCATACCCGGACCTGAACAAGACAAAAAAAATTCCATGAACATGAACCCAATCCGAACCTAAAAAATGAACTAAATCTGAATCTGACAAAAATATTCCAGAGAAGCATATCCTTATTCGAACAATGCAGAATAATTTCCGTTGATGCGCAACCCAACCTGAACCTAAAAATTCCATTAAAAAGCCGAAATCTGAATTGAACGACATCTGAACCCGAAAAAAATATTCCAAAGAACCAAAACCCGATCCGAGCAAGACAAAATAATTTCCCTGGACATGAATCCAACCAGAACCTTAAAAATCAATTTAAAAAAATACCTAAAATCTGAATCGAACCAAATCTGAATCCGACGAAAATAGTCCAAATAACTATAACCAAATACGAACAAGACAATATAATTTCCATGGACATAATCCCCATTCCAAACCAAAAAATTTGTAAAAAAAAGAAAAAAAAATCCCGAAATTTGAACCAAACTTAATCTGAACCTAACAAAAATATTTCAGTGAAGTATAACCTCATTGGAACTAGGTAAAATAATTTTCATATAAGTACAACCCGACCCGAACTTAAAAATCCCATTTGAAGGGGAAAAAAAACCCCACGAAATCTGAATTGAACCGAATCTAAACTGAACACAAATATTCCAAACAACCATAACTGTATCCGAAGAAGACAAAATAATTTCCATGAACTTGAATCCAATCCGAACCTAAAATTCGGATGTTCTACAAAACATAATGCACTCCGTAGCGGTGGAAAGTGAAACTAAGTACTTAGCGCGAGATGGTTAAAATATTTCGTTTATAGTAAATGTTAAATTAGAACTTGGTTACGGTTAGATAACAGTTAGGTTGCAATTACGTTCCGGTGACCCTTTTGTTATTTTATTTTCCGGTTAGGTTACAGTTAGGTCAAGGTTAAGTTACAGTTAGGTTAAGGTTAAGTTGCGGTTAGGTTGTGGTTAGATTATGGGTAGGTTATGATTAGGTGACGGCCAAGTTACATTTATGTTATATTTAACTTGCAGTTAGGTTACTGTTAAGATACAGCTAAGTTACAGACAAGTTATGATTCCGATACAATTAGGTTACGGTTAGGATTTTGTTCATAGAATGAACATTACGCATGTTTGATAAAAAATATACACCTATTTTTGTAAAATGGCTCTGAATTTATAATATTATATACTAACCTTTTAGCGAATCATCGAGAATCGATTTCATTCGCGGTATAGTCAGATTTAAGAGTGATATATAATTAGTTTGAAATTCAAAATATTTCACTTGGGATATCTATGTGAAAAAAGTATTTAGTTAAGTCACTTAACAGTAATTTTAAGGATAAATATCAACACGAAATCGTTGGACACATATTCCCTCCTGCGTTTCCCATTGCAGTCATTTTAGGTATTTTTGCTGCTAAATATTAGTTTTTTTTAAAAACCAATTTTTGACACAGTCAGGGGGCACGTATTTAATATAATGTACACTGTAAAAAATTTGACCCTTTTGCTGTATCATCACTCCCCCACTTTTATAGAATATATCTCTTTTGACCTATGACAATGCTCCAAAATAGGCTGAAGTAATCATTTTCTATAAAAGCGGTGGAGTGACGATGCAGCAAAAGGGTCAAATTCTTAACAGTGTATTAACACATATTTTGAGTTGAAGATAAAATCATAAAAATTTCAAGTTCGTTTAACATTATTATAACGGACCCGGGCAACGCCGGGCGGGTCAGCTAGTATATATATATATATATATATATATATATATATATATATAACATATATATATATATATATATATATATATATGAAAATTGGGAAATATATACTTCTTATGACGTAAGTGATTTTTGAAAATACTCCCTTTAAGAGGGACAAATGGGGGAGGGGTCCAAAACTCCTACATATTCCTATATCTTAGCAGAGCTTTAAGGTAGAAGCATGAAATTTCAGAAAATAAATCTACAAAAAATATTTAAACATATATTTTAGCTATTATAAAATTGCCCTGTGAGGGAGTTAAAAGAGAAAGGGGAATCAAACAATTTAAAACATTTCGCACATTTCAGCAGTCGTTTTAAGTGGTAGAGTTAAAAAGCCGAAAATAAATTTATTAAAAATTAATTAAAGACTATTTAAGCTATTTTAAAATTTTCACCCCCGATGGTGTTAAAGAGAGGGTCGAAAAATTCCAAACTTTTTCGGACCCGTCATGAAACATATCATCGGAAAGCCCTCTGACAGCTCTTTCATATTATAAACCTTTCTTTTCGAACCCCATTTCCCCCCCCCCTCGGAGGCAGTTTTCGAAATTTTTCGAAATTGTAACGTTTTATCATTAAGTATCAGATATTTTTACGGGGCCTTCTGATAAATATTATTTATAATATATGAAAATTTCAAAGACAGGAGAAAGTTTTATACTAGCGAGTTGTGACAGTTGGAATTCTGGGGGGGGGGGTTCTAAAATAGTCCTTCACCCCTGATGTGATATATCATTCGAAAGCTGTAGGACCATTATTTCAAATTATACACCTCCAATGATTCTTCTCCCACTTTGCCCCCGTGGAGAAGGGAGCAGTATTCTAAATTTAAACGAAGCCCCTCATATTATATATGGTTGGAAAGCCCTGTGACCTCTTATTCATGTTATGCACTTCCCGTGCCCTTCTCGGAGGGATGTACATATCGTATCCCATCAGGAATTTTTCTAATAATGGGAAAATTTTTGAAATTATCGCAATGACGGAGGAAAATAAAAAAAAAAAAAGTTTTGATCCCATTTACCATTCATTTAGTCAATGTTATTGCCACCACGCGTGCCTTTAATACTTTTTTTTTTCTTGACATTTTGCTGCTAATTGTCAAAAAATTCTAACTTTTCATGCTTAAATTTCTTTATATTTTTATACTTACTCACGTCTTTTTAACTTTTTGCAACCAGTTAATTCCGTCACACAACATTTCAACTATTGTGGCTCCCTTTTAGCCTTTCTTCGATGTGTTGTTTTTAATTTCTACCTGTTTTTAGTTGCTATGTATTTACTAAAATCCTTTAGAAACATGTAAAAGCAATTATTATGATTTGATTGTTGGACACCATTGCTTGTAGAATGTAGATTCTCGGAAATAATCAATGACTGTATCGATTGTGTTTTTTACGATGACGATTTTTTTCGATTGGTAAATTATCTAGAATGGCACATCATTATGCATATATTAGCAGCAGTTTTTAGTTAGAAGCGTAAAAGTCAAGGTAATAAACCTATTAAGAAATTATTAAACATGTATTCGAGAGATTTCAGAAATTCCCGTTAAAAACAATTAGCAAGTGGTACGAAAATTTTGGCTATTCTGCCATGCCTTAGCAGCAGTTTTATATAGAGACATGAATTTGAGTTTACCTAATCTACTAAAATAAACTTAAACATAAATTTTATCTATTTTAGAAATTCCAACCTGAGAAGATTTAATGTAATGGTCGCATGTTTAGGGTATTTCATTATATCTCAGCAGCAGGTTTAGGTAGAAGCGAGAAATTTAAATTAACACACCTATTAAAAAAAAAGTTAAACATAGGTATTTCAGTCATTTTAGAGCTATTTTGTCTTTAAAATAGGATAATATAATATTATACGAATTAGACAATTATAAATGTGTGGCTTTGTACAACTTATGCCTTCCAGGATGCAAAAGGTGTTCAAGCCATAGATAGCGTTTATTTAGAAGTCCACATTGTCGAAATGGGTTGAAAAAAATGAATCGGTCAGTACTAGATAATTATCTTGCAGAGCTGCACTTGTTAGAGCTATAGAGTCATTCTAGAGTCTTGTTAGTATCATTTTAGAGCTATTTTGTCTATTATGTATCAACATCGACTTTGAACAGGATAATTTAAGCGGATACGAATTAGACAACATTTATGAATGTTTGGTTAGACATTAAGGGGTTTTTCTTTTTAATCTTTACTAGATATATTTCGTTTAATTCAAGATCCCCTTGGAGAAAACGATCAGCGTAGTGGGCAAAGACTGTTAGTTTTTTATAATTATTTGAATAAGTTTAAAAAAATCAGTGATATGGTTTCTGAACATATATATATAATACTTAATTAAACATAAGTAGAATGTAACCATATGTAGCTAAAAGCAATCATTTATCGGCAGAAATTAAAGGTAAAACATGTAAAGTAAAAAATTATGAAGGTACAACGAAAATAATTTTATGTCTTGCAATCTGAAACGTTATCTCCGTGATTTTAAAAGTATATGTTTAATTGTGATAAATTATGTCAAAGCTTTATACAATTTCAATATGATGAACTTAAACTTATTTTTATAATATATATTTAATGAATTCATATTCTAAAGTCGAATATGTGTTTTACATGTATGTCTATTTACCGATAAAATGGATAAGAGGAAAATGGGGGGAGGGATAATATTTTTTTCTTTAACCGACTTTTCTTGTAGCTTTTAAAATTTTATAAAACTCTAGTTATACCAATCCATTTCTAGATTAAAAGACATGACACATAAAAGCCTTTATGTATTTTCACTTTGATAGATTTTAACCTTAAAAATTCAGCATATTATGTCACTTCTAAAGAATATTGTAGTTACAAAGCCATATAAAAAAGCTTCATAAAATCTGATGTAAATTTTCTATATAAACTTCGGAAGAGAAAAAATATTTAAACGTCCTTTGTCCTTTCCATATAGCTGCAAGAAAGGAAAAACACAGTTCATATTTTAAGATAAAAATATTATGACCAAAAAAATATAGGCTGGATAAATGCCAAAAAAACATTTTCACTTTATAAGAAGCTAATCTTTTAAAATATAAATCATATCCGTTAACATTATTTTTTAAATTACATATAAATATTTAATAAAATAACTAATTCTTGATACTTAATAAAAAATGCTTAATAGAATAACTAATAAAAATAAGTAACTTTTTATAAGAGTATTTCGACGTGAAATGCCAGACAAAAACTATCCTGCTTCTAAAAAGTTAATTTAAAAATGTGTGCAATGTACTAATATTGAAATTTTTTCAACACTTTGTATATATATATATATATACATATATATTATAATATGCATTGTATTCATTTTTTCCAAGGAATTGTGTTTAATGTACTACCGTATTATTATTCTTTATTAATCAGTTGAAGTGAAAAAAACTTCTTTAAAACACCGTAAAATAAATTAATTGCGCAAGGTGCGACAGGTCGTGCCACTGCATCCATAGTAGACGTACGTCTTTTTGCGCCTGATGAAGAAAGACTAAGTTCTTTCGAAAGACCTTGCGCAATTAATTTATTTCATGGTGTTTTAAAGAAGTTTTTGCACTTCAATTGATTTATACCAGTTTAAACTTATTGTACTTATTAATCAGTGTTAGCTTTTATTAATCTTTGAAGTAATGTGTCATCTTGAATTCTAAGATGTCCAGAGCTTAAAAGTTGTCCATTTAACCCCAAACTCGTTCTATACGACAGAAATACGTTCTATAAAATAAATTTCGCTGCCAGTACTTTTCTGCATGAATATGTGAATCTAATATAAGCATAATCTGCTAATTTTCATTTATAAAAAGGCTTTGACGTAATAATTATATACATATAAAGTGAAAGAGAGAGAAAACATTTTTTTAAATAAAAATAAATAATACAAAACACTTTTCTTTAAATTCGCGTTGAATTCCTTTATATTTAACAAATATTTATAAAAGGGTAATTATTTATCAAAGGACAAAAATTGCGAAAATTCTTGAAAAATTTATTGGCAATTTATGTTACAGCTTTTTAGACTGCATACTAATAGCAAAATATACCAAAATCCCAATAACTGTTTGATTGAATTTATTTATAATGTTTATTATTATTCTTTTTTACTTTGCAAATTCCAAATAAGTCACATTTAGAAAACAACGAATTAAGCTTTCTATGTGTGTTTTATCTTGCCGTATGATGTTTTCGTTGTAGGATGAGATTCGCGGTAGCGAATATTTATCAAAACTTTTTATATAAAGTTTAGGCTATGCCTTGAATAACTTTCATCGAAGTAGGGCTTACAAGTACAAAGCCGTTGCATGCCAAAGATTATTTAATTGATAGTACTTTACACCAGGTTTATCTCAAAACATTACACATAGCAAGATTTTGGCTATAAAAAAAATTACATGAAATAATTTCTAAGAGAGCCGAGAGAAGAAGGAAGATAAAATTCGCTCCAAGACGGGGCATTGGCGAAATTAAATAGACTCAAAATTAGCCAATAATAATCATATCGCTCGCTCGAAATAAAAGTGACCCAGTTCAAAAAAGGAAATTTCACGGAAGAGGCAAAAGAAAATTTGCATGATTTAACATGAAATTATAGCACTGAGCTCTGCATATAGAAATGAAAATTTGCATACAGTGGTCGTCAGAACTATAAGAACAATTGAAAATTGCGCAAAAAAATATTTTTTAACTAAATAAAGTGAAATTTATACACAATATGCTGTTTTATGCTAGAAAACATTGTAGAATTCAATACATTGCAAATTGCAAAATATGAATGTTTTGTCAAAATTAACAAAATATGTCATTGTAAAAATTGAACAAAATTATAAGGACAATGAATTTTGTCTGAAACACACTGATAATTAATAATCTCCCAACTTCTTCTCAATCACTTTTATCAATCTTGACATCATGGATTTTGACAATTGCTTAAGAACGTTCTTGGAAAATTTTAAGTGATCTTTTTCGATGGAACACTTGAGTTCTTGCTTGTTTTAAGATTATATACAAGATTATATCAAGTAGTTTCACGAAATTAGCATCAAACCACGAGTTTGAAGTTTGGGAAACATGAATTGAGGTATTGTCCTGCTGGAAAAAATAGCCTCCAATCACTATTAACTGTGCTTTTTGTTAAAGATTATCATCCAATACATTAATGTAACTCTCAGAATTCCACCTACCCTGCACAAAAACTATTGGAGTAGTTCTACCAATTGTAAAACCTCCCCAGACTGTTAATGAGTCACTTCTAAATACATGCTTTGAGAAAATTGTTTTTTCTCTACAGAGATCATACTAGAAGTTGCTAAAACAATCTAGTCTATCCAAATTAATCTTTTTATCATCGGGAAAGACATAATCCCACATTTTTCCCATTGTATTGCAGTTTTTGGCAAACTCCATCCTCAATCTCTCATGAACTTTTGTAAAAGGTGGTCTTGACACATGCTAACTATAGCGAACCTTGATATTGTGAGTTTAAATTGTAAAGAAACAAGTGTCATTTTACTGTTAATCTAAAATCAATAAAACAGTGACATAGGCCAAGTATAATTTTTTAATGTCAAATGGGTGAAAAGGAAAAATAAGCACACTGCAATACAAAAGAATCACAATGTTTGTATAACCGAAACTTAAAATCCTTTACGTTTTATAGATTTTTCACATTTTCTGGCATTCACGCAAAAATAACAGTTTAATTTATTTTAGAAAACCACTAAAAATTCGTAAAATTCAAAATATGATAATTTGCGAATTTTTGCTGTAAATGAATGCGGATCAATTTTTATAAACCGATACATCACAGCATCTCACAGAAATTTTCCAAGATACGAATATTGGGAGATTATTTATCTTCAAGTTAAAACAAATACATAGTATAATGTTCGAAAAATAGTATATACATTTAATTACAAAGAATTTATACTTAAAGAATATTTAGATAATACACATTTAAAGAAAAATTGCTTATTAATTTTAATTATTTTTAACTAAACACATTCCGCATTAACGTATTTTCGGTATATCAGTTGAAATTTATGTAGAAATTATGATTACGGATACATATTTGTTTACTATTTAGATGTCATTAAGCAAGTAATGACACAGTGACATTGTAAATTAAATGTATAATATTTTCGCTATCATATTACAAATTTTATTTTTTAAAAAGATTTGAATTTTAAAATTAATTAAAACCGTTAATCAATCTTTTAATATAGAATCTTTAGAAAAATTAGAAAAATCAGTAAACATTTTTTATCTTTACATCATTAAGGTCACATTAGCAATTAAATATCACATAAAGATAATATAAAATTTATAAGCATATTTAAATACTTTAGCATGTTACCAATACGCATCCAACATTGAAGAAGGAAATAAACGAATTAAATGAATAAATTCACAATACATGCTATCTTAAAAGAAAGGAAGAAAATATATAATTATATGAAACTTTATGTACTTAGATATATTAATCTTAAGTTGTCACCAAGTTACAAAAAGTTTTATACTTAAATTTTATACAGAAAAGAATTCAATGTGAATTTAAAAATTTCATAGAACTTTTTCTTAACGTAACCAATTAATGCCTAAACAAACTGTTTAAAACGAAATTTATTCAACAGCATTCAAGATAAATGGGGAAAAAAATCTGCATATTTTAACTCGCTGTGACACAATTGCGTTCAAAACACATATATCTGCGAAATAAAATCTTTTGGATGAATAACAAACAATCCCTCCCATGAACATCATTACGACTGTAAATATCAATGTATGAATAAGGTAATTTGCATAAGAAAAAAATCTGATTTCTTCAAATAGAAACTGTTCTGTAAAGCGTGCGTTATTTGAAATTTCTTTCAAATCATTCTCTTCTTTGCCTCGAACAACAAAATGGCTTGATAATTTAAGCAAAGTGAAGCGATAAAGCTTTAAAATATGTAAAATTTACATAGATTTTCAATACGTTTTAGCAGTCCTTTATATATTTCAGAGTATGGAAGAGTGATATCCATGGCTAATAATGAGCATGCAGTCTTTAATTACCAAAAAATCACTAAGCTGGCAGTGTTAAACAAATGCCAAAATTGGTACTAAAAAAGATTTTACGCAATCATATACTTATAAAATATTAAGATATTACATTAAATACTGATCAACTCAATAGCTTTCAAGTAAACTAAGTATTACTGAAGTTAAATTTTAAAGTTAAAGTTAAAAATTATTAAGTTTAAGATTAAATTAAAGATGAGATTAAAGTTAAAAATTTAATTAAGAATTTTTTTAATGGTTTTTTTTTCATAATGACTTATTTTACAATATGTGGTACTTCAGTAAATTATACATTCTTTTTCTTTTTCATATAACACTGCACATGAACTGATGTTTATGTATCTGAAAAATTGTTTCGTTCAGTTTTTTAAGAATGCATTAGTCGCAAAGTATGTGTTAAGCAGTTGGCGAGTTTTGGCATGAAATAGCTACATTATTTTTCAAATTTCATGTTTTTCTTAACAAATATTACTGGTACTTATGCCAGCTTGAAATCATTTGTGTGAAAAAACAACATATTGGTTTTACTAAATGCAAGCCTAAATTGTTAAATCATTTTACACATGTTTAATGCATTTTATATATATCATCACTTGATTTATAAAAACTCCATAATGTTTCGCTTATTTAAAAATAATAATAAATAAGAGCTAAAATAATAATCCAAAAAAGAATCCATTTTTCTTCTGGTAATTCAAAGAATAGAAATTTTTTTCGAAATAGATAATTTTTTTTAGACATCATAGCTTAATTCTTGCTTTAAAAAAATCATTTTTATAATTTGTGGCAAATATAATTAAATTTGTTTAAAAATATCTGAAAAATGTTTTTTAAATGCGCGTGTTTATAATTAAATATTGAAAAATAATAATCAAGTTAAAAATATATTAAACACGAACATCTAATTCATTTAAAATATTTTATGAAAAATAACATTTTGTTAGCACCCAATGAATAAATCTGATAGAGTAAGTATCAGTTTCATAATACATCTAGTGTTTTTTAAATTTAAAATATTGTGAGTTATTAAAAATTTTATTTCTAAATTTCTGAAGCTGAAATAACTGAAGTTAGCATTCCTCTTTTTCATTTATTATTCGCTGCATAGATTAGAGATATTTTATTATATCAATTTAACAAATGTTTTCAAATTTTAATATTTACAAAAACTGAAATGCAAAGGATACTACATATATCTAAAGAGTGTTTGCACATTGTATGACGATATATTTCGAGGCCGCTTTATTGAAATTTATAATGTAAATATTTGTTTTCAGGAAACGAGTGCAGTTGCAAAATCAATGAAAGAGAGACGATATTTATATTAAATTTTTCATTAACTACAGAAAATACTTTATAATTTATTTTAGCTTTTGTAATTAGTTATAATTTTACAAGGTTTCCTTCTGTAAAAGCAACTTTTGATTAATAATATATATTTTTTAAAATGAATTTTTTTTTTTTTTTTTTTACGCGAATATATATTTTTTTTTCCTATGGATTACCTATCAAAAATCAATTACAAGAAATTTTTGAATAGCTTCGGCAGTTACACTCTGTGAAAAATGAGAACTGAAAAAACTTAGTGAAAATGTAATAAAATATTTCAAATACGTCATAACTTCAAGACAGAGGAAAACTTCGGTGTGTAAGTAAGTCATTTTGCATACACATATGTGTAAATTTGTAAAAATACAGTTTTTTCATAAAATTTACGCACTTGTCTTTAAAATTATCTGTATTTAATTGTGATTTTTTGGTATAATGGAACTATGTACTTTGTTATCCCTTCAAAAAGTCAAGCAAGTGTATTAAGGATAGAAAATGTGACGGATTTATTCGAATTGGTGCGTTAACTTAATATGCAAATTGTACATAATACCCAAAATCTGTGTATTTTGCATGTAACACCAAAATATCTGCAAGAATATTACGCAGATATATGCGTATGAACAGTTTATTGAACAGCAGTACGTGTACATATTTTACACAGCTATATGTAAAAGTCTAGAGTATTACACAAATTCAGAAATATGGGTACCTATGAGAACAAAAAAAATGACAATATTTGAAAACGCAACTATTTGTGCAAGTTCAGAGTATAACAAAAACTTAATTGTAACACTCTTACAGAGAAATATATGGAACTATATGAACACAATAAATAGCTATGTGTATGTCGGATGTTCCTCTCAGCCCACACAACTTTGAAGAAAGTCCGTAGTAGTTATAGCTGACACCACCGATATTATTAGGTGATATCGGTCACCCACTGTGAGGATTATGTAAATGAACACCGACGCTGTCAATTAACTGAATTAACAGTTTATTTATACTATATGTACACAAGAAATACACTATTTACAATTATATACAATTACAACTCGGATATAGATGATCTGGTTCAATATTAAATTAAATACCGAAAAAGTTGGGTGTGTACTGTTCAAATTACACTTTTTCCCTCACAGTCAATGCACGCTAAATTAACTTTATCGGAGATCAATTTCGAATCTCCCAACACATAGATACTCGACCTACGCTTATCCTGCCCAGAGCACTACACACCAGGACGTCTGTGTCCCTTGCTCTCCAGATACGAACTGCCCCAATTTCAGACAAGGCTTGCCCTTCTCAAATTACTGCTTTTCCCCAATGTAACTCCCCCTGTGGAGATTCTCCATTGGACGCATTCCACATTGCTTTCTTGATTCGTGGCATGTTCCTTGTTTGCTCATTATTCACATACATCGCTGACGGATGAACACGCCTCTCGGCAATATTCTCTTTCTCACTTCACCACCTGCACATGATCACCAGTCAATTCTCATTTTAACAAAGAAAGAATGTCACCTTGAAAGTTCCAGTACACAGCCAGTACAATACAGAAAATATTAAGATAGAGAAATAATAGAAATTCCAATCTGTAGCAGATGGTGTCTCAGAACCTCACAGTGTACAAGACCAGAATATAACACAACCATATTAGTCGTTGAGCCAGAGGCCAAAATTAGGCCTTTTGGTTTCATCTCTGGGGACTTGGTAATATATACCTTTTTGGATTCACAATGATCCAAGGAGTTCATTTTATGATGATACTATGAAATTTGTGGTAGCTTAAAGACGCCATATTGTAAAGACTGACGTCCTCTATAATACGGGGATACGTCATACGTGTGATTAATTTTGCAATTATCATATAATTTGAGGCATTTCAATAAAAATATGGGGAAAATACATATTATTGTACATAAAACGTTATGCTGATTAATGGTTTGTTGCAATTTTGTTTTAACATAATGTTAAACATCTAATTTCACATTATGTTTATTAACATTTTCAGTTAGATAAAGAGTTTAAAAGACATTTTCAATAAAAGAAAACAGAAATCTTGTTTTGAATTTTAATGCATTTTATTTTCATGTGATAAGCCACAGAATTTCAAGAAATAATTAATACTGGGGAAAAATATTGTACTTATATTCTCAAGAATTAATAATTAACAGAAATCTTAATCTTTTTCACTACTATCATCATCAGCTGATATTTCTGTGTCCAAATCGCTTTCATCGTCATAGTTGGAACAGTTTTGATTTCTGAACATGCTTGTACATTTGAATTTATTCAAAACACACACACATGATGGCATGACACATGTTCTTGGACAAGAAAATGACATCAATTCTAAAACAGCTTCAGAAGCAGGACTGTCCGTCCACTGGACTTCTAGATAAGCTCTTCCTTCACTGTCTGTTCCAGAAATCCAACCATGATTATCTGAGGATGGAAGATCAGGATTAGCTTGTAGGCACCTCTTCCAAACCAGAGCCTGGTAATTAGCTCTCATTATATGTAGGTAGAAAGTATTACGACACGGCGGAAGGTGATGCGACTCCACAGAACCTTTTTTTTGCAGAAAAAATACTATATCGTAACTCATTAACGTTAGAAAATTTGTGCTTGCCATAATAGATATGGCAAACATACGACTCCAGCTGTTTTTTTATTTCCTTAGATATATCAGCTTGAATACCAAGGGCACTTAAAGGATTTCGGAATTCAGCGTTTTGAATCATTATTTTGTATGCAGCACATTTCCCCTTGCCAGCAAAAGCACTTACTGTATTGCATCCTGATAAATGAATGCATTCCAGGTAACGCATTACATACTTCTTTTCCTAGAAGTTCATGCAGCTCATTCATGTTGTAATATTTTATCCTGTCTTTGGATCCACATTTTATAAATATTGAACCACTGTAGTTCTTCAGCTCATTTTCTAAAGCAAACAGTGTGATAATTGCCACATCAGTATCTAGCGAGCTAACACTAATATTTTTTAATCCAGATACTAGGGCATGATGTGCATGAAATAAAAGTCGCGTATCCACCTCTTCTTGAAAGCACGTCAATTCTGTCGCTTCTTCAACTAGTTCTTTTGTGAACTTATAACATTTTTCTTCACAGGTAACATGCATAACTCGCGTATTCAACTGTTTCAGATAATGAATATTTCGCCATTCTTGTGAAAAAAAAAAATTATAAGTTCTTTCTTGTTTTCCTCGTTAGATAGAAACTGCTTCCATTTACGCATTGGGTTTCCAGAAGTTATGTGTTTTATTTTTATCGCTTCACCGACAGTTCGCCTTTTTCGTTCATCACTTTTTATTGATACTTGTCTGTATGTATCAAATATAACATCTATTTGTTCAGAGGATGTAGATTCTTTCATTATTTTAGAAAATAGATTCTCTGCTACTTGTCCAAATGTTTGTTGCGATTGTGGTAATTTTTGAACAAAGCACATTCCATCAATGATATTTACAACACGATCATTTGGAATTCTTTCAGCCTGCGCAAAGTTTTTTTTTTTATAACATCCATCAATTTTTATTTTCTTTTTTTCGCATTGAACCGTCGGGTGTTGCTAAGGACCATGGGAGAGGCCCTAGAGGGTAAGAAAAGACAATTCTCATGTCTAACTTTCTTCGTTCAGCAATAATTGTCATCTGAGCAAACAGATTTCTTTGCTTTACAGAGCCTTGGCTGATTTATTGACCCTTACACTTTGTTTCTTCTTCAAATCAGAGAATGTCTTTAGCTTTTTTTTCTTTAGAGGTTTGAAAAAGCCTTCTGGTTTTGAGTTTTCCGAGAGATATTCTTTTTTGAACATTTGATAAGCTTCTTCACCCACTTCATGAGCCTTGATTATATCTTCGACAATTTCTTGATTTGGCACTGTTCCAGTTGATAATACTACCATGTCTAAATCTTGGAATGGATTTATCCATTCATTGATGATCAGGTTTTGTAAAGCTGAAATATCGCGTTCGTCTTTCTGAATCCTAATCAAAGAGAGATCTGGATGTGAAACGGATTTTTCTGAAGGATTGACTTTTGTTTTTTCACGAATCATGTGAAGAAATGCTGCGCTCATATCAGAGTTTAAATAGCATCTCTCAACTGCGGCAGGTCTTTGGCTGAACTTAGTTGTACCTTTTGATCCCTGTGTGTATTTATTTATTGTCTCTTCAATCGCCTGATCCATGGGGATTCTGCCAAATAGGTTTCGTTGTCCAATCTGCACACAAAACCCTCCTCTGATAAAAGAATCATATATGGAAGGATGATCAGTTTCTAATGCCAGCATATCAGCATAATTAACACTCAGATAACGTGCGTAGTTTAAATGATCATATGCGAAGCACCATGGTAGTATCTTCCTCACAGCCAGAAGGTTTGGTAGAGAATCCAATTACCCTCTCTGGTTTTTCGCACCCAATGTAAGTAAGATGTCTACCATCTATATATAAGACAACCACAGCAATGTGAATTGTCCATTATTTTTCTGCAAATATTGCAAACATTTCTGAAATTCATCATATACTTTAGAAAATTCCATTGATGTCATAATTTTGGAGTAATCATCCGTTTTAGCAGTAGATATATCTTGAAACAATGTTTTAACTTCATCTTGAAGAACTTCAATATCAACATTGGATGCTTTCGTTCAATTCGATGCATAAATTCATACACTTTTAGTCGGTACAATATTGAAACTGGCACAAAAATTGTTAACGCCACCGTCCGGCGGAATATTTCAAAAATAAAGGAGAACCTGCTTGCCACAGCCAAAAACATTCACAAAAAATTTGGTTCTATTTTATTCATATCTTCATACACTTTTTCATGATTTGAATGACACACACACAAACACACGGATAGACAGACATTTTATAAAAGCAAGTTTTTAGGAATCTCTGATCTCTAAAACGTGTAAATCCGTAAAAAACCGGAAGTCGAAAAAAATTTCAATTACAATACTTTTTTCTATTGAAGATAAAAAAAAATATATAAAGATATTTTAGAGATTTATTTTTTTAAACTTTAAAATCAGCCCTATCATTTAAAATTTCTTACTGTTTAGTAAATCTGAAGCTCTGTTTATTTACGAATTTCAAAACTGTAGCTATATATAACAATCAATTATAATAGTCAATAATTTCTTTTTAAAATGACAAAAATCCATTAGATAGTAGCTTTTATACTTACTAAATTAATATCATGCGAAGCCAGAAAAACTTTCCGATCACAATATCATCCAGAGTGTTGCCACAATTGGCTGAATTTTCCACTTTTAAACTCCGAATTGTCACGAACAAATTTTTTAAGTTAATTTTGTTTGCGAACCCTAAATGAAATGTCGTAAATATATAAATAAAAATTACCATTGAAATTTTTCTGGTTACAATTTAATATTTCTAACTAAAAATTTAGCTTGATTCAAAAACGCTATTTATTGTGTACATTTTCTGGTGTAGTATCTTTAATCTACCCTAATTTTGAAAGTATCATGGATAAATGTATTACTTATGTTGTGGTGAATCCAAAAATGTATGATTTACCAAGTCCCCGGAGATGAAACCACTCGACCCCCTAGCTCAACGACTATATGTGCAATAATATTACATAGAAATGGCTGTACCTATGTGAATACAATAAATAACAATATTTGAAAACTTGGCTTCTATAATAGCAGCAAAATGATCGAATTAATGGATTAGAAATTACTCTCATTCTTAAGGTCTTTCAAACCATCCCTATCATTTATGATTTTTCGTATATATTTTGAATTATTTTGTCATAATGACTGACTTTAAAAAAAATTATAATGTTTATTAATTTTCTTATTGAAAATTTACAATCCTGCAATTTAAAATTATTTTTACTACAAACAATAATATTTATGAATCTATCAAGATACACATCAATCAAAGAGTTATTTAGATGAAGCATTTTGATAAACTAATGCATTTAACGACAGCAAGTAATATTTATTTAGAAAAATTTTAGCTCTTGGCAAAATGTTTTAGTTTACAAAAGTACATTTTATTGATTATTTATTTAAATTTATAAATGTTTTAACACCATCTATTCATTTTTTTTTACTCCGTTTTAATTAGATCTCGTAAGAAGTACCACCTACTGTATTTTCACCTTTGTTAGAATTCCTGAAAAAGTTTTGCAAGTCTCGACAATCATAAGCCCTCGAACCTAAAGCCACTCGCAATTCAAAATTTTATCTACGTACTATCTCTTTCTATATATATATATATATATATATATATATGCATATATATATACATATACATCTATAGAGATGGTTGGATACACCCTTTATTTTCCATACTTTTCACACTTTTACCAATAGTTGGCAACGAAAGTTATTTAAATGTTCAAACAATAGTCTTTGTTTCATGCTGATAATTGAAACAGCTGTGGAAAAATCTATTATGAAGAGTTTTACTTAAAAAGTATATTTTAAAAATACTTTTATGAGATTTTCTCAAATAAAAGATATCATAGAAGTTTAAGTAAGTAGGGTTTAAGTATTGAAGAAATATTGAACTTTCAATCTGGGCATAAAGTTTGTATAGTAAATTTAACTAAACATAGTCATGTACTATTCTTTAAAAAGTGGTATATGGAAAGGCAATAAATGTGTCAGAGCCACTGTCCATGATCAAAGCTCCCTCAATTAGTAGTTTTGGGAAATGTTTTAAATATACAGTATGCATAATGAAGGATTAATGTTTAAATTTCTAAAATAACGTTTATTTATTCTGTAAAGATACATCAGAATAGAGTGAAAATAAACAAAATGTAAAAACAACGATTAAAGGAAAATGTATAAATTTGCCGTAGAAGCAAGAAAATAATTAATGAAATACAAATAGGAACATTGATAAGAACTTCTATTTAATTTAAATTGATCCCAAAATCGATAAATAGAAAGAATGGAAAAGACAAGAAAATCTGAAAATAGTAACCTTAAGAAATGTTAGGTGTTTGTGCTTCTGCAAAATAACATGACAATGATCAAGAAACTTATGTAGACAAACTCCAACAAGTTGAACACAATGACATGAAGACAATGCATAAGGCAACTAATGTTTTCAGATTCTACAAAAAATGGATATTTAAATTGAATTTCTCCCCCTTTCTTTGAATAACGTCTTTGTAGTTTTGTTTATACATCACATTTTCCCAAGCAAATTTTAATAAAAATTAAACTAGGTAGCAAAAAGTTATTCTACGTTTTTTCCAAGCTAATTTTATTTCTTTACCAAATATTTCAATACAAAAAAAAGTGGGTTAAGCCTCCCATATGTGGAAAGACTTGATTCATTATTTTTTAATGATTAAAATTCAAGTTTCATATATGTAACAGTTATGTGGTAATTTTCTTTTAATAAATGGTAGTATATCGAATAAAATTATATATAAGATATAAATATTTAATATTGATATTTTTAAATAAATGGTTCATTCTTCCTCAGTTTCATCTATGTGTAAATTTAAGATTTTATTTCTAATTGCTTTTAAAATATGTATTGTATATGCATATATATAACCATTTAAAAATATTACAAATTATCATTTATATTAAATTTAAACTACAAATTAAGATTTAAGACACGATTCAAACCTTATATATATATATTTCAATATTTCTAATGAATTTCTTTTTCTTCGAATTTAAAACTGTATTTGTATTTACTTACTAATGAGATATATATATATATATATATATATATATGTGTGTGTTATATATATGTATGTATTTATACATACGTGTCTGTATATATATATATATATATATATATATATATATATATATATATATATATATATATATATATATATATATATATATATATATATATATAATTTTATGAGCACGATAACTTCTATAGTTCTGCTCCAATCTGTTTTAAAGTAATAAAAAAAATCCAGAGCAAAAGATTTCAGTCAAGTTCTTGAATGGGGAAAATCGGGCCAAGGTGATAGAAATAAAGGGATGATTTGAGAAAACAGAAAAAACCCTATAATTTCTTAATCAACATATATCAAATGAGTTTAAATTTATTATTACTTCTAGGATTAGAAAGAAAATTTTATTCATAATAGGTTAATGATATCATTAAAATGGGTTCAAAAGGCAAAAAATTATAAATAAAAATAATAAATAAGTAGAAAAAACTCATAATTTTTGTCAGTTCACATATTATCAAATCCATTTATATTTATTATAAATATTCTTCATATTATCTACAATTTTTATATTTACAAGTTTTTGAAACTACCAACTATTGCAGCCAAAAATATATAAATAAATAATTAAAAAAAATCAATGGATTAAATTAAAATTAAAAAAAAAAAGTGATAAAAAGAAAAAAATAGATAATGTCATCATTTCACAAGACGTAAAATATGCTTAAATTAAGTAAAATTTCTTAATATTATCTACAACTTTTATGCTGAGAAGTTTTTGATAGGATCAACTCTTATAGCAAAAAAAAAATATGTAAATTAAAAAAAATAGGAATTAAAGAAAAATTATGATATTAAAATGATTCTGATAAAGTAATAAGCTCTTACAAAAAATCGAATTAAACATTCGTCCACATTGGCTAGATAAAATTGATAAAATGGGTTTTATCTCTAGTCTCGATTTATTTATCTCATTATTATAGGTGACATTACACTTAACTGTGCTTGTGTCTTTATACCGAGCCAACAGAGATTTGTTTTAATTATTTCTTTACTGTAAACTATTTTTAACATAAATTCAAATCCAGTTAATTTCATACATTAATAAAATTATTAAATATGTTAAAGTGTGCAAATTATAATATAGTATATATTGATAATAAAAATAATAACAATGTGCCTTTTAAATAAAATTTTTACACGTGCAGCAAATTATCTTTTTCATAACCTTTAATTTTATTTCTATCAATATACAATGAAACATACAGTAACATCCTATGTTTATTGTTAATTGTGTAGTCGCTATGCTCAAGATTTCATAAATAAATGTGTTCCACTATTAAAACACTCATTAACATAGCAACAAAAAGTACAAAAACTATTCACAAATAATTATTCAACTTAATCTCAAGTAAATTTTAAAACATAGTAAATCAAATTTACACGACTGATGGCTATCTAAAAATCTGAAAGCTTTTAAATGTAGCTATGATGATATTTGTACACTATTTTACATTACTAAAATACCAGAAGTTTCTTTTAAAAACGCATCATGTTTCTCTTTTTCGTAACCCAAATTCACATTAATTTTCTTAACCTCTTCAAACCTGAAGTACACAAATGTGTATGTCAGGTAAAAGTAAATCATAAAAACTAAACTGTTTTAACTTTTTGCATTTTTACTTTACTTCTATACAGCTGAATGTTTTTTGCTTTAAAACAAAACCAATAAATGAAAGTACTGATAAATATAATCTCATAAAAGAAATATTATTTTCATCGGAAATACCTTCAAGACATATTGATCAAGAAAGTAAAAAATATTCATGATTACTTAACTTAATTGCTTTACAATAAAAAAAAATTTGAGGATTCCCTGATCATTTATTTGTTTAAAGACCTTAATTTTGTTATTGCGTAAATTTATATTACTGATAGTTAAACTGATGTTTTAAGGGGATTAGTGCTTTTATATCAATATTTGTAAACCTAAATTTCCAGTCCTCTAAAGTTCTGGATTCATAAAAATGACTCTTTCTGTCATCTATGGTGTCATTTCGATTATGCAAAAGAAATAAATGTATAATTATTTTATGCTCAGGTATGAAAAGTTTAAATATTATCAAAGAATTTACTAAAGTTAAGAAAATTTGTTTTAAATGTTTACATTAAGTGTGAGATAAACTGGTGTTGTGTGCCTTTTACCGCATTCCTAAACATTAGATTTTCTCAGATAAAAGCAAAAACTATAAACTTAAAAGGTTCCTTGTATTTGCTTTAAACGTAAAGAGCTTGAAATGTATCGTAATATTAATATTATATATTCCACAACGTAAAAGTAAGAATTTATATTATAAATAAATATTTTGCTTATAAGACGTTGTTGTATTAATAAAAACATTTAAAATACATTAAAAATTTTTATTTACATGTTTCAACTCATTTTAATCGAGTCATCTTAAGAATATAAATAGAAAATAAAACTACAAATATAATGAACATGAAAACTGGAATAAATAGTTATTGAAATTAAATTAAATATGTCACGGGCTTTTTAATTTGGCTATCGTTCATTATGTTTTTAATTTTATTTTCTATTAATATTCTGAAAATGACTCGGTTAAAAAGAGTTGAAACATGTAAATGAAAATTTTTTATGTATTTTAAATGTTTTTATTAACACAATAACGTCTTATAAGCAAAATATTTATTTATAATATAAATTTTTACTTTTACTTTGTGGAATATATATTAATATTACGATATAGTTATTAATGGACGTAATCAAGACTTACTAGTGTATTTTCATAATGAGCTTGAAATGGTTTGGTACGAGGAATGTCTTAATATCTCTCATGCGATGAAATGTTTTGAAACATTAATGATTACGAAAATATCTAAACAGATTTTTGATAATTTCCCAAATAAAATTCCTTTTCAGTTCTCTGTGAATAAATATCTCGTGTAATATACTGTTTCTACCAAACTAAAGTACTAATTTTAACACGACTGGTGACTGTCTAGAAGCCTGGAAGTTTTTAAATGCAGATATGATGTTTTATATACTATTTTACAAGAGGTTTACATTACTAAAACACCAAAAGTTTATTTTAAAAAATGCATCATATTTTTTTTTCGTAACCCTTATTCGCAATAACTATCTTAATTATTTTCAAAGAATTTCCTAAAGTTAAGAAATTTTTTTAAATGTTTATATTAACTATCGAATGAACTGGAGCTGTGTGCATCTTACTGCATTTTTAAACATTATGTTTTCTAGGATACAACCAAGAAAATCTATGAACATAAAAGGTACCTTGCATTTGCTTTAAACGGAAAGGGCATGAAATGATTTGATACGGGGAATGTGATAAGATCTCTCATGCGATGAAATGTTCTGAAGCTTTAATGATTACGAAAATATCCAAACAGATTTTTGATAATTTCCCAAATAAATTAATTCTCTGTGAATAAATATCTCGTGGAATATACGGTTTCTACCAAATCAAAGAACTACTTTTAACACGGCTGGTGACTATCTAGAAGCCTTGAAATTTTTAAATGCAGCTATGATGATGCTGTATACACTATTTTACAAGAGGTTTACATTACTAAAATTCCAAAAGTTTCTTTTTAACCATTTACAACCCGAATTAATATCGCAATATAATAATAATTTTGTTTTGCCCATATTACAGCTTCAAATGTTTTAATTTATGCATACAAATTTAGAAAATATCAAAAAATGTATTTTCTGCAGTTTTTTTGGCTGTTTTCATTTCAGTGTTCGCATTTTTGAACATGATTATTGATTGACAACTTATGCAAATATAACAAACTGTTTTTCGCTATATGCTATTGTATATTGTTCTTGAATATTTTCTAGAATTCCAAAAACATTTAGATTCCTTGTGGTTAAATGTAAGTAATATAGAGAAAAAGATAAAAGCAAATAATATATTTTTATGTAAATTAGTGAATTTACATATTAGTGAATTTACATTACAGAATTTACATTATTACCTATGAAAAATGCTTAAAAATATTTTTTTTCAAAAGTTCATATCAACCTTATATATTATAGGAAAAATAAGGACATCGTTATTATATTGGCAAATATATGTTTTGTATTACAAATAATGCAATGTTCCCATTTGGGAACATTGACGTTTAAACGGTTAAAAAATGCATCATATTTCTATTTTTCCTAACACATATTCGCATTAAAGATCTTAATTAATTTCAAAGAATTTCCTTAAGTTAAGAAAATTTGTTTTAAATGTTTATATTAACTATCGCATAAACTGGAGTTGTGTGCCTCTTACTGCATTTTTAAACATTATGTTTTCTAGGATGCACCCAAGAAAATCTATGAACATAAAAGGTTCCTTGTATTTGTTTTAAACGTAAAGAGCTTGAAATGATGATGAGATATTTCATGCGATGATACCTTTTGAAGCATTAATGATTGCGAAAAGATCCAGGCAGATTTTCGATAATTTCTCAAATAAAATTGCCTTTTAATTCTCTGTGAGTAAATATCTTATGGAATATACTATTTCTACCAAACCAAAGTACAAATTTTGAACTTATTTATGGTATAATTATCACATAATTTAAAACCAAGAGTTAATTAACAAAATATTTTTTCCATTTTGTACATCCAAAAATACTTTTGATGTTTGTTATGTAAAATTGTAGTATAAGAGAAGAAAAACATATTTGATTATTTCGTTTTGAACATCTTTGATTTTCTCTGCGAAAATAATATGCTTATCTCAGTTCTATTTTATATTATTTTGAAACTACGTGAAAAGAAGGCAGATATTTTTTTAATGTTCTTCTTCCGAGAGAAATTTTATTTTCTAAATATTTATTGTATAAGTTTAACTCTAATCAAAATCCTCTGTTCATAAAATTTATGATTATATTCAATGAACAGAAAATAAATAAAGAAAGAAAAATAAAAATAAAGAAAAAAATAAAACAAAACTGGTGATACATTCAGTAATCATGTTTACATTTTCGACATGCGATTAGGTATTTTTTTTAAATTCTTTACATCCGTTGTATAAATCATCATTCTGCCATAGAAATACACGTTCCAACATGTTTATTGTAGTTATTCACCGTAAAGTTTATGGCAGAATATCAGGAAACACTAACATAAAAAAGCTCAATTTTAATGTATTACATTACATGCTACAAGCACTATTTTATGAATTTAATTAACAGCATTTTATAATGTCTGTTAGTTGAATTTTTTATTCTCTACAAAATCATTGTACATGAATTTTCGTAAATTCTTCATACAAGGCTTTTGATTGAATGTTTCAAACTTATATTTGCAAATAGATAATAAAATTATGGATAATACTATTTTAGACATTTAAAAGCATGTGAAATATCTCAACAAATAAAAAGAAGCAGGTTTTGCGAAATTTTTAACATCATGTACATAACTTAAAAGAAGAGATCGAAATTAAATTGCTTTTTATTAGAAATATATAATCAGGCTATCTAATTCATACAGAAATCAAAATAAATTAATTTCATGCATAAATTAATTTTCAAAAATTAATTAACTTTTTGCATATTTTTTGAACAATATATTTGTTTGGTACACTTTTCCAAAAAATTTTTGAATATATCACCATAAAATTTGTTGTGGTGTCAGAAAACATAGTATTATGGAATAATAAGAAGCAATTTTGAGTGTGACTTAAAAGAAATAAAATTATAAATAATTTACTGAGAAACTTTGAAAATCCTTGCTTTTCATTTTCTTAAAGAATTTTTTACTCAGGCTTAAAATGGTAGACATATTTTAAGAAACATATTAGTTGCACAATTTTGGAAAGTTTCAATTTTTTACCTAAAATAAGATTTTGGAAAGGTGTTTTAAAGCATAAAAAACATATTAAAAAAATTATATATGCTCACTGACAGTGCTTAAAATACACTATTTTAAAACCTTCCACCACCACAACCTTTTAGATCCATAACCATTTTGCATCATAATCTTTTGGCTTTATTTTTTGGCCGATAATTAAAAACTCAAAAATTCGAACCGTATTATTTTCCACTGGCCCATAACTGTGTACTTTAATAATCTCTTTTAATTGATTTTTTTGTTAATTGCAAGAAAGTAATTGTTTATGAATTTCTGTAAAATCGTCATACAGGGCTTTTGATTAAAGGTTTCGAACTTATGTAAGCAAATGGATAGTACAATTAAGAATATTACTCACAAAATAAAAGCATAATTTATATATGTTTACTTAAATGTATTACATATATGTCAATGTACTTTTTTGTAATTTTATCTCTTTTTAAAATGTGTCATAAATTTCTCATAAAATTTTTAAAATGTGTTTGTTTTCATAAGATCAGAAATTCGAGTATTTATTTGATGCTAACTCTAAATTTTCGGAAAAGTATATACAACATAAAAATATATTGTAATAAGTAACTTTTTAAGTCCAGCGTTAAAACAGACTTTATGAGTAGACATTTGAATACTTTTATTAATTCATTTTATAGTTAAAAAACAATATCCAAGCCATCATCAACTTTTTACTGAATTATTTAAATAATGTATTATAGCTTATACATGCTCGGATTCATTATTAATGAGCCTTTGTTCAGAGGGACAGATTTATTGAACTAAATGGTATAATTGCCTAGTGTTCTTCAGAGTAGGTACCTCCTGCAGCAATACACTTTTGTAGGCGGCATTTCCATGACTCGAAGGGGTCCACGTAGTCCTGATCCGAGACGCTTCAAAGGCTGTCTTGACATTTTCTTGGATGTCCTCGATCGAGTTGAAGCATTAATCTTTCAGCGATGATTTTAATCACTGAAACACGAAGTCAGGGGACAACAAGTCCGGACTATAGGGAGGATGTGGGACAATTGGAACGTTCAGCCGAGCTAGGTAAGCACTCACGATGAAGGAGGTTAAGCTGGACGCGTTATCGTCGTGAACATTGAAATGAGTTGTATTCCATGTCGATGGTCGTGAATACTCCAGACATCCTTGATGTCCCTTCGCTTACGGGTGACTCTTTTTTTCAGCCTTTTAGAACTTCCAAGTAGTCAATACCACCCACTATCGTCCCTAGCGACAGGTGCGCGCGCAGATGTACGCTAGCGTCAAAATAAAGTGAGACTGGTTACTTATGAATCCGATCATGTATGAGCATAGTGAAATAATTAAATAAAATTGCTACATGTAATCGTGTAATGATTTTTCATTTAATTTGATGCAATATTAATATTTAAAATATGCTGAAATTATTACTGCTACACTTTGGAAAGATTGCTGTAAAAAGCACATAAAACATGTACATAATATATCTTTAAAACTAATTATTATACATGTAATTTCAGTTTACACTGTTTAAAAATGAACTACTGATCAGTCTATAAAATGCCGATAAAACGTACTTGGTGTTATAATTCAGTAGTGCATATGTTGTTTGCATGACGTTATTACCTACATAAGTAGTTAATCCAACTAGAAATCACGTCAAGAAATCACGTCATTACATTTTATGAATACATATCTTTAAAAATATTCTTTCTTCTATACATAGCCAATAAGTTGCTGCACCAAATCTAAAACTAAGTCATGAAAATTCGAAGAATCTTAACGTAGCGTTATTACCCTAAAGACATCGTATGTAATCTTAATGTCGTGATTACAAACTTGAAACAAAATCCTGCTTTTACAGGAAAAAAAATTGCAATTCAAATAAAAAATAATATTTAAAAATTATATCTGTTGAGTCGGCAACCTCTCTAGATTGGAAATATTTTGCATTTTCTTTGAGGTTATGTCAATATATTTTATTGTATTAAGGTATTCGGGAAAATGTTAACTGTGTATTAAAGTTTGATAGCAATTGGATAGTTTTAAAATTAATTTAACATAAATGTATTTTAAACTCTCTTCTTTATGTGTTTATATTATAATTTTTATAATCCTCTTTTTTCTGTTATGTTACTCTATTTTACTCAAATGTAAATGTAGTTATATATATTCTACATTCTATCATGAATAATAAATCAAAATTCAGAACATTTTATAAAAAATAATTCAAAATCTATACTAATAATTTTTGAAAACATAATAACTAATCTGTATTCATGGAAAATGTTTTTAATTGGATTTATAATTATTAAAAATAAAATAATTAATAATGTAGTTTTATAAAAAACTTCGTAAATCTTGTTAAGTTTTTTATAAATTCAGAAGTACATATTGCAACTCATATCATTTAGAGAGTGCAGAAAGATTTTCAATTATCAATGAAAAAGCAAAATTTTTCTTTCTATTTAATTGGCTTAGAACTTATTTAGTTTCTTGATAATTTTATTTTGAGACAAGTACAAACGTACAGAACTATATGCTATATATACATAATATCTTTGTTACAAACTATATGCGATGCTTAGTATTATACTTAATTTGAAATAATATCTTTATTGATAATAGTGTACTCATTTTTCATATGCATTATGACGTTAAAAGTAAGGGAAAATCTGAATTAAAGTCTTATTTTCGTATCAAAACAACCACTTTCTTTCCCCCCATCAATCTAAATGAAAAATACATTTTGGCTAAGTGGCATGATACATTTATCTAGAAGTGCTGACAAGAAAACTTTATTTTCATTCATAAAGAACATGTAAAATTACATTTAAGTTTGACAATGACAGTATTAAATTGGCTGAAAATGCCTTTAGTCACATTCCAGAAATTTAGTCAGACAGTTAAACATTCAGTCTTGCGTGATTATAAGGAGACTGCATTACATTAATTTCCAATTATGTTACCATTCGTCTGAAGCACTCGATTCAAAATGTGAAAGTAGATATTCAACGAGAGTGGCATATCTTTTTTATTGAATTATCCAAACCTCGGTAGATACGCAACGTTCCATTCTTAGAAAATTATATTAATTTATTGTGAAGAAAAGAAAACTAGCGTTAGTTTTAAAACTTAATTTTTTCACATACACGAAGCATTGTCGGATAAAAATATTTTCATATTCTTATACATTAACTATTAAAAAATTTAATTAGAAAAAAGTTACATTATAAAATCGTAATTCTAAATACTTTATAATATATACATATATATATATATATCTCTGTGTGTGTGTGTGTGTGCGTGTGTGTATGTATGTATGTGTATAAGTGTGTGTGTGTGTCAGATTTTTTTCAAATTTTGATTAATGTTGATTAAAGAGTACATTTTACATATAGGGGACACTGAGGAGGGTTCATCCATTTTTTTTTTAATGATTTTTATGTAATTTTAATTATTGTACCTGTAATAAAGTTTCATATATTATTTTGTCCGTTGAGCAATCAGTAATCAAAATAAAGTTGCAAAAATGTGTAATATATAAAGCACTGTAATTGGCACTCTAAGTGGCATGATATTTTTATCTAAAAATTCTGGCAAGGAAACTTTATTTTCATTCATAAAAAACATGTAAAATTACATTTAGGTTTGACAATGACAATATTAAATTGGCTGAAAATGCCTTTAGTCACATTTCAGAAATTTAGTACCCCCTTTCTTTTTAATCCCTTCCAGTTCCAACATTGTACGAACGAACCCAAACAGATAATTAAAAGTCACCTAGAACAGGCCAGGATAGTAAATAATATTATAAAAATAATAGCGATACAGCCACATTCAGGTAGATCTCAGCTTGTGACAATCAAGCGGCTTCTGCCCCGCAGCCAGGTAAAAAAACTGGCTAAGCTAGGCATACTGCGCGGCAGGCAAGAGCCTGGTCTGCGGTATAATAATAATAATAATAATAGGGGCAATATTTAAGGTGATATCCTATTGTTTCGATATTAAGGATTCACCCTGTATATGTTAAGATAGACATAAACACAGTTAATACAACAACCCAAGATGGAGTGAAAATTTTGCCGGGATTAGGAGTTGAACCTGGGTCGACAGCTTACCGTGCTGTTGCTCTTCCATCTGATCTACCCAGGCGATATCCTAGCCCGGCAATTTCCCACTAATAAACCATGTTGGGGAACGCCATCGGCCGGCATTCGCACGGCACGTGATGACGGGAAATACCATGCATAGCCCAACATTTCCTTAAATTGCCGGTCTAGGATATCGCCTGTGTAGCTCAGATGGAAGGGCAACAGCACGGTACGCTGTCAGCCCAGGTTCGATTCCTTTCCCCGAAAATTTTTTCACTCCATGTTGGGTTCTTGTATTAATGCATGTCTATCAATTAATATATATATACTTTTTATTAATTAATTAATTATACAGATATTAATTTCTGTATTCTTAAAAATAAGCAGTTATATTATTCAATGCAACATGTCACAAATAAAAATGTGTCAGAAAGTAGCAAATTTAGATTTGAGAACAACCTTAACTTCATATAAGAAAAAAGGTGCAAACATTTTATTTGATAATACAGAACTTAATACTTAAATCTGCTTAAACGTTGTAATGAAAAGTAGTTTTTCAACCTTAAATTCACATAAGAATTTTGAAGACTTTTTTATCCAATAATACTGAACCAAGTATTTAAACCTACTTAAACCTTCTAATGAAAAGTAATTTTTCAGATTTTTTTTATTCTCAAGAAAAGCAAGAATAAACCGTTGAAACATTTAAATTAATAAAATAAAATATCAACTTCAGATGTCCTATTTCTTTTCTCATAAATTATTTATTTGACCCTCAGAAACTAAATTATAAAATTTTAGTTAACATTTACAAATATTTTATACTGAATTCATTTCATAGATTTCTGTAAACAAACAAGTTGGAAATTGCACGTGAAGCGTAGCAAACGAGGTGCGTTCGTCCGATAACGAAGTTTTAAAAATATTACTCTTATATCTCAATCTCATAAAATTGTAAATAGTGAATTACAATTAAAACGCTCATCAAACAATGTTCTCCCTATACCATTATGTAATGGAATACTTTTGTGTGGCCTTGTAAATCAATAACAAATGTTCTTTGCATCACAAATTATGTAAAATGTATATTATAATATGTACTTTATAATTGCATATAAATTTTATTAAGTTCGAATGAGTGCAACACCATTAAAATGCATTTGAAACATTTTCCCCCATTGACCGTAATGTAACGGAATACTTTTGATTGTCCCTGTAATTGATCTATGCATCCGATTTTCATAAAATTTGAAATAACTCGACAAAATTATGTAATAACTATGTATTTTAAATTTCAAACGTATAAAATACATTTGAAACTTTTTCCCCATAGACTATAATGTAATTGAATACTTGTGATTGCCCCTGTAATTGATCTATGCATCCGATTATCAAAAAATTTGAAATAACTCGACAAAATTATGTAATAACTATGTATTTTAAATTTCAAACGATTAAAATGCATTTGAAACTTTTTTCCCCATTGACCGTAATGTAACGGAATACTTTTGATTGCCCCTGTAATTGATCTATGCATCCGATTTTCATAAAATTTGAAATGACTCGACAAAATTATGTAATATTTATGTATTTTAAATTTCAAACGATTCGGTTGGGCAGTTTTTGCGTTGTTATATGCGGACGGACAGACAGACAGACAGACAGACGGACAGACAGACGGACAGACAGACAGACGGACGGACTGAGCGACAACAATAGGTGCTACGTATTTACATAATTACGAACGCACCTAAAAACAGCAATATTATTCAATGCAACATATCACAAATAAAAAAGTGTCAGAAAGTTGCCAGTTTGGATTTGAGAACCTTAATTTCACATTAGTAGATTAGTGCATTTTATCCAATAATACAGTACCAAATACTTAAACCTTGTAATGAAAAGTAATTTTTCCAAATTTTCTTAATCACTAGAAAAGAAAAAATAAACCGTGAAAATATTAAAACTTTAAATAAAATTAAAATAGCAACTTTAGATGCCGTATTTATAGTCTCATTACGTCTATTGAATCTAAGTTATACATACATATTTTTTTCTTAACAATTTCAAATTCCTATAGACTTCATTATAATCCAATAGGTTTTTTTTTTATATCTTTTCTTTTCTTTTCGTTAAGTGTTGGTCCTATCAAAAATGTGTTAATACAAACGTTTTAGATAATATTAAGACAATTTATGATAAATTTAATTAAATTTGATATCTTGAGAACTGACGAAGTTATGAATCTTTTTCTCTCAAAAACCCTATTTTTCTGCCTTCTAACTTAATTTTGTTAAAAATCTGTTTCGCATAAATTGTTGTCCTACTTTTTAGAAGTAACAAAAACTTCAAACTGGTTCGATATCTATTTTTATTTAAAAAAAATATGGGGAGGGTTTTTCGATTTTCACAAAAACCCTCTCTTTTTCCATTCCCTTGGTCCGATTTTACCAATTAACGAGCTTGACCGAGATTTTACGAATCAGTTTGGAAAATATATGAACTGAATTATGGAAGTTGTAAAAAAAAAGTAATAGTAGTAGTACCACAGTGTAGCACAAAAAGGCCCAAGCAGGAAGATCACCAAGTAGAATGACCATTCGACAAAGGAAGAGAGCCACTTAATATAATATACTGATCCCCGATCAGTTCATTATGATTAAATGTCATGGCCTGAGAGCAACGGCAAAAATGGAGGTGAAAAATGAAATTTCTCTAAAGAAGACAAGTGATGGAGCATTTAATAGTTCATTAATGCCATAAATGCACTCAATACACCATATTATAGGCTGGACATTAATAACGCCGCCATTCATAAAATGTCGAATGATTTAGAATTTAGCTTCGAACTTCAGCATCTCAAAGTCAATGGCAAATCAAAACATTCTAATTTACTACTTCTTTCGACGGGAGTTATTTGGCAATTAAAAAGGTCAGATGATTTCTCAGTTCTGAGCCAGTGTCAGCCGTTACAAAGGGAGCAAAAACCCGCAAGACTACAGCATCAGCACTGAACACGAAATAGCGTGCGTCGGGAGGCGGGAACAGGGGGTATCCAATTATGTTAGTGGCTAAAAAGTATGACATTACGCTAGAACTATATCCAAGCTGCGAAATGAAAAGATGTGCGCGGGCTAAAGATCAAATGGAATTATGGGATAGCAGGCGAAGTTTAATAAAATGTTCAATTAAAACCTCCGAAAGAATATTTTTTAGTCTAAAAAGGAAAAATGGAATATAAAATAGATTAAGAGTTTTAAATGAAAGATTGACGTTTTAATAATACATTTGAGTTATTTTAAGGAAAATAAATAATTACGCCGAATTAAGGAAAAAAGGGAATTTAGATGATAAAATTTAGAATATTACTGAAATATAGGTATAAGTAGATTTTTATAAGAATTTGGAAGAAAGTCGAAACGGGAAAATGGCGAAATTTTTTTTATTATTACACACACACACACACATATATATACATATATATATATATATATATATATATATATATATATATACAGAGAGAGAGAGAAAGAAAGACACAGATGATATTTTTTTTCCTTGTGATAGTTTTGGAGTTGAGGAGTCATGATTGCTGTAGATGTGTCAAGTCACCATCATTATCTAATATAAATTTAAAATAAGTTAATTAAAAAAATCTCTCTTGAACTCTGTTTTTACGTTAATTTTTGGATTGTTTGAGTGAATTTCAATAGGTTTTGATATGAGGAAGCAAACGTGAAAAAATGTCAGTAGCGGCAAAATAGATAAAATTGTTAAGGGGCTCAGGGGTTGAGAACTTTTAAAACATCGATTTTTTATGATCTAGTTTGATTATTCAATTAATTCTTAACTCAATGCAAAAAACCGCATAAAAATATTTGCATTTTTAACGGAGTTATAAGCATTTGTGTATCAACACTTTCAAAGGCCGCACCCATATCATTTCAACTTTAAGTCGTTTTTTCTTAAAACTTGATTTTTGACGGCTAACACCAAGATTTAAAAAAAACTATTTCATGTAATGGCTTTTTTTAATGCATACAACATCACTACCTATAGAATGAATTAATATATTTTAGATAGTTTAATATTTTGAGTATTTTTAATTAAAAAAAAATTGTATTTTTTAGAGGGGTTTTAAATTTTGAAATTTGAGAGATTTTTTTAGTAATGATTTTTTTAAAAGACAGTTGTGTCCTTAATTTATTCCATAGATAATGATGTTATATACAGGCAAAAAATGATGCCATTCCATCAAATAGTTTTTAAATCTTAGTGTTAATCGTCAAGTTTTGAGAAAACGCGACTTAAAGTTGAAATTATAGGGGTGCGGCTATGAAAGTGTTGATACATAAATGCTTATAACTCCGTTAAAAATGTAAATATTTTTATGCGGTTTTTTGCATTTAGTTAATAATTAATTGAATAATCAAACTAAATCTTAAAAAAAAAATCGATATTTTGAAAAGTTTTCAACCCCTGAGCCCCCTTAAGAGAAACTATGAAAAAGTCATACAATAAGAAGTTTCCTTGAAAAATACACTAAATTTAAATGAAGATTGAAGATTTGTTAGCAGACACGAAGACCGAAACTGCTGACTAATATGGCTGTCGTAAGAGAGATTAAGGAGATTCTGTATCCTTTGAAATTTTTGTTAAGCATATTAAGGATGTTCTCAACTGCTCCGCTCAACGAGCGCAAAACGTTTTGACACATTTACAAATTCATTTTTTAACAGAAAGATATAAAATCGGAATGCCTGACTATGGTACGATTTGGAATCGAACTTAGTTTTCCATTTTATCATAATTAATTTTCCTATTACCTAAGCTATTTCGATCAAATGATCACCCGTTTTGCTCCAGCTTTTCGACCGGTTTTTCAGCTTTCGTCCGGAAATGTGCTCAAAAACGTCAACTCTGAAAGCTTGTTATGAAATATTTATTGCGTTTTTAAAATAACAGAAAACTGAGTGCAATTAGACAATTTCTGAATAGCAACACCTGCATTTTTCATGCATTTCCGATTAAAAATAAATTAAATCATATATCACAAAGTTGCCCTTATTGACTTTAGAACACCCTAAATTTATATTTGGGATAATAATAAAATGAAGGAAAGGCAAATGAAGGAGGCGATGAAGGAAATTGATTCTATCAAGAAACTGTTTGATTCCTTAATCAAAATTGGAAAAAGTTAAGTAAATTTTTAAATGTATCTCCTTGCACAGTTTCAAACATTTTGATCTAAGCTTTTTTTTTTTTTTTTTTTTTTTTTTTTGTACTCTTTATAGAAGTGTGCTTTATGATTATAAATATCCTATCTAAAAAAAAAAAAAAAAAAAAAAAAAAAACGTGTGTGGCACTCGGGGACTGCCGCGGTAAAGCTATTGCATAGCATTTTTTATCAACTTATGCAAAAATACCGCGGCGATGTCTGCCGAAGTCTATCGAAGGATACCGTGCCGAAGTCTGCCGAACTGAAACGTCGTTAGCCGGAATGTTAGGATTTTTTCTCGTTACGGAATTCCTAGATTCGGTCGCCGCTCTCAAAGCCCGCGATAAAAGCTATGCAATAGCTTAATAAATTACCAAATAAAATTTGGTCGCGCTACGAACATTAGATCGCGAGTTATAAGCATTTTAAATTTTTCGACCCTCACGGTCGGGGGTCTCCTGTCACCAAAAATTAACACTGTCTCATTATAAATTACCAAACAAAAATTGGTCGCGCTACGAAAATTAGATCGCGAGTTATAAGCATTTTAAATTTTTCGATTCTCACCGTGGGGGTCTCCTGTCACCAAAAATTAACAATGTCTCATAATAAATTACCAAACAAAATTTGGCCGCGCTACGAAAATTAGATAGCGAGCTATCCGCATTTTAAATTTTTCGACCCTCACCGTGGGGGTCTCCTGACACCAAAAATTAACAGTCTCATAATAAATTACCAAACAAAATTTGGCCGCGCAACGAAAATTAGATCGTGAGTTATAAGCAATTTAAATTTTTCGACCCTCACCTTGGGAGGGGGGGGGGTCTCCTGTCACTAAAAATTAACACTGTCTCATAATAAATTACCAAACAAAATCTGGCCGCGGTACGAAAATTAGATCGCGAGTTATAAGCATTTTAAATTTTTCTTACCCTCACCGTGGGGGAGTCTCCTGTCACCAAAAATTAACAATGTCTTATAATAAATTACCAAACAAAATTTGGCCGCGCTACGAAAATTAGATCGCGAGTTATAAGCATTTTAAATTTCTCGACCCTCACCGTGGGGGGTCTCCTGCCACCAAAAAATTAACACTGCCTCATAATAAATTACCAAACAAAATTTGGCCGCGCTACAAAAATTAGATCATAAGAAACGTAAGTTTTAGACTTGATATCCTAATATCTGAAAAATACCGCGTCAATGTCTGCCAAAGTCTACCGAAGGATACCGTGCCTTGCCGAACTGAAACGTCGTTAGCCGGAGTGTTAGGTTTTTTTCGTTATGGAAGTGTTAGGTTTTCTCGTTACGGAACTTCTAGATTCGGTCGCTGCGCTCAAAGCCCGCGTTAAAAGCTATGAGATAGCTTAAAAAAAAGAAAGAAATTAGTTGAACAATATACTTAAACGTTTTATCTCTTTCAGCATGTCTATTCATCGAAAAAACAGAAACTGGAAGAAATTACTTTTAATTGAAATGGTTTGTAACATTTACTGGGATATTGATGAAATAAAGCCATTTTAAACTGTACTGTATTTATAGCACTTACATCTTTACGAAACTTCATCAGAAATACTGCAGGTAATAGAGTATCATTTAAGAGAAAAATTTGAAAAATCGATATTTTCTTCATTACTCGCCGAACATCGAGTCCCTTAAAGTTGAATCAAATTCGATCGTTGCCATTTTTTTCCAAATGCCAAACAAACAAAAGCGAAATAAGTGAGTATAAGGGTATTAGAGATAGCTCTTCAAAAGCATAGCTTGAATAGTTATACATAGGAAGCTACATTAAATATCTAAAGCACGTAAAATGTATCTGTAAATTTTCTCAAAAGCTCAAAGTAAGGAACTCTAAAATGTAAGCTCAAACTTACATTTTAGAAAAATATTTCATTCAAGCAAGTTTAAAATGTTTAGTATAAAGTAGCTGCGAAAATTATAGCGATCGGGCCAAAAAGGAAAAATTCGGTGACTTGTGGGTAAAACAGATCATGGTGGCTCGATTTTGAGCGGAATTGTATTTTTGCTTGCTGATTCAGTTCTGTCCAAAATCATCCCAAGCAATCAAAATTTATTTCTCCGCACGTTGTCACTTTCTTTATGCTTAGACTTTTTTGTTTTCTTATGGTAATACAAGGTTTTCGTACTAGGTCCTTTATCTTCGAATAACCCCAAATAAAAGTTACTTGGTCTTTGTTTAAATCATCTATTTAATCGGTTTTATTTTCTTTTTAAGAAAACTAATGGAATATTGAGTAAGTGCCGTTTGAAAGATTTTACGTAACATTCAATGATTGCCATTTCAACCATTAATACTCCTGTAACGATCTCATCTCATCTGATCAGTATAGAGCGAGTTATTAGCTGAAAGTAACTGGCTTGACCTTTTGTTTTACTCTAACGTTCTCGGCTCCTGATCACGAGGTACTCAGATCGAATACAACCGATGCCAATCTCCTGAAGACGTTGCTTGTATTTATTATCTTAACTCTGCAAACCATTTGTGGAATATGTAAAGAATTATTAAAGATTATAAACAATAATTACACACAATTTCTAGGACAAATAAAAACATTACCAAAGAATATTGTAAAAATGTTAACAAAATTACAATATTTTCTTATAACTAGGAAATATTTCCTTGGTTTTATTTCAATAATTCTTGCAAACATTTGTGACATATATAAAGAGTAATCAGAGATTATTTTCCTTTATTTGAGAAATTTATTGCGATTAGCAGAAAAAGTAAATAAATTAAGTGTAAATTTTTTTTTAGTATAACAATCACAAAAAAAGACTAAATGTACAATGTAGCATTTCAAAATTGGTATATGTCTGTCATATTACAAGTAAAATTAATTAATATAGACAGAAAAATTGGTTTATGTTACTTTTCCGCTTCAAGTCCAAATGCTTTTCTAGTGATTTATTTCCTCTTTTATTTGTTTTGGTTGAAAAAATTGTAAACGGAACTGATTTGTGGTTTTAGCCTATCAGTCTCTCATAAATCGGAAACATTTCTTTGGCATTTATCCAGCCTAATTTTTTTTCGCTCATGACATTTCTATCTTGAAATATGAATTGTGGACTTTTTCTCCCCTCTGTGGTTTCAGTGAGAATGACAAGAAAAGTTAAAATGTTTTTCTCTTTGCCCTGAAGTTTTTATTGGAAAATTAAGTCAGAATTTATGAAGCTTATTTATATGGTTAGATAACCACAACATTTTTTGAGAGATGGGGATTTTCCAATAGTTGAAAGTTAAGCTCATAAGTTAAAAGTTCAGAGAATAATGCATAAAATCTTTGAAATGTCATGGACTCTATTATAGTTTGGAATGAATTATTATATGTTAAAGCACAAAGAAATTTTTGAACTGCATGTCTTATATAAACTTACGTAAAATGTATACTTACGCTTTAAAATGTATACTTACGCTTTAAAATGCATACTTACTTACATACGATACATTTTTTATAAAATAAAAAAAAAATATGTAAAGAATTAATAATAAAGAAGGTTTAGTAAAGAGCTAATTTTTGAGTCTCTGTGTCTGAATAATAATCTTTGAATTATTGAACCACAGAAATCTTTGATTAAACAATTCTAATATTATTATTCGAAAATAATGGTAAAGAATAATAAGCATGTCTACCCATTTTGTAAAAACAACTTTCTCTGAAAATTTTATAGAATTAAATGAAAAATACATAATTAATGGAAAATTAAAAGATTACAGAAATTCTTTTGAAAATAAAAAGTAATATAAATATAATAAAAATTATTTTTTGCAAAAAATTGCTTTTTTAGTACATAAATGCGAGTAGAAACCCCTGTGATAAACATGAAACTAAATAAACCCAGCATCGTTAAAATCACACACAGATGTAATTTCGAAGCTACGAAATACACCCTAAATATATATTTTTATATGATTTTTTTAAAAACCGGCTTATTATAACAAGATATTAAGTTATTTTAATTTCTACAAAATTATATCTATTGATCATTTTACCGATTGTGAGTTTATTTCCCCTTTTGTTTGCTACACGGTTATGGCTAATGAAGATATTACATGTTGTGCTTCAAATGCAGTTATGCAAACACTGCAAAAAATAATTGTTAGTTTTATGGTATAATGCAGACGCTGTAGCTGCCAGTATTATACAGTAAAATCTACAATAATAAACTGTAAAATAAGCTGTAATATAGTGTAAGCAGTAATATGCGGTAAATTACTGCTTATTTACGGTTTATTACAGTTAATTTTATAGTATAATAGCGATAGCTGGAGCGCATGTCAAAATTAACAACTTATTTTTTTGCAGTGAACATTAAGATTGAGAAGTGTTGCCATGCAACGTCCTCCAATTTCCCAATGATTATACAACATCTGGTGACGCTTAGCCAATTGTAGACCTCGTTACTTAACAGCAACGTTCTACATTATGAGATTAACTCGAGTAACGAGGGCCGTCCTTCAGATGCTCGACATGATGTATAGGTGCGCGATGCAGCTTGAAATTAAACAAGCACATACACTTAAAGTAACCGGCCAACATAGAACTAAAACAAAGTAAAACAGACGGACCAAGCGACGATTGAGAGATTTCACACCCCGTTTTCAAGAACTCAAATTCATGAAATTGGGTTATAGTTTGGGAGGTAGGTATTGGATCAGCAGTTAGAAGTAGTGAGACGTATCAGGATCGACCACCTTCTAAAGATACAAACTCTGCAGATTTGAAGAGGACAAATTTCTCATACTTACCGTTAATTGGGATATCAGGATTCAGTAATATTCATTTCATATTTATTTTTCTGTCGTGAAAAAAGTGGCAGCACTTAAAGCACAATTTCACTTTATATTTTTGGTTTTCAGCAATTACAATAATGCTCGTGCGGAAAATAAAAATTAAACCCTCTTCGGAAATTGGCTTATAGCTCAGTAGGTAGGTGCTTGGTCAGTAATTACACTGTTAAAAATCTTGTCCTATTTTGAACCAAATTTTGATGATTAATAGCTGCCACTGTAAGATGGTGAAATCTTGAACCAACATTTGGAGCTCCTGTTGAAGCATAGCTCCGATAGTTAGAGTGAGGTTGAAATAGGAAGCTCGAAATGTTGGTACGATATTTCACCATCTTATGGTGACAGCTACTGAGCACCAAAATTTGGTTCAAACTGGAGCAAAATTTTTAACAGTGTAGGAAGAGTTAGGAGTATCAAGCTCAATAGCAATCGAATAGAGCAGTTGGATGAGCATTGGTGAGCTATATCAATGACCCGGGTTCGAGTCCTAACTTCGACACTTCTTAACTCTGCTGCATTTACGACTACTTAGAAACGCAAAAATGTATGTAATAACAATAATAATAATCACTATTTAGGTAATATTTCATAACTACAAAATTTTAATAATATTTTTAATATGGTTTGTCTAATACATGATTTATTTATTTACAGGAAAAGTCAAAACTACTTATACTCTATAAAAGACTTTGAACCATAATGAAATAAAAATTAACGTTATATTCTGAATTTCTTTTCGAAATAAAATATTTTTCTTTATCCAATCTCTGTTTTCAAAATAATTTAATATATTATTTGTTGAAGATATTTGTTTTTATACTTTACTTCATAATTTTAATATATATGTGTATCAAATATTTTGTTCCTCTTTTAAAAATAATTTCTTAGATATACTACAGAATATTTATTTATTTAATGTGTATGAATTTAAGAAATATCAGCAGGTTCTTATGTTTTAAGAAGCAGATAATCAAAGATTATTTTGGCATAAGTAAAAACGGTAGAAACATAGAAAAATTAAAAAAAAAATAATAGTTATGCATAAAAAATACAATAAGACAGTCAGAAAATATATTTCAAACACTTTTTAGATGCCGTATTTTCTGTTTAAAAGAAGCTTTTTTTACTAGGTTTGTGATATTTAGAAACATATGTACGTTTGCTGATTTTTTGATGATTTGAAATATTTTTTTCCCTTTAAAACAGAATTTTATTATGGAAGAGAAGCACATATTTTGTTTCTATCAGTTTTTTCTACTTTAAAATATATATTTGCTAACTTAAATTATAATACTATTAAAAATTCACACACATATAGCAATGTGTAAAATATGCATAATAATAAGAATAATGAGCTTATACAAACAGATGGAAAAAGAAGTTTCTACAGAAATATTTGTTTAATTTAAAATAAAAAATTTAAAGATACATCTTTTAATATTATTTTTAAGAATTTTATTGTTTTCACAAAATCATTTAATAAATTGTGACATACAATTCAATAAAAGGACAAATCACTAAAATTTAGAAGTCATATAACACATTTAAAGCTTCACAAATAGACATATTGAATTTGGTTACATTTTGAAATACTTTCTTGGCATAATACTTTGTCTTGGTGCGGTTAATTTACCATTACGAAAACAACAGTTAATAGTTAAATAAGTTAAAGAATCTTTGAAAGCACACGCGATGTTCTTTTAACTGTTTGTTTTGATCCTGTGTTTTCCAGTTACGGAAAAATTGCCTATTTGCCAAAGTTGGATAGTATCCAAATTACATGTATTTGAAATACATTTTTCAAAATAAATATGTATTTCGCGTTTTGTATTTTAAATGAATAAAACAATGGTATTTCAGTATTGCATTTTGTGACATTTTTAAAAGTATTTTGTATTTTTGAAAAACTCAAAATGCATTTCTTCCGAGTGTCATGTTTAAAATCGCAGATCAGAGAATCAAAAGAGCGCTACAGGGCTATACATTGTTTCGGGTGGTAGGGGAGGGAAAAATAAAATTGTTATTAAATGTTTTTTATTCTTTTTACGATACAAATTAATTTGATAATTCTAACAGACTTATCACTGAAACAATTTAACTTTTAGCTAGAATCATAAACACGATGAATCGTTTATGTGAAATTAGATGCAGTTTTTGAGGTATAAATCTAATAAAAAATAGCGCCAAGTTGGCGTCACTTTTACCGAGCGATTTTGATCGCTACATCTGACGGTATACTGCCAAGTTGGTTACGAACTTGGCGATATTTGGCGGCAGAACAGGATTTCCCCGATGGTAACCCCCCGCGGTTTCGCAATATCTACGCAGGAATATAAATAAACTTAAAATAAATAGAAATATACAATACTATACAAATTACAAGTTTCTTTTGATTGTGAAATTAGCACTTAATTTCTAAATCTATCACTACCTGTAGGCCGAGCCGACAGGGATTTTCTATTGTTTTAAGTAATTTTCTTATTGTTGTTTTTAATCTCATTTCATGTTTGTAAAGTATTACACTCTTATTTACCAACTATTTAATTATATATTATTTCTTTCTATTATTTTTCATTAATATATAATACTATCACACATTCAATATGTCATTAATACGTGTTTGTAATTTTTTCCTCTCCAATATATGATTTTTGCGTAACCGAACATCGAAATAGGTCATGAATCGCTTAAAACAATTTTTTCATTTCAAGAAGAGTATGAAAGATAACTTTTCCCTGTTTTATGTGACATATTTGCATTCAAAATAAAAACTCATGAAAAAGAAAGCCTTTTCGAAGAAAAAATAAGTAAAAGAATCCCTGTCATGACTTTATTTAGAATTTATGTTGAAGTAGGAGTCAGAAACATTCGCATTAGACGAAAAATAAAGACGTTTGCCAATCTGAATAGAAATTGCTTTGTGAAGCATTAGAAATTCAAAGCCTTTTTTAAAACGTATTCCATTTTCTTTTTTACACCAAGAAACAAATTGTCTTGATACTATTTGTATACAATACGGTTTATATAACACTTACATTTACACCTTCAATTTTTTTCGCTGCAATGATCTTTTTTTTTTTTTTTTTTAACCATTAAAATTATTCAGTTCGGAAAAAGATTTGCAAAAAAAATCGCGTTTTGATATATATATATATATATATATTGTATTTTTTTATTCCCTTTTTTTAAATGATATTTCATTTTTAATTCTACGGAAACGAAATTTTTATTAAAAAGATTTTGTTTGAAAGTTTTTGTTATTTAATTTGGCTTTTATTAGAGACTTAAAAAAACTACTAATAATAAGTAAACCACCCTCTTTAGCAGACAGATCTTAAGGGGGCTTATAATTAGAACTTTTCTTAAATATGGAAAAGTTAAGGCAATGGGCAGGGGTATGTTTGGAATTCATAAAATTTCAAAACATACATGCAATTTTTTAAATAAAATCGCATCGAACTAACATTTTTTTAAATCTAATTCCATTGAAGCTAAGTAGTTTCCGTTAATAAAAATATTAAATTAACGAAATAAATTTTGTATAAAATAAGTAGTATAGATATAAAAGACATATAAATAAATATTATAAAACTTAAACTCAATATAGATATCTATTAAATCTTAATGCATAAAAATCAAGGTCATAATTGATAGAATAATGTAGATAATATACGCGATTCTGACGCAACTCAGGGCATATTCTATTTTGCTTTCCTCAAGAAAACTGCCTAGGTACTTTAAGAATCGATTCAAGACAATACGATCGAAAATAGATAAATTTCTTCTTTTTTTTTCTTCATTATTATTCTTATTATATTGCAATAGTGGAAAAAATATATTTTAAGATATGCATGGAATTAGCTTTTGTATCAATGAATTTTATAATTGCGTAAAGGTAAGTCAATTCTACCAATAAAGATTCAAAACATAACGCAAATAAATAAAATCATAAAAAACAAAACGCAATATTTCATCTTGGTTCAGACATAAAATATGCAATATGAACTTTTATAAAGCTCACTGTTTTTTAAAGTTCTAAGTGCAAAGGTAAGTCAATTATACCAACAAAAATTCAAAACATAATACAAATAAATAAAATCCTAACAAAACAAAACGCAATATTTCATCTTGGTTCAAACATAAAATATGCAATATCAACTTTAAAAAGCTCACTGTTTTATTAAAAGACGACTAAAATAAGAAAAGAGATATTACAAGTTAAAAATATACATTTTATAAAAAACTTCTTAGTACTTTAGGGCTGTATTTTTTAAGCCTATTATCAGAGAATATCTTAATAATTTAACTGTTAATTCTAATAACTTTTGTCTTTCTCATTTTCAAAACAAAGTGAAGTATTTGTAAAAAAAAAAAAAAAAAAAAAAAAAAAAATAGTTATTAAAGTATTCTTTGATGGCGGTCTTGAAAATACACACCGAAAGTACTAAGAAGCTCCAAATAAAAAGGTATATATTTCTTAACTTGTAACATCTTCTTTATCAATTTAGTCGCCTTTTTAAGTAAAAAAAGAGCTTTTTAAAATTTATATTGTATATAATGTACACAATGGAAATGCTTGCAAAATCATTGCTTTCCACAGTAGATTTTAAACATTTCTAAATTTATTTATTTCCATTCGAATTTTCTGTGATATTTGTAGTTTGCTGCATCTGGAGTAAGGATATTTTCTAAGCTAAAAATAAACTTCAGAAGATCAAATCCGCAAGATCATTTAAATAGTTTATATATTTTGTCTATTCAAGGTCATATTAACAAGAGTTTAAAACCCGACAAAACTCTAAAATAATTTTCAGAGAAAAACAAGCAATAAAACCTTTCTCAAATTACAGTAAAATTTCCTTAATGATATGCTCCGTTCCAATAAAAATTGGTCACTCCTAGAGATGAGTTTCTAATAGAGGTCATGTTTAAATCTAGATTTTAACCGTTGAAAAAAGTTAAGTACTTCATGTTATTAATACTAAAATGTATTTTTTAGATTAGAAAAAAATATTAAAATTTTAAGTATTAAAGCAAAAATTAATTACATTGGCTATTTACTGCACAGTTTCAAAAGTGAATACATTGATGTTTGCTTTGATTTTACGGTTTTACCTTTTATAATTTTTATTTCAAAGTCCTTTCGCAGTTCAGTAAGTAAATGATTTTTTATGGCAACAAATAATGACGATTTCGCTACTTTATTTATTTTTTTAAGTCCCCCGATAGAATTGGGCAAGGGAATTTATTGACCTATATTCATAATTCGTCATAAAGTTAAATTCATTTCCCGAAAAGGCACAAAGTGGTTTAAACACTTAAAAGTTACTGGGAGAAAAATCTAAATTTAGTTTAAAAGTCTGATAAATTCTGGAAATTATTTTTCTAATAAAATCTGCTCCAAACAAACAGGAAAAAACGGAATTTGTTTTATTTTCTTCGAAGAAATTTGTCGATCATAGAGAGGGTTCAACTGGGGTGACCTTTGAATGCAAATACAATGAGGTAAAATTAGCCTATGGAAATAAATTTCGTTCCATGAAATAATGGTCGTTGAGGGAGGTGGTCGCTTGAGGGGACAGTGGACCTTTATTTGAGCAAAATCGTCGCAAAAAAGGCCTATTTCTGTATATAACAGTACCGAAACAGTATTTTCTTATTAAATATCCTTTATGATGGTTTTGAGAAATATATAATAGAGGTAAGTGTATTTATATACTTTAAATCTGTTTTTCTCAAAACTAATTTTTCAGCGTTTTTAGATTTCTGAAATGCTCCTTGCGACTTAATTTTTGATCAGTATTTATGAAATTAATAAGGAAGTATCCTGATATTATTTAGAAAGACACTGTGTAAGCTTTTTAAAATTCCTATTTATTAAGATAGTCAAATTTGATTTTTTACTTATTAAAAGGCAAAATTATGCTGAAAATTCATATGGAATTTAGAAAAAATATCTGTAAAATATTAACTATTCAAGAAATTTTAAAAACCTTATACAAATTTGTTTATAATAAAGGTTTAAGTGATACAAATGCAAAAGCAAGAAAATATCTCAAAAAATTAAAATACGAGGAGCATTTTAAAATTTCGTTTATTATTTTTTTAATTTTAAAATTTTAATAAAATTGGAATTTTTTTTAAGTGTTCAATACGATTTTGGTGAAATGTATATATGCACAAAATTTCATATTGCTATGATGAAAATTAAAAAAAAAAATACGTCCACCATCCTCTTAATGGAAGTGGTCGCACAGAGAGGTTTAACTGTAATCGCAATGACTCATTTTTCATTTATAGATCTTGAATGTTAAATGCCAACAGAGTAATTAAATTGCGATTTCTTGCAAAAACAAAAGCAAACTAATATTTTTATTAGACTACTTCAAAATCACTAGAACAACAAGAGGAACTAAAACCATTTAACTTTTCAGAGGTAACATGTAATTTTTTTATTATTATATGTAGGCTTATGTGCATGCAACTTAATATGAGGTATAACTCACATCTGTAAGATTTAATAGTTTGATCGCATTTTTATTTCTTTCCATTCTATAACTGAGACGAGTCTATAATGCATTTTTATATGTTTAGAGACTTTTGTATACATTAGATTAGGAAATCATGCTGTTTAGAAGAGCTTATTTTAAAGTATTACTATTTCCAAATAGTATTTTGTTCAAAACTCTTTAATTGAGTACCACTCTTTGGTAATAGAGTTAGTGAAGATAAGTAATAATTCTACGAACAAGAAATTTATTCTTATTCTTACATTTTAAACTGGGTTGATGAACTGTTAAAAAAAAAAAAAAAAAAAAAAAAAAAAAAAAAAAAAAAAAAAAATTCAATATTTTTTTAAAATATATAAAAGATGCGTTCTGCATATTTCCTGCGACGCAAATATATTAAAATCCTGCAAAAGCCTCTACTATAAAATTTAACAATAACCCCTACGAAGACTTCTGTAACTCTATGTAAATTGTTTGACTCTTTGAATAAATATTCTCCTTTGAAGCATATGTGATTTAGAGACTGTTCTAAATCTCCCGTTTTTTCCCTTAAACAAACTGCCCTGAAACGTAAATCGCCCGATAAGTTGGCAAAATTTTCCAGCTTCTTTTTTTATTTTCAATGAGGGAAGAAATACAGGACATCAATAAATTAATAAATAAATGGAAATATTCCTTTGAATAGCATACTGTTTTAACATTTTCTGTTAAAAATCGAGAATGAACTGATAGAAATTTGCCTTAAATCTTATGTACAAGAACTATAATACAAGAACTGAAAAAGAGCGTCAGCTGAAAAGCAATTGTAAAATTACCGTACACTTTCTGCATTTACATCCACAGGGAGTATCTGAATTATGAAGAATATAAGGGATAGTAATACATTTCAAAACAAAAATATTTTATTGGGAACTATAGTCCCAATCTGTGTACTTAATAAACTGTACAGTGCATTTAGCTGCACCATTTTGTTTTTATTAAAGTGAAAATAGAAGACCATATTGAAGCGCAAACTTTACATCGCAAATTAAATCAAATCAGTAACTATTCGGTTTTTTTTTCTTTTGTCAATTCAGATGTAAAAATAAAGAAGTACAAAATTAAAATTACCAACTCTTAAACAGTGTTCAAAGTAATTCTCTTCAAGATCATTGAAAGAAATAACTTTGTAGACGAATTTTCCAAAACTTAAATGCCTCAAGCCATCTTTTTCTTGGAATAGATGAAAAATATTCCTTTAAAGCGTCATCAAGCTCAGAAATTATGTCTGCTAAATTTCGAACTAGGTTGAGTTTAAATCGTGACAAAATTTTAAGATACATTATTGAGAAAAAAGAAAAAAACAACTTTTTCATAAAAAAAGATAATGATAATTCTCATTTTACATTTATAAGTTTTGAATGTTTAGAAAGATACCCCTTCCCCTCTCCATAAAATAAATACATAAATGCATAAAATAAAAATGTTCAACAGAGCAATTAAATTGTGATTTCTTTTTCTTGTACAAAAATGATTTTTTTATAAGTCATTTCACAATCATGAGAACAAGTCTACACCTGTAACTTAAAATATGTAACTCAAAATTGTTTTATCTATAAGATTGCTCGTATGTTATAAGCACATATTTTAATTACTTCATGATAGCATCAATCTACAACTGAAATCTAGCTTATAATGGCATTTTATGTATCTACAGATGTTTGAATGTGTTGCACTTCAGAATGCATATAGATATGCTTATTTCTGAATACTACTATTTCAGATTAGCAATCTTCCCAGAATGCATTATTTAAATAACACGAGGATTCCAAAATATTGCTATGGAAAAAGCCGTAATTTTACGCATCAAATACCTAGGATCAACCAAAATGTTTCCCAATCGAGATCCCTCAGCTCAGAATCTTATATTATAATATGAGTAAAAATTGGTGTTTCTTTCAATATTTTTTATTATAAGAGGTCGAACTAATTTAGTCTAAAAAACGGCTGAACTGATTTTGACTAGCTTTATTATTCTACCGCTTTGGACCACGACACATCGGGCTAAGTCACATGTTCAAGAAATCAATTAGTAGGTTAATTTTGGATCACTGTGGATCAAATTAATTTTATATAAAACACGGTTCAAACGATTTTGAATAAATTCCATTTCCAACCTTTTTGAGCACAAGGAAACCATTGGATTTGGAAAAGAATTTAAAATTTTTAATTAATAGATAATTATTGAGTATTTTCTGTATTTTTATATGCTTATTTAAGTTGCATTATTTAAAAAATATATGTACATGGAATATACAGTTATCGAAAAAACTTGAATCTTAAAAACATATATTTCTAAATTGTTTCTTTCATTTCAATTCAATTTAAAAAAATCTACAGCACTTTTTTAAAATTTTTCTGGAGAGAAAAGGAAAAATTTGGTTTTTTTTTTTTTCGATATTTAAAGTACATATTAAACAACCTTGAACTAAATCCTTCGAAATGTGTAAAGCGGCTGAGTGTGCAAATGGAGTTACTGATCAAATTGTTGTGCTTTTACAGTATATTCCTTCATGTCATGACATTTCACAAATGAGGAAAAGTCATTATGTAAGATATTCCGCTAAAATATTTATATTCTCATAACATTTATCATCAATACTCCGTCTTAGAAACATATAATTTTACATGTGGCAACTTCTTGATTTACCATTTTTTTTTCATAAGTCAAATGAACATGATTTAAAGCTGAAAATTTATTTAATAAAATGTGTCTTGTATCTACTTGGTACATATTTGAAAATTAAGGACAAAGTGACACTGTTTTTTACTAGAATGTTTCAATATATCATAGAAACCTATTGATTTACGACATTTCTAATTAATTATTCTAAGACTGTTTTTAAAGATAAAATAAAACTTTCCCAAGCCTTGGGCAATTCTGGTGCTTTACTAGACTATATTGATTGTATGTAAATATTTTTGCTACATCACAAATCGATATATATATATATATATATATTTATTTATTTATTTTACAGCGTGTGTTTAAAAAATGATGACATTACTAGCGACTATTAAAAGTAGTAATGAAAAACTATGCATCCAGTATATGTTATGGAAAATTTCCGAACGTATTCAAAATACTGTAACAAAACTTCAGAATTTATTAAGGTGAAAGATGGTGCCTAAATAAACAATTTGAAACATTCATAATGCATTTTAAAAGACAATTTCTGACATTATCACAAACAATCAGAATAATAACCCCATTTTTGTGTCCCTCATTATTAAATATCCAAAAAGTTTTAATTTTTTTTAAATAGTAACATTATCTCATAAGCATTAATATCTAAGTATTAGCAAAGACCAAATCACTTATTTCGCATTTTTAAACTGATTTGAAAATGAACATCGTAATGACAGTTTGTGATAGAAAAATTAATATATCTAGGTATATTATTCTATCTTATTAGGTCTAATAAGTACAAAAACATTTTATATAATTATTATTACGCCTTAAACAATTGATCAATATTGGCATTATTTTCCACAACAAACAATCATGACAAAGTAGGCTTAGGTGCATACCTATCCTACTAGGGTACCCTAGCATTACCTAACCTATTGAAAATGAAGTTCCTACTATGATTAGTTTTTTTACAGGCATAGTCAAAAGCTTTTTGATACATTATAGCCTATAAAAAATGTTTCAAATAAATTTTAAAGGTGTTACACCCTGTCAAACATAGTCAAATTTATTAATACTTTCCAATAAAATTGAAAAGTGTTTCTGCATTCGGTTCGTCTGTTCGTCTGGCCGTCTGGCCGGATGATCGTCTGTCCGCACTGTAACTCCCGTAAATATACTCCGATTGCTATGATATTTTTAGATGTTGTTGATGTTTATCCTAGCACGAATGTTATTTAAAATGAAGTTTCTACTGTGATTCGCATTACAGATAGAATATCACTATGTCCCAAGTTTACAAAGAGTATAATAAATACATATGGTTCTATATTTCAAGTATAATAAAAATATTCCTATAATATTTTATGTATAGCTGGCACATACCTTTTGATATAATTTTATAGACGATAAAATATTGTTTCGCTTATATACTGATTTGCTGGACTATCACTTGGGAAAATAAATGTTTTCAACCGTGTTGTTTTGCTACACATTTTGAGGAAAATTATCTTCACGTATGTCCAAAACTGTAGAAGCATCATATCTTAAATTTTTTTGGTTGCTTCAAATTGATTCTTTTTTTTTTATTTCAGTGTTTCATTGCAAAAATAAAACCAGTATGGTTTGTGATACTCATTTTAAGAAATAGAATAATTTGCGTTTCTGCTTCATATTTACATTTGTTATTCACAAAGAAACCTGTATGTTTCAGTATTTTTTGATTTGTTAAATCTTTCTTTGTTTCTTTAAAAATTCTATACTAATAAACATTTTCAATTAAATGGGTGTACAATAAAATGCTGATTTTTTAGAAATCTCAATAAATAAAATTTTATCTTTACATTAAAAAATTCTTTCTTTGCTTTTTGCTTTATTTAACACTTTCCAACAAAGTTGAAAAGTGTTTATGCATTCGGATTGCTATGATATTTTTAGATGTTGTTGATGTTTATCCTAGCACGAATGTTATTGAAAATGAAGTTTCTACTATGATTAGTTTATTTACAAGGACAGTCAAAAGTTTTCCGATGCATTGCGGCCTATGCTAAAAAATCGTTTCAAATGAATTTTAAAGATGTTACACACTGTCAAACATATTCAAATATACATGTATCCGCAAAGTGTACTAAAATATGTTTTCTGTAAAATATTCAGTGAAAATAATAGTTACTATTCATTTACAGGGCAACTCAAAATAATTCCATTACACAATAATGAACGGGGGAAATATTTGCGACATATTTTAATTATGGTAAACGATTTCAACTATAATAAAATTGATATACGTCGTTGAGACTTAATATTTAACACATAATATGAAGTGCATAGCATTTACAGGGCCACACAAAATATTTCAAATCTTATATTCTTATCCGAAGTTTTGTATATTATCGATGATAGCTGAAATACATTTTCCATTATGATATGCATTTTTAAGTTTTACTAAATGTCTGCAAATTATATGGTGTGTATAAATGTTATAGATGATATACAGGGTTACATAAAAGAGCTCATAAAGGTTACTGAATGTGAGGGTAATTAACTTGAAAGTGGTTTTTTAATAAGTTATGCACTTTTTCGTTGAACTGCTTTGAGTTTAGTAAGAAATGTTTGTAGAATGTAGATAAAATGATATACAGGGGTCACGCAAAGAATTAGCTACATAGTCACCCATAAATGTTAATTTCTGGAAATGTGATTTAAGTAGTTTTAAGAGTGTTTATGATTGAACTAAATTTTAATAAAACACTGGTGTGTAATAAAGGTACTAGGTAAATTACAGGGCTGAACAAAAGTACTCAAGTATTTTCAAACTTTCGGAATAAAATGCTGAAACAGGAATTTCAACCAATTAGGCATTTTCTTGCTAAACTAAATTTTCCTATTATATAGTATATAATATATATATATATATATATATATATATATATATATATATATATATATATATATATATATATATATATATATACCAACCAGTGGATCTTATACAGGGCTGTTCAAAAGTATCGGAATACTTAGTTGGCTGCGGACAGTAGCATTCTATTTTCCTAAATAACAAAGTTTTGTTAAAGATATCATCAAGTGTTGGAAAGTGTTTCATAATCTATGCTTAACGCATGATTTTTCTTGTTTCTTTTATCTTGGTATTTCATTTATTAACTTTTGACCTCGGAGTGTCTGATTTTCCCTCCATTTCGTTACATTTTCCTGGCATTACTTAAAATTTCAGTTGTTCTATTAGTCTATATATGTCTTCAAAACTTTTCTGTACAAAATTTCTCATGTCTTGCATTCAATAATATTTCGAATGTTTCTTGCTTAGAACGTGTAAGACCACAGAGTAGAAACATGTCTTAGCCAAGAATCATACCCTGTGGTATAGTGCATCAACGTCCTACCAACTGAATCACTTGGAACGATAGCCAGTCTGGCACTTCTCACTATCAAATTTTAATACTATTGTATGCAAGGCATCTCTGTTCATCAATGCTTTTTTTGGCATTGCGCCTTTTAAGCAATTAAAATTTGAGATATTATTTATATATGGTAGAGCCCGTCCAAATACGACGAAATAACATGTTTTAAGTAGGAAATATTTCATTGATTTATTTTAAAAAATCCTATGATATTAGTAACAATAAAATATGCATTGGTAAGTCTAACATTTAAATAGATTATGTTTAAGCTAAAGTTAAAAAAATACTATTTGTATAAAACTCATTTGTAGAAATTATTAAAATTAAATTTTAATCGTACGTAAGATTAATCGTAAGCTGTAAAATATAATAAAGATCAGTTGTTATTGTAGAGTTATCAATTAAGACGATGCTTAGCATTCCAAAAATTTTTTAAAAAGTAAAATTTATTTCACTTTGAATCAATCATGGAACTTTTCCCCGTGAAATCTGAAACCAACATCATTTTCTCCATTTCGCACCTTTCATATCGGTATTCACTTTTTAAAAGAATTGGTATTTTAATTTGATCATTTTAAAATCCTTTTTATTCCAAACTTAAAGTCTCGATCGTTATTAGCAGAAAACAAACACTAATATATCCATATTCATTTAAATGTAAATGAAAATTCCTGATAAAATGCATGCAGAAATTGTGATAAACAATATTACTGTGACGTCATAGAAGATAATCATCTACATCACATCCTTAGTAGCCGATACTGAAGACAGATAAATATTTTAATATATTAATTATTACTGATATATAAGCATTTAGAATGCAACTTAACATATTTTTTCTAATGTATCATATTTGCTAACGCATTAAATTTCAATTATTTTTGCTTTTTATGAGAAAATGGTAACAAAAAGATGCAGAAATCTGAAATTTTTCCCTTTACTTTTAATAGAAAGGGAGTACTTTTGTTGCTACGACCGCAAAAGTGGTATTGAAAATACAAAAAATAATAATAATAATTAATAACTCAAAAATAAGTTAAGATGCAGTTTTCAAAGAAATTGCATGAAAAAGTACATTTTTTTTCTCTTTACGTCGATCTAAAAATTGAAAATGTGCGATGTGTAGAAGTTTAAAAATTTGCAACTGCAAAAATTGCAAAACCAAAATTTTATTTAAATTTAAAAGTGTTGCCATTGGCAAAATGACGTATGCGTTACGCACAGATACGTTTGACCTTTGTAATATAGGTGGTAGATCAGGTTTTTCACATTTTAGGCAGCTGATGTTCTATATCTACTCGTTTCCTTCTTCTTGGAGCTTAACTATTCTGCGGATTTCCTTACAAAGGTGTACATTTAAAGTGGGCACATTGTTTCTTCCGACCATTTCATCTTGTGGAAAAGTGCCTTCTGAAACTTTCTTCTAGTGTTTTCCCGCCATCATTTTCATTTCAATCTTTACTTCCTTGTGGTAATTTTTTTCACCGATTTTATTTGACACTAAGCTTTACTCTGAAGATATCATTCATGTTCTTTTCTACCAACTTTTACTCTTAATGCAGGACTTTGTTTCATTACTTACCCATCATACGTAGTATAGTGCAAGTCTTGAAACGTTTTGAAAATTGAAAAACTTTTTGGACGGATTTACACGTTTTAGACACTGGAGATTCCGAAAAACTTCTTTTTAGAAATAAAAAAAAATTGACGTCCGTCTCTCTGTGTGTCTATAAACGCTCTATTTCCAAAAAAAAAATGTAGATAGAGGCTTGAAATTTGGTATTTACTTAGTATGTATTAATAAAAAGAAGGCTATTAAATATCAGTAACTTCGATTATCTGGTATAATTTTATCGGACTCTCGAATTATTCGTTCCGATGAAAGATAAATAAAATTTTTCGAATTATTTATTTTAAGTGTTAAGTGTAAAAGACAATTAAAAAATTTGTATAAAGAACGAAGTCGATCTGATAATTAGTTGCAGACAAATTTGTATCCTATTTTCTACACGCTTCGATTTTTTATAACCCTGTATTTCATTCAAATTTCAATTTAAGCATATATTTTAATTAGATATGATACGCTTAATTCGATGCATAAATTGTTAGTTAATATGATTATTTTTTTTGGAGTTATGAGAATTTTTCTTTTACGTAATTCGGTGCTATTTAATTAACCCTTTCGACAAAAAAAATTACCGCGAAATTATAAGATTAAATGCCAATAACAGCTTATCGTAAATGTCATATTCACTTGATATTAAACACATTACACGTATTTGTTAAATCTTCAAGCTATTTTTAATTCACGTTCAATTTGTATTTTTATTAATATTTTACCATTTTTTTTTTGTTATTTAAAATAAAAATTATGTCAATATGTATGATTTGCGAGTATTTTGGCGATTTATGTATTTTGTCGGAATAATCAAGTAATAACTGCAATTCAGCATTACTATGTGCTAAAAAATATTTGAAATTTACGTTTAAATTTTATTTAGGAATGGAGATGCATTTTATAAATAGTTTATACGTGTTTTATTTTCATATATTATATTCTGCATGTCTATGATGGATAAGTATCACAGTGTCCCCCAACGGCTAATTTTTCTTCTCCCTTTCCTCACAGTATCTTTTATCTTCGGTCTTCAATGTAAAGGAGCAAAGGAAACCCATCAGAATGAGCCACAAAAATTTTAAAGTGTTTTTAAATAAATTTATTTTTTTGTTTCATACATTTAAAAAATATAAATGAACTCCAATATTAATTAAATTTAAAATAAATATATTTTAAATTTCCAATCAATAATTAGATATGTCCAAATTAAAAAATTTCATTAATAAAATAATTATTTCAATAAAATAAAATAATAAAATATTCATATTAATTTATATATACATGTATGGATTGAATATTTAATTTTGATTATAGCAACAAATGATATTTTCACACATATAATAGCTTTTTTAATATTCAGTATTTTAATTTCAAATAGTAAATCGGGAATTTATAAACATTACATGTTCATATTACCAAAGGAACATAATCTAGTAATTAACATATTAATACTCTCAGTAAAATTAAAATGACAGAACATAAACATGGTAATAGTGGCCATGGTAATGACAAATCAAGCAAAATATTTTTAATTTTCGCATGCATGAATGGTAGGCATGACATCTTTTTGCCCATGAAATGTTTTTCAATTTTCTATATGATAAAAACAGAGTAAGAAATAAAAATTTATTTAGGTACATCTCAAAAATTACTTCGTAATAACCAACTAATAAATATTCATCAAAAAAGCTTTTGGTTGTTTTACTGAAACTATAAAATTGTCTATTTTTTTAGCTAAATCTGATAACACGAGCACATTAAGGATTATTTTTGTCTTGATAAAAAGGCAAATACTTCTTTCTAAAAAAATCCAAGATATATTTTTGACACGATTTTTTTAAAATCATTAGTTAATTTTAAAATATGAAAATATTCAAAAGAATCTCAATAAATAAAAAATTATGGAAAGAAATAACCATTTGTTTTACATAGAACGTAGTTATATCTTTACAAGCTAACTTTCTTGTTGTTAGAACCCATGGTAATGACATTTTAACCATAAAGCAGTATAATAATTAAAATCAACGTTTAACACACAATAAATAAAAACATGCTACAGACGTATACGTTTCACGAGCACCAGGGCTCGCTTCCTCAGTGTACAAAAGGTAAAAAATGTTTAAAAACAGAAACACCCCCTCCCCAACTGATAGCAAGTCAGAATCCCAAATGACCGCAAACATAGTACCAAATTACCAACAAGCCTCAGCAACCAATAAGATTAAACCGGAAATGAGGTGTTATGACATAATAAATCTAACCAGAAAGTTGAGATGTACGGTACACTTGAAAGATCATTAACCAAGGAGTTTTTTTACTTTATGTGTATGGAGTGCTTCAAAAAAGTCTAAGTCTAGCGGAGTAGTGTATTTTTGGATAATAGTAGCTGAGGTAAAATTAAAATTGTGGCCCTCCTCCCAACAATGAAAAGCAATAGAGGAATTCTTTAACTCTTTTCTTTTAACATAATCTATATGTTTGGCGACTCTTTTTCTGAGTTTACGTTTTCTTTGTCCAATATAAGACAAACCACTGACATTGTATATTGTAAATATTCCAATGATCCAGAGGAGAAATTTGATCTTTTAATTGAGAAAAGGTTAATTTATTGACTGGTTTAAATACTACTTTGAAATCATAATGTTTCAAATTTTTTTTATTTATTGTGTGTTAAACGTTGATTTTAATTATTGTAATCTTCCACACAAGGTTTTAGCTATCATAAAGCAGTGTGTTTCTTATTTTTTATATTTTTAAAAACAATAATATATCTGTAAATCATCCCTAAACTATTATGATAATTAACATGCAATAACAAAAGTTATGATATTTAACTATTTTTTTGTGAATGCGAAAAAACAGTAAAACATGACACTTTTTGAAAGTCACCCTCCCCGCACACGCTCTCATACCTCCACCACCACCACCACTACCACCACTCCACGGAATTAAATTAAAATCATATGACTTTTTATATTTGCATTGTTAGTGCTTATACAAACCTCTCGGGAAATTTTTACTTGTTTGGGAAAACTTATAAAAATACTTATGAAACTTATGAACTTATAATTTACTTGAAAAATCTTTTTATATATTTTTAATTAAAATTCTTTTAATGTGAGATTAAAAGCATTTTTATTTCAAAACTAAAAATAAAACTTATATGTAAATAATGAGATTAAGTTGAATGCTAACATATTTTTTATATGCTATTGCAGCACAGTTCAACATAATTTTATGCTTATGTATTCAAAAATATTAAAAATAATTTTTCTATAATGAAAAAATACGATTTTTTTAAAGAAATATAACACAAGAATATATTATTTCAATTTTTATTGCAAACAAATAAATCCTTACATATATTATAAATGTGAATGTGTGTCTGAAAGTTGGAACGAAGTTGGCTTCAAAACGGATGGATTAATGTCTTTGAATTTTTGCATATACATACATTATAGCACGGAAATGAACATAGGCTATGTTTTATTCGTTTTATTCAAATATTTTAATTAATAATTAATAATTTCTTTGTTTTTCATATAGAATCAGTGGGCATTTTTTTAGATAAAATTTAATGAATTTTCTTTCCCATTGCCAAGAAAATCAAAATCTGGAATAATTTCTCAACGGCAATAAGTTTTCAATTGAACAATTTCCATGCGAAAAAAAAAAATAATAATAATATAAAAGAAAATAAATATGACGTCATATTTGAAATAAAAATAAAACGTGTATTTTTAAATATATATAACAAGGATATTTGTTTAGTTAATGAGAATTTTTGTGTCAAAAATGGCGACATAAATTATAAATAAAAAGAATGAAAAAGAATTATATTTTAAACAAAATATTTCACTTGGAAAAATGTCACGTCACAGTTGAAATAAAACAGGTACTTTATAGTAGTCGTTAAAAATACAAGAGGCATGAATATCAGTAGCTAATGGAGCTAGATAAATAATGACATCATATTTAAAATGAATAAGAAATATTTTTTATTTATACTAATTAATAAATTATAAGTTACATACAAATGAAAATTTTTAGTCAAAACTCATAATTATCAATGGAAGAAATTTTTTGTAGGGAAAAGGCGGAAAATAAAACCTTATTAACATATTTTTGACTCTATTTTTTAACACTTTCCAACAAATTTGAAAAGTTATTATGTTTTCGGTTTGTCTGTCCGTCTGGCCGCTTTCTAAATTTCGTAAATATACTCGGATTGCCATGAAATTTTTGGACATTATTAACGTTTACCTTAGCACGAATAACTATTTATTGAAAATGAAGTTTCTACCATGATTAGTTTATTTATAGGGATAGTCAAAAATTTTCCTTACATTACGGCATTATGAGAAAAAATCGTTTCAATTGAATTTTAACGATGTTACACCCTGTGAAACATATTCAGATTTATATGCATCTACAAAGTGCACTAAAATATGCATTTTGTAAAGTATGCAGTGAAAAGGACACTTATTATTCATTTACAGGATCACACAGAAGAATTCCATTGCATAATAATAAAGAGAGGAACAGCTTGCGTCATATTTTAACTATAGTAAACGTGTAATCATGTATAATCAAATTGATTTACGTTGCTGAAGCTTAATGTGAGTTATTTCATGCATAATACGAAGCGCATACCATTTACAGGGACATACAAAAGATTTCAAATAGTATACTTTCTATCGGAAGTACTGTATATGATGGATGATGACTGTTGCATGGATGAAATGCATTTTGAATTATGATATATGCTTTTAAGTTTCATTAAATGTATACATATTAAATGGTGTGCATAAATGCTAATAGTTACATCAGTTAGATATACAGGGTTACGCAAAAGATCTCGGAAAGGTTACTAAATATGAGCGTAATTTACTTAAAGGTCTTTTTAAAATAAAATATGCATTTTTATTTTGAACTGCATTCAGTAAACTAAAAATGTTTGTAGTAGGCAGATAAAATGATATACAGGGTTACGCAAAGAACTGGATACATGGTTGTTTTCGGATGATAATTTCTGAAAATGTAATTTAGGTAGTATTATATATATTTTTGTTTGAACTAAATTTTAGAAAAATACTTTCATGTATTAAAGATACTAGGTAAACTACAGGGCTAAACAAAAATGTTCAAGAATGTTTCGATCTATTAGTATAAATAGCTAAAAGAAAAATTTCAACAAACAAAAGAATCGGCAAACAGCGATTATCAGACGTTTTTTAACATAAATAGCGATAAAAAGTTAATTACACATGCTATTAATCAACGAATTCTTTTTCTTGATTGATCAGTTAATTCTTCCTTAAATGTTTTGTGAACGATGTCCCGGGCAACAGCTAATAATAAATAAGTCCAGATTATTTTTAACCGCTTCCCTTATTTGCCCGTACGGGCGACGTGTTTTTGCTAATCATGATTTGCCTGTAACATGTACAGGCAAATGATTTCAAATCATGATTTATTATTCTCACCAGTAAATTTTTATAGTAAATTTTGAATTATTTAATTCGAACATTTTTCTGATTCAATTAGGAAAAAAAATATGTTTTGAAAAAGCGATGATAAAAGATTAAAAATTCTGTAAAAGACGTAACAAAATACGCATTATTTGAAATTTTTTCAAAAATATTGATCATTTAAGTGGTTTATCATGTGTTTTCAATTTTCTATACGATTTTGTTCGAGTTTCAGTATAGAAATTACTGATAACTGTGATCGCATTAAAATCACCATGATTTGCTTATACTTCAAACGTTCATAAAAAATGGAAAGAAATGGTATAATTGAAAGCAATTTTTAAGAAACCTATTTCAATGGAGATATTATTTTTGGTTTAATAAAAGAAGAAATACATTACAATTTTTTGCCAACAGAAGACACTGCACAAATCATCCCTTGGAAATATATTTTGTCTGTGCAGGCGCCTACATTTGTATCGTTAGTATACATATGGGGTGAATATCGCCCTATTTTGTGTCCAATGATATTTTTAGCCAAATACGTTTTAAAAATGAATCTAATGCTCTGCATTATAAAATGAATCAGCACTTTTTTATAATGATAAAATCATGGTTTCCATATTTATTTTAAGATAGCATAGAAATTTCTGTAAAAATCACATTTCTTCCCAGAAAACATGCAAACATTTCGTTTTACTCATTAAAATATGCAAAGTTTTTTTTTTCAAACTGATGCTATTCAGAGCCGCTGGTATCTCGTTCTGATATAATGACACAAAATTTTATAAGTGGATTAAGAAAACTATAGGGAAAAAAAGATTCCAACAACGAAGAATAAAATAGTTCCAATTACCACCGATAGGGAGAAGTTTGGCGCTGTAGTAATTTATGCAACTGAGAACATAATTATGCATATTTTATGCATAAAATACGGGCAATATATGAAAATTCCACTTTTTGCTTACGCAAAGCGACATTAGCGCCAATAGTTTAAGCTATAAGTGCATACGAAAAACTCCGAGATACTCAGCTCAGGTTCAAATTGAATCTTACGTTACCACAGTGTGCGTTATTTGTGAAGTTGTATTGTTGTAACCAGTACAATGCGCCAACCCCTCTTGGATAATTTGGAACACGCCATAAACTGCGCAAGGGACCTTTATCCATTAACGCATTGAAAGCAACGATTCTGAAATTCGAAGAAACGGGATCGCTAGCAGTTGGATCAGGCAGAGGACGTAAACCGTTATCAGAAAAAGTGATAATGGATTTATGAACTGCGATCAACGATAGATCACAGAGTACCTCTACTGTTTCCAGTAGATGCGAACGGGGTGTTGTACAAGAACTGAATTTAAATGTTTCAACAGTATGAATAGTCTTGCGGCTAATTCTCCACTACTATCTATACAAGATCAGCTGCTTGCAACAACTTCAATCCAATGATTACGATAAACGAATGACATTTGCTCTGACATTTCTTGCAAGAATGGAAATAGATAATGTTTTTCCGTTGAAAATTAGATGAGGGGATGAGGCCTATTTTTATCTGAATGGGTCTGTTAATACTCATAACTATAGAATTTGGGCCACTGAACACCCTCATACAGTTCTAGAAATTCCGTTAAATTCACCAAAGCTCACTGTTTGGTGTAGCTTTAAAGCCGAATTCATTCTTGAACCATTCTTTTTTTAGAACAACAATGCCAGTGACGCGTACCATAAACACTGAAAGATATCACAATATGCTGGCTAATTCTGTCTGCCCACAACTTAACAGAGACATAATGCCTGGATAAGATAATTTTTATGTAGGCTGGTATACCTCTACAATCTGGTATAAATGTAAAGCAGCTGCTGTGTCATCACTTCACTGACCAAAGAATTATCATTCGTTGTTTTAAATATGTCTAAGCACCCCGGACTCCGGATCTAACTGCATACGGTAATTGGCTGTATTTGGTTTTAGCGGTTATTGTAAATCGAAAGTCTATCTCGGGGGTGTAACAAATACGAGTAACTTGAAACCCAACATAATGCTTTTAGTATAGGCTATTCCATGTGACAGATTACGCTCGACAGTCGAAGATATTGAACAAAGAATGCAAGGTGTGGTGTAAGAGAATGGTGGTCACATTGAATGTGGTCGAATTCTCATCGGGAAAAAAATTAATAAGTAAAACATAGCATACTATCCAAATTATTAATTTTGTCTGTTTTTGATGATTTGTTTCAACGTACAGCGCGAAATTTCTCATTATCGGCAGTTATTGGAACTATTTTTAAGACTTAAAAAAATGGAATTTTAGGTTATTTAAATAATTTGATTTGGCCATTTTTTATTTGATTAAAATAAATAGCATTCTTTTATAATTGTATTAAAATTAAATCTGTTGGTGCTAACATCTATAAAAGAATTTAATAATTATAGGAATTTATTTATTAAGAATTTAATAATAAATTAACAATTTGGATTTATTAATTAAGAATAAGTTGTATTAAAAGTAATATTAAATAAAATCCTCTGTGCACACTTACCCACTTGTTTGTTGTTGTCCTTGATAATATTTGATATACTAATACATTTTCTTAGTATAAAACAAGTATTTTGAAGAAAAAAATACTACTAAGAAAGCAAACTTCCACTGAAAAAAAAAAAATACATTGAGTATTTCTTAGCAGGTCGAGCATTTGTCAAAGTGACATATGAAAAAAGATGAAGGAACAATTCATCATTAAAAAATTTCATTGTATCAAGAAATAGTAACAGTTGATGTTCATAATCTTGTTTCCATTTTGTGAGATTTTATTTGTTATTTGAGTATAATAAACATTTCATATCAGAATACATAAAACAGTTTCTAGGATATTTTTCTTCATCTGTTTTCCATTTTCTGAGATTTTCATTGATTCTCATTCACTCAAAATCCTTCATATAAGTCGCATTCTGTTGTTTCGAATAAAATATTCTACTAGGTAAAGCGAAAAAAAAAATTTGCTGAAAACATATATTTACTAAAATTTTCTCCATACAAAGCAGAGTATGTTTTAAAGAAGAAGTCTAATTAGTAAAAAACAACACATGATGTGCTGTTTTCAAATAATTTTAAAAAATGTAAAATTAGCTCCTTTCATGTAATTTTTTCCTACTAAACGTAAGAAAATATTTTAAAACTAAGGTAAGTTGTCGTGTTTTGATATATATATCAAAATTCAAATGTTTATTGCATATATTTTTCACACTGATTCATTCCCTTTCATTTTTGTTTTTAGTCTTAAAATTATGTTTTTTTTTTTTTTTTTTTTTTTTTTTTTTTTAAGGCAACTATGAAGTTGCCTGAATTAAACCAATTCGAGTTGCCTAAATTGGACCATATATTCGACCATAAATTTGAAAAGCAAATCATGAAATTCAAAAACTATAGTCTTTAAACACTTTTTTTTTTTACTTTTTAATATTTTATGATGAATTACTATCTCTACGCAAGCTTTTTAATATTTTAATTTAATTTTCTTTTATGTATTCGGACCAATTTCTCTATACAGTTTAGGGTTATATAAGTATAAAAATATGTCATGCAGTAGCTGTAAGAAAGCTTACAGGGTAGGGGGTTTGATGCACTGGACATCACTTTTTTTTCTTGCAGTTTTGTTTCATTTGATTAAATCAAAAGAATTCTACAATTAAATTTTACAAAGCTAACCGTTAAAAAGTAGTGGTATATTTACTCTGGTTGCGCCACTGTGTTATGAGATCATTGTGCCTAAATGAGATGTGATTCTCTATAATTTTGTCGCATGTAGGGGATATTGGGCATTTTATTAAATGAAATATATTTTTTATTTTAATGTTTTTAACATTAGTAAGAGTCAAAGTATCACAAATTTTTATAATTAAATTCGAAATTTCAAGTTAATCCGTGACAATTTAGAAAAGGATGTGGCCTGTGTGACCACTCAATTAATGGTTAAATACTTGTTGCGGAAATCATCGTTTAAAATTCTGAAGTATCTCGTCACAAATGGAATGTGCGAACAATAATGCTCCTCATTATCGCCCAATTTGGAATTCCGTAACTTCAATTGTGTACATTTTTATTCGCAATGTAGTGATAATGAAATTTAATTCATCATTCCAAAAAGAAATTTAACAAGGAATTAAAACGAGATATAAAATATTTTTTGACCAATTTTGTTGACAAAGAGTCACACTTAGGCGACCAGTCACTGAATTTGGACCACTTTCGACGAATTTTTCAAATTAAAATAAAACTTATCATTTTCAAAAGAATTTTTTTTAAGATTTAGTTGGTTGGTAAATGATTAAATTGAACACGTGCAACAATATTTTGCAGATATTTTAAAAATGAAATGAGTTAGAGCTAAAAATAGATAAAGTGATCCAAATTCAGCTATATTCCTAAATCAAAAAACAAAAACTAAGATTTCAAACACTTTCTTAAGAAACTGGGATGCCTAGAACATTTTATGTAACTGCAAAATTAAAAATTCGTATTTTTACCGTGTAGTTCTTAAATAAAAAAGTCCTGCTATATTAATTCAACTTTGTCAAAAATCAGACAAAATATTATATGGTTCTAGTCATGAAATAGAGAAAATACAAGTCATATTTTATTATGATACTCGTGAGATAATTGTATGTCAAGTATAAATTTATAAGAAAAAAATATTTGTTGAAAACTCATTAAAAAGGATACAATTTTTATGTACATAGAAATGTATTTTGAAAAGTAATAGTTGATAAAATCTACAGAATTGGCTTCGTGCCACGAGCGAGTGATGCCAAGATTCGGAGACTTTTTTTCTGTTCTACTTCACCCTTCTAGTAAATCACTTCACACTTTTATTTTTATTATTTTATTTATTTATTTTTTGTAAACTGACATTCGAACTGCATAATGATGTTCGTTAAAATCTAAAAGATTATAGTTAAAGAAGTACAGAAAAGTATCCTTACGATTTATTAATGTATCTTTGTAGTTTAAAAAAAAATCCATCCGGTATAAAAAGTTTTCAACATCGTACTTTCTGAAGAGAAGGAAAAAAATGTTTCTTATTTATGAAACATAATTTATCATTTTAAGAAAAAAATTGGATGTTTTTATCTGTTAAAAATACTTTAAAATCAAAAGAGTAAATTTTAATTGTGATTAATAGAATTTTAAGTCATTAATTCTATGTAGATAGTTCTCTTAACCCATTGTCATTTTATGTTTTTAGATTATGGGGGTATAAAATAAATTACTACATACAATCAACATTTACAGTAACAATTCATTTCGAAGAAAAATTCCAAGAAATAATATAGAAAACGTTTTTAACTGTAATTCTAAATTTATATTTCAACTTTGTTACAAATAATTTTTTAGGAAACTGGAATGCTAAGAATTTTTAATGTAACTGCAAACTTTTTATGTAACTTTAAAACTTATAAAACTTTTTTTGTGTGTGTAGTTTTAGAACAGAAAATTCCTATTATATCAATTCAATTTTGTCAAAAATCAGAGAAAATATTATAGGGTTGTAATAAAATAGAGAAAATACAAGTCATAATTTATTACGATACTCGAGAGATAATTCTAAGTCAAATGTGAATTTATAAGAAATTTATTGATTGCTTAATTTTTCGAAAACTCATTAATAAAGATACAATTTATATATATATATATATATATAAATGTATTTTAAAAATTAATAGTTGATAAAATGTTCAGAATTGGCTTCGTGCCACAAGCAAGTAACGCCAAGATTCGAATATTTATTTATTTTTTTTTTTCATTGCAGCTTTATCCTTCTACTAAATCAATTTCACACTTTATTATTTATTTATTTAATTATTTAACTTTTTAACTGACATTCGAACTGCATAACCGTATTCATTAAAATGTAAATGATTACAGTTAAAGAAGTGCAGAAAAATATTGCGAAGATTTATTATTGTATTGTGAATTATTTTAAACTATCTGGTATAAAATGTTTTGAACATAGTACTTTTTGAAAAGAAAAAAAGAATGCTTCTTATTTTTGAAAGATAATTTATCATTTTAAGAAAAAATTCGATGATTTTATATGTTGAAAATAATTTAAAATCGAAAGAGTAAATTTTAATTGTGATTAATAGAATTTTAAGTCATTAATTCTATGTATATAGTTCTGTAAACCCATTGTCACTTTATGCTAGGTTATGGTGATATAAAATGAATTGCTTACATAAAAACGACATTTACAGTAACAGTTCATTTCGGTGAAGAATTCCAAGAAATCATATAGAAAACATTTTTAATTGTAATGATAAATTTGTATTTCTGCTTTGCATACTTATCTCACTCATAATAGAAGATTACGAAGCAAGTAAAAGTAGAGAAATAAGTCCTCGTTACTTTTTAGGTGCGATCGTAATTTTATAAATACGCAACACCGACAGTCGTCGTTCAATCCATTGGTATATGTCCGTCCGTCTTCCCACACATAACAGAACAAAAACTACCCAACCGAATTATATTAATTTAAAATGTACAATTGTTGCATTATTTTGTCGACTAATTTTAAATTTTATGAAAATCGGATGTAATTACAAGAGCAATCAAAAGTATTGCATTACATTACGGTCAATGAGAAAAAATAGTTACAAGCACATTTTAATGATGTTCCCCTCTTTCGAACATAATAAAACTGACATGCATCTATGAAGTATATACTAAAATATACATTCTGTACAATCTGTGGGAAAAAGACTATTTGTTATTAATTTACAGGGCCACACAAAAGTAATCCATTACATAATGGTATCGGGGAAAACACTGTTTGCGGCGCCTTTTAATAATATTAAGTTATTTAACATTTTATGAAATTGATGTATGTTGCTGAGGATTACTACAATTTACTTCCTGTTAAATAGAAAGCACATATTATTTACAGGTATACACAAAAGATTTCAGATAATCTACTCTATCCGAAGTACAGTATACTATTACACCAAGATCTGAATATTTTTAGAATTTCGTTATACTACAAACGCATCTTATTTGGTACGCTTGATGTGCAATTTCCAACTGTTTTGTATTTGTGCCAATATCGTATTGTCGACTTTATTTCAACAACGACAAACGATCTAAAAAAATTTCCTATTATTTTTGTATTCAGCAGAACAAAGTTACTCGAAATACGTTGCCCAATTCCTTTCTGCAAAATCACAGTACCTCGATTTTATTTTCCATCTTATGATTAAGTAGAGATCTGAACGGGCCAGAATTTCCAGGCCCGGCCTGAACCGTTGTAAAACTCAAAAGTTTGACCCTGTCCAATGTGGTCCGACACAATTTCTATTTTTTCGAAAAAATTCCATTTTTTTTCATATATCTAAGATTCTTTTATAGAATGCTGTATACATGTTTATAGGATGATTTTACAGTATATTTTACAGAAAATACTCAATAGCGACATTAATGATTGCTTAAATTTTTAGACTTTCGACATTCAAATAAAGGTTCATAAAAAATAATATGGTTTAGAATAAAAGAAAAAAAAACGAAAGCTAAAAACATCATAACTTTTGAAACTTCATAATAAAAAGTAAATTTATGAAAATATTTCTATATCATTAATTAAAAATGTTCTCAAATCCAAAGAAGCTACTTTCTGATACATTTCTGAATTCATTTCTTTTTGGAAATGCATAAGATTAGGAGATATTTATATTCAGAAACAATATAACTGAATGGCAATATCCATTTTTTGACACAAACAATTTAAGAAAATACTGTCAAAGTTAGTGTTTTAAATTGAATTTCCGAAGTCGACAGCATGGGAAGGTAGAAAAATCTGCAACCCCATGACAAGAATCTGCAAAAAATATTACGCCCGGGTACACAATGTAACTGTGCGATGCCGATCTTTATTCTGAAGTGTTTATGAATTGGTCATGACCGCCTGTCTGTTTGTGATCCAACTAGCTTAAATATTGTGGGATTATCATGAAACTGATATAAAATTTTAGTAGTTTATTATGGTATCTTCCATATTGAAAATGAATTATGTAGCACTTTTCATTTAGCAGGATGCTGAAAAAACTCCACTACATTATGACATATAAGGAAAAATAGTCGGAATATATTATTAAATATTACATATTTTACGCATAGCGAAAATTATGTATGTTATGTTACATATGTTATACATATTATATTATTTCCCATGAAGTATTACAAGTTCTGATTGTAGAATCTAGTGTGGATATAATTTATTATTCATTTACAGGGACACACAAAATTATTTTTCTACAGTACTGAGTATGAAGATTGCTGGCAGTGCTTTTAAGTTGTGGCACACGTTTTTAAATTTTACCCTTTTTTACATATTATTTGGTATGTACGAATTTTATAGATCATATACAGAGATGCACAAGGAATATAGAGTAAATTTTTGATATCTTTGAACTACTGATATACGGTATTCTGAATGTGTTGGAAAAGTTCTGTAATCAATTCTGAACACATGATTTTTTATTCTTATTGCATATGAATCGTGAATATACATTTTCCGTTTAGCTAACGTCTGTATTCACATTTCATCATAAACTAAATCATGATTTGGAGAAAATAAGTTTTTTTTTTTATCATTTCATAACTAGAACCTAAATGCAACAAAAAGGGGTTAATATTTATAAAAAAGGATAGGCATTATGGCAATAAAGATGAACCATATCATATCAATATATCCAGGAAAATAATCTACAAATACACTTTTAAAAACCCTCATTAACTTAATTGTCTATCTTAATTATTTTAATTATCCTCATCTACTTTAAAAAATTCAACAAGATAACTTTTTTTTTAAAATCATAAGCTTTATTTTGTTTGGGTTCTATGCTATCTCTGTTGTTTGTTTCAATCTATTTCTTGAACAAATGTAATTTAAAAACACCTAAATAAAACTACAGAATTTGTTTCAAATATTTAAACCAAAAAAAGTTCCCCAATGTATTTCTTCAGTAAAAATAAAATGAAATGCATGACATATTGTACAATTTTAGACCTTTTTTTAGCAATTTTTTTCTTCTCCATACCATTTTCCCACTACTATAGTGAAATAAAAATAGCTTTTCTAACCCTCCCCTCTTTCTTACAACCGCTTATAAATTTTCAACAACTGAGAACTCTTGAAAATTTTTGGAATATATTTAAAACTAGCTGACCCGCCCGGCTTTGCCCGGGTCCGTAATAATAATGTTAAACGAACTTGAAATTTCTATGATTTTATCTTTAACTCGAAATATGTGTAAATACACTGTTAAAAATTTGACTCTTTTGCTGCATCGTCACTCCACCGCTTTTATAGAAAATGATTACTTCAGCCTATTTTGGAACATTCTCATATGTCAAAAGAGAGATATTCTATAAAAGCGGGGGAGTGATGATGCAGCAAAAGGGTAAAATTTTTTACAGTGTAAAGGGTAAAATTTTTTACAGTGTGTGTTTATATTAAATACGTGCCCCCTGACTGTGTCAAAAATCGGTTTAAAAAACTAATATTTAGCTGCAAAAATACCCAAAATGACTGCAATGGAAAACGCAGGAGGGAATATTTGTCCAACGATTGTGTGATTTTCGTGTTAAAGTGTTGATATTTATCATTAAATGTACTGTTAAGTGACTTAACTAAATACTTTTTTCACATAGATATCCCAAGTGAAATATTTTGAATTTCAAACTAATTATATCACTCTTAAATCCGACTATACCGTGAATGAAATCGATAGTCGATGATTAGCTAAAAGGTTAGTATATAGTATTATAATTTCTGAGCCATTTAACAAAAATAGGTGTATATTTTTTATCAAACATGCTTAATGTTCATTCTGTGACCAAATTCCTAACCTTAACCTAATTGTATTGTAATCATAACTTGTCTGTAACCTAGCTGTATCTTAACAGTAATCTAACTGTAACTTAAATATACCATAAATGTAATCTGGCCGTCACCTTATCATAACCTACCCATAATCTAACCATAACCTAACCGTAACTTAACCTTGACCTAACTGTACCATAACCATGACCTAACTGTAACCTAACCGGAAATTAAATATAACATAAGGCTCTCCGGAACGTAATTGCAACCTAACTGTTACCTAACCGTAACCAAGTTCTAATTTAACACTAACTAAAAACGAAATATCTTAACCATCACGCGCTACAAAGTACTTAGTTTCACTTTCCACCGCTACGGAGCGCATTATGTTTTGTAGAACATCCGAATTTCAGGTTTGCAATGGATTCATGCCCATGGAAATTATTTTGTCTTCTTCGGATACGGTTATGGTTGTTTGGAATATTTTTGTTCAGTTTAGATTCGGTTCAATTCAGATTTCGTGGTGGGGGGGGGGGGGTTCTTTCCTTCAAATGGGATTTTTAGGTTCGGGTCGGGTTGTACTTCAAGGGAAATTATTTTACCTTGTTCCAATGAGGTTATACTTCACTGAAATATTTTTGTCAGGTTCAGATTAGGTTTGGTTCAAATTTCGGGATTTTTTTTACAAATTGTTTGGTTCGGTTTGCGCTCATGTCTATGGAAATTATATTGTCTTGTCCGTATCTGGTTATAGTTATTTGGAATATTTTCGTCGGATTCAGATTCGGTTCTATTCAGATTTCAGATATTTTTTCAAATTGATTTTTAAGATTCTGGTCAGATTCATGTCCATGGAAATTATTTTGTCTTGCTCGGATCCGGTTTTAGGTCTTTGGAATATTTTTTTCAGATTCAGATGTCGTTCAATTCAGATTTTGTTTTTTTAATGGAATTTTTAGGTTTGGGATGGGTTGCGCATCAACGGAAATTATTCTTATTGTTCGAATAAGGATATGCTTCTCTGGAATATTTTTGTCAGATTCAGGTTTAGTTCAGTTTTTTAAGTTCGGATTGGGTTCATGTTCATGGAAATTTTTTGTCTTGTTCGGATTCGGGTATGGTTCTATGGAATATTTTTGTCAGGTTCATATTTGGTTCGATTCAAATTTCAGGTATTTTTTTTCAAATGGAATTTTAGGTTCGGATCGGGTTCATGTCCATGGAAATTATTTTATGTAATTCGAATCCGGTTATGGTTCTTTCGAATATTTTGATCGGATTCAGATGCAGTTTGCATAAAATTTCAGGTTTTTTTTCAAATGGAATTTTTTAGGTTCGAGTCAGGTTTATGTTCACGGAAAGTATTTTGTCTTGCTCTTATCGGGTTATTGTTCTTTGGAATATTTTTATCGATTTCATGTTTCGTTCTGGTCATTTTTCAGGTTTTCTCAAAGAAAATTTTTAGTTTCGGGTCGGGTTGCATATACACAAACATTATTTTTCCTTAATCGGATTGGGGTATGCTTCATTTGTATATTTTTGTGGGATTCAGATTTGATTCGGGTCAGATATGAAATCCATATTTTTTTTTTTCAAACGGAATTTTTAGGTTCAGGTCCGGTTTGTGCTCATGAAACTTTTGTCTTGCTTGGATCGAAGTATGATCTCTTTTTTTCTGGTTGGGATCGGGTTATGTATTAATACGCCTAAACATTATGTTTTGCTACTATTCTTTTAGTGAGTATTTTTGATATATAATTTACTTTTCTATTTGATAATTTATTATTGCGTATGAATCGTCTGCCGATTCGAACAATTTTACGTCAAACAGCCATTTCATTTTTGTTTTAAAAACAAATTAAAATAATAATAAAATTTTAACTTAAATAAAATGCATTCAAATTTAATCAGTGACTTAAAAAAACTGCTAAAAAAGTTTCGTATATACGCATATAATATATTTACTGCAACACGTGCTTTGATACGTCTATCAATTGAAACAGGTTTAAATCCGTACTTTTTTTTGTCTTGTTTCTTAAAAAGAACTAATCTATCACTTCACCAGTAAAAATTTATTAATTATTTTATCATATGTGCTTTAAATATCAATATACAGGGGCTCACAAAAGTGTTCGTACACTTTAAAAATTTGTACTAAAAAGAAATTTCCCTGAAATTAAATTCGTATATGAAGTAGAGAAATTTTTCTATATTATCTTCAAGTTATTCTAAATAAACCTTTTTGTTTAACATTAAGGGATTTTTTTTAAATCTAAAAATTAAAACAGGAGATGCCACAGAAAGAAGACGCCACAAAAGTCTTCGTACACAGAAACATTTTGGGATAATTTCATTATTAAAAATATTATTTGTCGCTTTATTTTTATTTTTGCATTATATTGACATTTAAAAAATCGCTTGGCTTTATATTTTGCAGAATTGGTCCGTAATATTCTATTTATTAATTAAAAATGGTTTGTAATCATAATGTCACGACTAATAGCGTTTGAAATTAGTTATTTTTCTTCATAATAGTTGTAAATCAATTCGAAATATTGCAAAATTAGTTAATTTATTCCATTCTATGGTGAAGTATGCGATAAAAGGCTTTGTAGAAAAAAAATGGATTGAAAACTAGGTATGAAAAGGTCGTCAATCTAAGTGAACGCAATGAAATCAAATACTTACAATTAGAAAAGTCTTAAAAAATCCATGTTTAAGTGCTATAAAAGTTGCTATATAATTTAATGAAACAGTTTCTACCTCATTTTTACCTGAAACTGTTCGACGAATGGTAAGCCCAGCTGCATTATATAGGTATTCTCCCCATAGAAAATTTTTTGTTAATGCAAAAAACAGAAAGCTTAGGCTTTCTTTAGCAAAATCAATGATAAATAAACCCGAATCGTATTAAATTAATGTTTTATTTACAGATTAAATCTAGTATGCCATTCTTTGTCCAAAGAGTGCATAATAGTATGGAGAAAAAAAATTAAGAATTTAATTCAAAGAACTTAGTTGGAACAGTTAAGCATGGCAGTGGAGTTGTCCTTGTGTGAGGGTGCATATCAGCATCAAGATTTGGTAATTTGGTATATATTGATAGCATAATAAATCACGATCTTTGTTCCAATATTTTAAAAGACAATTTAAAATTATCAGGCCAATATATGGGTAACAGATACAACTTTGTTTTTTATCAGGATAATGATACAAGGCACATGGCTCTCAACGTTCGCGTCTAGCGTCTTTATAATTATTCACAAGCTCTGAAAACATCACCTCAATTGCTGAATTTACTTAGTAAAACATATTTGGAGGTAACTGGAAGTTAGAACACGAAAACACAGCATTGAAACAAAAAGCAAAGTAAAAACAGCAATGTTCGATGAAGGCATCAACTTTCATGCAGAAATTACAAAAACACTAATTAAATCTATTCCGAGGTGTTTGAAAAACTTTTGTGAGTGCTAAATAATATCCTATTAAGTACAACCTTAGCGAAATATTACAATATTTACAAATATACAGCGATTTTTTTATAAAGTGTACGAAGACTTTTGTGAGGTAAATTTTTTGTTATTTTTTTATTAGTGATTTTTTCAAAATAAAGTTTTGCTATGTTTTTAAAATATTTTATGTAGTTTTGTTAATAATGAGTCATAGATCTTACTCTTAAATACCCATTCTAAAATATTAATTTTAATTAATAGATAGAGCCCTATTTCATTGAAATTCCTAAGTGTACGAACACTTTTGTGAGCCACTGTAGAAAATTATTTAAACTTTTTGCTTGAAACTATAACATTCTTTTGTTAATATCTTAAAATCGTCTGCAGTCAGAAATCTATATTTTAGAATAATATTTATTACTTAAGTTTTCATACATGATTTTAAAAGAATGTTTTCATCATTATACTTTAAATATTTATTTACATGCAATTATTAAGTCATAAACATTTTTCATCTACGTTATAAAGTATTTAAAATTACATTAATGAAGGAAACTTTTAGTTATACAATTTTTAGTTCGTATCAAATGTTTTCAATATCTTATTTAATTTTAATTTGATATTTAATTATTGCTAATTTTCCAATTTCCTTCATTTTAAAAGCGGACATTTACTTTAATAAATATTAATAGAACAAAGACCATTTTAAAAATTTGCTATTTCTTTGTAAAATATGCTTCAATTGTAATTTGTTTCTTTCAGTTCGTCTTATAATACAAAATCCCTTCCACGTTCTTTTGTTTGGCACATTAAAATTTGAGCGATATATGGTTTCATATTTCAAACCTTTTTTGAGGCTTACTTCACCTCCAATTATCTCATTCCTCCATGGGTTCCTTTAATTCTGCCTCAGCTTTCTTAAAATTTTTACGCAACCAATCAACCCTAAACAAACGAAAGAGAAAAAAATTGGGAAAAAGATGATTTTTTATGAGATTGACCTCTCGATTTTAATTAATTACTCAGTCAATAATTAGAATTTCGAAATTCTGAAGCTCAGGTGCATCAGGAGAGATTTGGGGCTACTCTCAAAAAATTTTTGAACTTTGTACACGCTGTAGATTTTGCTAGCCATCGCAGACACACACACACACACAGACAGAGCGTTTTGTTCTTTTATTAATATAGATTTCAGAATTTTATTTTTCAAACATTTCTACTGAGGTGTCATCGATTCGCGTCGAAGTTCCGGAAACAGATCTTTATGCATGATTCCCAATAAAATAACATCTGTTTCAAAAGTAAGTTGATACATTGAAAATTAGCATACGATATAATATGTAATATGTTATCCATCTATAAATAATACACAGGAAAATTCTGATATCTTGGAACTATTGATGTACAGTATTTTAAATGTGTTGGAAAAGGTTTCATAATCAATTCTGGACACATGATTTTTTGTTCTTGTTGTATACGAATCGTGAATGTATATTTTCTTTGGTTAACTAATATCTTCTTCACATTTCATCATAATCTAAATCATAATTTAAGGAAAATGAGGTTTTTTATCATTTTATAACTGGCATCTAAATTAGACAAAATGGGATTAATGAATGATTTTTATAAAAAAGAAAGTATCATGAAAATAAAGATGAATCATTTGATATGAATATATCCAGGAAAACATCCCCAAATAAACTTTAAAAAAACCTCAATTCTTACAAAAAATCAATAAAATTAACGGTAATTTTTTTTAAATCATAAGTTTTATTTTGTTTAAGTTCTATGCTATCTCTGTGTTTGTTTCAGTCCGTTTCTTACACAGATGTATTTAAAAAAATATCTAGTTTAAAATAATAAAAGTTTTTAATTGGATTTCTTTAATAAAATAAAATGAAACGCATATGTACAATTTTAGACTTAGTAATTTTAATCATTACCATATCATATTCCCCCCGCTGTAGTAAAATTTAAATAACCTTTCTAACCCTCCCGCTTTCTTACTATCAATTGCAAATGTTCAACAACAGAGAATTCTTGAAACATTTTCAAATATAGTTAGAATTTTTAAATTTTATTTTTCAAACATTTCTACTAAGATATCATCGATTCATACCGTAGTTCCGGAAACAATTCCCCATGCATGACTCCCAATAAAGTAATATATTTTTGAAAAATAAGTTTACATATTGATAATTATGCATGCCAAAGTATTCTCTATCCAAATATGTTTTTATTGACAATTTCTTTGAACTTTTTCTAATTAAGTGTTGAAGTTAATCCATAATATAAATAACGAAGGGAAAGTTGCTTTATTAACTTCTTAAAATATAGGTCTTTCGAATATTTAGCAAGGATGAAATACAATCTGCAGCTAAATATCAATATTAATTATATTGATTTTATATTTAAAAAAAAATCTATTCAAACTAACTTAGAGTTGGAGTTACCACAGCCTTTACCAGCGTACACAGGGCGTGCACTTGCATTATGTTACTCTATTGTAATGTTGCATATTTTATAAAATAATTCAGAATATGTTTTCACATTATTCATGACATACGCTTTTTCTGTTTTACAAATCATGTTTCAACGTTTCTCTGGGATGAATAGTTATATATTTGTGCTTTACTAATAGTCTTGATTTTTCAGAAATACATGACTTTGATTTAAAGGAACTTTTGATTCTATTATAAATTTTATTATTAAGATTTCATTTTTAGAAAATGCATGAAAGTAAACATGTAACTTAAAATATATTCTTTTTTAATTATGTATGTTTGAAAAACGGTTTACTTCATCCAAGAGTCAAACCAAATTCAAAACCGAACTGGATCCCAAACAATCGACCGGAACCTGATTGGGCTGAAAAAATATATACTGCTTACCCAATTCGTCACTATCTGCACGTATGCTCCATTTCGTGTAAATTCGGGTTAGCTGCATGCCTAATACAGAAATATAATATTTAATTTTAAATCTCAATATTGTCAATATCGCACATTTTGACGAGCGGTAGCCAATAAATTATATTATTATTTTTGCGTTGACCCTATGAAAAAGAATATGCATGCGTAACTACGACTATATTCAAAACTTAAAGTAATATTATGTACTTTAACACCATACTAAAAATTCATGAAAGTTTATCAATTTTTATGAAAGTTAAAGTCTGAAAAATAAAAGAAAGACGTGAAGATAAGCAGACATATCCTTTTTATATCCTAATATTATTTAAAAGGAACCGTTTATAGAAAGAGACTTTTTGAAAGAAAATAAATGTGCGAAAATCTGGCCATCCTTTCAAAAGTTCGGCATATACATAGAAAATAAAATGAAAGTAGTTGAATATTTAATATGTGATTTATCATATTGCTGATTAAGAATAGAACCAACAGAACAAAATGTGTTCAAATTGGGAATCTAACCCAAAACGCTCGAATCGAACCCTTCAATCCGGGGTTCGATTACCATTTAGGACATCTTTTGCTCTGTTGATTCTACACTTAATTAGCAGTGTGATATATCACGAATGAGATATAATAACTTCGAGCGTAGCTTCACTGCCGAAAATTAACTGAAATATAATTACAATTATATCTGTAAAAGTAGTTCTTTAAAAAAAAAAAAAAAAAAAAAAAAAAAAAAAAAAACACGTTTATTATTGTCTTAAAAATATTGCCTATTATTTTTACTGCAAATCACTATTTTTGCACCAGAATTTTTCTTTATAATAGTTTTACATTAATTTGGAATGATCATCAAACTGGATTATGAATTGCAAGAAAATTAATTTATTTGAAATTACGTATTCTTCCTGAATTTTGTTTTTAAGTAAGGGAACGGAAAATGAAATATGACACCTTACTTAAATTATCCTTTTAAAGATTTCTAATTTGATTAACTCAACGTAATTAATTAATATTTCAATATTAATTGGTAAAGGCATATTTTTTTAATATTAAACTCTTTTATTTTTATTAATAATTTATTTTCCGCCTTCAGGTCTTTTTAATTATTCGTTGTTGCAGTTTCACAGCTCTTTGATTAATTTTAGCAAGTTGGCGCATCATTAATTTGTTTTTTCTGAAATCCCAACTAATTCAACGAATTACTTAAAATATTTTGGCATTTTATCACCTGTAACAGACTAATTGGAAATAAAAACTTTAAAATTAACCTATTAATTAATAATTAAATTGTAAAAATATTAAAATGCTATATTGCCATCAAAAATGCACTTGTATGTATAATATTTATAAATCTAAACTATAAGAAATTTCGATTTTTCAAAATTTCATCTTTACTATCAAAAAATCAGGTGAGATATTTAAAAGAGTAATAGCGAATCGCACATCTTTTTTTTTTTTTTTTTTTTTTTTTTTTTTTTTTTTTTTTTTGAAAGATGATTAAACAGATAATCAAAAGTCACTATATAAATATATGATAAGTTAATAATTGTAATAAATTAAATACACTAGATTCTCGATTATCCGGAATCGAATTATCCGATTGCGGATTAACCGGCATAGAATCAATTCAATTTTGTATTCAATTTATTATTATGATGGAAAATAGTAAAGTGGATATTAGTAAAAATCACCATTGTTCAGAAATCATGGAAAACAATTTTATCGGATAAAGGAAATAAAAATTTCTACAGGAGACGATTATCTATTGATTTGCATAGAAAAATCATATGCTACTAAAAAAAAAAAAAAAAAAAAAAAAAAAAAAAAAAAAAAAAAAAGAAAAGAAATTACAGATATATTTTTCTTGAATTTCACAGAAACAGTCTCTTTTTACGGCAAAAGGACATTTTCCGTTAACAGTCAAAATTTATCATCCTATTAACTGAAAAAACTAAAACAGGCAAAGATGGAAGGAAACAACGGAGATATTCTGTTATCTACCACAAATTTATTTTCAATGTTTAAAAAACTGTCATGTTGTTGCACAGAAATTAAAAAACTCAATTAAAGAATAATGGTTATTTTCTAAGATTTATATCGTTCTACTGAATTGCAATTGTACTGATACCAACAACTTTTTTAGCAACAAATTAACCGGACCATATTCTAATCCTTCATTGATAAAAGAAAATTTCTCTAACAAATTATTTAATCAAACCATATTTTAATTATCCCTTAACCATAAGAAAATCATAATAATAAATTAGCCTTATTAATTAAAAATTGCAAGAATATAACAACATCGATAAAATTAATATCCACCTTATAAAAATATAAAAACACTGTAGAATCCACTATATCGCTTTAGAATCACGTACATTCGGAAAACCTATGACATGATAGTTAAAGCAACGAAGTCTCACATTAAAGGTCGTCAGTTCGAATCACCCCGACGACGTTATTTTTTTCTTCGGTCAATAAATACAGGTATTTCTAAACTATTTGATAGATGGCACTACAACCCAATAAATATACGAACTTCATAATGGAAAATTATCACTTCTTCAAATGGAGATATTCCTTTTTTTTTTTTTTTTTTTTTTTTTTTTTTTTTTTTTTTTTTTTCTCAAACGGAAAATCTACTAACGGAACGGAAAAAGTCTGAGAACTTTTCTGCCAGTAGCTTTTCGGATTTATTTTTAAAAGGGTAGAAGATTTGGGAAAATTTAAAACCTTCTGAAAATGTGGTCAAAGAAGCAGTTCAACAATAGATTAACGAGTACTCGAAATTCTAATGTTACAAAATTTTAAATAATAATGATACTGTGTCGCGTGACGCTTGCGATTCAGAGAAAACAACGAATTTCGAAAAATTCCCTAAAATTGATCAAGAAATTCTTGTGATTCATGCCAATTTAAGTTACGTTGACGCATTAGTACACACTGAGGCGTTACTTAATTACTTTAAGAAAAAAGATGAAAGCACATCTGTTGATTAGATGATGCTAAGAAATTTAAGTAGTAAATGAAAAACGAAAACAGACTTTTACCATTTCGTTCTTCAAGAAACAGTGAGGTAAACTACTTTCTGTTTTTTTTTATATTGTACTATTTATAAACCTAAATAACATTAATTTTTTTGTTTATTCTCACTCTTTTGTATTATTTTTAATTATTAATGCATATTTTTATAATAATTTGACAATTTCTAGCCTTTTCTAAAAATTTTCATCAAAATTTACTCAAATTCGTTTATTTGAGTATTCATTTATCCGGAACAAGAAATTTCTCGACCTTCCTGATTAATCGAGAGCCTACTCTAGATGAATATTTAAATTAAAAATAAGCAATTGTTCAACACAACAGTCCATTTCAGACCGTAGAAATAAATACACAAGAACTCGATTCATACAAAATATATAAAATAAGATTTTCATACTCCTTGTCTTCAGAGGCATAAAGACAGAATCCTTCATAAACTGTCAAGAACTTTGGCAGCTAATGACTCAGGCAGTCTTGATATCTAAAATGTCGTGTTCAAATCCTTTAGTAAACAAATCAAGAGAAAGGCTTCAGCAAAATTTGTTTACTTACCGCTAAAATGAAATAAGATTTTTTTTAAATAGAAATATTTCTTTTGAGTGAAATTACTACTGTGTGGAAATTTTTCTTTGATTTTTTTTCATATTCTAAAGTTATTGCGGTAGTTTTTTTTTTCAAAATTTAATAAATCAAATTGTCAATAGGCGTAATTTCAGGGCGTAATTTTTAAGATGTAAGCAAACCAAATAGAAGATCTTAAAGTTGAAACTTTCTTTTAACTGATGGTGTAATTGGTTTTTAAAAATTTGGATTTTACCCCTTTCAAATACACTGTCAATGAAAGTCACCTTGCGACTCACGGATAGACTATATTTTCTATGCTAAAAGTATCTAAGCGTACATATTTCAGCACAATCTTTCAAAAGAATCTCAAAAGACCATATTTACACCCTCTCAAAAATTTTTGAAACGTTCGGAAGAGTAGAAATATTTCTTACAAAATAAAAAGTGCGAAAAATTTGATGAAATCAATAAAAACCTGATCTGATCGTTTCATTGAGGTTTTGCCTTTGCAGGGCGCAAATCTATACGTCCTGACAAACCAAAATTATTTTCTTAAAATTAAAACATTCTTATAATCTACGGTGCAATTTGTATTTTAAAAATATGAGATTTAACCCATTCAAATATACCGATAAACACAAATTACATCCCGGCTCATATGGAGAATGCATTTTTGCTACGCTAAAAATAGCTGAATGTCCGTATTTTAGCACAATCCTTTTAGAGTCTTTCAATAAACCAAATTTACATTACTTACAAAAATTTTGGAACTTTCGTTTAGATATAATTAATTTTAGAAAATAAAATGTGTCAACATTTTTACGAATTTAGTAAAAACCTGAATGTTTTGTCGCGGTTTCGTTTGCTTTCGGTGCGCATACTTTTTAAGAAATCAAATTACATAGTAAATAAAATACTAAACAGCATGTGCTTTCAATTTAATATCTTTTCGCGATTTTTCCATTTAAAAATAGAAATTTTGACAAAATGGACTTAAAGATATAAAATCATATAAATTTGAGTTTAATTTAAGGGATATTTTGAAAACAAATAACAGTTTTGAAAACTGAATAACATCACGGGCCCGGGCAACGCCAGGCAGGTCAGCTAGTTATATTCTAAATTAATTTATCTCAGTTAAAAAATTCGTGTTTATTTTAGTGTAAATTAAAAGTAGATATTTTCTTTTATAGAAGAAGTTGATAAGCAGTAATTGTAGATAATTTTGATTCGAATACCTATAATTTTAAAACATTTTAAAATGCTAATATCCACCACATGTCCTAATTCTGCAATATATTGTTCATGAATCAGTATATCTTCGTTTCTATTGTGTCATTTCAGTAAAATATTTACAATTTCTTTATTAGAACAATAATTGAACTTAATCAGTCTAATTAAACTTCTCGTGAACGCTCTAGGTACTCAGCAAATCATTACTAAATACAAACTAATATATTGTGACCATTATAAAATTTTCTTTTAATGTTTGAATTTAAAACAGCAGGAAAGACCGAGGCATTCTCAAGTTAAAATTATCTTTGTGTTCAACTCCATATATCAATATTTTTTGCTATAATATTGCTATAAAACATTTTATTTAATAACAGTTTTATTTACAGAAACAATAAGTATTAAAATTATGCACATATCCCTAAAGTTGACATTTCTTACATATTTACAACAAAAGGACATTCTTCAAGAGTACATCCGACTGTAAGAATTTACGCTGCTTTCTCATATATAAAAAAAACAAAAACAACAATTGTTTTAAATTCACCTAAACGGATTTTGGTGATATTGGGGACTTTAAATTTTGAGAACTGATAATCATTCAAATATATATCCTAACATTTTTTTTTCTTTATTGTAATTTTTCTTTATAAACTCGGGTCAATTTAAAAAGGCTAGAAAAGTATAAACTAAATGCTATAAAAGTCTAAAGTACATAAGTATTTTAATTCTGAATATTTTAATATTAGTTCTGTGAGCCGAATAATATCTTTATTGAAGAGGTGTATATCGAGCTTTTTACCTAGTGAAAGCACACATCAGTTAGAATAATTCTTCTGAGACACAATGCTATAAACATCAACCATTAAAATATATATATATGTATTTAGATATTCTTTTATAGAATAATATTCAGGGTGTCGGAAAAGCCTTGTCCTGATAACAAAATCATATATATACTCTATATATAAGATCCTGAAAAGATATCCTGAAAAACTAATGTTTGGAATGTTGGAAAATTAATCAAGTTTTTGTCACCAGTTTCACGTGTCTATTTTATGTATAGCGGGTATGAATACATTTTATCATGTCATCAGGAAAATATTCTCCGGACACTTACGTACATTAACGCATACAAGATAGAAGCCAAAAATTTATACACAAGATACAAAATTTATACACAAGATACCCGTTACAAAAACAAAACATCCATATTCAAAGAGAACATTCGCAGTGTCTATTTATAAGCAACGATATTAATAGATTATTCACAGCTTTTTATTTCGGTACTAATTTTTAATTCAGTACAATAATTCAAATCAGCCATACTGAACCTTCGAACCACGGGTTCAGTGTGGCTAATAATTTTTATTCATTTTTAAAATCAAAAATGTTTATTTTCTTTGTTGTTGATTTAATTTCCAATACTATTATTAAATTTTAAATCTTATCTATATAGTTTTCCATATTTGTTTTTAAAATTAATTCGGATTATACAGAAAAGACGAAAACGTGATAAGAATGAAGGAAGTTACTCCCTCTCTTTCAGATGTAAGGTAATAATTCGCAGATAAAACATATTATCTTGAATTACAGAAATTATTTGTTAAAAGATGAGAAATACTGTAATGTAAATAGACAAGTTTTTTTCTTTTGACAGTGTATTGTATTTGATTACAAGAAGTTTCTTAAATTTCATACGTTTAGAATATGACATATCTAAAAATGCTTCAATTTTTGATTATAATTTTATTTCAGAAAAGATTGCAAGATATCCGTCAAATATTTGTATTTCATATTCAAGATGCTCTTAAATTTATGGTTCATAACATGTAAAACTATCGTCAACAAACTAAAATTCACAATTTTCTACTCCATGGAGATAAAAAAGAATGAAGGATTCTACTAAATTTACTTTTTTCAGGTTGAACATAATATATAGTTTCTGTAATAAATTTCACACATATAACGTGAATGTAATGAAATTCAATATTAGGGAGTATATTTATCACGTTTTTTGGTATATAAAGCATTTGTAAAGCTGTGTATAAACTAATTATAGAATGAGGTAATATACAAAAAAACATTATTAAATAATTTTAATAATTGATAATATTCCGATATTTTAAAAAATTTTTAATTGCTAGCTTTTAATTTTTTATGAATAGGTTGTTAGAAGGGTGTGTTTATATTAACCATTTGTATCACCATGTTGCAGACCTGCAACATACCCAAAAATAAGTAGTACTTATACAGTACGTTTTAAAAGACGATTTTATTTGTTGCTCCTATTACCCAACATAGTTAATACATATTGATCATTGGAACGCTCAACGGGCAATGATATTGACTTAATTTCTCATGCCAAAGTTTTGCTTATCATTTGAGTACATTCAAGTCGATATTGCAAAAATGAACTTGGTAATCTTGTCAAATTAAAAAGTTGGAAGAGCTCTAATGCACATTGTTTTAAAGGTAATTTTGTATGAGAAATATGTCAATTAATGTGAATTGTAAATGTGAAAAAAATACCTTTTAGTCAATAATGTTTTTAATTATACGTTCTAATTTTTTTAATTTTTTACATGTTTAAAATGATGTATTATAGGCTGTACTATATGTTATTCTTCCGTTTTATATTGCCTTTTTTCATTGAATAGAAAATATGAAAACGTATAATACCTATTTTTTTCTTTACAGCTTCACATAAAATGAAAAATATGTTTTTACATTCCCAACGAAAAAAAATATTTTCTCAAGAATAAATCACGTTTCGTATTAAAATAAAAATTGCCCTTGACAATGATATATTCAGATATATCGTTTTCAAACTTTACGTCATTATTCAGAAAAAGTAAAAAAAAAAAAAAAAAAAAAAAAAAAAAAACTATTGTCATTTTAAGACTTTTATCCATGTCAAATGACTTCAAAGGTAAAATTAATCTTCGTAATCTTTTTACCAGTTCCCAAAACATAAGATTTTTTATATATATACTTTTAAATCATTTATTTTTTTTTCAACTTGAATTTACTTTTATCATTTCAAAGATTTTGAAATAGAAATTTTACTCGTATAAAAAAAAAAAAAGTTAAAGTTAAAATTAAAGTCAAAGTTAATGTCTAATTTATTTGATATGGCTTTATATTTACACAACAATTTACGTGTAGGATGTTAATAATGGGCCTTTGATCTACGAAGAGTATTTAGATTTCAAAATTTCTAGAGTATTTAGGCCTAGAAAGTGCATATTTCAGAGTTCGCTGCAAAACATGACTGGCGAATTCTCTCACTTTCCCTGAACAAATCTGTAAAAAATTCCCAATTTTCCAAATCCCCGAAAAAAATTGTGAACAAATGGGTATACAACTAAATTTGCTACTTATTTTGTTATCATTTCCCAAATTTAGCTGCTCTTTTCTGCAATTGTTCTTCATATGCATCTTTTTTCTTTTTATAATTTTTGTTATTTTTTCCCGAGCTTTTTTGCTAAATTTTGTCTCATTTTTCATTTTTCTCCAAGACATTTTAAAAAGTATTTGTAAATTCCCTGACTTTTCCTATATACGTACTTACTTTTAAATATGTACTTTCCTTATATCCAGTAAACGTTGCTTGCGTACTCACATTAGATTATTTTTTAAATCGATCATGCAAATGATACATAAATCACAACAATTAAAGCATTGGCGGCTTCAGAAAAGATATCCCTGGTCCGAATCCTGGCCCGATTTTTTTTCACATTTGGAAATTTACAACTGTTACGATGTGTATATATAATTGAATCTCCGTGGAGATAAAAGAAAAGGAAATATTCTACAAAATTTACTTTCTCCAGGTTGAACTTAATATAGTTTCTGTAATAAATTTCACAAAAATTACGTGAATGTAATGAAATTCTTTAATAGACTATGTATCATGTTTATTGGCATATAATGCTTTTGAAAAACCCTGAGTAAGCTAATTATAGATTGAGTCAATACATATAAAAAAAGCTATTACAAAATAATTTTATTAAGCGATAGTATTCCAATATTTAAATAAAATTTTAATAGATAACTTATTTTAAGCAGTTTGTTAGATGGGTGCATTTAGATTAATCATTCGATTATTACAGGCTGTACTCTATGTTTTTCCGCTGTTTTATATTTTCTATTTTTATTGAATAGAAAATATCAAAACATAATATTTATTTTTTTCTTTACATTTTCGAATAAAATGGAAAACATGTTTTTACATTCCCAACGAAAAAAATATTTTCTCGAGAATAAATTACGTTTCGTATTAAAATAAAAATTGCCCTTGACAATGATATATTCAGAAGTATCGCTTTCAAACCTCACGTCATTATTCGGCGAAAGTAAAAAAAAAAAAAAAAAAAAAAAAAAAAAAAAACTATTCTTACTTTAAGACCTTTTTTCCATGTCAAATGATTTCAAAGGTAGAAATAATCTTCGTAATCTTTTACCATCTTTCTAAACATGAGATTTTTTATACTTTTTTATCGTTTCACATTTTTATTTTCAACTTGAATTTATTGTTAATACTTCAAAGGTTTTGAAATAAAAATTTGACTCGTCCAAAAAAAAAAAAAAAAAAAAAAAAAAAAAAAAGTTAAAGTTAACATCTAGCCTATTTGATATGTCTTTAAATTTAAGCATTACTTTACGTATATGATGTTAATAATGAGCCTTTAGATACGTCATGTGTAAATTTTGTTATTGGAAAATTGAATAACTTAAGTTACCCACGAATAGCATTTATATTATTTTGAAATTTTCATTATTAGTATTTAGGCCTATAAAGTGCATATTTCAAGGTTCCCAGTAAAACGTGAAAAGGCGGATTCCCTCACTTTCCCTGACCAAATCTCTAAACAAAATCCTCCCCCCCCCCCCCCACACCAAAAAAATTGATCAAACGGGCATGCAACAAAATTTGCAACTTAATTTGTAATCATTTCCCAAAATTAGCTGCTTTTTTCTGTTATCGTTCATCAAATTTATCTTTTTTTTTTTTTTTTTTTGGGGGGGGGGGAGGGCTGAATTTTGTTATTTTTACCCGAGTCTATTTAATGAGTTTTGTCTCTTTTGTTATTTTTTCTCCAAGATATTTCAGAAAGTATTTTTAAATTCCCTGACTTTTCCTATATACGTACTTACTTTTACGTATATACTTTTCTTATATCCAGTAAACGTTGCTTGCGTACTCAAATTAGATTAATTTTTAAAGCGATTATGCAAATGGTAGATAAATCATAACAGTCATTAAAGCATTGGCGGCTTCAGAAAAGATATCCCTGGTTCAAATCCTGGCCCGAACTTTTTTCTCACATATGGAAATTTACAACTGTTATGATGTGTCAGTTGAATAATTGTTAAAAATTAATCTAATAAACAAATATAGTAGAAACAATGATATAATAACAATAAAAATGTTATCAACTAATTTCTATTATTTGTATTTTTATATTAATTCGAGGTTTCTTTTATATAATCTTTAATAAGCATTCAATTTTCATCTTAAAAATTATCCCTAATTTCATGACGCCGACCTTCTTCACGATTTTACGAGAAAACTTCGGATAATATGCATTGAGAGACCACTCAACTTCCTTAAAAAGATCCGGATGATAATTTTAAGTCTATGTGGGTGTTATTTTCAATTATGTTCTTCAAATTTCAATATTTTCACATGATTTCTTTTGGATATGATAGCTGAAGACGATCTACAACTGGGCTAGTTTTTACTTTTCAATTTTTGCTTCAGATTTTTTTTGGAAGCGACTTTGAAACCGGTTCTGAAATTGAAACTATCATAATATTAAAAAATAAATAAAACCAAAATGGAAAAATTCCAAGAAAATTTAATGGCATTTCGAAATTAATTCTGAAAAAAAAAGAAATTAGATAAAGAGGCTTTAAACGTGTTTCTGGTAAATAAATTCTTCTGTTATTTTCTTTTAAGATTGTGAGGGAGTGACCTTTGTAATAAAGGCACTTTAGTATTTTTGAGATCGTGACGTTCATGATTTAACATGTGTAAGCGTGAAAGCGACATCTATCCTCTCTTTTACTTTAACTTTCTAGAGCGTATGTGTCTTTCTCGGATTCTACAGTTATGTCGCGGATAGAAGTAATATGTAAATTTGTAGAATCTCAGTTTGCAGCATATAAAAGCTTGGAGTTTGAGTGTGTGGGGTGTGTCTAGCTGCATTAACCATCTAGTGGCGTCTAGCAGTGTGTCTCTGACGGCGTTAGCCAGCTAGGTGTGTCTAGCGGCATTGGCCAGCTAGTAGTGACTAGAAACCAGCTAGGTGGTGCCGACAAGTAGTGGGATTAATCTAGAGCGAGCGATATCAAGTATTAGCGAGCCTTCAGTGAGTTGACAAGGGATTTTGGTGTTCGATTCGAGAAGTTGGCCGGTGGTAAGAAGTTAATAGTAATTACGTTGACTATTTCAAAGTTAATAAAGAATATATATACAGCCACGGGCTGTCTAATAAAGTTTTATCTAGCAGCTTAGCTGAAGTTTAAAGGAGAAGTAATCTGAAGTACCCCGGTTGAGTTAGTGCCGGAGCTGTGAGTATGAGTTTAATCTTTTAGTATTGTTATCAGTTGTTAAAATTACAGAACTGCTCCACGTCCCTTAAGCCCTAACCGTTTTAAATAAACTGTTTTTATCGTATATTCCGAGTATGTCTCCATTCCACCCCCACGCTGAATGTCCAACCGTTACAAGATAAACTTCATAAAATGGTTTAAATGTATTTCAGTAAAATTTTGTCAAAAGATAAAAATTAACCCACTATGTTCCGAATTAATATCTAAACTCTATGTGATTTAGGCAATTGTTGTACAGACTACAAAACAAAGGAATGGTAATCAAGAAAAAAATGTGTACTTTTTGATATATTTTGAAATATTTCAGTTAATTTTGAAGATATTGTAAAATTTCTAGTTCAGTACATAGGTTGTGAGAGAGTGACCTTTTGTCATAAAGGCACTCTAGTGTTTCTGAGAACGTGACGTCAATAATTTAACATTTTGTAGGCGTAAAAGCGACACCTATCCTCTCCTTTACTTTAACTTTCTAGAGTGTGTGTGCTCTTTCGAATTCCGCAGTTAGCTCGCGGTTATTAGTAATATGTTAATGTGAAGTATCTCAGTTTGCAGCATATAAAAGCTTGGGGGTGAGTTGGTGTGTGTGTGTCTCTGGCATTAGCCAGCAGCCAGCGAGTGCGGACCTCTGCCATTAGACAACGAAGTGGATGATTGTTTAGCGAAGTGCTGACGAATAGAAAGTAGCAACGGCCTCCAGTAAAGTAGAAAGGAGTTTGGATAGTAGATTTAAGAGTCGGCCGTGGTAAGAAAGTTTAATAGTAGTTCCATTTTTAATTATTGATGAAATAAAGAATTATCCACAGCCACGGGCTGTTTAACTAAACTTTGTTCAGCAGCTCAGCCCGGAGACAGTGTCAAGTGTTAGGCGGTGCCACGACTGAGCTAGATTGGGGCCTGTGAGTATGATTTTAGCTGTTCATAGTGTTCTCAGTGTGTAAAATTTTAGACTTGCTCCACTTCCCTTCGGCCATTATCACTTGAATAAACTTTGTTGTTTTAACCTAAACTACTGAGTATGTCTGCATATAACGTTACAAACGACACCCACCGTGGGTTTACCGTTACAAATAGCGCCCACCGTGGGTTTGCCGTTACAAGGTAAGTGTAATCCTTTCATGTAATGCAAAGGAAATTGAAATATAGATAGTTGAAATGAGCGTACGATATCTGGCATAAGCATAAAAATTTGCTATAAGAATTAAAATTATGGACATATTGATAGGATTTTACGTTTTTCATCATCATATAGTGCATCGAAATAAAACTAGATATATTTGTTCAATATTGTACATTACAAAAGAGCACTTCGAACATAGACAGATGTTTTAAAAACTCTATTACATACAAAAATAAATCTTTACATACAAAAAAAAAAAGTTTAATTAAATGATAAAGTATAAAAAGACCATTATGGTTCAAATTTCAATTCATTCAAAATTAATATAATTTCTTAAAAAGAATTTCATGTTTAAAGATTTCATTTGAATTTTCTAAAGATTGCATGTGGCATGCACTATGTCTCTAAGACCATTCATTAACTCTTTAATGCAAAAGTAAATTTTGAAAGGAATAAAGAATTCCTCAAAGTGAATTTAAATGCCAGAAATAATACCTGCGCTTTTTTACCCCCGAATATTTCAAAAGCTTTTAAAGAATACTAAAAGATAATTTCAAAAAGTTCAATCCGCAGGATATATCTAAAATGCATTTTTTCCTCCTCTTTGTCGTTTTTAAAATAAAAAATCCTTTGTTAGAAAATTGTGTAAAATCATCCAAGCGTATATCTTATGAAGTTAATATTGGATCACGTTTTATGGACAGACTGATAAATGCATAAGCGTCATTTTCTTTTAATTACATTATTTCATACTTCTCTTTATTTAATAAAATTTTGAAAAATGCAATTTTGGCAGATTTTATATAGACGGCAGTGTGGTTACGCTTTAAAATTGCTTTTCTGTTTTAATAAATTAATTTAATGCTAAATATTATATGTATAATACATCATTTTAGTAGTTACATACATCCTTTTATTAGCACATTCAATGCCATGTCAATCACCGGTGACTGACATTGAACTTTTCGTTTAGGCCGCGTCAATCACCTCTGTCTGACAGCATAAAATATGATATGAAACTAAAAAACATAGATATTATTTTAAGTAATTAATGATAATTCATTTAAAATTCATTTAACTTATATTTATTAGAGGATCCTATCTTTAAATAAGAGGCGGCTTAAATGGAGAGTTCTCTGTCAGTCACCAGTGACTGATGTGGCGGTCAACGTGTTAATTATATACTTTTATATTAGCATTTGTTATGTTTTAATTAGTATTCCACCAAACATATTGCTAGGATTTTATGTTTTTCATAATTATATATTACAATTGAACCAAAACTATATGTAATTGTTCAGTATTGTACATTTTAAAAAAAGCACTTCGAACGTAGGCAGATACTTTAAAAATTCCATTACATACAAAAATAAATCTTTACATACAAAAATGTTTAATTAAATGGAAGGGCCATTATGATTCAAAATTCAATTCATAAAAATTAATATCATTTTTCTAAAAAAATCTCGTGTCTGAAATTTTTTATTTGAACATTCTAAAGGTTGCATGTGGCATGCAATATGTCTCTAAGATCTTTCATTGACTCTTTAATGCAAGAATAAACTTTGAAGAAAATAAAAAATTCCTCAAAGTGAATTTAAAAGCCAGAAATAATACCTGCGCTTTTCCACCCATGTATTTCAAAGGCTTTTTAGGAATACTAAAAGAGAATTTCAAAAAGTCCAATCTCCAGAAGATATCTAAAATGCATTTTTTTCCTTTTCCTCGTCGTTTTTAAAATAAAAATAGGGACACATATTTCGTGTTTTGCTGCAAAGAATGCTTTGTTAGAAAATTGTGTAAAATCCTCCAAGCGTATATCTTATGAAGTTAATATGGGATCACGTTTTATGGACAGATTGATAAATGCATAAGTGTCATTCTCTTTCAATCACATTATTTCATACTTTTATTTATTTAATAGGTTTTTTTTAATGCAATTTTGGCAGATTTTATGTAGGCGCCAGTGTAGTTACGATTTAAAATTGCTTTTTCCTTTAAAAATTTGATTAATGCTAAAAATTCCATGCATAATACATTATCCCCATATTTATGTATCTCATTTTATTAATTATATGTATATATTATACGTATATATATTGGCATGTCAAGTGTTTTGAATGTCATAGGTAAGTTAGATACTAGCATGTAGTAAAAAGAAAATCGAAATATAGTTTGTTGAATTGAGCGTACGGTGTCTGGCATAAGAATGAAATTTTGCTAAAAAAATTAAAAAATAAAAGTAATGAACATATTCCTAGGGTTTTGTGTTTTTCATCATTGTATATTACAATTGAACTAAACTATGTATTACACAAATGCATATGTTCAGTATTGTACATTAAAAAAAAGTCATCCGAACTTAGGCAGATACCTTAAAAATTCCATTACGTACAAAAATAAATCTTTACATGAAAAAAAAAAGAATTAAATGAAAAGGCCATTATGATTCAAATTTCAATTCATTCAAAATTAATATCATTTCTGAAAAAGAATTTCGTGTTTGAAAAATCTCATTTTAATATTCTAAAGACTGCATGTGACATGCAATATGTCTCTGAGACCTTTTATTCACTCCTTAATGCAAAAATAAATTTTGGAGGGAATAAATAATTTCTCAAAGTGAATTTGAAAGCCAAAAATAATACCTGCATTTTGTTTTACTCTGTAAGTTTCAAAAGATTTTAAAGAACACTAAAAGAGAACTTCAAAAAGTTCAACCTCCATAACAGATCTAAAATGCATTTTACTTTTTCCATATCGTTTTCAAAATAAAACAAGTTGGAAACTGTACGTGAACGTAGCAAATGAGGTGCGTTCGTATGATAACGAAGTTTTAAAAATATTCAGATCGCGCTGATATAGTAGAGCGTACTTCGGATACAGTATCGTAGTCGAAATCTTTGTGTTGCTGTAAATATGCAAGAAGTAATTTTTATTACACCTCAGCAACGTATATCTTATTCATAAAATGTGAAATAGTTGAATATAATTAAAACACACCCCAAACAATGTTTCCCCATATAGCATTATGTAGTGGAATACTTTTATGTGGCCCTACAATTTAATAATAAAAATTCTTTGCATAACAGATTGTACAGAATGCATATTTCAGTATATATTTCATAGATTCATGCCGATTCTATTATGTTCGAATGAGTGTAACATCATTAAAATGCATTTGAAACTTTTTTCCCATTGACCGTAATGTAATGGAATACTTTTGATTGTCCCTGTAAATGATCTATGCATCCGACTTTCATAACATTTGAAATGACTCGACAAAATTACGTAATAATTATATGTTTTAAATTTCAAACGATTAAAATACATTTGAAACTTTTTCCCCTTTGACCGTAATGTAACGGAATCCTTTTGATTGTCCCTGTAATTGATCTATCCATCCGATTTTCATAAAATTTGAAATGACTCGACAAAATTATGTTATAATTATGTATTTTAAATTTCAAACGATTCGGTTGGGTAGTTTTTGCGTTGTTATATGCGGACGGACAGACAGACAGACAGACGGACGAGCGACAACAATAGGTGCTACGTATTTACATAATTACGAACGCACCTAAAAAGGACATGATATTTTACGTTTTGCATCAAAAAATCCTTTGTTAGAAAATTGTCTAAAATCATCCAAGCGTATATCTTATGAAGTTAATATTGGATCACGTTTTATGAGCAGACTGATAAATGTATAAGCGTCAGTCTGTTTTAGTCCCATTATTGCATACTTCTCATTTTTTAATGCAATATTGACAGATTTTACTTACAGGGTGTCACAAAAATACTGTGACGTGATTTAAAAAAAAGCAATTTGATTTCATATGTTCTTGGCGTTTTGAGTCCAACTATCATTTTATTTATATTCCTCGTGCTTGTTAGGGTTTCGTTCTTCTGACAAAACCCTATTCGTCTCTGTCCTCTGTCTGTATGTTACAGAGTCCGTACACAAAATCTATATACAGCTCATATTCAAAATATTAGAATAATTACCTTTTTTTTAGAAATTGAAAATATCGTTTGGTAATTTAATGTCTTTTAATGAAAATATGCAAACGATATTTTTATTAAGAACTTATTGTTGATTAAACTTACTTGTTATCTTAAATTTAATATCATTTTTGAAAAGATTAATTGCAAAAAAAAATTATTTTGAAAAGTCAAAATATTAGAATATTTATTCAAGTGGTTCAAAATATTAGAATATTTCACATTAATTCTCCTTTAATTATTACCAATTCTTAACTGGTGGCATCATTGATTAAATTCAGACTATTTTATTTAAAATCAGTATTCTTTTTTGCAGTTTGTTTCTTTTTCGTCTTAAAATGGGCCGTGTGAGTGATATTCCTGAATCTACTAAACTTCGTATGGTTGATTTGTATCGGCACGGTAAAAATCAATGTTTTATAGCGAATTATTTACATTGTTCGCAATCGAGCGTTAGTAAAATACTAACACAATATTCAAAAATTGGAAATTTTCAAAATAATCGCCGAAATGGTGGCCGAAAACCAAAAACATCTGCTAGAGATGACAGGAAACTGAAGCGTATAGTTAAGAAAAACCGTTTTAAAAGTGTGCGATTCTTGCACCGAAAATGGAAAGAAGAAGGAGTTGAAGTTTCTACATCGACAACATTAAGACGTCTCCATAAATTTAAATTTGAATCTCGTGTACCGAAAACAAAACCTCTCATGACTGCAAGACAAAAGCGTATAAGATTGAATTGGTGTAAATCAAGACGTTTATGGAGCAATGAAGATTGGAAAAATATATTATTTAGCGATGAAAGTATGTTTTGTGTTTCATATGGTAATCAAGGTATTCGAGTTTGGAGAATGAAGCAAGAAGCATTTGATAAAGAATGCCTTAAACGTTCCGTAAAATTTGCTGCTAGTGTCATGGTTTGGGGTTGTATGAGTGCAGAAGGACCTGGAAAGTTATGCATCGTCTACGAAAAGGTTAACTCTCTGATATATCAAGAAATTTTAGAATATTACATGATTCCATCATCAGAAGATTTATTTGAAGATGATTTCATCTTTCAACAAGATTTAGCGTCCCCGCATACCTCGGTGTCAACTAAGAATTGGTTCCGCCAACGCAACATTAAGGTACTTCCTTGGCCACCAAATTCACCAGATCTTTATCCCATCGAAAACTTGTGTATAATGAAGAAAAAACTTCAAGAAAATCCTCCTTCAAGTAAAACTGAGTTAGTGGCACGTATAAAGTCTATTTGGGCTAATATTGATAGAAATGTTTGTAAACACCTTGTATATAGTATGCAAGATCGATTGTACGCTGTTATGAAAGCTAAAGGGGATGCTACAAAATATTAACTACCATTTACTTCATATTCATAAGGTAATATTGTTGCGTAAAATAAAATATTCTAATATTTTGAACCAATCTAAATTTTATTCTAATATTCTGGTGTGTTTAAGGAAGCTGTATACCTAATTTATTGTGCTGTATTTTATATTTTATAAATGTTAAAATCTTATCTAAACATTCCAGATTTAATTTATAAGAAATTTAATTGCATTTACTTAGTATAAAAAATAAATAAATGACAAATAATTTTTTCTTATTAATTTTTCTCAATTATTCTAATATTTTGAATATGAGCTGTAAGTCAGAGCGTTCAAATTTTGTGTACTTACAGATGAATACATCTTGTCACACAACAAATCATAACATTTTGAAAAAGACTATTATTTTAATAAAAATATTTATTTTTTTATATCATCAATTCATTTTTTGTTGTTCTTTTTTCTCTTCTAAATATTGCACGCACGTTTAAAATTGATATTAAAATTATTTATTTTTTTACCCTTTTCTTTAAAAAAATGGAGTACTTCTGTTGCCACATTAAAAAATTGGTATTATAAACTACAAAAAAATTAATGTCTCATAAATAAATTAAGTTACAGCTTTTAAATAAATTGCATTTAGAAGTATATTTTTCGCTATACGATGGTGTAAAAATTGAAAATGTGTGATACTTAGAAGCTTAAAAAATTGTAGAAGCGTAAATTTCACATTTGAATTTTCATTTCTTCTGGTTATTGCACGCAAGTTTAAGTAATACTATTTATGTAACATAAATTAATGGATTAAATAGATCGCGAAAAAAATGTGCTTATTTGTTTTTATTTCATCATATTAAATCATACTTATCATCTATTTTGACACTCGAAATGAAATAATATTTTATTTATTAAATTATTATTCATTTAAATTACTGGTGACCAGTTTGATCTCTCTTAAATTTATGCTAAATTTTAAAATATTTCCGTTTAATTTATAATTTTATTTGCTTGGATACCTTTACTAAATCTGCAGATTCTGATAGAGAAATCAACAAATCAATGCGATCAAAACAGTTTTTAATAATGAAGGGGAATAATTCAATATTCTGTTCTGGATGGCGCGATTGGCGAAGAAATCCGAAATAATGCCAAAAAACCGTTTTTCATTTGTTAATTTAACAATAAACTGTTTTGAAGGAAATATTAAACGAAACCCTCTATGCAATTTGCGATCACACTTACCTACTTTTTGTTGTATAATTGCTGTTTCTGTTGTTCTAAAGTCACAGTTTGGCAGAAAAACAGAGTATGCAATGGTTATTTCTGCTTTTTTCCAACAATCCCTTCAACAACCCTTTTCCAACTTCGCTGTTTGAGAGATCCTGGAGCAAAATATCTGGGCTATCAAGCGCAAGTCCCTAGATATTTTGAAAAACGCCCTGGAAAAAACATTAGCCGAAATTACGCCGGAAATAGTCTGTCGCGGCCATCTTGAATAACTTAAAAAATCGCCTTGACCCATGCATCGTCGCGGGAGGAAACCATTACGAATGATCTTCATTTGCTCTTGTACAGAAGGGTTGTTTTGTCCCTTCAGTTAAAAGTTATGGTCTTTTATTTGCATCACAGTATTTATGTGCCACTCTGTAGACGTTAAAATGGTTATCATTTAAAATGCTTTTTCATTTTTTAATTTTTTAATGCTAAATATTCCATACATATTACATTATTTCGATAGATACACACTTCCTTTTATTAATTGTATGGTTTTATGTTGGCAATTTGCGTGTTTTCATTAGTATTCTACCGAAACTCTATTTTCTTTAGCTTCTTAGTTTCTTCCCAAAAGAGAAAAAATAACTGCCTTAAAAGTTAATTTAAAGTAATTAATACATACATATATAAAATATTATTATAATAATTACATATATATTACTAAAAAATTGTACTCATAAAGAAATACATCTCTGACATCCATAAGTACCTTTGTTTGGAAACATTATCTTTAAGTTGGCTTTCTGAGCCTCTGACCAAAACTTCCGATTTTTGTAAGAAATAAGTGAAACTCTTCAATAATACTGAAACATTTCTTAATTAAAGAATTTCATCCATTTAATATTTTAGTTATATATAGCCACAATATGCAAACCAAATATAAAATACTGTATATCAACCGTTTGTTTGGGGTCAGTTTCCAACCAAAACTTCGTGATTGACATCACGACTGAAAACGTCTATTTCAGTTGATCTGATCATTTACATGAACAATTAAACGTGATCAATTTTTAAAAAAAGGCATTATTCTAAATAAGAATGTAGTAAATAGATGTAACATTTTTAGGAAAAAATGGCAGCCTTGTCATAATAGACTATTTATTCACAAGCATTTCGAAGGTACCTTCTTTTGGTGTTATTTGGTTGTTACAATCAAAGTAATCAAAGATTATTTAATAAAACGCAAGATTTGAATTTGTTAAGAAAAATCCTTTTTATATTCTTTTCGGTGAAATATTTTGTCTGTGCAATGCATGGTTGCAATTAATTTTGAAATTTTCTAAATTTAGTGTGAAGGCGTTTCTTTGTAATTTACTTTAGATATTGCAATGAATTTAATATGTTATCAGCACTTATTGGCGTAACCAGAAGTAAGGAAAGGATTATACCAAAATTTTCAAACAAAAATCTTTGTCTCAATTAATTACAGTATCACCTAATTTAATTCAGAATTAGAGGCAATTGTAATCTTCCAATCCCCCCCCCCGCATCCACCGTATTTTTGTGTCTATAATGTGTTTTCTAAATATGCTGACTATAAAGTGCATATGTGTGCATATATGTTTTGCAATTTAACTTCTGTACGGTGAGCCGGTTTTAACATATCTTTTTCATTTGTAACAGATTTATTTTTTCCAAATAGACGTTATAAAAATGTTTTACCCTCTGTTAGTTAAGCATTAGGAAAAACTCATTATTTATTGATTAAAATTAATAATATTCAAATTGATCTAATAATCTTGTTTATTGTTACCGGTTACTGGGTTTAAAATAAATATTTATTTTTATTTTTACAAAACTCAGTTGCTAACTGCATTACAGAATATACTCACTGATGTACAGAACACGAATGGTAATTGTTGTTAGTTAAAAGCTCTTTTAGATTCATTTTTTTTAATTGCCCATCAACTATACGAATAAGGAATTTCATCTGAGATATATCAATTACTTATCCAATTTTAAAAAGTTTTAAAATGTAATTAAAATTATATTTTGAAATGCATATTTTTAATCTCGAATCAAATCTATCTGTATACAAATTTTAAAAAGAATCATCATAATCATTTTTCCATTTGACGGATGAAAATACTTTTTTTATTATGAGGAAGTAGATCTTGCAAAATTTAGCGATTTATAGTGATTTAGGGATAAAGGTGCTACTTCTTCCTCAGTTTTAAAAATTTTTAAAATTATTGCAAACGTTAATTTACAATCAAATGTTCATTGTGGAGATAGATTTTTTAAACAATAATCTTGCAAAATATTTAATAAATCATTTATGAAAAATTAATAAACTGATGCACCACTTAAAAAAATTTTTGAAGTACATTCTTTTTCTATCATAGTGTAAAAATTGGCGGCATCAGATAGCCACAGCATTTATGTTTTATAACTGTTAAAAGTTAAAACTACAACGCAGATCGTCGGTACAATCGTTATGACGTCAGCATTAGTGGCAGACATGTTTCCCCTTGCCCCTTTTTAATGTCAATTTTTAGAAAATCATTCTTGAAAATTATTTTAAAAATCCAAATAACCGGTAAACTGGGTTACTACTATCCAGAAAATACTAAAATATATTTTTTTTATCCTTAAGTATAAAAATTTAAATTGTTCGATATTTAAAACAGAAAATATCTCCGATAAAAGTAAATACAATATTGCGGGTTTACAATATTCGTCATGGAATTTTCCCTTATAATATAGATTTTATATAAATAAACATTATAAAAAAACACAACAGCGGTTACTGAATATATGAAACTAAACACATGCAATGTAAATTGCTGGGAATTTTTTTTCTTAACAGTTTATATAATTAAGTTTTTATAAGACCTTATTTACTAAGTGACACCTTCGGTTTAAGTTAACTGGCATGATTTTCAGTATGTGACCTTCTATACTAACTCGCCGAGAAAAAAAAGCAAAAAAAAAAAAAAAAGGTAAAAGTGAAAGTAAAAAAAAAAAAAAATTCAAGCTCGAAAAAGCGCCATTCGAAAAAAAATATCACGGTTGAGTGCAATTTCCGTTTAGGAAACCCAATACTGCGATCTTCAAATAATCAACACTTTTCTTTCTCAGTTTTTTCTTGGTTCAGAATTAAATCACAGATGCCGAACGTTAATGACATGAAATATAAGTGTCTGCAATTTATTTACTTATCAAGTTACATTTGAACGTTAAATAGACTGTTTAAAGTGTGATTGAATGCGTGCTAAAGTGAAAAGTAAGTATGAGATGAAAATCTTGGTAATTAAGCGCTTACAAATTGGTTTATAACAAGGGAATCCCTACCCTATAACTATCAAAACAACCGCTAGGTTCATTCAGCGCTTTCTATTCTTAAACGGCAGAACATGTATGCGACAATGCTAGTCTTATTGTTTGTCATTTTTTAAAGTGACTGACGATTATATTATTATGTTTTCTCCTATGTCAACTAAGCTTAATTAAACAGGAGAATTTTATTTAAAAAAGAGAAAATATTTAAAAGAAAAATGCAAATCTTGTTTAATTAACATTTTTTTCTTCTTTTTTTTTTTGAATATATTTGGCATTAAAAGAAGTTTTTACATATTTCCATACGTTGAAAAAATTGACTATCAATAATATAATACTATAAAATACTGAGCAAACCATATAAAAATAGTTTATCGCAGTTATAAGTTTGTTTTAAATCACAGATGCCAAATTTTAATGACATGAAATATAAGTGTCTATAATTTATTTTCTTATCAAGTTACATATAAATGAATTAATAGACTGTTTAAAGTATGATTGAATGCGTGCTAAAGTTAAAAGTAAGTCTGAGATGAAAATCTTGATAACTAAGCGCTTACAAATTGATTTATAACAAGGAAATCCGTAATGATTATCAAAACAATCGCTAGGTTAATCCAACGCTTTCTATTTTAAAAGGCAGAATTTGTATGCGACCGTGTTATTCTTACTATTTATCATTTTTTAAAAGTGACTGACGAATATATTATTCTGTTTTCTCCTAGGTCACCTAAGCTCAAGTTAACAGGAGAATAAAAGAAAGAGAAAGAGAAAACAATTGTGAAAACAATTCAAAATCGTATTTAATAACTGCTTTTTTTTTTCTTTTTCAAATACATTTAGATTTTTAAAAACTTCTATATATTTTTACAAATTGAAAAGCGTGACTATCTAATAAAAGAAAATATTTAGCAAGCTCTATAAAAATAGTTTATCATACTTATGAACATCTTTATCCATAGTTAACATGTAACTAATGTGACTAACATAATTTTTAAAATACACAAGATGTGAAGCTAATGTAAAATAGTAGAATATTGTAAGCATGTAAAAATAATATTTTTAAGAGAAATCACATAATTATAATTTAAAATTAATAGTATTTATAGATTTTTTTAAATAAAAAAATAATTAAAATTGCATTACACGGTATTTTACATTGGGAAAATTCATTTAAATGTTAGGCATATATAGAAAATTAGGGTAAAGGATTTCATGTTCGCAATGCATGCATGTGCACCATTTTAGGCGTTTTGTTAAATACCTAGAAAGATACATGGCTAATTATTTTGAACCTCCAAGTGTGTAAGCAAAATAGTACAGAAGATACATTTTCACGAAGATATTTTCATGAAATCCCACACGTTATCGTCAACAAATCGAAAAAGAATGAAGATCTTGGGTAACCCTGTCAAAACTAATACAGCAAAAGCCTTTGAAGTGCAGATAATGATTATGTGGCTGACTGTAATACTGTAATGAACCATGTTCATTTTTATGAAGATAGCATGTATACTCGTAGGGAAATTATGGTTTTTATAAAAACGGTCACAAATTATGCCATGTTTTCTTGCCTGTAAATTCTTTGAGTTCTTAATGGAACACAACATTATTTTCAGAAAATATGACAAACAACATTGTACATAATAACGTGTAATCAGAATTAAATAATAATATTAATTGTATGAAAAATGAATAGGCTTACTAAATAATGTTTCTCTGCTTATGCGTGAGCGCAGTGAAAATATAATTTTCCTTATGTGTTAGCTAAATGTATAGAGAAACTTTTGTGAAAATTTTTCTCAAAACCATATTTCGAAAATTATGAAAATTATTGTCGATCGAATAAGCTAAAAAATCCGTTTATGAATGGCTGTATTCAAATACAGTACGTACAATATTGTGTTTTCTATATTGACATTAATCAATGGAATATGTTTACAGCCCCTCATCATTTTGCTTCTTTTATGGATTAACGCATTTTCAGCTTATTTTATTGATAATAATTTTCAGAATTTTCAAACTATGTTTTTGGGACTTTCACAAAAGTTGCGCTACAAATTTAGCTAACACATAAGACAAATTATATTTTTTATTGCGTTATTACTGTTGCAGCGTGTTGCCGTAAAAATTGCAGTAAAATTAGATGTAATAAAAAAATTTGCCTCTAATTTTACTACAATTTTTACAGTAAAAACTGCAAGCAATATTTCTGCCAGCAGTTTTTGCCGTAAAGTTTTTTTTTTTTTTTTTTTTTTTTTTTTTTTTTTTTTTACAATATATTTTATTATGGATATTTGATTGTCCATACAATGTAATAATTGAATTTAAACATTTTTTAAATGTTTTTTCTTAACTTTTATATTAAATTTCTGATAATCAGAATTGAAATAACTTTTTTTAAAATTTAATCTTACATTCTCGAAGAACAAATATGTTATATTTGTCAATATAATTTAGAATTTTATTTTCTCATATAAATTTAGATTTTATTTAAAAGACTTATAAATAGTTAATTAGGTAAAATTAAATTCGAAATATAAACACTATTGCATGTAAAATACTTAATCTACTTCTATTACCATTCAAAAAACATCCATTGAAAAAGAAAAATAAAATGAATTATCTCACCTTTGTGTTAAAACGTAAAATATTCAGAAAATATTCTCAATCCCTTACCTGAAAATAAATAAAAAAAATATTACAAGATTGAATGTTTATAATAGAAACTTTCATTATTAAGACAAACACAAGGAATTATCTAAATTTCAGCTTATATTTTGTTATTCGCAAAATCGAGTAAATAAGAGTAATAAGCCTCTTATATACACTTAGATCTGGTTTCATATAGCTGTCGCCAACACCTTATAAAAGCATAAAAATATTTTTATGTTATGTGCTGCTCTAAAACCTGCAGCAAATTATTATACGAGAAATTAATACTAGGCTAAATCAGGTATTCGTAACTGAAGAATAGCAGTTTAGCTTTTTGTATGACATGCAATGAATTTATTGTATTACGGTGAAATAAGATCATAACATAATATTTGATTCAAAAGAAAACACTTTTATAAAAATGTAATTTTGAGGAATAAAAATGTTACAATTAAATTTTACTGTCAAAACAGACTTTAAAAAAAAATCTGTAATTAAAATCTATAGTTACAGAAATGTGTATGCTTCCTATTTGTATGATATGAAAAAAAAAAAAAAAAAAAAAAAAAAAAAAAAAGGGAAGAGGGATGTAGATCTACGAATTTAGTTTTTGTAAAGCTACAGAAATCTGTAGATTTATAAATGAATCTACTAAAATTACACTAATTTTACTAAACTCTTATCTGTAATCCGGGTTGCATGTAAGGATTTATCGTAAAAACTTATAAAATGATGTCTTGGAGGATTTATTAAAAATTAAGTGAAATTCAAATTATGTTACAATTAAATTTGTGGTATAGTGTGGTAGTAAAACAAAAAAATAATAAATAAATAACAAAATATATTATGTTTTTGTAAATTTAATCTTTCCACAATGCCTAGCAAATCATGATTGTGTACTAACTTTGCTGTCACAGTTTGTGCAATTAAATTGGTCTATAGTTAATTTTATAGCAGTACAGGCGAGTTGTACAGGCAGTAGACATACAAACCAAAGTCATAATTTTGAAAAGTGTTAAAAACAATTAAGGATTATAAAATAATAAACTTAAGTTGAATAACTTGTAATATCGAGTACACAAACCTTAATTCAACAGCATTATTTAGTTCCATCTAATAATTATTGTGTTAAAAACATTTTATGAAGAAAAGTCAGGTCTATGAATATCATAGTTATAAAATGAGAAAGTTCAATTAATCCCCTGGACCGCCGAACAAAAGGCAAAATTGAAATGCTTTTCCCCCAATTTTTTCTTTTAAATACATACTTATAAAAAATACATCTTTCATCAAAATAATTTAATTATACATAGGATTATAACCCTTGAGAGTATTAATCCTAATTTAATCATTCAAAACAGATTATACATGAAGAATTATATTAATTCAAAAAGTGCTTCTTTTTCAGTGCAACCAACAGAATAGTGAACGAATACATCAATTCATTCAGCATTATTTCCTCTATAATTAACATTGCTTGTTAACAAGCATACACCTTGCATTTGCAGATCTCGTGTGAAGCATTCATATAACAGTAGCGTATTTTGTTCTGTGATTCGTGTGTCCATATTATCGTCCAAATTTATCCCGATTTTGAAAGTCAAATTATTCACTAAAATGTAGCAAAAATATCGCCAAGTAGCATCAAATTTGGCGCCAATCTTTCATTTGACATCACGCATGTATTGTGAAAATTCTGTGTACCTTGAATTGTTATTTTCTTTTCGAAAACGGTCTATGGACTCTGACTGGTTAAATATGCACTCAGCTCTTATTTGAAATTAGGAAATTCCTTTAACCCTTTATCTACCTACTGTACTTATAAGTACCATTAAAATAACTTATTATAAAATTCTTTTAACATTTCAGTTAGTTGTAATACTGTTTAGAATGCGTTACAGATACACTATTTTATCTTCTTCCAAAAGCACTATTGGTTATACAAAACAAAAATATTTATAAAAGGATGATTTCTTTTGCCTTTGCATTTTTTTAGCTTTCTTGTAGCTGAGGGAGGGGATGGGGATTTTTCAATGAGGAAATATTTCTATATTTATATTGTAAGAACATCATATTTGTACATTTTATAATTCTACAAGATACTAAGAACATAATTAAAAATAAATGATTTTAGTGGGGTTGTAAAGATTGCAGAAAATCCCTGTAAATTCATATTTACTTATTACTTCTAAATCCTTCAATCCGTCTAAAATCCTTTAAATATTTTTTAATGATTGTGAATGATAAAAATTAGAGAAATTTCTTCATATGAATCTCATATAGCCAATCTGCAAGTAATATACCGAGGGGGCATATTGCTAAGAATGATCCCTTTTGAAAAAGCATTCATAATTTTCACTGAAATCTTAGATGTTGAAATTTATTGTTATAGTTAAAAATGACATTAAACCAGCTAAAATATTGTGTATAACAGTGAATACGAATATTTTGTTTAAATAAGAAAAATAAGAAAATTACCAGTGAAAAATGTATAATATGCCAACGCAGTTAACAACAAATCAACAATGACTTCTTCCTATGTATGTAATCAAATATTGCAGCCAACACAGTGCTAAACCACCCAACAAACACATAACTGATGGGCCACTAGAGGCATCGTTAGCGGTGGCCCAAAGTGTTTGATAACGGCCCGCCATCTTTGGCCGTAACGGCTTCGTCAAAAAACTGTCACGCTGGCCAGAATGCGACAACAAGATGAGGCCCACAAATGTGCCATAAACGTTTTTATCAAAAATATCAGACAGCCACAAACTGGCCACAATTATTCTTTTAAAGGCCACTAAAAATAAAGGCTGGCCAGGAGATCACCCTCACCCAGCCATTTGTGTTTGTAAGAATTAATATTTAAGCATAAATTCAAAATTTGTTCTATAAAAAATATTTGCTGGAAAATTATTTAAATGATAAACTGTCTTTGCATGTAAAACAAATGTATTAATAATCTTTATGTATACTTTTCAAAAAAGTTATAAATTTACAAATTTTTATCTTAAAATTTTTCAAAAGTTTTCAAAACATATAAGTTGAAAATGAATTTATTTGTTTATTATTTAATTATATGTTTTAAAAATTTACATTCGAGACACTTAAAAAAAGAATATAAATTTATTTACCTTGAACTTTTGCAAAAATTTTCAAATCACAACACTTGGCATAATAAATTTATTAATTTGTTTATTTATTCAATTATACATTTAAAAATAATAATAATATGGTTTTTAAATCATTTCATGTCATATACAATTAAAATTATTAATTGAAAAAAATAAACTAATTAATTAATTCGCTATGCCAAGCATTCTTTTAAAAAATTTTGAAAAAGTTCAAGATAAGTGAATTAGTAATTTTTAAGTTAACCTAAATGATTATTAATATATAGTATTTTTCAAGCAAAAGCATTTATCTTTTAAACAGTCTATCAATAAATATTCTTTATAGAATCGATTTTGAATTTATGCCTAAATAATATGTGTAATATTAAACTTAGTTATGTATGTTTTATTAAAAGATGTGCTTTTCTTTCTTTTTTTCTTTTCTGTTCTTTTTTCTTTTTTTTTCAAAACTTATTGAGAATTTTGTTGTCATTATTTTATTATATTTGCCCATTCATTAAAGTCTAATTAAATCATAAAGAAATAAGTGAAATATTTCTGAACCATCTTCATTTTATAAATACAAATTTTCACACAAGTATTATTAATAAAATAATAACAATAATAAATAATATAAAAATGCTATTTTAGGTTTACATATGTCCTTAATGACATTTTTTTTAAATCCCTTTCCGTTTTTTTATTTTGTTTACCATCGAAAACCATTAGATTTCTTGAAAAATAATTTTAGATTTTTTTTCAAAATATCTTGGTTATTTTAATGAGTTTTTCTTCACTCTAATTTTCCTTATATTGTATTAAAATTACTCAGTTGTTTAATTTAATGACATTTTCCATAAGGAAAAATTACAATCCTATATCAGAGTGGATAAAAAAAATCTTTTTCTTTCAAAGTCGTATTTAAAAAAATAATTATAACATTAAATGAATTTATTTAAAATAATCTAGAAGAATTACGATAGTGATATAAATAAGTCGCAATGTTTAAAACTAGTTACTTTCTTTAAAATTACTAATTAAAACTTCAACAGTTGGGGGGAAAAATAATGAAATCCATATAATGATACAACTGAATGAAAATTTTCAAAGAGTAATAATAAAAAAAAACAATTATCCTACCAAACAAATATACCTTTAAAAAATTCGAGTGAATTTGCGAATTCTTACATTTTGCGTCGTATAAATTCATAAAATGACTACTTTTTAACTTTATATACTTATTTTTTATAATTATATTATAAAAATGCATTAAAATAGTACAGAAATATTTCAAATTAAACTTAATGAATAGGCAAAGAAAATATTCAGACTTACAATATTTTAGTGTAATCCCACTGCGAAATTTTTAATAATCGTGTAAAACTTTGATACAGAGTCCTCACAATCCAGTCAACATTCACGAAGTGATTTCATGTCATGAATGATACAGCAAAAATTTTGACCCCTGAATGTCACTGGTCGCGTCCTTGAAAAGATCCCTTCGAAACAAACCCTTTCTCATTCGTTCCCTGGCTCACGTGTAAAGGACCGGACACATAGCACTAACTTCTTGTGGTCAGGCTTCGCTATTTTTTATGTTTCGGGTCGGCGCTTTGATGTATAAATTGCTCTTTCAGTGCATTGAATCTGACCTTCAAGAAAGAAATTAAACTCGAAATCAGTTGACAGCTTTATGACTGAAGATTGGGGGAGATAAACTTTCCCTTCCTTTGTCGATTCGCAGGGACGTAGCTTTAGGGGGGGGGGTGTAAAATACATTCCCACACACACTCAATTACATATATTGATATAATATTTTTTTATAGTTATATAGTTAAAGGTACCTATAACTATATAACTGTCTATTAACTATAAATCTGTCTAAGACATGTCTTAGACAGATTTTACTGTAAATATGAATTATATCTTATAAAATATTTAAAGATATAATCTATATTTATATAAATAACTTTTAGTAGTGTTTTGTTTTTACAAAAGATTTCGTTCAGCTTTTAGATGACTGCCAAATTCCCTGTTCAACAACGCTAAACATTTATGCAATTTTTGAGTAATTTTAAAAGGGAAAAGGCATTAAACTGGCTAGTCTGATAACTAGAGCGATTTAAGTTTTCTATTTTCTTATAAATTAATAAATTATTTGATAGTAAGCGGTTGTGGTCATGTGACAACCGTTTTTCCTTCTGTCTCACAGTATCATCTTCAGAACATAGATTGAAAATGTCCAGTTAAACAATATTTGCTGTTTTTTTTTCCACCAAAAAATATAAACCATCTTTCAATTACACAGTTTCTTACTATCAGCTCCTGCAATTTTATTCGTTTATGAACAAATATGAATTTAAATAGATGCTGTTATTAGATGTTTCTTCAAATTGGAATTCGTTCAACGTTTAAAGGGTTTTTCTTTAAAATAAAATTTTTTGTTAGTGTATCCAGTGTGACATATTGTGCTTTGTATATTAAGGAAAATATTTACAAGTGTATTTCATTCCAGAGAGTTTATAAAAAAACATAGATATATACATTTTAATACTTAATTTACAGAGAAGATAATTTTAAAATTATCTTCTGTAAATTAAATTATTCCTCCTATATAGGGAGAATTATTAGCACTATAATCTCTCCCTTGTCTCCGCGCTTGTAGATGCGAATAAATCAAAATACATTCTTTCTTTTTTTTTCTTTTTTTTTTTTTTTTTTTTTTTTTTTTTTATAACATGATTTTTTATTTTTTAGAATGATTTTTCCTAAAAAAAAAAAAAAAAAAAAAAAAAAAAAAAAAAAAAAATGTTTTGCATTACTAATTAATGGGGGGGGGGGGACTGAACGTGGACTGTTTTAGGCACAATCTAAGGCGTTTTTCTGTTTTAATATTTATTTTAAATTATTTTACTACATTTTAAATATTTATTCATTTTTTTAACTATTTTTTATGAATAATGAATGTAAAAGTGTGCCGGTGAAGAAAAAACTTGGAATTCTGTATATATTTTGGGGACAATTCATTTTATATGTAAAAATATTTTCAAAATAAATAAAATATGTCATCTATTTTATTGTTTTAAATATAAATCTCGTAAATTATGCATATGCTTATTAAAACCCAGATATAAAGTAATTTTTGAAAGAAATGAAATTATACATTTTCTCTCTTATTTTTATTTTAAAATTTTTATACATTTTCTCTCTTAAAATAAAAATGCTGGTCAGTTTATATTAGCCCTCTGCTTTCTAGATGTTGGAGGGCCATTACCTTTTTGCCCGAAACCGACCTCTAAGAGTTTACCGGCAAAGTAAATGCAACAGTTCTGTCATTGCCGAGCCGTTAACGGCTCGGCGATAGCTGCCGCAATTAGCGGCGGCTCACTTGCGGTACAGCATTGTTTTTGTACAAATGGCCGTAACTCCTTTTGGCCACGACGAAACCAGCTTAAGGCCTTAAGTCGAGTGTTAGTGGGGCAAGTTCTTCGAATACATTGGTAAGATTTAAGCATCATTTTTTTGTATTTCACAGAAATTGATAACTGTATTGCGGGTTAGCCATATTGTCTGCATTGGCCATATTTGCATCACTTGCCTTATAGAAGTTGTTATGAAGATGTTATGATAATGTTAGAAAAAATTATGAATTTACCATGCGGGTTTGAAGCATAAAAATTGGCCTAAATATATAAATACTGACAATTAAGTGGTGGAAACGCATACAATGCAGCATAAGGCGCAGAATAACACGACGGACTTCTTAATTTGGCAAGTGTCGCTCGCACAATTTCTGAAGCATCTATTCCATCTCGATATCTGTAAGCACATTACCTTATATCATGTCTCCAAAAATCATAACTTGAAAGCTCATATAAAAGACAAAATGCGTATTTATTCTTTCGATTTGACGAAAACGAAATCTAAATATGGACTGTTTGGCTCTCAGTCCAATTAGTGGAGAGTTTATGTTCTACAAACAGTATAAAAGAAATTTGTGAAATTGAAAAGTGTGAAAAGCGATAGAAATTGCAAACAGGATAAATTAAAATTAAAATATATTTCCAAATCTTGCTTCATATTTTGTTTCGAACGATCTAAAAGTTTCATTTTAAAAGAAGAAATGTAGATTGCAGGATATTTTCTTAAAAAACAATTCGTCTTTCAAAGACAAAATAATAACAAGACATTTTTTAATAATCGAAATCCTTTAATAATTTCAGTTTATTTATAATAAATAGAATAATGATAAATAAATGATAAACAGAAAAGTACCGCCAAATTCCAAGAAAGAATTATTATGCATTGAAAAGATGGAGTTTAATTTCAGTTGTTTCATTTGTGTTTTTATTATAATGTTATTGCAAAAAAAAGGAAAAGTAAGTAAATTAATTTTTTGAGTATTTACAATATTTTGGATTACGTTATATTTTAGAGTTACAAAATACTTTCTCTTAACTACAAATTTTTATATTATAAATTCATTTCCTTTTTATTTGGAATAATAGACCAAAAACTGCAGACATGCATTTAAAATTGCATTATTTTAAGAATATCGACAATGTGAAGGAAACCGCAAAATCTTTTATGAATAATTTGTAATCACTTTTGTTTTTAATCTATTTTCAACAAAGAAAAATATACAAATCTTAGGAAATATTTAATTTTTTTCTATTTGTATCTATGCATAAAATTTAAATATATGGTCAAATTACAAAAATGTTGTTGAAAAGATTTCTTTTCATGTGATCCGTTTAAAAATTATTCGATAGTTACAAAAAAAATCGTGTTCCAAGTTTAAATTATGAAGGACATTCGTTCTCCCCATAATATTTTTTCACTCATGGGAAAAAGCATAGCAGCCAGTCAGAGAAATACGGTATTACATAGCTGCCAAGTTTTACGCATTTTTCCTACCAGTAAAAACTTATAGTAAATATTATCTTATTTAATCGTCGAAATCTTATGATTAAACAAATGGAAAAACTCTGTAGAATTTTAGTGGTAGCAAAAATGCGTAAAAGTTGGCAGCTATAGTATTACCATAGTTACTGACTTAACCACTTAATCGTAGCACCCGAGACATTCACGGGCTGCAAGCTTCACGGCTTTTATTAAGAATCTTTTTATTCCCACCATTTTTATTAAATAGTGTAATTGGTTTTACTCTGGTATCGTTTTACTTGTCATTAAATAAGATGAACATTTTTTTTCAAAAAAAAAAAAAAAAAAAGTGGCAATAATGAATTTGAATTTTTAAACCATAATTTAATGCGACCATTAAGGGGTTAAGAGTAAAGGAAGTAAAAAATAAACTTCAGAATTCAATTGAATCGAATGTTATATAATAAGATGGAAGGAAATATCTTAAAAAAGCAATTTGAAAAAAACATAACTCATTTGAAAACCCAATTTTAGCAATTACTGTCCATTGACTGAAATATACTTGAATTCTTTTGAACAAGTTTGTATTTGATCTGTAGATTTGCATGTATACATCAAAAGTGACTATGATATTCTAAAATTTAGATGAGTTAATAAACGGATAACACTTTTCAAAATGCACCTTGAGCAAATTTCCACGAATAGTCAAAAAGTTTTTGAATTTTTCAGCACAACTCTGTATTTTATCTACAGGTTTTTATACTCACTACATATTAATTAAAAATTAATTAAAATACAAAACACAAGACCTATTTGAAATGTACGTCCAACAATTGTCACCCATAGACTAATGGATCCAATTCTTTGCGTAGATAAGTAACTGAATTTATTTATAGTCTACAAACATCTCTTAATATAGTAAATTACAATTCAGCCAAGAAATGCATTACACCATTAAAAACCTTCTTTAAGTAATGGTCCCCTAAGCAAATTTTGTATACATCATTCAAATGTGGACTTTATTTCCAATTGTTTGCTATCAGTAACGATAAGTTGTTGAGGATTTAGCGGGGGTGTTTCCTTTTTTCCCACATTGTACATCAATAAGTTGGGTTGTAAGATTGTGCGAAACCATTTTCAATCCATAATATTTAATCCATCGAGACTATGATTGCATTTTTTTCGTTTAAGACAAGGATCATTATTTCTTTGTATTTTGTTATTGCATATTCATAATGAACACACATTTACATAGATATATTCTTTAGCATGAATTTTAAAATTTTAGAATACGGTATAATGCCGAGAGGTCGTGCAGATCTTCTTTGAATTTCTCATTCTGTAAGTTTTTTTTTTTTTTTTCAGATTTTATTGACAGATTTTTATCAAGCCCTCACGATTTTCACTTTATTGTTTCGCATAGAAAATACTAAAAATTTTGCGAAGAACGTTAGTGTTAACAACTATAGTTCCCAATTACCATTTGTTAGAAAAATATTCGGTCAATTCTTTAGGGCAACATATTTTCTTTTCATACGTATTTTCAATTATCTCTTTGAAAATCATCTGATCCAATTATCCCGGAAAGGGAAAAAAAAGAAATTTAAAGACATGAAAATTACGTCACACATGTGAAGTCTTGATTGTAATACACCAAGCACGGTCATACAGACAGTCAGAAGGAGATGGAGTGGACTCGAATATTTTTCCATTTTTAACACTATTTCTACCGATGCCGAACGACACCTTTTAAAAATTCTCGATTTACGTTTTTTTATTAGTAATCTTTAGTTTGCAATAAATACAAATCTTTTTTTAATAAATTGACGACATTTTATGCTTAATACATTAAAAAATTACAAGCAAATTAAACATAAATAATATCTTTAAAAAGATGTCATTTGACACTGATAAAATTATTGTTAATTTAATATTTTGTCTAAGAACGTGGAAAGGTTGATGTGAAGGTTTGATTTCCTGAAAAAGAAAAGCAAAAGGGGAATCTTTAACACGTTATCCGCCAAAATGCTGTTGACAATCTTTTGTACTTTTCACTGACAGACTATCGTTCATCCCTTAGTATCCGCCGGGCTCATAAACTGAGCTATAGCATTTGGCCTTCATTTGCTGTATTTTGCTCGATTTTCTCTCAATTTCTTTGTTACTAAATGCAGGCGATGTATAAAATACAGGATTTTTTTCACCCAAGTTATAAACAGAGATCACAAGATGAAAAATTGTATGCAGAGGTTGTCGTTTATTTAAAATTCTTTGCCATACTGACAAAAGCAATATCGGAATGCTTGATTTTTTGGGTAATAAGAAAGAGGATGATTTTCTGAATGTGTCAGAAATACTTGTATTGGAGTGAGATCAAAATATATAACTTAAAGAAAACGAAACATAAAACGTAATGTTTAAAATATAAGCACCTAATATTCCTAATAAACAATATTTATTTAATCGACCTTTTTCAATCCTTAAAATTAAGATCGTTGATTTTAAAAATATGAATTAAAAATATGTTTTAAATTAACCATCCGAATTTATTTCTGTTGTACCAACGAGCAACTGCAGGTGAAACTGCTGAAAATATTCTAAATAAATGCATTCATAAGTTTAAATTAATTAAGGATATTTTTCAATCATTAAAAAATACATATAACTGAATTTTAACATGCTATTATGGAAAATGTAAAATAATCCAAATATTTCTAAAACTTTAATGCAATAGTTCCAGAAATTGCCAAAATTTTCCTTACAGAACATGTTTTATCAGTTTTGAAAAATAAAAAATGTTCCGCGTATATCTATAATAGATTGTTAAAATACGAATCTGAAACAGATAATAAAGCGTTACAGTGCAAAAAGAAACTCGGTCAATTTACTTTTCACAACTTTTTCCACGCTACGGATAGTAATTTTTATCTATTTTCTTGCAGTTAGTATTTTATATTCTAAAGAGATTCAAATACAGTTAAATAAAACTCACAGTTTGTATTAACATTTTGAGTTCCACGGTGACTAGTAGAGATATATATAAAAGTAGACAGTAGATAGTAGACTAGTAGATATTATATAAAAGTAGACAAATTATATTGGTTTAAATAATTATTCAGAAAGTGAAATTCTGTAATAAACAAAAATTCAGTAAATTTTAAATAAATGTTCAGCAATTACTTAAAACAATTTAATTTTGTTACTTTTATACCATATTTTAGACAGACTGACGCGGACTAAATGGAAAGTTTTGTATCAGTCACCGGTGACTGACGTGGCACTAACCGTGTTAAAATATGTCTGCACTAGAATGCATAATACAAGAATATTATAAAACGTAAAATATATAATTGACATATAGGAAAGTCGCACAACCCTTGTAAAATGTTTTGTTTACTAAAATGCAAGCATGATTGAAATCACAAACACAAACTGAATTGAAAGAGTAGCAATATTGAAACACAAAACTGCGCGAAAATTAACATCGTTACAGAAGATATTGGACATATGATCAGCCGGGTTTCTCCAGCTGAATGAGTTTGATAACTGGCATCATAGCAGAAGACCATCAAATCACCGCGTGGTAATAATAAAGTTGACAAGTGCATAGATCTTCATCCTGTTTGTGGTACTTACTGATTAATTGGAAATTTTGTTATACCAACCAATTACTTAACATTTTGATCTTATTGTTAGGTATTTGCAAATTGCTACTCAAGTTGATCTCGTAATGTAGCACCTTGGTCAGGCGGCGAAACCTTCACCTAGCAAGGCACTTCCGGAGATATAATTCACAGGTAACTTGGAGGACTTTGCACCCACGACGGATATTACATGTTTCAGATACAAACTGCGTACATGGGGAACACCGGCTGTTCTTCAAACCTATAAGATCAGGCCACTATCTATCAAATTTCATTTGCCGAACAAGTTTATCAGTCTGACATCAGAGCAGTGGACCACCTATTGCCACCATAGCAACCATCGAATAAACAAAAACTCCGGTCGGCCTAATTGCAGAGATTTACCTTAAAAAATACTAAAATAATAAATAGATTTGCAAATTAAAAATATGCATTTTATTTAAAACTACTTAGTACTTTCAGCTGCTTTTTCCAAGAGACCAAATTAACAGCAATTAATTATTAAAATATTCCTTGATGATAGCTTCAGGGAAGACGATCTAAAGTATTGGGAGATTTTAAATAAAATGTATATTTTTAACTGGCAACATCTGTTTTATTATTTTAGTCACCATTTTAGTAAAATATTGATTTTTTTAAAGTTCATATTGTATAATTTATGATTCAATCAAGGTAAAATATTGCATTTAGTTTTATGGTTTTATTATCTTGTTTCTCTTTCTTAAATCAAAATATTTGTTGTAATTTTTTTTAACCAAACGATCAATTTATAAAAACAAACAGAAAGTAGCACTTTGTTATACCAACCAATTACTTAATATTTTGATCTTATTGTTAGGTATTTGCAAATTGCTACTCAAGTGCTACTCAAGCTGATCAATGAAAAAGTCTTCGATGTTGAAAAGAAAAAGACTTTAGTTGATATTGAAGAATAATTGATAAAATATGTTTGATAAATATTTGAATATTGGATAAATGTTTTAATAATTGATAAAATGTTTCAAAAAGTGTAACAGAATGTTTTCTGAAATTGTAGATGCCTTATATAGTGACGTCTCTACCCTTTCAACTAAATACTATCAATCAGTTCAAGAATATAACACTATATTACAGAAACTATCGAAAAATATCTAGCATCTTTTTAAACCTTTTGATATTTTTGCATCTTTACCAAATCCACTCTCCCAGCTCTAAATACAAAGGAATAATATAATGGTATACCACGTAAACAATATACAGGGTGCCCACTAAAATACATTCCCACCGTCTTAACAGCCGAATGGCTGCAGCTATAGTCATAAAAGTGGTATCTAAGTATAGTAAAGAGGATACCCACGACTACATACACACTTTACATAACAATCTGGTGTAAAAAAGCAGAGTTAGCGTACCTTTCTTGAAAACGGTACGAGATATGGGGGAAAAAGTTCAAAGTTGTAGCGCATCATTTATTTAGTGTTCCTTACATGTTCTAAACTGAAAGTTAAATTATATTATCTTTCGTGAATTCATATTTATTTACATTACTGAGCTGAAACTTTAAGCAAATTCGAAACATTTACAGTTTATTCATAAATAATTTCATGTGAATGTTATCTATTTAATTAAATTGCCTGTAATTTTACATTTGTTTTTAATTATTTACAAGATGGAACCCGACGAATTTCAACGAACGAAAATATTTAAAAGAATTGTTTCATTAATTTCTTAATAAACCTGCAAAATAAGTTACATTACCAATACATCGAACACCACTTAGAGTGACTCTTAAAACGCATCACTAATTTAACGTTACCAAAATCCCATTTTCTTATTCGAATACATAATTAGTAAAACATACTCAAAATGAGTAAATATGATGAAATTATCAATAGAAACGCCTATGCTATGAATTACGAAATACAAATTAATAAAAATATCAGCATATTTCACTGTGGCATAATCATAAGAGATTTTTTCTGCATGAAATCTAAATCTTACGCATCTCTCATGCATGCATTCATCATTTTAAAAATATTTTTACGTGCAATAGGTTATTGCTAAATATTTCATAGAATTTGAAGTCACTTTTGTCAGCTACAACTTCCCATATAAACATTCATATTCTTGACTTGAGGTTTTAATCTGATTACCGCCTAATAAAGATTGCAAAAAATGTATACTTTTTTGGATGCATTTGTCATATTTTTTTTTAATCAATTTTCTTTTAAATATGTTTTTTCCCCTCAATTTTCTATCCTTACCACTGAAATTTATAATTAAAATGCAAGGAAATCATTAAATCGGTTTTCTATCACACATTGCTACTGGTAAATGCATTGACACCGTTGTCGAATTCCTTGTTTAACAAATAAGAAACTTTTTGACATATTTTCTCGGTTCTGACTCAGTTTTAAACATAAAGGCATAAAATTGGCAGATCTGAATATCAGACCGATTTAGAATCGGACAGCATAGCCTTTTCAATTTTTTATAAAATATCGAATTATAAGATTTTTTGTTATATGACAACACATTTTTCTCCTTTATGGCAATATCGTGTCTGGATATTCGAACCAAAACGTCAAGATTGACTGTATTTCCGAAAGATTTTTTCCTTTTCCCAATAAATGGAAAACGTTCTTGGATTAAATAGTTTCTCAGTAGAAATACCTGGCAATTTCATGTGTGTCCGAACAGAAATGAATTCCCAATTGTGTCAGAAAGTAGCTTTTTAGCTCACAGGCTATCATAGCCTGAGAGCTTATGTGCCCGTCCGTTCTGTATGTATGTTCGTATGTACGTAACGCGATAACTCATGATAAAAATATCCGATCCACTTGAAATTTTGTATGTAGGTATATCCTGACAAAGCGCTTCCCTGATTAGTTTTTGGAGTTCATTCGATATGTATAAGAGGGGGAACGGGGGGCTCATGCCCCCCGTTAGTTGATATAGATGGGATTTTCATGCAGAATTAAGTTTTCAAAATTTAGATTAGGATCATTCTGATGAGGCGATTCCGTGACTGTTATTAGGTGTTCATTGATTAAGTATAAATAGAGGGAACAGGGGTTCTAATGCCCCCCCCCCCCGTTAGTTGATATAAATGGGATTTTCATGCAGAATTAAGTTTTCAAAATTTAGATTAGGATCATTCTGATGAGGCGATTCCGTGACTGTTATTAGGTGTTCATTGAATAAGTATAAATAGGGGGAACAGGGGTTCTAATGCCCCCCCCCCGTTAGTTGATATAAATGGGATTTTCATGCAGAATTAAGTTTTCGTTCAAAATTTAGATTAGGATCATTCTGATGAGGCGATTCAGTGACTGTTATTAGTTGTTCATTGAATAAGTATAAATAGGGGGAACAGGGGTTCTAATGCCCCCCCCCCGTTAGTTGATATAAATGGGATTTTAATGCAGAATTAAGTTTTCGTTCAAAATTTAGATTAGGATCATTCTGATGAGGCGATTCCGTGACTGTTATTAGGTGTTCATTGAATAAGTATAAATAGGGGGAATAGGGGTTCTAATGCCCCCCCCCCCGTTAGTTGATATAAATGGGATTTTCATGCAGAATTAAGTTTTCGTTCAAAATTTAGATTAGGATCATTCTGATGAGGCGATTCCGTGACTGTTATTAGGTGTTCATTGAATAAGTATAAATAGGGGTAACAGGGGCTCTAATGCCCCCCCCCGTTAGTTGATATAAATGGGATTTTCATGCAGAATTAATTTTCGTTCAAAATTTAGATTAGGATCATTCTGATGAGGCGATTCCGTGACTGTTATTAGGTGTTCATTGAATAAGTATAAATAAGGGGAACAGGGGTTCTAATGTCCCCCCCACCTTAATTTATATAAATGGGTTTTTCAAGCAGAATTTTCAGGTTTCGTTCAAATCTCTGAATAGTTTTGGAAGTTTAATGGTTAAGTATAAAAGAGGGGCATAACTCTTTTTAAATTATATAAATGCTAAATGGGTTTTTATTAAGAATTATCTAATTTGCTCTGAATTTTGGATATAGATTTTTTATATGATAAAGCATGTCTTTGATAGTATAGGAGGTTCAATGATTAAGTATAAAAAAAGAGAAAAGGGGAGAGCTGTTTCCCCTTCTTAATTTTTTTTTTCGAACGGAATTAACCCTTGAAAATATAAAGCTTTAATGTGCAATTAGTATTTGTAGCCTGTGAGCTCAATGCCTTCAGTTTAACTGGGCAGTATTCTTTATTTAGATTTGCGAACAACTTTAAAATTTATTATTAAAGTTGTAAAAAAATTTCTTTGAAAGTCTTCTTCATTATCGTGCCCAGAAAAATATTTCTGAGGCTCGGAGGGGATTTTCGATTGTAATATAATGTCTTCAATGTATGTAAATATTTAGATTTTTTTTCCGAATTGGATGCACTATTATAAATACTAGAAATTTTATCATTTTAAAGGTAGATTTATAGTTTACCTACTGTCAAAACCTTAATAAAAATGTTGAAATCGTTTTAGCAGTCTTCGAGTGAAGCGAGCATCAATATCAGTTGTCTTACATGTGATTTCATAACTGCTTTCTACTTCTTAAGCACATGTCAAAATGTCAGCTTGAATTAAATTGACAGCTTTGAGAGATGTAAACAAATACGTTCTCTTATTTACTTTCTCGCTTTCGTTTCTAGACAAATTACTGCTCACAGCGACAACTGTGGAATGCCAATTATTGTTAATAATCATAATTTCGCTCATAAATTATTTCTATGACAAAATCCTCATTAAAACAATTAATATAGCATTGAATTCCATTCATTCTGAAAAATAATTTAATGTTGTAATAGATAAATTTATGACATGTTTCACCGTTACTTATTTTTATGGTCTTCCTAAAGTGTATTTAAAAAATGTACGAATATTCGATTACATTCTTTCTCAATAAGAATACCTGGCAGTTTCATGCATTTCCGAACATAAAATGAATTCCCAGTTGTGTCAGAAATAGCTCCTTTGGATTTGAGAACAACCTTAAATAAATTTTACATAAAATTTCCTTAAGAAACATCTTCATTATCGTACCTGGAAAAATACTTCTGAAGTTCGGAGGGAATTTTCTATTTTAATATACTTTATTCAATATACTTAAAGATTTAGATTTTTTTATAATTAGGCGTACTATTATAAATACTAGAAATCCTATAACTTTAAACATCGACTTATAGTTTACCTATTCTCAAAACTTCTTTAAAAAATGTTAAATAACTTAGCATTCTTCGAGTAAGTCGTGTATCAATATCAGTTATTTTGCATTTGATTTCGTAACTGCTTTTCACTTCTTATATAAGCATAGAAATGTAAAATGTCAACTTAAATTAAATTCAAAACTTTGCACAATGCAAACAAATACATTCTCTCATTTACTTCCTCACTTTTCTTCCTAGAAAAGTTACTGCTTACGACGACAGCTGTGGAATGTCAGTTATTGTTAATAATCTTAATTTCCCTCATAAAGTATTATTATGACAAAATTCTCATTAAGACAATAAATATAGTATCGAATTCCATTCATCCCGAAAAATAATTTAACGTTGTAATCGATAAATGTATTGCACGTTTCACCGTTACATATTTTTATGGTCCAGTTAAAATATATTAAAATGATGTATACACCAAACACGTCTTTAATTAGAAAAAGATTAATTTGCTTTCCATTCGCTAAGTTAGCTAATTTTTTATCAACATTTCACAACGTGCATAAATATACTTGTTCATTAATGTGAAGAAATTAATTTAATGTACTCGCATAAATTCGAATTTCTGAGAACGAAGTTAACACTCCGTTGAAAAAAGAAAAGAAGGAAAATTATTGGATTAGGAAAATATTTTGGGATCGTTTTTTCTTACATTAACGGAGTAAACGAAGTTGAAACATAATAAATTTCTACATGAAATTAAATTATCAATAATGTAATGACAGCTTTTAACGGTTTGATATTTTAATACAGCGAAAATATTACAATATTTGTAAATAAATGTTTAATGACTTGTTTGGTATTTCAAGTAAAACACTTTGTAAAATCACATAAAAAGGAAAAATAAAGTAGGACCCGTTTCGAGCTACAACAATAACAGCTTGTCATCAGCTAAACCAACACGTGCCCGTAAAGGCACAGAGTCGAGATACACTTTCGACTCGACTCTTACGGACGCGTATTGGCTTAGCTGATCACGATCTGTTATTGTTGTATCTCGAAACGCATCCTACTTTATTTTTTATTTTATGATGATTTTACAAAGTATTTTACATTATTTATTAATTATAGCCAGTGTTTATGGTGTTTTTTCACTTGTTTGGTATTTTCCAAGAAATCCGAATTACATGAATATGACATCTTGCAGTGCACTTCAACAACATAAATAAATTTCTTGAAAAGGCTAAAAAAACTGACGTATCAAGTTTTTATCTATAGTATGCTATGCACAATACTCTAAAAATAAATATACCCATGATATCTCTAATAATGTTTCATAAATGAAAGTGCATAACAAAACATGAATTGATCATTGTTCACTTATAATTACAGGTATATATACTCTCAGAAATTCACAGAAATTTTTCTTGGTAGAGGTGCTAGCAGGATTTGATCGTTAATAATTAAATATACTTTTTTTCCTTTTTATGGGGATAAAATATGCATCAATCGAAAAAAAAGGGGATAAAGCGAGACTGCTGAACTTCGTATCGAACCAGCTGCCTTATTGTTTCAAGACCAGTACTCTACCCATTCCGCTTCATGTGTTTAGCAATGGAGCAATTTCAAGAAAATATGCTTGCTTTAGCTATATTCTTAATTAATTTTTTTAAAAAGCTTTGAATATTGAAGTTAATTTTGGGAAGATTTCATCTTCAAAGATAGATTGTATTTGGGGCTTCTATATTTTAGTACTAAAACAAGATAAAATGTGAATTATAATTATCTTTAGAGAGATTTAAAATATAAATAATACATTTTTAAGGGATTTTTTCTTTTGAGTAAAACTGATTTTTTCCCTTTCATATTTTAACTAAAATATCCATTATAAATATAATCCTTTAAAATAGATTTTAAATACGAATATTTTCCTACATCTTTACAAAAAAAAAAATTGTGAATATTTTTAACTGAATAAAAAAATTAATTTCTTATATATTTTTATATATGAAAACGTTCCTTTGTTTTGATCTTGGTTTATTTTTTTCTTTTTATTATGTTAGAAATCTTAATTCATAGAGTTTTTTATTTCTCGTTTTTAAAATGAATTCGGATTTTACTTTTGATAGAGCCAATAAATATGTGTATTAGGAATGAACGTAATTCCATTTTTCAAACTTTTTAAAAGAATTTACGGATAAAATATGTGTTCCAGGAATTTTAAAATTATTTTTCAAAAAATGAAGAACAATTTAGTGTATATATACAAGTTTTTATGACAATATTTTAATTTATTAAATAGTTTTTAACAAAATACATAATGTTTAGTATACTGACTTTAAGATCATAGTATTGCAAAACTCATTTATTGTAAATATAAAGCAAAAATTCTGGAAATCATACTGTTTCATTGAAAATTGGATCGTTTTTCAATAGCAATCAAAATATGCTTAAAAATACTCGATAATAGTTTTTAATAGCTTTAGGTTTACTGATAAGGTTTTTAATCAACAGTCATTAAGGGTAATTGTTAGTAATATCATCTCTGATTATGATGCATTCTAAAAAACAAAGCAGCGCATTTGCTATTGTAGGGATTTATTTAAAAAAAATGGCGAAAGGTAAGACTCGTGTCGTAAAAATGGCATAATTTTATGAATTAAAGGATCACTTTAAAAAAAATAATAATAATTTAATTTTTTCCCATGTTTCCAATCAAAATCAACACATGAAGTTACAAATGCTGCTGGTTTTTTGTGTGGATTAAAAATAGACGGGTTTTATCGTTTTTTATATATTTACTTTTTTATGTGTTAACTTTGCCTCTGTCGTAAATGTCATAAAGGATGTATTTTAGGCAATATTGCATGAAATATCCTTCAATAATTTTTTTTTTCGTTGTAAAGAAATGTTGTTTTATTTCGGCAGTCCATACAAGAAATAAGGTAATGCATTCTAAATCCCAGCACTCCTATGACTTGCTAAACAACAGGGATGATGATACCCCCTCCTACCTTTGCTCGATTCAAATTCCATCCAATCCTCCCTCTCTTCTAATTTGCTATTTGTAACAGGTTCAGCGGAAAAAAGATTTAGTGAAAATCAAACAAACCCTAAAGTCAATAAAGTTATATATATATATATATATATATATATATATATATATATATATATATATATATATATATATATATAAATTAGAATACTTGAAAAAATAGCTGCACAGTTGTACTGTTTCCTATAAATTTTTGCAGTGACGATGACATAATTATTTTCATGGGAAAAACCAACTATTCTCGGTAAAATTTGTCGTTATTGTCACCAAAGAATCTTATTGTGACAAATTTATTATCGTGAAGAAATTGTTGCATTGTGGGACTGTTTCCTATAAAGTTTTGCAGTGAAGATGACATAATTGTTTTCTTTGGGAAACCGGACTATTCTCGTAAAAATTGTCGTGATCGTCATCAAATAATCTTACTGTGCAGCAATTTATTATAGTGAAAAAATTGCTGCACAGTAGGACTGTTTCCTATAATTTTTTGAAGTGAAGATGACATAATTATTTTCATGGAGAAACCCTACTATTCTCGGTAAAAGATGTCGTTATCGTCACTGAAGAATGTTACTATGATGTGGATTTTCCGACGACTGTATCGTATAGATTAAATATTGTTCATGGATAAATATTAGTGCCGTGATAAGAGAGGGAGACAGTAGACATGATAAGTACTGAAGAGTCCAGGTTCGTTTAAATATAATTTTTATTTTGCCCTTTCGAGAGATAATGGGTGCCCAACATCGTATTAACAGCACAAGCAGAAAAAGGCAAGTGTTTCTCCTTACGGTGAGAACTAAGATAACGTCAGTTGTCAATTATCGCCAAAGGGTTACAATGTTTGGCGTGTATATGATATTTGGCAAAAATATAAGTGCAATTTTTTTCTTCTGAGAGAGAGATTTTGTACTTAACATATTAAGAAGATAATCGCTAATTGGTGATAAAAGTGCTTTGACTTTGATATTGGAATTTGAAAACGCAAAGGAATTTTTGCAGTTAGACGTGGGGGCTCGGGAAGTGGACTGAAATTCGCGAATGCGTACCATATAAGGAAATGGTAGCATGGAAGGCGATCTATTTTATCCGCGCAAAATATCTTATGCAGCATTTTTATCATAGGGCATCTGGTATGCATAAAACCACACGCCAGTTTCATGACCATATAAGTTATGGTAAGAGTAAATTACATTTGCCAGCTTTAAGGTGTCCGTTATATTAAGGGGGGTCGTTTGCGTATTACAAAAATGAGAAAAGGGGCGATGTATCTATAACTTCAACTGTAACGTAGCTCTTGTTGTGATCATGATTTTTTAGTTACTTTAAAGGAGAAGATTTTTTTTAAATGGAGAAAAGATAAGTTTATTAATTTGTTAACTTAGCATCGTCACATTCAATGATATATGATAAATTGATATCCTAGTTACTATGCAGCAATTTGTTATCGTGAAAAAATTTTTGCACAGTGGGACTGTTTCCTGTAAACTTTTGCAGTGAGATGACTTAATTATTTTCATGGGGAAATCCTGCTATTCTCGGTAAAAACTGTTGTTATCGTCACTGAAGAATCTTACTGTACAGCAATTTATTATCGTGAAAAAATTGCTGCACAGTGTCTACTGTTTCCTGTAAATTTTTTGCAGCGAAGATAACATAATTATTTTCATGGGGAAACCCTGCTATTTTCGGTAAAAACTGTCGTTATCGTCACTGAAGAATCTTGCTGTGCAGCAATTTATTATTGTGAAAAAATTGCTGCACACTGGGACTGTTTCCTATAAATTTTTGCAGTGAAGATGACATAGTTATTTTCATAGGGAAACCGTACTATTCTCGGTAAAAAGTGTCGTTATCGTCACTGCAGAATCTTTCTGTGCAGCAAATTATTATCGTGAAAAAAATTGCTGCACTGTGGGACTATTTCCTATAATTTTTTGCAGTGAAAATAACACAATTATTTTCCTGGGAATCCAACCATTCTCGATAGAAATTGTCGTTATCATCCCAAAGAGTCTTAGAAAAAATTGAGTTTTAAGTCAAACCGCTAGTGTTCATTTTTTTTTCAACAGACTGTTATTTATAAACCAAACTGGAATTAAGTTATCCTATTAAACTGTCTTGTGATGAAATGAAAAGAGAGACATAAATAGAGAATGTGGAACATTTTTCAAACAAGTCTTAAAAATAATAATTAAAGGAACTTGAAACTATAAGTAAAATGTGTAACGAGTAATTTGGAGGACAAATAACTTTATTGAAAAATAAAATTTATGTTAAAAAAACTGTTAAAAAATAAAATCCTATGAGATTAGAAAGACAGGCGAAACTGTAAATACTGCTTAAAAGTTTTCTTGGTATAAAAAAGGGAAAAGACAGATTTGTAGGTTGCTGAGTGCTTTGGAGAAAAATTCAAATAACACGATAAAGGCTTAAAAGAATTAACTTTTTTGTAAAGTAGCAAATTAAATTTAAATCGTTATGGCAACCATCTTGAATTCCGATACTGTGCAGACACAATATTATAACTTTAGGAGGAGGTAGCAGGGAGGGTCTAGCACTTGAACATTTCTCTTTGGGGGGGAGGGAGGCATTTGTTTTTAGAAGCAATCTACAACAGAAACTTATAGTTTATTATTATTATTTTGTATTTATTATATTTAATTTTATATGAATTTATTTGTATTCATTATTATTTTTTATTACTTTAAATTATTAGTTATTGTTTTTTGATTATTTAAATTATTTATTGACGTAATTAATTATTTTTTATGTAATTAAATATTAATGGAATATTTAATGAATTTTAGATATACTTCGATAAAAAAAACATTACTTTTAAGAAGAATTCGTGAATTTTATCAGCATTTGATAATTCTAAATTTATTTAAAAAAAAATTCGAAATTTTCCTTTTTGTAGCATGTGTGCATGAGTTTGTTCATTGCCAGTTAAATAATGGATTGAAATATTTCATATTCATTCAGATTTTTATAATATTTTTATTATTAAAATTATTTTAACAAAACAATTTTCATGTTCAGTAGAAACGCAAATCGAAATATTAATTTTGAATTCACAGGAAGTATTGAATTTCCTTTATACGCACAACAGTCATTTTAAACTATAGGAAATAATGTTTTCGAAAAATCTATTATATTTGCCAGGAAAATAAATCAGTATTAAATGCGTATTTGCATTTATATAATTTACAAAGAAAAGAATTTCATTTTCATTCTTTTATCTCAATTTAATTTTGATAAAAAGCAATTTTGACAGGTTAGTGAAAAGAAATATCATGACTTCAAAACAATGCTTTTTAATAAATCTGCTGCGCAAATTTTAATTTATTTTGGATGTCGGTTTTGAATATGGCTTTTTTTTTTTTACTAAATTATATTGTAGAATCGTGGTCTTAATCGTGGTCTTATATGTAAAATTTCTTATCCGCTCACCGCTAAAAATAAGTAGTGGCAAAATATTAAAACACAATTCCCAATATTATTTTTAATATCCACTACTCATTCGCTTTTTATACAAACGTTAAGACATAATCTCAAAGCAATATTAAATAAACTTCTTATTATTATTATTTAGCTAATCAGAGAAACATGCACAAAAATAAGTCTTTCAATATCGAATGTAAAAAATGAATTTGTATATTAAATCGAACCAATATATATGTATGTATCTATATATATAGGTTCAATCGCATGTGGAATATATATTAAAAATAAAAATTTAAGAAAAGTAAAAATTTTATTTCATAATAAATTTATTTTATTTACTCCATGCAATGTAAGTAAATGAAAAAAACATAAATAAATAAAAGATTTTCTATTTTTTCTATGGACATTCTAGTTTTTTCCACTTTGTAGAACTTGGAATCTCAAATTACAGTATCCGAATAAGATTTTAGATATAGGATTTTATACGATATTTGGGTAAAATAATTATACGGTTCTATTGCAAAAATGTCTTTTTAAAAATCAGTTAAAAAAACAGAATCGTGGAGGTAAAGTGCAAAACTACTTGACTATGATGCACTATAAACACATCACTGCACACAAATTTACGATACATATTTTTCATTAATTCTGGTTTGGAATTTCACTCGTTTGTGGGAACTACACTATGAGTATTTTAAAATAAAAAACTAATTTCTAAGGCTGAGAAAAAAAATTATTAAATCTTAATATATTTTAATGAGTTTAATTTTTAACTTTGTCTCAGAATTATGAACTTTTTAGTCTGACTCAACGTATGCTTGCATCTGAAAAAAAATCAAACTCAATATAGAATGTTATGCAAATTCACGTATTATAACTAAGCAAGCTTTTTCCTTTACAACCATGTTATAATTTACATTTTAGATGATTCGGTATTAAATAGATACAGGATACATATATATATATATTATCTATCGCCGACCTTTAATTTCTCAATTGTTGATCGTAGCCATATAGTTTCAGTTACATAAGCGTTTCAAATGAGATAAATATTCATTTTGTGGCATTGTTTGAATTAAAAAATCTTTGAATTAAAACTTTTTATACTTTCCCCCAGTCCATATAATTATATTTAGTAAAAGTTCACACATGTCATAACAGATATAACACAAAAAGTTTCACTTCTGTACGCCAAAAATTGACGACTTTATTAAATTTCAGAGTTTGAGATTTTTTTACATGATTTTGTCTTTTATTGAGAAATCAATTAAAAGATGAATTAAAGTCATTCGAGATATAAATTAGGGTGCAATGTCCTTTTTACGGTGAAACCACCTTTAGCCGGTATCCACTAATTGGGGTACCCCCAAAGATGGTTGGTTTCATCTAAAAATTTGAGTTGACTTTTAGCTATCATATACAAAGAAAATAATGAAATATTGAAATAAAAAACTAAAGTTTTATATATAGTTTTATAAATAAAATTTATTATCGTATCAGAAAAAAGTCTACTACAAGAAAGGGATACATTAGATACCGGAATCTACTAAAGATACTGTTTAAAGTGTTCTCTATTGGTGGAAATAAACAAATGAATCATCTAGTAGATTTCAGTATTAGGTAGATTCCTTTTTTATAAGAAGACCATTTTCTGATACGATAATAAATTAATACTTATTTTTCTGTTTAATTTCAATGATCTATTCTTCACTTTATGTACGACCCTTTAAAGTCAGCTGAAAATTTTTGAGGAAATAAACCCTCTTTAGTGATACCACCATTCGGAGATATCGGTTAAAGGTAATTTCATCTTAAAAATGACAGTGCGTCCTGATTTCGATCTCGAATTACTTTAATTTCTTTTTTAACAGCTCCCAGAATAAAACATAAAATCATGTAAAAAATTCTCAAACTTTAAATTTATTAACTATGTCAAACAGAAGTACATAAGTCAAACTTTTTTTGTGCTATATATGTATATTATGTATATTATATATATTATGGTATGTGTAAACTTTTACTAAATATAACAATAGGGACTGCGTGACCGTATAAAAAGTTAAATATCGCAATTTTTATAAAACTGTTTTTTTTTTAGTTTAGTTTAGTTTAAACAATGTTACAACATGATTATTTACCTCCTTTGAAACGTTTTTGTAATTGGAACTATATGTAAACGAACAATGGTTAAGAAATTAAAGGTCTGCAATAGATAACACATTGCACCATGTAAATATAATTTAAATGTGATTTTTAAATGTATGTATCAAAAAAATAAATTACTGATAATAAAATCTAGAAACTTTTGATAAAATGTTTCAATAAATTTTGTTACAAAAAATCTAAATTTTTAAAAAAGAAGTAAATAGTACTTTTTACAGATTTTTTTTATTTTTATTCTCATTTTTTTCTACTTTGAACATTTTTTAAGTTTCTTTTAATATTACTGTTAGTCGAAATTATCGTCATCACAACCTTAATGTAGCAACATATTAAAAAAAAAAATTATCAGCAATTATTACTTTTATATTTTTTTATAAAAGTAATTTTTAAATCATTTTTATTTTAACCTTAACAAAAAATCTAAAAGTGGGGAAAAACAGAATGGATTTTACTTTTTCATAAGCTCTTTGATTGCGATACCATTTTTTAAAAATTAAATGCATTTCACATTTTATTCGGAAAATTCAAATATTTATTTGGCTTTCATTTCTAAACATAGTTCTGAATGTTTTTTAAGTGCCTAATTACTAAATAGATTTTTTTCAAAAATACTTAAGGGAATAAGAAAAAAATAAAAATAATAATTCTTTTTGTACAAAATGACTCTCTCAAATGTTTTAATAAAGTATTTTTCCGAATGTTTGAATTATTTTTCTTCTTAGCGTTTCCTTATACTGTTCGGCATATCTTACGGATATTTGTAAAAAGGTTAATTTATATTTTAAAATTGCGCAATACATTTAATGCAATACAAGCTTTATTGCTTCATTTTAAATAAATAAACTTAAATTCCTTTAGAGACCAGAACACTCAATTTCAAAAAATCAAAAGATACTCCAGCCACTTAAAAAAATTAATAATGATTTCTCAAAAATATTAAAAGTATTCCAATTAAATTTGTAAATGTACATGGAAATACATTTAAGGAAAAAAGGGGCCTTCATATTCATTTTCTTAATTAAACTTTAAATGTTATTCATTAAATAAGGTACCCTGGGGTAATAACGCCACGTTAAGGTTCTACCAAATTTCACGGCTTAGTTTTAGATTGTATTTTTCAAACAAATATAGGATCTGATACAGCAACTCATTGACTATCTGTATCAAATAAAATAATTTAACAGATATGTATTCATAAAATGTAATGGCGTGATTTCTTGACCCATGCTATTTGGCGTTATTACCCACCTATATGGGTAATAACGCCATGCAAACAAAACTATGAAATAAGATGGAATAATTGCATGTAGATAGCCCAATTCTAAAAGTACAAACTCTACAAACTTAGAAATTGAAAAATTGCATTCTAAGCTGTTGAAAATGTTCAATTTTTTGTGAAAGTGTAAGAAAAATAAAGGTGTGATGCGGGAGGGGGGGATGAGGCAAAAGAATATCAGACCGTGAGCTTCTTTTTGCTTAAAAAAGATCGTTTAAATAGAAATATGAGAAACATTGCACAGTTTTAACTGTGTATATTTGAATCAGTATTTAGGATGTAGCTCGGCCACTGTAGGGAATCAACCGGGGTATTAATGTCAAGGATTGGCGTTATTACCTCGGTATAGTTATTGAGCAGTACATTTTAAATTACAAATTATCTCGAGAAGATATCCAAAATCTTTAACAACATTTTAAAAGTACATGAAATGTACTACAAATTTATGTAATTAACAAAGTATTTCCGGATAAAAACATAGTCTTCACATCACAAAACGTGTCTCGCAAATTTTAGATCAAGAGTTAATTTTAGTTGTTTGTAAAAACAATAAGACCTAAAAATGAAACAAATTAACTTGAATCTGTTTTTTGCGATTTATATGACTCAAAATCCTTCTGTGCAAAGCACATGGGTGTCATTTACCTGATTATTTCATAATTATGCAAAATATAAGCACTTGGCGTTATTACCCCGCATGGCGTTATTACCCCAGGGTACCTTATATATTATATCACTATATCATATATATTATATCATTAAATATTATTAATATGTTTCACTATGTGAATTATGGCCATATATTTATCAAACGAGAAATTAAAAAAAAACATTTTGCAGAAAAATAAGAAATTTTTTGGGATATCTTAAGCATTATGGAAGAACTTTTCTGTTTGTCCCATGCGCATTCCATATTAATTAAAATCCCCAATATTTGTAATGCCAGTTTTGTTTACATATACAAATAAAATTGTGCGTCGAATTTCATGTATTAGAATATAAAGGTGATTCTTTCTGTTTTATATAAAGTTGTTAGCATTTTTTCATCATATATCAGTACTTAACCATTTCAATCCTGATACAAATATTATGAGGGATCAAAAAAATTTGTTTAGAATTACAATAAAACATCTCCAAAAATGTATATATCAAATACTTATGATATGCACGTATTTATCAAAAATGTCTACAAGTATTTTTAACGCTTCTAAATGTATTTAAATTCATTTAAAGGATATTCTTTATTGTCTCATACAGGTGACATCAGGACTGAGGAGGTTAACTAACTTTTAACTTTTCCAATTAAATTTAGTTTAAAAAAAACTATGCAGAATTTTATTTGTATATGTACGAGGTAGGAGTTTAAAAATAAGTTTCCCCGGCATATGTGTACAGAGATGCGTATGAAAGTCAAACAATATAATGAAACATAAAAGATACGACACAACTTTATTTGTCAATATAAAGTTGTACCAAGTACATTAAGACATTTGTCATATCGCTTGATAAGCTGCTAAAAGCCCCCCAGAAAAAATATCAGGGCATTGCATAGGACAAACCATTAAAGGCTTCTTAGGTACGTTTTTAGGTAGTGGGTTTGGGAAACGCTTCTTTCGTATAAGGAAAGGGCATATTTACAAACAAACGCTTCCGTCAGTTAATCTACCACTGTATTTTTTGTCCTAAACAATCATTGTAGGATTCATCTTGGCGACGTAGGCCTGTCGAACGCAGACCAATCAAATTGCTCTAACTCATACGCACATAAGGAGTCACAAAGAACGGACAAGTGTTTCTTGCTTATCCACAGTTATTCTATCTACATTACAGTGACGTCAGCGTCCCTTTCCTTATACAAAGCAGTGAGTTTTTCGTGAAGGGCTTTTCGCAGCTTATCAAGCGGTATCATAAATGTCGTATTTGGTAATTATGTGGAAAAATAAAATTTGTCTTATCTTTAATGTCTTATTCTATTTTCAACTTTCATACGCAGCTCTGACCACTGTCGACAGGGGAAACTTGCTTTTAGATTCTTCCTCGTAAACTAAACTGGCATAAAAAAAATATATATTGGGGATTTTAAGTGATATGGAATGTGTGTTCGATAAGGAAAATGTCAATGTATCTTTAAACATTTTTAAAATTTAAATTGCAAATCGATTTCTTCATTTTCTTTTCCAATCTTATTTCAATAATTTTCGTAGATTTTATAATTTTTTTTCTTTTTTTCGATTGAAAAACTTCATGCCTATGTTATAGCATTCTTAATATGAAAACCGCTAGATTAGAATATGTTTTCAATATCAACTTTTCACACAATTTTATAAAGGAAAAACATTCACATTTTTCATGAGATTAACTTTAAAATGCAATCATTATTTCCGATAAAATCTTCATGTCTTTCGTTTTTATATAGCAACAATTACATAAATATGAATTTATTCGTAAATATAAAATTGAAAAGAAAAGATACATAGAAAATCTTTTTTGAGGTATTTTTTGTAAATATATATATATATATATATATATATATATATATTCGCCAGTGAAATAGATTGACTTTTTGATCTTTTTTTATTCTAAAACAAGTTGAAAATTGCACGTCAAGCATAGCAAATGAGGTGCGGACGTACTATAACGAAGTTTTAAAAATATTCAGATCTTCGTGTAATAGTATACAGGTTATTTCGGACATAGTATAGTAGCCGAAATCTTCTGTGCATCCTTGTAAATACTATATGCCTTCTATTATACTGGAAGTAATATTTAGTAAACCTTTGAAACATATATCGATTTCATAAAATGTGAAATAATTTAATGCAATCAAAATGCGCCCCAAACAATGTTTCCCCTATGCCATTATGTAATAGAATATTTTTGTGTGGCCCTGTATATTAATGAAAATATTCTTTGCGCCACAGATTGTACAGAATGTGTATTTTAATATATACTTCATACATTCATGTATATTTTATTATGTTCGAAAGAGTGTAATATCATTAAAATGTACTTCAATCTATTTTTTCACATTGGCCGTAATGTAACGAAATACATTTGATTGTCCCCGTAATTGAACTATAGATCCTATTTTCAAATTGATTCAAATGATTCAACAAAATCTATGCAACAATTATACATTTTAAATTTGAAATGATTCGGTTGTTTAGTTTTTTCTCTGTTACATGCAGACAGACGGACAGATGGGCTAACAGACTGAACGACGACTATAGATGCTACGTAGTTACATAATTACGAATGAACTTAAAAATAATGTCCACATTAGATGATTTCGAATGTAAAATTAATTACTCATATTTTCACAATTTCAAGTTTTTTCATTATAAAATCTTTTGATACTTTTTAAAGAATTTTTCTTAATATAATCATAAAAATTTTTTCATGTAAAATATACTTATTATTTTTGTTTATATAAATTAAAAACTATGCTGGCCTTTTTAAATATCAACTACGAATGTCAAAAATATAATTAAATCATTTTTTAGGAAAGTATATTCTGCAGAGATGAATTTATGAAGGTATATATGTATATAAAACAACAATTATAAAACAATGTATAGCAATAAAACATGAAAAAAGGAATTAAAAGAAATATTCAAAATATGCACAACCATATATATTTCTATATATAAGTATGATCGATAAGGAACATTTCAATGTATCTTTAAACTTGTTTTAAATTTAAATTACAAATCGATTTCTTCATTTTCGTTTCCAATCGTATTTCAATATTTTTCGTAGACTTTACAATATTTTTTATTTTCTCCATTTCTTTCAGTTGAAAAACTTTATGCTTGTGTTACAGCATTCTTAATGTGAAAACCGCTAGATTGTAATATCTTTTTACTATAAACTTTTCCCACAATTTTATATAATAGAAAAACATTCACATTTTTCATGGGATTAACTTTAAAATGCAATCATGTATTTCCGATAAAAATTTTCATATCTTTCGCTTTTATAAAGCAACAATTATGTAAGTATGACTTTATTCTGAAATGGAAAATAGAAAAAAAAAGATACATAGAAAAAAAAATTCTGCTAGAAAAAAATTCTTGTATTTTTTGAAAGAAAAATAAATTTTGCCAGATAGACTTTCTAATCTTGTTTGATTTCAAATAATAATAATAATAATAATAATTCTCGCATTAGAGAATTTCAAATGTATAAAAGAGGTGTGCAAATATAATGCTCTCATTTTAGGGAGAGAGGGGGGTGTGGCACATGATATCGTAAAATATTTTTTTGGGGGAGCGATTTGTCTTTTGATATAAATATCATTTTTGATCCAACCATAATTTTCTCTTTTTTATTTGTAACATGGTATTTGTTCCAAAATATTATGTTATTTTTCCCAGTCTGTTATCCATATTTATGATAATACAAATTTATTATGAAAATCACTAACTTATTATAAAATAATCTAATTCTGAAATATAGAATACCTCAATGTTTGGCATTCCTGTTTTCATGTTATATGTAAGCATATGTAATCTGGGTTGGAGAAGCTATATATGAAGTATATTTGTATTGAAGCTTATGTTTAGTAAAAAAATAAAATGGCTAGATAAAGAATATTTTCCACTTATTTTGTTGATTAGAATTTCTATCCCCCCTCTTCGTCCGTGCAGAGCAAATGCAACAAGTCACCATTACTATTGGATGTATTAAGTAACAAAAAGCTATTATAAAATATTTTTAAATAGTAACTATTTCTTTAAAGTGTCATTTAATAGAAAATGATATTTTATTGAATTTGATTGAAATCAATAAAGTATGCTAAAAATAAATGTAACCCGTTTTCTATTTCACTCTAAGTAAAAGATGTAAACTCTAAAATCTAAACATTTTTCATCATTGATAACATTACTATCACTAAAGAGGAGAGGGGAGGGGTTCGAGAAATGATAACGTATGATATCGAAAGGAAGGGGGAAGGAGGTCCAAAATGTTGACAACGTTATACATGCACCGCCAAAAAAATTAATTACCCATAGCATGTCAAATCCAAGTTTTTTTATTATAAAATCATTCGATATTTTTTAAAGAATTTCCCTTTAAAGTATAATCCTAAAAATTACTTCATATAAAATATTCATATTCTTTTTGTTCTTATAAAGTAAAAAGCATGCTAACGATTTTAAATATCAAGTACGAAAATCAAAAATATATTTAATAATTTTTTAGTATATTCTGCAATGATGAATTTATTTATATAAATAAATATAAATATATATATATATATATATATATATATATATATATATATATATATATATATATATATATATAATCATTTTACTGCTGATAACTAAAGAGAAAGGAATATCCGAAGAATTTTTTTTTACACATTTTTGCGATTTCGGGCTGAATGTAATGTATTTTCTTTTCAAAAATGGAAAACTTTAGAAGAATCGAGCTATAAACATTTTCTTAGGATAAATATCTAGGAGTCAATTTCAAAATTTTTTTCTATACTTAAACTGATGTAGGTTTGATGAAAATGATATTTTATGTCCATATTCAAAGTATAAAACTGAAATTTAAAATTTTTATTAAGCTAGTGATAACGTGATCTTTTTTATAAACAATCTTCGGTGAGCATTTTATTCATTTTTATTTTTATTTTACATATTCTTATAAATATATTTTTTAAATTAATTGTTTTTGGAAAAAACATTTTAATATCTCCCCCCTCCCATTCGGAAAGATAAAAAATCAGTTAAGAGATTTTTTTTGCCAAATTTAATCAGAATTAAAGGATATTTTAAGCTACACTATAAACAAACACTGCAATTTCCGAAACACATTTTAACACTTACATATTTTAAAGCCCTTTTTATCTCGAAATTAACAACACATTTATGTGTTATGAATTCAAAAACTTCATGTATCAAACTTTTTTATGTTGTGATTGTGTTCTTAATATTATGCAAAAGTACCGCTATCTAGAAATGTGTTCCTAAAATGTTGCATAAATGTTGCAATCTAGAAATGTGTTACAAATATAGTGCTGTTAATTGTTTTGAAGTAATGTTGCAAAAATCCTTGAAAATATTTTCTTACAATATAGTTTTGCTGTAAAACACTTTGTCACAAAATTAACAACACATTGCAAACAGCATACAATTTATAAAATTATAAAACAACACACACCATCAAAACACTTTCTACTTCGTGCCTTTAAAATTGCGCAATTTAAAAAAAGAAATAAAAGAACAGTTTCCTTAATAGAAAAAATGCAGGAAATGCCTGAATGAGTTGACTAAGTTTAACAATAAATATCAATAACTGAATTTCTGGAAAAATTATGTGATTTTTAGCAGAACTTTCTGGAAAATCTTTTTCCTGGCAAAATACATTCCCAAAACACTCAAGTTAGTTTTCAGTTAGAAGTGTTAATAATTATGTTTAGTTAGTGCTGAAAAATGCTTCAAAAATTTGTAGTGAAGACAAATGCTTCTTTATGTAAAAAAAAAAAAAAAGAAAGAAAGAAAAGAAATATAACACAGTGTATTATATAAGAATGTCCCAGTTTCAATTGTATACTATAATAATTTATTTTAGGCTATTTACAACAAATTATGCATCAATTGAAAGAAAATGAACTTAGTTTTTTTGTTAACGGTTTGGAAAATAGTTGCTGTCTTCGATAGAAAATTGGGAAATATGAAGCATATTTGAATCTTTTTAATGGTTGAATTCGGTATTTTATTTTATTTTATTCGTTTTCTGATTAGTCCATGTTTAATGTCCAAAAATGGGATACTTTTGTTGCCGCGATGATAGGTTTTTTGATTGGTCCGTGTTAATGTCCAAAAAGGTTTTACTTCTGTTGCCACAATGACAAAAAATTTAACAATTCTTTTAAAAATAATAATTTTAAAACAAATTGTGATAAAGATTTCAAACAAATTTCATTTAAAAGTGCATTTTTTCTCTACGCAACGATGTAAAAATTTTAAATGTGCGATGATTAGAAGTTTAAAAATTTGCAGTTCCGAAAATTGAAAAACTGAAATTTCATTTAAAATTTGTTCATGATAACTGCAGAAATATTAATGGTTAATCAGTGTCGTACGTAATATGAGCCGTTCTGAATTCAGTCTGATTACTCCATCAAATAAAAATACACATTTTAAGCAGTTAAAGTTGCATATATATTAAGTACTGTTTCTTATCGTTGGTCTAGGAATATTAATGTTTAATGCATGGCGTACGTAATACATGACTCGTTATGATCATTCTAAAAACATTTATTATTATTATTAATTTAAATATTATGGTGCAACTGTCCTATATATATTTAATTTAAATATAGAATATTTTATAAGTCTTTAAAATTTAAGTCTTTGAAAACATTAATTTCGAAATTATCGTTGTAATTTTTTAAATTACATTTTTTTTCAAAAGTTTAATACATTTACCTTTAGCTATAAGGCAAACTTCCAATCTAAATTTCGATTATTTCCACACTTCTGTTAATAAACATGCAGCAATTGAAATAAAGATCTCGTAAGTAATGTATCTCAAATCTAACAAATCATTAGGCGGCGATGAAAAATAGACACTATCTTTTAAAAAGCCCTTAGATTCTGGTAAACAACCGCAAAACGTTTTAACACATTTACGAATTTATTTTTAACGGAAATACATAAAATTGGGAGGCCTGACAATGGAAACGAGTAGGAGTCGAATTGTGTTTGATAAGTAAATTACCTACTGAGTTATAAGCTGTTTTGATCACGTTACGAAGTCTTTTCCACCCTTCATTGTAGACAAGATAATTTTATAAAGTCTCAAAAGTATTAAAAAAAAAGCCCGCATGGCTTTTAAAACTTCTACCAAGAAATAATTATGTTCAGGAGTCGCCATTTTGAGTATGCGGCACCGCAAGCGAACAAATAACAAAGGAGTACTTGCACATGCACTTGTATAAATCTGCTTGAGTTTCTCTTTATTTGTGAAGTTGAACCAACACTTTATAACGCTTATAGTTGATACTATTAACGTTTATAACTGCCAAATTTTTATTTTATGAACACCCTGTATAATTACAAAAGAAAATCTATAATAACTTCCGAGTTTCCACGATTCGAGAACACTGCTTTATCTTTAGAAAACTTAACCATCAATATAGTTGCAGGATTTAAGAAATAAACTTTCTTTTTTTGGAAACGCCTCCAAGTCATTTTATAGTGTATAAATCATAATATTCTCAAACCGGAATATCGGTGCTCAGCATGCTATAGATTATCAGCTAAGAGCCCACACTATTGATTGAAAAAGACTCGGATGATAATGTAAAGTGTATGGGGGCGTTCTTTTCAAATATTTCACTCAAATTTTAATATTTTTACATGATTATTTGCATAGGATAACTGAGGATGATCCACAACCGGCCTAGTTTTTACTTTTTTGATTTTGTTTAATTTTTTTTTTTTTTATATTACGATAGTTTCAGTTTCATAGCCAGTTCAAACCGGTCCTGAAAGAATTTTTTTTTTATCTGGGCCGGTTGTGGATCGTCCTTAGCTATCCTATTAAAAAAATCTCGTCATAATATTAAAATTTGAGCGAGATATTTGAGAAGACCCCCCCCCCATAGACTATCATCGGCGTATTTTTCCGTCAGTAGTGTGGCGTCTTAAACATTTTAATCCTTAATATACGTACTTTTTTTACAAAATCAGTTGACATATTGTAAATTATCCACACATTTGTATTCTGCACAGATCATGTCGTGCATTTTAATGTACAGGGTTATCCCAAATATTATTATTATTACCATTATTATTTTTTCCGCCAACTAATTATCTTCTTTATTAAATGGACTTTAATAAATATGAGATCAAACATAATATTTTTAATCCTGAAGTTCCAGAAGAATCCGATAAATATATTTTTTAAATATTCAATAAAATGTCTAAAATTGAAAGTGCCCGGTCATTAATGGCCATATATATATATAATATTATTATTCAAATTTATGCTGTTAATTTATCATTTTTGTCTTTCAAACATATTTTTTGGTGTGAAAATGTTTACTTCAGAACATAACATAAAAAATTATATTCCGGTGTGAGAAAATAATAATTAATACACTATGACAAATAATTAAAGACGTTAACCAGATGAAAACCAGAACCAACAAAATAAACTTTGCATTTATAAATGCTTCTTTAAATCTCCAAAGTTTATTGGTTTACATGCTTTCAAAAGATGAAGAAAACTTTTCGAAATATCGGGACTAACGCGGAAGAAGTTATTGTATACATTTCCATTCATGGTTGTATATATACTTTCATAAATTAACAGACATATTTATTTCCTTTTACAGTATAAAGAAAATCCCATTACCTCAAATTTAAGTTTGTAAAGATTTAAAGTTATTTTTATAGATACCATTTTCACGGAATTAAAATTCATCAATTCGTGCTATTCACTATCAGAATAACATAAAAGAACTGGAAGATGTTTACTTCAGATAAAAATTTGAATTAAACTTATTTGAAATTCATACGCTAACAGGTAGCAGCCCATACGCAGTTCATTGTCTGGCATTCAGTTATAATAAAATCCTTATTTCTTCAGTAAGAAGATTGTAATCTTTTTTTTGTGTCTCATTTGATAATTTAATGAAAATTTCATTTCCCAAAACACTTTTAAAATATTTCCGAGCACTTGTGCAATCATTAAATAAATTTTAGAACAATTTTGTTCATTAAAATTAATTAAATCGGTATTTTTATGGAATGGGACTAAAGTACAATGCAACTCCCATTTGACTAAGTTCCTATTTAACGAAGTTTTTATTTTACGATATTTTCTACTGAACCTAACTTTGGACACCATTTGGATACCTTAAATTAATCTCCATATGACGAAAAATATTTTCTATATAGCGAAGTTTAATTTTGTGTGTGTGTGTGTGCATGTGTATGTCTACAACTTTCAAACGGAGAGGTTACTGTTTCTAAACAGTGTATGAATTTATATCAGCGTCTTGCATGTAAATAAAGATGTATTTAACTAATAATTTGCATTCAAAAGAAGAAATGCTAAAATTTTCGATACATTAAGAAGAGGATTCCAATTTCGCGAAAATGATACAGTTGCCTCTCTGTACAGATGTTCGGATGCTTACAAAAGGGGAAAATTTTTATGAACAATGTGCTTTTTATGTGAGACCTGTACAAAGTAATGTTGCAGAATTTTACAAAAACATTTTAAATACTAAGAGGACAAGAGAAAAAGTATATTATGCTTCAATTTCTGTTTATCTCTCTTAATTACGTGGTTTTTTTCATTATTCTAATTAATCATTTGTCGTATATCTATAATGCGTAAAAAAAATTACTGCCCGAATTAAAATTCTTTTTCCCAATATTTACATATTACATACATTTTTGTTTTATGCATATATATTTTATTATACAAATTTATGAATTTGAATTCGTTTCTATTTAATGATTTTTCTGCATAACGCAGTTTTTGAGCGTAACGATGAGACATATATGGATAAATGAAATTATAATTAGAAGTTATGCTCTATTTATAATTTCACCCAAATCGTTTTGTTAAAATACCGCTTTTAGTATTTTATAAGTTACGCTGTACAAATGTACAAACCTTGAGTGCAAGGATTCTTTTTCCAATAAAAACAAGCCCACAAAAACCTAATATTTTGCAGATATGTGAATAGATAGCTAGAGATAAAATGAAATTAGATGGAGTCCAAATCCAATACCGATTACGCAATCGATGCAATCTTGGGCTAAATTTTAATAGCAGTCTTCAGACTCTGACTCAAATTGAAACTTTATGGATTCAGCAAACTTTAACGAATTTTTTTCAGTATAGCGAATTTTATCAATATTCCCCAGAGATTCGTTGTAAAGAGATTTTGTTATATAAGAAATAATAATGCCATTTTAGTTTCTTAAAGGGAAATTTAAAATAATTTAAATCTCAGCATGAACAAGAATTGAATTATTATCGATGAGAGATAACTGCAGATAATTATAGGAATATAGGTAACTATAAAGATAGAACAATTTTATCTGATTGTGAACTCTTCGCACGGTCAGTGTCAGGAGCATCAAGAACTTGTGGAATATCCCTTGTCTATCCTTTTTTTTCTGTTTAAAGTCTTTTGCAGAATTACTGGAAAATAGAACTCATCCTTTTCTGTCTCAGTTGTATGATGATATTTGAGAATAATAAATTTTGCAGATTTTTGTATGAATAACAAATTTTCTATTTGAAACAGACTCTCAGGGACATAAGAATCACAACACGACATTATCATGGCTAAGAATTTTAGATTAAAAGTTAGACATATATAAGTAGAGAATTTTAAATGTGAAAATTGAATCTTGAAACAATTTTATAACTATTATTAATAATTTTCTATTGTATATTTTTGGTATCAGACTCGGGAGGTCTTCGAAGAAAATGAGCCCAACTTTGTCTCTAATCCTGACAACAGTAGTTTAACCTTTTTCTATCAACATATCATTTAAAAATCTATTTTTTAAATTCATAAATTATTTTGTTCTGCTTAACTAAACAAAAAGCAATTTGAAAAATACTAATAGAAGGCAGGAGTAGATATCTATGTGTTTTAGGTATCTTCAACTCAAAAATGTCTTTTCGCAAAAATTTCTGTTTCTGAGGCCTTATTTAACCACTTCAAACAATACTGCTGTTTTATCAGGTATTTCCACACCCATTTTGGGGTTCTAATTACACCCAAACTACACTGTTAAAAATCTTGTTCATAGTTTGAACCAAATTTTGACGCTGCAGTAGCATCAACCATAAGGTGTTGAAATCTTGTTCCAGCAATTGGAACTATGAGTTCAATAGGAGCTCAAAATTTATGAACGAGGTTAAACCATCTTACCCAGTTGCAACTAATAAAGCAATAAAAGTTATTCGAATAGTTCAAAATTTTTAACAATTTAGAAAGATTTTGGGAGGTAGGACATCCTAATAATTTTCCATTATTTATCATTTATTGATAAGAATACATTTTCAGTATATTTTGAAACGCAGTATTTATAATCTCAGGTGCGTTCCAGAGAATAGCGAAATATTCGCTATATTAAACAAAATAAGTATAACGGAGATAATTTGTTATAAGCTCCAGCGTAAATAAAGTAAGGCTTACATATAAATATAAAAATTATTCAAAATTGAGTCTTTCCAACTCATATTTTTTAATATCAGGCAAGCTAAACTATTATAATAAAAAAGAAATCATCTATTTGCTTTGTTTAACAAATCATGTTTTCGAAAACACGATAAAGTAAAATATCTGCATAACTCAATAAAAATTTTATTCCTGCCACTCGATGCGTTAAATGGATTTTGCGACAAGTTTTGTTTATGATACTTTTAGAAATTCGTCTAGGCATTGGTAGCCTTTTAGACGCACTTTATGCTTACATATGCTAAATTTTTCTACAAAATGTATTTTCTTCGTTCATGCATTAAATTGCAAGCGTATTTATATGTATTAAAGGTAATTCTTCTAAAATATGCATAAACATTTTTTTTTTTTTTTTTTTTTTTTTTTTTTTTGCTGAAACATGAAGTACATGATTTACTTAAAATGGCCATAGTTGTAAAAATGCAAAAAGCGTTCGAAAAATGTCATTTATAGTTATTAAAAAGTTAAAATACGGTAGAAGTTCTAGTACAATTTCATAATTATTGTTATCATATGAACCTATTTCTACCGACATTTTCTACTGACTCATTATTAAATTTTATAGTCGTTAATTATGTTATTAATTGTAGTTATTTTAACCTTTTATAAACCAGATGTTAATTCTTTTCCTAGAATGCACAACTGCTGGATGCCACTAGAGTTTAAGAAATATTAACTGAAGATAAATTAAATAAAAGCAAATTTTTTATTCAGAATTTCTGCTACAAAAGTAACATGTAGAGATAAAGTAGGAAGTATAATTCCCAGTCTTTAAAAAGCAAGAAAAGACATGCCTCATTAAAGTTCTCTCTTAACTCATTAAATTAATTACACTGTTAAAAATTTTGCTCTAGTTAGAACAAATTTTAGTGCTCAACAGCTGCCACTGTAAGATTATGAAATCATGAAACAATGTTTAGAGCTCCTGTTGAAGCATAGTTCCAATAGTTGGAACAAAGTTGAATTAGGAAGCTCCAGATGTTGATACGATATTTCACCAGCATATGGTGGCAGCTACTGAACACCAAAATTTGGTTCAAACTAGAGCAAAGATTTTAACAGTGTACGAGCCGTTTTTAAATTTTCAGCGAGTATTTTATATTAATTTTGAGTTTTATATTCGTCTAATGTAAAATACTCGACCAGTGTTTTGTACTACCCTCGAGTTATGATATCTTGCAACCTTCTAACCAAAAGATCATACTAAGTTTTTTTTTTTTTTTTTTTTTTTTTCTAGGTTATATCAACTTGCTTGTATTATTATTAAGGATCGATCAAACAATTATTTTAAGGGTGTCCGGAACACATTTTAAAATAATTTTCATTTATTGAGTTTTGGAATTTTTTATGCCATGGTTAACCATTTTACTTCTAAGAAAACTCACATGATAAACTTCTCGTACCTTTCTTATTTAAAATTTAAAATTTATTAAAAAAGTGGTGTAAATTAAAATCATTATAACTGAAAATATTATTAGTAGATCTATTTGTTGATTGATTTATAGTTTTAATTTTTTTACATTTAAATAAGAAGAAATATATAAATTCAAATTTCGATTCAACATTCTTAAAAATATTAATTTTTAAAAGAATTAAAAATATTAAAAATATTTTTTAAAGATGTATTTAAGAAAAAACATATTAACAAAAGTAAATATTTTTTTCTAATTTGCTGAATTAAAATAAAGTAAAACAATCAAAAAAGACATATTCCAAGTTTGAAGCATTTACCTTTAATAATATTTGGATTATAACAATTTAAATATGAGAAATTGAAAAAAAACTCATCTTGAAAAAAATTGCATTTTCATAAGAAGTCATTTCTATGACAACCATTGGTTGAAAAAAAAAGAAAATAATTTGAAAAAAACCAAAAAAAAATATTCTCTCTTCTAACTAAGATAGAAACGGGATTTAAACATCATTTTAAGCATTAAAAAACAGAAACTTTTTTAATGTATTAAACATTTTTTAGAAAATTTGAAGAATTTTGTGTCTCGAGTACCCTTAAACCCGGATTCAAAATTTAAATCGATTTTCGCTAAACCTTCTATTTTCGGACAAAAATGAAAACAAAACGAAGCATTCAAACCAAAAAAATTTCAATTAATTAATATATACATAAATATACTTAATTATTAGTTAATTATACAACTTTATTTAACATACATAATCATTAATTAATTATACGTGTGGCCGAAGTTGAACTCTCTGTGCCTCTAACTATTTTTTTTTTTTTTTTAATAAAAAACAAAATGCCATTAATTCATGAGCGACAATGGATGATTTTCTAGCTATACGAATTCCATGTTAGTAAAAAAAGTTTTAATTATACATGCATCAATTTATCTTTTATAATGTCTTTTGTAAATGATCATCCGTTAAACTAGAACTTTTTCAAAGGGCATTCGAAACTCTTCTGCATTTTCAAACTAAAAATTTTTGATTATTTTTGAGCTTGCAATTATTAAAAAACATGTGAAAAAGTATAGTCAAGTTTTAGTCATGTAGGCATTAATTGCTTTATAATTTGCACTCAGATCTTAATTCTGTTAATTAAATTATCGTTTTATTATACCGTAATAATTACTTAATTTTTTCATTAAATATGAAAATTTTCGAAAGAAGAAGCCAAATTTTTAAATACAGATTACTGATTTAATATTTTGATCAAGTTTCTATAGTCGATCTGAAAACGAATTTTCGGAGAAATTCTGATTTTGGGCCGAAAACAAAAGCGAAATAGAATTTTCGGATAATCTCTAATTATTGTCGTTATTATTATTATTATTATTTATTCACATGGATACGTGGCCATTATTTTTATTATTTTATTTTTCATTTATTAGAGAACTGCCTAAAAAACGGAATATTAAAATTACTAATTCTGTAGAATTTTATTAGTAAAAGTGAAACAGTAAAATAAATTTCGAATTGATGTGAAAAAGGAGGATTGCGATACCGAATAATGAATGATAATTAATGTGAATGGGAGTTTAATTTTCTGATACACCCAGCTGCTGATAAAAAAGTGAATGCAATTACCAAACATTTTTATATAAAGTGTAGCTTTTAGATATGACATTTTTCTTTACAAAGGGTTGTATATATAATAAGAAGCGAAAAGTACTTTTTTATGAGCCCTTTCTCTTTTAAATAAATTACATTACCTGTATCTAAAATATACATTGAATGAATCATATTTTTAGGACAAAACACACCTAGTTATCTTTGAATTTTATGAAATTTCAGTGTTTTACGAAACTAAAAGCGAATCATTCCACTTCTTGTGCAAAAATTAAAAAATATAAATAAAAATAAAATTAATTAATTACGATAATAATAATAATAGTAAACATTGAAAAATAATAAAATTCAATGTATCAAAATTCAGCAATCTTAAGTTTTACTCGTAAATGAACTAGATTGTTTTTAGAGTGCTTAAACGCAGAGGGCAGGTCCAATCTTTGCATCAAAGCTCAAGGCAAGTCAATGTATGTAAAGTGAAATTTATAAATCAGCTAACAATACAAACAAGCACATACCACTAAACCATAAGGTTTTGTTCAATTCTTTTTTTAAGTTATTTTTTGTTATTTTGATTACTATTAATATGTGAAAAGAAAATGATGCTACATCCTGCATGGTGATGAAAGATTCGTTGAAAACAAGATTAAATAAAAAACAATATGCATTATAAAGGGTAAACATGTCCGTCCTTAACGCTGACCTCATTTTGACGGTGGCATCACCACGCGATTTAATTTATCTTTTACTGCAATTTTTTTAATTTCTAAGCATCGCATATTTTCAAAGTGAAAAAAAAATCCACTTACGAGTGTAATTTATTTCTAAACTTATTGCAGCTTGTTTGAAAAATGTACTTACAAATGCATTTTATTTTAAAACTGTATTGAATTTTAAATTGTACGCAATTTTCTCCTTTGTTATTGTTTTAAAAATAATTTGCAAGCAAGACTTCTTTTATCTATCGCATGCATATGGTTAAGAAGGATAAATCCGTTTCCATTTAGGTTAATATATAAAAATGTAGCAATTGTTTTGAGCGATCTTCATAACGAAGTTTCAAATAAAACAGTAATTTCACGTATATGTTATCGGAATACGTGTTTAAACAACTGAAATGGATATACTTAAAAATGACTGCTGTAAATAACGATATTTTAGACGATTTTTCGATTATTAACTCATACGACACTATCCATTTAAGTAAATTTCAAAACTTTATTTGCATGAAAAATTGATTCTTTTTAAATGAAAATGATTTTTTATGTTGTTAGTGGGCAATCTTAAATAATATAATAATATACAATATATATATATATATATATATATATATATATTCTGTAACGCGGGAGGTCCGGGTTGAATCCTCTGTTTATATAAAAAAAATAAAATCATAAATATATAGTAACAGTAATTAATAAAAAAAATTAAAATGGTGTAATTTTACGATTTTTCTTTCTGCCCTTTTAAAAATGTCCAAAAAATCCATTTTAATTTTTGTGACTTAAAACCCATCAAGTGTTTTAAAATAATTGACACTGACATACTTGCTTCCAAAGCTGGTAACATATACTACTTTAAAAGTTACAAAAGTTATCACAAAACTAAAATATTTTATTAAAAAATAATAATATTTTGAACTTGTCGTCCATACTCAAATTCTGTTTTGCGGATATCCTACACATTTTAAAACTTTTCGGCATATTTTTAGCACTTTTTTCTATTGACGCTTCAATTTCTCAAACAAATCGTTAGCATTTTCCCACATAGGTTGTTTTCATTTCAAAGAAAGGATTTAGAAGCGTACAGAAATTTCTGGTTTCTGAATTGAAAATTCAGATCTATAAACAGTGTTGTCATATGTGGACTTTTTCTAGATAAAATATTGCGTTTGGTACCACTATTATTTTATCTGTTCTGTATTTCAAGATCTACTCTTTGATTAAAATCGGTATTATTAAAAAAATCCTACTTTTCAAATTCCTGAATGCAGTTAAAATTTAAAAAGCTATAAGTCGCAGAATTCAAAACTTGTGTTGTATAGCTGGTATTGTGATCCTGCAGGATTGATTTGATAATTTAACATGTATTTTTTTTATTATTATTATTGTTATTTTAGGAAAAAAATAGATTTTTTTAATTAAGTATATTTTCATGGGCCTTATTTCCTTTTAACTCTAACGATGCATTTGTAAATACACAAATGATGCTATGTCGAGAAATAAAAGGGGCAATATATATTAAGATAAGTAGGAAAAGTGTTACACTAACAAAATTCTTATTCAACCTTATCAACAGCAATACTTTCCTGGATCTTTTATTTTTACTTATTTATTTGTATCAACTATTTTCTCGGTATAAAGATGTAATTCAGACACTCTTAAAACGAAAGAGTAGATTTGGCTTCTCAAGAAAGAGCTGTAATTTATTCGATCGTAAATGAGTTGTTTTTAAAACGCTTTATTCATCTTGATTTAAATTAATTTTTTTCAATTATTCATCTGTATTTGAATTCCTTTTTTAAATTACTTTAAAAGCGTACCTACCCCTATTTTCAAATAATAATTTCGTGAAATATCTTTCTTAAGTCCAGAAACAGTTTAGTTAAGAAAAGAGTGCACCCCCTGGTGGTGGAATATGAAACTAAAAGATTCTAGACACCCCCCCCCCCTTTTTGCGTGTGTATGCAGCGCTTCTGCTAAACGGTACCATAAGCAGCGGGAATTACCGTCGGCAGTTTTATTTTCATATTTTATGTTATGCAAAAGCATGATGGGTAAATATTATGGTGGTCCCCAAAGATTAGTGTTTTTCATGGTGTTTGCTTTTTTTTTCGTCATTCCACTGATGCAAGTGCTATTACACGTCTATTGACTAAAATCTTCATATAAACATATTTTTTATTCTTTGGAAATTTTCTCCTCGTAAATTATTTTACTGTAATTTTTTTCTTTTATATCATTTATATGTCTGATTGTTCGTTGCAATGATAAAATTAATATTAGAATATGTATTATTAGATGCACACACCATATATATAGATAAATATAGATAAATATAGATATATAATATATGCCTACGTCATTTTAAGTACATTAGTTATATACAAAAACAAAGATTAATAAAACGCTCACCCATAAGAGACGACATGTGTTACATTCGTCGCACCATATTTATGTGTATATTTGCAATGAAAAAAAATGGGTTCTCAAATTAAGTAAAAAGTACTCAATTTTAAGTACTTCACATACCCAAAATAGCTCCGATCCCAAAGTTCTCAAAACTGAGAAACATATGTACTCATTTTCGATTCCATGGTTGTGTTCAAATATAAATCACTACTGCCGCCTGAATATACAAATATGCTGGTATTTTTTCTTGCTCAAAATTATGAACAATAAACATTTAATTAATTATTTATTAAAAGAATTAGCAAAATTATAAGTAAAATACCCAAATCGAACTTTTTAGGACAAGAGCATTATTTGAAAGTATATTTTAAAATAATGTGCATAATTTATTATTTACATTAATACTTCATGCCATTGAAGATAATCAGTAATCCTCCAGGTCATCTGTTAAATTACAATTTGAAAAATACTCGCAGTGATTTTAATTTATAAAGGAGGCATTTGACTATAAACGTAAATAGATATTTGGAACATTTTCTGAAAACATTTTCTGGAACTCATTTTCTGAAAGAGATGGTTGTACCACTTACCATCTTTATCATCTGATCTCTTGAAGTATTTGTTTAATCCTCTTTCCATTGTTTAATCCTTTCCGGCACACTGTGCCCGGTGTGGGATACCTAATTTTAATTCTAAACTTCCAAACGGCACCAGTAACATTTTGGTAAATTTTTGCTTTTAAATTAAAAACTTAAATTAAGGAATTCAAAATACACAAATTCAAAACAATTAAAGGATATTTGAAGTTTTGTGTAAAATAAAGATATAAGCGAAATTTTTTTTGCCGAAAATAGAAGAAGAGAATCACAAATGCAAATTTTTCGGGTTTTAAAACTGTGGAGTATGCAAATTTTGAGTTCGACGTCAAAAACGTCGCTTCAGCGGCAGCGAATGAAATTTGACTTTCAACTGGATAAAAGAGAATGAAGACAAGGATGATCGGCATTCAGTGATTGCTTTGATTCGATGAGTACTATGTCTCAGCGAAGTCATTTGACAGATTCAGAAGCTTGGAGAATTGTTGGTAGGTTAGAAGGGGGCCAAACTCAAGCCGAAGTAGCGCAAGCCATTGGAGTGTCACAAAGTGTCATTTCTAGGATCTGGAACCGTTTTTTGGAGAGTGGATGTGCAGGCCGAAGATCAGGGCAAGGTCGTAGACGGGCAACGACGCCCAATGAAGATCGGTATTTAGCGTTAACAACTCGGCGACACCGAAACATGAACGCTACTCTTCTCCAACAACACCTTCGCTCGGCTACAGGCACCACGATTTCAACTCAGACTGTTCGAAACCGGCTCCATGCTGTAGGTCTGTATGCTCGCCGACCGATGGTATGCGTTAGATTCAAACATCAAGGCATCGCATCGTCGCGACCGCAGGGAGTGGGCAACCGAGCATGTCAACTGGAGGAGAAATGAATGGAGCAATATTCTGTTTTCTGACGAGTCCCGTTTTTCTGTGCATCCGGATAATAGGCGTATTTTCATCTGGAGGGACCGTGGCAGTAGGAATAATCCTGCGTTCGTGCACGAAAGTGTCAGATTTTGCGGTGGAGGAGTGTTGGTGTTTGGTGGCATCTCCATTGACGGGCGCACTGACATCTACATCTGACTGGTCGCCGATATAGGTATGAGATCCTCAGACCTATTGTAGCCCCTTACGCTGAAGCGATTGGAGATAACTTCATTTTAATAAACGATAACTGCAGGCCACATTGTGCAAACCTGGTGGAGGATTTCCTTTTCGAGGAGGGAATCGTTCGAATGGAATGGCCAGCGTGTTCTCCAGACATAAATCCAATCGAGCACGTTTGAGACGTCTAGGAAGACGAGTTTCTGGCCGACAACAAACCCCACAAACTCTCCTAGAACTGTAAAAAGCTCTTCTGGAAGAGTTAGGCAAAATACCCCCAACTCGTCATTAATAGCCTCATTGAGTCCATGCCTCAAAGGTGTTCAACGTTGCTGGCCGCCCGTGGAAACCATACCTCCTACTGAAAATGACTTTCTTTGAAGAAAACACCTTTTCTTATTCTTTTTTTTTCTCATATGCACAAATTGTGTTTTTTCCTTTTGTACACAAATGCACAATAAAATGCATTTTTTTCTGCCAAACATGCGTAATTTATTGTCATATAACCTACTATGTCGACCATGTATCAATCAGCTAAAAAGTTTCCCAGATACAAAATCCACCTAAAACTGCAATATCCTTTAACTGTTTTGAGCAGTGTATTTAGAAAATTCGTTTGCGAATTCCGGTGACAGTTGATAATTTCTCATTTTAGTACAGATTTTGCCCGTGCCGGAAAGGGTTAAAGAGATTGAACATTTTCTTCCAAATATAATTAAATACTCTGGAAGTTTTCAGATTTAAATATATACATATATATAATTTTTACAATAACTTTTTATGTCTCAAAATACACCATATAAACTTAAAAAACCCACTGATTTACTTAAAAGGCGACAAAAATAATAAAATTGATGTTAGAAGTTAAAAATGTAGATTTTATTTCAAACTTCTTAGAATTTCGGCCTGAATTTCTTAAAATTATTATCAGAAAGTATTTTAATAATTAATTGCTTATCATTCATAGAAATAAGGCATTCATTTGAAAATGTAGGGCCAATAATTATTGATACTTTTATTAAGTTCAATCAAAGAAACTGCTACTTCTATTTTCAAATAAATAATTATTTTAAGACCATTTTTCAAATGAATTGACACATTTGTATCAATGAACATTAATTAGTTATTAAAATATTCTCTGATGATGATCATGAGACATAAAAGTTGAATGTGTTAAATAAAATTTATATTTGTATTTTGTCGCTTCATTATTATATTGTGATGGAAAATGTATAGCTAATTAATTTCTATATGTTGTTCATCACAAATGAAGAATAAAAGCTTCAAACTTTCGCACCAAACTAAAGATTTATATTAAATTTAATGCTTTACTGTATCACGAGCCATATCTGGCACATATCTAAAAACATAATGTTACATTAATTAGTAAACATTCTCATTGTGTGCCATAAATCTAGCTATAATGATAACTGCAACTGTTCAATAATAACCCATAGAATGTAATAACACTTATTTTGTTCATGTCAAATGGTTGTGTTAAACAAAAAAATTAGAATTAAATTAGAATTAAAAATTAGAATTAAAATTATTTTGTTCTTCTGAAACAAAAATAAAATGATCAAGCTATTAAGATAAGTTATATTTTCATAACTTTTATTTAATATTTTAATGTAAAAAAGTTACAAACTACTAAATAGATAAAATAAATTAATTTAAACTCATGTAGTTGCAAAATATAGCAATAATATATTTTAAAATCTTAAATATGCACATATGACATCGCAACACAAAATATCCAATTTCAGCTGAAAATAGAAAATTTAATTTAATTTTTAATATTATTATTTCCCAATTATTGGACCGATATTAACGTTTCAATTTTTTTCATAGAAATAGAAAAATTTGTGCTGTAAAGGACTAATTAAGAAATATTTTCTTGTAGGACAATCCCCAAATCAAATAATGTTAAAAATATATAAAGAATTAAAAAATATACACTAAAATATATATTACATTGTGGTAATTCATTTCAATAAACATCACGTCTGTGCAGTATTGAGTTATATTGATATAAGAATCAACGGGAAGTCCGATAGTCATCTCACGCATTTTACTAAGTAAATGCTATTATTCGTTCTTCAGAAAAAAAGGTAATTACTGAATGATTATAAAGTAAAATCAGAATGTTCTGCACCACCTAATTTTATCTAACTTTGGAGTTCTTATAATTATATTACTAAAAAATCATTAATTACCTTATTATCAGTTTATATTTGAACAACCTATTTCATTTAGAATTCCACGAAAAAGAACTTCTTATATGAATTAAATGTTCCTTTTCCATAAATCAAGTTATTGTTTTTATGCAGCTACGTTTGAAATTAAATAGAAATTACCTAATTACTTTTACCAATTCAAGTCGAGATTGCTATTTAAAATGTGTTTATTAATGAATAGAATTTTCTCTCTTTTCTTTTCTTTTTACGACTTTTTAAGTCAAAAGAATTGTATATAAAACATACAGTTAACTCATTTTAAACGTTATCACTGCCAGAGTTATATAATACTTTCAATTTCCGAAAAATATTGGTATCTTCGCTTATGATAAAATCATCGCAATCATCGAACAAAACCTTTGTTGTTTAGATGTTCTTCTGCATTTAATAATCTATTGCTGATTCATTTTAAAAGGTAAGATCTACTAAATATTATGCATAAATTTAATAAAAGCTTTACTATTTGTACTCTATTAAGTCTTTTTTAATCGCAATTGTGGAAAATCTTCGTTGTTCATTGTCACTTTTATTTCTTGATAAACGGTTACCATGCTTAAAGTTTGCATTGAAAATTGTTTTATCTTCTAAATTATTTATAAGTTGCGATATGCATGTAAGTATGCAACATTTATGTATTATCTATGTACTTAAGTAATAATAGGAAAGGTATATATAAGTTTACAATAATGATTAAGAAGATACCTAAAAATTTAAAAATATTTTAATCTTAAATACTTTGAAGTATAAATAAAATCCATCAATAAATAAGACAATTTTCTTTCTTATTATTATACTTTAATTACACAAAAGTCTAAGCCATTTAAATATTTTCTGTTACATGTCTAAAACCTATATATATTTTTTATTACTTTCTACTTCATGAAAAAATTAAGATTTTTGTAACCAAACAAATTTAAAAACAAAAGAAACATACTATGAATACATCTTATACATTATATAAAAAAATAAAATGTAAATTTCCATTATTTTCCAAGATATAAATCAACTATTCATAAAATACGAAACCAATGTCTGTCATTATCTCGGCTGTCTTTCAGGTTATTGTCAACAAAATTATTGCACCATTTATCAGATCATAGTGACATAAATTACGTGACATATCTTCCGATATAGGATATTTATTCGATAAATCACTTTGTTAGAGGATCTGAAAATTTTTAGATAAATGGAACAGTCTTATTTAATGCAGATTAACTAATCAAATTCTTAAAAAACATACTTTTTGTCAATTTTTTAATAGTAAATTTTACATTCCAATTAAATTTCATTTGTAATAATGATTACGTCTCCACTTCTAAGATATAATTATATCCTTTTAATCTCTTTGGTCTCTGGGTCCCCATTCGGGGACAATTGTCCTTTTACTACTAGAAACTAAAATGTCTGATTACTTTAAATTTTTTACATTTCTTAATAGCTGAATGTTTTTGTGTTGAACGCAAATGGATAAATGCCTCACTGAAAAAAATGGTTTCTCAAAATTGAGTTAAAAGTACTCAATTTTAAGTACTTCACATACTCAAAATAGCTCTGATCCAAATGTACTCAAAACAAAGGGACACGTGTACTCTTTTTTGATTCTATGGTTGTGATCAAATGTAAATCGCTTTGAACTACCACTTAACTTATAAATTAAAGTAAAAATATATTAACATTTATTTATTGCTCAAAATTATGTACAATAAAAGTTTAATTGATTATTTATAAAAGAAAATAGCAAAAATTATTAGCAAAATACCCAAATCGAATACTTTTATATCGAATATTATTATTCGCAAGCACTTTTACATTATTCTAAAAATACTATGCATAATTTAATATTTATATTAATAAAGATCTTTTATGCCACCATGAATCAAATAAACCATTACAGGGCACAGAATAATTGTTAGTTTGAGTTTGATAACATGTGATGTTTCAAAATTAAGAAAGCGATGTGATCATTTTTCATCCAAAAGATACTCATTTTAGCATGAGTACACCGATGTACTCATTTTTGAGTATTTCATTTTTTTTCAGTACTGAATCTAAACTGAATCCTGCATAAAATAAATGATATTTTCATCAGAGTTTGCAAAATGTCTGAAAATGTCCAAAAAACACGGTGACCAAGAAAGTGATAAATTTTCATAATTATTTAACTTAAATCTTTTTCAACAATTTTGAGGGGGAATTTGTAGATTGTTTGCTTGTTTTAAACTCTTAAATTTGTAATTGTTTTAATTTATTTTAATGGTCATTAAATTGATGTTTTAAGGAGGTTTGTAGTTTAAAATCCATATTTTTGAACGTAAATTAGTAACAGCTTAAAGAATCAATTTCATAAAAGATAATATTTCTGTCATTTACAATGTCATTTTGTGTGGAAAAAAAACAGTAAGTATTTGTATTATTATTTTAGTTTCGAAACTAAGGAAGTTAAACAGCCTTTCATGCATCACTGGTACATACATAAAAGCATTATAATTTTCATTATAAGCCATGTATTTGACCAATATAATTTCTGTCGATGATCTGGAATAATCCAAAGAATTGAATAATACTTATTTTGTCAATGTCAGATGGCTGCACTTTAAAAAAAAATAAAATTTGTTCTTTGGAAACAAAAGAAATTTCAATCGAGCTATTAAAGTAAGAATTACTTTCATCATTATTTCTGAATACTCAAAAATATTAATATAAAATATGCAGAGTGTTAAGTAGATAAAATTAATTAGTTTAAACTCATTTAGTTTCAAAATATAGAAATAGAATATTTTAAAACCATAATTGTACATACCATAAAATATAAAATTTTAGCTGAAAATTTGAAATTAAATTTTTATTTTTACTAATTTTCCCATTGTTAGACAGATGTATAGATTTTAATTTTTTTCTCATAAAAATAGAAAAATTCATGTAGTAAAGAATTATGAAGAAGGATACACATGTTTAAAAGTCTCAAATCATATACCCTTCGAAGGTTACCGTATGGCAATAATTTTTAAAGCAATCCAATTGTTTTAAGTATTTTTAAAATATTAAAAAGGGCTAATTAAAAGTTATTTTATAAATGATTTAATGATTTTCACAATCTGTCTTAATAAATCGTTCAATCTTGCTACATTATATCTAAAACAAGAAAGAGAAAAACATGCGTCGAAATACAGATTATAAAATACTTTGCAAAATATTCAGAGTACTCTAATGAAATTTCATCGTTTAATAATGTAAAAGATGGTACCTAAGTAAAATAAATAAAAATAAAAGAATTAATTTAGAAAACTAATAATACGTTTTTAAATCCAAATTACATTCACAATTATCATCGATAGCCCAAATCTTTTGTGCAATTCTTTATATAATAAATAGATTTGTATATATATTACTTTAAGTTATAAAATTCCGTTTAGTTAGTAAGCGCATAATACATTTGAAAAATCCTCTTCACAGATTTCTGTAAAGAAACCACGACATAATCGAATTCTTTTGGGCAGCCCTGCATATGATATAACTAAGTTATGTACGCAGAGTAATTTGCAAAATTGTAGTTAAACTTAAAAACACTTGCCACAGCAGAAAACACGCTTCTAGCAATTTTTGCTCATATAAAATCCTCTAACAGTATTCTTTTGATTATGACCGTAAGATAACAATAAATATTATGCACATCATTTTCTAAAGTAAGCATCTTGTTTTATGTTGAAATACATGAAGTTTGATATTTTTGAAATAGTATAGCATCATTCAAATACTCACCAAACAATTTTTGTGTCATAGACCATGATGTAACGGAATTTTTTGAGTTTTTAAGTAAATGAATTGTAACTTGTCTTTTATAGGTAACATACCATGGTAAACCTCAACACTATATATAAAATACATGGGCAACCCTTAAACACGAGCAATCCTCAAATTGCATTGATGACAAATGGTCAAACAAACCAAAGTCAAAACATTTTTCAGCCATGATAGAAAACGGGGAAAGTAATATTTGAAAGGTTTATCACACAAAAATGGATCAAATATTAATCGGTCTATTTCTTTTTGTTGTTGTTGTTGTTGTTGTTGTTGTTGTTGTTGTTTAATTTAATTTAGTTAAAAAAAAAGATTTCAAATCACGAAAAAACAACAGTCAGAAAGTTACAGATTTCTTTATTAAATTTCATTTTTTTAATCAGATTAGAAATAAATTTTTAAAAAAACTTATGAATTTCATATCTAAGACGAATAAATGAAAATAAACCACTTTAATAAATACTTTTATTTATCGAAAGCTAGGAAATAAGAAATTCCCAAGATGCAAACTCCTGATAGAACAAGCATAATAATTGTCTTCTTAAGGCTAAAATTCTTGATAAATATCTTCATTTCACAATTTCTATCCTTTTCTGAAATATTTCGTCCAACGAAAAACACGAGTGCTTTAAATCAGGGAAAATTTTTATTTCGTATATAAGCTTTTTGTATATTGCCTACTCAGTCGTTTGGCTGGTTGGAGAATAAACTTCTTTTTGTCTCACGATGAATAAGCGAAGCTTAGAAATAAATAACAATAATTCATTTAAACTTTAAAGTAAACTTACTTAAACAACAATTCCTAATTAATCAATTGGAAAAACAAAACTAGGAAGCAATAAACAGAATAGGAGCATATGGCTAGCGACATACACAGCAGGGTTAAATCTAGATTTTACGCATATGACGTCTCTTTTACCCGACAAAACCATAATTGAAATAAACGAATTACGAATCAAACAGTCAAACAGCGTACAATGAAATGCTATAATAACTCATTACCAATCAAATTATCTATACTACATCTTGCATCCAAGAATGAATTCAATTCAGTTTGATAACTGCCTCCCTTTATAAAAATTTCACGTTTCCATATGAAAATCGTTTGCATTACCTAATTATCTGAATGCTTTTCTTTTTTATTTGACCAAAATAAGAATTGCAGAAACTTATCTGTGGATATATATATAAAAAAAATAATAATAATGATTTTTTTCGATTTCACGGTCCCTATAAAAGTAATATTAGTATTCGCATCTTTATTCAAAGTACTTTTCACATTGTTAAAACATTTTGATAACAACTTTATTTACATGTTTTGAAAGAAATCTGCTAACGATGACAAGAATGATGTTAACTGTACTTGATAAAAAATAATCTTATTAACCACTTAACTGATGATGTTTTTAAAGTTTCAAATAATGCCTATTATTTTTTTTTCACGCCTTTTACAGACTTTTTAATCTTTTATCAGCAGTTTTTCAAAACAGAAATTTTTGCCTAATTGAACCAGAAAAATGCTCGGATTAAATAACATATTTACAATAAAAATTTACTGGGTAGAATAATAAATCATGATTGGGATATGGATGCCGATACGTGATACGAGCAAATCAAGATTGGCAAAAACACGTTGCCCATATGACGTAGGCGAAATTTTAAAATGGAGGGCCAAATTCACAGTCAAGTAAAATCCAGACACCTCATTGGTCGTGTGGAAAGGGGGAAAACCACGAATTTGTTTCTCCATTTGAAAAAGAAGGAGGGGTAAAGTAATTTTCAAGCGATTGTTACCGCCTGTCTTATTTACGATAAACCATCGCAATTAACTCAGTTAAGATATTTTGATGACATTTTACAGAAAGAGAGTAAAAATTTTTGATTATAAATGAAAACAGATCAGATTTACTTCAAAATTGCCGTTACGATTTTTTCTCGTAAAAAGGAGAAGGCGACATTTCCTCTACCGCTCAGAGATTATTCTCTGAAAAGGACGCGGATCAATGACCAATAACGCTCTTGGATTTCACCGGACTGTGATTTTGGCCCTTCATTTTAGAATTTCGCATGACGTAGGGGCAAATCAGGGAAGCAGTTAAACTTCGAAGAGAATTAACGTGTTGTGTCATATGTTAAAACAAGTTCAAAGCAAGTAAAACAAGTTCAAAACAAATAACAATAATGCATTTAAACTTTAAAATGAACCAACTTAAACATCAATTCCTAATTAACCAAACGGAAAAAAAAAATCAGAAGACGAGTGGCACGGCTAACGACATGCACAACTGAGTTAAGTCTAGATTTCACTCATGCAATGTCTTCTTTACCCGACAAAACCAAAATTGCAATTAAACACTCAATCAACGTACAATAAAATAACATACAAGCTCATTACATATCAATTATTTGCATCACCTCTTGCATCTAAAAAAGAATTCAGTTCAGTTTGATAACTGCCACCCCTTATAAAATTGGACGTTTTCATATAAAAATTGTTTTCATTTATCTAGATGGTTTTATTTAATTTTATATATACAGGGTGTCCCTAAACTCATGGTATATACGATAGGGGGTGATAGAACACATCAAGACGAGTAATAGTAAGTAGGAAACCAAGGGTACCAAAGGTTTTTCAAAGGAGATAGCCGCTATTAAAGTTTGGGGGGCAAAATTTCAAATGCACATAAAAAACGGAAAAACTGGTCGATTGATTTGCGGTTTTCACTAAAACTATTCTTTATGTTGGTATTTTCTTGAAAATAAATTATAAAGATAAATTTCGAAAAATGCCAATAGAGAGCACTTTAGACTTTTAAGTAATGAAAATCTATATTTTGCCGTGGTTTTTTGCATCTCATTAAATGGTTTCGTAAGCTTAAACTTAAATTTTGAGCTCAAAATCTGAATAGTTGGGAGTGGTTAAGTAGCACAAACTTAACTGTGTTCAGAGGGTTTAAATTTCAAATGATTATAAAAAACGGAAAAATTGGTCGATTGATTTGCTGTTTTCACTAAAACTATTTCTTATGTCGGTATTTAATGGAAAATGAATTATAAAGGTAAATTTCAAAAAATGCCGATAGAGGGCGCTTTAGACTTTAGAGTAACGAACAACTATTTTTTAAGTTATTTTTTGCATCTAATTAAATGTTTTCGTAAACTTAGACTTACAATTAAATTTTGAGCTCAAAATCTGAATAGTTGGGAGTCATTAAGAAGTGCAAACTGAACTGTGTTCAGAGGGTGCAAATTTCAAATGATTATAAAAAACGGAAAAACTGGTCGATTCGTTTGCGGTTTAAAATAAAACTATTCTATAAATCAGTATCTTCTTGAAAATAAATTTTAAAGATAAATTTCTAAAAATTCCGTTAGAGAGTGCCTTAAACTTCACAGTAAGTAACAACTAATTTTTCCCGTTATTTTTGTATCTAATTAAATGCTTTCCAAAACTTATTAAATGTTTTCGAAATCGTAGATTTAAACTTAAATTTTGAACTCAAATTCTGATTCGTTGGGAGGGGTTAAGAAGTGCAAACTGAAGTGTGTTCAAGAGTAGAAATTTAACCCCTCACCCCCCCCCCCTCGAACACAGTTCACTTTTGCGCTACTTAAACAATCGGAACGATTCAGAATTTGATCTCAAAATTTAAAACTAAGCATTTGAAAGCATTTAAAGAAAAAATAACGGTTAAAAATAGTTGTACGCTACTCCAATGTCTAAGGCGCCCTCTATCGGCATTTTGTGAAATTTATCTTTAAAATTTATTTTCAAGAAAACACTGATTTAAAGATTAGTTTTAGCAAAAACCGCAAACGAATCGACTAATTTTTCCGTTTTTTATAATCGTTTGAAATTTAAACCCTCTGAACACAGTTCAGTTTGTGCTACTTAACCACTCCCAACTATTCAGATTTTGAGCTGAAAATTTAAGTTTAAGTCTAAGTTTATGAAAACATTTAATCAGATGCAAAAAATAACGTAAAAAATAGTTGTTCATTACTCCAAAGTCTAAAGTGCCCTCTATCGGCATTTTTTGAAATTTATCTTTATAATTCATTTTCAATGGCGGCTATCTCCTTTGGAAAACGTTTGGGACCTTTGGTTTCCTATTTACTATTACTCGTTTTGATGTGTTCTATCACCTCCTAGGGTATATACCATGAGTTTAGGGACACCCTGTATATATATATATATATATATATATATATATATATATATATATATATATATATATATATATACGTATATATATATATATATATATATATATACATATATATATATATATATATATAACTAAAATAAGAATTGCAGAAACTATCTGTGGATATAAAATCATAGCAAAAATTCTACGATCCCTAAAAGAAGCAATTTTATTTTTCGCATCTTCATTCAACGTATTTTTCATATTGTTAAAATATTTTGATAACAACTTTACTTTCAAGTTTTGAAAAAAATCTGCTAACGATTATAAGGAAGATGTTGGCTTTACTTGATAAAAATAAATCTCATTAAGCTTCAGCGAGAACTTCGATTCCCGGCCTGCGCAATTTTTCGCTCATTTGGAAATATTCAATTCGTATGGAGCCCTTATGAATGAAACGGTTAAACACCTCAGAAAAATATTTTTTTCATAAATTTAAAGAAATAATTGTAAAAATAAAATTTTATTTACTGCCCATCCTTTTCGTAAACGTTTCTGAGTAGCTATTATAGTGTCGTAATCAATTTTCTAAAATCGGAATTTCACTTTTTCAGATGATATCAATTCTCTGATAAATATTTTGATATTCTAAAAACATGTATGGAAGACAAAATGAAAATTAACATTATTTTGTTGCAAATGCATGCACTCAAGGCTGCAGTGTTAGAGTCGGAGTCGAGCCCATTTTTCAGCAAAAGATTCGGAATCGGAGTTACTAAAAGCAAACCGACTCTGACTCCGGCTTTTTTTTAATTAGACAATTCGAAATGAAATTAAACAATTATATGTAATTTCAAAACTATAAATAATTATTATTGTTTGTTTTGGATATATCGGGCTATCCAACATTCTGCCCAGCATACACGATAGACGAAAACCATTTTTAAATAAAAACTCTAGTAGATTTCTATTTATTTATAAACTAATAAAATTCTCTGGGGACACGAATTAACATCCAAATTGTAAAGATTTCCCCTCTTCAAGTCCATGGATTCGAAGTAGTAATATTTCTGCTGTTGTTTTCTTCTTTAGATTTCGATAATTGAATTTTTCAGGTTTGTAGCACGCAAAATTGAAAAATTGGTAAAACTGAAAATATTTTTTTTTCCTTCAAAGCTCTAAGAGCTGAACTAACACCGAAATAGAGAAATTTTCGACTTATTTTTCTTGCGTTCCCTCATAATTTTAACCAACAGCAGCACTAGTACATTAGCCAGCCCGGAGTCGGAGTCGAGGTCGTTAAAATTTCCGGAGTCAGAGACGGAGTTGGAGTCGGCCACTTTTCTCACTAACTCCGCAGCAGTGATTCACTTATGTAGATGAAAATGTTTACTTGAAAATTGGCAGAAACCGAACAAGTGATTTTCTCGGGGCGGATACTAAATACACAGCAAAAGCTATTAGGAAACGTTTTTGAAAATAACGGATAGATAATAAAAAATTATTTGTATAAATTCGTCTTTAAATTTCGAAAATAAATAGTTTTCTGGGGTTTCTAAAAATAAAGAAACACTTGAAATCTTGGATAACTCGGAATAGGTTATTATATATATATTTTCGTAACTATTGTATATTTTCGTAGATTAAAAAACATCAGTTATTTTTTGCAATGTACTACTCACATTAACCCTTTCAAGTCTGGTGTACTAATAGTAGTACATTTCTTTTATAGGAAATATTAATTTGTTGTAAGAAATACTTTTGTTACTATTTACATGTAGTAATGTAAGTCTATGCATTTACTATACGACTTTATTCATGTTTAGGCATTTAGCAATAATAATAATTATTATTATTTCCTTAATTCTCTTCACGTCGTTTGGATTTTTTAAAATTTTAAACATATATTTCGCTTTTTAAATTTAAAATAAAAGTTACATAAGTTGTTTAAATTAAATCTTCTTGTAATACAATACTTTCTGAACATCTTCCAAAAAATCTTCCTTAGCCTATTGTCGTATGAATGTGAATTGAATAGTACACAAAACAATAAAATTCGTTGTGTTGCAGGCAATGAAATATTCGTTAAACACTAATTAATCAATTTTGATAGGTAGAGTTAATATTATTAACGTAAAAGTAATTTTTTCTAAAAACTGATAAAAATCTCGGACCCGAAAGCATTAAACTATTTAAAAATTAGTAAATCTTAGACTAATATTGCTTTGTTTTACTTATAATCATTGCTATTCGAATAAATCAAATTTATTAAAGGGATAGAAAACAATGTCGAACGTGATAGAAGTTAATATTATCGAGATGAATGAAATTCTTCGAAAGCTCTTCTATCAGAGTTACATGCAGAAATGCATTGTCTGAAATACGTAGCCACTGACTGTGTGAAAAATCGGTTTTAAAAACAACTAATATTAAGCTCTAAAAATACTCAAAATGAGCAATGGAAAACGCAATAGGGAATATGTATCCAACGATTGCATGGTTTTCGTGTTAAAAAATTGATATTTACCCGTAAAAATCACTGTTAAGTCACGTAACTAATTATTATTTTCACATACAAATCCCAAGTGAAATATTTGGAATTTCAAACTAATTATATCACTCTTAAATCCGACTATACCATGAATGAAATTGATACACGATCGTAGCTAAAAGATTGGTATATAGTATTATAATTTCAGAGCTATTTAACAAAAGTAAGTGTTATTTTTAATCAAATCTTGCGTACTGTTCACTCTGTGTATAAATTCCTAACCTTAAACTTTTGTACTGTAACCAGAACCTGTCTGTAACCTAACAGCGACTTAACAGTACCCTACCGTAAATTAAATATAACAGAAATGTAACCTAACCTTCACTTTATTGTAACATATCCTTATTCTAACCATAACATAAATGCAATTTAACTTTAACCTAACTTTAACCTAAATAATATTATAGAAAAAAAACCATTTTAAAAAATCACTATTTCTTCGTAAAATATGCTTCAGCTGTAATTCATTTCTTTCATTTCGTTTTATTAATACAAAATTCCTTCCTCGTGCTTTTGTTTGACATTAAAATTTCAGCGATAAATGGTTTAATATTGCAAACCTTTTTTTCGGTTTACTTCGCCTCCACCTATTTTTTTCTCCATGGTGTACAGCAGCTGTGATAAAAAAAAAAAAAAATCCTCATTTAAACTGACAGTTTGCCAGTCTATGAATTTTAAAGGTCTATCCCAGCTTTTTTAATTATTTCTGCGAAAATTTTATGCAACCAATCAACCATAAGAAAATGAAAAGGGAAAAAAGCGAAAAAAAGCGATTTTTTATGAGAGTGAGCTTTGGAATTCAATTAATTACTCAGTTAATAAATAGAATTTTGAAATTCTGAGCTTCAGGTGCATCAGGAGAGACATTGGGCTACTCTCAAAAAAATTTTGAGCTTCGTATGTGCTGTAGATTTTGCTAGCCATCGCAGACACACAGAAACACACACAGACAGACAGAGAGTTTTGTTCTTTTATTAGTATAGATAGAGGACTGCACCGGTTGGAATTTCCAAATCTGATCCCGACTTAAACAAAAATCATTTTGGCCCAACCCGGTGTAAAAATGAAAAGTTCGGCCCAGTCCTCACAGAATTAAGTGAAAACTGTCCTGGCCTAATCCTATTTTGCCCGACTTAATTTTTACAAAAAAAATCACATTTTTCTTAGCTTATAATAAAGAACCCTTTAAAGAATATTGCATATGTATTTATGCAATAAATTTACAGCATGTTTTAAAAATACAACGCGTTCGCAAGACAGGAAATACGCAATAACAATATTAATGATTACTTGGATTCTTCGAAGTTTTAACATTCAAATAAGAATTCATTAAAAAATTAGGTAGTTTGGAATAAAAGGAAAAAAGAATGGTTAAGAACATCATAACTTTTGAAGCTGTGAAATAAAAAAATAGATTTGTGGAAATATTTCTCTGTCATTAATTAAGGTTTTTCATTAATTAAGGTCAAATCCAAAAGAGCTTCTTTCCGACACATTACTGAATTCATTTGTTTTCGGAAACGCATAAGAGAGACGATTGTTCTCATTTAGAAATTATGTAATGGAATAGAGTTATCCTTTATATATATATATATATATATATATAAATGTGTGTGTGTAAAGACGATGTATCTTTGAGAAAATACTGTTAAAAATAGTACTTTGAATCGAATTTCCGGAAGCGACATCAAGGTAAAAGAGAAAAAACTTAAGTAATGATAACAATCTTTTATCTATCGACAAATGATTCATTTATCGAAAATAAAAAAATCGCTATTCGATTCCAAAGCCCATCAAAAATCAGGCTCGTCAACTTTGAGTTTTTACATGGTTAAAAGTTAGTCAGAAAATGTGTCATAGTTTCGCGTTGTTGAGTAATGAATTTGAAAACTACCTTAAGGTACATTACGAAAGATTCGTTAACAGAAGTTCCATTATTGCTATTAATATTTTCACAAAACATACTGCTTGCTGTACACATCCTGAGAACATTTGTGTTCATTTCCGGACTGGCTGGACTGTGTAGGAGGAAAAAAATGCAAGTCTGATTTCAGCATGGTTCGAGTCGGCTGAAGAAAATTTACGGGCACTATGTCCGATGCCAGTTTCTACGGTGGAAATAATACTTTGTACTGATATTGTCAAACAAGCATCGGTTCGTGACAAGAATTTATACTTATTCTCTCGAAAAACATAATTGTTAAAAGTAACTAATATTTTATAAGTAACTGATATTTATAATTTTTTTTCAAAATAATTTAAAATACAAACCCGGAACAAACAAAGACTATTTTAATGCATTAATACTCAAAAAAAGTATCTTTATGTTATCTTGGCGGTGTGATAAATTGCCAAATTTTGTTCTCATTGACATCATTCATATTGCAAAAGTAACACTTAAAATATAAACTTTTAACCTATTTCATTTAAAAAATCATATACGTTTTTTATAATTAAAAAAGAAATGGCGTATCTAGTATTTGTCGACAATTAAATAAAAGTCATGTACTCATAATATCATAGTTCACTTTTATGTTTTAACATAATAATAAGGTTTTGCTATGGTACATTATTGCGAAATTTAGTAACTTTTGAATTTTAATATATGTAAAACGGTTTAATCACTAGATTTGAAATTTTTATTTAAAAAAGAAATACAATTTTTACCATTCTAATGCAATTTGTCTAGCATTTTATGACAAATACTTTTTGAGCTATTAATGTTTTCGATAACTTCAAATATTTCCTTTTCCGAGCTAAAGGTGTGGCAGCAATTAGTGAAAAACCCAGTCGTCAGCAACATGTATCTTTTTATTACAGAGGATACTTTTTGAGTTAACAATTTTTTCAATAATTTCAAATGTTTTATATTCCGAGATTAAACTGTGGCATCAATTAGCGAAAAAGCCAGTTGCCAGCAATATATAGATTTTTATTCAAGAAGATATTCATAAATATTCATATGCACATATCTTCACCATGCGTTGTTTAAGCTGATAGCAAACATACAAAGAAAAATGCAGATCGAAAGAAGTAAAGATGTATGTAAGTAATACTCTCTGAAAGCAGAATTTAATTTAACAGCATTAGCTTTAAGAAAACAGAATTCCTCGCTTACTTCTCAAAGAATATATTTAATTAAATTTATCTTCAGAAATAAGAAAGAATACAAAGTGAGATTTTGAAGATGACAAAAGCACTTCTAAAAACCTTACACTGATTTTTCCTAAGTATACAATTTCTAAATTCTTATCATATTTATTATCCAGACTTTCAGACTAATTACATAGGTTACCTTATTCTTCTTCACAAAAAAGTTACTACAGAAATATGCAATTAATCTACGCGTAAATCAGAACTTCTGAATTACATTCCATATTAATTATTTTCGTTTTTCTTAAAGTAGTTTTATGGAAGCACACACATATTAATTCAGTAACTATAGAATATAATTCTTTTCATCCCGAAAAATAATTCATCGTTATAATTCATAAAACTGTTAAGTTTTACGCATTATTTATTTTTATGTTCCAATAAAGATATATTACTGTCATAATGATGTTGTCATCATATTCAACTTTAATTAGAAAAAAAAATAATTTGCTTTTTCATTAATTACGCCAGTCTTTTTTAACATCTTTTCCGAGGCATGCACTAAAGTTTTTTTTTTTTTTTTTTTTTCATTAATGTGAAAAAAAATTAACTTAATGCGCTCACATAAATACGTAATTCAGAGATTGAAGTTAACGTTTGGTTAAAGAAAAAAGTCTGAGAATTATTGGATTATGCGGATTTATTTGGATAAGTTTTCTATATTGATATTTCAAACAATGTTGAGGCGTTATTAAATTGTAAAAGTGAGTTATAAATTATCTCATAATAAATTTAAAGTCGTTATAAATTTGAATAATATGTGATCAAACATTTATGAATCAAAAGTAAATATTTCGGAAGTGGACATATAAAAAAATCCACGTTATGTTTTCATTTTCCGGGAATTTAGATAATTAAAACTGTTGTGGTAATAATATATTGAATTACTTTTACTAAAGTACATTGTAACGACTCTCTATAAGGTTTTTTAAATTTTGTAGAAAAATGGAATACCTAGAACTTTAATATTCTATAAAAGCAGCATTTAATTCAACAGCGTTAGCTATAAAAAATCAGAATTCCTTGCTTACTCCTTACAGAATACATTTCATTAAATTTATTTTCAGAAAGGTAAAAGAACCAAACAGAGCTTTTGCAGATGATAAAAGTCACTTCTGAAAACCTTACACTGGATTTTCCTAAGTAAACAATTTCTAAATTTTCATTATATTTACTGTCAAGATTTTTAGGCTAATTACTTAGGTTACTTTACTCTACCTCAGAAAAATTCTACGACAGAAATATGCAGTGTATCCACGCGTAAATTAGAATTTTCGAATTACATTCTATATTAATTATTTTCTTAATATTCCTCTTAAACTATATTAATATTCCTCTTAAAGTAGTTTTATGGAAGCACACACATATTAATTTTTTCAATAACTATAGTGCAAAATTCTTTTCATCTCAAAAAATAATTCATCGTTATAATTGATAAATGTGTTACGTTTTAAGCATTATTTATTTTTATATTCCAATAAAAGTATATTACTTCTATAATGTTGTCATCATATTCATCTTTAATTATAAAAAAATAATTTACCTTTTCATTATCTACCCCAGTCATTTTTAACATCTTTTTTGAGACGCGTACTATTTTTTTTTTTTCATTAATGTGAAACAAAATTAAACTAATGCACTCACATAACTTGTGAAATTCAAAGAGCAAAGTTAACGTTTCATTAAAGAAAAAATAAATTAATAAAAATTATTAGATAATGGGGATTCATTCAAATAGGTTTTCTATATTAATGGACGAACAAACGATATTTTGTGTTATTAATTTATTTCAAAAATAAGTTATATATTATCTTATAATAAATTTAAATTAGTTATAAATTTGGATAAAATGTGTTAAAACATTTACCAATCAAAAGTAAATAGATCGATAATAGACATGTAAAAAAATATTAGATACGTTTTCATTTTCAGGGAATGTGGATAATTAACAACCTTTGTGGTAATAATATATTGAGTTATTTTTACTAAAGTACATTCTATAAAAACAATCTATAAGGTTAGTAAATATTTTCTAGAAAAATGGAATTCCTGCATCTTTCATTTTCTCTAAAAGCAGCATTTAATTTAAGTGTTAGCTTTAAGAAATCAGAATTCCTCGCTTACTCCTCACAGAATACATTTCATTAAATTTATTTTCAGAAAGATAAAAGAACTCAAACAGAACTTTTGAAAATGGCAAGAGTCACTTCTGAAAACATTACACTGAATTTTCCTAAGTAAACGAGTTCTAAGTTCTTATCATACTTTTTGTCAAGACTTTTAGACTAATTACTTGGGTTACTTCACTGTTCTTCACAAAAATTCTACGACAGAAATATCCAGTGTATCTACGCGTAAATTAGAACTTCCGAATTACATTCCACATTAATTATTTTCCTTTTCCTCTTAAAGTAGTTTTATGGTAGCACACACATATTAACTTATTCAATAACTATAGTATAGAATTCTTTTCATCCCGAAAAATAATCCATCGCTATAATTCATAAAAGTATTACGTTTTAAGCATTATTTATTTTTATGTTCCAATAAAAATCTATTACTACTTTAATGTTGTCATCATATTCATCTTTAATTGTAAAAAATTAATTTACCTTTTCATTAGCTACGCTAATCCTTTTTTTTATCATCTTTTCTTAATCGTACACTAATTTTTTTCTTCATTAAAGCAAAAAAAGAAACTTAATGCGATCAAAGGAATGCGAAATTCAGAGAGCGATGTTAACGTTTGGTTAAAGGGGAAAAAAATGACTGAAAATTATTGCATTATAGGAATTAATTTGGCTAAGTTTTCTACATTAATGGAGTAACGAAACTGAAGCATCATTAATTTGTTTAAAAAATAATCTCATAATAAATCTAAAGTAGTTGGATTTAAAGTAATTATAGATAAAATTTATTAAAACATTTATGAATCAAAAGCATATATATCTGTAGTGGACATATATAAAAAGTGATTTATGTTTTCATTTGCAGGGAAGCTAGATAATTAACAACCGTTGTGGCAATAAGATATTGAATCACTTTCACTAAAGTACACAGTAAAAACAATCTACAATGTTATTATAAATGATCTAGAAAAATGGAATGCCTAGAAATTTAATATTCAATAAAAGCAACATTTAATTTAACAGCGTTAGCTTTAAGAAATCAGAATTCCTAGCTTGCTCCTTAAAGAATAAATTTCATTAAATTTATTTTCAGAAAGATAACAGACCACAAACAGATCTTTTGAAGATGACAAGAGTCACTTCTGAAAACATTACACTGAATTTTCCTAAGTAAATGATTTTTAAATTCTTATCGCATTTACTGTCAAGACTTTCAGATTAATTATTTAGGTTTCTTCACTCCTCTTCACAAAAATTCTTTGTCAGAAATATGCTGTTTATCTATGCGGAAATTAGAACTTCTGAATTATATTACATATTAATTATTTTCCCTTTTCCTCTTAAAATAGTTTTATAGAAGGGCACACATATTAATTAATTCAATAACTACAGTACCGTAAAATGGGGTGAATCGGAACACTTTTCAACTTTAACGTTAAAAAAAAGCAACAACTGATTTTTTAATTTTTTCATTTTTCAACTAGAAACTTCGGTCTTGTTTTGTTCTTTACTTTTTAAGCAAAAACGAAACATTTTTACTGTTTATATATGTATTCTTTAATTTTTTTTAATGGTATTCCTATTCACCCCGCAGATAGGGTCGAATCGGACTAAATGTTATAATCTTTATTTATTCCGATTCAAACTTTAATAGGATTAGTAAAAACAGATAATAATGGTAAGGGAGGAATAAGAACACATAGTTACTATGAAACCAAGCCTTCATTTTATATACAAGTAAAGATGTGCCTTTTTAAAAATTAAAAAACAGCTTTGAAATCAAGAAAAATTAAAATTTATTTTAAGAAATTATATTCGAATTGCAGAAGTAGAATTTAATACAAATTCAGCCCTGTTCTGTGTTATCCTTTACTAGTAGTCATTGGGTAAGTCAAAATATTGAGTAGCCCCAATCGCTGCATGTATTAATGCGATCTACTGATACGCCCTCATCCCCAGCCCTTAGTACTGTTTGCATTCCCCTTTTTTTAATTGATTTTTCATTTTGAGAAATTTTTGTAATGTTGTGGATGTCAGAGAATAATTTTGTGCAATTTTTCTAACTAATTTGCTATTTTAAAATTCTTTTATTGTGTGTTCCATGTCTGTTGGATTATTCATTGATTTTTTTGTTTAATCAAGTAATTTCTTGGCACCTTTAAACTCTTCAAGAAATTAAAACAAACAAAATATTGTTACAATACATATTCACACATATGTTTTTATATATTACATGAAACTATTACAGTATAGAAAAATAAATCATGAGAGAAAACGTGTTCCGATTCACCCCATAAATCTTAAACCTCTGATGTTACAAGCCATTTTTCATTTTTTCATTATGTAGTTTAGAAATAAGTAGAATTTAATAAAGCATATCATTTACAGGACTGTGATTAATTAAAAATCCCCTCTATTAGATTTAGAATACGAAAAATACTGTAGTTACAGACAAAGTTTTGAAGGCGTTGAAAAAATGAGGTTTTTGAGGATCCTCTTGAAGTTTCTTTATATACCCCAGTAGTGGTGCCAACATGTCGAAACTAAATTTCCTAACTCTTAATGTTATTACCATCTTATAAAAAAATTGGTAACTAAAAATATCATCACATATATTTATAATGAATTTATTTGTATGACCGGGAAGTTTCGTTCCTATTCACCCCATTTTACGGTATATAATTCTTTTCATCTCGAAAAACAATTCATCGTTATACTTCGTAAATGTGTTACGTTTTAAGCATTATTTATTTTTATGTTCCAATAAAAATGTACTACTGCTATAATGTTGTTATATTCATTTTACTAACTCATATTATAAACAATTAATTTATCTTTTCATTAACTACACTAGTCATTTATTTATTATCTTTTCCAAGCCGTACACTAACTTTTTTTTTGTCTTTTTATTAATGTGAAAAAAATGCGCTCGCATAAATGCGAAATTCAGAGAGGAAAGTTAACAATTGGTTACAAAAGATGTGTGAAAATTATTATATTATGGGGATTAATTCGGATAAGTTTCTACATTCAAGGAGCAAACGATATTGAGGCGTTATTAATTTGTTTCAAATGTAAGTTATATATTATCTCATAATAAATATTAATTAGTTATAAATTTGGATAAAATGTGTTAAAGTATTTATAAATCAAAAGTAAATAGGTTGGTAGCGGACATATAAAAAAAATGCAAGTATGTTTTCATTTGCCAGGAAGCTAATTTTTTAACAGCCGGTGTGATAATAATATATTGAATTGGTACTAAAGTACACTGTATAAACAATCTATAAATTTATAGTAATTTCACAGGAAATATTTTAACAATGCATGTTCTATGTCAATTTTTTATCCTCTTGATGCCTGGAATTTGTCTTTCGAATGTTGGAACATCCTGTAAATTTAAAAAAGTTAAAGGATAAGGTTTTATAGAAATACATTCGTAAACATTCGTACGCTCATACTTTCGTCATGTGTTCTTTAAATTGATATTAAAAATACAAGGAAAAAGGAAAATCGAAAGAAGTAAAGATGTACGAAAATAATAATTTCTAAAAGCAGCATCTGATTCAACAGTATTAACTTTAAGAAATCCTAATTCTTCGCTTACCCATTTAAATAATTCATTTCATTAAATTTATTTTCCAAATGATAAAACAACACAAACAGAGCTTTTCAGGACGTCAAAAGCTACTTCTGAAAACACTACACTGAATTTCAAAACGATTCAAAACGATTGAACGATTTCAAAATTCTTATCACATTTACTGTCAAGACTAATTACTTAGATTACTTCACCATTCTTCACAAAAATTCTGCGACAGAAACATGCAGTGTATCTATGCGTAAATAAGAACTTCCGAATTACACTCTATATTAATTATTTTCCTTTTTCCTCTTAAAATATTTTTATGGAAGCACATACTTTGTAATTAATTCAATAACTATAATATAGAATTCTTTTCATCCTGAAAAATAACTCATCGTTATATTTCATAATTTTTTAATCATTACTTATTTTTATGTTCCAATAAAAATATATTACTGCTATAATGTTGTCATATTCATCTTTAATTATAAAAAATTAATTCACCTTTTCATTAGCTACGCTAATCTTTTTTTAACATGTTTTCCGAGATGTTCGGTAATTATTTTTTTTCTTATTAATGTGAAAAAGAAATAAACTTAATGCGCTCACACAAATACAAAATTCAGAGAACAGAAGTTAACGTTTGGTTAAATAAAAAGAAAGGAATGAAAATTATTGAGATTATGGCGATTAATTCGGATAAGGTTTCTATATTAATGGAGCAAACGATGTTCAGGCGTTATTAATTTGTTCCAAAAATGAGTTATAAATTATCTCATAATAAATTTAAAGTAGTTATAAATTTTGATAAAAAGTTTTAAAACATATATGAATCAAAAATAAAGTGATTGGTAGTGGACATATAAAAAAAATGCGAGTTATGTTTTCATTTGAGATAATCTAGATTCTTAATAACCGTTGTGCTAATAATATATCAAATTACTTTTACTGAAGTGCACTGTAAAAACAATCTATAAGGTTTCTAAAATTTTCCTAGGAACATAAAATGCCTAGAACTTTTTGTGTAATTGCAACAAAAGAAATTCATATAACAGATACACATTTTCACTGTAAGACAAAATATACGCATGGTTACTTTTCTCTTAAATAAACTGAAATAACTCGCTTTTTTTTTTTTTTTTTTTTTTTTTTTTTTTTTTTTTTTTTTTGATTGTGACAAAAAATAATCATGGATTATTCTGTTAGCGAAAGAATTTTTGTAAACATGCAGATTTCTGAAGCTTTCACAAGAAAAGTTTTATATATTTACATTTTTGTTTTCTTTTTATGCGTAGAAACAGTAAAAACATATCTGTATTAATAAAATAACAAATCGCTCTCTGTGTGTGTGTGTGTGTGTCTGCGATAGTTAGCGAAAAATACGGTACGTACGAAGCTCAAAATTTTTCTGAGAGTAGCCCAATATCTCTCCTGATGCACCTGACGCTCAGAATTTCAAAATTCTATTTAGTAACTAATTGATTTATTAAATTCCAAACCTCACTCTCATAAAAAATCGCTTTTTTCCTTTTCATTCTCTTATGGTTGGTTGGTTGCATAAAATTTTCGCAGAAATAATTTAAATAACTGGGACTGACCTTTAAAATTTATAGACTGGCAAACTGTCAGTTTAAATGAGGATTTTTTTATTACAGCTGCTGTACGCCATGGAGGAAAAAGATAGGTGGTGGTGAAGTAAACGGAAAAAAAAGGTTTGCAATATGAAACCATTTATCGCTGAAATTTTAATGTCTCAAAATAAAGCACGAGGAAGGAATTTTGTATTAATAAGACGGATTGGAAGAAATGAATTACAGCTGAAGCATATTTTACGAAGAAATAGTAATTTTTTAAATGGTTTTTTCTATTGTACTATTTATTAAAATAAATATCTGCTTTTAAAATAATTGAAATTGGAAAATTAAAAATAATTAAATGTCAAAACAAAATAAATAAAATATTGAAAACATATGATTTGAAGTAAAAAATTGTATTACTAAAAGCTTTCTCTTTTTTTTTTCAGAAATTTTTAATACTTTATAACGTAGATGAAAAATGTTTATGTTTAAAAGCATATTAATAATTCCATGTCAATATATAAAATATAGCGATGAAAAGATTCTTTTAAAATCATGCATGAACACTTAAATAATAATATTAGTCTAAAATCTAGATTTTAGAGTGCAGACGATTTTAAGACATTAACGAAAGAATGTTGATTTTTCAAGCAAAGTCTTAAATGAAGCTTCTATATTGATATTTCAAAGTCATATGATAAATATAATCAAATAATTCTTGCCTATGATTGATCTATCTTTCATGCATTCTGATCGTGTATTACAGGCAATAATGGCACAAAACGTTATTTTTTTAAACGAAATTTTAGTCATCTATTCAATAACAGCTTAAAAGGTAAAAAACAAAGACAAAGAAATGCTGGTTTAAACCAGTTTGAATTGATCGGAGTTTCAAAGGACATGGTTTTGTTGGTGCTTAATTGGACTTAATGTAGCGGATTTTAGAGTTACATTTTTTGCGTCACCCCAAGACATTATACTGCGGCTCTATTAATTTCCTTTTACTATATGGTTTTACGCATATTTTTGGCATTTCGAACATTAGAATGTATGAGTCATTAGCTGTGTTGCTGTAAAAAACATTACACAACACTTTTCTATGAGTTTATTTTTTTAATCATTGATTAAATTTAAGTGTGTTCTATTCAATTTAAAATTGTAATATGGCTTTAATTTGTTTTTTTTTAAAAATAAAATAGCTGTTTGGCGTACAATTGTTTGTATCCGCAAACGATTCATTCACCATAATAAATTATCAAATAGCAAAGTAAATTATCTATCAGAAATAGCCATAAAAAGAATAGTAGCAAAACTTATTATAACCTTAATGATTAGACTAAATTAAACATAACCCGATCCCAACCAGAAAAAAACAAACCACACTCCGATCCGTGATACACAAAATTTCCGTGAGTATAAACCGACCCTGACCTAAAAATTCTGTTTGGAAAAAACTATGGATTTGATAACTGACCCGAACCAAATCTAAATCCCACAAAAATGTTTAAGTGAAGCATAACCCGATTCAAACAAGGAAAAATAATTTTCGTGGGTATGAAACCTGACCCGAACCTAAATATTTTCTTGAAAAAAACCCGAAATATGACTCGAACGAAATCTGAAACCGATAAAAATATTCCAGAGAACTATAACCCGATCCCAACAAGACAAAATACTTTCCATGGTCATAAACCCGACTCAAACCTAAAAAACTCCGTTTAAAAAATCCTTAACTTTGACCTAAACCACATCTAAATCTGACCAAAGTATTCGAAAGAACCATAACCGGATTCGAGTAACACAAAATAATTTCCGTGGACATGAACCCGATACGAACCTAAAACTCCCATTCAAAAAATACCTGAAATTTGAATCGAACCAAATCTGAATCTGACAAAACTATTTCAAAGAAACGCAACCGGATCCAAACAAGACAAAATATTTCCATGGACATGAACACAATCCGAACCCAAAAAAATTCTTTGAAAAAATCACGAACTGAACGAAATCTGATTTTGGCAAAAATGTTCCAGTGAAGCATGTCCTTATTCGAACAAGACAGAATTATTTCCGTGAACATGCAAGAAGACCCGAACCCAACAGTTATATTTGAAGAAAAAACCCGAAATCTGAATTGAACCAAATCTGAACCTGACAAAAATATTCCAAAGAACTATAACCCAATCCAAGCAAGACGAAATAATTTCTATGGACATAAACCCAACTCGAACCTAAAAAATTCGATTTGAAAAAAACTGAAATTTGACACAAACCACATCTAAATTCGACCAAAATATTCGAAAGAATCATAACTGGATTCGAGTATGACAAAATAATTTCCGTGGACATGAACGAGATCCGAACCTAAAAATTCCATTTGAAAAAATACCTGAAATTTGAATCGAACCAAATCAGAACCTGATAAAAAATATTCCAAAGAATCGTAACCGGAATAAGACAAAAAATTTCCATTCACATGAACCGAATCTGAACCAAAAAAATTCTTTGAAAAAAATCACGAAATCTGAACTGAACCAAATCTGAACTTGAAAAAAATATTCCAGTGAAGCATGTTCTTATTCGAACAAGGCAGCATAATTTCCGTGAACACGCAAGAAAAACCGAACCCAAAAATTCAATTTGAAGAAAAAGCCGAAATCTGAATTGAAACAAATCGTTTTTTGACAAAAATATTCCAAAGAACCATAACTGTATCCGAGCAAGGCAAAATAATTTCCATGGACATGAATACGACCCGAACATTAAAGCTCAATATAAAAAAAACCCTAAAATCTGAACCGAACGAAATCTGAACCCGACAAAAATGTTCTAATGAATCATAACCAGATCAGAACAAGACAAAATAATTTCCATGGACATGAAACCAATATATGGTTTGGTAACATTTAGGTTGCATTTACATTACGATAAGTCTTTGATTATATTTAATTTCCCGTTATGTTACAGTTAGGTCACGGTTAAGTTAAAGTTAGGTTAAATTGCATTTATGTTATGGTTAGAATAAGGATATGTTACAATAAAGTGAAGGCTAGGTTACATTTATGTTATATTTAATTTACGGTAAGGTACTGTTAAGTCAAAGTTAGGTTACAGGCAGGTTATGGTTACGATACAAAAGTTTACAGGTAGGAATTTATCCATAGAGTGAATATACGCATGATTTGATTAAAAATAACACTTACTTTTGTTAAATGGCTCTGAAATTATAATACTACATACCAACATTTTAGCTACCAGCGAGTATCGATTTCATTCATGGTATAGTCGGATTTAAGAGTGATATAATTAGTTTGAAATTCAAAATATTTCACTTGGGATTTCTATGTGAAAAAAAATAATTAGTTACGTGACTTAACAGTGATTTTTGATAAATATCAAAACTTTAACACAAAAATCACGCAGTCGTTGGATACATATTCCCTCCAGCGTTTCTCATCGCTCATTTTGAGTATTTTTAGAGCTTAACATTAGCTGTTTTTTAAACCGATTTTTCACACAGTCAGTGGCCACGTATTTCAGACAATGCATTTCTGCATGTTTCGAGTTAATGATAAAATCATACAAATTTCAAGTTCGTTTAATATTGTTAATAGGACCCGGGCAACGCCGGGCTGGTCAGCTAGTAATTAATATGAATTTAGCCTTCTTATATCAGATAGAGCAAAGATTTTATTTTAATAAAAATGATTTTTTTATAACACTATGAATTTTTGCCACTTTAAAATTATTATTACTTTGAATAATAAGTGTAAGCTTTGGAAGCAACCAGACTATTTGTGAATAACATTGGTAAACAGTTTCTGTGGTTTTAAAACTAAATGGGACTTTTAATCACACTTGCTGACATCTGAGTTAAATGTACCCAAATTGTGCTTAAATTTAAGTATAGTTCTATTGCTGAGATGCCACAAGTGTTTATTTTTATATTTTGTTCGCAGCATTATTTTTCTTATATAAATATTTACATACATTTCTTTTGCAAATGTTGATAATAACTTCACTTTATATTAAACAGCATTTAATGTTGAAATGAAAATTATAAAGCCCGCATACTTAGAATTTTTGGCTTTCTTCTCAACATGTAAATCTATTGAACTCCTCTATTTTCAGACTTCTCCAGCGATATATTTTATTGTTATTATTTTATTTTTTCCGCCTTTTCTCTGCGTTCATTCGATTTCATACATCTTAGGAATCCATAAATGAAGCCCTTGAGTTTATTAATTTATCTTGTTGGGAATATTTTTTAACCCTATATATATGTAATGATACGACGACGATGTTCTGTAATAATGTATAAGCTCTAGTGGAATACTATGTTTGCTGTAGAATATTAACTATAATGATACGACGACGATGCTCTGTAATAATGTATAAGCTCTAGTGGAATACCATGTTTGCCGTAGAATACTACTATTCACTAAGAATCAATAGCGGGATAAGCTGAGCAGTCATTCTGGTAAATGGATAAGCCATGGATTTGTTCTTTTAGGAGTTTCTCCGGAATAAATGTAAGTCAGTTCGTTTTTTAATCCATATTTATTTAGATAAAGCCATAAAGTTATTCCACTGGTAACTATTGCACAATTCTAACACTACAACTTTCGCTCACCCAGCTGTAACATTCCGGCGTTCTACATTCTCGGAAAAAATGAAATGGGCGTCTTAGCAATTAAAGGGTCAGATGCATTCTGAGCTCCGAGAACCTAGAAAGAAAATCCAACACTTGCACGAAAAACTAGCCTCTCCTCTCTTCACGTTAGTCATTTTAAAGTCCAATTAGGATTAACTTCGAGGCTACGCGTCAGAAATCATCACCTCTGATTGTTATACGAGGCGTAGCCTTCCGGTAGGAACTCCATCTTGTCTCGCAAATAGACTAGCCTGCTAACATATCCGCGCATTAACACAGGTCAGGTGATATTAATAGAAAATAAAATTAAAATCCCGAGAATATTCTAAAAAGGAAAAAGATTACGAAATCGCTTCCCGCACTTTTTGTGAAACAGGCAATAAATTATTAATAAGTTAAATAAAAAAAAGAAAAAGGACTTTATCTGTCAAAATATTAATACACTACGAAACTAAGATTAAAAATATGTTCCACAAATTTAGAACTAAAAGCTCAGAGAGAAAAAAATGGCGTAAACTTTTTTTTATTTCATTACATATACCTGTATATATATATATATATATATATATATATATATATATATATATATATATATATTTGAAAATATTTTATAATTGATTTAAAGATTTTTTCAGCAATTCGCTACTCAATCCTACATGATACTGTTTTCGATTTTAGAATTTTAAACATATTTTTGTACGTTTTACCTTTTTTATATTTATTTTTAAAATCATTTTATAATTTTTATATATACCCAATATACTTAATCAAAAAGATGTAATGTTTAATCCATGATAAAATAATTGTAATGGGATAGTTATTAGACATTGCCATTTGTTTTAAGTTAAAAAGGCTAGGCCTTATAAAATGGGAGGAACACAAATATTTAATACAGAGAGAATTATTCAGAAGCGTATTTCTATAAATGGAGAAATATGTAAGCAGGAGTTGAAATTAGCAAAGTTAATTATATTAAAAGAAAAATCATTAAGTTTATCATAAATATTTAATGTTAGAGCATTATTATGTGAAATATTGATGTTAGCATCCTTAAAATTAACACTAGAAATATTAAGATGCATAGTACTTAATTCAGTATTAGAGGGATAATTAATAGGATTAAATATAGATTTGTTATCATTAAAATAAAAAATAATTATGCCATCTATGTATCTAAAAAATAAAATATTATTGTTAATGAACTCTATTATATAGAAATAGATATATAATTCCGAAACAAAGCTGGAAACGGATGCCCCAGGGGAACTGCTTGTATTTGTTAAAAAAAGCATAATTTTGGAAACTATAATTATGATAGAGTCGAAAATTAGTCAAAGCTGTGAAACAGACAATATCTATATTGTCAGATAAATTTAATGATGAAAAATATTCTATAGATAGAGCTTTAATAAAAGAATGTAAACCTCCTAAAATGATATTAATTAAATAAATCCTTGAAATCCAAAGTGATAATATTAGATAAACTCTTTATTTATTTAAATTAAAGCTAATATTTTATGCAATGATTGTTGTGTATGTTATATATGGGGACCCAGAAGCCAAGGGCTATAAGTGATAATTTTTTAAAAAGGTTAACTTAGTGCAAAGGCGACCAGAAAATATGTTTTTTCTTTTTCAGGTAATGAAGTACAAGTGATTTTCCAATTATGTGCTGCGTTCTAGAGATCAATCATTTTTGCCGAATAATAATCAATATTGATTAATTATAAATTTAAAGAAAACAATACTCTACTTTTTTCACAGTTATTGAACTAAGAATGCAAAGAGCAAAATAAAACTAGCGGCAGTTTCCTATTTCAGTTCAGTCAATTATTATTAATGCTCAAATCATATTATTAATGTTCAGTATTAATGTTAATTATCTTTGAACTCAATTTACTCCAGGGCGAATTTTGTCACTTGTACCCCTTGGATTCTGAAGTCCTCATATATCTTGGTATGTTGTCAAAGGTGTCCTTGTTAATCAACTTTTATATTTGAAAACACATGGAACACCTCGACATGTAAAGCAAAACAGATTTTGCGAAATATTTAATACCATGTTAATTACTTAAAAATGGAGATAGAAATGAAACTTTTTTTTACAATAAATGTACATTTTATAGTCCATACAGAAATTAACTTCACGTATAAATTAGTTTTCAAGAACAAATTAAATTTTTACATACATTTGTTGAACAATACAGCTGTTCGGTACACTTTTCTAAAAAACTCTTTAATATATCACCTTAAAATTTGTTCTGGTTTCAGAAAATATGCCATTTGATAATAATGTGAAGAAGTTTTCATTTCGGTTTAAAATAAATAAAATTTAAAATATTTTACTAAAAAAAATTTAAATTTTTTTTAAAACGATACTTTTCATCACTCTAAAAAATTTTTTCGCTCAGACCTAAAATGTTAGATATTTTTAAAGAAGCAAGTTAGTTACACAATTTCGGAAAGTTTCAACTGTTAACCTAAAGTAGCATTTTAGGAAAGTGTACCAAGTGTTACACAATTTTGCAAGTTATACAATTTTGGAAAGTTTAAACTGCTAACCTAAAATAGCATCTTAGGAAAGTATATCAAAGGAATTTGAAAATGTATATTAAAATACATAAAAAAACATATTTCGAAGAAAAAGTATATTGCAATTTTGCAATATTCCAATTTTTCTCTTTTACGCCTTATTTATATGCAATCCGTTTCCCTTCATAACTGGTAGCACTCTATAGTCTTCATACGATCTTTCGATTCATCTCAACTTATTTCATTTTAAAATTATCTGATGTACTCAATGCGGTTTTCAATACATACAATTGACCAAGATTAAACAAGAAGCTTTCTTCTCTAGACTTTTAAGCATTTCAGCATTATTTTTATCCTGAAGACGACTTCAAAAGATATTCGAAACGTCGATATTATACATTATCAATAACTTTATTTGTACAAGTTCACATAAAAGTAGATCATGCTTCGAGAAGAAGAAAAAGACTGCAGAAGAAGTTCGAAACGTGGATTTTATGCTTTATTATTAATTTTATTTACATAAGTTCACATAAATGTAGTTCTGTTCTGATTATGTTTTGCATGATAATAGAATCAGTCAAAGTCCTTGTACATGAGGATAAAGCCTGTAACGATAATATTTTTTATAATATACTAAAAATCTTGTTTAGTATTATTTAAAAAAATCGTAATTGTTTACTTGTTTGCATTTTTTCAATTTCCCTTTTTTGCCACGGCCTTATTTAAATGTAACCCGTTCCCTTTCATAGCATTCCATAGTCTTCATGCAAACTTTCAGTTCATCTCAACTGATTTCATTTCAAAATTATAATGTACTTACTGCAGATTTCCATTCATACAACTAATGCTTGACAAAAAGTTTTCTTCTCTAGCCTTTTAAGCATTTCAACATCATATTTATCCTGAAGAAAACTGTAGAAGAAGTTCGAAACTTCGATATTATGTTTATCATTATTTTTATTTGTACAAATTCGCAACTCCTTCCAGTTTATCTTTCATGCTTTATATCCTTTTTATTTTATTAAATATATATAAGTGTGGGTGTGAGTGTGTATAAAAAATAATGTTATAGAAAGATAAATAGATATTTTTAGAAGCATTTTCTTCTATAATTTAATACAGAAAACATTAGTTTCTGTCAAAAATTAAATTTTTATTTCACTTTTAAACCATTTAAGGCCGCCGTACTCATTTGTGTTTATTATTTTTTATTACAAACTCTATAAAGGCAATTCGAAGTAAAGTCTTTCTAAGATTCTTTAATTTTTAATGCGGCTATACTAATATTTTTAAATTTTAAAAAAGTAAATAGTCTTTTTTAGGTGTGTGATTCAGTGTCAGTTGTAAACTACTTATCAACAGATCGTGGAAGTAAATATATTATTGTCATTTTTAAAAATCTATTTCAGAAGGTAGTGTTGTAAACTATATTTGCTTTAAGTCAAATGTATTATAATCATAATATGAGTTAAAATTTATGCATAAAATTATTGAGTACTATGATTTTACAATTAGTTTCATCTTGCTTAAAAAACTTACTGTTTATTTTTCATATTTTTGTTCTTATATCATTATATTTTGTTCTTATATTTACCTTATCTTTCAAATCATAATAATAAAATTAGATGGTTGTTTTGCTTACTTTTCCTTTGGTCTTAAATGGGTTAAAAAATAAGCATGTAAACAACAATAAATAAAATGCTCATATTTCCTTATTTACTTAAAGTAACCAATATGAGAGATTGAGTTAATTTCAAAATACTAAATTGTAAAGTAAAAAATACTTTTACAAATCTTTGTAGAAAAATAAAAAGACTTTTTTTCTTATTTTAACATTTTTCGTAGACAAAGAAAATAGAAAGTAGAGGCTTTCAAAAACTTCTTCTCTGATTTTGAAAGCATTAAAAAAGAAACTGGGGCGACACATAAAAAATGTATATTCTTTTATCTTGGCACGGTTTAAGATTTTTGTTCAAAAATTACAAATCTTCCAAGTATAATTCTTTTCATTCAATTGCTGTCTTGGTTTATTTGGCATAATTACTTTGTTTATATATGAACGTTTTAAAGCTGAATAAAAATCAGCAGCACTTTTGGAAACCGTGCAGATTATTTTCAATTATTTTCTGTCTACGCCATTGTAGAAATACATTACGATAATATTTTTAGTTCTTTTCCCTCTTCGTGATTCTATGTACGGATTTATTTTGTTACAAAAATAACATGTCTTTTCTTCTTTAAAGCCATATTCTCAAATATCTTTGGTTTATTTTAACAGCCAGAGTTGTTATTGGCATATGTTGAGGGGAGGTTTCGAAGAAAATTTTTAAAATGCTTTTTTTTAACCCTAAAAGTGCTTAAAATGTGTCCCAAAAACTTTTTTTTTCTTTCCTTCAATGTTTACCAACTAGTTTAACGGCCAGTGCCATGTTTGACAAAATGGCTAATCAAGACTTTAAATATCATTTTCTTGAAACAAGTTTTTTAATCAGTATTTGTTGTTCTTCAGCTTAAACTGCTGAGACAATCAACTTTTTCTTCTTTTAATTGAAGGCAAAATTTAAATAATTTGGATTTGTTAAAACTGTTTTGAAAATGAAAATTAGTGCTAAATAATGACCTTAAGCTTCAAACAGCCACCATCTTGCGAATGTTTCAAATATTTTACTTATTTAAAGGTTTTATTAGGCTATGGTATGATTTGATATTTTTAGGAATAGGTGTATATTTTTGGGTGCGTCCGTAAAATAGGAAGCACTTATATTCGTCTAACGGTTCGTCCGTCTACCCGCTTATAACAGCACAAATATTACCAAACCAAATATTTTGAAATTTAATATACATAATTATTAAGTATTTTTGCCGAGTCATTTTAAATTATATGACAGTCGAATCAAAATTTAAAAACATACTAGTAAAAGTTTTCGTCGTTCTATTCAATCTTACCACACATAATTAATTCAGTGATATCCTAATATAGGTCATGATCCAAAGTTACCGTGGTAATTACATCCTTTTTTAAGATGGAATCATATTATTTCGATATAAGTGAATTTAATTTAATAATAGTAATAAATTTTGTATTCATGCATTTTTTAATAAGAATGAAACATCTATTGCACCATGGTATGAATATTTATAAAACTAGTTTACGCACGAAAGAACTTCATTCCTTATATTTGATTGACAATTTTCAACTTGTGCATATATATATATATTACATATGTACACATATATTCTTGAAAATACCATGAAAATTAAGCCGCATCGAGAAAATCTCAATTTTTGTTATTTCAGTAAATTATGTTTTGGTTCAGTTGTTTACATTATTTATTTTAGTTTAAATATTTATTTATAGAAAAAATTGTGTTTCATAATCATATTATTTACTAAAATATTATATTTAAAATATTATACTTTAAAAGAAAAAAAAGGAAAAAAAGAAAAGAAAACATTCTTTCCTATTTTAAAATGTTTATCTTTAAGATATTAGAACGCACTTAAGTAGAAACGACGGATATATTTTATAAGCTTTTGAAAGAAAATATGTTTTATATATTTAAGATTTTAAAAAAAGGATTGCGGCTATGAAATAGGGAGTATTTTTTTATTATTATGTGAATGTAATATTACATTCCGTAGTTAAACACTTTCTAAGTATTTTATTTAACGTACAGATCTTTACCTAGCATCAAATCTCAAGTATGACATTTTGACTACTCCATATATTGGCATTTTAATATGTAAATACTTTTTGCGCATCTTCTCATGGGCTTGTTTCATTCATAAATTGTTTAAATTGTTTTTCTTCATGGAATATTTTTCATTTATGTATATTTCTGTTCATACGAAATCAGAAATGCTTCTTTTTATTTTAATCTAAATAAAAGTGATTTGTAAAAGTAAATTGTAAAATGTACCCAACATTTATACAATGCAAATTGAATAAAGATTGGATATTGTATCATACGAGGGTTGCTATTTATATTTCTGGCCTAGTAATGAAAACACAAATATTTATGATCAATATTGAATTATATGTTTTTCAAAGTGTTCTCCATGAAGATCAATACATTTTATATCCGTTTTTGAACGCAACAACCACTTCTTCAGGTGTCGAAAATCATTAACCGCGGTAACGGGTCATTTTGACCCGTATCCTATGGAAAGATGTCGATTCAAACCAAAAAACTTTTAATAAAACAAGCTAAATGCATACTGAGCAAAAATATTTTCAATAAATAACTTAAACAGTTTTAAATAAAAATTCCGGTGAGAAATATTTCTGTAAAACTTCAATGAATTTTCCCGCGGTTCTAGTGTTAACCACGTAATTTAATTTTGATATGTGGGAATAAAAAAAACCTTATTTGGTGACAAATCAGGGATCTACGGACCCATCAATTCGATGTTTTGGCCTTTCAGAAATTCCTTTGTTTAAGTCGATGTGTGAGAGCTCACATTGTCATCATAAAATTTTCTTCACCTGTTATTTGGCTTTTTTTTTATTTCTTCGAAGGTTTCTGTAAAATAAATGGTAGATAACCATTCAGATTTGACTGTTATGCGTTGGTCTAATGCCATAGTCGCCATGTGACCGGTAATGTTGAAGAAACAGGCAACCATTTGCTTCCATGTGCTTCTTCCTCGAACAACTTTTGTTGAATTTGGCTCATTTTGGGAGATCCATACAGTCAATTGCTGTTATATTTCCGGTTCATATGCTTAGATCCATTATTCGTCACCTGTGTAGTCACAACTTTGAGGAACCTCGAACGTATTTGTTTAACTTTTCCTTGCCCCAATCGATACAAGCTTTCTTTTGAGCGTTTGCTCAAAAGAAATGTTTTTTACTACCAAATTTTCAGACATTATCTTATTGATGCCTATCATACTAATATCCAATAATTTTTTAATCTCACGGTATGTCACATTATGATCTTGTTTTATCAGTTCAGGCACAGCATCGATATTTTCTGGCCCCACAACCGATTTTGGTAGACCTTCACGGAATGCGTCCTTGGGGAAAAAAGAACACGAATGAATTCGTTGTACCAGTTTTTTACAGTGCTTTAAGATAGTGTTTTATCATTGTATAAAAAATTAAGTTCATGGAAGTACTCTTATCTTGACAATCCTCGTCGAAAGTTATGAAAAATGATCGCACGAAAATGTTCACGAGTCAATTTCACTTTCTGCACAAGATGAATTTTTCAATTTACTGCAAATAACACAAATTAAACTAAAATGGCAAATCGTTCTGGAGAATTTGTGGTTAAAAATATCATATTTTCAATTGAAATCGTCAGCGGTAGCCTAATAACACTCCTTGTTGCCAAGGCCAGAAATATAAATAGCTGCCCTCGTTTTGGATATTGTATTGTTATAAAATATAGATAGATATAAAATATAGATAGATATAAAATATAGATAGATATAACATCTGCATCCAAAAATTTACATTTCTCAATGTAATTTTATAATGGGGGTATATTATTTCCGAATGAAAAAGAAAAAGTTTGACTTCGTGTTTCTAAAAAAAGAACTCTTTTAACCTTGTATGGTCCAAAGGTACTTTAATGTACCATTAAAATAACTTGCAATAAAATTATCTTAGTACAACGCAGTTTAGAAGGAATTATTGATACTGTACTTTATCTCCTTGAAGTATTATTAGTTGCACAAAACAGATATATTTTTAGAAGGAAGATATATTTTTCATTTGCATATTTTCAGTTTTCTTGACATTCAAAAATCATGGATGAAAAGTTTTAGTTCGAATTTAGTCCTATAATTCTTATATAAGAGCAGTATATTTGTACATTACCCAATTTTATAAAATACCAAAAAAATATTTTGAATAAACGATTTGAGAAGAATTATAAAAATTTTACAAAATCTCTATACATTGAAATTTAATTAATTAATTTTAATCGGCAAAATCCTGCTAAAACTTATTAAATGATTATACAAATTTTCTAACATAGTTTTGGAAATTCACGAAAAATGTTTTAGAATAGTGATGTACAACCTTTTTTGTCAGAAAATTGCTTTCTTCCAGAATATTTAAAAAGTAACGTTTGTTTTATTTAATAGCAAAGTTTCTGTCATTATTATAAGGAAAATTATCGTGTAGGAAAATAGTGATACCTTTGTTGCTTGCGGGTCACAGATTGTGAATCTTTACTTTAAAAAATGAAATCTTTATGAATTCATAATTTGGGATATAAAAAATTATTACATTTTAAGGTGTTTTTTTTTTCACATTTTAGCTAAGTATACATAATGGGAAAAAAATTGTCAATTTACGAAAAACCGTTTTACATAATGTGCTTACAAAAATATTTGAAATAACATTCCGACATTTATATTGAAAAGATTAGGAGGTGATTGTAACTTCAAAAAAATTCTCTTGCTAATTTTTTATCATCAAAATGTTTTTGGAATAACTTTTAGATTTTTACAGCAACAGATATCAAAATTACACCAAAACATTCGTTTATTTTCTATCATATGATTAAGAAAAGAAAAAAATTAAATTCCAGAACTACTTTTTATATGCGTTATCTAACCTAAAAGATATATCTGAAAGTACCCTGAAAATATCAAAAAAACTTCAGCTTAAACTAATTCACAATTTTCTGCAGCTAAAACTTTTCTCTATATTTTGATTCATTTGTTTACATTATTCACTTAGTTTTATTGTTTATTTATAGAAAACATATTTTTCATAATCGTATTATTTACTAAAATATTATGTTAAAAAACACATTTTCTTTCATATTGTAAAATATTCCCTTTTAAGATGTTAGAATGCCCTTAAGTAAAAATACAATTATTTTCTTTTTAAGTTTTTGCATGTAAGTACATGTTTTATGCATTTAACAAAACAAATGTTGCGGCAATAAAAAGATAACATTTTTTGTTTTATTATGTTACTGTAATATTACATTCGATAGTTAAATATTTTCTGGATATTTTATGTAAAGTAAAAAGTTTTATTTAGCATCAAATCTTAAATACGCGTTTTTGACTGCTCGATATATTAACATTTCAATATGTAAATAATTTTTGTGTATATTTTCGTGGGCTTGCTTCAGTCATAAATTGTTTTAGTATTTTTTTTTTCCTGCAATATTTTTCATTTATGTATATTTCTGATTTTAGATATACAGATATGCTTTGTTTATTTGAATCTAAATAGAAGGTTTTTTTAAGAGTAAAGTGGGAAATGTACCCAACTTTTATACAATGTCGATTATATAAAGCTTGGGTATTTTATCAATTGTATCATTTGTATTCTTATAAAACATAGATAGATGTAACACCTACATACAAAAATTTACGTATCTCAATAAAATTTAATAATCACGATTCTTATTTCAAAACGAAAAAGATTGATCTTGTGTTTCTTCAAAAGAATCCTTTTAAACATTTAGGCTCAACCGTACTCTAATGTACCATTAAAATAACTTGCTATAAAAAAATTTTAGCTCATCGATTACTACCAATGCAGTTTAGAAAGCAGTTTTTGATGCTTTACTTTATCTTGTTCCAGAAGCATTATTGGTTCTAGAAAACAAAACATTATAAACCTTTCACAAGATGAGGGGATGTATTCATTTATACATAGATTAGTGTCAATACAGAATGCACAATACGGGATGTACTACTACATTTGGATAAACTCCCTCATTTTTTTGCTTCCTTTTCGGAATAATAGATTTTGTACTTTTTCTACAGACGATCACTTTCAGAATTTTGAAGCTATGTTTTTGATAATTTTACAAGAGTCTACAAAAGTTGCTCTATACATTTGTCTAACATATTATGCAAATGAAATTTTGATAGCCTTTACGCATGCGCAATGAAAAATTACCTTAAACCTGCTCATTTTTTATACAAATTTTATTATTTTTTTTAATTCTGATTGCATAGTAGTGTGTACAATGCTTTTTGTTGTATTTTCGGAAAAGAACACATTTCATAATAAGAACTCTGAAAATTATAAACAAAAAACGAGACTCTTTTTATAAAAACTTTAATTTTTCTACGAATATACATTCTATCCACATAAAAATGAACACACTTTATTAAAATAAACCACTTAATCATAATCTGCAATTTGAACTCATTTGCTATATTAGTTTTCACAGGGTTATCCAAAAGATTTCCCGTTCTTTTTCAATATTTTGACGGTAACCTATGGTCTTTTGAGAAAAAAAATCTTCACGGAAATGTATGACCTGTACTATTTTGTTTACACACGTATAGTTTCAAAATAATTCTTCGCGTATTTTTCTAGGTATATAACAAAATGTCTAAAATGTCTGAATCCTTGTGATGTCCAGGTTTGATTCGTTTTCTGGTTGGTCCATATTTAATGTCCAGAAACGGAATGTTGCCACAATGACAAAAAAAACTATTAAAAACAAAAAAATAATAATAACTCGAAACCAAATTGAGATACAGCTTTGTGTACTTTGCCTTCCCTTACCATTTTGCCTATGAATTTGGGAACATCCTGTATATTCGATTAATAAATGCTTTCATTGAAAAAAAGTGGATTCTCAAAAATGAGTAAGCACTGAATTTTATATAAGTTACATACTTAGCATAGTTTAGATCTGAAATAATTTAAAATAGAGAAACAGATCTACTACTTTTTGATTCCATGGTTGTTAATTGTTTTCAAATATAAATAGTAATGTACAGCGCACCTGAACTTACAAGTTAAAGTAAAAATATACTAGCATTTGTTTTCTGCTTAAAAATATTACCACTATATATTTAATTGATTATTTATTAGGAAAAATAGCAAAATTATTATCCAAATACCCAAACCGAGTACTTTTTATAACAAAACCATTATTTGCAATAATTTTAAATTACTTTTAAATATTATGCACTTTTAATGTTTACATTAATAACCGTATTTTTGTACACCAAAAGTAAAAAAAATGGTTACAAAGTACAAAATTAACGTTATGTTTGTGTTTGACAACGTGCTATGTTACAAAATTGAGAAAGCATAGGTTCCGTTCGAATCCAAATGTACTCATTTCCATATGAATACATCGATTTACTCATTTTTGCAATATTTATTAAATTCACATGAAAATATAAAGAAGTTTTTGTTTTGACTGAGCATTTTTTTAATTGAAAGAAAATTCTTTTTTTGTTTAACAAATATGGTTTCGGAAGAAATTATATTCGTTATCCGAGATATCGTTGAACTTTATTTCATTCATGCTTGCTTCGAAGCAAAGAAACAACAAAATGTTTTGTTTTGCTTTCCTTTTATAAAACTGGCGCTCCATCTTCTTCTTTTCTGAGTCATAAAATAATATGTTTTATGATCTGTCATTTAACAGCCGTGAAACCAGGTGCTAAAACTTTTACTAGCATGATGCAACTTATAGCTATAATAAAATTATGGTTGAGAAAGTATTATCATCATTTTTCTTTTTATCCTATCAAACAATGAAAGCAATCTATTCAAATTTTGTGCTAAAAATAGAAATAACAATGTTATATTTAAAAAAATTTGACATAAGTTGTGAAAGCGTTTCTTTTGTTATGAATATAGCAACATAAAATGTGTAAGACAAAAATAAAAGAAAATATATAAATTAGATTAAATATTTTTTTTTCAATCCTTCTATAGTAAAAAAAAAACTAGCCTTAAAAGGAATGACTCCTGGAATGATGCTGATGTGGAAGATTTCCGGAACTAACGAATCCGGGTTGTCCACTCCTTCCATGAGCCGAATAGACCAATCAGGAAAGGGCTCCGTCTATGCATCGCCCGCCGTAAGGGTTACCATAAAGAAAGGAAAGGTTACCATCGCCAACAATCGCCAAGTTTGTCGCCAACTTGGCGATATATCGCCAAATTTGGCGACCAAAGTTAGTTGTCAAAAGTGACGCCAACTTGGCGATAACTGTAATATTTCGCCAAATTTTTTATTTCTTTACAACACCAGTCGTTTGATACATCATTTGAGAGGTTTGCAACTGCTTATTCATATAATGGATGTCTTGTGTGTTATCCCCCACTCTGCTCCCCAGGGGGGACACATTTTTAATTTCTTTACAACACCAGTCGTGTTACACAAGATTTGAAAGGTCTGCAACTGCTTATTCATATTATTTATGTCTTGTGTGTCACCCCCACACTCTGCTCTCCCCAGGGGGGTCACATTTTTAATTTCTTTACAACATCAGTTGCGTGACACATAATTTGAAAGGTCTGCAACTGTTTATTCATTTTATGGATGTCTTGTGTGTTACCTCCACTCTGCCCCCCAGGGGGGCACATTTTCAATTTTTTACAACACCAGTCGTGTGACACATCAGTTGAAAGGTCTGCAACTGCTTATTCATACCATGGGGTATTGGCGAGCGCAGCAAGCAGGGGTAGCCAATAATTTGGAATCGGGAAGCGATTACGCGGGGGGTTGGCGAGCATAGCGAGCAGGGGGGCGGCGCCCCCCTAGTATTTAAAAAAAAGATTATTTTATATAAAAAACGAAACGACAACAATCGACTAACAATTAGAACTTTACAAATATTTATCTATAGTACCAAAATGTTAATCAAATTCGAAAAATATGTAAAAATTTTAATCCAACTTTAAAAACCTACCAATTTTATGATTGAGAAAATTTTAACATTATAAGCACTTTAATATTTAAAATTTAATAATTCGATTGCCGTGTAATATTGTCCAGAGAATGTAAGTTGAATAGCTTTCAGTAATTTGAAAAATTATATTGCATCCGAATTCTCAGTTATTCGATGTATGTTAACTATTAACATTTAAAGATATATTTTTCTTTCATTTGTTAGCATAATGTAAGTCGAATTAAAGTTTTTGATTAAACAATGGAAAAAAAAACATGAAAAGATTTGTTATACAAGCTGAAATTATAAAATGACTGTCAATATAATTATAAGGCATTTATCCTTATTTTCACGCTTTACATAATCAAACGAAAACAAACCATCTTTTCATATTTTTGGCTTGTGTAACAAATCCCTTCTTCTTATTTGTTCGGGAAATTCTATTTATATCTTATCCACAAATCTCTTTACATTTTACTGAAAACACAGAAAATAATTATATTCAAAAATTAACATATATTGCATATTTGGGAGTCCTAAGTAAATATTGAACACAACTTTTCAAATGACTGAAAACTATTTCAAGATAACATCTTCTTTTACGATATTATATGGTAATAGAAATTTTTAAATTGCATTTTGTCTTAACCTGTTTAAAATGTTAAAAATTCTTCAAGCATGAAATTTCTGCGTTTTTAATTAAGTTAAAACATATTTCGACTTTACAGAATGAAAATAATTGTAAAAGTTAGAATAGCAGCTTTGTATGTTAGATTGAAATTACAATATCATCTATTGAGTGGAGAGATATTTTTAGCAGTTTATAGCTAATTTGTTATGTTATCTATATCTGCAAATTTACATAGTGACTCAATAAATGTACATAGTCTTTGCAGTATTTAGTATTATTTAGGAAAAAATAGAAAGGGGAGTGAAAATTAAAAAAATATATTTTTTATTCATTATTTTTCGCTTGTAAAAAATGGAATTTTTTAGAATAACATCTTGAAACATTTTAGCATATTTAAAATTTGTATATTTAATTATAATAATTATAATTTTATTTTAGTAAACTTATTAAATTAACAAGAAAATATCTCTTCATGAGGGAGGGATAAATTCTGTATGTAAACAGAATAGTGTAGGTCATGTATTTTCACGAAGATTTTTTTTCCGAAACCCCAGAGGGGACAACAAAAAAGAACGAATATCTTTTGGAAACTCTCTAAAATCTATGTAGTAAAAGCGTTCAAACTGTAGATTATAATTAAGTGGCTTATTGTAATAAACTGTGTTCATTTTTATGAAGATAGCTTGCATACTTGTAGAGAAATTAAAGTTTTTATAAAAACAATTTCAAACTTCACAAAATATTTAATACAAATCCGCTTTTGAAAAATATGACAAACAATATTATACACAATAGCCTGCATTCAGATCCAAAAAGTAATAAAGTGAGCGTAGAGGAAAAATGAGCAGATTTACTAAATAATGTATCACTGTGCAAGTGCAAATTTATTCAAAATGTAATCTGCATAATGTATTAGTTAAATGTAAAGAGCAACTTTTTTGAAAGTTTTGAAAATATAGCTTGAAAGTTCTCAAAATTATCTTCTATAGAATAAACTCGAAATCAGTTGTTGCCAAAATAAAGCAAAATACATCCAAATATGTGCGAACAATATTGTGTAACATATACTGTATATGAACACATCCGCTCATCTTTTCACTTCGTTTTGAGAACAACGCATTTTGAGCTTATTCCATTGACGATAATTTTTATAATTTTAAAGCTATATTTTTGAGACATTCACAGAAGTTGCTCTATACATTTAGCCAATATATTAAGCAAATTACATTTGATTGTATTCGCGCATTCTTAGTAAAACGTTATTTAGTAAAATTGATCATTTTCATCTAATTTTTATTATTTCTTAATCGTAATTATATGGTACTATGTGAAATGTTGTCTTTCTTATTTTCTAAAAAGAACTTTTTTTATATTAAAACCTCTGCAAATGATAAGCAAAAAACTTGATGCAATTACTGGCTGTTTTTTATAAAAACATTGATTTCTCTACGAGTATATATGAAATAGTCTTAAAAATGGACATGCTTATTACAACAAGCCTCTTAATCATGTTCTACAGCTTAAAAGCTTTTACTACATTTGTCTTTATATGGTTATCCAAAAGATATATGTTCTTTTTCAATTTGTTGCTAGTTCCCTATAAGATGTAGTGCTAAAAAATCTTCGCGTATAACCTATACTTTTCTGTTTCAAACCTGTAGTTTCAAGATGATTTCTCGCGTATTTTCGCAAATATTTAACAACACGTCAAAAACTATATGTATGTATGTAGCTCATTACATTGGCTTATTCAAAACTAGAGCTAAACAAATTTATATTGTAAGTTTTAAACATTAATTCTTTTATTAAACATTCATTGTTCCCTAAAACAATTCCACTTACAAAAGTTACCTTCACAATAATGTTAGTATTATTTAAAAAAGTGAATGCTTCAAAAGAATCATTTAATTCTTTACATTCTTTAATGATTTTTTCCCTTAAGTATTCTAACTCACAATGGAATCGCAGTTATTGTGATAAAAATGATTTATGAGAAAAGGAAATACAGCGTGAATGAAGCTTTGTATGAAGATCACATACATAAAAATTTCTAAATGCGTGTATTAGAGGAGAGCTATAAATGATTTATAGAGTATGAAACGAATGTCTATCATTATCACAGTTACCCGTCAGTATTAAGCCGATAAAGTTATTGCTCCATTTTTCAGACCATATTGGTATAACTGGAATGAAACGGTGTGTTTTATTAGTTTGGATCTCGCAAAATTATTATTAGATTTATGCAGTGTAATATTTAAATGTAAGTCGGATTCGTGCATGATAATATAAGAAATAAAATTTTTACTAAAGTTAGAATGATATAACAGTTCATAATTCATACATTTTTCATTTATATGTTTAAAAATAATTGATTAGAAAGTTGTTGGGTTATAAAAAAAGTCAAAATTTTTTTTTTTTTCAGAATATAAAAAATATATTTTTCTCTTTTTGGAATATTCCGAATTTTATTGTGATTCCAACGTTCACCGAAATAGATTATATCATTCATTTACTTGTAATAATTCCCTAACTGATAACACTTCGAAAAAATGGCTTAGTGCTAAAATATTTCATTATCTTTTTTCAAAATTGTTTCGTTAAAACTGTTTTTATTTATTTATTTATTCATTGTGATTATCATTTTTAGTTCCAAAAATATGAAAATTGTTAATGAATTCCACTTGCATGTTTGTTGTAAAAATAAAATTGTATATTTTGAAACTCCGTAAAAAAGCCGAGAATATATAAAATAAAAAATAAACTAACCAATGAGAAGTGCTACTTAAGAAAACTGAAATATTCACTAAAATGAAAATAAATAAGGAAAACTCATCAAAAACTAAGAATTAATAAAATGGAATAAAGAGAAACAAACACTGAAAATAATGGGTACTCAAAATTGAATGAAAAGTACTGGATTTTAATTACGTCCACATACTCAAAATAACTCGGATCCAAATGTACTTAAAGTTTAAAAATACATGTACTCATTTTTTATTATATGGCTGTGTGCAAATGTACTGTCCTCTCTCTCCTCTGAATATGAAATTAAAGTAAAAATGTACTGAAATTTATTTCTTTCTCAAAATTATAAAGAAACGTCTAAATGATTATTTGCTAATAAATATTTCAAATTTCTTAGCAAAATATTCAAACCGAATATTTTTATGACAGGAGCATTATTTGCAAGCAATTTTAAATTATCTGAATATGTTGTGCATAATTTAACCCTTCACTGCTTCACAAATTAAGCCAATATAATAGCTATAACTGATCAAAAAATGTCCGAAGATTCAAATAACGCTTATTTTGCCCATGTCAGCTGGCTGCTTTTGACAAAAAAATAAAATTTGTTCTTCAGAAACAGAAAATTTTTCGATTAATTTATTAAGACAGAATTTACTTTTGTTATTTTTACTAAATACTTTATAAATCGAACTGCAGAGAATTAAGCAGATAAAATTAATTAGTTTAAGCCAATTTAATTACAAAATATAGCAATACAATATTTAAAAACCCTAAATGTGTATACAGGATGCACGCAATAAAGTATCAAATTTTATCTGATTTTTTTTAACCGTTTTTATAATTTTTTTTCTGAAAAAATAGAAAAAATTGTGCAATGAAGGATTAGTATTTACAATAATACATCTGTTATACTACCATGAATGAAACACATTATTACAAGGTACAAAATTGTTTTAATTGTGTTTAATAACATGTGATGTTTCAAAATTGTAAAAGGATAGATTCATTTTTTATCCAGACATACTCAATTCAATACGAGTATATCGACTTACTCATTTTTGAGTATTTCATTTTTTTCAGTGAAGAAAAAGAAAAATCAATCAAGAAACAAATTACAGTTTCATTCTAAATATGTTATATTCACCTCATAAATTGTCACAAGATTTAAGCGTCAGAAATATTAAAGTTTAAAAAATTGAGAAATTAGATGCGTTTTTAGCAACTATGCAAGTAAATTGTTACATGTATATTTACATATCAGATAACTCAAGGGTGTGGGGAAAATTCCGATAAAAAAGAAACAAAAATGATCTACATGTCAGGAAAACATTCGATTTGCAGGTCAATATTCACATTGATAGAAAGAAATTTATAACATGAAAAATACCGTGCAAAACTCTCGATAGTAAATGGTAAGAAAGCTGCTGCTTGTAAAAGCATAAAGATGTAATATGAAAATAAATTACGCAGTGCAAATTTAGAATCACCCCAAAACATAAAATGGAATTTTGCTCTATGACATTATCTAAATTTTCTTGTTTGTAGAAGAAATCATAATCTGATAACATACATCTGACTTATATGCTCGACATGAAAGTCTGCTTATAAGTCAACGTCAATATACAGGGACGAGATAGCACAAAACATTAGAAACACTTCATATATACACACACGCACATATACGAGATAGCACAAAAAATTTTACAGCACAAAAGAAGTACAACCGGGATTTCCACACAAAGAGTGTGTGCAATGGAACCAATGGGATTCGAACCCACTACCTCCTAAGCTAACTAGTGATTAGCAGCATGGTGTGTTAACCACTCAGTCACAGAGACCGGGCCATAATCTTTTTTCAGCATTGAAAAAGCTTGTAAGGAAGTAAGCAACAATCATTAACATTCATATACGATCCCAACTTGCAGCGGTAAATCACTCAGAAAAATAACCTTTATTTCACTATTATTGACTCTCACTGTTTTCTTTGTAGCAGCATCCTGTACTGTCAAAATTTTGAACTTCAATTTTTTTTTTTTTTAATTCCTACATACAAAATCTTTTTTCCATGATGAATAATAATCTGCAAACCATGAGTATTTCTATGACTCGTAGATCTTTTTCTAATAACATTTTATAGCTACCTTAAACATTAAAAACACTTCATATATACACACACGCACATATATATATATATATATAGTACATATTTATAATGATGTTTAGAGCCACTGTTTTAGAATAGTAATCTTATTCAATAGAAAAAATTCGATTAATTAAGGCTAAGGTTACTATTCTGAAACAATTTTCTTCAAACTGAAACGGATTTCCACCTTTATATTTTCATAAATAAAAATGCATGCTTAGCAAAATAAAAGAGTTCTTCAATACATGTTAGAAACAGCATTTTTTTAGATTAGTTCAGTTTATCATTCACATTGTCAACAAAACTAGCCATGTATGTTAGTTGCAAAGCAGACGGAATAATGATTTTAGTGAAGTGTAAAAAAAAACTTTTTGTGACTATTTGTTTTTGCATTTTGATAGTTAAGCAGCTGAAAATATATAAAAAGAGTTGTACATGCACAAGTTTCATTTACTCCAAGAATGAAAATAAATGTATAAAAGTAAGAGAGAAGTGGTCCGAGACATTCACGGGCTGCAAGCTTCACTGCTTTTATTTAGAATTGTTTGATTCCCACCAGTTTTATAAAATAGTGAAATTGGTTTTATTCTGGTATCATTTTATTTCTCATTAAATACGATGAATATTTTTTTTTTCAAAAAAGAGGTGGCAATAAGAAATTGGAATTTTTAAACTTTAATTTAATGCTACCATTAAGGGATTAAGTACAGATATATTGCATATCTACTGTTATCGAATAAATACTCCATGCATTCTATATTATCTACTTGTACTCATTTTTTTTTTCATTTTCATATTTATGCAATACTAATGCAAGTTCAAAAAAGCACATTACTAATTGCAAAATGCACGTATGATGGTTTCTAATTTGAAAAGTGGTTAGAGTCGTTTCTTAATTATAAAATATTCTAACATATTTTACAGTTTAAATCAAAAGGATACTTAGTTTTTTATTATATGTTATTAATTCTCTACATGACCCTATAAAAGACTTTCAATTATAGACTTCCATTAATATTCTCTCGAAAACCTAGTTTTTCTTTTTTCTTTTTTCACCTGAGAAAATTTCTGAAAACTATAAAAAAAAGACTTTTTCACTCTAAGTTAAAAGTCAATCTAAAAACTGTTCAATCTATAATATCCTTTTATTTAACATCATTTAATAACTTATTAAAGTAGTATATAAGTTTTAGAGTTAGTTTTTTCATTTGTTTCTGCAAGTTGGGTTTCTGAAATTTGGTTATCAGAGTTATCAAGAGGTTATATAGTTATTTTGCAAAAATATGGGTCAATTAAATGATTGTTGTTGTGTTGCTACATTTATAGAGGTCTGAAAACTTCAGATTTATTGCGAATTTTGCCAAAAGTCATTTTAGTTACGATGAACAACTTCCATAGTTAAAATTATATTTAATCTGTGGAAGCTCTGTTACAACTTTGCATAAAAAACATTTCCAAAATATGTAGCCACTTACGAATCCCAGTATTGGACGAGGAGACTAGATCTGGATCCTGTCGATGTGAATTTGATATAACTCATTTTGCGATGACCCGAAACTATTAAAATTAAGTAGCACATTCAAAACAGCATTGTTAAATTATTGCTTTTAATCGTTTCTCATGTGTAGATTATGAGGTATGTGATACATATTTTACGGTAACTGATGATAAATCACAAATAAAAAGTCACGGCGACATCATATTGGACTAACCAGATGATAATCTATACTCTAACTATGTAACTAGCTAAAGAAAGTACATTTTGGTCTTGTGATTATGGCGAGACATGAGACTATTTGTGATTACATTGTGACTTTAAATGAACTTATTGTACTCTCAGTATTTTTATATTTTTAATAAAGCTTCTAGGTGATGTTACCAATGCACACCAGTGCTCCTCCATTGCAAATCAGTTGTATGTCCTGTTTCGGCCTAAACAACATCTAATTGTCAAGTTTGTTCGATGTTTCCTTTGAGCTTTAGCATTTTGGATGGTCAGCAGTATAATTATTTTAAGCAAGTAATAAATAATATTCATTTCGTGTTGGTTGAAAACTGGTATTCAATACATTAAAAAATTAAACAATTTTATGTGAGTGTTTTAATCAAAGGATGTAAAGGAGAGTCTCCTTAAAATGGATATTTTCTAAACGTTTTATAAACAAAAAGAAAGAAATATTTTTCTCATTGTCATTATCCTAGAGTTTAATGGAAAGCTAAATGTTCTTTTTAAAACTTTAGTAAAAGTCCCACTTAGAAAATTTAGATATGCTTTACTTCTTAATGTCTTTAAACTATGTTTTTCTAAATTTTTAGCATAGTTTTCTTGAAAAGTTTTCCAAATTAATCTATCCAACTGCTTTTTTCATAGTTTTTTTTTCATAGAGAAATGTACAGTTCTTAGCATGCAATTGAAACTGGAAATTCCGTTAATCTTAATGACTTTCCTGACCTCCTTAAATTACTTTAATGTCAAAATTCTCATTAAGTTAATAAATGTATTATTGAAGTTTATTCTCTTAGAAAAATAAATTATTGTTTTACTTGATAAATACATGACGCTCATAATGATGTTGACACCATATGCGTCTTTAATTACGAAAAAGATTAATTCCCTATTCATTAGCTACTTAGATAACTTTTTATCAACATTTCAGAGACATTTTCATTAATTACTTATTCACTAATGGGAAGAAAATAATTTAATACTCTTTCATAAACTCAAATTTAAGCTAACAAAGTTAAAGAATCATGAAAAAAAGTAAAAGTTATCGGATGAGAAACATTATTATTTATTACATTAAATGAGTCCAGGACAAAAATAAATTTCAAATATTCTAAAAAAATTACTGTATTAAAAGTTTCTTTTTTTCTGCTTAAAATGAAGCTTACAACATAGTGTTTCTATCTGAATTGGAACGGTAAATATTGTTATTTTCGTTTTGATTTGTTTCCAAAATCTTTCTTTCAAACAATGGATGTCATGGAAACGACTTCTTGTGAAAATGCGTTTTACTTCATGATGGGGTTTTTCATCATTTCTGATATTTAATTCTTATAAGTCAATAACAGTTAAATAGTTCAAACTTGGAACATGTCTTTTCAATTTTTTTACTTTAATTTTGTTTCAGCAAATATTATTTACTTTTGAAAATATGATTTTTTTTCAGTTACATAATTTTTTTTATTAATTTTAAATATTTTTGTTTTTTGTTAAAATTACCATTTTTAAAAACTCAAAATCAAAATTACAGCTCATACATTTCTGTTCATTTAAATGAAAATAAATTGAAATTCTATAAAGAATGTTTTGAGTTATAAAGATTTTTAAAATCCTCACTATTTTAATAAATTAATTTTTTTTAACTTTTCCAGAAGTTTTATCATGTGATTTTGATTACAAATGATATGATTAATGTTATTATTAAAACTTAAATAAAATCCCACTTAGAACATTTAGATATACTTTACTTCGTAATGTCTTTAAACATTCTTTTTCTAAATTTTTAGCATAGTTTTCTTGAAAAGTTTACCAAATTAATCTGTACAATTGCTTTTGTACAGAAGTTTTGTACAACTGCTTTTTTCACAGCTTTTATTTCATAGAATTTTGGAAGTATTTTTAAAGTTATAGACTAATTTTGTTTATCATTTGTTTTTATTTGAAAATATGAAATATTATCAGTAATTGGAATCCATTAAAGCTTCATATGACAATTACTGGGGATAGCATGACAATTACTGGGTATCAATATAAGTATATTGCATTGCTTTAAAGTGTTCACATTTCAGACTAATATACTGATTTCTTACTCTCAAAAACCTGAAATATGGCATATTTATCTACAGTACATTAATTTAAAGCGATTAAACCCAATGCAAAATGTAAAGTTTTTTTTTAATATAAACATGTGCCAATTACTGAATCACAAGGTGTCATATATTGATGCTCTAGGTACCAATTACTGGTGAATTCAGCAACTTTTTATAAATATATTTTTATAAAAATACTTTTTCATTTTTTTTTTTTTTTTTTTTTTTTTTGCTTTTAGTGGGCAAAATAGATGCACAGATATGCATTCTTTGATTTAAAAATATTTCCAAGTAAATATCTTATTACTTTGTAATGAAAATTTAAGTAAATTTAAAGACAAATTCTTAATGTGCCAATTACTGGGGATGTTACCCTACTTTCATAAAGTCAAATTTAAGCTAACAAAATTAAAGAATCATGACAAAAGTAAAAGTTATCGGAGGAGAAATATTATTTTTTATTACATTAAAGGGGTCCGGGACTGATAAAAGCTTTAAATATTCTAAAAATATTTCAATGCATTAAATATTTTTCTGTTTTTTCTGCTTAAAATGACGTTTACAGTATGTTTCTATCTTAATTGAAATGGGAAATATGAATTTTTACTTTCTTCTATCTTTACAAGAAGAAAGTATTGGATTCGTGAAAATTTTCGACATCCGGTTTTCGACAGATTAACACGTTTTAGGAGTCAGGGAACCCCAAAAAAATGTTTATGCAAAATATCTGTTTGCGAGTCTGTGAGTGACAAAAATTTTGTGGGCATTCTGTCTCAAGAACGAATGCACGGAATTTCACAAACATTTAGATTCTGTTAGACATTGATGCAATAGATCTGATTAGTTTTTGGTGTGAATCGTGCAACAGGTGGTGCTGCTATGCTGCATTATTCACAATTTTCCCAATAGCCATATCACAAGAACTAGAGCATGGATTTTTATAAAACTTTAGATTTAGATAGTGCTTGATATAATATGGTGCTGATTACATTTTGGTGCAAATCGCTCAACACGTAGCGCTGCAACGGTGCATTATTCGTGATTACTGTTTTACCTCTATCTCAAATACTAATGCATGGATTTTCACAAAACTTTAGATTCTGTGAGATCTTAATATAAACTAGATGTGATTATTTTTTGGTGTATATCGCTCAAAGCTGACGCTGCTATGCTACATTATTTACAATTTCTACAATAGTCATATCTGAAGAACAAGTGAATTGATTTTCATAAAACTTTATATTTAGTTAATACTTGATATAGCATGGTACTGACTACGTTCTGACGCAAATTGCTGAATAGGTGGCGTTGCTATGATGCATTATTCGTGATTCTTGCAATAGCTCTTTCTCAAGAACTAATGCACGAAATTTTCGAAATCTTCAGATTCAATTAGTCCCTGATAGATTAATGTTGTTTAATTTTTGTTGTAATAACTAAAGATGGCGCTGCTATGATGCATTTTTTCACGATTTCGCAATAAATCTATTTGAAGAACTAATACATGGATTTTCATTAAATTTCAGATTCAGTTAGTATTCGATAAAAAAAATTATCCTGATTAGTTTTTGGTATATATTTGGTATGTACACATTTTCATCAAACTTCAGATTCAGTTATTAGTTGACATAAATTGTTTCTGACTAGATTTTGGTTTAAACTACCTAACCGGTGGATCTGCTATGCTGCATTTTTTCTGGGAGTATTAATATGCATAAGATAGAAGAAAGTTTTTGGATTGTCACATCTGACTAATTTCTTTTTGATTTGTTTTCAAGCAATAGATGTCAGTTCAAACTTCGAACATGTCTCTTTCAATTGTTATAGTTTAATTTTGATTCAGCAAATTCAAAGAAAATATTTACTTTTGAAAATATGGTTTTTCTTTAAGTTACATATATTTTTTAAATTTACTTTGAGTATTTTTAATTTCTATTTATATTAATATCTTTTTAAATGCTGAATTTAAATTAAAACTCATTACATTTCTGAACATTTAATTGAAAATAAATTGAATTCTATAAAGAATGTTTCGAGTTATAACGACTTTAAAAATACGTACTTTTTAAATAAGTTTTAATTTACTTTAAATATTTTAATTTAAAAAAAAAATTAAAAATTCCAGAAGTTTTATTACGTGATTTTATTTATAAATGATATTATTAACCATCGCAAAAAAAATTTAAATTCTAACTCAATAAGTAAAGATTATTTTAAAATGTATTCCGGACCTCCTTAAAAGGAGAAAAAGAGGAAAGAGCTATTTTTTTCTAAACATATTTGAAAGAATTCTTTACAACTTACACTGTAATAAAGGACAAATGTTCCTACGAAATTTTAATATAATCGGAAAAAGTATTCGATGACATTTTCCAATATTCTGAAAATCTTTCTTTTATCTTTAGAAACTTCAGAAAACAATTTATTTTTCGAAATTTAAAAAAAAAGTTTAAAAAAATAAATTCTTATTAGCTGCCCGTAATTTTCAGGTGGTTAGTAATTATGTAAATGCGAATAGCACCTATAGTCGTCGTTCAGTCCGTCTGTCTGTCCACATATAATCGAACAAAAAAAATCCAACCGAATCATATGAAGTTTAAAAAATATAATTGTTGCATAATTTTTACGATTTATTTCAAAGTTTATGAAAATCGGGTGTATAGTTCAATTGCAGGTACAATCAAAATTATTCCGTTATATTACGGCCAATGAAAAAAAATAGTTTCAAGTGAAATTTAATGGTGTTACACAATTTCGGACATAATAAAATTGATATGAGTCTATGAAGTACATACTAAAATATACATTCTGTACAATCTGTGGTGCAAAGCATATTTTTAATTAATTTACAGGGCTACACAAAAGTATTCCATTAGATAATGGTAAAGGTGGAAACATTATTTAGGACGCGTTTAAATACCATTCAACAATTTCATATTTTATGATATCGATATACGTTTTTGAGGTTTACAAGTTATTCCCGTATAAAAGAAAGCAGATAATATCTACAAGGATACACAAAAGATTTCGTATATCCTGCTGTATCCGAAGTATTGTGTACGATTACACCAAGATTTGATTATTTAAAAAACTTCCTTATAGTACAAAATCACCTCATTTTCTATGCTGGACGTGCAGTTTCCAACTTGTTGGAAACTTTTTCGAGCAGATTTAACAATGAAATAACCAATTTCCTCTATCCAGAAAATCAATTTCCCGGACGCTATTAGTTTTAAACTAAACATTTTTAGTCGCATAACTGAAATTGTGCATGCAACAGATTAATGTTAATGTTAATGTTAATGCTGTTAATTTTGTATATTTCTCAGTTACACATATTCTTACAGATAGCAACCGAAAAAATGATTTTCCGGCTTCATAGAACTGATTAATGCACTGTAAAAGCTACCCGAAAACATTTCCGAAAATTACGGACTTTCTACCCGTATGTTATTGCGTCAAAAAATCCCCATAAAGAAATATTTTATATTTTATACTAAATAAAAGATTTTTATTATTGGAACATAGAGATTTTGAAGAAATAAATTATGACAAACATACCTCTAACATCCTTTTAATGGCTGTAAATTTACACTTTGGATATATTTTAAAATAATCATGAACCTTTAGCTGCAATAACAGTATTTAATAATTGTAAGTTTACTCTTTCGATATATATTTAAATAGCTGCGGATCATTAGATGCAATAACAGTATTTTAATTTATTTGCATTGTTCTAAAATTTTTAAAGTGTGATACACGAATCAGCCGGTAAAAATGGCTATCAGTAGTCACTATTACAAATAAATAAAATGAAGCTTTATTGAATTTTTAACAATTATTTCATATCCATAAAATATTTCTGAAGCTATTAATTGTTTGTATGGCAGACACTTTTTGAATAAAATATGTGAGATTTGTTCAGTCAAAAATACAATTTAGAATATTAATTCCGAATTCTGAAGAAATACTGGATTTCTTCTTTTCTTTCGACGCAATTTCTTCGATTTAAAACGCGAAATTTGTTTGTTCCGAGAAACTCTGATTTTAAAAAAAAGAAGAAAAAAAGTCAGTAATAAATGCTGACATTTGCATTTATATTAATAAAGAAGATGAAAGTTTTATCTATTAAAACAAATCGTTTTTATCTTGATAAATTACAACTGCGACATTTTAGTCTCTGATATTAAAAATAAATGCCAATATCTTCGAACTATACAATTATTTTTTATTTTTTAAAAGTGATATATTTTCAGCGTGTTTGATATCTTTCCCCTCTTGTTAAAAATATATACGAGGAGTATAGTAATCCTTTATGTAATCTTCCTAATCTTCTTTTGACTTAAAAGCAAAAAAGTTCGAGTCCCACTGCTGATGGATTTGTTAATATAAACGCAAAAGAAATCTTTTTAATACATTTTTAGAAGCAATGTTTCCTCTATTTTATATAAAGTAAAGGAATAGTTTTATTTCTTTAATTTTAAACTATGGGCAAGAGAACAACATCCAATAAAGTATTTATTATTAATAAATTATCAACTAAAACAGGTTTTTAAGATTGAAATTGAATTTTCGTGATCTTCTTACTTTCAGTCAATAACGGAAACGAAAACGAAATTGTCCCAAAAAAATTTCAACAATTAAATTGTATGTACTAAAGTAATTATTAAATACATAAAGATATGTAATTATTAACACATTAGATGTATTTATTAAATTGGCTTAGTTATTAATTAATTATGCGTATTTTGATACATAATTATTAATTAATTATGCGTCTGACCCAAGCTGGCTCTCTGTGCCTTAGATCCAAAACTTTTTTATTTTAATATGAAATAAAACGCAATTAATTCATCAATTATACAGAAAGATTGTGTAATTATATGAATTTCATTAAAGTAAACGATATTTTCGTTTAGTGTACACTCACTTTTTTTTTTTATCTTTTATAATGTTTTTTCTAAATGATAATCCGTTGTACTAGAACTTTCTGAAAGAGTATTCAAACCACTTCTGTAGTTCCAAACTAAAAAAAATTCTATTACAGTTATGTCGGCAGCTTTGAATGTGCACATGAAAAAGTTTAGTAACATACTATGTGCGTAACTAAGTTACGGAAATATTTTTATTTCTGAAAAATGAAAAATTTCAAGAAAAATGCAAGAAATGGTTTACAGAAAGTATCGTCCATCATCAAGCTACACATTTTCCCCATCTTTCTGATAATACATAAATACCGCAACGATAAAACACACTCATTTTTTAACCGAAACAAATTATCCAAGCAATTTTGCACCGCTTCGAAATTAGCCAGGTTTATCCCAGCTAAGCCACACGCCATCGACCAGAACAAGTGATAATCGGAGTGGACAAATTTGGGGAATTAAGCGGGTGCTGCAGCAGATCCTACTTCTGGTTTTAGGAGTGTCCTGAACGATGGAATTGCGTAGCACGGAACGTTGTTGTGGTGCAGTAGTACTCGTTTTATCTCATGTCCCATTATGGCCGTTGTTCGTTCAATACATGATTCAAATTAATTATTTTTTGTCGGTAGCGATGTCCATTGTCAGTTTTTCCCGGTTTTAGCGGCCCATAGTACCCGATTCCTTTCCGGACCCACTAAACGCTGGGCATTGTTTTCTTTTCGAAGCAATTTGGACGTACCGTTCGATATTCATGCTTCGTCAGGTGAGAGTCAAGATTTTTTGCATTTAGGATTCTCTAAATATGTCCACTTTTTATCGCCAATAACAATTCGATGCAGGAAACCCTTTCTTCGGTGCCACAAAAGCAAAATTTCGATAATGACTCTTTGATTTTTCTTCTGTCTCTCAATAAATTCATGCGGCACCCATTTTCTTTTCTTTCATTTTGAATTTTTTCCATGGCGTGTAAGCGTTTGGAAATATTTTTGCGAGTCATGTTTAATGTCTCTCCAAGTTAATTTTGCTCTTTTGTAATCATCTTCCTCCAGTAACAATTGCAAATCGGCATCCTCAATTGTTTTGTTTTTCCGGAGAAATCACCTTTTCTAAAGGATTTAAACAAATCTTCACAAGTAATTTCCGATGATGCATGTTCGCCGTAAGCCACCTTAACAAACGACGTCCTTCAGCTACAATTGTTTCAGATTAAAGTGGAAAAGCGAAAATTCCCGCAAACGCTGCTTATTTGGCGCAAAACTCGACATCCTCGTTGTAAGGGAAAATATTTTTGGGTTGCATGTACATTGGTATTACAACAGTTTATTGTTAAAAAATGTCCAAGATTTTTAAAAAATCTTGTTGTCTACATTAGCGTCATTCATGTGTGAAACCCAGAAACTTAATTTTGCACCTAGTATGCAATGTTTGCTTTATAATTTGAATTCACATCTTGAGTCTCTCATGATTAATAATTATAAGCAACGAAATTCGTAGTAATAAACATAAAACTTTTCGACTGATAGAGCTCAAATCGTTGAATAATGTTGAAATTAACGAGGGAAGAAACGAGATATTTGGAATATTGAAAGTTTTGTTCGAAGTTCGAGCCTACCGAATTTTCAGTCGCAATTTCACCGAAAGCGAATTTTTAGCGAAAATCCGATTTTGGGCTAAAAATGAAAACGAAATCTAATTTTTGGTCGATCTCTAATTATTAACACTTTTCCAACATAGCTGAAAAGTATTTGCAAAATCGAGTTGCCTGTCCATCTAACTGTAATTTAATACGTGTAAACATAGTCGAATTGGCAGAATTTTTTTAAGTAATAATGACATTCATTATATTAATATTTTAGAAATTTGTTATCATATATAATTCGTTTATAGGGAGATGTGAAAATTTTCGCTAGATTATGCTACAATAGTAGATTGTTTTTGGTGCATTTTAGTGAAAATGATCTTTTATAAATAGTGTCCCAGGATTACTGGGACAAACTTTAAGCGGACCTTAAGGGGTTCTCTGACGCCTAAAACGTGTAAATCCGTCGGAAAACGGATTTTGAAAAGCTTCATGAATCTAATACTTTCTTCTTGTAAAGATAGAAGAAAGTAAAAAATAATATTCTGTATAAGGAATATAAAGGCATCTGCTTTCACACTGATTTTAGGCAAAAAATTTCAGACTATCAAATTTATTATATTATTAGGATTAGATTTCTGCTCTTTTATGAGTATAGCAACCGTCGTTCCAAAACTTAGAGAGTAGAAAGGGACTTCAGAAGGCATATTGTACATAATACAATGTAAAAAATAATAATAATAAGTTTTATTTGTGCTTAGAATGGTGATGCACTAATTTCTTTTAAAAACCACTCTCTTAGTCATAAAATCCCAAAATATAACAAACTATTGTTTATGTTAGCGGGTTGCATGAGTGATACAACAAGGTAGAACACAATTTGCGTTTTATGAACTGTGATTCAGAAGTCATAAAACTAGGTGCTAAAACTTTTACGACTTGGTTTCAGTCATAACAATCCACCATGCATAAAAAGTCATGTGTACTATCATTTTTTTTTCTTTTAGTGCTGTTAAGTTATACATTAAAAAGACAAACAAAAGTGTCTTTTTAAAAATATATAAAATAAACTGATTTTCTTTGTATTTTCATAATGATTTCATTATAAATTAGAAGTCCTGGATTATGTGATACGAATATATGGTCTAGTTTTATGTTACAAATATGTATTAAAATATTAATCTTAAAATAATAAAAGAAAAAAAGGAAAATCATTTGTTAAAGAGTTATTTCTCATACAATAAAAATACAACACATAAGATTTATTACACACATATTTTTTTATTAAAATGCTGGAACAGAATCGTATGTTGCGAAAATATTAAAACTTTTTTTAAACACAATAACAAAATAATTTAACATAACATTTTAAATTTGTAATGCAGTGGCGAATCGGAAAGTAAGCAATCATTCGATGCGTAAATTCCATAAATACCAACTTCTTTTCCAGCCGTAGTGCTGGTCGTGGAGTGGCTAAAACAATGGAATGAATTCAAAGATTTGGAGTTTCTCCATGGAATAAAAAGGGATCTGCTTAGCTTTAATCTTTTATTGACAACAAATTAAATGAAACAGTTCCCAGTTAAATACTGAAGCTCAATCTTACTCATAATGGATGTTTAAAGAAACCTAGAAGCAAACAAGCTGATTTCATTAGAGAATCCCAGTCAGCGAAGATGTCAACAAACTGAAAATCTTACAAAATCTTTAAACTCTGCGTTTTTGCCGAATGCTCTTGCTTTTTGATCAACTCGATCAAGATAAAATTCATGACGTCACTCGTTTCTGATTGATAAAGGAAAAAGGACGCCAAGCGAAAAGGCCCAATGAAAATAATTCTGCAAAGAATCCTGCCAGAAACACGAATGAGCAAGAAATTGAAGAGTAAATAAGAAATCCCAAGGCGGGAAAAACTTTGAAATAAAAATAAGTAAAAAGAATAAAAAAGAAATAGCTCTTTTAAAAACATTCAAATTCACAATAAATAATAGAATTTCGTCAAAAATGATGGGGCAATTTAAGAAGAACTAAAAGCTTTATATTCAAGTAAAATTAATAAGATTATAAATAATTAAAGCAGAATTTTATAGAGTTGATGATAGTTGTTATTAAAGAATAGGAAAATAGTGAACACGCCGATAATTAAGCGTAATAAAAAGATAATGAAAGAAAATATCGCGAAGGAAAAAAATAATATAACACATGTTCTGCTATCAAGAAAACAATCAGTATTTCAAATACGAAATGCCTTCCTTCACAAATATATTTGTCGATATTTTACAAAAGTTTTAAATCGATATGCAAAACGTTCTCAGTTATTATAGTACGAAAAGCATGCGATTAAAGTAAATGGTGAAATATCTCTATAATTTCCGGGGGAAAATCGAATGATAAAAAATTATCAGTCACAGTAAGAAAATATTGCACTGTAAAATATTTAACAAGTTTTAACGTACAGAATAATACGGAATAAAAAATATTTTATACTCAGCAAAGTATTTTTAACTCGGTAAGCATTTGTGTAATTTTTCAGCAGCATAAATTTTTTGTTGTAGTTAAAGAATTTTAAATTTTAAAATTGTTAGTAGAAATATTTAATTTTACAATATTTTTTACTTGTAAAAATCTAAATATGTCCAATCTGAATTTAAAAAGTAAAGTCATTGCGTATTTTAAATACATACATACATATATATACTTTCCATAGTTATATCTATTTCAATCATGATAATAATGCGTAAAATTTATCATCGAAAACACTGATGTCTACAAAATTTTGATCGTATCTGTTTAAAAATAAAATATTGAAAATTTAAAACATGTAAAAATATATTTAGAATTCCGAAATATATGTTTTCTATTAATTATTAGTTTTTCTAAATGATTATTTTTGACTTAAAAGTGTGCAGGTTACTTTTAGATTTGCCTAACAAAAAAATATCAAACATTGAAGAAGAGAAAATTATAATGTGTGATAAACAAAAAAATAAAATTTGGTTCAAAAGTACTCATAAAAACTTTAAGGATAATGAAGTACACTACAATAAACAATATTTGCATACGAAATTTGTTTATAGGGTCAGGAGAGGTAATTAAGACCACTTTTTGAATTTGCAACGTTATTATTTACTTTACTTGTTTCCATTTGAAAATGTGATGCGTTTAGTAGTTAGGAAGTAAATTTGACTCTTTAAGAACGCTTCTTAAAAGTTTTAATTCTCGTCGCACTCTTTTTTAGCTCACAGGCTATCATAGCCTGAGAGCTTATGTGCCCGTCCGTTCTGTATGTATGTTCGTACATAACGCCATAACTCATGATAAAAATATCGGATCCACTTGAAATTTTGTATATAAGTATATCCTTATAAGGCGCTTCCCTGATTAGTTTTTGGAGTTCATTCGATATGTATAAGAGGGGGAACAGGGGGCTCATACCCCTCCCCTTAATTGATATAAACGGGATTTTCATGCTGAATTAACAGTTTTCGTTCAAAATTTAGACATTGGATCATTCTGATGAGGCGATACCGTGGCTCTTATTAGGTGTTCATTGAATAAGTATAAACAGGGGGAAGAGGGGGGCTCATGCCCCTCCCCTTAATTGATATAAACGGGATTTTCATGCAGAATTAACAGTTTTCGTTCAAAATTTAGATATAGGATCATTCTGATGAGGTGATTCCATGACTGTTATTAGGCGTTCTTTGAATAAGTATAAACAGGGGGAACGGGGGTTCTAATGCCCCTCCCCTTAATTTTTATAAATGGGTTTTTCAAGCAGAATTGTCAGATTTTGTTCAAATCTCTGAATAGTTTTGGAAGTTTAATGGTTAAGTATAAAAGAGGGGGATAACTCCTCTTAAATTATATAACTGCTAAATGGGTTTTTATTAAGAATTATCCGATTTGCTCTGAATTTTGGATGTAGATTAATTATATGATAAAGTTGATAGTTTGATAGTTTAGGAGGTTCAATGATTAAGTATAAAAAAGGGGAAAGGGGAGAGCTGTTTCCCCTTCTTAATTTTTTTTTCGAACGGAATTAACCCTTGAAAATATAAGGCTGCAATGTACAATTAGTATGCGTAGCCTGTGAGCTCAATGCCATCAGTTTAACTGGGCAATATTCTTTTTATTATTAAGTTAAAAGGATGCTTATGATTACCCCAAAAACTCACAATCACAAAGGTTGGTGTAATCAAGACCACTAGTAGAGAAATTTTGACAACTATTTTTCGTCTTTATACTTGTCTACACACATTTATTTGAGATAATTAAGATCATTAGAACTCAAAACTAAAAAATTCGTTTTTTAAATATTTTGGTAACTTTGTTTCAAATTGCTCCTTGGTTCTCAAAAGTATTTTAAACTAGTAATAAAATTTCTGAAATGAAAAATACATTGCGAAGTTATTATCTAAGCGTGAAATAAAACTTTACCATGCACAATTTTCTCCATTGTAGGGATTGTCATAAATACCACCTGGTCATAATTACTCCACTTAACCCTAATCAATTTATTTGGTCAAATATACAGAATGACTAACTTCTAACTAACTATGACTAACCCGTGCAGAACAATTTTTCAAAACTTTATTCCTTCTCCAACTGTGCATAAAGATATTTTAACGAAAATTTCGACAGACATTTCGTTATATGATGGTTTGGTTTGGTTTATTTTTGTCGACCGATTATCAACACTAGGGATATAGGTCCATGGGGGGAGTGCTGTTCGTGGGGATCTTTCTAAGGGAACCTAACCCGTATTTATGCAAGGTTCGAAGAAAACTCCGTACGGTTAGGCGGACAGCCTTGATTGGGTTCGAACCCAGCAATTGCCGTCTACCAGTTGAGAGGTCAGAACCTCTCGGCCACTGGTGGGGCCTTCGTTATATGACATTGAGTGGAATTCCAAAAAGGACTGAAAGTAAAAATTATTTCGGTGAATGAGACCATAAGTTATTTCCAGTTACGTTTAAAAATGTTGAACGTCAAGTTCATTCCGTAGTGTTTGGTTTTGGGTTGTGTTCACTTCTGCAATTTTTCAAAATATCTTCACATTTCATTCAAAAAAAGATGCAAATATTTTGCAAGTTTTGTTAAAATGTCTTTATTACTTTCATCAATGAACTTAAGAAGAAAATATGAAAATCGTAAAAAAATTTCATTTCCATTTTTTGATGGGCTGGCATGTTCTGGGATGTCCTGAACACCGATTTGACTATTGCTCTGAAATGTTTATTTCTCTCTTAGTCAAAAAAAATTTTGGGACCAGTCGATCTCAAGAATTAATGCACAGAAATAAACAAAATTTCCCATTCAATTAAACCTTGACACAAATTTACAATGAACAAAACTGAATGAATAACAAAATATGTTACCCGGTATAATATATCTATGTAGGGAGTTTAAAAATTATGCATGAGAACTATAAAGGCAAGTAAAGGGAACCTAATTAAGCAGATTTTGTATAGGAGTGTACCTTCGGAAATACATTTGAGACAGTAGAGGGCGCCGTTGAGTTAAGTATACAGGGTGTCCCTAAACAAATGGTATATACGCTAGGGGGTGATAGAACACATCAAGACGAGTAATAGTAAATAGGAAACCAAGGGTCCCAACCGTTTTCCAAAATTGGTTGATTGATTTGCGGTTTTCACTAAAATTATTCTTTATGTTGGTATTTTCTTGAAAATAAATTATAAAAATAAATTTCGAAAAATGCCGATAGAGGGCGCTTTAGACTTTGAAGTAATGAAAAACTATTTTTTGCTGTGATTTTTTCATCAAATTAAATGGTTTCGTAAGCTTAGACTTAAACTTAAATTTTGAGAACAAAATCTGAATAGTTGGAAGCGGTTAAGCAGAACAAATTTAACTGTGTTCAGAGGGTTTAAATTTCAAATGATTATAAAAAAAAAAAACAGAAAAATTGGTCGACTCATTTGCGGTTTTCACTAAAACTATTTTTTATGTCGGTATTTTATTGAAAATGAATTATAAAGATAAATTTAAAAAATGCCGATAGATGGCGCTTTAGACTTTGGATTAACGAAATAATCCATTCTAATACTATTTTTTGCCGTTATTTTCTTCATCTCATTAAATGATTTCGTAGGCTTAGATTTAAACTTAAATTTTGAGCTCAAAATCTGAATAGTTGGGAGTGGTTAAGTAGCACAAACTGAACTGTGTTCAGAGGGTTTAAATTTCAAACGAAACTAAAAACTATTAAAAAAACGGAAAAATTAGTCGATTCGTTTGCGGTTTTTGCTAAAACTACTCTTTAAATCAGTGTTTTCTTGAAAATAAATTTTAAATTTCACAAAATGCCGATAGAGGGCGCCTTAGACATTGAAGTAGCGTACAACTATTATTAACAGTTATTCTTTTAAATCTCATTAAATGCTTTCAAATGCTTAGATTTAAATTTTGAGATCAAATTCTGAGTCGTTGCGAGTGTTTAAGTAGCGCAAAAGTGAAATGTGTTCGAGGGGGGGGGGGGGGAGTTAAATTTCAACTCCTGAACACACTTCAGTTTGCGCTTCTTAACCCCTCCCAAAGATTCAGAATTGGAATTCAAAATTTAAGTTTAAATCTAAGATTTCGAAAACATTTAACAAGTTTTGGAAAGGATTTAATTAGATACAAAAAATAACGCTTAAAATTTGTTGTTGGTTACTCTGAAGTTTAAAGCGCCCTCTAACAGAATTTTTGACATTTATCTTTAAAATTCATTTTCAAGAAGATACTGACTTAAAGAATAGTTTTCTTTTAAACCGCAAACGAATCGACCAATTTTTCCGTTTTTTATTATCATTTGAAATTTGAACCCTCTGAACACAGTTCAGTTTGTGTTACTTAACCACTCCCAACTATTCAGATTCTGAGCTCAAAATTTAAGCTTAAGTCTAAGTTTATGAAAACATTTAATCAGATGCAAAAAATAACGTAAAAATTAGTTGTTCGTTACTCCAAAGTTTAAAGCGCCGTCTATCAGCATTTTTCGAAATTTATCTTTATAATTCATTTTTAATAAAATACCGACGTAAAGAATAGTTTTAGTGAAAACCGCAAATCAATCGACCAATTTTTCCGTTTTTTATAATCATTTGAAATTTAAACCCTCTGAACACAGTTAAGTTAACGCTACTTAATCGCTTCCAACTATTCAAATTTTGAACTCAAAATTTAAGTTTAAGTCTAAGGTTACGAAACCATTTAATGAGATGAAAAAAATCACGGCAAAAAATAGTTTTTCATTACTTCAAAGTCTAAAGCGCCCTCTACCGACATTTTTCTAAATTTCTTTTTATAATTTATTTTCAAGAAAATACCAACATAAAGAATAATTTTAGTGAAAATCGCCGATCAATCGACCAATTTTTCCGTTTTTTATGTGTGTTTGAAATTTTGGACCCCAAACTTTAATGGCTACTATCTCCTTTGGAAAACGTTTGGGACCCTTGGTTTCCTATTTACTATTAGTCGTCTTGATGTGTTCTATCATCCCCTAGCGTATATACCATTTGTTTAGGGCACCCTGTATAAAAGCACGGTGGTTTTAATCGTCATTCTCCGCTCCGATTTTGAGCAGTTTCGCTAGTACACTCAATGCGGAGCTTGCTGGCATGCATTTCATGTATGGGGCTGCTCAAGAAAATGGGGTGGCTCCTCAAAGGATGTACAAGGAAAGTTTCTTGAGCCAGAATCTGCCGGATTGCCGAACATTTGAGCGAATTCAAAAAGAATTGAGCTTGAACGGATGATTTTATTCTTCGAGGAGTATTACGTGCAACAGATGATAGTCCTTCGACAAGCTCGAGATCAGTTGGAAGTGCATTGGGTGTAAGCTTTTTCCTTGCGTAGATCCGTACGTGAAAAACATGTCGGCGTGTACGATACATGCTGCTCGAAATCTGTACAGAGAAAGATGATTTAAATTAGCGAAGGTCTTTCATCTGCTGAACTCAACAGCTCCCTCCTATTAACAAAACTTGCATTTTCACACCTATTCCTATACGAAATCTGCGTAATTAGGTCTCAGCTACTTGCCTTTACATTTTTGACAGATAGTTTTAAAACACATTGTATACTATTGTCTGTAATTCTGTGTATTAAAATTTATATTTGATTCACTCTAAATAACTATCAATGCGCTGTTACATTCTAAAAATTACTTTTTTTCAGAAAATTGTCATTTTTGTTTAGTCTACATGAATGGCTGAATAAATAACCTTATCCATTTAGGTTAGGGAAAAAATTTATGGTGAAAGTGCAACCATTGTATAGCTTCAATAAAAAATTTACAGCACATTCGATTTAAAAAATATATTTTTTCTTTAAATTGCGACGAGTTTAGCATTTAAATTGCCTTTTTTTACATTCGATTATTCTGGTACATATTAAAAATTCTATTTGTTATAGTCTATCAGAGCTTATAATTTTATAAACATTTTTTTGTGATCTGCTAATCGAAATTTTATACTACCTAATTATAATTACTATTATGATAAATTAATTTAAAAATACATTTTTAGACATTTTGTAAAATTTTTCATTGCAATAAAAAAATGTTTCATTTTTTGAAAAAGAATTTTTTACTTTGAATATTTTTATTGCGTAAAAATAACATTTGAAATTGTTAAAAATAACAGGCTGTTATTAAAATTATAATTATTGTAACAAACAAAACAGAAAGAAATAACAATTTTGTATGAATGTATGCTGAGTTTATATATCTAAACAATGCGTTAGAATTTCGAAATACCTAACAAATAAATCGACAATTTATAGCGTATGAAACCAATATCTATCATTATCTCAGCTCACTTGCAGACTGTACTCGATAAAATTATTGCATCGTTTGTCAGATCGCAGAGACATTAATAGAGTGAAACAGCTACCATTATAAGGTATCTGTTCTTAAATTACGATATTCGGAATCTCGCAGTCTTTATTCAAATTTACTGATCTAGAATTTTACATAAAGTCCAATAACTATCTTTTAACAAATTTTAAAGCTTTCCTGTCTAATGTGCTAATAACCTAACATGTCTCTAATTTACCATTACAGTAGAACCCCGCTAATCCGGAATTCAGCTTAATCCGAACCAATTTTGTTTTTGAAAATGATTACAATTTTGAAAATTAAAGACTGCCAAAATTCAAAATAGTTTAAATTTACTGATTTAGAATTTTACATAGAATCCAATAACTATATTTTACCAAATTTTAAATCTTTCCTGTCTGATGTGCCAGTAACAGGATATGTCTTTAATTTACTTTTATAGTAGAATCCTGTTAATCCGAAATTCCGCTTAGTCGGAACCGATTTTATTTTCGAAAATTATTTCAATTTTGAAAATTGAAGAATACCAAATTACGAAATTTTCCGGATTGCAGAATGAATGTCGGGAAAAATGTGTGGAAGTTGGATTAAAAAAAAATTGGCTATAAAGCATGTTTTTTATTCTTTGAATAGCTTGGAAAGAATAAAAAATGCTTAATAATGCAAAAGTACAGCATCACATGTACACGAGTATAAAATGAAAACGAACACTTTACGCAATGTTGCTAGATTGGGGACTTTTTTAATTCAGATTATTTGACTTTCACCACTTTTTTAAATTAGTATGAGTCGCCTTATTTTTCAGGATTTTACATCTATTATTAAATAGGCCGAATATTTCTATTTAAAAAAAAAACAGTGACAAGCAAACAATCTGGAGACTTTTTTGAACCCAATTTGGCAACAGCGACTGTAGACCTACTCTTAACCATCTTTAAAAAGTCTCAAATATCAATTTGTTTATCAATCACTATAAAACTCGTTTCTAAAATGCAAAAAAGTACTTAATTCAGATGATAAAAATTAATGTTTCTTTTCAACAGTTTGATTTCACAAATTATCGACTGAAATGTTTTTCTTACCCTTGTCGATATGGTGTCTGATCTATAGATTCACGATTTTTAATCGTTTATAATAGGTTGTTATGTAACTCCCCATTATGAAGTTCCATTGGATTATTATAAACATCAGAAGTGATTAAGCAAGGAATTATATTTGTTTTTTCGAAAATCATGCCAGAATATCTAGTATGCCTGGCCTCAGGATGCTGAATTAGAGATACTGTACTACAGACTACTGAGTACTTATAAAAAACACTTTTAGCACCCAATTTCTTTCTTTTCTATTTTCATCAAAATTGCGGGTAACCCGAATTCATTATAATCCGAATTGGTACCAGTACCATTTAGTTCGGATTAGCGGGGTTCTGCTATGCTTTGTCCTTGTACAGCAGATTGTTAACTGCACATTTATTGTTAACTACAAGTATAGTAGGGGAAGATGGAGATACTTGAGCCACTTTTTAAATTTTAATTTTTTTAATTTTTTTATAATTTCTTAGAACAAAATAAAATATTGAAAATGAAAATTTGATCATTTTTCTTGAACTCAAAACCACTTTCAATTAATTTTGAACTATTTTTCTATGTCTAATTAATTTTTACTTTTTTTTACATCGTGGCTCAAGTATCCCCATGGAGATTATGATTTTTAAAATAGTTTTAAATTTTTTGTAATGTAATAAAAATTAAATTGAAAGCTATGTTTACATTTATCTAAACAGGCTATTTGTTTACTCAAAATGAAAAATAAAATGGATATTTTCATTAAAAATATACATTTAATTAAACATTTTTTTACTAAGTCATTATTTTTTAAAGAAAAAATATCAATTAGTGAATATAAAGACGCAATTTTATTTTTTGTTTGTTTCATCCATGTCTAATTTCTTAGTGGGGATGGTTGAGCCATGGTTCAAGTATCCCCATTCTCACTGGCTCAAGTATCCCCTTTACCACCATTTTTGTTTATCAGAGTTTTACTAAGTAAAGCATGCAGCTATTTGAACTAGTTTAGATTCAAAATACACTTGAAATTACACTAAGTAAATTTATCCATATGATTGCAACTTTAAACAAAACTTTTAATACAAAAAATAAAAAAAACATGCACCTAAATATTTACTTTAGATAGGGAAAAACAACTATTAATCACCATACTTCCAAAATGGTACCAAGGTATGTGATTTCTTTTTTACATGTTCAGAACTATAAATATGTTACCATATTGCCAGTTTTAGAAAGAAAAATTAACCAACTGTAGAAATAATAGGGGTGGCTCAAGTATCCCCTATGCTCAAGTATCCCCACTCTCCCCTACAGATAGTATAGTAGACTCTCATTAGTCCGAATCTCCAAAGTTCGTTAATTTTCACCTACATTAAATTATATTTAAAAAATTCCTTCTACAGAATAATTCAAATTCAATTTTTAATAGAAATTAAATGTTTTTCCAATTTTATGCTACCAGAAACAATCTTTCTCTTAATTTAGTAAATTTATCGGAAAGCAAGATAATGACAATTTTTTATACGAAAAACCAGATTACTTAGGACAAACAAAATAAGTAAAAAAATTACTTTACTTTTATAATTTTAGTTTAAATTAATTTCTTACTTTTCTTTGCATTAGTTGAACATATGGTATCTCTCTTTTCACATATTCTTTCAGTTCTACAACAAACTAGATTTTTTTTAGCTAAATTACGTTTCCTTTATGTTTTGATTCAGCCACAAGCAATTTATGAGCCTCTTGCCTTTTAGGCAATGGAACTTTTTTCTTTTCTTCAATACTGTCACTGATAACTTTTTGATCTCAATATTTAGACAAGTTGCTTTTGAAAAACAGTGTGCATAACTAATTTGTATTTGACCCGGTAAATTTGTTTCAATCACATTCATTTTAATCTACGTTGTTTCTATTCGGTCATCTTTATGAACAGAAGCATGATGTTATACGCCCATGGCTTAAATTTATATCCAAAATGTACGTTTGAACTCCACGAGAAAATGTGGCATCTACTTAGTAGAAAAAGCTCTATTAAACGAATAAGATAAGTCAGCACATAATAGTTTATCGATAACGAGAGATTAGCCATGTTTTTGGCCGAAATCTTCTCGATCAATTAAATTGGCTTACTCGTTTGTCGCATTTTCTTATTTTCAAAAATAGTCTCCTCTTATACTGTCTTTTTTTATCGTATGCCATCTTTCTTACATTTTTAAAGGTAAACTATTACTCATCACTCAGATTTGAAACGCAGCAGACAGTCATAAGAAAAATATGATATGAAATAAATAAAAAAAATACATAGCGCTGAAAACCCTTTTTAGCTTAAAATCTCTCCTTGTGACTAGTTTCTCGAAGCAGACGTAAGATGATCTTACAATCCTTCCACTTTTACATCCTTAAACATGCTTTGCTTAGAAGAAAAAGTTTTTTATAATACTGCACTGAAATAAAACTTTAAATGTTAAAAAGCAGTTTAATGTAAAATTTTAAGCAAATTGTATCGCACTTAAATATGTATTTTATTTTATTAATAGAAATAAATCTAATTCTTAATAATGTCAAAATTAACTTTTATTAAAATATTCCATGCAAAACATTTTAAAATCCAGAAGTAGAAAAAAAATCTGAAATAGGATATTTAAGAAAGTATTTAATTTTAAAAATAAAAATAAATCTTTGATTATCAATTTAAATTTAATCAACGTCAAAATTTACTTTCATTAACAAAATTTCATTTATCGCGAAAAATTTAAAACAACCGATAAAATGGTTTTACATTAAAAAAAGTTCAAATAAAACTGAAATAAAAAATTTCATCGACAAAACAAATAAAAAGAAACCGTGAGATTCAAACTCATGGGTCAATCCATTTCAAGTGGTCCTGAAAATATAAAAATGGTAGCTCGACCATTTTTAAAAAATCTGAAATTTTTTGTACAACAATCCTAACATGACGGAAGTTCAAAATGACCGTTATTTTAATTTTACTATTTTTTGTTTGTGCATGGCGGCCATCTTTATTTCATCGTGCTCAGCGATTTTCTCAGATACTAGGATACACAAAATTGTAAATATCTCGTCTTTTATTTTCCCAAATGAAATGGGGTTTGCAGCATTTTGTTCAGAATAAAATAGGCTAAATGTACCGTTGTAGAATAATTTTGAAAAATAAATTTTTACAAGTGAAATTTTAGCACAAAATTTACGAGTTTTTTCAAAATCTATCCGTTTGCAAGAGGAAATTTTTCATGTAAGGAAAACTGTCAACCTTACACAATTTTTTCTACAAATAGGTCAAAAGTGCGTGTACTCACATACCAAGTCGCAGATCTGGGAGTTGATTTCTCTTAGCGAAAAAAATTCCGAAATTCGTCAAAAATTTCGAAAATCGCACTTTTTAGGCTTTGATATCTCTGGTGGGGCACGAGATAAAAATCTGAAATTCTGGCTTTTGATAGTTTTGTGTAGTAGTGTTACGTACAAAAACTTTCAAGAAGGAGAGTTGACTATAAGCTGAGATATGACATGGACAATACGTGAAAACAATACTGCCAAACTATTGTAACCTACTATATAATTGTTCAACAAGATTGTCAACCTTACACAATTACACAATTTTTTCTAGAAATAGGTCAAAAATGCGTGTACTCATACACCAAGTAACAGATCTGGGAGCTGATTTCTCTTTGCGAAAAAAATTCCGAAATTCGTCGAAAATTTCAAAAATCGCACTTTTCAGGCTTTGATATCTCTGGTGGAGCACGAGATAAAAATCTGAAATTCTGGCTTTTGATAGTATTGTGTAGTACTGTTACGTACAAAAAATTTCAAGAAGGAGATTTGACTATAAGCTGAGATACGGTGATTAAAAAATGTTAAGAAATGCTATTAGAGTTCATTAGGAGAAATGAGATTAGTCTCTTTTATTACAATATTTACCCAGAAAATATCGTTTGTTGAAAACAGTTAAATAATAAACATTTAATTTAAAAAGATACTATACAGGGTGTTTCGCTACCAGACCGACAAACTTTGAGGGATGATAGTACACATGAAGACAAACATTATTAAATAGGAAACCATGGGGCGCAAACGTCTTCTGTAGGAGCTAGGGGCCATTAAAGTTTAGGGTCCAAATTTTCAAACAATGATAGAAAAAGGAAAAAAGGGTCGATTTGTTTGCGGTTTTCACTAAAATCTTTCTTTTTATTACGATTTTATTAGAAAAAATTTTTAAAAGTTACATTCAAAAATTGTCGATAGAGGGCGCTTTAGACTTTAGAGTAACGAACAACTACTTTTTACCGTTATTTTGTGCATGTGGTTGAAATTATTCTAAAGTTTAGACTTTAACTTAAATTTTAAGCCCATATTCGGAAACATTGGGATCGGTTAACTAGCAAAAATTTAACTGTGAACAGAGGGGGAAATTTTAAACGCTCATAAATATTGGACAAACAAATCGATTTTGTTGCGGTTTGCGTGTAAGTCATTCCCTTGGTACTTATTTTATTCAAAATGACGTACAGCATTGGGGTCCCCATTTTTTGATAGAGGGCGCTTTCGACACATCTCCTAAATTTCAATGGCATTACGCCTAGGTGTTTAACTACCAGACCAACATACTAACAGGAAGTGTTAGGGATGCAAAGCGACTCGGAATCACATAGGAATGTAACGTTGAAAATGCCTTTTTAGCGAGTTGTGGTTAAAAGAAGCAGAGAAAAAAGCAACAGAAACAGGTAGTGAAACAGCAACACGTTAATGTGGAAGAAAACAGTTTAGTTAAGGGTTTTTACTACAAAAGGTGTCCGAAATTACGACCAGAAGTAGTCGGACATGCTTGGCAGCAGCGATGCATGCAATTCCTCTCACTTTGAAAAATTCCTGGCATCTCGGACAGCTTTCTGGCAGCTACAGAAATTCGAGCTGAGAGAGAGGTCTTCCACTGACGGTACGAGAGTCTCATACATTCAACTTTTCATTTGACCCCAGCAGAAGAAGTCCATACAGATTCAGATTCAGATCGAGCCAGGTGGGGGGCTATCAATTGGTTTGAGCTCAACTAGCCCTACCCAGCAACGTTCATTTAAAAAAATACAGACAAATTATACACTAATAAAATAAAGGTAGGTAAAAAAAAGTAATTGATGTAATGAAGTAGGTGCGACGATCTGAAAGGCCAACGAACCGGGCCACCACTACCTATCCACCGCTGTCCATATGTTATGTTGGGGGTGTCTGCGAACATCATTGGTAAAATGTGGAGGAGCTCCATCATGCTATAGAGTGGTGCAAAGAAAGAGGAACATGTGCTTTTGCCAGAAGTTCCGACAGAACGTGTTGTAGAATCATCAAGTTGCTTTTTTCACTGATTCTTTTAACCCTAACTCGCAAAAAAGGCATTTTCGACGTTACGACGTTAGTCATCTTTGCATCCCTAACACTTCCTGGAAGTATCTTCGTCTGGTAGTAACACATACAGCAGTAATGCCATTGAAATTTCGGAGATGTGTCGAAAGCGCCCTCTATCAAAAAATGGGGACACCAATGCTGTACGTCATTTTGATTAAAATAATTACCAAGGGAATGTCTTACACGCAAACCGGAACAAAATCGATTTGTTTGTCCAATATTTATGAGCATTTAAAATTTCCCCCTCTGTTCACAGTTAAATTTTCGGCAGTTAACCGATCCCAATGTTTCCGATTATGGGCTTAAAATTTAAGTTAAAGTCTAATCTTTAGAATAATTTCAACCACATGCACAAAATAACGGTAAAAATTAGTTGTTCGTTACTCTAAAGTCAAAAGCGCCCTCTATCGACAATTTTTGAACGTAACTTTTAAATTTTTTTTCTAAAAAAATCGTAATAAAAAGAAAGATTATAGTGAAAACCGCAAACAAATCGACCCTTTTTTCCTTTTTCTATCATCGTTTGAAAATTTGGACCCTAAACTTTAATGGCCCCTAGCTCCTACAGAAGACGTTTGCGCCCCATGGTTTCCTATTTAATAATGTTTGTCTTTATGTGTACTATCATCCCTCAAAGTTTGTCGGTCTGGTAGCGAAACACCCTGTATATGCTCAAAAAAGAGCCTAACACTATTTACGAGAGATGTTGTGAGTTCGACCAGTTACTGTTGTCAGTCCATTAGGCTGTTCTTTCTCAAAGTTGCCACCCAAGTCTTGTCATCCCTTGTTAACTTGAATGAAATTCTCTAGGTTTAATAATTGAAACCATGTCAACTCGATCAGTTGCAACCCATTGTCTGTAATTAACTTTTCCTGAAATGTGTTCCGAGTAAAATTGTTGCAATAGCATTTCGAATAGGTTTGTTCATCTGGACAAATAGTGTATTGGCTTAGCATACATTCTGAATTGTTTAAATCACAGAGAAGCATTTGAAGAAGATATTTGTAATTAACATTTAACTTTGTACCATAAATAATTAATTTAAAATTAACAATAGTTTGGCAGTATTGTTTTCACATATTGTCCATGTCATATCTCAGCTTGTAGTCAAATCTCCTTCTTGAAATTTTTTGTACATAACACTAGTACACAATACTATCAAAGGCCAGAATTTCAGATTTTTATCTCGTGCTCCAACAGAGATATCAAAGCCTAAAAAGTGCGATTTTTGAAATTTTCGTCGAATTTCGGAATTTTTTTCGCAAAGAGAAATCAGCTCAAAGATCTGGGACTTGGTATATGAGTACACGCACTTTTGACCTATTTGTAGAAAAAATTGTGTAAGGTTGACAGTCTTGTTGAACAATTACATAGTAGGTTACAATAGTTTGGCGGTATTGTTTTCGCATATTTTCCATGTCATATCTCAGCTTGTAGTCAAATCTCCTTCTTGAAATTTTTTGTACATAACACTACTACGTAATACTATCAAAGGCCAGAATTTCAGAGTTTTATCTCATGCTCCACCAGAGATATCCAAGCCTAAAAAGTGCGATTTTTGAAATTTTTGACGAATTTCGGAATTTTTTTCGCAAAGAGAAATCAACTCCCAGATCTGGGACTTGTTGTATGAGTACACGCACTTTTGACCTATTTGTAGATAAAATTGTGTAAGGTTTACAGTTTCTCTTGCATGAAAAATTTCCTCTTGCAAACGGATAGATTTTGGAAAAAATCTTAAATTTTGTGCTAGAATTTCACCTGTAAAAATTTATTTTTCAAAACTTTTCTACCACTGTATATTTAGTCTATTTTATTCTGGACAAAATGCTGCAAACCCCATTTCAATTGGGAAAATAAAAGATGAGATATTTGCAATTTTGTGTATCCTAGTATCTGAGAAAATTGCTGCACACGATGAAACAAAGATGGCCGCCATGCACAAACAAAAAATAGTAAAATTAAAATAACGGTCATTTTGAACTTCCGTCATGTTAGGGTTGTTGTACAAAAAACTTAAGATTTTTTTTTAATAGTCGAGCGACCAGTGCTGGACCACTTGAAATGGATTGACTCTCATGCTATCTAAACTCAAATGCATGGCTCTAATCGTTCAGTCACAAATGACATAGACGGTCAGCAACAAAATATTAAAATAAATAGACAAAACAGTAATCTAAAGGAAGGAATCTAAGAATGGTCACGTGATAACTGCAACGAGGCAATAGATCCCCAGTGTATTAGAAATGAAGTCTAAAAGTTATATTCAAATTTGTTTATTGGTTGCGGGGAGAATTAAGAATATATAGGAACATCCATTCGTTACGCTAGTGACAACTAGAGCAATTTTTCATAAATACTTACAATTGTTTTATTAAAAAATAGAATTAATATAAAATCTAATAAGGTATTTGTACCCTCTATGGACAGGGCTCTCAATATGGACAACCCTAATATTTTTAAAGGTAATAATTTTAATCGAGAGATGGCACAACATTTTCGCGAAGAAAAGCAGTTGAAAAGATAATTAAGGCTGGAAAGTGTAAAAAAGCGCGCTGTTCGACAATTAGGAGGAAACCTGTTGTTTCGAGATGTGCTGATCTCAATTATTCGTAAGCTTAAATTCTTATTAGCTATGGTAAAATTACATTAAATGTTGAAAACTGGAGTATTTTAGAAATCTAATAAAACATATTTTCGATTGCTATTGCATATTTTGCTTAAGAATATTTTCCTTATTCGTTTCTTGCTAGATTTAGTAAAACTACGCCCGGTTCCCAGTATGGAAAGCTTATGTCCCCATCGACTACAACTGTAAGAAAGAAGAAAATTCAACGTTCCCAAGCAAATAGATTGAAAAGGCATCAAAGTGGTAAAATCTTTGTTCAACAAGATGCCATTTGAACAATCCCCCCAAAACCTTCCCCCAAAAAACCCCTGCAGAAAAATAAAAAGAAGACCCCCCCCCCCGCCAGTAGGATATCTGTTGGCGAAATGGTAGGCACCAATGGTATGACTTCCTCAACAAAGGAGAGGTGGTACTGCTTCTTTTACAGTATATATGCTTTTTCAAACATGCGGCCATGCATCACGTGTGGCAAATATGTTCATGGGGATTATGTGGGACTTACTGCCCATGGTGAGAAATTTTTTATTTGTCCATGCTGTGAGGACTGAGTAATAACAGATGTAAATTCGCAGACAGATGCTATAAAGCTAAGCGAAACCAACAATATTATTTCATAATATTAGTAACTAAGGGGCTTTGCATGGGTCTTCGAAGGGTAAAAACTGAGAATGATCCTCCCCTTTCGAAAATGCATGTTCTGAAGATATTTACTGTCCCTCCCCCTCCTCCTCCGAATACTTTAAGATACATTTTTTTATTCCCTCTCCTTTAAAATCCCTTGGAAAAGTGGCTCTTCCATACACATTGTGTAGAAAGTCAACAAGTAAACACCTGTCCGTAATAGGGACAGGTAGTTCCTTATACGGACACTTGTTAATATTTTTTGTTTTTATCATATAAATTAAACCAGAATAATTACAAGGTCGCTAATTTTAATAATGATAGTCAATAGTCCAAGGATAGTGGACACACATTTTTGGAGTCCTCTGACTTGTACATGGGGGTGAAAAAAAATACATTTTCCTTAAGGTGTCCATATAGGGTACAGGTACTATATAACCATTTAAATACTATTATGTTCAGCTCACGTAACATATGTCTAATTTGAACAGAACATATTTTACTTCTCTATCTATCAAATCAGAATTTTGTTATTCTTGTGACTCCCTAGTCACAAGAGTAACAAAATTTTCATTTATTATATAGACAAGTAAAATGATATTTTGTTACAAATTAGATATATTTTATGAGATTGGAGCATAGTGGTATTTAACTGATTACCTCAAATTTTATCTTAATTATATTTTTAATAAAATTACTGGGAGTATTTGTGAAGATTTCTTTGGATGATCACGTTAATAATAATGAACGCTCCCGTATATACACACACATAACCTCTTCAGAATTGAGATACACAAATGTTTACCACCATTCTTTTATTCATAAAAACTAAACTTTTCGAATTTTTTGCATTTTTACTTTACTTATACACAGCTAAATGTTTTTTGCTTTCAAACAAAGCCAATAAATGTCAGCACTGATGAATATTACCACATGATAAAAATATTATTTTCATCCGAGTTTCGGAAAAACTTTTAAGACATTTTGGCCAAGAAAGTAAGAAATATTCATGATTATTTCATTTAAATGCTTTACAATAAAAAAATGAGGATTTGCTGATCATTTGCTTGTTTAAAGACCTTTATTTTGTTATTGCGTAAATTTATATTACTGATAGTTAAATTGATGATTTACTTTTACATCCATATTTTTAAACCAAAATTACCAGCCCCCTAAAGTACTGATTTTGTAAAAAATGAATTCTGTCTTCTATGATGTCATTTAAATTGTGCAAAAGCATTAAATATATATTTGTTGAGTTATTTTATACACAAGTCTGAAGAGGCTATACATGTCGACGAAATGCAGAATTTCTTTTTTTTTTTTTTTTTACATTTCTTAAAAAAGATCATTAAAGAATTTTTTTTTATTAAAGAAGTACTAAATTAAATTTAAATATGAAGCAAGAAAAAAGCATTGCTGGCGATTCCTCTTAAGTTTTATACACATCTTACGTTTAAGCAATCGCTGTTTGAAGGATTATTAATTCATCAAATAGCAATAAATGCAAGAGTTCAAAGAATGACATGCGATGTAAATACAGTACGGATTCAAGATTTTAACTCTTTCGGGTCTGATGTATTATTAATTATACACGTCTTTTCATCGAGTATTATTTTGTTTTAACAGTTACTTAGTTACTTTCAATACTTCTTAATGTATGACTGTCTCATTATGACTTTATTTATATTTTGACATTTGGTAATAATAAAAATAATAATCGTTTGCTTAATTCTGTCAGCACCTTTGACGATTCCTTTATTTTATACATATATTTCACTCTTTAAATTTAAAATATAAGTTACTTTTCTGAATTAATCATGTGTGACAAAACGAAAAGCATTAGAAAGTTGTAGAACCCTGTCAAATCCTGTTGTAATACTCCATTTTCCAAAAATCTTCAAAAATTCTTCTTTAGCCTGTTATTATATAAATATAAATTGAACAGTCCACAAAATAAGTACGTTTGTTAAATTTCAGGCAATGAGGTAATTTTTAAACTTCAGTAAGTCTATTTGAATAGCGACAATTAAAGTTATTACAATAAAATTAATTTTGTTCTCAAAATTAAAAAAAAAAAAAATCGGACCCGAAAGGGATAACGCGAGAATTTCTAGACATATGAGAAATGCATCAACAATTCGAAGCATAAGAAACCAATGTCTATCATTATCACGGATGAACTTCCAGATTGCCGTCAATAAGGTAATTGCATCATTGATCAGATCGTAATGACATCAACTGAGTAAAATAGCTTCAGTTTTGAGATTTTTTTCTATGTCTTATTAAATCATGGGTCTAGCTATCATTGTTAAATATACTGATATAAACTTCTATATAATGTAGGCTTTAAAACTCAACCTTTTAAGTAGAGCGAAATTGTCATTATAATAAAATTAATTTTGTTCTCAAACTTGAAAAAAAGTTAGACCCGAATGGAACAATTTGAGAATTTCTAGGTATATGAGAAATGCATCAACAATTCGAAGCATATGAAACCAGTGTCTATCATTATCTCGACTGCCTTCCAGACAGCAGTCGATAAAATAATTGCTTCATTGATCAGATTATAGTGACATCAACTGAGTAAAATAGCTTCAATTTTGAGATATCTGTTATTAAATCATGAGTCTGGACATCATTGTTGAATTTACTGGTATTAAATTTTTATACAATGTAGTCTTTAAAACACACCGTTTTAAGTAGTGTGAAATTGTCATTACAATAAAATTAATTTTGTTTTCAAAGTTGAAAAAAATCGGACATGAAAGGGATAAGGCGAGAATTTCTAGACATATGAGAAATGCATCAACGATTCGACGCATACGAAAGCAATGTCTATCATTATCTCGGTTGAACTTCCAGATTGCCGTCGATAAAGTAATTGCATCATTGATCAGATCGTAGTGACATCAACTGAGTAAAAGAGATTCAGTTTTGAGGTATATCGTATTACATCATGCGTCTGACCATCATTGTTAAATTTACTGATGTAATCTTTCATAAAGTGTAGGTTTTAAAACACAACATTTAGAATAAAGCAAACCGATTTGAATTTGTTTAAAAAATTTTCTAGAAAATAATCAAAGATTACTACCATACTTTCAACTTAATAATTTATGTGTAGCAATTTTATTCAAAGAATGACGTGCTATGTAAATACTGTATCGACTCAAGATTTTAACGCGAGAATTTCTTGATATATAAAAAATGCATCAACAATTCGAAGCATACAAAAGCAGTGGCTATCATTTTCTCGGCTGCTTTTCAGACTGCAATCGATAAAGTAATTGCATCATTGATCAGATCATAGTGACATCAACTGAGTAAATTAGCTTCAGTTTTAAGATAACTGTTATTAAATCATTAATCTTCCCATCATTGTTAAATATACTGATGTAAACATTTATATAGTGTTGGTTTTAAAGCATTGTGTTTTAAGAGAATCGGGAAACAAAAATCTTCAAATTTTCTAAAAAAATATTTTATTGCGTTGAAAAAACTTCTGTTTTTTTTTTCTTAAAATGGCGTTTATATGATGCTTCTATTCTTAATTAGAAAAGGAAATATTAATTTTTTCGTTTTGGTTTATTTTCAAAATTTAGCTTTCAAGCAATGATTATCATGAAATGGATTCTTGTGAAAATGTGTTTTTCTTCAGGATGGATTTTTTCACAATTTCTCGAATTTAAATTATTATAACTGAAGAATCGTTAAAGATAAATGCTTCAAACTTAAAACATGCATTTTTTTATCGTTTTACTTTAACGTTAATTCAACAAATTGGAAAAAAAATATATTTATTTTTGACAATATAATTTTTTGAATTTTTTTTTTTTTTTTTTTTTTTGCTTTAAATAGTTTTAATTTTTTTAACTAATATTTTTAAAAGTGCTGAAACAAATTTAAATTTTGATATTTTTGTTTATTTCAAGGTAAAAAAATTTAAATTCTACGATTAATATCTTGAACTATAATAATTTTAAATCACCCCACTTTTTTAATAAATTTTTAATTTAAATTAAAAAATCATGACAAGTAATTTTGTTTACAAATATTATGAAAGCATAAAAAAAATCAAGATTTTAACTTAAAAATAAAAATTATTTTTAATTGTATTCTGAACCCCCTTAAGTTTAAACCGCAACTTTTTGAAGAATTCAAACAGCAATAAATGCAAGCCAAAAAATAACCTGCGATGTAAATACGGTACTGATTGAGGATTATGACGCGAGAATTTCTAGGTATATGAGAAATGCATCAACAATTCGAAGCATACGAAACCAGTGGCTATCATTATCTCAGCTGCCTTACAGATCGCAGCCGATAAAATAATTGAATCGTTGATCAGATCGTAGTGACATCAACCGAATAAAACAGCTTCAGTTTTGAGATATATGTTATCATGAGTCTGGCCATCATTGTTAAATTTATTGATATAAACTTTTATAGAGTGTAGGTTAAAACTAATAACATAAAACACTACACACTACTTAAATTTTTACCTTTTAAGTAGAGCGAAACGAGCTCAATTTGTTTAAAAATGATTCTAGATAATCAGAGATAAATACCAGAGTTTCAATTTAATAATTTCTGTGTAGCAATTTTATTTAAAGAATAACATGAGATGTAAATACGGTATTAATGCAAGATTATGACGCGAAAATTTCTAGCTGTATGAGAAATGCATCAACAATTTGAAGCATACGAAATCAGTTTTTATCATTATCTCGGCTGCCTTCCACATTGCAATCGATAAAATAATTGCATCATTGATCAGATCGTAGTGACATCAAATGCGTAAAACAGCTTCAGTGTTGCGATATCTGTTATTAAATCATGAATCTTGCCGTTATTGTTAAATTTACTAACATAAACATTTATATGGAGAAGGTTTTAAAACACGACCTCTTTAGCAAAGCAAGACGAGTTGAAGTTATTTAAAAATGATTCTAGATAAGAATCGAAGATTAATACCAGAGTTACAACTTTATCATTTATATGCATTAACTTTATTCAAAAACAACTTTTAAAAAGCTTTTATTTAAGGGGCCTTGTAGCTTTGAAACTCGTCGAGAATCAACAAAAACATTGAAAGTTTAAATCAGTGTATCTCCGCTGATGTTTCGTGAAATATTGAATTTAAGCTTTTTATTAAACAAAGTATGCTTTTTAATATAATACAGCTAGAAACTGACTAGTCTTTTATGTCTGTAATTTGCGTATTGGTGAAATTGTAATGGTCCTTTTTTAACGCATGATATCTTAAGAACATATATATGATTTGTTAAGAAATTTTATATATAAAATATGTATTTTTAAAATGATCTATTCATAGGTCAAAATTATTTCATTAACTATGTAAAAAAAATATTTTTATACAAAATAAATAAATAAAAATTAAATTAAAATCAAATTCTTTTAATGAATAAAAGTAATAGACCGGGCGGCGGCGACACGAATGACTACGTCATCGAGTTACGGGATGAAATCATGATGTAGGACAAGCTTATTAGGTGTAGATTAAGGAATGACTGGTCTGCCTCGTCATTTCTTGGTACGATATGAGAAACGGCGGGCGCCAACTCGCCATTTTGGCGTCACTTTCACGTCATCGAGTTACGGGATAAAATTGGTGCCAAATTAAAGCTGAAATAAAGTATTTTAAGAATATTTCGGTCTGCCTGCGCATATCCTGGTACAAACCCTCGGCAGACTGAAATTTATAACAAAAAATGACGTTATAATGCAAAATTCGAGATGACTACGTCATCGAGTTACGGGATGAAATCATGATGCAGGACAAGATTATTAGGTGTAGATTAAGGAATGACTGGTCTGCCTCGTCATTTCTTGGTACGATATTAGTAACAGCGGGCGCCAACTCGCCATTTTGGCGTCACTTTCACGTCATCGAGTTACGGGATAAAATTGGTGCCAAATTAAAGCTAAAATAAAGTATTTTAAGAAGTTTTTGGTCTGCCTGCGCATATCCTGGTACAAACCCTCGGCAGACTGAAATTTATAACAAAAAATGACGTTATAATGCAAAATTCGAGATGACTACGTCATCGAGTTACGGGATGAAATCATGATGTAGGACAAGATTATTAGGTGTAGAATAAGGAATGACTGGTCTGCCTCGTCATTTCTTGGTACGATATGAGAAACAGCGGGCGCCAACTCGCCATTTTGGCGTCTTTTTCACGTCATCGAGTTACGGGATAAAATTGGTGCCAAATTAAAGCTGAAATAAAGTATTTTAAGAATATTTCGGTCTGCCTGCGCATATCCTGGTACAAACCCTCGACAGACTGAAATTTATAACAAAAAATGACGTTATAATGCAAAATTCGAGATGACTACGTCATCGAGTTACAGGATGAAATCATGATGCAGGACAAGATTATTAGGTGTAGATTAAGGAATGACTGGTCTGCCTCGTCATTTCTTGGTACGATATGAGTAACAGCGGGCGCCAACTCGCCATTTTGGCGATGTTTCGTTATAAATTTCAGTCCGCCGAGGGTTTGTACCAGGATATGCGCAGGCAGACCGAAATATTCTTAAAACACTTTATTTTAGCTTTAATTTGGCACCACTTTCATCCCGTAACTCGATGACGTGAAAGTGACGCCAAAATTGCGTGTTGGCGCCCGCTGTTACTCATATCGTACCAAGAAATGACGAGGCAGACCAGTCATTCCTTATTCTACACCTAATAATCTTTTCCTACATCATGATTTCATCCCGTAACTCGATGACGTACTCATCTTGAATTTTACATTATAACGTCATTTTTTGTTATAAATTTCAGTCTGCCGAGGGTTTGTACCAGGATATGCGCAGGCAGACCGAAATATTCTTAAAACACTTTATTTTAGCTTTAATTTGGCACCAATTTCATCCCGTAACTCGATGACGTGAAAGTGACGCCAAAATGGCGTGTTGGCGCCCGCTGTTACTCATATCGTACCAAGAAATGATGAGGCAGACCAGTCATTCCTTAATCTACACCTAATAATCTTGTCCTACATCATGATTTCATCCCGTAACTCGATGACGTACTCATCTTGAGTTTTACATCATAACGTCATTTTTTGTTATAAATTTCAGTCTGCCGAGGATTTGTACCAGGATATGCGCAGGCAGACCGAAATATTCTTAAAATACTTTATTTTAGCTTTAATTTGGCACCAATTTCATCCCGTAACTCGATGACGTGAAAGTGACGCCAAAATGGCGAGTTGGCGCCCGCTGTTTCTCATATCGTACCAAGAAATGATGAGGCAGACCAGTCATTCCTTATTCTACACCTAATAATCTTGTCCTACATCATGATTTCATCCCGTAACTCGATGACGTACTCATCTTGAATTTTACGTTGTAACGTCATTTTTTGTTATAAATTTCAGTCTGCCGAGGGTTTGTACCAGGATATGCGCAGGCAAACCGAAATATTCTTAAAATACTTTATTTTAGCTTTAATTTGGCACCAATTTCATCCCGTAACTCGATGACGTGAAAGTGACACCAAAATGGCGTGTTGGCGCCCGCTGTTACTCATATCGTACCAAGAAATGACGAGGCAGACCAGTCATTCCTTAATCTACACCTAATAATCTTGTCCTACATCTTGTTTTCATCCCGTAACTCGATGACGTAGTCATTTGTGTCGCCGCCGCCCGCTCTATAATCATAACTATATAAAAATATTATCACCGTAAATACTTAAAAGTAGATTCTTTTAACACACATATTAGCTTATTGAGTACAAAAATTTCGTAACAATTCATACATACGTTCTCAAAATTTCATACGCGCAATTTACAGAGAAAAGAAGAGCTATTTTATTTTCAAAATACACAAAATCTGTAAAAGGTAAAACGATTTCCAATGGCAGCATATTATAAAGCAAAATCTGTTTAATCAATATTCAAAATTTCATGTTTTGCATAAAAAAGTTTTGAAGATAAACTAATTATAACTTTGAAGTTTTTCGGAAATTTTCATCGTGTTTAAAAGTTTACAAGATCTCTTAAAAATATAACATTAAAACCAAGATTATAATTTATAAAAATATTGCATCATTTTTAGCGGCGTTCGTAATTATATAAATGCACAGCTGCCAACTTTTATGCATTTTTTCTACCATTAAAATTATACAAAGATTTTCCATTTGTTTAATCATAAGATTTCGACAATTAAATAAGACAATATTTACTATAAAATTTTTGTGGTAGGAAAAAAGCGTAAAAGTTGGCAGCTATATAAATACCTAGCACCTATAAACATTGTCGGGTCCGCTCATCTGTTTGTCCCCATACAACAACGTAAGAACTATCCAACCGAATAGTTTGAAGTTTAGTATATGTAATTTTTGAAAAATTTTGTCGAGTCATTTCAAATTTTATGAAAATCGATTCAAAGCTTAATAAGATGTTATTAAAGTATTCTTCATTGCAGTAAGTCCTAACATTTGAAAATTAATTAAAAATACTACATGTTAGGTAATAACCTACTTTGCCACATGGTGATTATGTCATTTATGATGGAGTCATGTTGCTTTAGAAAAGAATCAACTAAAATTATAATAATCTCATTAAAATGCAATCTGCAATCCGGGTTGCAATAACATAAAAATTTCTAGTTATCAAAGTTTCCTATAAAACTCATAGTAACTTCACAATTTTTTTTTTTTTTTTTTTTTTTTTTTTTTTTGAAATATAGGCGTTTTACTGTTGTTCTGAGGTGATATGTTATGACATGAGCAGGACAGACACAAACTCCATCGGGCATTTTCATTAACAAACCTTGCTTTATTTAAATATAATTTTATATATGTGTCATATATGTGCAAAAAATTACTATTCAGAAATAATCCGAAAAGTGAATAGTTAGGGCCTAGTTTGATTGAACACGTTTTATCCCATCAAATGAATAAATAGCACAGTTCATGCTACATATTTTGTATAAAGGTACAGGGTGTTTATAAAGTCCCGGACCCATTTTAATGTTTAATAACTCATAAAATAATAAAGATAGATTAAAATTAATAACATAAATGGTTAGACAGACTCAAAAAGTTTCATGACCCTTGTCAATGAACTTCCACGTGTGCCTCCTTCGTCGCACAGAGAATATCAAGTCGATAATCAATTTCACACTTGGTAGCGGCAATTATGTCGGCATCCACAGAGACTATTCCGGCTGTTCGACATTCTCCCAGATCACCTGATATAACGCCGCTGGACTTTTTCCTTTGGGAATTTCTAAAGGACAATGTTTACAGGAGGAGAGTGTCGAACATTGATGACTTAAAAGCCAGAATTACAACCGCAATAGCCTCTGTGGATGCCGACTGCTTGCCGCTACCTGGCGTAAAATTGGCTATCGACCTGATATTCTCCGTGGAACGAACGGGGCACTAATGGAAGTTCATTGACAAGGGTCATGAAACTATTTGAGTCTATCTAACCATTTATGTTATTAATTTTAATCTATCTTTATTATTTTATAAGTTATTAAACATCAAAATGGGTCGGGGACTTTATAAACACCCTGTATTATAAACTCCATATTGGTTTAAATGTATTGTAAAACTATTTCTATTGTAAAACTTTTTTCTGAAATAAAACTACTTAACGTCGCTACTTAAATTTCAAGACATTCAGGCTAATATTTTTTTTTCTGTAGCCCTCTAGGATATGTCTGGATCAATTTGAAACACGTTGTACTAACGATACTCAAAAGGCACATTAAAGCATTTTTGTTTAAGAAATGCAACATTGAACTGAAATATGTTAGACAATAATAAGTATGTGAGACATTTGTGGCAAGTATTTTTTTTTTTCATAAAGAATTTCATTTAACATTTCAAGGAGCAGGCATAATACATTTTATAATAGAATTGTTTTGTTTAGTTATGCTGCTACAAAATCTAAGATGCTTTATAATAGTATTTAAAAAATCCCATTAGAAAAATAATTATACATCTCAATAGAGAAAATTAAAATTTATAATTTTTGCACCTAGAAAGAAATGTTTAAAATTTTGCATTTTAAAAAATGTCATATATTAAAGGAAACAATAATATTTTATTTAAAAAATCTATATCAAACATTCTTTAATCCACGAAAAACATAAGAAATTGTATTATCTAAAATACATATAATATTTTTGGGAAAAGATCAAATTTTATCTTCTAAATTTTTCGTAATTTTTTTTTTTATCTCAGAAACAAATTTCACAATGTACAAATCTTCATTTTCGAGTTCTTAACATATTCTATTTTACTTCATTTCCCAGTTTTGTCTATACCAGTAAAAGATTCTATCCATATATCGATTATCATAAGAAATGTGTTGCATAACATAGATTATAAAAAATCATATTTCAATTTTTAGCTTGATAGAATTAAGTATGCATTTATCTTTTAAATATATATATACCGTACATATTCGCATATAAGTCAAGGAACTTCTTACAATTTCCGGCAAACAAAATGGGAGGGCCGACCTTATACGGGAGTCAATTTAAAAATGAGTAGGCTGTTGCAATCCCAAAACCTTCTTCGATGTTATATATATGTTAATAATACTGTCGGAAAACAATTCATAACAACGTTATCATTTTGGTTATTTACACCAAAACCTAATCAACAACAATTTATATCAAGTTCTAACTGAATCTCAAGTTTGGTGAAAATCTGTGCGTTAGTTTTTGAGAATATTTATAAACAAGATATGCTCAGCCACATATACTGCTCGACTTCCGGAACAATGTCTAGAAGGATATAATGTCCTTCCACGGCGGCCTTTCAGTTCTCCAGAACTTATTCAATAGAGAATATTTAGCACATGTTGGAAAGGGAGGGGAGGTTCAGCCGTCTTGGAATAGTGCCGATTTAATTTATCAGTTGTTATACATATATCAGAATCTACCGCATAGGGGTATTGATAACATATAGACTCCATGTGATTTTAATGGATTCTAAAACTTTATTGAGACATGGATTTTTGCATGGATTTGTAATTTTAGTTTCAGCAAAAATAATTTTGCTAACTTCATTTGAAAAATACAATCTTGCGAGGGCTGTACTCTGTTTTGACTGTGACAGGAGTTCATGAAATTCCAGTTATCCTCGCAAATATCGAAAGATTATTATACATTGAGAAAATTAAAAGAAAATTTTCAAAGAGATTTAAAGAGCATAAAAGAGATTTTGCACAGTCAAAACAGAATACAGCCCTCGCAAGATTATATTTTTCAAATGAAGGGAGCAAAATTATTTTTGATGAAATTAAAATTACAATTCCATGCAAAAACCCATATCTGAATAAAATTTTAGAATCCATTAAAATCATTAAGCTCGGGCCGCGAGCTTGCAATGGTCATTTATCATACTCCGTTCATAAAATCACAATATGCTATAATTAATTAATCAGTTTGCGCACTCTCATCTCAACTCAACTATGCTCGTGGACGTTCAAAATGTGTTTACATTTTGACTCGCAGTTTGAAACTTTAAATTACATTTAACATCTTTATATTGTGTCCTGACGACGTTCGTAGAAACAAATGAAACGTTGATAATTTTAAGTGTGTTTAAAATATATTCTTTTTATCAGTGTATCATTTAGTAATGTGTATTTATTTTAGTACATATTTTTAGTATAATTTATGGTGCAATTGTCCATTTCATAATTGTTAGTTTTTATGTCAACCTTAATGTATTTTAAGAAAGAATGAACAATGTTAAACACCACAAATGTATATATACAAAAAGGGCATACAGCTGTTTCAAAACTTCTTAAGATCCATCATAAGTGTAAAATTAAATATTAAGCATAAGTAAGCAGAGATACGTGCCTCACAACTTGTCATCAACGGCGAAATAGCGGTGAGCATAGAAAAAACAACCGTGGAGTGAATCTTTCCCGCGCATGTGAGAATACTAATCAGAATTGTTCAGCCACTCCGGAAAAGTTCAATCAGAGAGAAGAAAAGGTGTAGGAGGAAGGCTGTAAAGGAAGATAATAAATTAAAGAAATGAGGCCTTTCAAAATTTAATTTGCCCAGTACGTCCACTTTTTAAAAAGTATTTCTCCCAGTTAGTTAATTTGCTCTCTCCCTTACTCCCTTTTGTCGTCTCTGTTTGAGCGAGCTGTCCCGGGGTAGCTGAAGAATTCTGATTGGTCTCGTCATATGCATGGGAAAGATTAAAACCGATTTGTTTTTCGATTCTCGCCACTATTTCGCCGTTCAAGGAAAGCTGTGAGGTACGTCGCTTTAGCTTTCAATGTTTTTTAATCTTCAGTTTTTTATTTTCGTACTGTTGATGGGGCTTCGGAGGTCTTAAAATATCTGTATTCACCTTTTGTATACATACATTAATGCTATTTAACTTCTTCATTTTTTCTTAATGTATATTACATAAAGTACAACCGTCCTCCTTTTTATTTAATGTTAATCTGTGAAAAATGTTTTTTGATCAGAAAAATGTTTGTTTGAGAATGAATAGCGTTCAAAAAATCTACATTTCGGACTAAGAAACCTATTTAATATACAATGATAACTACTCGAAAACGCTTTTAAAAATCAGTGGCGGCATTAAAAAATGAATTTTTTTATGTTTTCTTAAATCTTGAAAATATATATGTTTCTGGAATTTTTAAAGGTGATGAACGCTTTTCGAAATCGTGAGAAACTCGAAAGAATTTGTATACTTTCGTACGTGATTACATATTACATTTTCCTAGATTAAGAAACATCCATCTTTTTTAAGAGTAAACTATATGTACGTGTTGAAATCCATCGAATTCGACGAAGGAAAATATTTAAAAGAACTGATTGAATGCATTTATAAAAACGTAACAAAAATAATTACAATAAGTAATCGATAGAAATATTGGCTAGCTTAATTCTTAGAAGAAATATTATTTTAAACTAAAGATTGATTTAATTTCTTTTCAAGTTATTAAAAAATTAAACTTTATCCCTATAAGGTAAATGCACCAGTAATGGGCCACTTAAGGACAATTATCTAATTATTAAATCTAATTATTAAAGTATTAGTGAACTTCAAAATAATACATTTTTTTAGCCTAGTCCTTACTTTTATGTATCAGAATAAACATTCAAATTTTTAAAATATATTCTCTAGAAAAAAATGAAAAAATAAAAAATGTTACCTTCCTCTATGCTCCAGTAGTGGGCCAAGTAAATTTCTGATGCTCCAGTAGGTTCCCCCTAGAAATGGAACTCTCCATTCTTGATTTTAATGCATACTGTACAGAAGTTATAATTTGTTTTATATTTCTACACTTAAATATACACAATAATGAAATCATATTTAGAAGTTTTGATAATTACGTAAAATAATTTTAGCTTCTATTTAGTTTTTCCGTATAGTCTGTAAAAACACCCTTCTAGCTCAAGGACTATGAGAATAATGAAGTTGTCCCTTTGCCTGATAACAGATAAGGGTTCCAGCCAATCATCAATTAGTTTGTTATCTGACAAGGATGACTAGAAAACTTGTTTTTTAATTTTTGAAAACTGGTGGCCCACTATTGGTACATGGCACACTATTGGTACACTTACCCTACGTAATCAGTAACATGCAAGAAAATGAAATTATGAAGTTAATGAATTGATGGAGGTTTTGATCTTTGATATTTACGAAACGATAAATAAACAAAAATTGTGCGAATATGACACAATTATAATTTTTGTTTTCAACAAAATCTAATCTTTTTCACCGTCACACTTTTCATATTCATATTCATCATTTAAAAAAAATTTTAACATGCTATAGATTATTAATAAATATATCCACAAACTCGGTGTTACGTTTGGCATTTACAATTTTCGAGTAAACATTCGCACTTTTTAATTGGGTATCTAATCTGAGGGCCGGCGAAATCTAGAAATTTACTTTTAGACGCTTTTGAGTAGAACATGTAAATTTACCATATATTCACTGAATCACTCAGAGATTAGTGTATCAATCTCAGTATGAGCGGAATAAAAAGAAAATATTGAAATGCATTAGCCTTATGAATAAAAATGCGCTATTTTAAACTATGACGTCATTTCCGGTTCAACAGTTTTTATAAAGTTACATTTAGTTGTAATACGAAAATAGTATTCGTTATGGTATCTTAACTCCCATTGTTTCTCTTCGCTCCTCAAAAAATGGAAATATTTCGATAGGCACGAATGTGAAGAAATTTCATAAAAGAATTTTGGAATAAAACTTAAACTATAATAAAAATTGGAGTGCTTTAAAAAATAGCGAGTTCGAGCACATGTACACATAAAGTGCTTTCATAAAAAAAAAAAAAAAAAAAAAAAAAAAAAAAAAAAAAAAAAAATCAAAATCAGTTTGGTAGAAAACTTCTTTGATTAAACCTCTGTTCCATGTAGGCAGACGATACCGTGCTACCTAAATTAAAATGTCAGTGTTGAGAAACTGAAGAGAAGTGAAGCGTTTTTTCTGTTTTTATTCTAAAGTTGTTTTTGAGATAAGTGCAGACGATAACGCAGCAGTGAGCTGCGAATGAGTGTTATTCCTTTAATAAAGTGTTTTTTAAAGAACCAGTGCATATGGAATAATTTGTGTAGTGTGTGCTTAATAATTAACATGGTCTGTCGAGCCGGAGGGTGAAAATAATTATTTATGAGAGTGAAAAATCATGGAATTTGAACGATGTGCTGATGTTATATTAAGAGTTCGATTATAGATCTGTCAACGTTCAACATGAGAATCTTCGAATAATATCGTGCACAAACAAGTGAAATATTGTGTTTAAGATGATCAATTTAAGAATTATAATGAGTCTTCCTCGGAATTTCGCAGCGATTTGAGTGAGGTAAGAGCAATTTTTTAGTTTATTTTGATTAAATTATGTCTGTTATTGATAATCTAAATAAACACGAGCTTAAGCTTGTAGTTGATTGATTGGGTTTAACTGCTCCTGAAAGTAGTAAAATTATTAATTTAAGAAGTATTATAGAGACTAGTGAATATTACTCAAATGAGCAATTATTAAAAAGCATCGTTAATTCGGTTGTTGAGGAGTATAAATCACGAACAGAAACTGAGAAAACAAAATTAGAATTAGAAAAAATTAAATTAGCGCAATTAGAAAAAGAGTTAGAATTAGCAAATATTCGTAAAGAGCCATCCCAAAATTCGGAATTTGAAAAAATTAAACTAGCTCAGTTAGAGAAAGAATTAGAAATAGCCAAATTGCGTAAAGAATCTCAGGAAAATTTGCCGTCTGTAACAGAAAAATTGGAAACGGGAATAGGGAACAATAACTTGGAAAGTTTTATTAAAAGTATTAAAACTTTACCTATTCCTTTACCAACGAGAGCTGAGTCATTTAATCTTTTTTTTTCAATCTCTTGAGAAAGCGTTTCGAACTAAAAATGTACCTGAAGAGTTTATGGCCGAAATTCTGTTAAATATTCTCGGCGAAAAAGCGAGCAATTTAATGATCTATTTATCAGAGGAAGAGTTGATTAGTTATGATAAATTGAAAAATATAGTGTTAAGGGAATTTCAACCTACTGCACAAGAATGTTTAAACAATTTCAAGAGTGCGCAAAAATTACCGTCGGAAAGTTACGTTCAATTTGCAGCTAGGCTGAGTTCAATTTTTCAGTATTACTGTAATTTGCGTGAGGTAAATGATTTTAAATCATTATGCGATCTGATTGTTTCAGATAAAATTTTCAGTTCTTTAGATCGCGAATTAATGAATCATATCGCAATTAAACAATCAGAGTCATATTTTAAACCACAGCAACTAGAAAGAGAATGCGATATTTTTTTGTCGATTAAAAATAAATCTAAAGGTGAATCAAATGTGTATTCGAGAAACACGATAAATGAAAATAAACGTATAGGGACAAATAAATTTCAAAATCGGCCTCAAAGGAGCGCTTCAAATTTTTTTTTTTCGAAAACAAATAATGTCAAATGTGTCTTGTGTAAATCTAATGAATATCACGGTTTACATTCTTGTCCGCAATTCAAAAAACTGTCCATTAAAGATAGAGTAGAAGTTGTGAAATTAAATAAAGCATGTTTCAAATGTTTAAATTATAATTGCTACGCACAGAAATGTAAGTCTAAAAATTGTGCTAGATGTAAACTACCGCATTCTGAGCTAATACATTTTCCTAGAGAAGAAAAGGAATTAAATAATCAAAATAAAAATGTTGGTCATGTGTTTCAATCGGCTGCAGGAATAAAAAATTCACAACCCGAGGAAATCCTTTCCTACCCTCCGAGTCAGACTGTCGCCTCTAGTTTTGTGAAAAATAAAACAAAATCCGTTTTATTAAGTACGGCGCATATCCTCATTAAAGATAAGTTCTCGGAATGGCAGGATGTTAGATGCTTACTAGATGTCGGTTCACAAGCATGTTTGATTACTTCACAGTGTGCTAATCGATTGCAGCTTAGAATTAATAAAACGAATACTTTAATTTCATGTTTGGATGACACTTCTATGACAATAAAGGGCTGCGTAAATACAAAAATCGCGAATAGAGATAAAAGTTTTGAAAGAGAATTGACTATGCTAGTAGTAAGGAAAATTACAGATTTAATTCCGCAACAAGTGATTAACATAAATGTTGAAGTACCAGATTTAACTATATTAGCAGATTATAGATTTAATTTCCTTGATAAAATTGATATGTTGTTGGGGGCAGAAATATTTTATGAGTTATTAAGACCGGGACAAATATATTCTCAGAGTTCAAATTTACTTTTGCAAAATACTGTATTTGGGTATGTGGCTAGTGGATGCATAGAGCAGGAAAGTGATGTAAAAGTTCATTGTGGGCTAATTCGGGAGGAAGATTTAAACCAAACATTAAAAAAGTTTTGGGAAGTTGAAAACGTCGAAGTAGAGTTATCAAAAAGTAAGGAATTTGAGATATGTGAGCAACATTTTGCGCGTACGCATTGGAGAAATGAGGAAGGGAGATACGTGGTGAAAATGCCTTTAAAGGAAAATCCTTCGTGTTTAGGCCAATCTAGGGAGCTTGCTCTTAAAAAACTCAAATCGCTGTGGTCTCGCTTATCAAAAGATAAGAGATACTTCAAATTGTATAAAGATTTTTTAAATGAATATGAAATGTTGGGGCATATGAAACAAGTTAAAGAAGTGAAAGAACCTGACGTCGTGTATTATGCTCCACATCATGGCATTTTTAGACCAGAAAAGTCCACCACAAAACTGAGAGTTGTATTTAACTGTTCTGCCACAACAACAAATGGCACATCACTTAATTCATTGCAATACAATGGCGATGTTATTCAGAATGATTTATTCACGATAATGGTTAGTTTTCGAGAGCATACTTATGCACTCACTGCGGATATTCAAATGATGTATCGAATGATTAATATTGATCCTAGTCAGCACGCATTGCAGAGAATTTTGTGGAACGATAATTTCGAGGAAGAGCCTAAAATGTTTGAACTACAGACCGTTACATACGGTACGGTTAGTGCGCCTTATTTGGCAATGAAAACTCTCAACCAGCTATCGATTGATGAAGGAGATAATTATCCGATGGCAGCATCGGTTCTTCGAGAAAATATTTACATGGATGATATTTTGTGCGGTGCACCTACGCTTGAAGAAGCCAAAGAGTTGCAGCGGCAGCTCATAGCGATTATGCATAAAGCAGGTATGAGACTCCATAAGTGGTGTACAAGTGATAAAAATCTTTCGCTGACATATGAAGAAGGGTACAAATTCGAAAATGAAATTGAAACTAAAACGTTAGGGGTTTCATGGAACCCAAGAGATGATTGTTTTCAAGTTAAGGTGGAACTGAGAAATTCCTACACAAAGCGAGAAGTATTGTCAACAATCGCGAGACTCTTTGATCCACTGGGACTTCTTGGCCCAGTTATATCTAAAACCAAAATACTAATGCAAAAATTGTGGAGAATCAATATTGACTGGGATGACGAGCTTACTAAATCAGAGTTTCATGAGTGGCATCAATTTCTTATGTCATTTAAATGTGTAAATAATATAAAAATTTGTAGGCGTATTATAATTGAAAACCCAGAAATTATAGAAATACACGGATTTGCTGACGCCTCAGAACGTTGCTATGGGGCAGCAGTTTATTGCAAATCCAGTGATTCCTTAGGAAATGTGATGGTGAATTTAATCGCTAGCAAGTCGCGAGTTACACCGATAAAGAGTCTAACTATTCCAAGATTGGAATTGTGTGCAGCAGTGTTGCTAACCAAACTGGTAAACAGAGTATTATCATCCATGAAAGTAATAGTGACTAATGTTTTCATTTGGTCAGATTCAATGATTGTGTTAGCATGGATTCAGAAGGAACCTATCGACCTTAAGCAATTTGTTCAAAATCGAGTGGCTAGCATACAAGAAAACTCTAGTGCTGAACAGTGGCATCATATTTGCTCAGAAGAAAATCCTGCTGACAAACTTTCCAGAGGTATGGATCCTGACAAACTTGCAAACTGTGAATTGTGGTGGAAGGGACCTTCATTTCTTCAGAACAGTGATTATCCTCAGCGTACAATAACCATACCAGAAACAAATGATGAGTTCAATAAAGAGCTCAAATTTAATGTTAAATCCTCGAATGAATTTAATGTTATAAGTTGTAATATCACCGAGAATTGTTTTGTATATAACTTGATTGATCTTAGTAATAATTATTTAACGATTGTGCGTATTCTTAGTTATATTTTCAGATTTGTGATGAATACAAGAAACCCTCTTTATAAGTGTAATGGACCCTTGAGTACATCAGAATTGCAGCTTGCAGAGAGAAATTTAGTTAAATCAATACAAAATATTGAATTCAGTGAAGACATACATAGTCTTCAGACTAAAGGATCGGTAAGTCCGAGTAGCAAGTTAAAAGGCCTCAACCCTTACTTAGATGAATTTGGAATTTTAAGGGTTGGTGGCAGGTTAAATAATAGTAATTTAAATTTTTCAAAAAAGCACCTGGCGATTTTACCAAAGAGTAATAAATTTACTGTAATTGTTATAAATTATTATCATAAGAAATATTTGCATGTTGGTGCGTCAACTTTACTATCCTTAGTAAGAAATAAATTTTGGCCAATAAATGGTCGTGCAATGTGTCGAAAGGTGGTTCATCAGTCCATTCCATGTTTTAAAGCTAAACCAGTTATTGCAAATCAATTGATGGGCGATTTGCCCAGGGATAGAGTCCAATTAGACTATTGCTTTAATATTTCGGGTGTTGATCTGTGTGGGCCATTTATGATCAAAATTGGTTATGCACGTAGGACCATCTGACAAAAAATTTATGTCTGTATTTTTGTTTGTTTTGTATTTAAGGCTATACACATAGAAATTGTTTCAGATTTATCTTCCGAATCATTTATTGCGGCACTGAAAAGATTCATAGCACGCAGAGGTAAATGTGCCAAATTGTATACTGATAATGCAAAAAATTTTATTGGGGCAGATAAAACACTTAGAGTCTTTTATGAATTAGTAAGAAAACCTGATGAGAAATTAGCAGCATATTTGTCTAGTGAAGGCATTGAGTGGAAATTTATTCCCTCCAGATCAACCAATTTCGGGGGTCTTTGGGAGGCCGCAATAAAATCCTTTAAATTTCATTTTAAGAGAATTGTGGGAGGTGCTAATCTCACTTATGAGGAATTTCTTACAGTAGTGATACAAATAGAGGGAATATTAAATTCGAGGCCTTTGAGTCCATTATCAGATGACGCAGATGATTTTGGAGTCCTAACTCCAGCTCATTTTCTTATAAACAGACCATTAAATGTCATTATTGAGCCTAATTTAACCAATATAAAAGAAAATCGCCTCAAAAAATGGCAAAGAATAACTAAAATTATGCAACTTTATTGGCGCAAATGGCACCATAATTATTTAAGTGAATTACAACAGAGGGGTAAGTGGAGATTTGAAAAGGATAATGTAAAAATAGGAGATCTAGTGTTGTTAGTAGAGGAAAATATATCAAGCAATAAGTGGCCTTTAGGCAGAATTATTGAAGTATATTATGGTAATGATAAGAAAATTCGCGTAGTTCAGGTAAAAACTCAGAATGGAATTTTTAAAAGATCGATTAGTAAAATATGTATTTTACCTATGCCTGAAACCCATAGTACTTAAAAAAAAAGTGTATATATATATATGTGTGTGAGAGAGTTATATAGTTTTTTCTTTCAATTTTATATTTAAGTAACATATATAGTGACCTTTTGTATTTATTTGTGTAATTAGTGTACTTAGTAAAAAAAAGAGTTATTATTGAATGTGAAACATGTCAATGGGGGCCGGTATGTTCCATGTAGGCAGACGATACCGTGCTACCTAAATTAAAATGTCAGTGTTGAGAAACTGAAGAGAAGTGAAGTGTTTTTTTCTGTTTTTATTCTAAAGTTGTTTTTGAGATAAGTGCAGACGATAACGCAGCAGTGAGCTGCGAATGAGTGTTATTCCTTTAACCCTCTAAGCGTTTGGTCCGTACTATTCCGTACACTAAGCTCCAGATTTCACTGCAATATAAGCAATGTTTAAGATATTATAATTCTATAAATTTAATGAATTTTCAAAGCATTGAAGAATGATTAAGACTCTCAAGGATTACATTTATATTCCTAAATAAGATTTTTTATGTAATATTGAAAGTATCATATTTTTATCAGCAATTAAGACAAAATGTAGAGAAAAGAACATTACAAATTTACCCATTTGCAAAACGCTTGGAGGTTTAATAAAGTGTGTTTTAAAAAACCAGTGCATATGGAATAATTTGTGTAGTGTGTGCTTAATAATTAACAACCTCTTTGACATAAATAGGTTATTTTATACATCTATTGTTACATTTTATATGTTATATCTATTGTTATAAATAATTATGATTAATCAATAAAGAATAAAGAATAAACTTATTAATATATTTTATGAGTTATCTGTATTGATATTAATAATTTCAACTAATAGATAATAAATAAGCATTTAATCTTTAAAGTGTTAAAGTTTTCATATTACAATGGAAACTATGTTTCATTTCTGAACAGACTGTAAACAAATGGGCTAATCTCATATTAATCCTGTTTACGTTCATTGTTAATCCTTCCTTTTTGGAATGAAGTTCAGTAATGAGATAAAAGAGAAAGCGTCTAGTAAGATAATAAAGAATATTCGTAAAAGGAAGTGTACTTCTTAAAATTCTAATAAATTAAAGCTTTAAAAAAATCATTTATGATTAATAGTAAATACCAACTCTTTTTTTTAATAAAGAAATTAATTTAAATTAAGTCAATTTTACTTGAAAGTTATAACCAGGGGGCCCAGCAAAAAAGATCCTAATTTCAAAATTAAATTCTCAAAAAATAAGATCGATAGAATTACGCGGTAAACGGTTTGTTTATTACGTAAGCTGTAACAGTCTTACGCAGAAGTTTCGAACGATGAATATTTTGAAAAAATTGTGATCTGGTAGCAAAGAATGATTTGATTTAGCATACGTCTTGTTTTAGATTGCTGGCAGAGAATGGGTTTTTAGGCTTACAGCGCTATATTTTAACGATTTTTCGAACTGAATTTCCAGAATTTCGAAATTCCAAGAAATTGAGTTGGAAAAATCGTTAAAATATGGCACTGTACGATGAAAAACTTGTTCTCTACAAGCAAACTAAAGCAATAAAAATATCAATTATTCTTAAAAATATCAAGTATTCTTTGCAATGAGAACACAATCTTCTCAAAATATCTGCCGATCGAAATTTCTGTATAGCATTTTATGGCTTTAGTAATAAACAAACCATTTACCGCATAATTCTATCGATCTTTAATTTTGAAATCACGTTCTTATTTGCTGGACACCCTTATATGTTGTTATTCCATGTTCCTAAAAGCATGTGAGATTTTTATAAATATATTTTAGAAGTGTATTTAAAGTTTTGAACAATAAAAAATGTCTTTCATCTAAAAATATACAGTGTCTCACAAAAGTGATGGGACACTTGTGCTTTATAAAAAGAAACTGCAATAAAGTAAATAAACAAACATGCGGAAATATTTTTTGGGTATGTTTCATATTTAAAGTTAGTAACAATTATTACATAACATACATTTTGTCAAAATATTAAAATATTAATTTAGTAAAAATACAATTGTTCAGAACGGAGCAAAAAATGGCTCACATAAGTGATGGGACACTTACTTTTCCATCAAATATTTATCCAAAAAATTTTACTTTTTAAAAGGTTTTAATAATTTGTTGGATTTCCTTTTACTTTTAAAACATGATTTAATCTTTTTGGGATGGATTCGACTAATTTTTTGTGATTTCTGGAGTGATTTTACCCCATCCATCTTGAAGCACCGATTTTAGTTGTTGTTTTGAAGAAATGGTGTGTTTGCGAATTCTTGAATCCAATTCTTTCCAAATATTCTCTATGGGATTTAAGTCTGGATATTGTGGTGGTGTTTTTATTATTTCAGGACAGTTATATAGCACCCAGAGTCTAACGTTCAGAGCAGTGTGCTTGGGGTCATTGTCCTGGTAGAATTTAAAATCGTTATGAAGGTTCAATTTTCGTGCTGAAGATTTCAAATTTTGCTTTAAAATATCAATATACTTGTACTGATCCATTATACTGTCAATAAAAACAAGATTACCAACTCCAGCGGACGAATACACCCTCATACCATAACTCCTCCTCCACCATGTTTTACTGTTGGTACCAAGTTCTGTTTGCGAAATTCTCCCCTGGGTTTTCTCCACACCAAGATTCTACCGTCAGAACCAAATATATTAAATTTACTTTCATCAGCAAATATAACTTTATTCCAGTAATCAGAATTTTTATTTATGTTGGATTTTGCGAAAGCTAGTCTGAGTTTTCTATTCTTTTCACTTACGAAGAATTTTCTGGCTACTCTATCGTGATATCCAGCAGATCGAATTACCCTTCTAATAGTCTCAGGAGTAACAATTATTCCATATAATGCTTGTAAATCAGCAGCAACTTTTGAAGCACTATTTCTTGGATTTTTTTTAATATTTCGAACGATAATTCGCTTTATTCCATTGGATAGCTTTGATGGTCGGCCAGGTCTTCTTTTATCCTGAATCATATGATTCTTTTTATATCGTTTAATGATATTGAAAACTGTTGAATGACTCAAGTTAACTGTTTCAGAAGTTTTTCTAATAGATTTTCCACGTTCAATATACAAATTAATAACTAATTTTCGAATTTCAGGCGAAGTTTCTTTTCGTTTAGCATTCATGGCTACACAGGGCTAAGAAACACAAAAATTCCAAATCAAACTGGAGAGAAATATTGCAGACAATTTTATAAATTATTGCCAATTACTTTTAAGTAAAAATAAAACCCCCAAAAATATTTTTATTGCTTATTTCAGACGATTTTTGTTGCATATATAATGGTGTCCCATCACTTATGTGAATTATTTTTTGCTCCGTTCTAAACATTTGTATTTTTATTAAATTAATATTTTAATATTTTGACAAAATGTATGTTATGTAATAATCTTTACTAAATTTAAGTATGAAACACACCCACAAAAAATGTGTACCTGTTTTTTTAAATTTATTTGATTAGTTTCCTTTCGTAAAGCACAAGTGTCCCATCACTTATGTGAGACACTGTATTTCATACTTTAAATAATCTTTTTTTTCATAAATTTGTCAGGTTTTTAATAAGTTTATTAACATTTCATAAAAAACAGTCAAATTTTCAATAAAGGCATATTTTAGTATTCTCTATTTTTTGAGTGAGAATTTTGTAGAAAACAGGTATTTTTTAAAAATAATTAAAATATATTTTAGTAAATATTTTAGTAGATAGTTTACTCTTGTGTGATTTATATTTCTATAAAATTATGTTTTTTGCAATAAATAAGTAAATGATTGTATATCATTTTCTTTCAGATGGACCTATACCCTAGTGTTGATAATTGGTGTCATAAACACAATCAATCTACCTTTCTTTCAGACTTTTATAGTAGCTTGCTTTTATTAATTATTGAAAACAGATCGCTTTCAGTATTTATATCACTTAATTATAATTATCTTTTCAATTGCTTTCAAAAAATTTCAAATATTTAACGGAAATCATTCTTACACATAAGAGTTTAACCCATTTAAGTACAAAGGGAAATTAAACAAAACAAACATATGAATCTTTTAATTATGGTATTAAAGATAAGGCAAACAATGCTATAAGAACAAAAAAAAAAAAAAAAGAAAGAAAGAAAGAAAGTTTTTTATACAAAATAAAACTAAGTGTAAAACATCAGTACTCAATATTTTATGCATACATTTCAACTCATATTATCAATTATAGTATACTTAACTAAAAAAAAACATAGTTTAAAATACTACTTTCTCAATTAGATTTTAAAAAAATGATAAGAATGTACTTACTTTCACGATCTATTGATAAGTAGTTTATAACTGACATTAAATCATGAAAATATGATTACCCACTTTTTTTTATTTAAAAATACCAGTATACCATCATCGAAAATTAAAAAACCTTAGAAAGAAATCTTTCGAATTATTTTTATAAAATGCGTAAAAAAAAAAAAAAAAAAAAAAAAAAAAAAAAAAAAAAAAATACTGGACTCAAATGAGTGCGGCGGCCTTAAATAGCTTAAGTTTTGAAGACTGCATTGCGTTTTAGCAGTACTCAGTTAGTGTTCCTTTTATTTTACTGTGAATATTTTTTTCAACAAATATGCTGTAATATATTGTATGTATGACTTTAACTTTTATGGGGAAAAGTGATAATTTATTCCATTTTTTAAAAAAATCAAAAATGTGTATTAAATAGCACGGAATGTTTTAAAAATGTTTATTGATAAATTTCTGATAATATTTATAGATTCATTATAAATTATAAAGAATTAAATAAAATTGAACAAGTCAAGATAATGGAGTTGTGTATAAAAAGGAGCATAAATTTAACTTTTTCAAAAAAATTATATAACCGACTCCAAAGAAAAACGCTAAAGAGAATTAAATAATTCTGTAAAATTCTCTAATGACAAATCGTTATCCAATAACCACACATTGACTATCATGTACCGGTATAAAACGGTTAAATTTAATATATAGAATTTAATATCCACCAAACATAGATTTTACAGAGAATATTCTTTACAAGAGATTAATTTACATATTTTTGATTTAATTTTTGAATATATACATATAAAAAGTAATGAATTACTTTTTGAAGTTGGTGCCAAACAATCATAATCGATAATGATTTTCCCATTTTATTTATGGTATTAGAGATAATATATCCACAATTCTTAATCTACTTAAGATAGTTTGGTACCAACTTTAAAAAGTAATTCATTACTGTTTATATGTATATATTCAAAAATTAAATCAAAAATATTTAAATTAATCTCTTGTAAAAAATATTCTCTGCAAAATCTATGTTTGGTGGATATTAAATTATAAATATTAAATTTAACCGTTTTATACCGGTACATGATAGTCAATGTGTGGTTATTGGATAACGATTTGTCATTAGAGAATTTTATAGAATTATTTAATTCTTTTTAGCGCTTTTCTTTGGAGTCGGTTATACATTTTTTTTTTTTTTTTTTTTTTTTTTTTGAAAAAGTTAAATTTATTTCCTACTTTTTAGTTATTTATACCGTAATACATAATTATGTGTACTGACATATGATGGCTCTTTGCAACGCATTACTAATGAACGCACTTTGTTGAGTTCTGATGTATTCGCTTTACTTGTCACTGTTTGATTGTCAACTTTTCAAAAGACACTTACAATATCGGTTACTATCGTTGTGAATCTTTAGGTTTTCTGGATGTGGTAACTTCTTCAGATCTGGCACGAAGAAAAGCTACCGCATTCATGAAATCTTAAAGTCAACATCTAATCGTACGGACATCGGAAGTGGTTATCGAAAGGTGACAATGCCTCAAGTAACGTGTCCTTAAACATAAGCGACGGGAAAAGCGCTTCCATATATGAGCAAACAGCAAAATGACTCCATGTATCAATTAATAGTAAAATGCTTTTCTAGTGTAGTCAAAAGTACTCCCTCTTCAGTCAGAAAAAGCAAAAAGAAAGATTTTAACAAAAATTGCTCTATGATTAAATAGATAAACAACAACAATCTAATTCCTATAAATGCAGTAAAGGCATCGGAAATGAGCGGTGATGATTCGACGAGGAATCCGAAAATCATAACCTGTACTTGGCTGCATCTATAAGAGAGTGACAGCATTCGATGCCCAAATACTTTTTTCACGGATGCTTTTGTCCCAACTAAACTGTTAAAAATTTCACCCGTTTGTTGCATCGTCACTCCACCGCTTTTATGGAAAACGATTATTTCAGCCTATCATGGAGCATTCTCATGGGTCAAAAGACAAATATTTTATAAAAGCGGGGGAGTGACGATGCAGCAAAAGGGCAATTTTTTTTTACAGTGTATGTATGAGATATTCCATAAAAGGGATAGAGTGACGATGCAGCAAAAGTTAAATTTTTAACAATGTATCGCAATGCTAGGCATTTTCTATTATAAAATTTGATGATGATTTCCTGGTAGAATTCGATTGTACGCCGAATGATCCTTTATTTCTACACAGACATAAATGCATAATCCATATTATTTTACAAATTCGTGGACACACCAGGACAAGATAGCACAAGAAAATATTACGACACAAGAAAAGTACAACCGGGAGCTACACATGAAGAGTGTGTGCAACGGAGCCAGTGGGATTCGAACCCACAGTCTCCTACGCTCTCAAGAGATTAGCAGCGTGGTGTCTTAACCACTCGGCCACAAGGACCCCCTTGATGACTCATTTTTGTCCAGAATCTTTTCAATCAATCATATACTGTGCTCCATGTGTCGTGATATTCACATCGAGGAATCCTACATGAACAAAATCTGAAATCATTCTGGAGTCTAATCCGGTAACCAAATCTGAATGTAAAGATAATTTTGTTACACATATCTATGCACTTTATTTTGCATTGATATGTAGAGATAATTTTTTCCTCCGGAGCAAAATATATACTAAAGAATTTTCATCTTTTTAACAACTTAAGGATGTCGATTGGTATCGATGCCTGTTTCCGCTTTAGTGGATGCGAGAACTTGTCCATTTAAGCTTTAACATTTCGGAAATTTATCGCATCCAGCAAACTTTAAGGCCGCACACTAGGCACAGAAAAAGATCCGGATGATAATGTGAAGTCTATGGGGGCGTTCTTTTCAAATATCTCACTCAAATTTTAAAATTTTTACGTGATTTTTTTTTTTTTTTTTTTTTTTTTTTTTTTTTTTTTTTTTGTATAGGATAGCTGAGGATATTCCACAACCGGCCTAGTTTTTACTTTTTCAATTTTGGTTTCAGATTTAAAAAAAAATATTTTAAATTTCAAAACCGGCTTAAACGGTTCTGAAATTAAAACTATCATTATATAATACATACATAAGCAAAATCGAAGAGGTAAAAACTAGGCCGGTTGTAGATCATCCTCGGCTATCCTATGCAAAAAAAATCATGTAAATATATTAAAATTTGAGCGAGATATTTGAAACGAATGCCTCCATAGTCTTTACACTAACATCAGGGTCTTTTTCTGAGACTAGTGTAGTGCCTTAAGGTCCACATTGAAATCTATTGACTTCGTAAAGCTGACAATCCATCAGTGTACGTTAAAATTATTGTGAAAAATTGCCTTTTTTTTAAAGCTATCAATTTTCTGACTAATGAGAGCGATCTAAAAACGTCTATGGAGCATTTTTCATTGGTCAGAAAACAGATAGTCTTTAAAAACAGAGGTAATTTTTCAAGATATTTTAAACAGGGTATACTGTTAAAAATTTGACCCTTTTGCTGCATCATCCCTCCACCGCTAATATAGAAAACGATTACTTCAGCCTATTATGGAGCATTCTCATGGATCAAAAGTGAGATATTCTATAAAAGCGGGGTAGTGACAATGCAGCAAAAGGATCAGATTTTTTACAGTTTAAAGTACGCGTGCACAATCAGAGCGCGTCAAGTTGCTTTTATGATTCAATGCACAGCAAAGTAATTCTAAATGTTCGTATGCATTAAAATGCTCTTTTCAGTCATAAAAACTAAAAAGGAAGATATTGTCAAAATCACGCCATGATTCAACATGCGTCTATATGAAAGTAGCAATATTTGAAGTTAAGAATGTTTTTGATAAATGCGTTTTTCCAAAGTACAGAAAATTTAAGAATTTTTATTCCAGAACTTGGCGGTAGTCACCTGAACGAGTTTGTTTTATGGATGAAAGAAGTTAATTAGCTTAACTTTAATGGTAAGCTTATCAGAATTTTTCGTCATTTATATTTGTCCACGTGTAAATCTAGCACATAGCAATGTATTTTAATCACTTTCAAAATATTTTAAATTTCAAAACCGGCTTAAACGGTTCTGAAATTAAAACTATCATTATATAAAACATACATAAGCGAAATCGAAGAAGTAAAAACTAGGCCGGTTGTAGATCATCCTCGGCTATCCTATGCAAAAAAAAATCATGTAAATATATTAAAATTTGAGCTAGATATTTGAAAAGAATGCCTCCATAGTCTTTACACTAACATCAGGGTCTTTTTCTGAGACTAGCGTAGTGCCTTAAGGTCCACACTGAAATCTATAGACTTCGTAATTGGGCATTGAAAAACTGACAATCCATCAGTGTACGTTAAACTTATTGTGAAAAATTACCTTTTTTTTAAAAGCTATCTATTTTCTGACTAATGAGAGCGATCTAAAAACGTCTATGGACCACTTTTCATTGGTCAGAAAACAGATAGTCTTTAAAAACAGAGGTAATTTTTCAAGATATTTTAAACAGGGTATACTGTTAAAAATTTGACCCTTTTGCTGCATCATCCCTCCACCGCTAATATAGAAAACGATTACTTCAGCCTATTATGGAGCATTCTCATGGATCAAAAGTGAGATATTCTATAAAAGCGGGGTAGTGACAATGCAGCAAAAGGGTCAGATTTTTTACAGTTTAAAGTACACGTACACAATCAGAGCGCGTCAAGTTGCTTCTATGATTCAATGCATAGCAAAGTAATTCTAAATGTTCGTATGCATTAAAATGCTCTTTTCAGTCATTAAAAACTAAAAAATAAAATATAGTTTAAATCACACCATGATTCAACATGCGTCTATATGAAAGTAGCAATATTTTAAGTTAAGAATGTTTTTGATAAAAGCGGTTTTCCAAAGTACAGAAAGTTTAAGAATATTTATTCCAGAACTTGGCGGTAGTCACCTGAACGAGTTTGTTTTATGGATGAAAGAGGTTAACTAGCTTAACTTTAATGGTAAGCTTATCAAAAGCATATTATTTTTCGTCATTTATATTTGTCCACATGTAAATCTAGCACATAGCAATGTACTTTAATCACTTTGTGAATCCGGCATAACAAGCACTCTGATACACAGACACTCTTGCTTTAACGTGTAAGGCTCTTTAGAGATGAATTTTCAGCTTTTCGATATCGAATTCTCATGTCTGGATCGACGTGGATCTTTTACTTTGGTGGATACGAAAATTCTTCCAGCTAAGATTTCGTACTTTGGAAAAAAACTAGCATCTCTGCAACAGTGGTTAAGATCCAGAAGGATTATTCGCTGTTAAGGAAAACAAGATTGACCAATCATAAGCCTTCATTTTTGAGAACTTTTCATTGTTCGAAGGAAAGAGTCTGGAATACATGGAGTGAAAATTTGCTATCGACACTGTAAAAAATTTGACCCTTTTGCTGCATCGTTACTCCATCGCTTTTATAGAATTTCTTTGTTTTGACCAACGAGAATGCTCCATAAGAGCGAAGTATTCGTTTCTTATAAAAGCGATGGAGTGACGATGCAGCAAAAGGGTTCAATTTTTTTACAATACAAGCAGTGCTAAAAATTTGTATCCTTTAAATGTGCAACGATGCTACTGAATTCCAAAGTGTCGATCACTGCGACATCTGCGGTATTTTTGTGGTACATTATCTAGACTAGGAATAATTCTTGCATTTTTAGAAAATGTCCTGCAGATGTCGCTTCTATCTTTAAATTTGATTAGCATTGTTGCACATTTAAAGAATAGAACATTTTAGGGCTTTTTTTAAGTGTTACAGAGGGCGTGTTCAGCACAACTTACCGGTTACTTATCGACCACTTACCGATTGTAGACAAGTACGAAATGAAAATCAAAGCGAAGTGTGACGTCACTACAATTCAACAGAATAGTTTTCATTGATGCCACAATTTGCTTTCGTACTGCCGTACAATCGGTCAGTAACATTGGTTACTTTTGTAAGTTGCCCTGAACACGCCCTGAGATAGCCGATTTCCACACTATATCCCCTAGATGCTATATTTTCGGTTTCTTGCGTAAGAGAACTTGTCCGGAATCCAGGTAGAATTTGCGCTGTTAGCGAAACCAGATTAACGAATCAGAAGCCTGAATTTTAGCAAATATTTCAATGTTTTAAATAAATTTTCTTGTTAATAAATCTCGTTTCGCAAACAGCGCAAAATTTATGTGAATCCTGGCCCTCGTCCAGTTAGGATTTTGCACTTTGAACACTGTTAAAAATTTGACTTTAAAACTTGACTTAAAACTTGACGTTAAAAATTTACTTTATCGTAAACCCATCGCTTTTATAGAAAATGATTACTTCATTGTCTTATGGTGAATTCTCATTAATCAAAATAGAGATATTTTATAAAACCGGTGGAGTGACGATGCAGCAAAAACTTCAAACTTTTAACAGTGAAAAGATCATGTGTCTATGTAAGTGTAGCATAAAAGCATGCAAAATGAACACTTCTAATTGGTCGATTGCTTCAAAATGAATTTGAAATTTAAAGTTTTTATTTTTAAAAAAGTTCTAATTATGAGATTTTTATGAAATTTGAATGGGACCACATGGACCTCATACGCTTTCAAACAAAAAAAGAATTATCAAAATCGGTTCATATTTGCAAAAGTTATGCGTGAACAACAAATACATACAGGTCGAAATCATAACCTCCTCTTTGAAGTCGGTTAAAAATACAGTATATTGCACATCAGTTGCGCGTGAAGTAACTACGGAGGTTATCACAAGATGACGAACGTTTGAATTAGTCATATTAGCAATTTCTGATTACTGCCGTTGAAAACTTCCACCAATAAATTTGAATAGAATATTTCATCTAATTTAAACGGCCTTATAGAAAAAAAACCACTCACAAGTATGGTAAAATATATATATATATTTCTTTATATTGGTGTCAGTTTGCACACGCATCATAATCTTTTCACTGACACAGACAATAGGTTGTATTTGATATGACAATGTGATGGAATTACCACCGCCACAGACTTCTCATACAAGTAGACTCCCAATTGATAACCTTTTCTTGATATCGAGATGCTTGCCTTCTGTCACGTGACGGAGGGCAGATCTAGCGCGACAAATCGTTTATTTTTCCGCCAAAATCTCCTCGGAATCTTTTTTAGCATTCCTGCCGAAACTTACATTCGTACATTTGACTTGAGTTGACTGCTTTTGTGCTTTTCATTTTTTTTCACCTTTTAAGAGTTCTTTTAAGAACTTATTATTTTAGTTTCTAAAATGACAATTACGTGCTGTTAAATGCCCTGCATTTACAATTATTTTACTGCGATATGAGATCTGAAAGTTATCAATAAAGGGATCACCGCCAAAAAACTGCACTCTTTTGGCGATGAAAGTGAAAGATGTTGGATTCAACATCTGACAGAAAGAACAATGAAATGTGGAGTCTACTTATATGTGAAGTCTACTTATATGTTGTGTAACAACCGTCGAAGTAAACTTCTACCAGTAAAAATGGATATCAGTTTTTGCCACGATTTTTGATTGAAATTTTCTATGAAAGAGGCATTTTAATAAAGACAACTTTATCCACTTCAAGTTTTACTGGAGGAAGTTTTCAGATGTGGCAATGAGCCCCTACGAACAGGCTACAGTTGAAGCTGCAGTATTGTAAGAATATATCAATTCCTTTTTCTTAATAGCTTCATGGTCAAGATAAATATATTTCAGCTATCAAACTGCAGTAGACTCCCTCAAATCTACCCAACCAGAGGCTTGGTTGGGACCAGAGGCTGTGGGGATTTCAGAACTTTGCCTTGTTTACATTTTTTAAATAGTCATTTGAATGTAATTAATAATGTAATTGAAACTCTAATGAATGCTTACAATATAATATTATATCTATATTATATAATAACATTAAAATAACTAAGTAAAGTGTAAATTAAAATAAGAGAAAATTAGATAACTTTTAAATAATTAAAATATTAAAAGAAAAGGTCAAGTTAATAATCAGTAATGTGTAATTAAAAGCTCATTGTAAAGATGAAATGTATTTTTCCTGAATTATTCAAGGAAACTTGCCCCCCATAAAGGTACGTTACTAATTTGTATCAAAGTCATAAAAAGAAAAGTTTTATTTCAGGTTTAGCCAGATTTAATAATAAAAAAAGCTTTATTAATAGATAAATATATCTCGTAAAAAGATTGTAGCTATCAGTGATATCAGCAAAATCTTTAAGTTTTCAGAAATAAATTTATTCTTCCTTCTTAAAAAAACATGAATTCAGTAATATTAACAAAAATTATAAATAAAAATTTACATGGAATTGATATTTTTAAAAAAATCAAATTTTATCCTTACAACAGAACTGAATGTTTCATTGTTTACATCTGTAATTTATGTGCGGATTTTAGAGAGTTGTAGATTTTAGCATGGCGGATTTGGGGTAGTCTACTGTATGTGTAGTAAACGTAATTTTCCCCTGCAAACGCAGTAAATGCTTCAAATATTTCTGTATCTCAAAAATGTAGTTTATTTGTACGGAAACTCAGTTTTCGCAATCTATCATATTTCACATAAAACATATATATATATATCTTTTTTTCTTATTAATAAGTCATTAATATGTGTAAAATAAAATTTGATTTCATTTATTTCAAGTACGAGAACCTGCGGTTATTAATGGATTAAAATAGAACATTTTTTGTTGAATCAAATACCAAAACAAACTACTTTTATGGATTCATCTTTTGTAGTAGAATAGAGTTAATCATATCATCTTATGTAATTTTAATCACTTATCTGCTTAAAATTATCATCAATTTAAGGATTTACCAGCATTTAGCAAACTTTTAATTCGAATGAAACATCTATAATTCTGAAAATAGATAAAGAAATAAAAATTATGATTTTGATATCACAGAAAAGGAAACATTGCAGGTTGCAAAGTGAAAGCATTTTTACTCACTGAATAATCTCCATGTAAATGATTCATTTCATATTAATCTTGTTTTCTTTCATTCTTAATCTTCTCTTATTGAATCAAATTCAGTAATAAGATAAAAGTGAACGTATCTAATATGCTAAAAGAAAATATTTGTGAAGGAAATCTTTAAAAATCTCTTAAGGGTATTGGTCAATCCCACTGCATGAAACAGTTAAAAAGCAAAATCTGAAAGACATCCATTTTATTTCTAAATAGAACTAAATGGAACACTAAATAGAACTCTGAAGGATCGATCAGATTGTGTTCTGACTCAGCGGAACTTTTAATGTGGTCGGTCATTCTCTTGAATGTGGTAGTATTCTGAAACTCGTTGGGAAGTCAGAGTCAGCAGAGCAGATTCTTGACACATTTATCACAATCTCTTTCCTTTTTTGAGACTCCCTTTTGTTTTCTTGAAAGCTACAAAACCTTTGTAAAAGAAAGACCAGGGAAATAATTTACAATTTTGCCCTGGTCCGTTGAAAACATGATATGAACGCACCTTAAAGCTTTTCTAGAGATCGAAGGAAGAAAGGAGAGAGGTCAGAGGTGACAAGCATGTCAAAGGGTATATTTATCAAATGAAAATTTTGGCTGCCTAGTCCGGGTAATTTTCGCTTAGCATCTAATCTACATGACTTCACGTTTTCAAACCCAATTCGTTTAAAAGCTTATATGACACTGATCAAGTGGCATAAGAGCAAATAATTGTAACATAACATATTATTTAGCTATAATCAAGAAAATTTGTGTTAGTTGTCTAAATTCTAAATTGCGAAAAATCAATAGAATGAGTTCAGAAATAGACAAATTTAGACTTCCGCTTCAATGTCTCAGTCAACATTACTACAGCATCTGTGACGATTGTTTCGCGCAGTTACTGCGTAGCGAGAATACTATAAAATGGGAAAAACTCAAATGGTCAGTTTGCCCTTACTGGCCATTTTACACGTCCATGTCCTATAACATTGTCTTGGATACTCGTAAAGATAATCTGATTAGCTAAGAAATTTTAACATGTTGTCCAAGAATGCATAACATTTTTCTTGCTTTTAAACAATATTTAAAATTGTTTTAGCTGCTTCATAAATACTGCAAAAATGCTTGGTATTCAATTTCGATTAAATTTGCTAAATAGTAAATGCAAATCTTCATAATTAAACTTTTTATTTGATGTTTTATGCGCAAAAAATCATAGTTTTAAAATAACATGATACTTTAAAATAAAATAGTTATTTTTTTTTCGACTAATGAAAGCAGTAAATACAAAATACAATATAGAAAAAATATTCTTTACAAAGATTTTTAAAAACAAAATTACAAAAAGCATAATTTAAATAAATGCATAAACTGTATATTAATTAAACAAACAAAAAAAGAATATGCGGTTTTAAAAGAAATTAGCTAAATAAAAACATTCGAATTCTGATTTGCAGTAAATTTGTAACACTCAGACAAAAATTTAAATAATTACTTATGTTTTTAATACCATTGTAATTGTTCTAGCAGAAACATCTTGGAGTATTTGATATTAAATTATACAATAATTGCACTTAGATTAAAAGCAAAAATTAAAATGGTTCACGTTGATTTATGTTTCGATTATTATTATTCCAAATCATTTGAGAATAAATTCTCATTAAAATCGATGTAGAATAAATTTATTATTCCCTTAACATTTGTTTTCGCATAAGGATAATAAATATTTATCAAATTCAAAGGTACTTTATTTTATTTTATGCTTAAATGCGTCCATTATCATTTTATATTCTTGTTGTTTTAAAGCCGTCGAACAATTTTTAATGTATTTATTTTTATGCTTCAGGACTTTTTAATGCTATTTTCCAAATAATTCGCTTAAAACATTAAAGCAGTTTTATGTTTTAAAAAATTTGTTTTTTCGTACAAATTTTGAAGATGTTATACACGTTTCTTTATTATTTTTATTTTTGTTATTATTGCTATTATTATTATCAACTTTAATTTGTTTGATCATTTCCTTAACAATATATAAATTATATTATTGATAATATTTGATAGTTAAGGATATTAAAAATGAAATGGAACTGCCTGAAAAAATAATTATGAGTGTATTTTCTTAATATTTTGTAAATACGAACAATTTTTACCATATGACAGCTAAATTATGAAATTCTTTATTGTAATACCTATTTATATATCATACAAAATTGGATTTTTAAGACAAGTAAATTTCTACACTTTCAAGAATAGAAATTTTAATAGCATGTTACCAACCAGCAAGATGCAACCTACAGCTGAAAATTGTTATTAATAAATATACGCCACTGTAGAAATTATTAATTACTACCACTAAAAGCATTTAATTTTTTTTATAAAATTAAGAAATATACATAGCAAAGAAAAGCTTAATATAGCTGGAATTTAATGTCAAATTTACATTGTAACTAATTGAAAAGTTGCAATATACAGATAAACTAGAAAAAAAATAAAAAAGAAAGAAAATTGGCATATCTCTATAGTCTGCAATTTTTGAAAGACTATCTAAAAACACACTCGTCATGTCAGAAAATCCACTCGCCAGTGGCGATTAACGATGTATTTTTTCAGCCCTGTTTACTTTTAATTTTATTTAATTTTGCTTCATTTTTAGAAATATCAACTGGCAAAAATCCATGAATTGTTATGATTGTGAAAGATAGCGTTTGACTACATGACTTGTAGTGAAGAAGTTATTCATGTCGTATATAATTAATTATAAAAAAATCTTACATTTTTACTGCAAGATAATAATTAACTAATATGCTTAAACCAAAATTCTTTGACTAAAAATATTTGATAATAGTACTTCAATAAATTTCGGTGCAGCTAAATAGAATCTATTATTTATATCTACCTATTACGTGTCCTCGAAACTAATGAGCTTTCATGTTCACTATATAGATGAGGTTCAGTTCGCTTCTATCAACTGTTTTGTGAAATTTACGTTTCACTGCACTTTTTTTTTTACCTCTGAAATGGACAAGAGAAAATGTGTATATTCGTCGTGTAGTGCTTTGAAAAATTTAAACAACACAATAGTGCATAGTGATAGCTAAACAAGTTGGAAATTGCACGTCAAACGTAGCAGATGAGGTGCGTTTGTACTATAACGAAGTTTTAAAAATATTCAGATTTTGGTGCAATAGTATACAGTACAACGGATACAGAATAGTGGCCAAAATCTTTTGTGTGCCCCTGTAAATACTATCTGCTTTCTATTATACAGGAAGTAACTTGTAGTAAACCTCAGCAACGTATATCAATTTCATAAAATGTGAAATAATTTAATAGTATTAAAACGCGCACTGAACAGTGTTTCCTCCTAAACTATTGTATAATGGAATGTTTTTGTGTAGCCCTGTAAATTAATAACAAATATTCTTTGCACTATAGATTGTGAAGAATGTATTTTTTAGTATACAGGGTGAATCCTAGTTATCGAAATAATAGACTATCTCCTTAAATATTGCCCCTAGGTACATACTTCAAATTGCAATGTTTCATTAAAAAGGTGAAAATTTTGATAAGATAAGTTGCAACTCCCTGAAGGTCGATTTGAAAAAATACGAAAATTAAATTTTTATACAGTCCCCGTAGGATAAAAATTCCAATTAGAAAAACATTTTTTAATCCATTCCTGAATTAGGACTCGAAAAATTGCATCTTCACATCTGCAAAACTCGCAGAGTTGTAGCCGTTTAAATAATTCATCATGTTTTAAGGGATTAGACACAAATTAAAAAGTTTGCAATTCAAGAAACAATGTTACTTTAACAGTTCTAGGAAACATGTAAAAAAGATATCTTTTGAGCCAGAATTTTATTTATTTATTTATTTATTTATATGTGATGGTTAGCCATGTAATTTGCAATCAAAATCACATCCTAAAATTTAAAATAAAATTTATAAACATTTTAAATATTAGTATTGTTTTAAATGGAACAATTTAAAATCATTATAACTCAAAACATTATTTATCGGATTTCATTTTTTTTTTCATTTAATTAAAGAAGAAAATCTAACTTTAATTTTCTTCCAGGGTTTTTTTATATTAATTTTAAAACTATTAAAAATATTTTTTTTAAAATGATGTAACTTACTTTTTTTAATCATATTTTCAAAATAAATATTTTTTCAAATTTGCCGAAACAAAACTGATGTAAAGTAATTAAAAAAACATTTTTCAAGCTTTTTCTTTAATAATTCTTGACTTTTAATATATTAAAGACAAGAAATAGTGGAGGAAAGAAACTTATGCAGAAAAACGCATTTCATGTTTTAAACAAAGTTTGGCTACTATTAAAATAGTTAAATGCTTTTATAAAAATTGAAAGGGTAAAGTAGCTCCTCTCTGTTGTTCAAACTTCCAATTCAGTTTAATTTATCCCAGTTCCAACTGCTTTCTGTACAATTTAAATGTCCATTAGTTATATAAAACAATGTTTTGCTTAATATGCCGACTAAGAGCTTTTTATAAATTTAGCTCTCACAAATTCAGGCTTTTTATAGTCCTGGCGAGGCTGTTAAAAAAGTCTGTATTCTGGGCGCAGACCGGAACAGGACCCGGACGTTACTTTATTCTGAAGACTCGCATGGCGAGACTTAATGTATTTTTCATAACGAAGAGGACTGTCTCCTTTTTCCTAGGTTTGCACGGGACGAAATTTTCAATCCCGGTCTCAAAACAACCCATATTAAAATCACTGTCTCTGACTGACCTAATACATACATAAAATAAGTAAAATTTGATTGAATGAAAATTTTTACGAAAAACACATAAATTTTGAAATCACCTTTATCTTACAAAAAAAAAATTAAATTCATTTTTTTAATAATATATTCAAAGGCAAAAAAATTAAATACAATTAAACCAGTGAAAAAGTTATGCCTATGAGGAAATCGTTTCTTAAATGGAAAAATGTGTTGATCTATGTAAAATAAATATAATAATAACTCAGAAAAAAATTAACTCAATTTACACATACTAAGTAGGTAATTCGTCTATAACGTATTTCTTTCTTTACTATGTGATTCCGTATTAAAAGGTTTTACCGTATAGCATTTTTTCAAAGTGTCTAACACATGGAATATGGATTAAAATATTAAAGTATAAATGAAACATTTACAAATAAAAAGAGATTCATTGGTAAAATAAATATATCGCAGCCTTTGACGCTCGTTTAAAAATAAAAAAGTATAAATATAACAAACGAAAAGCTGTAATAAGTATTTGGGTTAGAATTCCTTCATTTGAAACAATCCTTCTATAGTAAAAAAAAACTAGCCTTAAACAAATCTCCAGGAATGACTCCTGGAATGATGCTGATGTGTAAGGTTTCCGGAAATATCGCGTCCGGGTGGGCCACACCTTCCATGAGTCGAAAAGACCAATCAGGAAAGGGCTCCATCTATGCTTTGACCAATGAGGAGAGGGATGAATTCCAAAATTGAGTGTACACTGTTAAAAATCTGCTGCATTTTGTTGCAACGCACTCCACCGCTTGTATGTATCTCTATTCCAACCAATGAGAAAGCTCCATTTCGCGGCCAAGTAACCGTTTTCTATAAAAGCAGGGGAGTACGTTTCAACAAAATGCAGCAGATTTTTAACAGTGTATGGAAAATAAGGTATCGCGAAGCGATTCCAACCGGGATTTCAAAGCACTACCGAAGCGATTCCATGGGGTATTGGCGAACGCAGCAAGCAGGGGTAGCCCACAACTTGGAATCGTGAAGCGATTACGCGGGGGGTTGGAGAGCGTAGCGAGCAGGGGGGGGCGGAGCCCCCCTACTTAACTATATCAAAATAAAAATCTATGTAGAAATTCACGGATGAGCCGGGCCATGATTTAAACTTTTTTCCAGGGCGGGCTAATTTATGATTTTAACATTTTTCAGGCCGGATCGAACTTTTTTCCCTAAGGATCGGTTCGGGACCGGACCTAGATATTTCAATCCATGGAGACCTCTAGTGCAGACTACGAGCATATTTTAAAAGCAGGTTTAGCGTTAAATCTGTACGCTGCTTTTTTATGACCAAATGAGAGACACTCTCTTAAATCGACATTTAATAACAGACAATTTGTGGATGATTTCTAACTTGATTGTAAAATGAGTGAAAATTCTTTGTTTAAAGACATGGTTAAATAGTCTAAGTCAAGAATTTTGGATTTTAATATCTCTGTGAATTTTTAGATATGAAAATGATATATTTTTTTTTGGTTCTATTCAGGAATGGATTAGGAATAATATCCTAAATGGGAATTTTGCCCTACGGGGACCATATAAAAATTTTATTTTCGTATTTTTTCAAATAGACCTCTCAAGGATTTGCAACATACCTCAACAAATGTTGCACCTTTTTTATGAAACTTTGAGATTGAAAGTATGGGCCTAAGAGCAATATTTAATAAGATAGCATATTGTTTCTCTAATTATGACTCACCCAGTATACTTCATAGATGCATGTCAATTCTATTATTTTCCAAAGAATATAGCATCATTAAAATTCACTTAAAACTATTTTTTCATATTGACTGTAATAAAATGGAATGTTTTTGGTTGCTCCTGTATTTAAATTATGCATCAGATTTTCATAAAATTTGAAATGACTCGACACAATTATGCAAAAGTTACATATTTTAAATTTCCTAAGATTCAGTTGGGTAGTTCTTGTTGTGTTGTATGTGGACAAACGGACGGACTGGACGATGACTATAGATGCTACGTATTTATATACTTACGAATGCGCGAAAAAATATTCAATGTATAATGCGAAGGACTATTCAATGATCGATCGGGCAGTTAGAAATTGGTATGTAAAATTCAGTTTCTGAAGATACGACGTTAAAAGATGGACCGAGGACGGGACGACCTTCCGACTTTTGGTGATAAACTTTGAAATTTAGTTGGAGTAGAATCCATGCTAATCAATAAGAGGCGCAGCAGAAAGATCGAATGCACCATAATTAACTGCTTACCGCCCTCCAGAGATATTAGGAAGAGTCAGCAAATGAGGCGTATGGGTACCTTACAGTCTCAGTGAGCGGAATAAACCAGATCCCATATAAGTAAAGCATTTAAAAAAAATCATTCACAATTCAAAAAACTACAGCTCTTTCCTGAGAACCAAATCCACTTTTTCGTTTTAAGAGTGTGTTATCCGCAAAAAAAAAAAAAAAGTGGTTTGCTAGGGATCAACCCCCCCCTTACAAGATCCAGAAGGAAATGCACGTGAGAAAAGGATTTGTTATGCAAACCAACCACATTTTACAAGGAAGGAACTGATAAACTAGCGGAAAGATGTGAAAAGTCATACGTAAATAACAGTGGCAAATACCTGATAAATCAGTATAATCCTTTGTTCATGTATCCTGTATAATCAGCATATATCCTCTGTTGTCTCATTAAAGTAAAATAAATGTCTGATTAAAAAAACAAACGTTACTTATAATTCGACCTTAACGTGCCATCAAAATACTCAAGGTCAAATAACACGAGGTGTGACGTCATCACTAATCGACCTACTTCTTTTTAGTGTTGGAATTCACAAAGAGAATTTTGAATAGCAATTTTCTTTTATTTTATTAGTGAAATATATATCGCTTATAGAACAATAATACCTATTTAAACTTACTGGTAAGAATTTGGAATCCTACAAAAAAAATATCAGCTATATGCGACAACAATGTGGCATTCCGTATCTGGTTGAAGTTTGATTAAGGGATTCCGAGTTCTTGCCAGCAACTTTAAATACTTATTATTGCTGTAAAAAATGATAGATATTCCACAAATGAAATGAAAAAAACTGCTATTCAAAATTTTCTGGTGTGAACTCCGACATTAGTGAGATGTTTGTCGATTAGTGATGATGTCACATCACGTGTCCACTGGCCTTAAATGTTTTAAGGTCAACGATCTAATACTATCCTGCCCCCTATTCAGTTGCTTTTGCTAGCGGGGAACGGAGGGGGCGGTCCGCCCCGGGTGTCACCTTCTAAGGGGTGATACTCAAAAAGTATTTTCAAATATATGTATAATCTTATGAGATTCTGGAAAAGAGTTCTGAAATAAAATGAAATTTTTACTATAAAACGCAATAAAATTAATTTTCTTTTCTTTGAGAATGTGAAAAATTTCAAAATAAGATATGCACCAAAGAACAAAACCTACATATCCAACGAATGGGTAGCAAAAGCAAACTTTAAAAGAAAGTTTTATCATTTACATATAGACATTGTATTGACTTATACAGATTATGGGTTAAGTGATGAGTCGCTCCTGTGATTTTTTTTTTTTTTTTTTTTTTTTTTTTGTATGGGGACAAAAGATAAATAAGGAATGATCTGGTCATTCGTTATAGTAACGTAGAATTGCGATTGTAAAAAATATGACGGATTGGGCGGGGTGACAATCTTGTAAGTCGGGGGGACGCCATTTACATCCGCCCCGGATGTCACTCATTCTAGCTACGCCACTGCCCTTATTGTTACATCTTATAGCCCAAACGAAGTATTGTATTTCTATACAAAAGAATTTACAATCATCTGAAGGGAATTTATTATTTATTCAGGGTAAAATTTTCTTTTAGTGAATTAAAACTTATCTATAAAAGCTTTTATCTCAGAACAAAAGATCGAAAAGTATTCTTCAAATGCGAAAACAAAAGCAAAAGTATTTGATTCACTCAACTCTTGCATAGATTTTCAATTGTCACTCTGCCCACTCACCGTAAAACAGAAAAAGACATTTGAAGACGCATCAACGTTTTCTGAACAGGATTTGAAATCTACGATTCACTCTCAGCGGATAGAAATTAAGATTGCAATAAACTTTCGAAAGACGAATACTGATAAAAGACGAATAGCGAATACAAATGGACTGCTCATCTTCAATTTTCTGTACTCTTGTTTCGTACATGGCTTTTAAAAATATTCAATAATAAATGAAGTTATGCACCAATGTCAAATAAACCACTATTGATATCACGAATTTTAACTTGTAATGTCGCAGCAATATGTCTGGAATCTTATGGGAAGCTAATAGTGGGTTATTTTTTTTCTTGGAAATTATTTAAACGACTTTAACTAATATCTATTTTTTTTATAGCTTTGATTTTAACTCAATTAGAAATTGATATTTAGACAAGAAATTAAAATAAAAATTGTGTTACATAATTTCGCAAACAAAAACTTTTGCTTCAAGTTTTTGTTTCTTTTTAAAAAGATTAATATTAATAAAAAAACAGAAATTGATTTACAGAAAATTAAACAATCCAAATAAAAAATAAAAATTCATATCGCAATATCTCCGTAATTCCCGAAAAAACAAGTAAATCTGTATATCAACAATTTTCCAAGGGATTTCAGAAGAATTTTTGTTCTCTTAATATAATCCCTATAGACTTCATTTTAAGTCTGATTCGTTAATTAAATTTATAAAAGGGAAGTTGTTGCATTTGTAATGCTAAATATATTACAGAAAAAAAAATATCTAAAATTGCCAGGACGTTGCTCAATGAAATATGATTAAATGGTAATTATTAAGCGTATAATGTTCTCGAATCGTCTAAATTAAAAGGCAAGAAGTTTCTTTTCTGCGATTAATTTAGATTGAAATAAAAAATAAATAAACAAATGAATGATTATCGAAAGTTTTTGTATACATTTCTTAAATTTCAAAGAAAGATATTTTCAATTTTGTAGAGATGGTCACTTAAGCATATATTACGGCATATGAGTATATTAAAAAAATCTAAACATTTTCATTTGTATATATTTTTTAATATTTTCTGACATAGTTAAAAAACAAAATTTAAAAATGTAATTTATTGTCCAATATTATTTATCCGCCAAAGTGGTTAAAGTTAGCGCAATCTTTTTAGATTTTAAAATCATTTCCAAATTGCATACTTCATACATAATCCCAATGCATATGCATCTTCTTTATTTACATAATTACATTGCATGATGTATATGTAACCGACGCTGCCGATAACGTGATAATTATGACTACGATTATAATATACCACAAGTGAAGATGTAAATATATATTTCTAAATTGATATGCTGATACCATTGGTACAAGTATTAGATATCGGATACGATACAAGGAGATTGAGAATAAGTCATTAAAATACTTTAAATAATATTAAATATCAGATTTATTTGCACCGTATTTAGTTTAAAACACAATATGTTCATTTATAGACGAGGATGTAGCAGATTATGCCCTAAGTTAACACTTTTGGATATTATCTATTTATTTCATTATAAATAAAAGGAGAACGTTTGGTTTTTTTTTTAATTAATACATTTTTTACTTGAATTATATTTATTACTTTTTAAATATTACATAGTAAAAACAATGCATTTTTTCATCATATGAACCAGAAATTGAACATTTTCCAAATAAATTAAAAAAGTTGTGAAGATATAAAAAGTTGAAAGATTTCTGTTCAAACGTGTCCCTTGTAGGGGTACCTTTGAACAAGAAAGGGGCACTTTTGAACAAATGAACAAAATATGAAAGTATTGAGAGTTTTTATAAAAAGTTGCATATGTTTCAGAAATATAAAGTAATGTGAATAAAATTAAATAACTACATTTTATTGAAATTACTAATTTTTTGTTATTTTATCAAGCTTAAATCCATCAAAATTGATGTCAAAACTCATTGTTGAAAAAAAACAAAGCGTTCCTCCAGTTGTGTTTGAATGTGAAAACCTTTTTACAATATCCTTGAAATACACTAATGTGGTATCGAATGCTTCTGGAAAATTAAAATTTTTCATTCACTCTTTTAATGAAGAAAACCTGATTCAAAATTCCATTTTATGCGTTATGGAAACCAGAAATAATGTTTCGAAAGAATAAATGGAAGAATATAGGCTTTGTCAGACGAACCTGCTAAATCATGGATCATTTTTTGCATCCAGGATTTGCAATTATCCAATAAATGAATGTCAACATCAATTTAGCTTTGAAACTTCAGATCACTGTTATATTCAGAGGTTGGAATCTACGTGTGCATTAAGGGAAATTGTTTAACAGCATAAACCCATGTTCCTTGACATTCTTAATGAACCTCTTTTCATATAAAACAATTTTCAGAAATAATAATATTTATATACATAAACAACTCTTTACTTCATAGTTTTAAGTGCTCTCTTTAATTTTTTTTTCAATTATTATTTATCGCCAGTTTATTCGGTGTTTTTTCGCTGTTCAATGGTGCCCCAACTTTAATCAATGGTGCCCTATCATATAGAATTCAACATTACAATGATTTAGTCAAATCGGCTGAAGAATTTGAATAAAACAAAGCTTATAAACTAAATCTAACATCTTTATTTAAGTACTGAATAATAAATTAAAATAATAGGGATAGAAAATTGTAAATAAAAATCTTACAATTTTATTCTTTTAAGTTTAGGTTCAAGAGGGAGAAAAATACATACCTTACTTAGACAGTATTGGTAATACAAAATGGTGCAGCTTTGTATACTTATTCTATTGAAGTAGTAGTAAGGCATTGCCATATGCATTTTTTAAAAGTAATTTATTTGAAGGAAAATATTTAGAGTGTTCAAAGGTGTCTCTCTCCCCCCTACACTATTCCTGTCTCTGTTGACCATATTTAGCTAAACTTTGTATGCTATGCTTTTAAATGAATTAATTTTTAGCGTATTGATATGTATGAAGTATGCATACATATGAATAAACCATATGTAGGGCTGTGCAAAAAAAGTTGTATATTTTACTGACTATTCATAGTAATAGGAGAAACTGGGTGTTCAAATGTATTATGAATTTCCCATGTTGACAAAAATGGAGTTTTCCACTTAGATATCATTTTTCACCTTGGTGAAATATACAGTTTTGATACAATATTCTGAATGTGTTGGAAAGTATTTCATAATCTTTGCCCTCCGCATGTGTTTTTCTTCTTATTTAACTGAATCTGTTTTAAAAAAGTAGACTGTTTCGAGAAAGTATAACAAAAGAAAAAAAAAGTAAAGACTCGCATATACATTTTTAAATTGATCAGGGTACAACTTTATGTGTTTACACCATATTTCTAAAAGTATTTTTTTAGTTTTCTAAATGTACTCTTCCAATAAGCAACTCCTATTTAAAAAAAAAAAACGAAGCTCTTAATCTCTTCCTTTTGCTTTAAAACTCGCCGTAAACAAAAGAAAAAGTTTAAGAAAATCCTTTTTTTTAGATTATTTCTTTCATTTTTAAGATTTTTTTTCTTGTTTTTTTTTTTTTATTATTTAATGTTTAACTAGAATAAAATTTTATAGTTCAAAAGTCAAGATAATCAATATCTCATATGTAGTTAAGTGAAAAAAATAATAATGCAGTAAACAATTAAACAAATCATTTTCCATTTTCAACAATTTCCAACAAAGTTGAAAAATAGTCTAGGAGCCGGTCGTCGATTTTCCTATGTATCGAGTACAAGGACCGAACATACATCAAAATGTAGGTTTCGATGTACACATTAAGAATGTCACTCGCTGCCAGGTCCTATCCTGCCAGAATACAAGGCAGCTGCACTTTTATGACGTCAATTTCGAGTGTTTACCTATGTATAGAGTACAAGGACCAAACATACATCAAAATGTAGGTTTCACTGTGCACATTAAGAATATCACTGGCTGCCACATACATCAAAATGTAGGTTTCAATGTGCACATTAAGAATATCACTCGCTGCCAGGTCCTATCTGGCCGGAACCCGGTGGAAGCCGCACATTTATGACGTCAATTTTGAGTGTTTGCCTATGTATCGAGTACAAGGACCAGACATACATCAAAATGTAGTTTTTAAGGTGCACATTAGGAATATCACTGGCTGCCACATACATCAAAATGTAGGTCTCAATGTGCACATAAAGAATATCACTCGCTGCCAGGTCCTATCCTGCCGGAACCCGGTGGCAGCCGCACATTTATGACGTCAATTTTGAGTGTTTGCCTATGTATCGTGTACAAGGACCGGACATACATCAAAATGTAGGTTTTAATGTGCACATTAAGAATATCCCTGGCTGCCACATACATCAAAATGTAGGTCTCAATGTGCACATCAAGAATATCACTGGCTGCCAGGACCTATCCTAACGGAATCCGGTGGCAGCCGCACTTTTATGACGTCAATTTTGAGTGTCTACCTATGTATCGAATTCAAGGTCCGGACAAACGTCAAAATGTAAGTTTGAAAAAGCATGTAAATAATATAAGGATCTGCTTTGTCGAATTTTAACGGAACCAGGTGGCAGCAACATTTTATGACATCAATTCTGAATGTCTACCTATGTATCGAATTTAAGGACCATGTATAAATAAATATGAAGACTTAAAAGTGCACATTAATAATATCATGGTGTGCCATGTCCAATCCTGCCGGAACCAGGTGGCAGACTCATTTTTATTACGTAAATTTTGAGTGTTTACCTATGTATCGGACCTGGCAGACAGTAATAATGTGCATTTTGATGCCTACATTTTGATGTATGTCCTTTCCTTGTTCTCGATACATAGGTAAACACTCAAAATTGACGTAATAAATGTGCGGCTGCCACCGGGTTCCGGCAGGATAGGATCTGGCAGCCATTGATATTCTTATTGTGTACATTCAGACCTACATTTTGATGTAAGTCCGGTCCTTGTACTCGATACATAGGCAAACACTCAAAATTGACGTCATAAAAGTGCGGCTGCCACCGGGTTCCGGCAGGATAGGACCTGGCAGCCAGTGATATTCTTAATGTGCACATTGAAACCTACATTTTGATGTATGCCCGGTCCTTGTACTCGATACATAGGCAAACACTCAAAACTGACGTCATAAATGTGCGGCTGCCACTGGGTTCCGGCTGAATAGGACCTGGCAACCAGTGATATTCTTAATGTGCGCATTAAAACCTACATTTTGATGTATGTCCGGTCCTTGTACTCGATACATAGGCAAACACTCAAAATTGACGTCATAAAAGTGCGGCTGCCACCGGGTTCCGGCAGGATAGGACCTGGCAGCCAGTGATATTCTTAATGTGCACATTGAAACCTACTTTTTGAGGTATGTTTGGTTCTTGTACTCGATACATAGAAAATCGACGGAAGGCTCCTGGACTAAAATGTTTATAAATTCGGTTTGTCTGTCTCTCTGTCCGTGCTCTAATTCAGGTAAATATGATTGCCATGAAAATGACAGGTGTTTTGCGGTATGTTTGGTATTAAAGATGAAGTGTATATCATTTACGATTCATATACAGAAGCGCTCGAAAGAATTCCTTTACAATTACGGCTTATGAGTAAAAATCGTTCGAAGTGAATTTTAATGATATTACACTATTTTAAACATAGTTTATCTATGTCACTCGAGTAACCTATACAGCATTTATGTAGTATATGGTGTGAGTAGAATACATTGTTCCTCAACAGGGAGCACAAAAAAATTTGGCTACAGAAGAAATTAAACTTTGGAAGCCTGTGAAGAATAATTGCTGGAAAATTGTTTTAAATTATGATGTGCGTTTTTTAATTGAACTATTTGTAAATATTACTTGGTGTGACTAAATTCTGTACATCATATGAGAGGCTTACTATCATAGCATACCAAGTCCATTTTGAAACTAGTCAGACGTGGCAATCCCAAAACTTTCTTCGATCCCATACATGTTAATGAATCCGGGGAAATTCAGCATAGCAGCTCCACCAGGTGATTTACACCAGAATCTAGTCAACAACATTTTATGTGAAATTCTCACTGAATCTGAAATTTAATGAAAATCCGTGCATTAGTTTCTAAGATAAAGCTATTGTGATAATCTTAAACTAGTATGCATAAGAGTGCCACCTGTTGGGTAATGTATCCAAAAAAAAACTAATCAGGATCAGTTTTTATCAGGTACTAACTGAATCTGAAGTTTCATAAAAATCTAATCATTAGTTCTTGAGATACAACTATATTGAAATTGTAAAAAATTCAGCTCAGCAGCGCCACCTATAGGGTAATTTACACCAAAAACTGAACAACACTAATCTATATCAGGAACTGAGTAACTCTGAAGTTTGATGAAAATTCATACATTAGTTCTTGAAAAATAGCTATCGCGATATTAATAAATAATGCAGCATAGCAGCACCACCTGTTGAGCGATGTATCACAAAAAGTTATCTGCAACAAATTAGATCGAGAACTATTTGAATCTAAAGTTTTATGAAAATCCATGTATAAGTTCTTGAAATATTGTTGTTGTAGAAATTGTGAATAAGGCAGTATAGAAGCGCCATCTGTTGAGCGATATACACCAAAAATTACTCAGCTGTGGTTTATATCAAGGGCTAATACAGAAAAAATGTAAAATTCCGTGCATTAGTTCTAGAGATAGAGAGCCCGCAACATTTTTGTCACATGCTGAGTGACAGACATTTTCTAAAAACCATCAAATATTGCTTAGGACCTTCTAAAACGTATAAATTAATCGAAAATCGGATGTCGAATTTTTTCACGAATCCAATGCTTTCTTCTTGTAAAAATAGAAAAAAGTAAAAAAAAAAAGATAGATTATTATGTCCATTTAAAACGTGCAAAAAATTTGTTTTTTCCCCTCCCACAGTAAACCAAGCCTGTTTTCATATACTTTCTTATGAATGGCATTTGTTTACAGACTTGATTTACTATAAGAAGAAATAAAACATATATTATACGCCTTTTAAATGGATATCATAATTTTTAATTTTCAAAGTGAACTTGAACCCCTCATATATAGGTGCTGCACAAAATTTCTTAAGTGCATTTTCCTTTATTCACGGAAATTGCTGAATGGAAGTTTATAACTGTTCTATTCGTTTAACAAGAACTACGAGAGTTGCTATTTATATTTCTGGCCTATTAATGAAAACACAAATATTTATTTTCGATATTGAATTTATTGCTTTTAAAAGCTCCATGAAGATCAAAACACTTTTACATCCGTTTAAAGCAATTTTCGAAGCACTGTTTCCCCTCCCATGAAGGTATCTCCAAACATGCGCTTTGAACGCAACAACCGCTTCTTCGGGCGTCGAAAATCATTATCTACGTAATTTATTTTTGATGTGTGGGACTATAAAAATGTTATTGGGTGACAAATCAGAGCTCTGTGACAGATGACCCGCCAATTTGATGTTTTGGCCTTTCAGAAATTCCTTTGTTTGAGCCGATGTGTGAGAGTTCACATTGTCATAAAAAAAAATACTCGCCTGTTATTCTGCTTTTTTCGAATATTCCGAAAGCTTCTGGCAAATAAATGATCGAGTACCATTCAGAACTGACTGTCTTGCGTCACTCTAATACCACTGTCGCCACGTGACCGCTAAAGTCGAAGAAACAGGCAACCATTTGCTTCGATGTGTTTCTTACTCGAACAACTTTTATTGAATTTGGCTCATGTTGGCCATACTGTCGATTGCTATTTTGTTTCCGGCTCATATGCATAGATTCACAATTCTTCACCTGTGTATATGTTATATACAACTTTTGATGAGCCTAGAACTTGTTTCCTTGTCCGAATCTTTTGAGCGTTTGCTAGATTATGCGGCTCCAACGCGAACAAATATTTTTTTACTACCAAATGTTCAGGCAATATCTTATTGATGCCTGTCATACTAATGTCCAAAGATTTCTCAATTTCACGGTATGTCACATGACGATCTTGCTTTATCAGTATCAATTTCTTCGATATTTTCTGGTGCTTTCTTATATGCTTACTGGTGCCGTCATCAATGGTAATTTTTTTTCAAATAAGAAAAATATAACTAGTGAAAAATTGAGACGATCTGCCCCATGTTCTCATGTGGCCCACAATCCCCTACTTCGTTACATGCATGCTATCGAGACATTTTATATCCATGCATTAGCGAGAAACACTCATGATGTCCACCCAGATAATGTCGGACATTTTTGATAAATTAGGCTATGGGTGGAAATGTTTTCTAAAATTAAAAACAAATTTTCAATAGATAAAACATTAATGTTCAAAGTTGGTCAGATAATCATTATTGGTTGTTTTTACTTTAACAGGCGTCGAATTTCACGTATCGTCTCTCTTTATACTAATCTCTATATCTTTTTTTAAAAGACTTTCATCATTGCCCTCAACTTTTACCAACCTTCGGATGTGTTTTTCAATGTACTAACTTGAGTTTTGCCCGATCTAAAGTTTCCAAACAATATTCCGTTTTTATAGTCAACAGTTGGCAAAGCCATCTCCAATTTAACGGAAAATTGATTATCATCGATTTTGCCCTTGACCCATCATATTATTCTATACTAAATTCTAGATTTCCCAAATAACAGATCAATTAAAATCCTTTTCTACTATGTTTAAAATGTTAAAAGGATAAAATGAACTAAAACATTTGAAGAAATTTACTTCCTTAACTTTTATTTTCTTGTTTGAAAGAGTATTAAAAATAATTCAGGCTATTCTATATTTCTTCATGTTTTTCTTCAATGTATTTGTTTGCTTACTTTATACATTTGAAAATTGCTGAAATACCATAAGAAGTACTTAAGAACTCTGTTAAAATTTAAACGCAATGCTGCAATATTTCTTTAAACCTGTTCTGTATATTTAATGTAATTCTTCACTGATATCTAAAAAGACACTCAGAAACATATACGCGAAGGAGGAAAACAGCACATTAATGTTTGTTAAAATTTTATTTAGTGGAATCGCAAACACCATTTATGATACAAGAATTTTTATAGGATGTTTAATAGCACATACGTGTATAATATATCCCTATAATGTATTTAGAAATGCATTTAAAAATGTCACACTTTTAGCTTTAATAGCGAATATAATTTCTAATCGAAGTTGCTAGGAGCAATATCCATTATTATGGTCTTTTAATATTAGCGTCTTTCGGATAAGTTTTTAAAACATATAATGTGAAAATAAAAACTAATGAAACAAGTCATGAAGTCACAAGTAATGAAACATCATGTGTCCAGCATATATTATGTAACATTTTCCAACACATTCAGAACACTGTAACAAAACTTCACAGTTTATTAACGCTATCAATCATTTGGAAAACAATTACGTTTCTGAAATGTTGCATTCACACTGGAATGCTCGAAAAATTTTATTTTAATATAAGGAAAAGCAATTTTGAAATATTTTGTGCCAAAGTTAGTAATATAAAATTTTATTAAAAATTTTTGGTGTGAATCTTCACTAAAAATTAGTATATAATATATCCCACCGCCTCTGAGAGGGTTAAAGTGAAACATGATGTATAAATAGGAATTTGAAAAACTCAAAACACATTTGGAATCTAGTTTTCCCTATTACAATCAATACTCGAAAAAATATTCCTTCCCCTTTTTTGTACAGACCTGTATATAATGTATGGATTTTTATATACATTATATAGTACATTAAAAGATACGAGGGCTGCTATTTATATTTCTGGCCTTGGCAATAAAAAAGTGTTATTACGCTACCGCTCACGATTTCAATTGAAAATTTGATATTTTTAATCATGAATTCTCCACACCGCTTTGCCATTTTAGCTTGATTTGCATTATTTGCAGAAAATTGAAAAATTCATCTTGTGCAAGAAAGGAAATTGACTCGTGAACATTTCCGTGCGATCATTTTTCAAACTTTCAACGTGGATTGTCAAGATAAGAGTATTACCATGAACTTAATTTTTTATACAAAGATAAAACACCATCCTAAATCACTGTAAAAAACTGGTATAACGAATTCATTCGTGTTCAATGTTTGCTCCAGGAGCGCATTCCGTGAAGGTTTACTAAAATCTGCTGCTGCATATTTTAAAGCTGTTTGACACTTTGTTTGTCCTTAGTAGCCAAAAAAGTGTTTACAGATCTTAGTAAAATCTCACTTTCAACTTCCTAAATGAAAAACTTTATTTATTTATTCATTTATAAGAATTTTTATGTTTTAACATATACTTTAAGTACTAGTAAATATATTTGATTAAAAAATTCTTCTAAAATTTTAGAAATGTTAAAGATTTGTAAATTTAACACTAGTGGTCATGTAGGGTGCTTGTGAACAGGCTAGTTGGGGAAGATCGCCAGTACCCCAATAATCATTCTTTAATTCTGTTTCTTTCAATTAACTTCATTAGAAACAAATTTAGCTCCAGTATCTTTAACTTTCTTGAAAGAGAAGATTTTTCATGTTACAAAATTTTATTTGACATTGAAACTTCTATAAAAACGTATTTTAACAATTACATAAAAAGCAACAAGTTCGTTTACGTTCAATTATAATTGAAATACACTAGCCTCCAAAAGTTAAGGTACAACCGGTTTTTTGCCCCTAATTTTTAAACGAATTAATATAGAAACAACAAATTTGAAAGAAATGTGCGCTAAATTGTCATTTATCAAATGCAACATAAAAATTTACTTGAGTTTAATGTATAAATGAAATTACAACAAAAAAGCACTCATGGTGGAAATTTCTATTCTTGGAGAAATCAGAACATCGCAGTATTATGCAGTAAAATGTGACAGAAACATTTAAAAACTGGTTCTAATACGGAATATGTCCACCCCGGACTTGAATGCATTAGCGGCATCGATTTCCCATGCTCTCTATTAAATTGTCGAACACCGAAATAGGTAGCGCTGACCAGACATAGAGTAAACCTTGTTCCAGCTCATTTAATGACCTTGGAGGAGAACTTAAAGCCGCAACCTATCTTCCAAGATAGTCCAAAAATGTTCTAACAGTCTGAAGAGTGAGCTGGCCATTCCATTCTCTCCAAACCGTAATCCTCCAGATAATTCTCAACAACTACAGCTCGGTGTAGTCTCGTATTATCATCCATTAGAATAAAACCATTGCCAATAGCACCGGCATATGGGCGCATATATGAATTAAGGATCTCATCCCGATATATCGCACTAGTCAGAGTTCCTCCATGGAACACATTAGGATGGTGCGAAAAAACAAAAGTTTTTATTTCCGAATCGCTATAGTGCGGAAAAGTTGCGATTGGTAAGTACAAGAAAAACTAAAAAAAAAATTTTGAAATCGGACATTATCTTCCGATCGCGCAAACCACCTAAAAATTCAAAAAAATTGAAAAATTCCGATTTTTTCAACATTTTTTAAAAAATATTACATATACACATATTTTATCACTATAGTGATAAATATTTGCATATTGTACTGTTTAATAATAATAAAAAAATTAATTGCGTTTAGAGAATATCTTCCGATCGCGCAAGCTCATTAAAAATCGGGAAAAATTCAATTTTCAGTGATTTTTGATATATTAAGAAAATCATTAAATAAGCTCAGTTTGCAGTCTCATGTTAAAATTTAAATGTAAATTAATACTATTGAGCATGTTATGCTATTTTTGAACAACCGAGATCTTACCACGACGAAATCGCTGCAGCGCGAAAAGGTTTAGTAGTTCGCGCAACTCCTGTTAGCCACGTTGCGAAACAGCGTTGAAGTCGCCCTATGTGTCCACATCCTTTGTGTTATCCCATTGTGTTATTTAAAATACATTAACATGTGACAGGTACACGTATCTGCATACGTCGTTGACTAAGAAAATTACTAGACAATCTTTTCATTGTCCTATATTCGGTCATCCAAGAGATTTTCTGCCAAATATTCTTCCAACACACGAAGATGTTCTTCAATGCTACCTTGAGGAGAGGTCTCTATTAGCAAGTAAATTCAACATCATTAAAGTGAGTTTCTCATTTGTCAGCAATACAGTGGCACAAAAAATAAAATATATTTATTAGAAGGCGTCAATCCCAAAAGTGTTTGATTGTAGAATCATTTAGCTAATTAATGCCTAGTACAATAATATTCTAAACTAACGAAATCTTATATTCGAGACAAGGAATAGCCAAACCTTATAAAAAAGTTTGATGAATTTAAAAAACAAGAATCTCAACTGTGTGATATTTCAGCCTGCAAACGTGTAATGAATTTATATTGCTCCTGTAAAAAGTCACCAAATCTGAGGGAGTGTCTAATTGAGACTAATTGTATGTCTCAAAAACACAACAAAATTCCAGTCATTGAGCATAGATTTATCTACCTCCAGAGAAAGGACGGAACGGGAAAAATTGGTACTAAAGTTTAAAAAAAAAGAAAAAAACTGAGTACAAGACTTGGAAGACGAAACTATATTTTGAAAAGGCAACCTTCAAATTTGTTGAAGCGAAAATAAAAGACCTTGAGCATTTAGATGAAATACCTGAGAATTTTAATGCTAATGTAGGTATATGTAAAATATCATTACCATGACGGATACAGCCTATCAGATTTAAGAAGAAATTACCATGGCAAATGAAAGTGGAGTTACAATCTACATCTTTACATTGCGATCGCAATGGTGTATCTGACAGTGCAGGTGCTGCTAAAGCGTTGAGTGTACTAGAAGATATTCCTGTAATAACTAAAACAGATGCTTTTCAAGTTAATGACCTATACAAAATTAGAAGAAAACAAACAGAAAGAAAAAAATCACGACAAAGTCAAGTGGAATCAGAAGAACCACATGACATACATTTTGATGGAAAAAAGGACGATTATTTAGTTATCCTCCTGGGTTCTGAGACAAATATCACGATGGACAACATACACTGTTTAAAATTACTATAAACCATCTTCAAAAATGTATCATTCTACACATCAATGCGTGTTATATGGACGCATTTATTGAAAAGGACTAGAAGTATTTTTAACGATTTTAGAAGTATTTAAATTATTTTAAAGGATTTTCTTTAGTTTCTCGTACAGGCGCTATATTCGTGAAGAATATTTGACAAAAAATCTTTTGGGGATGACAAAATATAGGACAATGAAAAGATTATCTAGAAATTTTCTTTGTCAACAACGTATGCAGATCCGCGTACCTGTCACATGTTAATGTATTTTAAATAACACAATACATCTACAATTAACAAACGAAATTCGTTCACGGGCTCGTTGATACGAAATGGTGCATTGTGCAAGAGGACGAGGTTGGGGAGAGAAAAGGATGTGGACACATAGGGCGACTTCAACGCTGTTTCGCAATGTGGCTAACAGGAGTTGCGCGAACTACTAAACCTTTTCGCCCTGCAGCGATTTCTTCGTGGTAAGATCTCGGTTGTTCAAAAATAGCATAACATGCTCAATAGTATTAATTTACATTTAAATTTTAACATGAGACCGCAAATTGAACTTATTTAATTATTTTCTTAATGCATCAAAAATCACTGAAAATTGAATTTTTCCCGATTTTAAATGAGTTTGCGTGATCGGAAGATATTCTCTAAACGCAATTTATTTTTTTATTATTATTAAATAGTACAATAAGTAAATATTTTCACTACAGTGATAAAATATATGTATATGTAATATTTTTTAAAAATTTTTGAAAAAATCGAAATTTTTCAATTTTTTTGAATTTTTAGGTGGTTTGCGCGATCGGAAGATAATGTCCGATTTCAAATTTTTTTTTTTAGTTTTTTTTGTATTTACCAATCGCAACTTTTCCGCACTATAGCGATTTGTAAATAAAAACTTTTGTTTTTTCGCACCACCCTACACATGCAAGTCTGTCTGGCCTCCGAATGAGATTTCTGCCCAAACCATGATTCCACCCTTTCTGTGCCTGTGGGTTTCGACAGTGTTTGATTGGTGATATCGAGTGCATTGTTCTCTCCAAAACAGAAGACATCCTAAATCGCTCTCCAGTATGAATATGGACTTCTATCCAGATTCGTTTGCAATTTTCGCAATGATTCTGTCGCAAAAACCAACATGCGGATTTTCATGAGACTTCAGATTCAGTTAGAATTTGACATCAGTTGTTAGATTTTGGTGTAAATCGGTGCTTCATTTTTCTGTAAGTATTAACATGTATGTAATAGAAAAAAGTTTTGGAATTGGCACATCGGATTACTTTTCAAAATGGAGTTGATCTACTATGAATATGAGCACCTCAGTTGATCATCAATAAATAGTCTATTAAAAAATTATGGTAATTTTTATTTCACTTAAATAATAGTTAGGAGCTGTGCAAATATAACTTTATACTACCATTTTAGTGGTGGGGGGATTTGGCACATGATATTGTAGGATGTCGCGGGGGAGGGGGGGAAGGAGGTTCTCTTTTGATATCGATATAATTTTTTATCCGGTCAAAATTTTCCCTATTTATTTGTAACATGGCCTTTTGTTTAAAATAGCATGTTATCTTTTTTTAGTCGGTTATCTGTTTTTATGAAAATACACCGTTATTATTAAAATCACTAAATTATTATAAAATTATTTAATTCTAAAATATAGAATACCCCAACGTTTGACATTCCTATTCTCCTTCAGATGTGCATGCATATATAATCACGGTTCGAGAAACTATATGTGAAGTATGTTTGAAATGAAGCTTATGTTTACTAATAAATAAAAGAAAAAGTGAAAGAATGTTGTCCACTTTTTTTTAATGATAAAAATTTCTATCTACTCTCTACACACTTCCGTTCGGGAAAAGTGCAAAAAGCTTTATTATTGTTCAATCAATTATGTAAATATATATATATATATATATATATATATATATATTAACAAGCAACTATTTTTTTAAGTATTATTTGATATAAAATTACAGTTTATTCACATCTCTTTTATTTGAATCAATAAAATATGCGAAAAATAATTGTAAGTAGTTATGTATATCACTTCAAACAAAAGAAATAAATTCTATAAATAAAAAAAATACACTTTGATAACGATATCATTACCGCTGGGGGGGGGGGGGGTTGAGGGATGATAACGTATGATATCGAAAGGGGGAGGGGAAGATTACCAAAAAGTTCATAACGTTATATTTACAGACAGCCCCATATTGTTATATGTTGAGTGTAGATAATAATACAAAGCCAATTAAACAAAATTGTAATCAGTATATTTCTTCCATATCTTTCAATATCTTTCGTAATTTGTTATTTTTGAGAAATATTTTTAAATTTTCAAAACATTAAATTCTACATTTAAAACTAGGTATTGAATTTTAAACATCACGCCCACGTTGCATCGATATTTTAAATCAGAAGCCCATTTAAATTACTTTGAAGATTAAAATAACTGATATTTGAGAATATGCAAAATCTCTATAAACAGTTGCAATATCTTTATATATTTATAAATAATTTCTGCATAACTTTTCGAAATATTAAAATAAAAAATTATTTGTATTAAAGAGATTTAAATTGCGTCTTTTGTTTAATATAGAATACCAATGATAATTCTCATTGTTTATTAAAATTTTTGCATATTTAGGTTGGTAATTTTAATAAACAAACATAAAACTAGTCTGATGTGGCAATTCTAGAACTTTCTTCTATCTCATACATTTTAATACTTCCCAAAAAATGCAACACAGCAGCGTCACCGATTAGATAATTTACAACAAAATCTAATCTGCAACAACTTATTTCAAGTCCTAATTGAATCTGAAATTTGATTAAAATCAGTGTATTAGTATGAGATAGAATTTTCGCAGAAACCGTTAAAAAACTGAACAGAAGCTCCACCTGTTGAGCTATTTACTCCAAAAATTGAAGAATATAAATTTATATCAGGGATTAACACAATCTGAAGTTTTATGAAAGTTCGAGCATTAGTTCCTGAGATAGAGCTATTGCGATAATTATGAAAAAGGTCGGATAGAAGCGCCATCTATTGAGCTACTTACTCCAAAAACTGAAGAATACTAATATGCATAAGGGACTAACAGATTTGAACTTTTAGGGAAATTCGTGCATTAGTTCCTGAGATAGAACTATTGTGATAATCATGAATAATTCCGAATAGCAGCGCCACATGCTGAGCGATCGTCTCTAAAAACTGAAGAATACTAATCTATATCAGAAACTAACTGAATCTAAAGTTTGATGAAAATTCCTGCATTAGTTCCTGAGATAGAGGTCTTGGGATAATCACGATTAATGCACCACAGAAGCTCCACCTGTTGAGCGATTTCACCAAAAGTTAAAAGGCGCTATGTCATATCGCATGCTAACTGAGTATAAAGTTCTATGAAAATCGATGCACTGCTTCTTGAGATATGGTTATTATGGAAATTGCAAATAATGCAGCGTGGCAGCGTTACCTTTTAAGCGATGTACGCCAAAAACTAATCTGATATAGTTTATATCAAGGTCTCACAGAATCTAAAGTTTTCTGAAATTTGGTACATTGTATCTTGAGCTAGAGAGCCCACAAATTTTTCGACACATACACGCAGACAAACATTTTCTAAAAACGTGTTTTTCGGGTTCTCTGACCTCTAAAACGTGTAATTCCGTCCAAACTGAATTTCGAAAATTTTCATGAATGCAATACTTTTTTCTTGTAAAGATAGAAGAAAGTAAAAGGATACATTTTCTTTTATATATTTGTACATATTCATGCACACAATGTAAGAAAAAAATCTGTAATGCTACAATTGTAAAGTTACACAAATGTCTATGTTTACATAAATTTTATCTGTGCATTGTACAAAAAAAAGATGTAAATATACAAACCTAAATTTTATAAAAGTTCTGTTTGCTGTAGCTTTACAAAAGAATCTACTAAAATTACAGTAATCACACACTCAAATTTTTTCTGTAACCTGTGTTGCAGTTACATAAAAAGTTCTAACAACCCCAGTTTCTTAAGAAAATCTTAGCAACTTTACAGATTTTTTGATTTACAATGCAAACGTGTATCTACGACACAGGTTTTTGTTGTTGCCATTACGTAAAATGTTCTTGTAATCTCAGTTTCCTAGAAAAAAAAATGAGTAATTTTGTAAATATTTTTTTACAATACACACATACACACAATGCACTGCACACTCATTCATTTATCCTTAGTAATCTTTTTAGAAAAGACCTTTTTTTCAGTAAATGAGATAAAATTGCAGTAAAGCAATTATGTTTGATATAATACTGTCGATAGCAGGGGCCCTCGACCGATATTTGTCAGGCAACCTTAAAACCAACATATGGTAAAAGAAAAATTCATGATTACAATTTTATAATGCCTAAATTTCTGAACACAAACGTTTATTTACCCACTTAACAAAATAAATCTTTCCCAATATACCCTGCAGAAAGCTTTTATTTCACATTTTATGTACTTTTTTCAAACTATTCTAAAGTTTTATAAGCATTTGAACTTTTTTCAATAACACATTTTCATGTCTTCTCGTAAAGAACGAGAAGAAAAATGACAAAGAAGGAAAGAAAATCCTACGCAATAAAATCTCCATTTTTTAAATCAGAAATGCAATATCTGCCTTAACATTATATCCGAATTTGGGTGATTTTTCAAAATATCGACCACGAAGATTAGACAATAAAATAAGGTACTTGAACCTAATATGGACACCCTAAGGAAAATGTATTTTTTCACCCCCATGTACAAGTCATAGGACTCCAAAAATATGTGACAATTATCCTTGCACTATTGGCTATCATTATTAAAATTAGCGACCTTGTAATTATTCTGGTTTAATTTAAATGATAAAAAAAATGTTTACAAGTGTCCATATGAGGAACTAACAGTCCCTCTTATGGACAGGTGGCTCCTTATTGACTTTCTACACAGTGTGTATGGAGGAGCCACTCTTCCATGAGATTTTAGAGGAGAGGGACTACAAAAATGTATCTTAAAGTATTTCGGAGGAGGAGGGGGGACAGTATTTAGAAGGGGGGAGTCATTCTCGGTTTTGACCCTTCGAAGACCCATGCAAAGCCCCTTAGTTACAAAAAATATTATCAAATAATATTGTTGATTTTGCTTAGCTTTATTGCATCTGTCTGCAGGATTTACATCTGTTATTACTCAGTCCTCACAGCATGGACAAATAGAAACTTTTTCATCATGGGTAGTAAGTCCCACATAGTCCTCATGAACATATCTGCCACATGTGATGCATGTTTAAAACAGCATCAATGCTGCATAGGAAGCAGTACCAGCTCTCCTTTCTTACGGAAGTCATACCATTGGTACCTGCGATTTCGCCACAACAGATATCCTACTGGGGGGAGGCTTCTTTTTATTTTTCTGCAAGGGCTTTTTGGAGGAAGATTTTTGGCAGATTGTTCAGATGGCATCTTGTTGAACAAAGACATTAATACTTTGATGCCTTTTGTATTTACTGCCTGGCAACGTTGAGTCTTTATCTTTCTTACAGTTGGAGTCGATGGGGACATAAGCTGTCCATATTGGGAACCGGGCGTACTTTTACTAAATCTTGTAACAAATAAATAAGGAAAATATTTTTAAGCAAAATATGCAATAGCAATCGAAAATATGTTTTATTAACTTTCTAAAATACTCCACTGTTCAACATTTAATGTAATTTTACATTATCTAATAAGAATTTAAGGTTACAAGTAATTAAGATCAGCACAACTCAAAACAACATGAACCCTTCCAAATGGCGAACAGTGCGCTTTTTTGCACTTTCCAGCCTTAATTATCTTTTCAACTGTTTTCCTTCGCGGAAATGTTGAGCCATCTCTATCAAAACTATTATCTTTTAAAATATTAGGGGTGTCCATATTGAGAGCACTGTCCATATAGGGTACAAGTACCTTATACGTATTGCAATATTCTTCAGACCTTTATAACATTTGCACATGATCAAAAATACACATCATGTTGTGTTTTTGATCATGTTCAAATGTTACACAGCATTTGCACACGTTAAGTGTTCAAAAACAGATGAAGAATTTGCAAACTCAGAACAATAATTTGAAACAGAGGAAGATCGGTTGTTATAAAATTATAAGGTAATATGGAACATGTCAATATCTGACGCATATGGTGTTTCAGGTGAACGTAAATCTGCCATACAACTTTCTAAGCACTCCCATAAGTACTTACTATAATACTTAATTACGTTTGGATACATGTTATTCAAGTGACAGCATAAAATATACTCGTATTCTCTATTTTTTGCAGATTTTTGTAGATCTATATTATACAATTCGTATTCATTACAAAATCTCATTACCAGTGATGTTAAGCAAGAACAATAAAAAGTTGAACAATTATATTTATTTATGCGTTTATCAGTTTTCATCTATGTTAATTTGTCGACGAGCGAAGAGGTTGATTCTCAAGATGATTATTCCGAGTAATAATGAAACATCAGCTAGACAAGTATTTCAAGACGAGTCTAAAAATTAAAACAATTTTTCATAGAATATAATGATTTACAGATGATGTACTAAGGTACACTCATTAAATAATGTTGGTTATTCTTTTAAATCGCGGTTTTTCTTTTAATTTTAATATTTCTTTTTAACCCTATACCATGTTACTCGGAAATTACCATTACCAAAAAATGTAACTTAAAAAAAAAATCCTAAATATTCCTAATTATTTTTTCCTTTCTCTTTAAAGGCATCAAGAATATGTTAGTAAATATACAAGTTCTGTCCTTTATGACTATACATATATAATGTTGTCATTTTAGGGGGAAGGGGGTCTGTCACATGACATCTTAAGATAATCGTAAGATAAATCTAGTGGGAGAGGGGGGGGATTGTCTTTTTATATAGTTATCATTTTTTATCCAACCTTTTTTTTTTTTTTTTTTTTTTTTGTAACTTTGTTTTTACATTATATAATACGTTATCTTTTTAGCATGTTGTGTGATTTTATCAAAGTAAATGTCATTAAAATGATTATTAATTTATAATCGTATCTGTTTTGTTATGCCCTAGCACATGCAAGGGCAAGTGCAAAAATATCTTTGTACTATTGAATGCATTATGTAAAAAATTATCACTAAATATTTTTAAATAGTAATTATTTCTTTTAAGGTGTTATTTGATACATAAACTGTTATTTTATTGCCTTCTCTTTATTTGAATAAATAAAAATTACGAAAATTAAATATAACTACACCTTTATATATCTCCAAATTATACAAAAAATACAAAAATTTAAAGAAATTTGATACATTTATATCAATTTCGTAAATGGGGGGAGGAGGCTTCGACGGATGAAAACGTGTAATATCGTAAGGGGGGTGAATCCATATTTACAAAAAGATTGATAATGTTTTATATGCACAGCGCATTACTAACTTTTAATGTGTCTTAATTTATTTTATGTTAATTTACCCCTTTCCCCCAAAAAAAAATCTCATATTGTATTCCATTACAGGATTATATTATTTTAAGATTTTACTCTATATCACTGAACGCGTACAAAAACAAATATTCATCAAATTCAAAAATTATATTTTCCACTCTTTTCTAATATTTCTCAACCTTTTCCAACCTTTTGATCTGTTTATCAAATATTCTAAAGCTTTTTAACTTCATTTTTTTATAAGTGATGTAAAACGAAAAAAAAATTGATTTAAAATTTATGTTTCCCCTACATAGATTTGGGACATTTGCCTTTCTTATACAAAGCTGGATGCAGGAAAACTGTAATTCTTGACGTTCAGAAATGTTCTTAAAGTCATATGCAAACATCAATTTTGATATTCTGTTCATGTTTAGATCAAAATGATAAAGTTTACATATTTTAACTTCATATCAAATGCCTGTCATTTGAAAGGCAGCTTTGTTATATGATTGTTCACAGAAAAGATAAAAACTGGGGAGTATTATTATCAAAATTAAAAAAAAAAACATTCAAAATTCAAAATAAAATAACAAAAACAGCTGTATTTTCTTTAAAAGATCAGAATGCAATCGAAAAAAGTGAACTCTGGCGATTTACACAAAAAACTAAACAACATTAATCTATATCAGGGAGTAACTGAATCTGAAGTTTTAAAAAATTCCGTGCATTAGTTCTTGAGATAGAGCTATTGCGATAATCACGAATAACGTACCGCGCCAGCACTATCTGTTGAGTGCTTTGCACCGAAACATAATCAGCACCCTGTTATATTACATACTAACAAAACCTGAAGTTTGATGAAAATTCATACACTAGTTCTTGAGGTATGGCTATTACTGTGGAGATTGTGAATAATACAACACATCAGCGCCACCTCTTGAGTGATATGCACCAAAATCTAATCAGTTCTAGTTTATGTCAAGGTCCAAAAGAATCTACAGTTTTGTGAAATTCTGTGAAATAGTTCTTGAAATAGAGTGCCGACAAAATTTTTTGTTACAGATAAATTTACAGATTGACAGACTCGCAGACTCACAGACAGACATTTTGTAAAAACATATTTTTCGGGATCTCTGACCCTTAAAACGTGCAAGTCCGTCGAGAACCGGATTTTGAAAATTTTCACGAATCTAATGCTTTCTTCTTGTAAAGATATGAGACAGTAAAAAAATAAATAATAAAATAAATCTATAAAATAAAATAAAATGCAAATGGTATATCATTACACATGACCTCTCTCTATATTCTTGAACGCTTATAAAAATAAATATTCATCAAATTCATTTTTTGTCGCACAATTATAAATTTAATTTTTTTCAACCTTTTCCAACCTATTGATCTGTTTATCAAATATTCTAAAGATTTTTAACTTCATTTTTTTTTATAATTGATATAAAATGAAAAAAAAATTGATTTAAAATTTATGTTTCCCCTACATAGCTTTGGGGCATTTGCATTTCTTATACAGAGCAGGATTGCAGGAAAATCGTAATTCCTGATGCTGAGAAATGTTCTTAAACTCATATTCAAATATTGATTTTGATTTCCTATTCATGTTTAGATCGAAATGATAAAGTCGACATATTTTAACTCCCATATCGTATGCCTGTCAGTTGAAAGGCAGCTTTGTTGTATGATTGTCGACAGAAAAGATAAAAACTGGGGAGTATTGTTATCAAAGTTAAAAGAACATTCTGAATTCAAAATGAAATAACAAAAACAGTTGTATTTTATTTAAAAGATCAGAATGCAATCGAATAAAGTGAATTCTGGAATTTTTCGAATGTAGTTTTAATTTTCAAATATCAAGATAAAATATTTTCTATGCTAACTTAAATTTTAAAAAGTAGTCCTGTTTTGTCCCGGTAGATTAATTTAAAGAATGACGAAAGAAAACTGTTAATATATATTTATGATTTTTAAGGTTTTTTTTTTTCTTTTAATCTAACATATTCTATTTTATGTTCAAGAAATTTTATTCTACTCATAATATAAAAAATGGCTATATAATAATATATAAATAATAGCTATTGCTTATATAAGGTGAGTACATACGCAAAGCAAGTAATTGATTTTGATTTTACTTAATTTTATTATCTCGTGAAATTTGTTTTGCACCTATATTAGAAATTTATAAATGAACACGATCCAAAAACTTAAATATTCAAAGTTGTTGTTGTTAACTTAAATTTATGTAGTATTACTAATACTTAAACTAAATAATCTCATTTTCACATACAATTCGGGGCTATAACAACCATATTTTATCAGCAATCAGGATTAAAAAATAATAAGCATCACATGACACTTTTTGAAGGGAAAAAAAATCACACTTAGTGTTGTTCAATCCAATTAGTTACGATCAGTTTATAAAGTAGACTACGATCTTTTCCGCGTGAAATCTATGAGCGCGGGAAGCAGGGGGGGGGGGGGAGAATCAATCTTTTGTAGACGTTTCATTCGGAATTTTCTTACAAAAATAGCATTCCTTTGACAAAATTCAAGTTTTTTTTTCTTTTCTTTTCGCAAACTTTCGACGGAATTCGAGTGCTTTTTCGAGAAAATTTCTGTGATTTATGTTTTTTGTGGATTTTGACGAAATTACGGTTTTTCGGGATCTTTCGATGAAATTCGTGATTTTTTGGAGATCTTTTGATGAAACCGGGATTGTTTTACTTCTTTTTAACACATTTAATTCATTTTTGACGAAGTTAGTAATTTTGTTTTTACAACAATTAGGTTTATTCGACATACAAACATGGCAGTTTTCGAGATCTTAGGTAAAATCCCCGTGTTTTATGAAATTTTTTGATGAAAATTGCATGTTTCCCGCGATCTTTTTACAAAATTTGCGATTTTTGCCATGTTTTGACCACGGTTTATTTCATGTTTTGACGAAATTAGCGGTCTGGAAACGTTAAAAATAGAATTTTGTTTTGTTTTGTTTTGTTTTGTTTCTCGGATCGACGAACTTTCGGAATTAAGTACGCTTTGGTGCAGGTTTGGCACAAATTTAAGGGAAAACGCTATTTCAGCTCAGATATGCACAAAATGCGCAGAATTTGAAACCATGAAGACGAATCAGATCCAATGAAAATTCAAACGAAACTCGTCTACATTTAATTACAAAAGTGAGTACACAGAATAATTGTTATGATATTTCATGAAGGAAAAAAATGGACATATTACATTTAAAATGACAATTTATTTCAGTAACCGTGAATCTTAATTTTATTTTAAGGAGAAAAAATGTAATAAAAATACAGATATCTGAAATCAAAAGTTAGAATAATTTATAATGATGTCAAAATCCTGTCACAACAGTAAATATGAAAACAAATACGAGTAATATTATACAAAAATTGCCAATTAGAAATTTCTTCATTAGAATCAGAATTATATTCTTATATTACTATTAAAACTGAAACTTGTGAAACAGAACTGATTTCACCAATCTGTTAGTAACAGAAGATGTTATTTTCATTCGTTCTTTTCATTCTACTAATTGATCTCTTGTAATGGTACACTTATCTTTTAATATTTTATCTAGTAATATATTGACCGAGGAAGTCTCTGATGGCTTATAACTGGGAGAGTTTTTAAACTATTGCTGAGCATAATTTGGAATTTGTTATTGTACAGTAGGTTTTGGATCATTATCTTGTTAAAGGTTATGAGATCTTCAAATAGAAATACAAAGGTCCTTCAACAGTGATTTCTTTGCAAATTATTCATAAAAATGTGCTGAATTATTGTTTTGGCCAGTTATTGCTAAATTTTGTGCTCTGGGGGATTTAAAGCAATCCCAAACCAAAATCAAACCATTTCGTATTTTATGAATTCAAAAATAATCGGTGGTTCTGACCAGGGCTGTCAAAAAACCTAATTTTTGAAAAAAAAAAAAACGGTTTTTTTGTTTAAACAGTGTTTTTTTTTTTTTTTTTTTTTTTTTGGTTTAAACCGGGTTTTTTTAAACATTTTATTAGATATACATGCATATTTATTGATAAAAATAGACATTTTTAAATTATAAGTAGTGTAATTTCATTTAAAGATAATTTAAATTAAATAATTACAGTGAATTTATGTAGAAAATTGAAAAAAAATCATATTTTAGTTTAAACAGTAGTAGCAAACAGTCTTATGTTTAAAGAAAAAACTGCTCTACACAGTTAAATATTGATACCTTGAAAATCTTTATAAAGTCATTTTGATTACTAATAATAAACATTTGGATGTAGTTTGATAAATAAAATATTCTTTCCACACAGTTATTCAAATAATAAATTTCAAATCTTTCCTGTTTTTTTTTTTTTTTTTTTTTTTTTTGAGTGACAATTTGAAGTAAACATTTTTAGTCATGAGATTCAGCAGATAATGTGAGGTAAAAAAATAAGGTTGTTATCATTAAAATGCTATAACTAGCATCCTATCTTTGAACACTCTCATATTGGACTTCATACTTTGATTTTAATTTTTCAAAATAACCTCTTCAATCAAGAAAAATGTCTTTTGCAGCTTGTTCAAAATCTTAATGATCATCACGATATGTTATTAACTGCGTTAAATAATCTGCGTTATTTTTAATTGAAATATTTTATACTAAATATTGAATATTTTCAATCTATTTAATCTTTGATCAATTCACATGTTTGAAGTCTTTTTGAGAGCAATAGATATGTTCACCAACACATACTAATCCTATACATAAAAAAATGATCTAAACCCACTATATCTAATGGCTATTGCTAAAATAAAGTGTTAAAAGTTGAAATTATTTATATCAAATAATTTCAATTTACAATAACAAAAATTTCGTATTTTCCTCCTAAATTTTCTAAAATATTTTAGTTTTTTTATATACTTTCTACTGTGATTCCGCTGCTAAATTTGACTGAGCCTTTATTGCATACATAAGTAGAATAATTAATATTTTTTTTCAAAATGTTTTGAGTATATCCAGTGCTGAGTCCTTGTTAATACAATTTATTAAGTTCCAGTTTTCGAAAAATGCAGGTAAAATTTAAAAAACATCCGTATATTTAAAATACTATATATAAGGTATTAAAATTAGCATTTTTAACACTAGGCTGAGAAAAAAGTTATGGAAAACTTGTGAAAAATGCGTTGTTAGGCGCAAATTAACCACAAAAGCAAAAAAAGCTATTCTTCAAAGTAGAACCTATAAATGTCCACGACTTTCTGCCATCGTTCTCTCACACTCCGGATTTGGTTACTGTACCATGGCGGCTCCTTGGAATCGAAAAACTCTTTACGTGCTTCTTCAACTTTATTAAAGGAAGAAGCATGTAAAGAGAAAGCATGTAAATCGACGGCCCCTCAAAAAGTGTTGAATTGATCAAAAGAGGCCATAATCCGATGGAGCCACGCCTGGTCCGAAACTCCTGAACTCCTATAGATATACCACTATTACTCCTATATTCGATAAAAAATCTGGTATCTATAAGATTAAAAATTTCCCAGAACTTTTTGTCGATCTAATAGCTCATATTCTTTCAGCGTTCAAAATGGATTCTTATTATTGTGAGGTATAGTTTTCTATTCGATATGAAAATGAGAGGGGGAAAAAATCATAGAGAAAGTAATATTTTGTAAATTGTTATTATTATTTTTTTTAATCTTAACTCCAAACTTATAGGAAATGTCACCGAACCCACTGTATTTGTCTCATTCTTAATAGGAAAAAAAAGATATGGTAAACTTACTTACTTTTACGACTAAGTGTGTGTCTCAAATGAAAAATCAAATTTCAAATTTTTGTCCTTTAAGAGGCGCGAATTCCAACCTAGTGAAAAAGTGTCCATGCTGGGACTCGAAACCGGAGAATCAGTAATTTTATTTTCATTTGAAATATTATATGCAAGACGAATTTTCTCACTCTGAAAAAAATTCCAAGTATTAATAAGTGTATGTCATAATCTTGGTCGTTTTCGTAAAATTTCAGTGCATCTTAATTAAAAAGTAAAATAATCAAATAATTACCATAAATTTATAATTTAGAGTCAAATACTCTAGCATAATTATAAGTACTCGAATAATAAATAATTCAAGAGTTTTTTTTATTTAGGATGCACTTAGTAAAGGCGACACAAACGTTTTTAGGTTAGTTTAAGACGAGAAAAATAGAATGCAGTTTTTATTACATTCCATTTGTTTACTGTTTTATTTATTCTGTCTGAAATAACAAAATCAAAGCGGATGCTTTCGATTATTTAATTAAATTTTCTTTACTACGACTCAATAAATAAAAAACCAATATTCACAGATGTCTATAGAATATTTTATATGACTAAAAAAAACTTTTTATTAGTATATATCCAGTTTGTTTGTATACATTTATTGTGAGATCGAATTTTTTTCTCATCTCATAAATGATGGAATCAATAAAGATGGTTTTAAAAAGTTTTATAACAAAAAGTATTTTATTAGTACATCCAATTTTATTAGGTGCAGAATTTGTCAACATTTTTACAGAAATAATACAATCATTGAAAAAACTAATGAAATTTTCTAGTAGTCTCAAATATTATAACGAAATTTTAATTTACATAATTTCATAAAAATAGTGAAATCATCATGACTGTATGTTTTATGAAATTACTAATCTATGTTACCTATTTTATCTAACAAGATCGTTCTGTAGTAGATATAAACGATCAAGGGCATGCATTGCGTACAGAGAGTTTTTTACAATAAATGCGTTAATTAGTACAAAAACAATCAGTGCTATAAAAAATAATAATTTGTAAAATACATATGCAACGTAGGGTTGGGAATATTTGTATATACTACAAAAATATAAATGGATATATCTTAAAAGTTTAAAGAGATATAAAGCCTAAATAATATCAAATATTGCTATCTGTATAACTTTTTTTTTCAATCTTATCCTAATCTCTCTTGATGAAATTTATTTAAATTTTGACTATAAAGTGATAAATATTTAAATTTCATTTAGCATTTCATAAACCCGAATTCAGCATAGTAATATAATCTTTATTTTTTATAGTGTAGCTAAAACGAAATCTTGTTCAAAGTTTAAACTTGGCATTGAGCTGAGTGCACTTCGAAAGGAGATTGCAAATTTTGCAACGCTGCCTTACAGAATTGAGCTGCCAACGCGTTTTTCAGATAGTTTTCTTAGCCCACACCTCACACCCTAAGTCTCATATGAGGCTCTTACTTCCAATTGCAATATTGGAAAGAAAAAAAGACGATTTTTTTTTCTTTTTCGTTTAACAATATCATTAAACCCTTTAAAATACATTGGAGACTTCTTAATAGTCGCATAAATCGTAATTAGACATCAGTACTAGATAATTTCTAGCATTATTTGCAATAGTTACTTTATTGTTTTAGAAGAGAAATGAGCTAATTTTCGAGCTGCTTTATTTTTGGTGTTGCTTATTTTTTTGCGAGGTGAAACCTATTTTATTATTCTTTAACATTCCCTTAATATATGCGTGCATTCATATTAATTTTGAACATATTTATAGTGGTATTTTAAAAATATTGAACGTTAGAAATACTTTTTTCTCTACATTTATATTAATTCGGTGACGAGATGGTAAATTGAGTTTAAAGACACAGATGGAGTATTGAGGGAGCCAGTTAATGCAAACTAGGCGCTTTTTTATATTTTCAATTCTAATTAAAGAAGCCTGTATTTAACGATTCGACATTTATTGATTTTATACTGCTATTGGGCATTGCATTACACAAATATATCAATAAAATTTTTTATCTAGACTGTAAAAGCCGATGGTACATACTATACCGCCCCGTCTTTAAGAGTTTATACCTTGTCAAATTACCGTTGATTTTTTTTTTTTTTTCGAAAATCATTATCGAGTAAACCTTTATATTTCTGCTGCGATAGGTACATACAACGCCCCTTAATCTTTTACTGCACGATTTTTTCTATTGTTATGATTTTTTTTTAATTTATATATCGGTCTAATAATTAGAAAAATAATTTTAAAAAATTAAATTTCAAATTTTCAGCTGAAATTTGATATTTTATGACGTGTACCCTGTATACATAAGTAGTGTTTTTTAATACTGTATTGCTATAATTTGCAATTAAATGGGCTTTAATGAATTAATTTTATCTGCTTAACACTCTGCAATTTGCTTTATATTAATATTTTTAGGTAATCAGTAAAAACAATAAAAGCAAATTTGGCTTTAAAAGTATGAACGATATTTTTTTTTTCTTTCCAAAGGATAACTTCGAATTTTGTGTCAAATGTAGCCATCTGGTATGGACAAAATAAGTCTTATTCCATTCTTTGGATTATTCTTGATCAATTGAAGTGATCATATTGGCCAAATTTATGACACATAATGAGAATTATTGTGTTTTTAGGTATGTGCCATATATGACCCACGGTGCTGTGAAGGGTTAACTCATTTGATGAAGGCTCGCAAATCGAAATTTTTGTGTAATGGAAAAATGCGCTTTTCTCCAGAACTATGTGACCAATGGCAATCGCTGTGTTTTTCCTATAAAATTTAAATTAGTGTATACGACAGATAAATTTTTCAGAAATTAGTTTCAGTAGATTCGGAAATATGATGGAGATGACATATTTTTTCTCTAAATTTTCAACAATATCACTGAACTGTCCAAAAACTGCCTTTTTTTTTATTTATTTTATTTTATTTTTTTTTTTTTTTAATGTTTTTCTGGGTTTAGCGTTACGAAAGCATACACACGATGTATACAGAAAACTTTCTTTTTTTAAAGCATCTTAATTAATCCCAGTACATTTTTCCTAAATATGTTTAAGCATGTTTAATAATTTGTAAATATGTGCGCAAGTAGCCTTTAACACTTCTTCCAATTTGAACTTTCCTAAAATGCCGCCGACAGACAGACACAGAAGCGTTTTATAATAGTTCCGTTTTTACTTTTTGCGTAAGAAACATTGAAAACAGATTCATCATTACTATCAAATTCATTAAGTATTTTTATTGAATTATTTACTTTTATTGCATCCTACTAACACGAGAAAAAAATCATTTTTGTCTAAACTAATTTATAATTGTTTTTTTTTTTTTTTTTTTTTTTTTTTTTTTACTTTCATTCCATTTTTATCGTTATATTTTCAATAAAATATTAATAAAGTAAAATAGTGAATTTAGAAGTATAATCATGTAATATTCAAATATCATATAAAATATACAGTCTCGATATACAGGGTGTCCCCTCTCAACGGTGGCCAATGGCTAATTTCTAAACCGTTAGTCATAGACATATAGTTCCAGTTGCAAAAATGCTTTAAAAAAGGTAAAGAATTGTTTTTCAAGCGATTTAGCTAAAATTAAATTTTATTAAAAATATTACGAAAATTAACTTTTTATACGGTCCCCCGGTCCTATAAATGATATTAAGTAAATTTTTTCCACTACTGTAACAAATAATACAAAAAAGTCCCATTCTTCTGCGATTAAAACTGACCGAGTAATAGCTGTTTAAAGTTGAAGCATCTTTTTTGCTGCAAATTAGGGGTCAGTCACAAATTTACTGGAAATAAAAATAAACGCAAGATATAAAATTTCACATTAAACATTGAGAGTAAAATAATATTTACAATATTATTTTTAAATTTATGTTGATGATTACATATTAAAGCAAAATTTGTACTAAAATTATAGTAAAACAATAACAGAAAGTTTGTTAATTTAATTTATGAAAAGCAACAGTCACAAATCGTTACAAAATGACATATATTTACTATTCTATTAGATTACTTAATCTAACATAATTTGATGTAATCCTATAAAATAAATAAATGGCATGCACTTAAAACTGTATTAATATTATACTGTCATTGGATATAAATAAATGTGCAAATTGAACCTCGATCGGATATTTGGATGTGAGTTAAAATTTGAATAGAAATTTTGAGCAAGGGAAAAATAAGTACGAACGTTTTAAGTAAAATAAAGGCTTATCAAAATACCACACCTTTTAAAATAAAATTGCGATTTCCCAAAATTTGATTTTCACGATAAAGAGAATTTTAAAACTCACGTCTTCAACTATTTTAACCAATCTAGAAGTTAAATAATAAAAATTAACATTACCGTAAAACTTATACGGTGGTAGCACCTTCAGTTAAATTGCTTTTAAAATATTTCTTTATCTCATTTAAAACCTTTTAGAAATTGGAAGTATATGTCTGTGGCAAATGGTTTAGGAATTAGCTATTAGACAACGTTGAAAATAGACGCCCTTTATAATACTTTAAGCACTTAGTGAACGTTCCCTTAAAATTCAGTCCATTTCATCCTTATTTAGCTACAAAAAAGTGGTTTAAGTCATGAAATTTAAAGCTTTATAACTCTGTCAATTTTAATGTTATGTGAATGGGACCTTTTTTCTCTTACTTGTTAGAGTAGGGGGGAAATTTTACTAAATATCACTTATAGGAACCGTATATTACCGTATAAAAAGTTAATTTTCGTAATTTTTTAATAAAATTTTATTTTGAGCTAAATCGCTTGAAAAACAATTCTTTACCTTTTTTAAAGCATTTTTTCCATATGGAAGTATATGTCTATGACTAACGATTTAGAAATTAGCCATTGGCTACCGTTGAGAGGGGACACCCTGAATATCCAGTAAGAATAACATTATAAAATATATACAACAAAAATTCAAAATATACTCTAAAAACACTTTAACTCTTTAAAAAAATCAACTATCAATAAAATAAATAATATAAATTAGAAGATTTTTATGCATACATACATATATATATGTGTGGGTTTGTGTGTATTAAATTCATTAAACTGTCTGCTTGTGTCCACTTCACGATCTGACTAACGTCGCCAAGATGTCGGCTGTTCATCGAATTAAATGAGCTCAGGCACAACTAAAATCTAATTGCAATGCATTCAATTGAATGCCTACAGGTCAGATTTATACAATACTATATGATTGTAGAATTAGAAAATTAAAGAAAGTAATAATATTTAATTGATATATAATTAAAATAAAGAATAGAAAATTAGCGTAATAAAAAGAAAAATAAACGAAATATTGTAAAAGAAAAGTTAATAATCTAACAATATCCCGAAGGAAAAGTTAAACATATAGTATATATATATAAAATAAATTATTATTTTAAATTAAATTATTTTAATTGAACATACATATAAAGTCATTATGAATGTGTGCTATTAAATCGTGCATTTACATATGCACCACCATTTAAATTTCTACTTGTGTAGTTATTTGATGTCTTTTCATAAGAACTTCCACTTGATACTGCAAATTTATCATCTCAGTAAGTCTATAATAAATTTCTTATGATTGATACCAATTAATGTTATTGTACTATTATTTAGTTTAATTTTTCAGTGTCTCATGTCTTAACATTCCATTTATTATTTATTATTTATATTTCACATTGATTATAATCTGTAATGTTCTAGAATGGTAATTTATGCATATATATATATATATATATAACCATTAATTGTAAAACAATATATATCCACAAGAAATAAAAAATGAATTAGAAGGGATATTTGGAATTTGCAATATGTATATATATTTCTTTTTTCGACGTTTTTTAAGCAATTAAAGTCTTATTTTGAATATTTATTATAATTATTATTGTATTTATTATAATTATTATTGTATTTATTATAATTATTAATGTATATTTTGAAGTTTTTGAAATATATATTTTATTGCATCACATCATATATCATAACGTAATTTTAACTACGCAATTATATTAATGTTCTTATATTTTTTTCTCTAAGTATAAGAGTAATGGTTTACAGATTTGGTACACTATAAATTTTCCGCACAAGAGCGCTATACGTTATACTGTGTTTTATTATACAGAGATTTCACATTGATGATAATTTGTAATATTTTATAATGGTAATCTATATATATCTACATACCGAGTGTCCCTAAAATGACTGATGAATTTTAAAATTCAATAACTTGCAAACGGTGACAGATATTTTAAAAATGTTTGCAGGAGGGTTATGTTTAATGTCAGGAGTTTTTTTAGCGTAATATTTTATTTTTGTTCGCATCTCAAACAATAGGTGGCGCTGATGGCGATTGAAGGCCAGGTGATCAGTGCTGAGTGAAGCGTCGACCTGTCTTCAATCGCCGTCAGAGCCACCTACTGTTTGAGATCCGAAATAAAATAAAAAATTACGGTAAAAAAGCTCTTGACATTATACATAACCCTCCTGCAAAAATTTTTTAAATAGCTGTCACCGTTTGCAAGTTATTAAATTTTAAAATTCATCAGTCATTTTTGAGACACCCAGTATATACCCGATGCCTTTTAAGCAGTTAAAATGATTTTAATTATATTTTAAAGTTTTTGAAATATATATTTTATTGCGTCACATCATATATTATAACATAATTTTATCTATGCATTTTTATTAAGATTCTTAAATCATTTTTTTTTAATATCTCTAATTTAAGTCTTTTGTTACTACATCATTTGGTGATAGTCAGACAGAAACGTTGTTGACTTGATATTAAATTGCAGAGGATCATTTCACAGAGCTTCTATTCCACTCCTGTTAGCCGAGGAAATCTCTTATTTTCTCAAATCTTTTTAGAACTGGAAGCTTCATTTGAAGTTAAAGAAAAATAGACTGGATTTACTGCATTGCTACATTCGATAAGTTCTAAAGAATACGGTTCCAGTTAAATAGTATCTAACATTTTATTTTTCTTCTTTTAACCAATACAATTTCATTATTTCTAGTTTTAGTTTGTTTTTATAAGTAAAGACTATTTATTTATTCTTTTCAGTATCTAAAATTAGTAGAAAGTTATATTTTAAACAAAAAAACGACATATTTTTTACGCAAAGCAATAGTATAAAAGTAATGATTAATACGTTTGGTATAGTAATTCCACACAGGAAATAATTAGAGACAAAGACTTTAAACTTAAAAAGTAATTACTTTTTGAATTAAATACTTTAATTTATGAATTATTACGACAATGTTTGTGATATTATTAAAAAACACTCTATTATAATAATGATTTCTAATAATGTCTGTCAGATACATAAACATACATCCAACAAAACATATATTTCCTAATATTAATACCAATTAATGTTACTATACTACACTTTAAAAAATAAAAGTGTAAATTTACACACACAAATGTGTAAATCGATGATACAAAAACGATTTGTTTATATGTGTAAATTTGTGTGTAAATTGCCAAAATACACGCCTAATGTGTAAATTTCAAAATACACATTTCAGTGTGTAATTTGATGATAACACTAAGTGTGTAAAAGTTATGGTAATCACTCATAAAATACCCACATTAATGTGTAAATTGCGCAAGAATACACATATATCTGTGTTACATTCTTACTCATTTATCTGTGTAATCTTTTTTGATTACACTGATAAATATGTATTACGCAAAAAACACATATTATTGTGTTATTGTAATTTACACAGTTCTTTGCGCAATATGCAAAATACGCATATTCGATGGAGGTTCAATAACTATTGTGTCTAGTGTATATGAAATATCTGTACTGCAACGGGTTGATGAAGAATATCGATATATTTATGCTTAGTTTCAGAACCGTAGCTGCAATATTCATATAGTTTTGTAAGGAGGAGTAAAATGGGGGGGGGGTAGTTGAAAGTCTGATTATTAGCTTATGGGGCTAGATTTGTGACAGTGGATGCGATAAAATAGTGTTGTTTGGACTCGGGATCATAGTGATGTACACACTTCTCATCCACTATCACAAGTGTAACATCATATGCTCCAAATCAGCCTATCACACTCACTCCTCCTCTTAAAAACTCCCTATAAATAAGTTTTTAGAACTTTACCCCTCCCTTTAAAACTATGCTACTATAGCAGCTACGGATCTAAAATTCAGCATACAGCCATTTAAGACATTAGTTTTTGATATTCCTCATCAACCATCATAGTAGAAATATTATTTCTCTGTTAGTGGGGATGTATGGGACACATTGTGACATTTTCAATTTCTTTAATTATATAATTGATACTTCAAATTATGTTTCTATATTTCTCAAGGACAATTAGAAAGTGTTTCATTTTGTATTCTATAAATCAAAGTTTTTGTATTTGTGTCAAGTAAAGTTGATTTTATTATTTTTGTAAAAAAGTTTCCCATTCCTCCCCACTCTCCTCTAAATATACACATAAAAACTGCTATTTTATTTTCTATATTCTTCCTTGCTTTTTAATTTTATCATTAACCCCTCATTTATATATTATTCAGAACATGCAATTAAAAATTAAGATAAAGAAAATAATTAATTAATTAATGATAGATTTTAGACTAATCAGATGGAATAATCATAGTTGGTAAACTTGCAATCTCCACACTTTTTATTTTAAGAGTTCAGACTCAATTTTTCATTTTTTATTTTTCAGACTCAAGATACAAAGTCAATTATATTGAAGGTACTGTGTTACATACAGTTATAAAAGTAAAATTTAAAATACTATAAAAAATAGTAAAAGGGTATGTAAACTTCATCTCTCTCACACACACACATATTACCTGCAAATATTTTAGCTGATTTGTTTATATATACATAAATAACTTATATTGCATGTTGAATTGTTTTCTTTTCATAAATATTCATCATTACAAAGAATTTGCCATATAAAATATTATCAGGACTATCAAAAAAGCTGTTGAATCATTAAAGTAACATCTTTTGCATTAAATTTATATCTAGAAATTTGTGCCTTAAAAAAAGAAAGAAAAAAATACAAATATATTTTAGCATTAATGAAATTAATCCTATCTTCATAAATGAAAATTTCAGATATTCTAATTAAAATTTTAGATATCAAACTAATGTGTATTTTTATTTATCAGCTATAGTAAAAAATAAAACGATAAATACTGTGTCTATATCCAAATATCAATTGACTCTTATAAATTTTCGAAATTAAAGCTCGTAGAATTTATTTGATAATTACATTTGTATCTTAAGTATATAAAACTCACCCGGCGGGGGATATTTATGTAGAGGGGGAGGGAGAGAATGATAAGTTCGATTTTGAATATTCATTATGACACAACTGTTATATTTTTTTATACAATACAATCATATGTTTTATGTCATATAAGTTCTGTAATAATATACAAAATTGGAATGGAAAAATGCATATTTGAAGAAAAAGGCCATTACTTTAATATAAATTTTCTTCAGAATTTTTGATCTAGAGTTATTTTAAATCAACGTATTTGCGCCCTTATAATATAATTTATAGATATAATAATATATAAAATAATAATATAATAATAATAATATAATAATATATAATAATAATATATAATAGATATAATAATAATATAATTTATAGATATGGTATACATCTATACTATTAACCGCAGTAAACGTCTGTCTGTCTGTCTGTACCGCTAAAAACTTTTCTCAACGGCCGAGTGGAGTGGCGCTCTGGGTGTCTATCGACTCGGGACGATTCGGCCTTTTGTGATAATGAATTTCGAGAAAATCGCCCGGTAATTACCCGAGATATTAATTAAAAACTACCCGGGAAACGTGACAAAAAATCCAAGTTCCGAGACGGTTCTCTGACGGAGCTCTCCGGTCGAAACTAGCTTTCCGCGGATGAAGAACCACGAAGGTGTCGAAAATACGAAAATTAAGGAGTTTTATATAACGTCGCATCCGCGCTGCAGATTCACGGATTTTAAAACAAATTACATATTCTTGAAGGAAATTTAAAGACCTTTCTGACGGTCTATTCAGTTTCAAGAAATACGAACATTAACCTTTTGAAAAAAACGTTTTCCCAAAAGCTTTCATTTTCCATTTTTCTCCGCAGAATTTTCGACCGAAAACTATCGAATTTTAAAACGATTCCATCCTTTTTAATTTTGGAGGCACGACAAAGGAAAAAAATACCCCCTCAAAGACGCTTCTGTCTAATTTCCAACGGTGTGTTTATTTTTGAAATATTCTAATATTAACCCTTTGAAAAAAAAATCGAGAAAAAGAGTCTCCGATCGTACAATTTTGTTTGCTTTTTCGACACTTTTTCCGCTCATATTTATATGAATAAAATCCCTAATTTTCAATATTTCTTTTCAATCTTTATACGCCTCTTAGTGAATACATCGTTTTGAGTTGTGTCAAAATTTCAAAAAGATACAACGGTTAGAAGTATTTTTAAATCTGTAAAAACCGCGAAATTACGGCGTAAAACGGGCGATTTTTTTTCTGCCATATTTTTAGGTAAAAGTAGCCCTTAAATCCTGTATTCTTCAATGATCTTTATATGTGTGTTTGGGGTACTGGTTTTACACCTTGCATAAAATTTTTGAAAAAATCGGAAGGCCGTAACTGTATTTTAAATAATATAATAGGCGAATTTTTTAATTTAAATTATTAAATGTGAAAAAGGAAAAAACTAAAAATTAAAATTTTTGTACAAAATATGCATATTTTTACACGAAAATTATACTCGAGGTTTTTTTCAAAGTGTGTAATAGTAATACATTGCAACCTCACTAATCCGACACTCGGTAATCCGTATATTTTTAAAATATCGTTAGAGAACATTATTGCAAATAAATACTTTTTAAAATTTGGCATTTCTTTAAAATCTTCATAAAAGCAATTAGAGAATACCGTGGTACAAGTTGCATCACTATTTTGAAGCGATACAACAGTTAGAAGTATTTTTGAATAAATAAAAACCGCGAAATTACGGGGAAAGAACGAACTTCTTTTTTTTTTTTCATATTTTTAAGAACAACTTTTACTTAATTTCAATATTTCCTTAAAATCGGCTAATACCATTCTTGGTAATCAATCCACTTTTAATGAGGTATGAAATTTTTGGAAAAATATGGCTATCAGAACTATATTTTAAATAAAATAATAGGTGTAACCATTTGCAGAACAACAAACATATTTTTATAAATATTAAATCTTCATCTTTTGTATAAACAGAAACAATGTTTTTCGCATTGCGCATGGGTGCACCTAGCCAAGCTACGCCGATATGAAAAGATCAATGGTTTTTCTTATATCCACATAAAAGAACAATTTTAAGTAATGAAAAAACAATTATGAAAATTAATAAGAAAGTATTTTTCTTAATGCACTTTGACGTACGGGAGGAATATTTACGAGCACGAACAAAACTAAGATTTCTATTCGACATTTTCCCGCACGAAATTGATTATCATGTAGGGAGCATCGAAACAACTCAACTCTTTCCAGTGTTTCAACTCGAAACTTTATACGAAGCGCCTGCTTTAAAAATTGTTCCTGTTGAAATATCATAGAAAACTTAATTAAATTTCTACTAATTATATTGTGAATATTTTTTAACATTCAGGCATATTAGTGAAGTATATGGACTAAAACGGATTAATAATACAGGCTGTGTAAGTAGATCAGGCCCCAAATATTCAAAGTGAGCCTCTGAGTGAACTCTAGAAGGTTTATACTAATAATACACAATTGTGAAAAATTTTAAAACATTTTGTTAAATAATTTATAAAAAGTATTTTCGTTATTTATTTTAAATTGTATTTATTTATTTGATTATTTTGTTTTGTAAAAGCAGCTGTAAAACTGAATATTTTGTAACATTATATTATAGAAAGATAGCTATATTCAGAAAAAAAGTTATTCGAGGAAAAGTCTTAAATGCTTTTCTAAATAAAATAATTTGAAAGATATAGATACAAAATATTACACATAAAATGTCTCATTATTTAAATGAACCTGTTTTTTCTTTGTGGTCAGCGGTAACGATCGCCTAGTGTGCACTGAATCAAGACAGCCACAGGATGATTGATGGTTTGTGGTCAGCGGTTAGAAAACGCAAGTGTGCACCGGGCCTTAGAGAGATTAATTTTTTCAGAAAGGGGCCGCTAGCGGGCGAAGCTCGCTAGTTTGTATAATAGTTTATAAATAAACTATAATATATTTCACACAACCGAACCAAAATTTAACATCTCAGCCCCCCCCCCCCAAAAAAAAAAAATGATGTTAATGTTTATTTTGCTACAGTTAACATATATTCATAAACTCTTTTTAAGATGAAAAATTTTTAAGAAATAAATGACTTTAGATACAACAGTTGTTATTTTAATAGACATTTATCAGGAGTTATGTAATGATGACATTTTTTAAGGCAAGTAAATTATACGTGTAAAAAATTCTTATACGTAAAAAGCAATCCAACATGTATCATATACATTTATACATAAATCAGATAAAAAGAATTGGAGGTAATACGGAGGTATGACATTACATACCTTATATTTTATAAGAGAATAACTTATTATATACTATATTTTTCTGAACGAGAGCGCTTGCAATCAGCTGGACACACCATTAGTTTTTAACTTAAACATGATGAAGCCAAGTCAACGAAGATTACGATTTTAGTTTTCTTATGCTAGATTCGCGTCTAACTCGGGGTTGAAGTAGTTCCTGAATACAACCATCAATTGCACTGCGAATTGAAGTAAAACTAAAATTACAAATTAAACTTTGAAATGGATAAAATTTTACAAGCTACCAGACGGCTCAAATAATTTAGGGTAAAATCAAGCATACTTATATTTGATGCGCAAAATGTATAAATAACTCAGGATACGAATTTAGAATTATCTTAATTACATTAATTATATTTTATATTACATATTAAATGAATTCGAAATAGTTTTTAGATTTTACTAAAGATTAAACTACTATCCTTTTAATTAAGGGGGGGGGGGGGGGGTCAGCAAAAAAGAATACCAACAGTACCAAAAATATAATTTAATTTTATGAATAAGCATAAAGTGGGATTATATCTCTATTATAATGCCTCGTTATGAAGTCTTCCTAATGTCGCTCTAAGAATGAAATCTAGCACTATTACTGAAAATTACAAAGAAAATTTTGAAAAGAGCAGTCTGTGTGATGGCTGATAGAAATTACGATTTAATCAAAACCTATAGTTATATAATCAAGTATTCTTATATTTTATGTACAAATTTTAAAAGGGAATTCGGAAAACGAAATTAAAATTTACTAATTAAATGAATAAAATGTTACGTTACTTGTAACAAAATATTTGTTACATTTGTTAATTGAGTCGAGATTAAATTTTTGTAACTTCTTTTAAATGTTCACGTGCTGCTAAAACGGGGAGAGTGAGAGAGGTGGTCAGAGTATCTTATAAAAATATATAAATATATTAATTTATTACTTCAAAATACTGTTACAGCAAAACAATGACACTATGTTATTTATGGAATGGGTTTACTAAAATAAAAAGTGTAGCTCAGAATAATATGTAAGCTTCCTATCCCTTTCGTAACGTCTACTTTAAAATTCACGCATTTATAATTTTTTCAACACAATAATTAGTGTAATTTCAGGAGTAATCTACATTTACACATTTTTATGAGTTTATGCACTGATAACAAACCTACAAACTTAATGCCACAAACTAAACACACATTAAAATAGGTATTTTTTATGACAAGTGGGTGACTTCAGAAATTTACACTCTTACCTATGTGTATATCATTATGTGTAAATTACAATAACGTACCAATTTGTGTAAATTCAGACATTTTTCAGCATCTACACATTTATTTATGTTTTTCAAGTGATAACAAAATACACACTTAGTTTGTTAATCTAAAATGCACATAAAAACAGGTAAAACTTTGCAAAAAGTGGGTAATTTTCATGTCAGGTGTGTAATTTTAGGAATTTACACACATATATATGTAAATTTGTCTAATTTACACTTTTATATTTTAGAGTGTATTATTTAGTTTAATTGTTCAATATTTCATGTCCTAGTACTTGATTTATTATTTATATTTCACAATTATGATAACCTATAACATTCTAAAATGGTGATTTATATATATATATATATATGACATCTTTTAAGCAATTAAAGTGTTTTATTGTATATTTCGAAGTTTTTTAAATATATATTTTATTGCGTCACATCATATCATAATTTTAACTACGCAATTTTATTAAGGTTCTAAAATCATTTATATGTATATATAAAATCTAACTTAACTGTTTTATGTTAGTACATCGTTCTGCAACAGTCAAACAAAAACGTTGTTGACTTGATATTAAATTGCAGAGGGTCATTTCACAGAGCTTCTATTCCACTCCTGTTAGCCTAGGAAATCTCTTATTTCCTCAAATCTTTTTAGAAATGGTAGCTTCATTTGAAGTTAAAGAAAAATAGACTGGATTTACTGCATTACTACATTCGATAACTTCAAAAGAATACGGTCTCAGTTAAGTTGTAGCTAACATTTTTTTTCTTCTTCTTTTAACCACTTTTACTTCATTATTCCTAGTTTTAGTTTGTTTTTATAAGTAAAGACTCTTTATTTATAGTCTTCGTTATCTACTCTTAGTAGAAGATTATATTTCAAGCAAAAAAGTTTTTTTTTTATGCAATGCAATAGCATAAAAAAAGCTAATATTTTCTGACGGTATAGTCATTCCGCAGAGGAGTTTTTTAACTTAAAAATTGATTCTTTTTTCCATTAAATATTTTAATCTATAAATAAATACGAAAAAAATTGTGATGCCATTAAAAACCCTCTACTACAATAATGTGATTGTTGTAATAATCTGTAATATTCTAAAAAGGTTAATTTATAAATCTCTCTCTCTCTCTCTCTCTCTCTCTATATATATATATATATATATATATATATATATATATTTTTTCAAGGGATTTTCAAACGATAATTTTCACGCGAATATTCAAAAGAAAGTAATATTATTCGAATAATTACTATCCCTGCACGACAGCTAGTCAGTATAACATCTCATTCAGGTCACACAAGGTCACAAGAGTCACAGTCACTACGGCGAAACAAAAAATAAGAAATTCCATACATCTCATTTATGAGTCTCAAATGACTACTATATGGACTCCGCTGACAGGTCATTGTGACTGATGCTTTGTGGCGAAGCACCAGGTGACTTTACAATGTCGTTTCATTGAGACTCTCGTGTGACCTCTCATTTAGAGACTTACTCTCAAAGTCATTCTGACCGTTGCATTATGATAAATTACCAAATAATATCCCATTAAAGTCACATGGTGATATTTCACCACTTTTCACGGTGATTACTTCACAGTAGAGTCTCTGTCAACATTTGACAAAGTCTTGTGACAAAAAGTCACACTGTGACTTTAATGTGATATTATTTAGTGATTTATCATAATGCAACATTCACAATGGCTTTGAAATTGAATCTCCAAATGACAGTCACTTGAGAGTCTCAATAAAACATTGCAATATGACATTGCAAAGTCACCTCGTGACTCGACACAAAACAGCAGTTGCAGTGACCTGTCAGTGGAGTCACATATAGTAGTCATTTGAAACACATAAAAGAAATGCATGGAATTTCCTATATTTTGTTTCACTGCAGGGACTGTGACTCTTATAACCATGTGTGACCTGAATGAGATGTTATATGGATGCAGGGATGGTAATTATTCGAATTATATTACTTCCTTTTGAATATTAGCGTGAAAATTATCGCTTGAAAATCCTTTGAAATTGGCCCTTTAGGAATCGTCCTTAAATTTTGCACACCAGTGTGTATATATATATAAATATATATATATATATATATATATATATATATATATGACGTCTTTTAAGCAATTAAAGTGTTTTAGTGCATATTTCGAAGTTTTTTAAATATATATTTTATTGCGTCACATCAAATATCATAACATAATTTTAACTACGCAATTTTATTAAGTTTCTTAAATCACTTATATGTATATATAAAATCTAAGTTAACTGTTTTATGTTAGTACATCGTTGTAACAGTCAAACAAAAACGTTGTTGACTTGATATTAAATTGCAGAGGGTCATTTCACAGAGCTTCTATTCAACTCCTATTAACCGAGGAAATCTTTTATTTCTTCAGATCTTTCTAGAACTGGAAGTTTCATTTGAAGTTAAAAAAAATAGATTGGATTTACTACATTTACTACATTAGATAAGTTCAAAAGAATACGGTTCCAGTTAACTTGTAACTAGCATTTTTTTTCTTCTTTCAACCATTTCCACTTCATTATTTCTAGTGTCAGTTTGTTTTTATAAGTAAAGACTTTTATTATAGTTTTCGTTATCTACTTTTAGGTTATAATAAAATATTTCTTAGATTATAATCAAATTAGGTTATAATATAAATCTTAGGTTATAATCAAATTAGTTTATGATCAAATATTTATAGTTTTCGTTATCTACTCTTAGGTTATAATCAAATTTATTTACAGTCTGCACTTTTTAATGTTTAGTAAATATATTTTTCATGTTTCAAGTCCTTTTTTTCCATTGAAATTTTTTTTAACCGTAAACCTTTTTTATGCACGGGAAGAAAATCTCAACAATTGCGATTTTGACTTTTCACATGTTTTCGCTAATCTAATCCTCGCGAATATCAAGGTATTATTGTATTTCAATAGACAAAACATTGTCAGTTTTAGCCGCAGCATTGAGGATGACCTTAAGGCATGGGCACCTTTTCATTTTATTGAGAAAATGACATTTTTTGTAGTTAATTTGATTATTTTATTTCATTTTATTTTTATATACACTGCTCAAAACAATTAAAGGATATTTGAAGTTTTACATAAAAAAAAGTATAAACGAAATTTTTTTGCCGAAAATAGAAGAAGAGAATCACAAATGCAAATTTTTCTGGTTTTCAAACTGTGGAGTATGCAAATTTTGAGTCCGACGTCAAAAACGTCGCTTCAGCGGCAGTGAATGAAATTTGACTTTCAACTGGATAAAAGAGAATGAAGACAAGGATGGTCGGCATTCAGTGATTGCTTTGTTTCGATGAGTACGATGTCTCAGCGAAGTCATTTGACCGATTTAGAAGCTTGGATAATTGTTGGTAGGTTAGAAGGGGGCCAAACTCAAGCTGAAGTAGCGCAAGCCATTGGAATGTCACAAAGTGTCATTTCCAGGATCTGGAACCTTTTTTGGAGAGTGGATGTGCCGAAGACCAGGGCAAGATCGTAGACGGGCATTAACGCCCAATGAAGATCGGTATTTAGCGTTAACAGCTCGGAGACACTGAAACACGAACGCTACTCTTCTCCAACAACACCTTCGCTCGGCTACAGGCACCACGATTTCAACTCAGACTGTCCGAAACCGGCTCCATGCTGTAGGTCTGTATGCTCGCCGACCGATGGTATGTGTTAGATTAACATCAAGGCATCGTCACGACCGCAGAGAGTGGGCAACCGAGCATGTCAACTGGAGGAGAAATGAATGGAGCAATATTCTGTTTTCTGACGAGTCCCGTTTTTCTGTGCATCCGGATAATAGGCATATTTTCATCTGGAGGGACCGTGGCAGTAGGAATAATCCTGCGTTCGTGCACGAAAGTGTCAGATTTGGCGGTGGAGGAGTGTTGGTGCATGGGGGCATCTCCATTGACGGGCGCACTGACCTCTACATCATTCGAGATGGAGCTCCGACTGGTCGCCGATATAGGGATGAGATCCTCAGACCTATTGTCGTCCCTTACGCTGCAGCAATCGGAGATAACTTCATTTTAATGGACGATAACTGCAGGCCACATCGTGCAAACCTGGTGGAGGATTTCCTTTTTGAGGAAGGAATCGTTCGAATGGAATGGCCAGCGTGTTCTCCAGACATGAATCCAATCGAGCACGTTTGGGACGCTCTAGGAAGACGGGTTTCTGGCCGCCAACAACCCCCACAAACTCTCCAAGAACTGGAAAGAGTTCTTCTGGAAGAGTGGGGCAGAAAACCCCAACTCGTCATTAATAGCCTCATTGAGTCCTTGCCTCAAAGATGTTCAACGTTGCTGGCCGCCCGTGGTAACCATACCCCCTACTGAAAATGATTATCTTTGAAGAAAACACCTTTTCTTATTCTTTTTTCTCATATGCACAAATTGTGTTTTTTCCTTTTGTACACAAATGCGCAATAAAATGCATTTTTTTCTGCCAAACATGTGTAATTTATTCTCATATAACCTACTATGTCTGTCGACCATGTATCAATCAGCTAAAAAGTTTCCCAGATACAAAATCCACCTAAAACTGCAATATCCTTTAATTGTTTTGAGCAGTGTATTATGTCACACCGAAACATGATAGTCAATGTGATATTCTTAAATCATTTTATTATATATTATTTATTACGTTCATTTATTTTCTCTTCTTTTATTTTATTTTTAATTCAACTGTATTGCAACAAAAAATTAAACTAAAGTTAGTTTTAACTTAATTAATATGATTGTATTTACAAAAATAATCCAAATTAAATGTTATAACGTAATGTCGTTAAAACAATTAAATCAGCATTTTTCCCTTTTAAAATTTAGACTAACCATTTCTTTCTGCTGCATTGTTCTAAAACAGTTAACCTTCTCAAGATTTATCTAAAGCGTTGTTGACTTGATATTAAACTGCAGAGGGTCATTTCCCAGAGCCCCTGCTAAACTCTAATTGGTTAAGAAAACCTTTTATTACCACAAACATTTCTAATGCTGGAAGCTTCATTTGAAGAAATAAAGAGATGGACAAGGGTTTACTGTTTTTATGGGGAAGATTTTAGCAAAGTCATTTTTTCTTCCAGTGCTTTCAAAAGTATACCAGTTAAGCTGAAAACAGCTTTTTTGCAGTTCATTTTAATTATGTTTAATAAATTAGTTTTAGTTGGGTTTTTTTTTCTTTTTTTCGAAATAAAATGTCTCTGTTTTGTTTTTCCGTTAGCAATAATTACTAGAAAATTATAGTTTCAAAAAATAGGCATTTTCGAAATGTAATATTAGACAAATGACAATTTTTACATCCGGCAATCTAAAGAAAATTTCTGTTTTTCACATATGTGCATATAGACAAATGCATAGATAATATAGCTATTATCTGTTTCAATTTGACTTATTTTTATAAGTTTGTGTTAATGTTTACTACGTTTCACTAAGAGGATAAATAAGTTTTGTTTAATTTTATGACAATAAATTATTTTTTTCTTTCTTTCTAACCGATGACCAGGCCTCTACCTGACGAGTTATCCCAGCTAAACGGGTTAGATACCGTCGAGGCGGACGTCAGCCTAATTGCCGCGTAGCTGCAATAAACCTCATTTCTACGTTTCGCATGCCATCATTTCTGCAGTACTTGCTTCTAGTTTGAACATACTTTGTTTCGTCTGTTATTTAACGTTACATCCTGTTGTTTGAACTGCAAATGGCTACTGAAGTTGGTCTCGTAATTTAGAACCTTAATCACATGACGAGACCTTCACCTGGATAGGCACCTCTAGAGGTATAATTCACAGGTAACTTGGAGGACTTTACATCCACGACGGATTTTACATGCACCAGGCGTACATTAGTGTACATGATGGAATTTTAGCCTGAAATGTGGCGAATCACTAAGACAAGTACCCGGGTCGGCTATGTTGGTTAACTGCTTTGTTATGGTAATCTTTGTGGTTTATTGCATATTGCATTAACTATGTAATTTGTTGCCGCACACTTAATACTCATTGTACCAGACGAAATGGGCTGGATGTTTTTAAGCCTAAACAGTGATACTGAACTTAGCTGAAACTGAGGGCAAATTTGAGGGAGTTGAAAAGATCAAAAAATCGCCGAAAAGCTAAGTCGTACCGCAGAAGGGAAAATTTTGCGCCGAAATGCAAGGCAAACGAGAGCGTTGCAGAGTGAGACAAGAACCCGCCTTTCCTACCGCCTACCGCCTTTCTACCGTATGTTATTTTATTTATAGACCGGGAGGTGGCAGCACAGACAATCACCTCATCGAGTTCGAGGATGAAAATCTAGGATTAGTTAAATTTATATCCGCATTTGACAACGCAATCGGTCTGCCAAATCATATCTTGGTGGAAAACACCTGAAAACCCGATTTTAGAGGTTGACTCGGAGGTTTACCATTGTGCTTTCCTTCACTAAAAAGTATGAAAACATCAAGGATTAGGAGCTTGAAAACACAATGGTAAACGTATGAGTCGAACACTAAATTCGGGTTTTTGGGGTGTTTTTCACCAAGATATGACTTGACGACCGATTGTATTTTAATATATGGATTGAGATTTAACTAATCCTAGATTTTTATCCGTGAATGCGATGAAGTTTCTGTGCTGCCACCTCCCTGCCGATTATTTATTATTTATTTGTTTATTTATTTACAGCTACGTAAAGCGTGTGATTGTGTGTGAAAAAATTAATTGTATGAAAAAAATCTGTGAAACAATAATATATATTGGTAGAAAACAACAAAAAAAATCTTGTAATTTCAAATATTATTGACTATTTTTAAATTACATAATCTTATTTATTTTTAACTGATGTCACAGAAGTTATCGCATAACTATGAGAAATCCCTAACATCACTTGATCGAATGGTATAAATAAAAGGTTCACTTAACAGATAGGATAATGTTTTACATCAATATTCACGTACAGCACTGTTATAATTAAAATTCAGCGATTCTAAAGTCCCTAGCGATAATACACAGAAAAAAAAATGTGTTTTGCTACTCCAAAAAATTGGTGGTCAACTTGCTGCCTTCATTTTATTGAATAATTTAACCGATATAACTGGTGTTACTTTACACCAATGTGTATAATATTACATCATTTGTATCACTGGATTCGTACGCATATCATTTGCTTTCCAGGTTTTCCAGATCGATACCATCATTGTTATTTTATAATATAAAAAACAAACCTAGTTCAAAAGCGTAAAATTTCATCTTATTTCAAGATAATTTTTTTCTTTAAGAAAACACAGATACCAAAAAATTTCCTGCTCTTGGAATTTCAGCACCATTACGAATCCTGTATCAGTTTAAATTACACCATAAAGCAATATAAATTACTTAATTAAATTACAGGAAGAATGTTGCCCCAAATCTTATGGAGTAGCCTTGTATAATTTTTTACACTGTACATAAACATAAATTATAGCTTTGATATGTTTACTCCATTAACCATTCACTGATCAGCATGCATTTTGATGATCATATAAATATATATTTTTCTGAAAGTGTTTTTTATGCTGATTTCAAAAATGTAAAGCATTTTTGCACACCACGTACACTTTTTTTACAAATATTATTTTTAATTAATTTTATTCTTAAATCATAAATTACTTTATAATAGTAATACTAGATGGCGCCACCAAATTTTTTAGGAATTGATTCCATGTGTATATACATTACATTAATTTAAATAAATGAGAAACTGTATTTAGGAAGCTGAAATTATTTATTAATATGATTTAATAATAATAAAAAAAATTATTTATGTAAAATTAAAAAGAAAAAGCGAAATCCATAAATTTAATTTTGTAAAAAATATCTAAATTAATATTCGCTAGGTGGCAGCACCAAACAATGTTTGATCTAATGCATAGGTTTTAACAACAATAAATTTCTTTGTTTATTCACGTCTGTTTCTTTCGATTTGAAATATGTGATATATTTCACATCTTCTTTAATTGAATAATGGCTTCACGTAAAAGTGTAAATGATACAGATATATTTTGTTACTTTTGTGGAAATTATACTGTAGTAAAACAAAGGCAGGATATTACAGATTTTGTTAAAAATGCTTATTATGCTTATTTTGGTGTGAGACTGGGTGACCAAGATAAGACATGGGCCCCTCATAAAGTGTGTAGAACATGTGTTGAAGGATTACGACTTTGGTTGAAAGGCAAAAAGAAATGTATGCCTATTGCTATTTTTATGGTATGGAGAGAACCTAGAAATCATCATGACGATTGTTATTTTTGCTTAGCTAATGTTCATGGGTATAGTTCGAAAAATAAAAAAGGAATTATATATCCTAACTTGCCTTCTGCAATAAGACCTATATTGCATAATGAAAGTTTTCCTGTTCCTTCTCCTCCAACCAATTTGGAAAGCATAAATGAACCAAATAATTCAGAAGATGATGAAAATCAAGAACAAGATGTCTATAAACCAGAAGTAAATGATAAAGCTCCAATTTTATTTAATCAGCATGAACTCAATGATTTGGTGCGCGATTTAAATTTGCCAAAAATAAAAGCTGAACTTCTTGGTTCTCGGCTTAAATCTAAGAACTTATTATTACCAGAGACACAATTCTCTTGGTACAGGCATCGTGAAAAAGAACTTGTTCCATACTTTTCTGAAAAGGATAATTTAGTATATTGCAATAACATAAAGGAAATAATGAATTTTTACGGTATCCTTTATAATGCATCAGAATGGAGATTTTTTATTGATTCCTCCAAGACAAGTTTAAAAGGGGTTTTGTTACATAATGGAAACCAATATGCATCAATACCTATAGCCTACTCAGTTCATTTAAAGGAAACATATGAAAATCTTGAACTTTTGCTAGACCAGGTCAAATATAAAGATCATGAATGGTTGTTATGTGGTGATTTAAAAGTGATTGGAATGCTACTTGGACAACAATCAGGATACACAAAATTCCCATGTTTTCTGTGTGAGTGGGACAGCCGGGATAAAAAAAATCATTGGGAAAAGAAAGATTGGCCATCAAGAATATCATTATCCCCTGGAACAAAAAATGTAATTAAAGATCCCTTAGTCAATCCTAAAAATGTTTTGCTTCCACCTCTGCATATCAAATTAGGGATAATGAAACAATTTGTGAAAGCCCTAAATAAAGAAAATGAATGTTTTAAATATATTTGCAGCAAATTCCCTTCTATTACTGATGCTAAGCTTAAAGAAGGTATTTTTGTTGGGCCTCAGATACGAAAATTACTGACAGATAGTGAATTTGAAAAAACAATGAATGATTGTGAAAAGGAAGCATGGCTGAGCTTTAAATGTGTAGTGGAGAACTTTTTAGGAAATAAGAAAGACCCAAATTACAAAATTATAGTTGCAGATATGTTAGAAAAATTGAGATTACTTGGTTGCAACATGAGTATAAAATTACACTTTTTACATGCACATATCGAATTCTTTCCCGAAAATCTCGAAGCAGTGAGTGAGGACCACGGTGAAAGGTTTCACCAAGACATCAAAGATATGGAAAAACGGTACCAAGGCAAGTGGAATAAAAATATGATGGCAGATTACTGCTGGATGTTAAAGAGAGATCTTTGTGCTAGTGGACGAAAAGCAACTAAAAGGAATTTTTCTCAAACTAATTGATTTTTTTAATATTAATCAAATTTGTCCATATTTAAATATATTGTAAGTATAATTATTATATCTATACTTTAATTTTTCATACATTAATTTTTTAATACATATCCTAGTCTGTATTAATTATTTACCTTTGAATAATATTTTTTTTTATAAATTTATATAAGTGAAAGTTAAAAAATCATATGTTTTTATAAATTTACAAATTGTTAATTTGTAAAAAATCCTGACGTGATACGCAAATTTCGACTTTACTTTTGAAATCAGCTTAAAAAATTGATCTAAAATCACCTATTCATTTTTAATCATCAAAAAAAAAGTTTCAATATGCAGATCAGTGACTAGCAAAAGCCATTCTTTGTTTGGATTCGTGAAGTATTATCTTATAAGATAAATATTTGAAAGTAACAATTTTTTTAATTACTTTTGTATCTTTGTTAAGCAAAAACGTTATTTTATGTTTCGGTGCATTTTAATTTTAGAAATATAAATTCAACCAAATAACTAAGAATTTCCTCGGAATTTTTTATTTATGATGTGAGAATGGTACATACGAAAATATTTCCGAAGCAAAATTATACAGAATGTTAATTAATTTTATTTGTTTACAATTCTTTTATTGCCACTTCCAAAACTGCATGCATATCAAACGTTCAAATCTAATGCTGGAATCTGTCGTAAATTAACATAGCTGCGCCAACTGGTGGCCGGGTTGATAATGAATACGCGGGTTTTTAGTATGACGTCATATATGCGCAGATGTCTGTTATTTGCCTATCTCTTGCTCATATTTTCTGAATTTTTACTCAGTCATGACAGATTAATCAAGTCTACCAGATTTATTGCAAAATATTTTTGTTACAGTTTGTTTTGATGAAATTATGTACATTTAAAAAAAATAGTCACAATATTATTTTAATTTCGGGAGAAAAAGCATTAATGCAACGAAAAATATTGTCTTTTACTCTGAAATTAAAATGACAATGAGACTTTTTTTTTAAGACACATATTTTTAATCAAAAAACTTTGTAATAAAAATATTTTGCAATAAATCTGTTAGCCTTGATCAATCTGTCATGACTGAGATTATAGCTTAAAGTTTATGATTGAATTATTAATGTAAATTCTCTAAATTTGTCTGTTAAAAAATACAAATATATATATATATATATATTATTGCACAGTTCTATAATAGTTAACCTCTATAAAAACTGTACCTCAAATGTTGTTGTCTTGATATTAAGTTGAAAGGGATTCCCAGAATATCTATTTGACTCCTGTTAGCAGAGGAAATCTTTTATTTCCTGAAAAATTTCTGGAACTAGAAGCTTCATTTAAAGAAAAGAAAAATCAACTAAATTTACAGCATAGTTGGGGGATGTTTTAGTCAGTTCACTTTTACTTTAAATAAGTTTAAAAAACAACAAAAAAAGAAAGAAAACATTTTTAGTGAAGCTACAACTGGCCTTTTTCTGCTAAACATTATTTTATTTCAACGATGTTTATTTGATTATCTAAAGTTCTAGTTCTTGTTTTCTAAGTTTAAAGTCTCTATTTTATTTTTTAGTTATCTATAATTATTCGAAAGTTATATTTTTAACAAAAATAAAACTTTTTATTAATTTAATGCAATACTAAAAAAATAACGTTTGATTGTTTGGAACGCTATAGTCATACTTTGTTTTCGAAAATTAAGGAAATCGAGATTTCTGTTTAAATTGCAAAAGTAATGTTTTGTTTCTTTTTCATTACATAATATAAGCTGCATAAAATTTTGAAAGGACTTGGAAAGTTCTTAAAATACATTCGATAATCGAGAAAAATAAATTTCTTTTATGTCATTCGTGCAAATACATACACAAATATATGGTAAATATACTTATAAAAATAAAGATTTGTAATTTTTTTCAACTGAATGAAAAAGTGTCCAGGTTGGGATTCGAATCCGGAACCTTGACCCAAGCAGACAACGCTTTTCGAATTAAGATATCCTGGACATTTGTCAGGCGCATTTCATTCAGACAATCTTCTGTCAGTGACATCTAGTATATTATCTAAAGCAGTTTCACATAATAAACCGCAGGTAAATAAACTCCAATATTTTTTTTCACTCAGTTGAAAAAATTACAACTCATGAGAGATATTTTGAGCTATCAGAAGATTTTGTTAAAATAATTAAGTGTTATTAAGTATCCAATGTTTGTTCGAGTTCCTTTACCAACGGTTTATACTGATAAACTGTTTCAAATAACAGACTAGATTTTATTGCCAAATTGTTGTCTGAGTGAAATATATATTCAAAATTTCTTTAGGATAGCTTAGTAGAAAGAGATTTGTTAGCTTAGGCTAAAATCTTCATTTCGAATCTCGATTTAAGCACCTTTCTCTCTCAGTTGGAAGAGTTACAACCATGTGATTTCTTTACCAATCAGCCTATTTGTGTTAAAATAACTAAAAGTCATAAAAGAGTCTTTTAAAAAATGCAGAAAAAATTATTTAGGTACTACTATGTTATCCCGTCGACCGATTTCGCCAAATTATACAAATCGCCAAACTAATAGCCAAATTAAACATACTGATGTAATTTTTATTTTAAATAATAAAAAAAGAAATAATTAGTAGAATATTAATAAAAATACAAATCAAAAGTTGAAATAAAAATCACTTAATGACGTTTTAAAGACGTGTATCAAATTTAATGTCATTGAATTGACATTCACGGTCGTCCATTATTGGCATTTAATCTTATAATTTGGCGATAGTATTTTGGTCGACAGGATAACAGAGCACTACCATTATTTATGAATATGTAAACAATTAATTACAAAAAATGTTGTGTGATTTTGAAACAATTAATTTTGTTATTTAAACAATATGCAATTTTGCTAAGTTGCAAATAATTCTATTACTCGATTGAATTTGATTTTCAACTTTATTTACAATATTCAGTTCAACACATTACAATAAGTAAGATTTTAATTTCTTTTTATTCAATTTTATCATTACATTTGAAAAAAAAAAAAAAAAAATCTTAAAACAGCAAAAAGGGAGATCTTTGTTAAAACACGTTTACTTTTGATAAGGGCAAAAGAATAGGGTTGCACAGAAGTTGAAGCGAGCCCCTTTTTTTTAAGTTACAGAAAATTATTTTAGTTTAACAACATTTATTAGAATTTCTCCAGTTTTCTAAATTAAAAGTCTTAATATATATACGCATATATATAAATAAATAAAGAAATATATATATATACACATAATATATATATATGTACATTTATATATATATATATATATATATATATATATATATATATATACAGGGTGTCCGAAAAGTCTGGAAACGGTCGAATAACTCGAGAAATACATATGAGACTGAAAAACGAAAATATACGTGTTAAATATTTTTAAATAAGCTACTCAGTGATACCAAACTTGACCTTCGCAACCGACCCCCTGGGGGTCAGAGGGGGTCCAACTTTGAAATCTTAAATTATAACCCCCCATTTTTTATTGCAGATTGGGATTCAACGGACAAAAATACGTAACTTTTGTATTTGATGTTTATTTCGAATCTTCGTTTAACACAGTGTAATTGAGCATATTAAATCGATACATATTTCGGTTTTCCCAACCAGGTTTTGCCTGTTTGACCAGAATTTTCGACGTCAAATTCCTCGTCTTTTGCAGGAAAGCGTTTCTTGAAAATCATCCGTGGCGATTATTTCGATAATGCTACGCTGTTAAAAATTTGATCTATTTGCTGTAGCGTCACTCCACAGCTTTTATAGAATATCTCTTTTATGACCAATGAAAATGCTCCATAATACAGTAAAGTAACCGTTTTCTATAAAAGAGGTGGAGTGACGCTACAGCAAATAATTAAAAAAAACATACACCCACATCAGCCGTATTTAGAAACCATTTACTGGATAAATTAAAAATCCAAGTAGAAAACTAAATTAATATATTTCAATGAATTTTTGTAGAGAAAAACATAAAAAAAACCAATACACTGTAAGAAATTTAACTCATTTGCTACAGCGTCACTCCACCGCTTTTATAGAAAACGGTTACTTTACTGTGTTATGGAACATTCTCATTGGTCATAAAAGAGATATTCTATAAAAGCTGTGGAGTGACGCTACAGCAAATGGGTCAAATTTTTAACATTGTAGCATTATCGAAAAAATCGCCAGCATTTTTGCCGATCCCACCGGAGCTAGCATAGGAAAGTAAATATGGGCTTCTGATTGGTTAAATAATTTAAAGAGCAATTCTTGTTTTCAAATAAATTATTCTGAATGTGGATGTACATATTTGAGATGTGTATGGGTATAAAATTATAATAAAGAGATAACAGGAATAACAAGAATTTTTTAAAAGTATTATAGAACAATTAAGTTTCTAAATATCATGTAATTGACGCTGTTAAAAGGAAATGCGATTATTGTTTGTAAATAAGTTGTTCTATCCTGTTAAAATAATTAAGAAGAAATTACAGTTTCATTATTATTTTTTTAAGTAATACAGAACAATTGAGAAACATCATCATTAACTTCTTTAATTCTAAATTCCAGAAAATCTTTCTTTTTATCTGTTAATAAATATGTAAAATCGGAAGAAAATTAATAAAATCCATATTTTCAATCAGAAACTGATGATTAAATAAATGTAAACTCAAAAATGAGTCAAAACAAAATGCTCTTTAAATTATTCAACCAATCACAAGCCTGTATTTTCTTCTTTGTGCTACCTTTGGTGGGATCGGCAAAAATGCTAATCGCCACGGGTGATTTTCAAGAAACCACTATTCCTGCAAAAGACGAGGAATTAGACGTCAAAATTCTGGCCAATCAGGCAAAACCTGATTGGGAAAACCGAAATATGTATCGATTTAATATGCTCAATTACATCGTGATAAACGGGGATTCAAAATAAACATCAAATGCAAAAGTTACATATTTTTGTCCGTAGAATCCGAATCTGCAATAAAAAATAGGGGTTATAACTTAAGATTTCGAAGTTAGACTCCCTCTGACCCCCAGGGAGTCGGTTGAGAAGGTCAAATTTAGTATCACTGAGTAGCTTATTTAAAAATATTTAACACGTATATTTTCGGTTTTCAATCTCTTATGTATTTGTCGAGTTATTCGACCGTATCCAGACTTTTCGGACACCCTGTATATATATATATATATATATATATATATTGCATTATTTGTATTTACTCAGAGATTATTGTTTAAGAAAAAAAAAGACTTTCTTTCATAAATTTAGAAATATAATCGCATAACATTCTTCTAATCTTATATATTATAACATAATTTTAACAAAACAATTTTAATAAATTACTTAAATCAATTTTTTTTTACATATTTCTAATCTAAACTGTTTTCCCTTGCTACATTGTTTGTAGAAGCCAGCTTCTTCAAATTCTGTCAGAAATGTGGTATTGACTACATATTACTGCAGAAGGTCATTTTATAGAGCTTCTGCCAAACTTCTATTAGTCGAGGAAATCCTTTATTTCCACAAAAATTTCTAGATCTGGAAGCTTCATTGGGAGAAAAAAGAGGTAAATCGGATTTAGTGCAAAGTTGGGGAAGATTTTATTTAAGTCACTTATACTTTTGATAAGTTCAAAAGTATACGGCTGTAGTTAAGTACAAATATATATATATATATATACACTATATTGCCATTGATTATTGGACACTTGCGATTTTAGACATTTTACTAAATATCTAGAAAAATACATGAGGAATCATCTCGAAACTCTTAGTGTATAAATATAATAGTATACGCCATACATCGCCGTGAATATTTTTTACCGAAACTCCATAGGAGACCGTCAACAAATTAAAAAAGAATGAATATCTTTTGAATAACCCTGTCAAAACTAACGTAGCAAAAGCGCTCAAACTCTAGATTATGATTGAATGCCTTATTGTAATACGCCTTGTTCATTTTTATGCAAATAGCATGCATACTCGTAGAATAATTAAGGTTTTTATAAAAATGGTCCCAAATTTTTCCAAGTTTTTTCCTTATAATTTTCAGAGTTCTTAATATAAAATGATATTTTTTTCAGAAAATATGACAAACAACATTGCACACAGTACCTTGTGATAAGAATTAAAAAATAATGAAAATCTTGTACAAAATAAGTAGGTTTGCTAAATAATTTTTTACTGCGCATGCGTCAACGATATCAAAATTTCATTTGCATATTATGTTAGTTAAATGTATAGAGCAACTTTTGTGAAAGTCACAAAATCAAAACTTGAAAATTCTGAAAATAATCGTCAATTTAATTAGTTGAAAATCCGTTATTCTCAAAATGAAGCAAAAACAAGAGGGGTTGTATCCATATATTCATTGATTAGTGTCAATATAGAATACACAATACGGGATGTATTACTACATTTGGATAAAATCCCTCATTTTTTTGCTTCATTTTGGAAACAACGGATTTTGTCCTTTTTCTATAGACGATTACTTTCAGAATTTTCAAGCTATGATTTTGAGACTTTTACAAAAGTTGCTCTATACATTTAGCTAACATAATATACAAATGAAATTTTGATATCTTTGACGCATGCGCAGTAAAAAATTATTTAGTAAACCTACTCATTTTTCATACAATTTTTATTATTTTTTAATTCTGATTACAGGGTACTGTCTGCAATGTTGTTTGTCCTATTTTCTGAAAAAAATATTTTTTTATATTAAGAACACTGAAAATTATAAGGAAAAAACTTGGAAAATTTTGGGACCATTTTTATAAAAACCTTAATTACTCTGCGAGTATGCATGCTATTTGCATAAAAATGAACACAGTGTATAAGGCATTCAATCATAATCTAGAGTTTGAGCACTTTTGCTACATTAGTTTTGACAGGGTTATTCAAAAGATATTTATTATTTTTTAATTTGTTGACGGTCTCCTATGGAGTTTCGGTAAAAAAATCTTCACGGCGATGTATGGCGTATACAATTATATTTATACACTAAGAGTTTCGAGATGATTTCTCATGCATTTTTCTAGATATTTAGTAAAATGTCTAAAATCGCAAGTGTCCAATAATCAATGGCAATATAGTGTATATATATTTTTTTTTTTTGAGTTATAAGAGTTTAGTTTTTTAGTTTAACCAGATTTATTCGATTTTCGCCAGTTTTCTAAATTAAAAATCTCTGTATATATACATATATTGTATGTATTGTATTATTTGTATTTATTCAGAGGTTATTGTTCAAGAAAAAAAGCCTTTCTATTACGAACTTAGAAATATAATCACATAACATTCTTCTAATCTTATATATTATAACATAATTTTAATTACACAATTTTATTTACATGTTTCCAATATAAACTGTTTTCTCTTTCTGTATTATTTTGGAGCGGCCAGCTTTCACAAACTCTGTCTGAAATGTTGAGGACTTGATATTACTGCAAAAGGTCATTTTATAAGGCTTTTTCTTAGCTTCTATTAGCCGAGGAAATCCTTTATTTCCACAAAAATTTCTAGATTTAGAAGTTTCTTAGGAAGAAAAAAGAGGTGAAATCGGCTTTATTGCATTGTTGGGGAAGATTTTAGTTAAGTCACTTTTACTTTTGATAAATTCAAAAGTATACGGCTGTAGTTAAGTACAAATATATCTTTTTTTTTTTAGTTATAGAGTTTAGTTTTTCAGTTTAACCACATTTATTCGATTTTCTCCAGTATCCTAAATTAGAAGTTTTTATACAGATATTTTTCCGCTATCTCTATTTACTCAAAGGTCATTGTTTAAGTAAAACTGGACTTTCTTTTATGAATGGAATACAGTACTCAACTGAAAAAAAATCTGCTCTCGGCATCCAGAATAAATTGTAGCTCTCGAAAAAATAGTTTCATGTAATCGTTATAAATTCTAATCTCCTATGCTAGCGAGTTCTAATCATCCCCATTAAAATTCAAGGACATTTTACAATATTATCTTGGTCAAAGTTATTTAAAAATCTCTGCAAATAAATGTGAACTCAAGAAGTTGATTTTAGTAACTATTATTCTAGTTTATGAATTAATTCCAGAAATCAAATGATAATTTCTAGCAATTCAAACAATTCATAATATATTATATCGTTTCATCGTCTAGAAAAATATAGATTAGAAATTCTCTATCATTTCGTCGACTTAGTTTATATGTTTACCTTATTTGCGTAACTCGGAAATCTGTATTCGATATTAGGAACTTATTAAAAAACTATCTATCAGTCACAGATAAAAATGGTATGATTTTTCTTTCAGTATTTAAAAAGAATAACTTCGTTGTTGTTGCTTGTTTTGTTTTGTTTGAAACGCAATGAATAATTTTTTGCTCAAAAAACTTAAACACTCCAAAATTACATTTAAAGTAAAGATTGCTTTCTTCGTGTATATCAGTATACTTTTGTATAGATTTGTCTTCATCAAATGATATAAAATGAAAACAATTATAAAAGTTTCTTTTTGTTCAAATTGTTAAAATTACAGACAGTATTTCAAATATGGTTGATATCTTTCACATACACATGTATACAAATAACCTAATTCAATATATGCAGTCAAAAAGGAATCTAGCCTAGTGGTTTCCAATCTGGAGTACGCGTATACTTCTGGGGTTACGTACCAGCCCTGCTGGGGGTACCTGTAAATAATATCGGTAATGACGGAAAACACAAAAAAGGTTAATAAAACCACAAACATGTTTGAAATGACAATGCAAATTGTATCGATTTACTAAATGGTCTTGATAAAAAATATTATTAATGAAAAAAATCATGTTTGCATTATCTAGTTAAGTGTAGATGGGAAGGAGTGCGTGCTTATATGAGATGGTGGTCCTCAAAAATGAAAAGTCTCAGAAAGTATAAAGGTTGGTAAGCACTGCTCTTAGCCGAATAACGCAAAACATGCAAACAAAATCATTAAGATTTTTTTAACAGTTCAATTTTCTGTTAGAATAATGCAAGTGTCTCTAGATTACTTATAGTTTATTAGCTAACCTAATTCAATTACGCAGTGGAGTCTGAAAATCCATTATACTTATAATATTCAAATTAAAAACTTAACACTGATATACTGTTATCAAATCATTTTTGATGAGAAAACTGTTTCGTTATTAAAATTCATTTTATTATTTTTTCACTTAGCTAGTAAATAAAGCTAGCTTTATTTACTAGTTAACACTTACAGCAGAATCCAATTTTTAAACTATTTTACTAGAATCCTTTTTTCCTCCATTCAATTTTATAACTGTATAAAACAACTTCATAACAATATATTTAATTTAGAACAACAATTGACTTAAATTATAAAAAAAATTAAATATTATGATGCAATTTTAATTAATTACTAAAAGCATTTAAATCAATATAATTTTACGTATAGATATATTTCTAATCTAAGTTAACAGTTATCTCTTACAAAATTGCTCTGCAGAAAACTCCTGCAAATTTCATATTAAAGATTTTCGACTCTATATTAAATTTCAGATGGTTCTTTCATAGAGACTCTGCTCAATACATATTGTTGAGAAAATTTTAAACTTTCTCCAATATTTCTGCAGCTGAAAACTTAATTTGAAGAAAGGTATAAACCAGATTTGCTATTTCATTGAAAAATGACTTACCTAAAATCATTACTTAAATCACGTTTTTAATCGATAATTTTTGGGAAAAATAGAGTTTAATTTTATTTAAAATTAACTTTTTAACTGACCATTACTTTGTTTATCCATATTTATGCATTTTTTTCTTGTAGTTTCAGTATTTTATTTTATTTTTTAAGTAAAAGTATTTTAGTATTATTTTTATTATTTATAATTAACTTAAAATTTCATTTATATCATTACATCAAATAAACATTTTTATTTATGCAGACTTAATTGAAATAAGATTTCTAAGAAGGAAGTCTACAAATGACTTAATAGATTAACGTGCAAGGAAACGTTCAATAAAATATATTTACAATAATATATATATATATATATATTATAAAGGCCAAACGTATCTGTGCGTAACACATACGTCATTTTGCGAATGGCAGCACTTTCCCCTGTAATTTCCATTTTGCAATTTTCGCTACTGCAAATTTTACACTTCTAAACGTCGTACATTTTAACTTTTTACACCATCGTATAAAGAAAAAAAATGTGTTTTTTTTAATGCAATTTGCTTGAAAACTGTATCTCCATTTATTTTTTTTTTATATTAATTTTTTTTATAATTTTTAGTACCATTTTTGTAATTGTGGCAACAGAATCACTCCATTTTCTCTTAAAATGGAAAAAAATAGAAATTAAAATGAAATCTGGTGAATTTCACTTTTATTTCGTTTAAAAATTTGGGTAATTGAATTTTATAGTATTTTGTTAATTTTAGCTTAACATAATATTTGCTTGAAAGTAAGGCTGCCCAATGTAAGATGTATATTTTACTGTAACTAATTTTGTAGATTTATTATAAATAAATGAAACAGTTCTTTTTCAAAGATTTTCTTTCGCCGAATTTCGACAGGTTCCACCTTGTGTACATAAAATACTGCTGAAAACTATTCACCAGAAACACTCAATTGCAGTATCAGCAGTCGCGTGGCATATGGTGTCAAGGTAAAGAAAACTTCTTTGGATTATTTACCGCTCAAATCAGACACAAACGAAATCCTTTCTAAACACTTTTATTCGTCTGTCATAACATAGTAAACAATTGTCCTAATGCTTCGGTTTAATTCATACAGATGTAAAATTCCGCCATAATAAAACCAAAAAATGTTATTATTGAAAGAGTACCTCACCATTTAAAAACTTTTACTTACCAAGTGATAGGGTTCAGTTTAACACATGACAAACGTAGAATTCTGCTTCTCGAGTCAAAGTAATCGTGTTATATCACAATGTACATGCGAATACTGAATTTTATGGCAATTTTCTATGTTGCCAATAACTTTACTAGAAATTACGTCTTTATCCACTGCGAAAATTCCAAAACCGGCGAAAAAGAAATCGGTTTTCTCAGTCGAATCGGATGAATAAATTATTCAATCCGGTCGCGCGTCGCTTCGCGGGGAGTTGTAAGTAATTTAATGATTTTTTAGAACATATGTAAAAGATATTATGAAACAAATAAAAGAATAAAATTAAGTAATGGATTTTAGGAAAAGTGTTTCTTTAACAGACTAAGGTTTTTTTTTTTAATGTAGATAAAATGCAATGCAGAAAGCTGAAACTAATGGTATGGAATATAATAAATATGTTAAGATATTATTAAAAGACATGGAAAATTTAGATATTATAGACTTTGCAAAATAATTAAGGGTAAAAAAAATTATTACACGTATATCCAAAAACTATACTTTAATACACAAAAGTTATATACATATTATTGTATGTGTATTATAATTATTAATGTACTATATTATTTCATACCATCTTCATTAAGGATTTTGATTAATATAAATATGTGAACTTGCAATTTCACTTTCAGAGCGGTTTTGAAAGTAAAGTAATTTAATAAAGAAAATGTAAAAATTTGTTAACATTGCAAAAATTAAGCAAAAAAATAGTGAACATTATATATATATATATATATATATATATTATAAAGGCCAAACGTATCTGTGCGTAGCGCATACGTCATTTTGTGAATGGCAACACTTTCGCATGCAATTCAGTTTTGCAATTTTCGGTGCTATAAATTTTATGCTTCTAAATATCGCACATTTTATATTTTTACACCGTCGTATTGAGAAAAATATGTACTTTTAAATGCAATTTGTTTGAAAGCTGTATCTCCATTTATTTACGAGTTATTAATTTTTTTATAGTTTTTAGTACGGATTTTGTAATTGTGGCAACAGAAATACGTCATTTTCTCTTAAAATTGATAAAAATTGAAATAAAAATATGTTAAAAGAAATCGTCTGATATTTAATCCCATGAATTTTGGTTTTATTGCGTTTTTATTCATCAATTAAATGAGTTTTTTTTAGTTTATTGCAAACTTAATTTACAAAGAATACAACACTTTCTCTTTACAAAAATGTATTTTAAATAATATTGGAGTGACTTCACCGCATTAACTCAGTTTGTATTAGATAGCTAAACGAGTGCAATTTTATTTATCCGTGTGTATGTAATGATATTTTCCAAATTTTGAAAGGGGAAAAAAAGATTTTTGATAAAACATGGAGCATAAATAAAGAAGTGAAGATTTGTGAAACATCAGGTATCCGATTTATTTTGCCGAGTGTCTTGAATATTGTTTGTGCGTTTCTGCAATACTCCGCCCTAATGACGTCATTGCATAATTTTCTATAGATGTTTAAGACTGGATCCTTAAAAATGGAATGCTTTTAGCAGATGCAAATGCACTTCTTTTTATGTAAAAAAAAAAGTGATTTTAAAATGATCAAATTAAAATACTATATGAATATGATATATACACATGTAAAATACTATATGAATACTATATATATGCATGTAAATTTTGAGACGATGAGAATTATGAGTTTAAGATTTCATGTGGGAAATCTATGATCATGTCAGTTTGGAATAGGGTTTTTTTATCATTCACTTTATACCAAACATAAGAGCCTCAATTGATAATGTCATCATAATAACTGATCTTTGTTATACTTTACTGATTGTATATGCGATTAAAGTTTAATTTTAATAATTTGGACAACTGAATTTTATGACGATAGTTTTTTTTTTTTTTTTTTTTTTAAGCTTAAAATACTATTTCTTTGAGAGTTAGACTGACCAATTTAAGATACATTTTTCACTGTAGCTAATTTTGTGGTTTTAATGTAAATAAATTAAACAATCCTTTCCTAAACATTTTCTTTCGTCGAAATTCGACGGGTTCCACCTCGTATATATATAATACCGCAATCTTGTTTGTAATCTTCACGAGTATCATTTTTGGCTTTTACATTCGTTATAAAACACCGTAGTAATATAACCTACATTTACATCCTCACTAACACTACAGGTGTAATACAATCATGTTTAATCATAATAATTTTTGACGTATCTGAGAATACTGAATTCGTCTGTCCGTCTTTACAACAGTAAAAACATACACAATGGAAGAGACGAAGAATCTTAGGACGCGGGATCAAAGAATTGTAGTGTTGCTAATTTGACGGAAGCAGATTACTTCTCCAAATGAATAAAATACCCATTTTTTAATTATGCATTATTTACCAAAATTTTTTTTAATGTAATAAAATATATATACGGCAGTTTGATTCGAAATAGAACATAATATTTAAAAAAAATAATATTAAAATCTTATCTGTTAAAAAAATCTGTAAGAATTTGTCAAAAAATCCGTTTTTAAGCATACTGTAGAAAAAAATTTCTTGAAAAGAAAAAAAAAGATTATTATAAGAGTTTATGGGCATATAAATACATAACAAAATAACATGTTGAATTAATATGTTATTTTTTATTGCTAAAAAGGTGGCTAAATTGTTAAATTCTTTACACCTTTTTAAGAATTAGGAATAATGTAGCTTGTAGGCAGTTAATAGTTGAGGGTTTCAGTCAATCAGATTTCTACAGTAGTTTATCAGAAATGCGTCGGGGGCTTGTTTTTAAATTTTAAAAATTGATGGCCCACTTTCAGGGTTGGGTTTTTGCCGGCAGAAAGTGGTTATAACCTGTTTTAACCGGCAGAAACTGGCAACAACTGGTATAAAGACATTCTGTGACATAATCTCTGATTTTTTTTAGTAATATTAAATTTATTAAGTAGTTCATCCTTAAATAATTATTACTTAAATAATTCAGAATAAATATATGCACACAGATAAAATATTGTGGATAGTTTTAATTTAAAAAAAATTGATTTTTGAAAAATTGAGTTATGTAACAGATATATATATATATATATATATATATATATTGTTACATATGCGTATGTAATTTATGTTTAAACAACTATTTTAAAATCTCAGTTTAAAAACCAAAATAGAAAACTATATGCAATGTTTATTTTAAATAAAGCACTGAAAAGAAAAAAAAATATTTACTCAAAATTTTTTCTGTAATCTAACATGATTTAATAATAACATAATAAATAAGTAATAAAAAAAAACTCTCTCATAGAATTGTTATAGTGATATGTGGATCTAGTAATTCTATGGATTTTGAAAAGATTTCATTTAAATACAGTATTCAAAAGAATAAATTTAATTTTTTTTTTTTATCTCGCTTACAAAACAAATGAAGATTTTGCAACTTTTGCATCATTAATAATGACATTTCCAGCAAGTAATGCTGGCCTCGAAAGAATTTTTTCAAACTTTTCTTACTTTCAGAACAAATTGAGAAATAATCTGGGGGCAGAAAGATTAGCAAAATTAGTCCTATATTATGGAATGCTTTGTGGAAAAAATACTGATAGTATATTTGAGTGGTAATTTGTTTCTTCAATATTGTAAAATAATTGTACAAGATATTTCATTAAATTTTCTTTGTCTATGTTATTTTTTGTGTTTCAATTATTTACTTATATATTTTCACAAGAATTTGCATTGTTATTTATTTAAAAATAATCCGAAAAGTAATTTGTTATTAAATCAGAATTTTTTGTAAATTTATTTTTAAAAGAAATAGAAATTCAACTGTAAACAATAATATTAATAATTAAACTTGTACCGTATCAGGTTATTGTTGTGAAAGTTTCTGTTTTTCAAGTGAATGAAAATTAGTGTTTTAAATAAGCAAGGTATGTATTTATATGATCATTTTTAAACGTTTGGTTACTTTGAATAACATTCATAATCTTATGTTTTAATTTTTAGCTCAATGGTTTACATATCAAATGTAAGTGTGAATTATGAATCATTGCTGAGTAAAGTTCTTATTTAGTACTGTTTCCTAGTTTCTGCCAGTTTCTGCCACTTACTGGCAGAAACCAGTTTCTGCCATGCCGGTTTTAACCGGTTTCTACCGCTGGTTTTAACCACCCCGGGTGAATTCCATTTTGTGACAGACATGACTGAGAGAACTTTTTTTTTCATCTTTAAGTACTAAATATTAATTGATAGTTAAAAAATTGCATGGGGTGATGTAAATATAGGCCTTATGCTATAAAAAACACTAAAATTTTAATTCAAGGAAAAAAATAAATTAAATTGAGGGTTAAAACCTGCCGTGACAGACATGACAAAATTTAGACATAGATTTTGACTAGACACATATTAATATCATTTGCTCTTAATTGGCATGCATACCAAGTCCAGAATTTTTTAGGAAACAAAATAAGACTTGGATATGTGAAGCAGAAAGAAAAATATTGAAAAATTTGTAAATAGAAAAATATAAAAAAATATTTATCAGCGTGACAGACATGACAAAGTTTTGTGACAGACATGACACATGTACAATTTTCTATCAATTTAAGTATTTTTTTTTCTTAAATATTACTTTCTTTATTTTTATCACAACTTGGAGATTACAATATGATATAACATTGGTATATTATGTTAAAAGAATCTCAAAATAAATTATAAAAAATATTTAAAATTTATAAAATCCCTTGGAAGTGACTAGTGTTGGAGTTGAAACATTTGCTAATATTTGGTTCTTCTCATACTAAACCACATGATCTTCAGGTTCAAATTTAAACATGCTTTTAATTTTAGTTGGTACTAAGGTTGGTATTTCATTTTATTTTATGTTGTTGCTGTGTCTGTGTGATTTGTGTTATTATTCCATGATAAACCTTATTGTTTTATTACACATTCACCCATTGGCTATATTGCTTTGTTGCATTTTCCAAGAGGTAATTTTCAGTGCATGTACCAGTATTGAAATTGAAAAGAATATTATGCCAGGTACACATGATCGGAAACAATGCAACTTTCTTGTTTCTGGCATTGTTTTGATTACTTGTCATGTCAGATCAAGTTTTGCTTTCATTCTTTGTATTTTTTTTCTTGTGATTCATGAAGAAATAGATTCCAGGACCAATTTTCCTTGCAGCTTCAGCACACTTACATGATGCTCTAGGATTTATACTTCTAGCTTGAGTAGCATCAAGGAACTGATTCTTAATAGTCTCATCAATACATCCTTTTCCATGTGATGTCACTGAAAAATGCCAGACTGTTGGGAATTTGTTTTGTGTATTGAAAATATCATATATTTTTGTTTGAAGTGTTGAGATGTTCCATCACATAAGAATTCAACCTCTTTGACTTTGAATTATTTATCATGATTTTTTTTCAGTGATCAAATTGGTAAACATTATAACAGCATAATTGTCATAATTACCATAATCAGATATCACTATATATGGTTCTGAAGAAACAGTGACTGAGTCAGTATAACAATAATATACAATTGTAATATATATAGCAGAGGAAATATTCTGCCAATGAGCAGATTTAATCTCGTTCTAATAAATATGCAAATAGTTTTAACTGAAATGAGTTTGTACCAGAAATTTTCTATTTAGCAGATTTTCTTTTAAATAGTAGAAAACTTTAGATTATAGACATTAGACGTTTCATATCAAGAAATACCATAGCCATCAATTCCAAGTTAAATAATAATAACTTTCAAATCAGAAGATTAAAGCAAAACTGCTTGAAAAAATAATTGTGACAGATAATATATCTGAAACAAAGAAATTGGTATCAACATAATTATCTGGTAACTATTACATGCATTCTAAATTTAAGCATTTTGTTGAGTTGAGCTGTAAATAAATATTATTGGCATCAACACTAAGTTAAAAAAATACAAAAATAACTTTCTAGGAAAGAGATTAAGGTAAAGTTGCTTGAAAAACTAATTGTGACAGACATGACTAGCGTGACAGACATGACAAAATGTAATGCTTTATATTTCACTCAAATTTTTAATTTATCTTTCAATTTTTTTATGAACTGTTCCTTTTGATACATAAAAAGAGAAAATAAAGTGTTAATAATTTTTATCAAGTAGATTTTCTTGAAAATAAAAAAATTGACATTTTCTGTGACAGACATGACGTGGACACTAATATAAAGTTTGGGAGCAACAGCAAAATAATTAAAATGTTTCAGGTGAAAATTTTGGTGTTTTTAAACATACTGTTAGCCATTTTTTTAAAAGATATATTTGTTTCAAAAGTCTATATAATATTTAATTGCTTCAAGAGACATTAAACTAGAGATAAAAATAGCAGATTTTTGATTTCAAAGTTAGTCTTGATAATAATTAACTATAAAAATTTATTTTTACAATTATCTTATTATATCTTTTTATTTTCATAAAATTTGACTTATTTTCTATCAATTGGAACAAAAAAATACTAATTTAGTTCAAATTTAAAAAATGATGTCCATGTCGCATTTTCATGGAATTCACCCCCGACAGAAACTTGCCAACCCTGCCCACTTTTGATAAATGGCTCACTATAGGTGTATTTACGTTATATCTTCTAAAAATTTAATAATTAAAAGAATAAATTAATTTTTAAAAAACATAAATTTGAATTAACAACAACAAATTATATAATATAAAAAATCATTAAACAAATTTACATTTGTACTTAATAAATTTATTCTGTTCGAGTAACATATTTTTTATATTTATAAAAGCAATAAAACCTATTATTTCATTTCATATCTAAAATTTATTAAATTATCGCTGTTTGTGCTTCATTTGACAAGTTTTTTTTCATAATTTATGTAATTTTAGGAATTAAGTATCGTTAGAAATTCTTATAAAAAATATATTTGAAACATCGAACATTTTACATAAAGTCTCATTATGATAAATTTCTAGAAATATGAATAATTCATTATGACACTGTGTATAAACTGTTAATGTTTATATTGCTTCGAATATTTAGACATTTTAAAACGATATCGCATTTAAGTTTTGTCGTTCTTTAAGACGAGTTATGTAAATGAAATCTTTGTTCAGAAGAATTAAAACTAATATTTTAACGAAAAAAATAGTAATTTTGCGGTTTTATAGATATACAAAACGTATAGTATTTCTAATTGCATAAAAAATGTAATAAAGATTTTAAAACCCCAAAAACAGTTTTATTTTGCTGACATTCTTTAACTCATCACAGAGTCATTTTCAAAACAAATAAAAATGATATTCCAAAGTTGCGCAGTTTAAGGTGTATTGAACTGAAACGCCATCATGATTTCTTCAAGTCTGTTATTTGTTATTTTACTTGGATTTTAATTTATATTTTTCAAGACCATCGAGCATCTCGTGCCACAATTCCAGTACATTTATTTTGATTTTATACTTTGATTTACATTGAACTGAAACGCCATCATTCCGTTTTTCATGTGCCGCATGTTATTTTTTATTTTACTTGGATTTTAATTTATATTTTTTTAAACCATTGAGCACCTCGTGCCACAGTTTTGGTAGATTGAATGATTTTATATTGTTACATAAGGAATATTTATGTGATGAATTCTCTATTGTTTTTCTTATAATGGATGGAAAATATTGTTTGGAGGGAAAAATTATTTTACTCTAGTTGAAGTTTATAATGATATTTCCTTCTTTACGTAATTTTGCCAGGCTGTTATTTTTATATTATGTTTAATATCAGCTATGTACTCCTTCCTTTTGCATTTAAATTTTCTGCATGTCATTCCAATATAGTAATTATCTGACCCGTCTGTTCCAATTAAGGGCATTTCATTAACTCATGAATAATTCTCGGAAATTATTAAATCAAACTTTCAGCAAATGATATTCTTTAATTTCTAAAGTGGTTTATTTACTAAGCAGATATTGAAACGCTTAAGACTGTATTTTAATTTCTCAAGAAGTTTGGATAATATTGACTGGAATAAAGCTTGTATTTTTGCAAGTCAAATTTATGTTCGGGCTTCTTATTATTGGCAAAATTGATGATTAATTTATTAATCTGTTCAACATTAAAACCATTATTATAGGCAGTTCTAGAATGTTCTCTAATGCATTATACAAATTATTTTTTGTACAAACTAGAAAATAAATAAAAATAAATAAAACAAAAAAAATTTGTATAACGAATTAAAGAACCTTCGTACAATTGTCTATAACAATAGTTTTAATGCTCAATAGATTAATAAATGAATCACAAAATTTCCTAACAATAAAATCTACATTAGACACATGCGGTCTAAATCACTTTTAAACTACAAAATAAATATGTATATTTTTAAAGATTTTATATTTTAAATCAGCTTAATTAACTTTTTAACTCTTTATTATATTAAAAATTTAATGGCCTCTTTTCATAAAATAAGGTCTTAATTTTCCTGCATGTCAAATGTTTATAAAGATTATATAAAATGGGGAAAAAAAGAACACTAAAAATAAAACATTATGATGCTGCATTAAATATTTTCTATCCAATGCAAAATATTTCCCTTCTTATAATTTCATAAAATTTCTCTATTGCAATCTGATGCAATTTTTGTTAACCATTTAACTTGTCAAAATTATCGAAAAAAAATTTCAAATAATGTCTGTTTTTACAGAATTTTAAATCTTATATCACCGGTTTTTCAAAATAGAAATTTTAGCGTAATTGTATCAGAAAAATGCTTAGATTATCTAATGCAAAATTAACAATAAAATTTTATTGGTGAGATTAATCAATTATGATTGGCAAAAACAGGGAAGCGGTTAAAACAGATAATGAGAATTGCGGAAAAATTGCAACTCAATCACAACTGTAACACTTCATCTACTCTATTAAAATCCGACCGTATGCATGTATGTATGTGACGCTATCTCCTCCGAATCCAGAAACGGAGAAATTTCGCGTTTGTTTTGAATTGAAGGAAAAAATTCCGGGATCCCGAGTTGCCCATTTTTTCGTCTGTCCGTCCGTCTATCCGCATATAACAATTAAAACATTAGCCTACCAAATAGTTTTAAACTTATAATATATAATTATTAGATAATTTTGTCGAGACATTTCAAATTTTATGAAAATCGGATGCGTTCAATTACAGGGACAATCAAAAATATTCCGATACATTACGATCAATGGAGAAAAAAATTCAAGTGCATTTTAATGGTCTTACAGTCTTTCGAACATAATAAAGTTGATATGCATCTATGAAGTATGTACTATAATATACATTCTGTACAATCTGTGGTGCAAATAATATTTCTTATTGATTTACAGGGCCATACAAAAGTATTTAATTGTATACTTATATATTGAGCATTTTAATAGTATTAAACTTTTTAATATCAACAATTAAACTATTTAATGCCCGTAATTAATAAACTATTAAACTATTTAATGCCCGTCTGTCCTTCTAAACCGACCGACGTAGCGGGCGAAGGCCGGTAGTATTTCATAAAATGCGATGCAATTTCTTATATTAATTCATCATATTTCATAAAAATTTTCTATTACAGTCCGACGCAATTTTTGTTAAACGTATAATGACAGTTGTGGAAAAGTTCGCAACTCAATTCCAACTGTGAAACTCATATCCCATAAAAATATATGTAGTCGAGTATTTTTGTTATAAGCTTGAAAGAAAAATAATGCGTCAATCAATGATTACTAACACTTTTGCACTTATTCAAAATACTGTAATAAACTTTCAATATTTATAATATAAACGTTCGAAAAACGCAGAATACATTTGGAAACACAATTTCTGTAATTACCATCTATTTTCAGGGGAAAAATCGAACTCTTTTGTACACTTCTGTATAATATCGATGAATATGTATACATATTATATATCATACAAGATTTTAGTTCAGTTAGCAAAAGCAAAACACAGTTGAAAATTCTCATACAGGTTTTTCCGTCAAAAAGCATAAATGTTCTTGAAGTATTTTGTGTAGCCTTGTGTATGATCTATACATTCCACGTTAAACAATATGAAAAAAATTGTTCAATTTAAAAGTGCACATCCCAATTGAAAATAACTTCCAGAAATGATTGATCACACATATTACTGTTTCCAAATTCTTTTATGTGTCCACGTAAATAAACGATAAAAGATATGCACGTCATGTTTTACAGTAAGAATCTTACAGTTCATCTTAATAAATTACATAAATTTATCTTTGTTTGAAACAGTGTAACATCATTAAAATATGCAGCAAGTAATTTTACCTATAGACCATTACATAATAGAAGTCTTTTGTGTGTCTCTGTAAATGAAAAATAGATGCTTTGTACCTGATGTGCCTCAGGAAGCAAGTTATAGTGTACTTCGGAAATTCATATCACCATCATTATATTTGATATAGTGTGACATGATTAAAATACAAAATAAACTATTTTAATCCGTAGACCATAATGTAATGGAATTATTTTGAATGCCCCTGTGAATGTATTACAGATGCTACACTCTTAGTTTTGAATAATAAACATGCTATTGTAAACTTCAATGACATACATAAATTATATGCAACTCTAGCATATACTTACGCAAGTTAGAGTACATCATGACAGACAGTCGGACAGATTAATGGAGAGACAAAAAAAATCATAAATTTCAACATAGTTAAATAATGTTTAAAAGTAAGAAATTCACGGTAATGAATTTTCAAGATTTTAAAAGAAAATGAATAAACAGAAAAATATTTCAAATTGTAAATTTTAAATTCTAATGTAAAATAGGTGGTGGAAGTAAAGGTTTGATTGAAGTAGAACATGAACATGCGGTAGAAACTATGATGACACGAAAAGCAAACCCTACAACTCCAATAGAAATGAACAACATAAACAGTTCAAAAAATAAAAAAAATATATAAAAAAATAATAATAATAAATAATACATAAAAGTAAAAATATATAAAAGTAATAATATATAAAAGTTAAAAAATAATATATAAAAGTTTCATTCGAACGAAATTTTCCTTATAATGAAATATTCGCACAATATCTTTCCATACGAAATTTAATTCCATTATAACGCGTTTCTGTAATATCAAACGAAATTTTTCACTTATACAGAGATTATTTTAATGAAATTCAATTTTATAAACATATTAAAATTTAAATATTTCTTGCATACTGAAAGACTTCTTTGAACAGTTTCGTGTAATCCATATTTAAACCTAACCGAACAATTTAAATAGATAGTATTTAAAAAGAAATTATAATATACAAGAGTTCCATTAGAAGCAAATTTTCTTTATAACGAAATATTTAGACACATCTTTACATACGAAATTTAATTCCATTACAACACACTTATATTATATCACATGAAGTTTCGCGCCCCTATGGATGGTGTTTTAATGAAATTCATTTTTATAAACATATTGAAATTTAGCTTTTACTCTAGACTAAATGAGTCTTCTTTCAACTATTTAATGTAATCCAGATTTAAACTTAACAGAAGAACTTAAATAGAAAAGTCTTTTAAAAGAAATTATAATATATCAGAATTCCATTTGGAGGAAATTTTCTTTATAACAAAATATTTAGGAAATATCTTTATTTACGAAATCTAATTCCATTATAACGAACTTCCATTATATCAAATGAAATTTCGCGCCCTCATGGAGATTATTTAATTGAAATTTAACTTTATAAACTTATAGAATTTTACCTACCTCTAGCATACTGTGAGACTTCTTTCAACAGCTTAGTGTAATCCAGATTCAAATCTGTTTCATCAAAGTCCTTATAGAAAGGTTTTCTGCCCAATGCGGTGTAGACAGCTCCCAAAGTGAAATAACAGTTAGAGTTTCCCAAAGAACGATCTTCGTAATTATGAAATATCAGAGCTGCCACTGACCAGTTGAACTTTTTGAGCACTTGGAGAAATATTTTTCCGATCTGCGAGTAAGATCCGTTCATACGAGTCAACAGCTTGTAATGGGGGTCTTTGAAGTCAAAGTTATCATTTTGTCCCGCAGCGGTAAGAATCGGCAGTTCCCAGACTGTAGAGTAACGTGCAACAGGTGCCAGAACATAAGGACATAAAGGACCCAGTAAGACGTCTGCTGAGCCGGAATTGTACAAGGAAAAAGCCGCAAGAGGACCATAAGTTGAAGAACATTCGGTATCTCTGTGTATAACTTCCATTGGGCGACCTCCCTGTCTTTCAAGAGTTTTCACGGCGTACAGAACCGCAGGAACAACTTTGTGCAACGCAAATGGCTGAGATTCGTCTCCCGGTGCAAGTACGGCTAATCTGATAGGTGTGGAGACTTCTAACTCATCTGAAGCACTATCACCAAACACGAACGTCAAACACATAAAACAACATATAAAATGTACATCCATCTTGTTAAAATATTGTTTTGTCAATCACATAAATTTTTAACACATACTATTATTCTTTTTTTTTCTTTGATGGGGATGAATTCACATAGAGAAATAGATATGTTTGCTTTGATGTGATATGATATCTAAACTAATTATCATGTTGACGAGATATTTCAGCATTTCTATTTTAAGACGAAATGCATTTTCATCATTTGTTTCTAATTACCAACATATTAATATGTAATACGAATAAAGTTTAATGACAGAGAATATTAAGAGTTGAAAATATTTTCGGATTGAATAAATTGATTTTTTGTTTGTTTTATGGAATATATTACTCGTAGTATTTTCAAGCCAACTAATTCTGAGTACTCAATTATTTTTCAATTTACAATAATATTTAATTTTGAGTTATCTTTAATATTCTTTTCTAAAAGAAAACTTTTCTCTTCTTTTAAAGTTAGCGCATATTCTTAAGATTTGTATTTAATCCATTTATAATGGTCACTGATACGCAAAAACGAAGTCAGACACTTTTGTGGCTTGCGCTAAAAATATAATCGAGACCCTAATAAAAAAGACTGTCATGACGAAAAAGGAAAAGCAGCGGCCTTTGCATCGCTTTGGCGATCCCAACATTTCCATCCGCAACTTGTTGTACCGGAGAACTGACACCGGAACGAATAGCAAACGATTCTCTTCGAACTCTCCCACTTTACAGAAGAGCAAGAGCTCTAGATCAGCGCCATCTGCAGTAAAGCGTTAGAAATATGAAAAGAAAAAATACATAAACTTTCGGAAGGAAACTGAAATTTTCTTTGATAAAAAATAAAAAATACGTTTTAAGAAATGCTCAACAAGTCAGTAATCTTTCGCCACTTTTTCCGGGAAAACATTTTAAATTATGCATTTGTTATTTTATTTTAGATATTTTATCTCGGTATTTAATATATATATTTTTTAATACCGTCGTTTCTGATATTTACTTAAAGTTTTTTAGTATTGCACAGTGTTATTATTGTTTATATATACTGGTGTGAAAAATATTTTTTTAATCCCTCTACCTCTATAATGTTTTTCTTTTTCAATGCTTTCTACATTAAGCTGTAAAGTGTTTGTGAATTTGGTTCGTCTGTCTGTCCGCGCTCTAAGTTTCGTAAATGTACATCGATATCTATTTTATTGATAGGTGTTATTGTAATTTACCATGGCATGTTTCCTATATAAAATAGTGTATGTAGCATTTATAGTTTGTTTATATTTACACTCAAAATCCAAATAATTCCATAAGACTATGATCTAAGCCAGCGCTTTCAAATATTTTAGTTCACGTTACAGCGTTACCTTATCTGGCAGAATGTTTATTTAGAGATAATAAATTCATACCAGAATACGGAATAGCAATTTTATTTTTTATTTTATTTATAGAATACTTATAACCTTATAAAACAAAAATAACTATTAAAACTTACTGGTGAGAAGTCGGAATGCCAAAATGAAAAATCAGCTAGATGCGGCCACAGTATCGCTAATAGATATTTGTAGATTATTAAAAAAAAAAAAAAATTCATATTATCATAAGCTACTCAAAGAGCGAGATAAATTGCCAACCGGAAATAGTAATTATAGCAAGTTCGTTTTCAGTTGTGATAAGCGTTTATAAATTGAAATAATAAGTTTGCATATTATTTGTTGTGTATAAATTTTCTACATTATGTACAAAACTGCTGAAAAGAATTCGAGTTTAATGCACTTTTCAGTTCAATTATATTTATCATTCTAAAAGATGTTTGTAGATTATAAAAAATTCATATTAACATAAGCTATTCAAAGAGTGAAATAAATTGTCATCTGTGAATAGTAATTATATTAAGTACATTTTCAGTTGCAATAAGCCATTCTAAATTGAAATAATTATTTTGCATGTTATTTGATGACTACAAATTCTGTACATGATATACAGAGCCGCACAAAAGAGTTCAAGTATAATATACTTTTCAATTGAATTTTATATTTCGCACGCTGAAAGACGTTTGTAAATTATAAAAAATTCATTTTAATGTAAGCTACTCAAAAAGTGAGATAAATTGCCATCCCTGCAAATAATAATTATTGTAAGTTCGTTTTCAGTTATGATAAGCGTTTCTAAATTTAAATAATTATTTTTCATATTATTTGATGTCTATAAATTTTATACATTATATAAAGAGCTGCAGAAAAGAATTTGAGTGCATGAAATGTACTTTTCAATTGAATTATATTTGGCACACTAAAAGATATTTGTAGATTATAAAAATTTCCTATTAACATAATCTACATAAAGAGTGGGATAAATTGCCATCTGTGAATAGTAATTATTGTAAGTGCGTTTTCAGTTGTGATAAGCGTTTCTAAATTTAATTGCATATTATTTGATAATTATTTTGCATATTATTATGTCGCTAAATTCTATACATTATATGCAGAATTACACAAAAGAATTCGAGTGTAAAGTATTTTTCAATTGAATTCCACTTCGCACGCTAAAAGACGTTTGTATAATTATAAAAAATATATATATTTAATAAGGGACTACTTAAAGCGTTGTATAAATTGCTATCTATGAACAATACTTACTGTAAAGGCTCTTTCTTGAAGTATTAAGCATTATTATTGGTTTGTTGTAAAGTATTGCATAATCTATCTAGATAAGTTTTCTTTCTTGATACATATGCATATCTTTATAACAAATGAAAGAAAATATTTTATAGTATATAAACAAATGTTTTAGTGGCCTTACTTCTATTTTTAGTATCATAAGTTGACTAAAGTATATTAAATATTATCAACGGGAAGAAATTGAAGATCTTCCTAGAACATGTTACGATGCATTTTCTCAAAAATTATGTTATTTTATAGACGAAAGTTTTTACGAAGTATTATATCATATAGTAAAACTGAAATAGTAAACTTTTTCTTAGTATTGAAGATATGGGAAAGGATAGTTTATTCTATATTTTTATATTTAACAACTTAAATGGAAAAAGTAATTTCTAATATTTTATAATTAAATTTTAATATTCTTTTCCAGAGAGTTGTGTCACCTATTAATGGTTTTATCATATGCTACTATAAGGGAATCAAATTAATAAATAATTTAAATACAAAAAAACTTTCACTTTTCGAATTTAGATATTTGTTACATAAAATCTTCCACTCAGATATCTTCAAATTCAAATATGTTTTATATATCGTTGAATAAAGTCCTTGAATGTAATTTTAAATGTTTTTACAATTATGAATTTTTCTTTAAACAACCTCTTGCTCATAATGCTCGATTTATTAATGGCGTAATAAACACGTACATTTACTTTAAAATACTTGTTGCCGTGTAAATTGAAAAGCTTAAAATTAGTTTTTGTATGAACAAATAGTAAATATTCGATAAATATGCATTCCCCAAATTCATAAAATCCCGATTATTCTCAGTAAAGCGAAAGTAATGTTTTCATAACCTAATTTTATGTTAAAATAAAAATGATATTTTCAACTGATAGATTCTTAAGAATATTAACACTTCAACAATAGTATTAATATTTTTATGGCAAATGATGTAATGAAAATAAATATACTTATTTTAACTTGTTTCGATTTAGAGAATGTTGTCTTTACACGGAATATTATACCATAACGAAAAATGATATGAATATAAGCTGAGTAGTCCATAGAAAATTTTAGTATTTCAGCAAAATGAAATCACATTTAAATGTATTGTAATATATATTAAATATAAAAAAGTATGCGACAAAAAAATAGTGGATTAATGTCAGAATGATTAATATTTATAAATGCTTTTAACTCTTAAAATGACCAGGAACATTTGAAATTAGTGAAAAAAAAATTATTATTATTATTTATTTATCACCTTAACATTAAAAAAATGCTTGTAACAATTTGGGCCTTTGAAAGTGCGATTTGTTGTTAAATGATATAAATAGCTATGAAAACAAATCGAATGAACTTCATGCTTTTGTACATGTACTGTATGTTACATATGCATATAAACATTTAATTTATGTACATATTCTAATTGTTTTTAATATCATATATATTATATCTGCTGTCAACATCTCTTTTACTCAACTAACATGTAGCGCATAACGATAAACGAGGTATTAATGGATGGGATAGTTACCCCACATCCCACATCAAATCCTGAATTTAACTACAGTAATACTCCGATTATCCGAAAAGCATAGGATCAAAACATTTTCGGTTATTTGGTATTCCATGGGAATTTTCGGTTAACCGGGGTTGCAAAGGAATTTTCCAAAAAACCAAGAAGGTTTATGTGAAAACTTGTTTGATAAAAAGCTCTGATCACAGTTAACAGTTTAGATCATTGTTGTGATAAAAATGTTGTGGTACAGTATTCAAAGCACCCTGAATGACATATCAAAATTACAAGTCATTCCAACAGCAAGGCGATGACTTATTGGTTAAAATCGAAGATCAGAGCCGATAGTAAAGTAGCAGAAGTTTGCTTTTTAAAAATGCGGAAATTTAGGCGGAGAGGAGGCGCGAGGAGAGAGGTGCGCGCGCAACAAACAGCCAATAAGTGCGCCGATTAAAAAAAAAAAAAAAAAAAAAAAAGAGCATTGCAAATTGAAGTGATACCAATAAAGTGTCATGTCTAATAAAGTGCCGAAATTACGCAATGGACCGAATAAGCAAGTTGTCTCTGTTTATTTACTTCATAAATAGCATACTTTTTTAACACTATTTCTACTATTTCTGCCAGTGTTAATAACACGATTCAAAGTTTTGATTTTCACTTATTTTGCTTCTACTTTTTAAAGCTAATAAGTATTAAAACAACTCTTAAATGCATTAAAAATTATTTGGAATTGTTTTGGTTTAAAACTTACAAATAAAATAGTAATCATAAATCAAAAGATGTTGAAAATTCTCATTTGACATCGGTAAAAATAGTGTTGCCAATAAAATTTTTGAATATTAAGAAAGGAAGAAGAAAGAATTAAGAAGAATTAAGAAGAATTTTTAATATTAAGAAAGGTTTTTAAGAATTTTAAGATCTTTAAGTTAAACCAATTTTCAAATATCCGGATTTTTTTTTTTTTTTTTTTTTTTTTTTTAATACTATCTACAGTGCGCAACAGCGAATAAGGTATAACTGAATAGTATTTCTTGCCCGCATCTGACATTGCATACTGAATTTTTGTTAATAGACTTCATTTGTTAAAAATTTGGAAAGGGAAAATGGAATGGGATAATAGAGTGGACGGGAAGGGATCAGGGTGAGAGGTAAGAGTGGAGCGGAAAAGGATAACGGGAATGGGAGAGAATAAAGGAAGACTAAATTGCAAAACTAAGTGCAAACTCTTCGCACTGACACACTGGCCTAATTTACTTCTAATTGTACATAAAAATAGATAAATGACTCCTTTATATTAAATAACGTGTATAAATACTGAAAAAAATACTTGTATACTTAAAATAGTGAATACGTTGTCTGAAAATATCCTGCCAAATTCCCTTCTCTAGCCAAAGGTTCTTTATCTCACCAAGGCCTCTATACCGTAAAAGTACCAAAAGTTTTACAGCATTTTTTTTCAAATAGCAATATTTCATTTTGGTTATTAAGATCAAAACATACATTTATGCCTTTCTTCTCTTAGATGTTCATAGAGTTAGAAGGAATCGAAATTTGATAATGCTAATATTAAATACACATGACACATTTTAATGAGGAATTTTTAGAGAAAAAATTTTTATATCTCCCCAAAACATTATACAATCGAAACGTTTATTTTTTAAACCATTTTCAACATTACCGCATACATGCGTCTTTTTCAGTAATTTCTTTTTTATTCAGAAATACCGAACACATATCGCACATTCTGAAAAAAGAATTTTTGCTTTATTTAAGCACAGAAAATTTGTCATTAAATAAGGCAAAAATTATTCAGCATTTCTGGTATGAGTTTAAACTTTCGGAACGCAGAAGAAATTTCTAAAACGCACGCTTTAGATGCAAATGAAATAATCACATACAATGAATGGATCAAAAAGAACAAAGGGAGTTATTTTTTATTCATTGACAATGTAAAACTATTTTTGTATTAAAAAAAATCAGTAAGCTTGTTTTTCAAAATTGAGGCTTAAATTTTTAAAGCTATTATTGTCCAACAAAAAAAAAAAAAAAAAAAGAAACACGATCGAAAAATCATGTGTTTTACATAGATAGCGGAACAATTTCCAATACAATCAGAATGTTAAATGCATAGTCCAGTTAAAATTTTCCATTCAGTAATTTCCGCCAATAAACGAATGTTGTTGATAAGTTTTGTGTAACGCTGTATATTATCTATAAAATTTATGCACATCAAAAATTTTTTTAAAAACTAGCGTAAGTGCCCGTCCTTGGTTGGTGAATAAAAATCGTAATTTTCACTTAAATTATGAAATAATTGATAAAAATATTGGCACAGATGTTTCAGAAGCATCCGTGTTAACACGATGGTTTAGTGCGTCAAAATAAATAGCATATCGTGCGCAAATGGAATTTAAAACGGCCTAAAGAGTCACTGATCGCTGCCTGTTGTACAGAAAATTTGCCTCTTTAAAGTCCCTTTAACTAATGCTAAAGTGACATTGAAAGCAGTGGCGTAGCTAAGGGGGGCGTCCGCCCCGGGCGCCGAGGCCTAGGGGCGCCAAATTGAGAGAAATTGTTATATATCTATATTGGGGTGGGGGCGCAAAATTTCTTGATGGCCCCGGGCGCCAAAAAACATCAAAAATCATAGCTACGCCACTGATTGAAAGTATTCTTAATTGTTAATGCGATTGAAAGCATTGTATATTCAAATTAGGACAAATTTTCATTTGCCATATATTTCGGAACAAAATATCAATCTGAAATTGCGCAATGAAATCTGAAATTGCGCAAAAGAATATATCATTCTGAACTAATTAAAAATACATGAAATGCAATTTACTTACATAGTAGAAGATTACCTGGAGGGAGAAGTTACATCTTTCCTCCAACAGATGGCGCATTCGAGCGCTTGAATCGCCAAATGTTTAAGATGAAATATGATGATGTAATGCGAAGAGGAATGGTTGAACAGATGAGCTCGTGCCGAAATTGATATATTGCGTTTTATTATTTTAGATCAGTAGCGTAGCTATGTTTTTTGGCGCCCGGGGCCAGCAAGAAATTTTGCGCCCCCACCCCAATATAGATATATAACAATTTCTCTCAATTTGGCGCCCCTAGGCCTCGGCGCGCGGGGCGGACGCCCCCTTTGCCCCCCCCCCCTTAGCTACGCCACTGTTTTAGATAGCTACATTTAAAAACGTATACCACAAATGAACTTCAAGCAATTGTTTGTAGACTTCTATAGTTCATATATTTATAGTCCCTAAAATTAACAATAAATTTTACGTATACCATAGTCTATAGTAAGAATATTGTAGTTCACCTCAGTAATGTGTACCAATTTCAATATGTTTAAAATACTGTAATATCATTAAAATATATAGCAATGGTTTTTCCCACATAGACCGGAGTATAAAAAAAAATATTTTGAGTGGCCCTGTAAATGAACTTAAATTGCTACAGATTTGATTTTCAATACCGAATATATCACAGTAATCACCAAAACATATATCAAATTCATGACAATCGGATGATATTTCCACGAGTTAGAACTTGGACAGACAAACCAAATTCGTAAACACTTTTCAAACCTATTGAAATGTATTAAAAATGCAGTTTTAAGTACTCTTTTTTTTACGGTTAGTAGTTAAATGTTCTTTAAAGTTAAATTAAATGCAGAAGAATTTTCTTTTATAACCGAAGAAAAATACAGATTAAAGATTTCGCTAAACAAGATATTCATTTTTTTTTCATTAAGATTTTCTTCAATAGTATTAAAACTTTTATCCATGCATGTTTAAATTGGATTATCACCGAAATGCAAAGCTATCGTCCTCTTAATGGTAGTTTCTGGTTATTTTGCATAAAACGGAAACTGATAATTTTAATACTTAAACGACCCCTTTAAAGAAAATTTCTCCTCCAGCAATTACACATTTCGTACGATTAATTAATTTTGAGGCGAAACGTTTATCCGTGTGTGGATGTCATTTGGAAATTACTTTGGAAATTACCTAAGATTATAAAAATGTTTTTTTTTTTTCTAACAGAAAATTTTTAAAACTAAATTAAAAAGAAAATATTTAACATAATTATTAATTGATTTACTTGTATATAATATTTTCAAAAGGCGTGAAAAATAAAAAATGTTTCAGTTTATGTACTGTGAGCGTAAATTTAATGTACAAAAAGTAGCCTCAAAAAGCAGGAAAAGCTTTAATAGAGTTACCCTTTACCAAAATAGGTTATTTTCGTCTTATATTAATTACTTCGTAAATGAAAAAATTCTATTTAAATTAGTTTAAAATGTTTTGTTAAAAAATATTGTAAAGTAAAATGTCAAAATTAAGTACTTTAGAGCATCTGGCGTGCTCATTGTCAGGATTTAAATCGCTAAGAACCGGAGACCGAGTTAATGCATTATAGCTATGTCATAAAACCCCAAAACACACGTTTTTCCTCGCAATCGGCCGATATTTACACGAGTTTGAACAACGAGTTTTACTAAAAGACATTGTACAACTGAATGTCAAACCGAAGTACTTTCGCATCATCTGAGTTAAACATCGGACTTTGAGTTAAGCATCTGAACAGTACCTTTGAGTTAAACATCGGACATTGAGTTAAACATCTGAGTAAACATCGGACGATATTTCCATGAGTTAGAATTTGTACAGACAAACCAAATTCGTAAATAATTTTCAACTATGTTGGTAAGTATTAAAACTGCAGTTTATCTATTTGAAATACTCTTTTTTAACGGTTAGTAGTTAAATGATCTTTAAATGTAAATTAAATTCAGAAATTTCTTTTAAAAGAAAAATAATGATTAATGATTTCGCTAAACAAGATATACATTTTTTTCCACTGCGATTTTATTAAATAGATTAAAACTTTTATCCATGCATGTTTAAATTCAATTATCACCGAAATACAAAGTTATCATCCTCTTAATGGTAGTTTCTTGTTATTTTGCATAAAACGGAAACTCATAATTTTAATACTTAAACGACTCCTTTAAAAAAAATTTCTTCCAGAAATTACAAATTTCGTACAATTAATTAATTCTGAGGCTAAACTTTTACCTGTCTGGCGGATGTTAGTTGGAAATTTATTGAAAAATTGTGTATATTTTTCCTTCATTTCCTTATTTAACTAAGCTTATAGGATTTTTTTTAAGCAAAAAATTTTGAAAAGTATTTTTTTTTAACTAAACTCAAAAGAAAATATTTAACATAATTAGTAATTGATTTACTTGTATTTAATATTTTCAAGACGCGTGAAAAATAAAAAACGTTTGAGTTTATGTACTGTGTATGTGAATGTAATGTATAAAAAGTAGCCTCAAAAAGCTAGAAAAGCTGTAATAGAGTTACCTTTACTAAAATAGGTAATTTTCGTCTTATATTAATTACTTCGTAAAAAAAATCTATTTAAAATTAGTTTAAAATGATTTGTTAAAATATATTGTAAACTAAAGAATCAAACTTTTGAGCATCTGGCGTGCTCATCATTTAGGTTTAAATTGTAAAGAACTGGAGACCGAGTTAGTTCATTATAACTATGTCATAAAACACCAAAACACACGTATTTCCTCACAATCGACCTATATTTATATGAGTTAGAACATTTAGTTAAATATCGGACGATATTTATACAAGTTAGAACATGGACAGACAAACCAAATTCGTAATCACTTTTCAACTATGTCGAAAAGTAAAAAAAGTACAGTTTATCTATTTTAATTATGACTTTATTAACAGTTAGTAATTAAATGTTCTTTGAAGTTAAATTAAATGCAGAAGAATTTTCTTTTATAACCGAAGAAAAAATTTCGCTAAACAAGATATTCATTTTTTTTTTCATTGCGATTTTCTTAAACAGTATTAAATTTTTATCCATGCATGTTTAAATTCGAGTATCACTGAAATACAATTATCGTACTCTTAATGGTAGTTTCTGGTTATTTTACATAAAACGGAAACTGATAATTTTAATACCTAATCGGCCCCTTTAAAGAAAATTTCTCCTCCAGCAATTACACTGTCCGTAAGATTAATTAATTCTGAGATGAAATTTTTATCTGTCTGCGGATATCAGTTGGAAATTCACAGAAAAATTGGGTATTTTTTTTCTTCATTTCCTTGTTTAGCTAAGATTATAAAAATGTTTTTTTCAAACAGAAAATTTTCAAAACAATTTTCTCAAAACTAAACTCAAAATAAAATATTTAAAATAATTATTATTTGATATACTTGTATTTAATATTTTCAAGACACGTGAAAAATAAAAATGTTCCAATTTATGTACTGTGTGTGCAAATGTAATGTGTAAAAAGTAGCCACAAAAAGCTGGAAAAGCTTTGATAGAGTTACGTTTTACCAAAATAGGTTATTTTCGTCTTATATTAATTACTTCGTAAAAGAAAAAACTCTATTTAAAATTAGTTAAAAATGTTTTCTTAAGATACATTGTGCAACTAAATTTCAAACTCCAAAACTTTCTAACATCGTCTGAGTTACACATTGGACATTGAGTTAAACATCTAAACAGTATCTTTGAGTTAAACATCGGACATTTAATTAAAAATCGGAGTAAACATCGGACGATATTTATACGAGTTAGAACATGGAGAGACAAACCAAATTCGTAAACACTTTTCAGTTATTGTTAGAAATTATTAAAAGTACAGTTTATCTATTTTAAGTATCTCTTTATTAACAGCTAGTAGTTAAATGTTCTTTAACCCTAAATTAAATGCAACAGAATTTTCTTTTATAACCGAAGAAAAATACAGATTAAAGATTTCGCTAAACAAGATATTCATTTTTTTATTACGATTTTCTAAAATAGTATTAAAATTTTTATCCATGCATTTCTTTTATTCCATGCAAACTTTTATCCATGCGTTTAATTTCAATTATCACCGAAATATAAAGTTATCGTCCTCTTAATGATAGTTTCTGATTATTTTACATGAAACGAAAACTGATAATTTTAATACTTAATCGACCCCTTTAAAGAAAATTTCTCTTCCAGCAATTACACATTCCGTACGATTAATTAATTCTGAGGCGAAACTTTTATCTGTCTGCGGATGTCAGTTGGAAATTCAAAGAAAAATTTTATACCTTTTTTTCATTTCCTTATTTAGTTAACTTTATAAAAATGTTTTTTTTAACAGAAAATTTTCAAAAATATATTTTCAAAATTAAACTGAAAAGAAAACATTCAATATAATTATTAAATGATTTACTTGTATTTGATGTTTTCAAAAATCATGAAAAATAAAAATAAAAAAATGTTTCGGTTCACGTTCTATGTGTGTGAATGTAATGTATGCAAGGGAGTCTCAAAAGAAATTGGAAAAGCTTTAATAGACGGTACTTTTTACTAAAATAGTTAATTTTCGTATTATCTTAATTACTTCGTAAAGGAAATTTTTTTAATTACTTAAAGATATTTTGTTAAAATACATCATACAACTAAAATATCAAAATCAAGCACTTTCGAGAATCAAACGTGCTCATCATCTGGGTTAAAATCGTAAAAACCGGATTAGAATTAATTCATTTTAACTATTTTTATCCAGCCACAATGCATACACACATAGATCATAATAAAACACCTTCGAAAAATTTTAAATGGAATTTTTGATTTTACGGAATAATTTGTATGACTTGCCACAATTAGGTGAATTAAACAATGAAAAAACGTGATATGTTTTATTAATTTTCACTTAAGTAATATTTGTATAGGAAAATCAGGATACAAATCCATTTTTTATTGAAAAATACACTATTTTGCACCCCTTTAACAACTATAGAAGAATTGGAGAGGCCAACAATAACAACAATATAAATGCCCAATTAAGCTGATGGTTTGAGTTCACAAACTTTTTATGCTAATTGTATATTTACTTTAAATTCAAGCTATCAAAACTAAAGAAATCGACAATAAACAAGCAAAAAGATAAAAAATACAAATTGTAAAAAAAAAAAGAGGTTTTTATTATTGTTGTTAAAATACAAAACAATACAGCTCTTATAAGAAAAATGAACCTCCAAAACAAATTAGGAAAACTCTTGTAAGAATAAACCTACATAAAAGATTTGAAAGAAATTGGACAATTCTGGATCAAATACCCATTTATCTATAAAAATATTAATTCCATATGTACAAAACAATTAAGCGTTGCACTTCGAAGTATGCATCATACTCACATTTTCAGATGCACAGAGATATTTTGGAGATATAGCCACTATATTACTTCTACTACAGATTTTGCCCATCTTTTTGAAAGTAGCATTTGATTGAAAACCCTGCTTGATATAAGTTAAAAACATCGAAGAATGCTTCAGATTTTCAAAAAAATGGCTATATTTCCATGATATAAGAGCACTTACTAGACAAATGAATACACATATTGATAATTGACTAATAAATATGAGGTCAGACATCCTTTATAATCCTAGATTTCCAGAAGAACCTGAAAATTATGTCTTCAAATGTTCGACAAAAATTCTTAATCGCAAAGATAACATTTTTGAAAATATCGGATATACATAAAAAAAATCGAATATATATGGAAATATCGATTTTTTTATATTTTTTCGAACTTATCATATAACTTTCTTTTGTCATGTCATGTTAAATTTCCAAAAAAGTAATGTCATTCTGTTCCAAATTTCCTTATCTTCATTATTCTTAAAGTTATGAATGAAAATCGGAATGTGGATTCCAGTGAGGCACCCTGTATTTTTATCTGATTAAATAAATTGTGACTGTAGTTCACACAAACAAACATTACTTTCTGTAGCGTGCACTCCAACTCTTATCTTGTTACGTAATACTTTAAACTATTTCTTACGTAATTTCTAAAAATGCTTTAAATTTATTTCCGGAAATATGTGGGTCTCATTATGTTCACCCCATATCACTTATGGCTAACCATTTATTCAAAAAAGATTTCTCTCCTTCCGTTTGCTTTTTGAATTCTCATTTCCGTTTGCATAGCAAATATTTTTTTTTCTAAATCATTTCCGTTTATTTAGAATGTGTATCGCATCACTTTTAGGAATATTTAGAATGTTTTTTAACACATATAAATGCAGAGGTGTTTTTTAGACTCAGCAATTCTGAAATTATACAAGGGATATAAGCATTTGTGAATAAATTAGATGAGCTGAAAAATATATATTGAATTTAGTCAAATGTTATGTTCAATAGTATTTTTTTTAATTTATCAGAATATGATTGAAATAGCTCAGATGTATTTCATTTTTAGAAAGTAACAATATAGTACAATGTAGGGCGAAAAGCAATTTCCACCTTCAGTTAATCGTACATATAACGTTTAACATGAAATTAAAGGGTCCATTGCTTACTTAAAAAGTGACATTAAAATAACATATAGATGCTAAAAGGTACAAAACTTTAAAATATCCATTTCTTTAAACTTCGGAATGCTTTCGGTTGTACTCACAGCCTTCATCAGGGAGAAAATTTCCTTTTCTAAAGTCCTATTCATCCAAATAGCTTGAAGTAGGTTCAACTTTTTAAAAAAATTGCTATACATCCATGAATGTAAGTGCGTTTATTAAACAAATGAATGCACATATTTATAATTGAGATTGATAATTATGAGGTCAAACAGTCTTTATAATCCTGGAATTTCAGAAGAATCTGACAATAATGTCTTTACTAAAGTCTACATTGAAAAGTTGACTATTTTGAAAATATCGGATGTATATAAAAAATATCGCATATATCAAAATATCGAAAATTTATAATTTTTTCGAATATATCATGTAATTTATGAACAATGATTAGTACTCCAGTTCTGTCATATCTCGTTTTTCCACAAAGACATATCGAACTATTTCAGATTTCCTTCAAATATCTTCATTATATTTTATATTGTGAAAGAAAATCGGAATTCGGATTCCAGTGAGACACCCTGTATTTCTAACTGAATAAATGGATTTCGTCTCTCGTTCACATGTACAAATATTGTTTGTTTTTGCGTGCACTACAAACTCTTATCCTGTTACGTAATAATTTAAACTATTTCTTACGAAATTTATAAAAATACTTTAAATTTATTTCCGGAAATATACGGGTCTCATTATGTTCACCTCATATCACTTATGGCTAACCATTTATTCAAAAAATATTTCTATCCTTCCGTTTCCTTTCTGAATTCTCATTTCCGTTTGCATGGCAAATATTTTTTTCTAAATCATTTCTATTTATTTAGAATGTGTATCACGGCATTTTTAAGAATATTTATTTTATTTTATTTTTTTTTTATTTTTATTTTTTTATTTATTTATTTTTATTTATTTATTTATTTATTTATTTATTTTCAAAGCAGATAAATGCAGAGGTGCTGTTAAACTCAGCAATTCTGAAATTATACAAGGAACATAAGCATTTGAGAATAAATTAGAAAAGCTGAAAAATATATACTGAAATTAGTTAATGTTATCTTTAATAGTATTTTCCATTAAAATATATATGAAATAGTCCAGATATATTGCATTTTTAGAAAGTAATAATGTAATACAATATAAGACGAGATGCAAAATTCCATCTTCGGTTAATCATACGTATAACATTAAATTAAAATGTTCATTCCTTTTTTAATAGGTGACATTAAAATAACATAGATGTTAAAGGGTGTAAAACTTTAAGGGTGTAAACATTTATTCGAACGTCGGGGTACTTCGGCAGCATTCGCAACCATCATCAGGGAGAAAATTTTCTTGTCTAAAGTCCTGTTCATCTAAACATTTCTATTGTTCCTCCAGTGTTGCTAGAAGTAAATGCCCCGGATCTTTCATACGATTCTATCTAATAATTCTTCACGAAATAACACGATTCCATCTAATAGGTCTTCACCACGTAACACGATTCTAATAGCTCTATGTAAAAGAGCAGCTAAACTTTACATTAAACGATCTTTTAATTACTTAATTGTTATTCCTGAACTGACAATAACATATAAAGATTTGAAAAAGAGTTTGTTTGCTTACAATATACCTAATTTTTGCTAACAATATATCTAATTCCCTGTAGGGATTTTTTGCGTCTTTATTTAAAAATATTTTTATCTTTCTTAAATTTTGCAATTCAAAATACACACTATTAGAATTCTTTTGCAATTTTATTAGAAATATTGCAAAAGAAAATTTAATTCAAAGATTTTTTTAACTTAGAATAATTTAGAAAAGGATAAATCATCTTATCAGATTTAGTGAGGAATTTCCCCACTGAATCATGAAAAATATACTTTGTATTTAATAGCAATAGCTTCTATAGCTCAGTAATAAAGCGAACTTTTCACTATCATGAAGTTCTCGGTTCACACCTTAAAACGGCTAGAAAAAATATGTTAAAGTTTAATGATACAACAATTCAAATTTACATCGAAAATTCAAGTTTTTTGAAGTTCACTGAAGATTGAGTGATTCATTTATTTAAAAAACTAAATCAAATTATTATCATTAAAAGAAATTTACAGAGTCTTGTGTATTTTTAATAATGTTAATTTACAGAGTCTATTTTACATTTACCGATTAACTTCTCAGTTATTTAACACAACCACGGTTTTTCTAATCTCTGTAATTTTACATATAACTTAAGGTATCTGCCTATGTGCGGAGCACTTTTTTTTAAAAAAAAGACAGTTTTGAAAAAATATAATGATTTTTAGTTCTGTTGTATTACAGAATGATAAGAAAACATAAAATCCTATCAATATTTTTTTAATATTTTAAAAAATTGGGGTTTTTTACAGGTTTTTTTTTAGCAAAATTTCGCGTTTACGCCAGACAGCGTACACTCAATTCAAATAAATATATTTCAATTTCCTTTATGTTGCACACTTCTACTACACTTATCTGTGCACTGAACTAGGATTTTTACAATATCTTTAAAAATAGCTGAAAATTTTCAAAATATGTAAAAAAGTACATTTTTTTCAGTAAAAATTACCATTTTTTCATATTTGAGTACCTATAAAATAATTAAATTTTCAAATATAGCTTAGATCCTAGTTCAGAGCATAGCGAGTGATATGAAAAGCATTCTTGCAAAATTTCACTGAAATATCTTTAAAACTTGTTGTGTAATGAAGTTTATCGCACATGGAAATAACGAAAAAAATGATTCTCCAGAAATCGCATTTAAAGATTTATTTTTAGGTAAGAAACTACAATATTTAATTTTTACGCTTAAAATGCACCACATTTATATTCTAATCCTTCCTTAAAACATTTTTAACTTCTTAGTAGCTCTCTTTGTTTTTCTGGTAACTTTTGCTATGTATAGCGAGGGTCGATTTGAATTTTTCATTTCTAGCAAAATATCATGCTTACGCCAGACAGCGTACACTCAATTCAAATAAGTATATTTCAATTTCCTTTATGCTGCATACTTCTATTACACCTATTAATGCACTAAACTAGGAGTTTTACAATATCTTCAAAAATAGTCGAAAAATTTTAATATATGTAAAAAAAGTATATATTTTAGTAAAAATTACCATGTTTTCATATTCGAGCGCCTATAAAATAATTAAATAATCACATATAGCTTAGATCCTACTTCAGAGCAAAGTGAGTGACATTGAAAGCATACTTACAAAATTTTACTGAACTATCTTTAGAACTTTTTATGTAATGAAGCTTATTGAACATAGAAATAACGAAAAAAATAATTTTCCAGAAATCGCATACATGTATTTTCTTGTAAAAATCTAATATTTTTATTTTATACCCTTAAAATGCACCACATTTATATTCAAACCCATTTTTAACTTCACATTTAACCATTTTTAATTTTTAGTAGCTCTTTTCGTTTTCCTGGTAAGTTTTGCAGGGGATTGCGAGTGATTTTTGAATTTTTTATTCGCTCATCATCAATTTTAAAATAGTTTCTGATCATATTTTGTTCAACTGATACTCCTAATCGTTAGAATATAGGTAAAAGTCCTAAATATCCTGCATTATAAATTAAAACTGATAAATTAAAGTGATTTAGAATCGTAATAGAATGTTCTTTCATAAAAAAACAATAGAAAAATTTTGCAAAAATGGCATCTTGATATTTACTAAAATTTCCATAACTCCTCTTCTAATAATAGTAGGAATAAAATTAAAACAGATTTGGAATCGTAAAAGATTGCTCTTCCATATAAAAGAATAAAAAAAATTTCGAAAATTTTCACCAAAACAGCCAATTTGATGTAGGCAGATACCTTAAGATAATGGATTACCCTTGAATTCTCTGTAATTTCACGGAATATTTTTAATCGTGTGTCATACAAAAAATTATAATATATTTTACTGAATAAAATAATTTAACTTTGGTAACTAGTCCTTCTAGAAAATTGAAAGAATTAATTGGTAATAAAATTGACCCAATCTCGAAAGACGAATTAGCTTGTGTGTATGTATACTATCCCTTTTTAGAGATGGCGACTACAATTAGTTAGAACAGTGGTTCCCAACCAAGGGTATGTGAAGGGCCTGCTGGGGGTATGTGAATATAAATCAGTCGTGGTGGAAATGACAAAAATGATTTAACTAAAATTACATAAAGAAAAGTGATAATTTTAGATTAAAAAGTTAGTTAAGTTAGTCTCATGTATAAATCCAAATGCTACACACAAAGTAAAGGGAAAGATCAACTATAACTAAAAAATATTTGATATTGCTTTTGTCAATCGCTCCGTCCACTGCTGAACATATTGCATTATTATTTTTTTTCTCTCTTCTCCCGAAACTTTCAATTTATCGTTATGCAATATTCTTATTCCTTACTTCCTTTATTCATCCATTTTTAAGTATAATTGCAGAACGCGTAAATTATGTCAAAAATTCTGATTCTTTTTTTTTTTTTTTTCTAACGTGGTGAAAAGAGTTATAGACCTGGAAGCGGCAGCACAGACAATCAGTTGAAAATAGAGGAAAATCTAGGACTAATTCAACATACATTCGCATATTAAAACTCAATCAGTCTGCGAAGTGATATCTCATCTTATGCATAACATCTTGTTTGAAAACGCCCAAAAACCCGATTTTATCGGTCGATTTATAAGTTTTCGATTATGCTTTCCCTATCCTTCATGTTTTCATACTTTGGGGCAGGAAAGCACAATGATTAACTTACCAGTCAATCGTTAAAATTGGGTTTTTAGGTGTTTTCCACCAAGATATAAATTGGCATACCGGTTGCGTTTTACTATGCGAATCGAGATTGAACTAATCCTAGTTTTACATCCTTGAACTCGATGAGGTGATTGTCTGTGCTGCTGCTTCTCTGTGTATTATATCACTAATGATATTAATAGAAAAGCTTCCCTTATTTTAATAATAATTTAATTTATGTGTTTATATTTTTTGAGTGATTTTGTTTTTTTTAATGCTAATTTTTTGTTCGCTTAACTAAATTTATTTTAATTCTACATTTATTTTTCCTAATATTAGCCTAATACTATAAAAAGAAATATTAACTTTAAGATGCAGGATTAACAAAAATAATAAAATATTAGAAAATTCAATGTAATTTGCAGCCATTTAATATAGGATTGTGATAAGGACATTACTAATGAAAACGAGTAGAATATGACAATCTTGAAATTTTTTTCTATCTCACATATTTTAATACTTCTAGAAAAATGATACAGCAGCGTCACCGCTTAGGCTATTCGCAAGTTCTAACTGAATCTGAAGTTTGATGAAAATCCGTATGTTAATTTTTGAGGTAGAATCATTGCAGATATCATAAAAAAATTTTGGATAAAAGCGCCATATGTTGAGCGATTTACTTTAAAAATTAATGAATACTAAGTTATATAAGGGACTAACTGTGTCTGAAGTTTGGTAAAAATTCCTGCATTAGTTCTTGAGATACAGCTAGTGCGATGGTCTCAAATAACGCCGCATAGAAACGCCACCTGTTGGGAGAACTACACCAAAAAATAATCAGCACCATATTATATAAAGGACTAATAGAATTTGAAATTTTGTGAAAATCCATCCATTAGTTCTTGAGACATAACTATTAGAAAAATCTTGAAAAAGGCAGCATAGCAGCTCTCAGGAGACGTACATTAAAAACTAATCAGCTTTAGTCTATATCAAGGTCTTATTGAATGTTATGTTTTGTGAAATTCCGTAGAGTAGTTCATGAGACTGACCGACGGATTCATTTAGAGAGTGACGGAGTGACAGACACTCACATAAAGAAATTTTGTAAAAACGTGTTTTTCAAATTCTCTGACCCTTAAAACGAGTGAATCCGTCGAAAACAGGATTTCGAAAATTTTCACGGCTCCAATACTTTCTTCTTGTAAAGAAAAGAAGAAAGTAAAAAAGCAGGTTTGCATTTTCTAGTTGAGTGGAGGAGGAAGAAAGGGGGACGTGCTTATCAGAAATGGAGGTGCTCCAAAATTAAAAGCACTTGAAGAAATAAAGGTTGGTAAGCTCTGTACTAGAGTATAAAAGCATGACAAATAGTAAATTCAATGAAAGGATCAAATAACATAAAAGACATGTTTAATTCTGTCGCCCATCTACAGCTTTATTGCATTTGAATTGTAAACGTAATGTTACAGCGGATTTTGATGAAGCGAAAATCATGTGTCTAACATTAAATTAGTGTACGCAGTATTATCATAGAGTCCAAATCAAGTATGTAACATTTCAATGTCACACAATGTACCAAATATGTGGTTAAATATCATAAATATTAACTAGTCGGAAATTGCGCATCAAACATGTGACAAATGAGGAGCGTTTGTACTATATCTAATTTTATAAATATTCAGACCTTGATACAACAGCTGTTGCACTCTTATGCAAAAATGCGTGAATACAAAATTTGTTACGATTAGTACATTTGTAGGTATTGAATTCACAACACTCATTAAAACAAATACAGTCGGCTTTCTTTAATTCGAAACTTGATAAATTGAATCTTCGCTGAATTCGAACTAAACATGAAGTCCTGAAATTTTCAAAAGCAGAATAACGTTAAAAATTTTCATTTATTCGAGCTCATTTTCTCTTGACTTCGTTTAATTCGAACCAACGAGAATTCTGATTTTTCATTTTTCCTTACTTTCTCCCGGACTTCTGATAATTGAAATAAGTTTCTTTCTTTCATTTTTCTCAGAATTGTTTTGAATAAGTTTACATATAGTCCCATGCATTTGATATCCGTTTTTTAGTGCCCTGTCTGTCTATCAATGACACCTCCACCCCCATCTTCATTTGTACTTGTTCCTAATCCCTTGACTAGTTTATGTATTTGTCGGATGTTCCTCTCAGTCCACACAACTTTGAAGAAAGTCCGTGGTAGTTTTAGCTGCCACCACCGATATTACTAGATGATATCGGTCACCCACTGTGAGGATTGTGTAAATGAACACTGACGCTGTCAATTAATTGAATTAACAGTTTATTTAGAATATATGTACACACTAAATACGCTATTTACAATTATATACAATTACAACTCGGATATAGGTGATCCGGTTCAACATTAAATTAAATACAGTAAAGGTTAGCTGTGTACAATTCCAATTACACCTTCCACCTCACACTCAATGCACGTTAGATTCACTTTATCGGAGATCAACTTCGAATCTCCCAACGCATGGATACTCGGCCTGCACTTCTCGGCCCAGAGCACTAAACACCAGGACGTCTGTGTCCCTTGCTCTCCAGGTACGCACTGCTTCCGCTCTACAACATAGAGCACACTCTATCAGGACCTCGGTCCTACACACCTTCTTAATATGAAACCCAGGAACGAACTGATCTCAGATAAGACTTGCTCTTCTCAAACCACTCTGTTTTCCCAATGTCCACCCCCTTTGGAGCTTATCCATTGGACACATCCCACATTCCTTTTTTGATTAGTCACATGTTACTTGTTGCTCATCATTCACCTACCTCACTGACAGATGAACACGCCTCTCAGCAATCTCCTTCTTTCTCCCAACACCACCTGTACAGGATTACCTGTCGATTCTCCCTTCAACAAAGAAAGAATGTCACCTTGAAAATTCTAGCACACAGCTAGGACAATACAAAATATTAATATAGAGAAGTAACGGAAATTCCAATCTTCAGCAGGGGTGGTCTCAGAACCTGACAGTATTTATATCTTTTAATTTAATATTAAGTCATATTCTAATGATAACAGCCGAAATATATTTAAAAAACACTATAACATTAATTCCTTTGAAATAGTACTTCTTTAAACATGTTTTCCTCTCATATTTTCCATAATTCGAGCATTTTTTGTAGTTCCGACAAGTTCGAATTAACGAGACCCGACTGTATTTTAGAAGTTAATTGAATATTATATGTATTGAGGATTTAAATATAAACTATTTACTTATTAATATATTATTTATATTCGAAAGACAGCCGGCAAGAACTGTTTCACAATTTTAACCAGATACTCTGAAGTCAGGAACATCTCATAAAACATTGTTTGAGTTTGAGTTTGAAAGGAAGGATAGTTTACTACCATAGCAATTAAAACGTCGTTTTTCCAATATTTTTCCATCTATCTCCTACGAAAGCATATCATCGTCTGTCTCTATGACAGGCAGCTATGACGTCATCTACACACCACGCACGCTCCGTGAATACTAGGCCTTAATGCTTATGCTAAAATGGCGGCTGTTGAAGGCGGATTACTTTCAGCATCAGTGCGGTTCCTTAAATTTTGATACCAATAATTTTCTAAAGACTTCTCGTTTTTATATTTCTGAGATCAAAGAAATCGTTTGTAAAAACTGGTGTCAATATTAAGGGACCGTTTGTTATTTAAAAAAATATCCGCCTTCGGCAGCCCCATTTTTTTTAACAGCACTCAGGCTTATTACACAGGGGGTGGTGCACCGCGATATCTAAATGTTGAATATTTGTTGATCTGCTCACTGGGGAAAAAAACAAAAAGATGAGGTTGCTTTAATAGGTGGTAGAGATGGACGTATTTACATATTATGATAAATAACAATGTTCTTGATGTATAGTCCCTTATTTAATAATTGATTAACTGATTAGCAAAAAGTCCCTGGTTAAATTTAGAATCCGATACCAGCAAAGTATTAAAAAAGGGATGAAATAATTGTTTCTTGGAAGTACACATTAAAATTAAAATAAAATTTCTGAAATTTGTTTTCTATTTTAATAAGAATGAGAGCTTAAAATATAATTAAATATTTCATATTTTAAACGCTTATGAATTCATGTTACAACATGTCGAAAAAGAAAAGAAATCAAAAATTTGTTTTTCATATATTTGTAAGACTACATCAGCTACAGCTGAAAAATTTAATGAATAAAGCTTAAAAGCTGGAGAGTAATTTTCAATAAACCAATCGCACTCCACTCCTACTCATAAAGGCCTTTCATTGGCTGGATAATGATGCGTGTTTGATTATTCATTTTTCATTATATTTTATTATCTATTAACTTTGTCAATCATATATAGTTTAAGAGTTATGTATAGTGTAAGAGTTATTGTAAGTAATTCCTGTGAAGCAAAGATAATTATCAGAGAAATTTAATCATGGATCGTGGATGAAACTTAAAATAATTGCAATGCATTGTATTAATAAATACGGCAGTGTGGAATGAATTAAATAGTAGAATATTTTTTAATGGAAAAAAATTGTTGTTGTTGTTTATGAAAAAAAATGACGTTCTCGATCGAGTAATTGATTAGTAGGAGATTGTTGTGAAGAGTAAAAGGGATTTTTAATTACGTTTCTTTGGTGAGCGTTCACTTAGTTTCCCTTTTATACTGGGGCATTATTGTTTAAAAAAAACTGGAAAGCTTTTTTTTTTTTTTTTTTTTTTTTTTTTTTTTTTTTTTTTTTTTTTACATTTTACGAAAAAATCTAAAAGCAAAAAGCGAAAAGAATAATAGTACATTTTAATACAATTGTATACAATAATTTTTACTCTGTAGAATTAATTTTTTTTAATCTATTTATTACTTTTAGTATACTTTAGTAGGTAAATAAAATCTGTCAATAAAACAGGTTTTTTGTTTATTTTTCTGTTTTGTAGTCTATTTTTCCAAATTTACTTTTAAACGATTGCTTTGAATATTAAAGCAGTAGCAATGAAGAAAAGTATTTTTTGCAAGAACTATTTGAAATAATATTTTATTTGATGAAATGAGAGCTATAAATTTTACAGAACTATTATTAAACTTTTACAAAGTATAAAAATAAAAATAATTATTCAATATTAAATTTTAAACTGAAGAAATATTAAATAAATATGCTTTCGTTTTTGTCAGAATAGTGTAATAACATAATTTTCTCTTTAGATACGTAATATCCTATTTAAATAAAGAGATTCTAAGGCGAAAAAATTATATTTTCTTACACGCTGAAAAAAATTTTTTAACAAGAAATTTATTTTGTATTACAAGTTCAAAATTTTTAGTAACTTAAAATTTTAAAACTTTTTTACTTTGATACTTTTTTTGGTTTTAAAATGTTAGCGATTCATTTAAGCAATGCAGTTCAATTTTTTTACATAATATGTATCTTTCACTGGCGATTGAAATAAAAATTTGAGCTTAGTTGCAGCTTTATTGGAATTAATAAAATATCAACACTGTAAATATTTTGTACAAAGTAAACTCGCTTTGTTTTACCCACTCCATAAAACTATTTGAAACTGGACAATTGCACCGCAATATATAGCCTAAGTTTCATTAATTAAACCCTTGTTTTGAGACAAAGTATAGATTAGTAATTCCTTAAAAAATCCCGAATTTTCTAACATTCATAATTTTTATTGCAACTAAAAATGTTTCTGCGAAAATTGTTTTTGAAGTTTTAAAACATTTCTGGTTGAGAAAACAACAGAATGCGGTCGTTTACTGATGAAGAATGGGGAGTCTTAAGTTTAAAAGTAAATTCGAAACTGCAACTTTCCTTTATATGGAAATTCAGAAACAAAATATGTGTATGAATGTCAAACAATATAATGAGACAATGAAGATACCCCCGACACAACGTTATTAAGGACCAGGCACATAGCACTAACTTCTTGCGGTCAGGCGTCGCTATTTTTGATCTTTCGTGTCGGTGCTTTGATGTATAAATTGCTTTTTCAGTGAACTTTTTTTAACTTCAAGAGAGAAATTGAACTCGAAATCAGTTGACAGCTTTACGACTCAAGATGGGGGGAGATAAACTTTCTTTTCCTTTGTCAATCCGGTAGGGTCAGTCCCTCAAAAATCATTTAAAGAGGTTTCACCTTTGTTCCGTACGGAAACAAAGATAGATTTATTGCTCTTTTAGTGTAATAAAAAGTAGTGCTGTTCGCTCACAGCCTTAGTTAACATAAGTACCAAGCATGTTGAGACATTTGTCATACTGCTTGATAGGCTGCAAGAAGCCCTCCGGGAAAACATCAGGGCTTTGGATGCGGACAAGCCATTAAACGCTTCTTCTGTATACAAAGCCCTGAATTTTTCCTGGAAGGCTTTTTGAAGCTTATTTTGCGGTATGACAAGTGTCTCAACATGCTTGGTATTTATGTGGGGGAAAAAAAAGGTCAAACCTTTAATGTTTCATTCTACTTTTTTGACTCCCCACTAAAAACAATCTTAACTGAAGAAATCGCCACTTTCTTCGGAAATTATATAGAAATTTGAAGAAAGATTGCAGATATAGTTTAATCTTAAAAATATTTGCAGAATTTATAAAGATATTCTTAAAAATATCCGCATAATGGGCCAAATACAGACGGATTTTTGAGCCAAATACCTATAGATACAGATTTTTGAGCCAAATACCTATAGATTTTCTACATATTTTTGTTAGTGGGTTTTCATACATATCTCCGATCACAGTCGACAGAGGAAACTTATTTTCAGACTCCCCCCCCCCCCTTTAATGATCATGTTTATTTATGACATAATGACATGCCAAGTATAAAATCTGACTTATTTAGGTGATTTCAGACAAAGAATAACAAGAGTTTATGGATTTAAATGTAGAATTACTGAATTAAACAAACAGATTATTTAAGACATTGCATTGTTTTAATAAAATGTAGATATTTTAATTATAATAATCGAATTTATTAAAGGACAAAATAGACATCAACTATTACAGAAATTCGTAAGGAACCGAAAACTCTTTATTCAGTGAAAAAACGTAGACAGATATATCTAAATGCATGTAAACATTTCATATAGGCTTGAGGGGAAAAATCACGTTTTTCAGTTATCTTAAATAACGAAGAAACAAATAAATAAATAAAACATTAATAAAAATACAAATAAATTAGAAGCACTTGAGGACGTATCAATCACATGTGACATGATAAATGTCAAGTGAATGTGACATTTACGAGCATGCATTACTGGCACTTAATCTTTTAATTTGGCGACTTTTATTTATTTATTTATTTTTGGTCGATGGGATAATTAGGTAGCTCCTTAAATTATACCTAAAAGAATTCTAACAACAAAAAAAAGTTTTTAAAAAATCATTTATGCTAAATTGATTTTTTTTTTCGCAAATTTTAAAATAATTCTAAAATATCACGCCAAATGACGCTAAAGTGATTCTATTCAAAATATTTTTCTCTCCATTAATATTTGTTTCTCCATGCTTTGCATAAAGACGAAACTAATAAATTAATTCGTACATGAATTTTGAGACAAAACACTGTCAGAAAAATTCGTCAATATACACTAAGTTATCGTTATTTTTTCACAAATAATTTCTGTTCTCCCAGAAAACGCATTTGTTCTGTGAGTTCATTCCGAGCGTCGAAAAATGAGGAAAAGTTTCCGTTTATATCCAGCACGCATGCGCATTGGGTCTGTTAGTAATAAGATCGAATTTATTTTTAAAATGAAAAACAAAAATATTCTATTGATTAAAATGTCTAATTTAGTTTTAAAAGACAAAAATGTTTTCGAATTTAAAAATAAATAACAATTACTTTCTTTATTTGTTCAAAAATTCTCACAAATAGAACATCCATGTTTTTTCTCTAACATTCTACGTAATATATTTAAAATTCACATTTTTATACTATATTAATACTAAACGTAGAAAAAAACCCAGCCACAGTTTCATTAAAGATGAAATCTTTCCGAGATTAACTGCATAATTAAAAGCTTTTTAACGAAATACACCAACCCACACCATATGAAATGAAGGGTTCTATTTTAACGCACAGTTATCATGAGCAGCCGTAGCGCCGTGGATTAGCGTTGGTCTGGTAATCCTGGGGTCCTTGGTTCGATCCCCGCCTCTTCCGCATTGATTTTTTCCAAACTTTTTTCAAGTGACGGATATTTTTCCTCTTTTGACAGAGAAAAAAATAAACAGAAAATCGTCAATATACAGACAAATTCTGGCAGCAGTGCTGCCAGTGCATTTTCTGTGAAAAGACGGAAGTTTTTTTGAGAGTGAAGAACAAAGAAAAACAAAACGAACGGAAAGAATTTCACTTCCAGCAATTACACATTCCATACGAATAATTAATTCTGATATAAACTCTTATCTTCACTAGATATCAGTTGGAAGTTCTGCGAAAATCTTACGTAACCCCCCCCCCTCACACACACACACACACACACCTTTTTTTCGTTAAACTTATCGGATTTTTATTTTCTTCTTTTTTTAAAGAACAAATTTTAAAAGGAATATTTTTCTACGTTCATACTAAAAAGAAAAGGTTTAGTATAACTCCCTGTAACGCTATTTGCATTCGATATTGTCATGATTCATTTGTACAAGGGAATTTGGACTACAAATAATCGTACAAATAATTAAGCAGGTAATAGCCAAGAGCTATATATTTGGAATAATGAAAAATATTCTGCGATAAATGAAAAATAAATGCGAAAAATAAATCATGAAAACTCTAAAATTATTTTCATATAGAATTCTTTTCTTATAATATTCTTTTAAATGTCTTAATTAGTTATACGCTTAGATTTCAATATTTGAATTTACAGTTGAAAAATATAAAAAGGCTGTCATAATATATGTATATGTAATCGGTTAATACATTAAATAGGTACATTTCTATGGTCAACTAAATATAATAACCCCGTCCCGATTATTTTTTAACTAACGATATAACTAGTTTATTAAATTAAAGAAGTAATATTAAGCGGAAATGGTTCATTTTATACTTAACTATTTAATTTATCTTTATCTTTTCAATTTAATCAAAAATAAAATAATATCATTGTATAAATACTTTGCATAGAGATGGAACTAATCATTTTATTCCGTAAACGACCCTTTCAGGGAATTTCTCTTCCAGTAATTACACATTCCGTATGGGTAATTAATTATGGAATACTTTTTGATCTTTCACTTATATCCGTTAGAAAGTTCAGATTTTTTTTTTAATGTTTTATTCTATTCTTTGTTTGTTCGGTTGCTTTGTTTTTCTTTCTTTTTATTTTAGGCGCTTATCGAGTCGTTTAAGAAATGATTCAGCATCAAAATAATAAAAAGCATTGAACTCTATACATTTTAATATTTTTAAAGTATTTTGTTTTTTCGGAATTCTGTGATATATAACTGTATTTCTTTTTTCCTCGTAAGAGGGATACGACTGTATTCTGCTCTATTTTTAGTTCGTCTAGATTTGAGAAATGTCATTAAGCGTTTTATGTAGTAAAAAAGTTCATTTTTTAAATTAATTTTATCTTTAAAGACATAATTTGATCTATTTCTACTTAAATGTTCTTCAAGTTAAATTATATCCAAATGAATTTAATTTCATCAACCAAAATAAAGATTAAAAAATTCATTTCATGCATTTTGTATGTGCATGTGTGTGTGTGCGTGTGTGTGTGCAAATTTTAAAATAATTCTGAAATATTATACCAATTGACGCTAAAGTGATTCTATTCAAAATATGTTTCGTTACATTAATACTAGTCTCTCCATGCTTCGCGTAAAGACAAACCTAATATGTTTAATTCATACACGAATTTCGAAACAAAAGAACAAAGAAAAAGAAAACGAACGGAAGAATTTCACTTTCAGCAATTACACATCCCGTACGGACAATTAATTCTTATAGAAATCCTTCTCTTCACTAGTTGTCAGATGGAAATTCTGTGGAAATCTCACGAATCCCTCCCTTCTTTTTCCGTTAAAATTGATCGAAATGGGGTTTTTTCTGAAAATAAGGTTAAATTTTTCAAAGGGAATATTTTTCCAAATTCATAATAAAAAGGAAAGATTTACTATAACTGTCGTAAGAGCTATTTGCATTTGATATATCATGATTCATTTTATACACGGGAATTTGGACACTATAAATAATCGTACAAATAATAAAACAGACGTTAGCCAAGGGATAATGGAATAATAAAAAATGTACTGCGCAAAATGAGAACTCTAAAGATTTTTCTTTTATAAAATTCTTTTAAATGTCTTGATTAGAGGTATACGCTTAATGTTCAGTGCAGTAATCCTTTAACATTCGCGATAGTTAGGTGCCCGAAAACATTCGCGAATGTTGAGACTAACTTCTTGTGCCTTGAAAAATGTTAGGTTTTTTTTTAATGGAAAAAGAACAATTGAAGTTCAAAAAGTATATTCATTAAGCATTATGAATTAAAAATACATGCTTTAAAGAAATTTGAATATTTATAAACACAAGGTAGAACCCGTCGAATTTCGACGAAAGAAAATGCTTAAAAAGGAACTGTTTCATTGATTTATAATAAACCTACAACATTAGTTATAGTAAAAAAATGCATTTTAAATTGGTAAGTCTAACTCTTAAACAAACGATATTTAACGTCAAATTAACAAAATACTATTTTCATAAAACTCAGTTGAAAAATTGTTAAAATTAAACTTTAATCATGCATGTAAGCAGTTGAAACTAATAAAGATCTGTTATTATAATAAAATTATCAATTTAGGTTCTTATGCACACTCAGAAATGAATACTCAAATTTCACGAAATTCTCCTCGTTTTTGACGAAACCGTTTCCTGGGAAATGCTCCGAAGAAATATTTCGTCAAATTGATGAAATCACTTCCCTCACTCTTTTAACGATACCAAATCGTCAAAAAATTTCGTCAAAAAGGGACTAGTGCTGCCATCTATCGAATTTTTTAGAAGCTCCAGTATCCAATGACAGAAGCAAAAAAAGCCATGTCACACGCGGGGTTCGAACTCATAACGTACAGTGTGGCAGTCCGACGCCATAAGATCACGCCATTGATTACTCAGACAAGTATGATTATAAAGGCATAAAGTGGATTATAGTGTGTGTTTGAATTTTTACAACTGTGATGGTACTTTTATCGATTCTGTTATAAATCTTGCAAGTTTTAAATAATAAGACGAATTTATTATTTTGATTTTCTAATGGTTAATGAATAATTATAAAATGGCTTAGTTAAATAACATCTAGGGGAAATTTATTTGCTTAAGGAATGATTAAAATATGGGCTGGTTAGTTTGATTCTCAGAAATAACGAATTATGAGGTACTTATTGGGAGAGATTTTACTACTTTAAGCGAGACTTTAAGTAGGTGGATAAGATTTTAACAATTTACTGTTTATAGAGGGGAGAGAGAAAAAATATGTACATATTTTTAATTTGAGTGAAAAAAGTAAATATTGGATATAAAATAGATCTTAGAATTTTGAAATTTTATTGATCAAATTTACTCTTTGAACGGTTTTGTAGAACGAAGTAATTTTTTTTCGAATGAAATCAAAACGAAATACAACTTACAAATAAATAAATAAAAATAGTAATAAACATCCCCCCCCCCCAAAAAAAAAAAAAACCTAATGTAGCAAGAGTAATTGCTTACATTTCATTATTTTCTGAAAAACGCTAAAAAGTACTGTTTTAAACAAGCAAATATATCCTTGCTAAAATCGCAAGATTTGGGGAGGTACAATATCGGGTCCTTCTATAAACAGCTACCGCGACAGTTTCCTTAAAATTCATCAAGTCTGGCCATGATTAAGGAAGTACTTTCGTCAAATATTTGAGAGTTCACGTTTCGTTAAAAGTCACGTGATTCTGATACGAAATGATCGTCAGAAACGACGAAATAAGGCTCAAGGATTTCTGAATCGTCAAAAATGAGAGTTTTATTTCTGAGAGTGTGCTAGTTCCAAAATTTTGACTCAATCATAGAATTTTTTTTCCCCGTGAAATCTATACCCGGCATAATTTTCATCATATCAGAATTTACAAATGCTTAACTTGTATCTATATTTACTTTTTCAGAAAAAAATGGCATTTTAATTTTATCATTTTGATTCAAAACTTGAAGTCTTAATGCTATTAGCTGAAACGAATATTAAATTGTTGATATTCTTTCACATGCAAATCATTTTTTTTTAAATGAAATCAAAATTTACCGGGTTCTAAACAGAAGATATTTGAATTTCATTTTTCCCCTTTAAAAAGAAAATGGCAACATAAAGATACAGTAATCAATTTCCTCCCTTTTTTCCTTTTCTTTTAATTGAAATGGAGTGTTGCCATGATTAAAAAATCGGTATTAAAATCTACAAAAAAATTAATATTTCAAAAACAAATTAAGATACATCTTTCAAACAAATTTCATTTAAAACTGCATTTTTTCCTGCACAATGGTGTAAAAATTTAAAATGTGGGCTGTTTTTAAGTTTAAAAATTTGTAGTAGCAAAAATTGCAATACCGAAATTTCATTTAAAATTTGAATGTGTTGCCATTCGCAAAATGACGTATGCGTTACGCACAGATACGTTTGGTCTTTATAATATAGATATATATAAAAGATAATGTATAAAATTTATGTGCTAGTGTATAATAGAAAAAATTTAATGATGTGCGATTGTTTGAAAGATTATAGGGTAACATCCCCAGTAATTAGCACTTTAAGAATTTGTCTTTAAACTTACTTCAATTTTCATTACAAAGAAATAAGGTATTTACTTGGAAATATTTTTAAATCAAAGAATGCATATCTGTGCATTTATTTTGCCCACTAAAAGCAAAAAAAATTGAAAAAGTATTTTTATAAAAATATATTTATGAAAAATTTCTGAAATCACCAGTAATTAGCACCTAGAACACCAATGTATGACACTTTGTGATCCAGTAATTGGCACAAGTTTATATTTAAAAAAAACCTTTACATTTTGCATTGGGTTTAATCGCTTTAAATAAATTTAGTGTAGATGAAGATGCCATATTTCAGGTTTTTGAGAGTAAGAAATCAGCATATTAGTCTGAAATGTGAACACTTTAAAACAATACAATGTACTTACATTAATACCCAGTAATTGTCATGCTGTCCCCAGCAATTGTCATATGAAGCTTTAATGGATTCCAATTACTGATAATATTTCATATTTTCAAATAAAAACAACTGATAAACAAAATTAGTCTATAACTTTAAAAGTACTTCCAAAATAAGTGGTTTAATCACAAATTCCTTGTAATTGGAATAGTTGCCAATTACTTGGAACTAGCAAAATTGAAGCACCCATTAATTGGCATCTATCATTAATTCAGAAATCCAAATATTTGTATCGAAAATACTTTTACACAATTAAAGTAACCCTTTTCAACTAAACAAAACTGTTGTCAATTAAAATTTAAAATATATTAGAAATCAAATAATAATGAATTGAAAAGCATGCCTTCCTGAAATCAAAAAAGAAGCATTTGCAACAAAAATGGCTAATTTCATACAAGCCATAATTGTTTCTCTTTCCTAGGCACTATTGTCATCTAGTAGCATAAATCAAAGTTATAATCTTTAACGTAAATGAGCATATAACTGGTATGAGGTCTTGCATTTTTAAAAGACTGAATATAAATCTTATTTTAGGACATGTTTGTAGGATGTGCCAATGACTGGTGCATGCCAATTACTGGGGGTGTTACCCTATCTAATATTTAGAAATTTCCATTGAAAGTAAAAGTTGAACCCTCGTTTTCTATTTTAAATTTACAGCCCTTCACTAATGAAGAATCACATTCTATTGCTTTTTCAACAAATTATTAATGATGTTTTAAATTTTTCCCGATAATTTTTACAGAAAATATTTTACCTGCAATAAAAATTTTGGAAATTGAAAAAATCTGAATAAAAAAATAAAATAAATTACTTATCTTTATTTCTTCTCAACACAAGGGCTGAAGTTCTCGCAACGTGGGCCATACAGCAGGTTGTTCAGTACAAAAGTGCCCAGTGTCACGTAGTTCATAGAACTGGTTAAGCAATGTGAGTTTACTTTCTAAAAAAATATTCTTTATAAGACAAAATTCGCGAGTAATCAAGTTCAGTGTTCGCAAATGGTGAAATGTTCTACATTTTTTATTTCGCGAATAATCAAAAATCGCGAATGTTAAGGGATTAGTGTATTTGAGTCTATAGTCGAGAAATATAAAATAGCTTTTATAATAAATACATATTTAATCGGAAAGGGTCTCGGGACCCTTAAACCTTCAAAATTTTTGAAATTTTAATTTTTTCATATGTTATACTCCAATCTTTTCTGAATATTTTGATATAATTTGTTTCATCTAATTCGCAATAGAAAAAAAGTTATGACTAATATAGTTAGAGCTACTCAGCATAAACAAGACGTTTTTGAATTTAAAGGGACGCTATGCCTGCCATCTGTTTTTTGTTTACATTTTAGAGAGCGAATATTTGGTTGATAATTATGCGTTGTATATATTTCAATGAATAAAAAGTGAAGAAGAGGAACGTTAAGGAGCTAAACTACAGAATACACTTTCAACTGTCAAGAAAGCAAATTGTTTACGTTTGTTTTCGCCGAATCATTACTGAATTCTCACATGCCTCTGTTTTAAAGTTTAGAAAAGTTTTTTTTTTTCCTGCTGTTTCTTTCCTATTTATTTAGTGAAAGTTATTTTTATTGTGAAATGGATAGTTTTAAGAAACATAGGTCTGGGAAAAGACCCAGGAAAAAGAAATTTCGAAGAAATCAATTCGCCATTATGACGAAATCAAAGAATGTGAATGCGAGTGCATATAGTAAAAAATTGTCACGTAGCGTGAATAAGTTACCCAAAACATTCTCAGACTACAGACTGATGGATATCTCAATGTTATTTGCTCAAATCGAAAGTTATTTAGTTTGCAAAGCATGTAAAGGACGAGTGAAAATGCAAGAAAAATCATTGTGTGGATTGAGCTCAGCATTTCAAATAACATGTCAAAAATGTAAGGAAATTAGTGTTTTTCGAAATAACAGACTTCTTGGTGAAAATAAAAACAATCCAGAAATAAACAGACGTGCTGTTTTTGCAATGAGGTGTATTGGAAAGGGTTTTACAGATTTACAAACATTATCTAATATCTTCTGTTTACTAAAACCTGTTACGCAGAAAGCATATGATGCTATTAACACTCAGATTTTAGTAACAGCTTCAACTGTTGCTGAAGAGTCCATGAAAGTTGCTGTTAATGAAGAAATAGCTTGAAATGTCAATAACATTGATATTACTGTGAGTGGAGATGGTACATGGAAGACACGTGGCCATTCTTCAGTTATAGGTGCATGTGCTGTGTTAGGAGGAAACACGGGCAAAGTGATAGATGTTCATGTCATGTCATCTTATTGCAAAGGTTGTGAATCTTTCAAGGGCCCCAAGTCTGCTATTCGCTTCCAAAAGTGGCAAAAGAGACACATCCAGTCATGCAAAAAAAATCACAGTGGATCAGCTGGCAAAATGGAAGTTGTCAGAATGCAAGTGATTTTTTCACGATCACTCGAGAAACGTGGTGCTCGATATACGAGTTATATAGGAGATGGTGACACTAAAGCTTATTTTTCTTTAAAGAATGCAAACCCATATGATGGTATCAACATCGATAAAATAGTGTGTTGGTCACATGCAAAAGAGAATGGGTTCTCGTTTGAGAAAACTAAAAACTCAGATGCAGCGATCAAAACTTTCCGATGGAAAAACTATTGGTGGAAAGGGACGATTAAGTGATTCACTTATTTTAAAATTAACAATATATTATGGAAACGCAAATCCAGCAAACAATAAAAGTGTGTTTGAAATGCGTAAAGCAATTTGGGCAGTATGGTCTCACACTGCATCTACAGATAAGGAGCCCATACATTACTTTTGTCCACAAGGCAGAAATACGTGGTTCAAATATAATTTAGCAGCAGATGAAAATAAAATATTTCACCACAAAATTATTGTTCCACTTCCTCTGATGCTTGCTATCAAGCCCATTTTTAAAGATTTGTCTAATCCAGATTTATTAAAGCGTTGTCTTGGTGGCAAAACGCAAAATCCAAATGAGTCGTTTAATTCAACTGTTTGGAAATATTGCCCCAAAATCATTGTAAGTGGTAAAAAAGTCGCAGAAATTGCGACATTAATTGCCGCTGTTACATTTAATGATGGTAGCAAAGGTATATTGGAAATTATGCAACAGTTAGATTTATCCGCATTAGAATGTGCAATTGAAAATATACTTGAGAAAGACAGGAAGCGAATTATGATTGCAGAAAATCGTGCTAAAGCTTCAACACATGAAGCCCGCAAAAGCAAAAGCAAAAAAAAGTGTTATAAGATGACAGAAATAGGCTGAATGAAGGTACAATGTATGTAGCAGGAGAATTTTAGCTCTGAGAACAATTTATAGCATTTTGCATAAATTTTTGTTTTCATCGACATAAATTTTCTAAATGTTATGAAATTACATATAAAATATGTTGAAATTATATTTATGAAGGTAAGTTTAATTTTTTATAATAGTTCAGTTAAAAATATATCGTAAAATTTTCTTGCGATTCTAACTTTCAATGTTGTTTTCTCAGTTCGTTAAATTTTATGCTTGCGTGCAAATTTTCTCAAAAACTAATGAAACGATTTGTCTAAAATTTGGTAGATGTATTCGTTTTAATATACAGAATAACATATACCTAAAATTTAGTAACATTTTGACATTATAAATTAGAAACTAACATTTTTTTAAATAATATTTTTAAATTTAAAATAAAAAATTGATTTTATAAAATTTAATTTTATAAAGTTATTTAAAATTTACATATAAGTTCAAAGTACATCTGTTTCACAGCTTTTTCAGTTATTTTTATATCTCTACAGGCAATACTTTTGCTACAATCTTGTGTGCAATGGATGCAAGTAAAATAAGTCTTTCGAAATTTTATTGAAGTTTGAATTTTCTTTTCAGTTAAATTGCAAATTATAGGATACTGAAATAAATTGGATAAATATATCTGATATTAAGTTGTATGTGTAAAAAATTTCATGAAATTATGTATAATAGGAAAGAAGAAATAAAATTACTTGTTGCATGATGTATTTTGCCTCTTGCGAGATATTGTAAGACTCGTGAATTTTCATGCAACGTCAACGTTAAAAGTATCTTAAATTTCTTTTAAAAATATTTCTGGATTAAAAATATATTGAAATCATATTTATGAAAATGAGTTCTAACTTTTATAATAGTTCAGTTGTAAATATATAATAAAATTTTAACAAAATTTTAACTTTAAATGCTATTTTCTCGGTTCGTTAAATTTTTTGCTTGCGCGCAAACTTTCTCAAAAACTAATGAAGCAATTAGTTTGAAACTTGGTAGATGTATTCGTTTTAATAAACACAATAACTTATACCTAGAATTTAATACTATTTTGGCACAATAAATTAGAAATTGACATTTTTAAAAAAAGTAGCATTTTTAATTTTTTTTAATTAAACTTTTTAAGAAAATTAATTTTTAAAAAAATTATTTAAAATTTAGGTATAAGTTCACAGTACATCTGTTTTACATCATTTTCATGTATTTTTATATCTCCATAGGAAATACTTTTACTACAATCTTGCGCGCAATGAATGCGAGTGAAATAAGTCTTTTGAAATTTTATTGAAATCTGAATTTAAAAAATAATTAAATTATCAATTACAGGATATTTAAATAAATAGGATAAATACATCTGATGTCTAATAAGCTGTATGTGTAAAAAATTTCATGAAATCTCTATAAATAAAAGGAATTCCGAGGATAATTAATTAATTAATTAATTGAGGCACAGGGGAAAGCAAATCTTGGCAATGCGCCAACTCGGTCCAGAGGAAGCAAATCTTGGCAATGCGCCAACTCGGTCCAGAGGTATAAAAGCAAGATAGAAAAAAACGCGCAGGTCTGTGCATTCAAGTACAACCACCCATATGTATATGCTGAAAGTTTGTTCTGACGCTCACCCGACGCACGTGGAGTGCCGATGGTCCGGGAAGCGTACCATACACATAAATTATTAAATAAACCTTCAAATTAAGCCCGGCGAAGCGGGCTGGGTATGCTAGTTATATATAATAGGAAATAAGAAAAAAATATATTTGTTGTATGTTGTATTTTGTCTCTTACGAAATGTGGTGAGACTCCTGAGACCATACATTAAAATAATACATAAAACATTAAAATAATGATCAAATAATACATTTCTATCTTCAATTAAATATTATAACGCTACCCCGATTTTTTTTTTTTTTTTTTTTTTTTTTGAGGATATAGTTAGTATATAAATTAAATAAGTAATATAAAGCGAAGATGATTCACTTTATATTTAAATATTTAAATATTCAATTTTTTTTCAATTCAATCGAAAATAGAATAACATCATTATATTACTATTAGTTTCTCACTGCTTTACTTAAAAATGGAACTAACCATTTTATTCCGTAAACGATCCTTTCAGGGAATTTATCTTCCAGTAATTACGCATTCCGTACGGGTAATTAATTCTGAAATGCTTTTTTATCTTTCATTTATATCCGTTAAAAAATTCTTTTTTTAATGTTTTGTTCTATTGTTTGTTTGTTTTCTTTTTCTTTAAGGCAAAGCTTAGCCGAGTCGTCTAAGGAATGATTCGGTATCAAAACAATAAAAAACATTAAATTCTACATATTTTATGATATTTAAAGTATTTTTCTTTTTCGGAATTCCATGAAGATATAACCGTATTTAAATTTTCATCTTAAGACTACTGGCATTCGTTTTCCGAATTCATCTTTGTAATGTTAAGTCTATAAGCGTTTTATGCTTTTTTATATTCAAAATACCGCCTCAGGAAATTAATATTTTAACTTCTTTTTTCAGTGTTCCCTTCTTAAAAGATGTCCTTTTTTTTTTTTTTTTTTTTTTTTTTGTTAGTTCTTGAAATATTTCTAAAACCTTTGCTTAATTTAATATTTTATGTTTTAAAAATTGACAAATTGGGAGTAAAATGTTAACATATATAAAATTAAGTGTAGCATTTTGAGATATTTTGAAATTAAGAAAAAAATAGACATGCTGAAAGAAGAATACTCTTAAAAAAGGAGTTAAAAATATTAACTTCCTGAACAGATATTTTGAATATAAAAATGCATCAACACGTCCGTAGGCTTAACATTGCGAAGATGAATTCGGAAAATGAGTGACCAGCAGCTTTAATAGAGATAAGATTTCTATTCTGCTCTAATTTAGTCCGTCTAGGTTTGCAAAATGGCTTTAAATGTTGTATGAAGCAAAAAAATAATTCTATATTATTAAAGACATAATTTGATAAACGACAGAATTGTATTTATTTCTACTCAAAAAGACATAATTTTAACTATTTCTACTCGAATATTCTTCAAGTTAAATTATACCTAGATGAGTTTAATTTCATCAGCAAAAATAAAGATTTAAAAAGCTTTTAGAAATATTTTGAAAACTAAAAAGACATGCTTAAAGAAGAGGACAATAAAAAAAAGTTAAAAATATTAATTTCCTGGGGATATATTTTGAATATAAAAATGCATCAATCACCCATAAATTTAACATTACGAAGATGAATTCGGAAAAGGAGTGACCAACAACTTTAACAGAGATAAGATTTCTATTCTGCTCTATTTTTAGTCCATATAGGAAAGAGAAATGTGTTTTATATAGTAGCGTGTGTTACGTGTTTTATGTAGTATAAAAATAGTTCTTTTTTTATTAATTTGATCTTCAAAGACATAATTGGACGTATTTATACTTACATATTCTTCAATCTAAGTTACACATAAATGAATTTAATTTCATCAACAAAATATACAGATTAAAAAATTCATTTCATGCAAAATTCATTCTTTTTTCTTCAATTTTTTAAATAACTCCGAAATTGGAATTATACTAAAATTATTTTATACAAAGTACGCTTCGTTCCGTTAATATTAGTTTCTCAGTTTTTTGCATAAAGACGAAACTAATAAGTCTAATTCGTACGCGAATTTTTAGCGGAAAAAACAAAGAACAAGTCGGAAATTGTTCTATAAATATTCAGATCTTGGTGAAAAAACTGTTGCACCCTTTTGAAAAAATGCAGAATTACAAAATTTATTACGATTATATATGTTAAATTCAGTGATAATATGACTATATAATATATTTAACGTAATCACCATGGAAAACTAAAACTAAAACCATTAAATATCATGAAATATTACTGAATTATTTACGAGATTTAATAGAATGCAGAAAACTTTAATATATTTTAAAATTTTGACTCGATTTTGATAAATTGTGAAATTATGTTGTGAAATGATGTGGAATTCTGCAACTTTTATACGCATTACATTTCAAAACATTAGGCTGTGTAGTTTTTGCGCTGTTATATGCGGACAAAAGGACGGATCAGATAACAACTGATAGGTGCTACATAGATCGATCCCCCCATTTTCAACTCGCAAATTTTGACTAAAATTCCTCAGTTTATACAGTTTATGACTAAGTTTATTACTCAGTTATTACTCAGTTATTACTCAGATTATTACTCAGTTTATGACTAATAAATTTAGAAAAAGTAATTCAAATCAAAATTCTAAAACTCATTTAAGCTTTTAAAAAAATTTACACTGCAAATGATGATGTGGGTTTCAATGTTCGCTTTATCTAGAAAACTGCGAAAAACTTCTGTCCATTGATTTTCATTGTAAACCAAGAATTACAATGCCAAAATACACGATAATAAAAAGGGTTTTTTTTTCTTTGTTGATTGTTGCGTGTCTTTGATCAGATTTACCAATAGAATAAATAGACTGTTAAAAAAAACATGATTTTTAAAATTATGGATCAGACGACTTTTGAAACTCACATTCTGAAAAGCCATTATTTTCCCTGGAAGTATAAACAACAGTTAACATTATGTTGCTAGTACACTTATAAACTGATCGGACGTGACAATCCCAAAACTTCTATCTTATAATGTTAATACTCTCGGAAAAATGAAACATGACAGCGCCACTGCTTAGGTGATTTTTACACTAAAATCTAATCAGCAAAAATTAAATCAAAATCTAACTTAATCTGAAGTTTGATGAAAATCCGTTCGTATGTTTTTGGAATACAACCATTGCGGAAATCGTAAAAAAAAAAAAAAACTGGATAGAAGTGTCACCCGTCGGAGCAATTTATTCCAAAGCATAAACAACACTAATTTATATTAAGGATTAACTGAATCTGAAATTTGATGAAAATTCGTGCTTTACTTCTTTATATAGAGCTATTGAGATAATCATGAATAAAGTGACATGACAGCGCCACCTACTGAACGAGTTACACAAAAATGTAATCATTACCTTGTTGTATCAAGGACTAATGGAATCTGAAGTTTTATTAAAACCCGTCCGTTAGTTCTTCAGGTATAGCTATTGTAGATATAGCGAAAAAGGCAGCATAGCAGTGATTTCCTTCTATAGTAAAAAAAAACTAGCCTTAAAAGGAATGACTCCTGGAATGATGCTGATGTGGAAGATTTCCGGAACTAACGAATCCGGGTTGTCCACTCCTTCCATGAGTTGAATAGACCAATCAGGAAAGAGCTCCGTCTATGCATCGCCGTATGGGTTACCATAAAGAGAGGAAAGGTTACCATCGCCAACAATCGCCAAGTTTGTCGCCAACTTGGCGATATATCGCCAAATTTGGCGACCAAAATTAGTTGTCAAAAGTGACGCCAACTTGGCGATAACTGTAATATTTCGCCAAATTTTTAATTTCTTTACAACACCAGTTGTTTGATACATCATTTGAGAGGTTTGCAACTGCTTATTCATATAACTAGCTGACCCGCCCGGCGTTGCCCGGGTCCGTATTAACCATATTAAACGAACTTGAAATTTGCATGATTTTATCATTAACTGGAAGCATGCAGAAATGCATTGCCTGAAATATGTCGTAGCTGACTTTGTGAAAAATCGGTTTTAAAAGCAATAACAAATATTAAGCTCTAAAAATACTTAAAATGAGCAATGAGAAACACGGGAGGGAACATGTATCCAACGATTGCGTTAGTTTTGTGTTAAAGTATTGATATTTACCCGTAAAATAATGTTTTGAGCCATTATTGACTGTAATACACGATCGGAATGCATAAAAGATACAAATATATCAATCATAGGCAAGAATTATGTGATTATTTTTATCATATGACTTTGAAATATCAATATAGAAGCATCATTTAAGATTTTGTTTGAAAAGTTAACATTCTTTCGTTAATGTCTTAAAATCGTCTGCACTCTGAAAGCTAGATTTTAGACTAATATTTGTTATTTAAGTTTTCGCGCATGATTTTAAAAGAATGTTTTCATAAATATATTTTTTATATTGACATAGAATTATTAATATGTTGTTAAATCATAAATACTTTTCATCTACGTTATAAAGTATTAAAAAGTTCTGAAAAAAAAGAAAACTTTTAGCAATACAATTTTTAGTTCAAATCAAATGTTTTCAATATTTTATTTAATTTTATTTTGACATTTAATTATTTCGAATTTATCAATTTCAATTATTTTAAAAGCAAACATTTTATTAAAATAAATAATATAATAGAAAAAAGACCATTTTAAAAAAATTGCTATTTCTTCGTAAAATATGCTTCAGCTGTAATTCATTTCTTTCAATTCGTCTTAATACAAAATCCCTTCCACATGCTTTTGTTTGGGACATTAAAATTTGAGCGATAAATGGTTTAATATTGCAACCCTTTTTTCGGTTTACTTCACCACCACCTATCTTTTTCCTCCATGGTTTACAACCGCTGTGATAAAAAATCATCATTTAAACTGATAGTTTGCCAGTCTGTGAATTTTTAAGGTCTGTTCCAGCTTTTTTAATTATTTATGCGAAAATTTTATGCAACCAACCAACTATAACTAAATGAAGGGAAAAAAGAAGAAAAAGGCGATTTTTTATGAGAGTGATCTTTGGAATTTAATTAATTACTCAGTTAATAAATAGAATTTCGAAATTCTGAAGCTCAGGTGCATCAGGAGAGATTTGGAGCTACTCTCAAAAAAATTTTGAGCCTCGTACATGCTATTGATTTTGCTAGCCATCGCAGACACACACACACACACGCAGACAGAGCGTTTTGTTCTTTTATTAATATAGATATACTAGCTGACCCGCCCGGCGTTGTCCCGGTCCGTATTAACAATATTAAACGAACTTGAAATTTGTATGATTTTATCATTAACTCGTTACATGCAGAAATCATTGTCTGAAATACGTAGCCACTGACTGTGTGAAAAATCGGTTTTAAAAACAACTAATATTAAGCTCTAAAAATACTCAAAATGAGCAATGAAAAACGCGGGAGGGTATATGTATCCAACGATTGCATGATTTTCGTGTAAAAAAGTTGATATTTACCCGTAAAAATCACTGTTAAGTCACGTAACTAATTATTATTTTCACATACAAATCCCAAGTGAAATATTTTGAATTTTAAACTAATTATATCGCTCTTAAATCCGACTATACCATGAATGAAATCGGTACACGATGGTAGCTGGTTGGTATATAGTACTATAATTTCAGAGCTATTTAACAAAAGTAAGTGTTATTTTTAATCAAATCTTGCGTATAGGTTCACTCTGTGTATAAATTCCTAACCTTAAACTTTTATACCGTAACCAGAACCTGTCTGTATCCTAACAGCGACTTAACAGTACCCTACCGTAAATTAAATATAACAGAAATGTAACCTAGCCTAAATGTATTCACTTTATTGTAACATATCCTTATTCTAACCATAAGATAAATGCAATTTAACTTTAACCTAACTTTAACCTAAATAATATTATAGAAAAAAAAACATTTTAAAAAATTACTATTTCCTCGTAAAATATTCTTCAGCTGTAATTCGTTTCTTTCAATTCGTTTTATTGATACAAAATTCCTTCCTCGTGCTTTTGTTTGAGACATTAAAATTTCAGCGATAAATGGTTTAATATTGCAAACCACGGAGCAAGACACTTCTTACTCCGTGTTGCAAACCTTTTTTCGGTTTACTTCGCCTCCACCTATTTTTTTCTCCATGGTGTACAGCAGCTGTGATTAAAAAAAAAAAAAAAAATCCTCATTTAAACTGACAGTTTGCCAGTCTATGAATTTTAAAGGTCTGTCCCAGCTTTTTTAATTATTTCTGCGAAAATTTTATGCAACCAATCAACCATAAGAAAATGAAATGGAAAAAAAGCGAAAAAAAGGCGATTTTTTATAAGAGTGAGCTTTGGAATTTAATTAATTACTCAGTTAATAAATAGAATTTTGAAATTCTGAGCCTCAGGTGCATCAGGAGAGACATTGGGCTACTCTCAAAAAACTTTTGAGCTTATTACGTGCTGTAGATTTTGCTAGCCATCGCAGACACACACACAGACAGAGCGTTTTGTTCTTTTATTAGTATAGATGGATGTCTTGGTGTTAACCCCCATTCTGCTCCCCAAGGGGGACACATTTTTAATTTCTTTACAACACCAGTCGTGTTACACAAGATTTGAAAGGTCTGCAACTGCTTATTCATATTATGGATGTCTTGTGTGTCACCCCCACACTCTGCTCTCCCCAGGGGAGGGGACGCATTTTGTAATTTCTTTACAACACCAATTGTGTGACACATCCTTTGAAAGGTCTGCAACTGTTTATTCATATTATGGATGTCTTGTGTGTCACCCCCACTCTGCGCCCCAGGGGGGCACATTTTTAATTTCTTTACAACACCAGTCGCGTGGCATATCATTTGAGAGGTCTGCAGCTGCTTATTCATATTATGGATGTCTTTTGTGTCGCCTCCCACTCTGCCCCCCAGGGGGGCACATTTTTAATTTCTTTACGACACCAGTCGTGTGACACATCATTTGAAAGGTCTGCAACTGCTTATTCATACCATGGGGTATTGGCGAGCGCAGCAAGCAGAGGTAGCCAATAATTTGGAATCGCGAAGCGATTACGCGGGGGGGGGGGGTTGGCGAGCATAGCGAGCAGGGGGGCGGGCCCTCCCTAGTACCCCAAAAAATAATCAGCATCTCAGGTTCATATCAGGTACTAATTGAATTTAATTGAATCTAAAGTGTTATTGAATTCCGTTCGTTGAAAGATTGAACAATATAAATATTCCGTTCATTAGTTCTTGAGATAAAGCGACGTAAAAATTTTCGTCATAGACTGACATTTTGTAAAAACATTTTTTCCGGTTCTCTGACTCTAAAAAGTGTAAATCCGTCGAAAACCATAATCCAAAAAAATTCACTAAATCCAATACTTTCTTTTTGTAAAGATAGAAGAAAATAAAAGCATCAGTGAATTGAAAGGGAGGATTTCTGTAGGTTACATATATAGAGAGAAACATAGATATATAGATATAACTATTATATAATACTACAAATCAACATCTACAACGATTACGAAATAACCCAATATAACAAGCTTAAACACGACGACACTATCAAGTGGAATAAAAAAAAATGGAACAATTACAGATGAAATTGGAAACACAAAACCTATATGGAGCTGATTTTTTTGTCAAATCACAGGAGTGTTGGAAATCGGTGCTGCATAATACTTTTTTATATTGGAAACGAAATTTTTAGATACGTTCGTTTTCCCACAAAACACGAAAAAATTGCAAACCAAATATTAAATTTTCTAGAAATTATCTAGTTAAAAGATGTAATTTTCTTACTTTTAGAGAAACCTCTTCCAAATATGGCTATCTTCTACTCAGGGCCGTAATTAGTGTGGGGGAGAAGCAGACGGGACATATGTTATAGGCACCAAAGTAGAAGAAAATGTCAAAAAAAAGGTTTGGTTCACGCTTCAAAACAAAAAAAAAAAAAAAAAAAACTAGTTGGATGTGCCAATCCCAAAACTTTCTTCTATCTCATACATACATTTTAATATTAAAAAAAATAGTTACTCATTTTAATGCCTTAATAATTTTAATTCAATACCTTACCAACTTTGATTTTCATCTTAAATTTCTGCTTCAATCAGTTAATCGGAGTAAAAACGAATTTCTGTCTCTGCACGAGCCGATGAACATTAGAATGATAAGCAGATTTTTTTTTCAAATTCAGGGAAGACCTACTTGCCTTACCAAAATATAATCATATACAAAATGTTTAGTTCAGTTCTAGAACTAACTTCATACACTTTTATGTGGTGCAATATTGAAAATGGCATAAAATTCGGTATTGCAGCGCCCCCCTTTCGGCGGATTTTTTTCAGATTCTGGGCAATCCAACTAGCCATACCCATACACTTACACAAAAAATTTCGTTCAATACGATGCATAACTTCATGTACTTTTGGTCGGTACAATATTGAAAATGGCACAAAAATGGCGATTGCAGCGTTCCCTTCCGGCGGATTTTTTTCAAATTTAGGGAGGACCAACTAGCCATAGTCATACACATACACAAAAAATTTGGTTCAATTCGATGCATAACTTCATATACTTTTGGTCGGTACAATATTGAAAATGGCACAAAAATGGGGATTGCAGCGCACCCTTCCAGCGGAATATTTCAAAACTGAAGGACGACCTGTTTGCCACAGCCAAAAACATTCACAAAAAATTTGGTTTAATTCTATGCATAACTTCATACACTTTTTGATGGTAGAATGGCGACATACAGACAGGCACACAGACACACAGATACACGGACATACAGACATTTTGTAAAAACATGTTTTTTGGAATCTCTGACCCCTAAAACATGTAAATCCGTCGAAAACCGTAAGTCGAAAAAAATTTCGATTACAATACTTTCTTCTATTGAAGATAGAAGAAAGTAAAAATAATAACGAAATTGAGTAAAAAAAGTCAAATATTCATTAATGTTATGCTATTTGCTTTGAAAAGAAAAAAAATCATTGACTAGCTATTTAAGGGCAATAGATAATAGTCGAGAGGTAATTCATTCAACACACTTTCCAAGATCAAAACATTTTTCTAACTAGTACTATTAGTTCCAGTTAGACCCAATTAGTAATCTATTTCTTTATTTTGGCACCATTCTTTCCTAATAAAAGTTTACTTCTTATTAGAAATTCTGCTCTTACAAATGGCAGAATTTTTCCTTCTAAATAATTGTGTTGTCCAGAACAGGTTACATTTTTAAACTAGATGGGTGGTGCCAATCCCAAAACTTTCTTCAATTGCAAACATATTAATAATACTTCAATACTTAATAGTACGGCACCTGCTGGGAAATTTAAACCAAAAACTAATCTGCATCAATTTATATCACGGATTATCTGAATGTATTTCTTTATTAATTTCATGAATTAAATCTTGTCATAGAATACCCACAAAATTTGTTTTACATACACTATATGGCCAAAGATGGCCGTCCACTTTCGATTTCAGACATTTTGTTAAATATCTAGAAAAATATATGAGGAATTATTCTGAAACTCTAAGTTTGTAAATATAATAGTCCAGATCATACATTTCCGTATAGATTTTTCTCAGAAACTCCATAAGGGACCGTCAAGAAATTAAAAAAGAATGAACATATTTTGGATAACCTTGTCAAAACTAATGGAGCAAAAGCGCTCAAACTTTAGATTATATTTACGTGGCTTATTGTAATAAACTTTGTTCATTTTTATGTGAATAGCATGTATACTCGTAGAGAAATTGAGGTTTTTATAAAAACAGTTCCAAAATTTTCCAAGTTTTTTGCTTATAATTTGCAGAATTTTTAATATAAAATGATGTTATTTTCTGAAAATATGACAAACAACATAGTACAAAATACCCTGTAATCAAAATTAAAAAATGAGCAGGTTTACTATATTAATTTTCACTGCGCATGCGTCAACGATATCAAAATTTCATTTGCATATTTCATTTGTAAATTTCATTTTGCAAATGTGTAGAGCAACTTTTGTGAAAGTCTCAAAATCATAGCTTAAAAATTCTGAAAATGATCGCCTACAGAATAAGCTGAAAATCCGTTATTCCCAAAATGAAGAAAAAAATATGAGAGTTTTATCCAAATATAGTAACGTGCAATATTGTGTATTCTATATTGACACTAGTCAATGGACATATGGATACAACCACTCATGTTTTTGCTTCATTTTGGGAATAACGAATTTGTATTTTGTTCTATCGACGATCATTTTCAAAATTTTTAAGCTATGATTTTGAAATTTTTACAAAAGTTGCTCTATTTATTTAGATAACATAATATGCAATTGAAATTTTGATATCGTTGACGCATGCGCAGTGGAACACATTTTTTATAATTTTTTTATTATTTTTAAATTCTGATTACAAGGTATGTGCAATGTTGTTTTCATATTTTCAGAAAAGAACATTATTACATATTAAGAACTCTGAAAATTATAAGCAAATATTTTGTATAAAATTGGGACTGTTTTTCTAAAAACCTTAATTTTTCTATGAGTATACATGCTATGCATATAAAAATTTATGCAGTTAATTAAAATAAGACACTTAATCATAATCTACAGTTTGAGTGCTTTTGCTACATTAGTTTTGACAGGGTTATCCAAAAGATATTCATTCATTTTAATTTGTTGACGGTCACTTATGGAGTTTCGGGGGAAAAATCTTCACGGAAATGTATGACTATAACTATTATATTTATGCACTTAGAGTTTCATAATAATTCCTCACATATTTTGCTAGGTATTTAACAAAATGCCTAAAATCGCAAGTGGCCGGTCATCTTTGGCCATATAGTGTACATACAGATACAGACAGACAGAGTCACAGATTCACAGGCAGACATTTTGTAATAGCATGATTTGGGATCTCTGGCCCTTAACCCTCTAAGCGTTTGGCCCGTAATATTCCGTACACTAAGCTCCAGGTTTCACTGCAATATAAGCAATGTTTAAGATATTATAATTCTATAAAATGAATTTTCAAAGTATTGAAGAATGATTAAGACTCTCAAGGATTACATTTTTATTCCTAAATAAGATTTTTTATGTAATATTGAAAGAATCATATTTTATTAGCATTTAAAACAACATTACAATTTTACCCATTTGCAAGACGCTTGGAGGATTGCTTCAAAAATCAGAAGTTGTAAATTTTCAAAAATCCAATATTTTCTTCTTGTAAAGTTAGCAGAAATTAAAAAGCAAACAAATTTGTAAAAGTACATAAATATTTTTGTTTTTTGTTAGCTTTCGAAAATTTTATGTACTATAGAATTTGTTGGTGAATATAGTTAAACGTGACTAAATATAATTTACTGTTACATAATACGAAATTCTTGTCCAAAATCCAATTTTTTTTTTTTTTTTTTTTTTTTTTTTTTCATTTTTCCCAGTATTTTTCAAAAGTAAGCTGACAGTCAGAAAGCAGAAATGCATTACAAAATAACTATGATTCAAAATATTTTCTGAAAGATATAGCTCGTGGGTTACCATATAAAAGAAATTTTACGAATCTCATAACAATATTCAAACAGTTTTCTGCCTTTATATGAAACAATAAGTGGCATTCTTCTTACAAATAGCATCGAAAAACGATTCAAGTTTGTTCTTTGTAAAAATAAAATGGCCTCTTTTTTTTTTTTACATTTCATTATTCCCGAATTTCCTATATTATATATATTATCCAAATATGATTGAATTTGAGTAATTTTTTTAGAAAAAAAATTGTGGTTAGTTTTTTTTTTTTTTTTAATTCTTACATTCTTATAATTTGTGTGTAATACAAGGTGTTTTTAAAAAATGTCTCAGGTATAAATTTTAATGGTATCAACCCTATTGTAGAGTATTGGTCCAAGATCACAAATAAAGAGAAATTCAAACAGATTTAGATAAGCACTTTTTATTTATTTATTTATTTATCACACTATGTACATCTGACTTGTGTGGTCGACATGAAAGCGTGTTTAAAAGTCATCGTCAATATACATGGACGACATAGCACTAGGAGATTTTACAACGCAGTAGACATACAACCGGGAGCTCCACACAAAGAGTGCGTGCAATGGAGCCAGTGGGATACAACCCAAACAGTCTCCTACGCTCGCAAGCGATTAACGGCGTGATACCTTAAGGCTCTTGTCCCTGCGGGCGAAGACACTCGCAAGCTAATGCAGTTCCTACGGGGAAGTTATATTCTAATACCTAACTTGCATTTCAACATTTTTAAATAAATATACACATATATATATATTGTATTTGCATTGCACTGCATTGCATTACTGAGGTCTTTCTTCAAATCACTTCTTTCTTTACTTTTTTCGATTTTGATTGTTCATATTTATTTAAATAACACTTTCGCTGTCAGAACCGGTTTTAAGAGGGAAACTACTTTTATTTGAAAATCCCCCATTCCGCAATATTAAACCCATGGGCAGGTTAATTTCGAATTACTTCTTTAAATTTAAATATTTGTAAACTTTTTTTTTTCATGGGATAGCTGAGCTTTATCTTTAGTATGATTCCTTTTTACTTCTTCGATTTTGGTTGCAGATTTTTTTTTTTAAAAAAAGGTACTTTCAGTTTCAAAAAATGAAAGTGCGAAAGTCAAATTACTTTTTGAAAAAAAATCTGCAACCGGAATCGAAAAAATAAAAAATAGTCATACTAGTGATGGAACTCGGCTATGTTATGCAGAAAAAAAAAAAAAAAAAAAAAAAAAAACGTGTGACACTCGGGGACTGCCGCGGTGCATAGCATTTTTTATCAACTTATGCAATTATAATTATTTATATATTTTTTATTTATGCAGATTTTTTTGTCTTTGATATTAATTTAAGTTTTTTCTTTTTCTTTCATATTAATTCAAGTTACACTTTTTGAGCATGATGACCGATAAGAAAACAATTTTTTTTTTCTTTTATTGAATAAATGAGAAGTTAATATCGTTTAAAATATTTTTATTATCTTACAATAGATACAGGTTAATCAGGAATTTTTATCATTGAAACTATAGGTTTATGGTAACTGAAATAAGAAACATAAGTTTGAGACTTCATACCCTATAAATATCTGAAAAATACCGCGTCAGTGTCTGACGAAGTCTACCGAAGGATACCGTGCCGAAGTCTGCCGAACTGAAACGACGTTAGCCGGAGTGTTAGGTATTTTTCTCGTTACGGAATTTCTAGATTCGATTGCCGCGCTCAAAGCCCGCGATAAAAGCTATGCAATAACTTAATAAATTACCAAACAAAATTTAGCCGCACTACGAAAATTAGATCGAGAGTTATAAGCATTTTAAATTTTTCGACCCTCGCCGTGGGGGAGGGGGTCTCCTGTCACCAAAAATTAACACTGTCTCATAATAAATTACCAAACAAAATTTGGCCGCGCTACGAAAATTAGGTCGCGAGTTATAAGCATTTTAAATTTTTCGATCCTCACCGTGGGGGGGGGGGTCTCCTGTCACCAAAAATTAACACTGTGTCATAATAAATTACCAAATAAAATTTTGCCAAACAAAATTATATATACATACATATTGAGAATTTGGTACTTCTCTGTTATCCCGTCGACCAATTTCGCCAAATTATACAAATCGCCAAACTAATAGCCAAATTAAACATATTGACATAATTTTTATTTTAAATAACAAAATTAGTAGAATATTAATAAATACAAATCGCCAAACTAATAGCCAAATTATACATATTGACATGATTTTTATTTTAAATAACAAAATTAGTAGAATATTAATAAAAAGTTTAAATAAAAATCAATTAATCACGATTTAAGCACGTGTATTATATTTAATGTCATTGAATATGACATTCACGATCATCCATTATTGGCATTTAATCTTATAGTTTGGCGATAAATTTTTGGTCGACGGGATAACCTAGTAGTACCGAGAATTTAAACTATATGTGTGTGTGTGTGTGTGTATGTTTGTGTGTATAAAAAACCTATGGGTCATTTAGGTTATTTTTATAGCAGTATTATATATAAATTCAAAATTTTTTTTAAAAATACTGCATTTGTGATAATAATAAAATGTATGTATATAGAGTACTCACGCATTTTCTTTCACGGTTTTTTCATCACTTCCTTCATTAATAAATGCACTTTGTTTATTCATATTTAAAACACTTTATACACAAATTTTACGCATACAGCTACTCAAAGCCCGCGATAAAAGCTATGCAATAATTTAAAAGTTGAGGTGTTTGGAGAGAGGAGAAAAAATACCTATCAGAAATTTAATAGATTGCACTGTTTGGTTTTACGGATTTTGAATATTTTACTAATATTATTTCATGTTTTTATTTCAATAATAGGTAGGTTCCAGCAATATAATCGCAATACCCGCAGCCATATGTTTACTGCTTAATATTTAAAAGTTGGCAACTCATTGTAACCATGACATTTTACCCAGAATTCCTCTCTCCAAAGCTTATTAAGCTCATTAATTAGCTTTGAAGAGAGGAATTATTAAGAATTTATAGGTCAGATTTTTATTTGAAAATTTTTATTAGCGAGTCTATTGAAATTTACGTCAGTAGCTCAATGGTCTGCAATGACACCTTGTCATTTCAAATACCAAATATTTGGATTGAATTGTTAGATAATTCGAAAATTAAAATTAAGCAACGTGAAGCATAATTAAAACATAACGCGCGTGATTTTTATTTTTATTTATTTTTAAATTTCATTTATAACAGTTTATTGTCATTTTCCATCTTTGTGTTTTATTTGTATACTAGCTGACCCGCCCGGCTTTGCCCGGGTCCGTACTAACAATATTAAACGAACTTGAAATTTGTATGATTTTATCATTAACTCGAAACATGGAGAAATGCATTGTCTGAAATACGTGGCCAGTGACTGTATGAAAAATCGGTTTAAAAAACAACTAATATTAAGCTCTAAAAATACTCAAAATGAGCAATGAGAAACGCGGGAGGGAATATGTATCCAACGATTGCGTGATTTTCGTGTTAAAGTGTTGCTATTTACCCGTAAAAATCACTGTTAAGTCACGTAACTAATTATTCTTTTCACTTAGAAATCCCAAGTGAAATATTTTGAATTTCAAACTAATTATATCACTCTTAAATCCGACTATACCATGAATGAAATCGATACTCGATGGTAGCTAAAAGGTTGGTATATAGAATTATAATTTCAGAGCCATTTAACAAAAGTAAGTGTTATTTTTAATCAAATCATGCGTAATGTTCACTTTGTGGATAAATTCCTAACAGTAAACTTTTGTACCGTAACCATAATCTGCCTGTAACCTAACTGCGACTTAAGAGTACCCTAACGTAAATTAAATATAACATAAATGTAACCTAGCATTCACTTTATTGTAAACTATCCTTATTCTAACCATAACATAAATGCAATTTAACTTTAACCTAACTTAACCGTGACCTAACAGTAAATTAAACATAAACGGGAAATTAAACATAATCAAAGACTTACCGCAATGTAATTGCAATTTAAATATTACCTAACCATATATTGGATTCATGTCCATGGATATTATTTTGTCTTGTTTGGATCTGGTTATGATTTATTAGAATATTTTCGTCGGGTTCAGATTTCGTTCGATTCAGATTTTAGGTATTTTTTTAAATTGAATTTTAATGTTCGGGTCGGATTCATGTCTATGGAAATTATTTTGCCTTGCTCGGATCCAGTTATGTGGTTCTGTGGAATATTTTTGTCGGGAACAGATTTGGTTCAATTCAGATTTCGGCTTTTTCTTCAAATGAAATTTTTGGGTTCGAGTTTTCTTGCGTGTTCACGGAAAATATTCTGCCTTGTTCGATTAAGAATATGCTTCACTGGAATATTTTTTTTTTCAAGTTCAGATTTGGTTCAGTTCAGATTTCGGTACCGGATTTTTTCAAAGAAATTTTTTAGGTTCAGATTCGGTTCATGTACATGGAAATTTTTTGTCTTATTCGGATCCCGTTACGGTTCTTTGGAATATTTTTTATCAGATTCAGATTTGGTTCGATTCAAATTTCAGATATTTTTTCAAATAGAATTTTTAGGTTCGGATCTCGTTCATGTCCACGGAAATTATTTTGTCATACTCGAATCCAGTTATGATTCTTTCGAATATTTTGGTCGGATTCAGATGTGGTTTGATTCAAATTTCAGGTTTTTTTTCAATTCGAAATTTTTAGGATCGAGTCGGGTTTATGTCCATGGAAATTATTTCCTCTCGGTTGGTTATAGTTTTTTTAATATTTTTGTCGGATTGAGATTTGGTTCAATTCAGATTTCGGATTTTTCTTCAAATATAACTGTTCGATTCGGGTCTTCTTACGTGTTCACAGAAATTATTCTGTCTTCTTCGAATAAGGACATGCATCACTGGAATATTTTTGCCAAGTTCAGATTTCGTTCAGTTCAGATTTCGCGATTTTCTCAAAGAAATTTTTTGGGTTCATATTGGGTTCATGTCCATAGAAATATTTTGTCTTGTTTGGATCCGGTTGCGTTTCTTTCAAATAGTTTTGTTAGATTCAGATTTGGTTCGATTCAAATTTCAGGTATTTTTTCGAATGGAAGTTTTAGGTTCGTATCGGGTTCATGTCCGCGGAAATTATTTTGCCTACTCGAATCCAGTTATGGTTCTTTCGAATATTTTGGTCAGATTTAGATGTGGTCTGGATCAAAGTTCGGAATTTTTCAAATGGATTTTTTTAGGTTTAAATCGGGTTTATAACCACGGAAAGTTTTCTCTTTTGCTGGGATTGGGTTATAGTTCTCTGGAGCATTTTTATCGGTTTCAGATTTCGTTCCGGTCATATTTTGGGTTTTTTTTTTAAGACAATATTTAAGTTCGGGTGAGGTTTCATGCCCACAAAAATTATTTTTCCTTGTTTGGATCAGGTTATGCTTCATTTGAACATTTTTGCGGGATTCAGATTTGGTTCGGGTCAGTTATCAAATCCATAGTTTTTTCAAAGAGAATTTTTAGGTTCGGGTCGGGTTTATACCCACGGAAATTTTGTCTATCACGGATCGGAGTGTGGTCTGTTTTTTTTCTGGTTGGGATCGGGTTATGTTTAAATTAATCTGAACATTATGGTTTTAATCAGATTTGCTTAAAAAATAAACTCCTAGAAAAGTGCTGTGTAATTTTTTTTTTTTTTTACTGCAACACAGCTGAACTCAACATGTTCTAAAATGATGTGTAACTAAAATAATGTAAAAAAAAAAAATGCTTAGAAAGAATGTAATACTTGTTCAGAAATTTTATACTCAATTTTAAAATTTTCGTTAGCAAACATTGATAAACATAAAAATAATAATATTTTGTAAATAAATAAATGGATAAGTTTGTTTTTAGGTACATTTGAAGCTCCAAATTGCTAATTGAAATGGTTATTCTGCAAATAACTTATACCAGTAAATTTATTATATAAAATGGGCACTTGTAACGTCCATTTTGTTGCTGCTTATAATTTAGAAAATAATCAAGCAATATTAACGATGTGTTCAATCCAAACTGCTTATTTTCTTATTTATTTTTAAATTCATTTTTGCTCTCAAAAGCATGAAACTGGCTAATTCTCTTATTTAGAAAGCACACAATGTGCCGTGTTTGCCGGGTTTTTGATAAATGCAGAAAATATTGCAAAAAATTTTTGACAAAGATAGCATTTTGAACCGAATTTCTAAAACGGAAGATCTGAGAATGAAAAAAAATTATCATACTAAGCAAGTAATTGTTTATAAATCAAATTCTAATGAATTGAGAGAAAAATGAAACCACACGACATCTTATACGTTTCTTCAAAAATCACTTCAGCATGTTTCATGTTTCTACTTTTAAAAATGAACCTGAAAATATATCAGAAAATTTCGAAGTGTTGAGGGTGGAAAAATATTTTTTCGAATGCACCCTTAAGTAAGTTCAACCATTAATTAAGTAAGTAAATATTTCGGTATAAAAAGCGTATAAAGATTTCTAATTCAAAAAATTCATCAGAGAGTCATTAAGACATCACAAGAACATTTAAAATAAATACTAAGGAAAAAAATCTTGATTTAAAGTAATTCTTGTATTAAAGTCAGAATTATGAAGAACATGTTTTAAAGATACATTTGTTTTTATATAATTTTCTATTATTATAACTTTCTTTTCTACAAATGTGTCCATCATAATCATTACACCATAAAAAAAATAATAATAATAATGGAACGAGACATAGTCACCCAGATTCAATGCATTCATGGTAAGATATAGTTCATTAAATTTGAAGTGTGCATTTTTTTTTCCTTCAAAGTGTTCGCACAAAACATTTACAAATAGTACGTGCACGTTCATAAAGAATTTTCTCTTGAAATTTACAACATATAAAACAGAGGACAAGATTTACTTATATGCCCTAACAAGATTATTTTTTAATATTTACGGTTACTTATGTATTTGAATGTATATTGTTATGTTATACAACACAGATATTCTTAAAGAAACAAATAGGTTCAGATATCTTTTGAAAATACATCTTTTTTTAAACTATGCAAAATTTTGATAACTATACAAAGAGCAACATATAGATCAATGGAAAATTTGGTGAAAAATTTTGGAAAGTAGCAGAAGTAAATTGTGTGGTTTTTATTTGCTATATAGTTTCTCAAAACCAACTTGAGCGTAGTCGAATTTCCTTTCATTTCTCTTGATTTCATTTTAAAATGCTCCAGATCTTTTAAATAAAACAATTTATTATTTTGAAATTTCAAACCAGGAAAATAAATTTTTGGCAATTCATGAACAATCGAATTTTTATTGTAAAAGTACCATCCAATCGATTTTTTTAAGAAACAGTCGTCTCTTCGGGATTAAGATCTCTAAATTCACTAGTGCATGTAAAACTTTTCAAACAATATGCATTATGCTAATGATTAAAGAATCTCTCCTTATTTAACATTCTGCTCTACCAACTGAACGATATTCGATGTAATTACAGATTGTATTTCCTTTTGTAATGTTTCACTTGAATGAAATTATAACTATCTTTCTTTTTATTTCTCTCATTTTGAAACTGTGACTGATTATTGCTTTCATTCGATAGAATGTTTCTTTTATTCAGATATCACGGATTCACAATGCGTATCAAAATTATTTTAGAAACGTTTATTTGTTACTAGCTGACGCTCCCAGCATTGCCCGAGCACGTGATCAATTTCCTTTTAATGAACCTCAAATTTGTATGATTTTATATCTTTAACTCCTTTTTGTCAAAATTGATATTTTAAGATGAAAAAATCGCAATTAGAAAGCTCATTTGAGAGATTATGCGATTCGATATTTTATTTTCTACGTAATTTTATTTTTGGGGTCCATGCATACCAAAAGTGAGAAAAACAGTGACGAAATACTGGGGTTTTTACCATTTCGTTAAAATTTTCACGCATTTTATTTTATAAAAAGTATTTGTAATTATCTGAACGCATCAATTTTTTTATGATGATATGAAAATGATCTATTAAGATGTTCAAACAAAATTGTGTTAAAATACGGATGTTTAGCTGCTTTTTGCGTAGAAAAAATATTGTCACTGTGAAGCGCAAAGTGACCTGCGTTCGCCAATGTATATGAAAAGAGTTAAAATCCGTATTTTTAAACCCAGTTGCACCATAAATTAGAAGAAAATTTTATTAGAACATATTTTTATTTTGTAAATATCTTTAAAATTACACCCTGGACAAATGCTGACATAATACGGGAAAAGGCGTTTTTTGGAAAAACAACCCTTTTTGAATTTTTTTTCAAAGGGTTAACTGCGACATTTTTTTAATTGATTGCAGCATTTGAGAAGTAAGAGTGTGATCGTTTGGAATGTTTCTTTGTTTTTTAATTGTATCGAGTTGTTTGGGCGATTTAGCTTAAATAAAAGGTATTAAGAAACAGAAAATATAGAAAGTCTAAAAGTTTGAAAATTAATAACTCAACTAATTATTAGAATTTTCAAACATCACAAAAATTCTCAGCTTCAAGCATCCTGTAATTTTTGCTAGTCATTGCACATAGACATGCACACAAGCAGAACTAAACTTTATTTTATTAGTACAAGATAGAACTCGTCAAATTTCGACGAAAGAAAAAGTTTTAAAAAGGAACTGTTTAACCTAAAGCTATAAAACATACTACTTCTATAAAGCTCAGTCGTAGAAATTATTAAAATTAAACTTTAATCGTACATATAAACAGTAAAATATAATAAAGGTCTGTTATTAAGATAAAGTTATCAATTAAGGCTCTTTTCTAGTATTCCAAAATGGAAGGAAGAAAAATCCACTTTGACACAGGCATAGAATTTTTCCCCAATGAAATCTAAACCCGATATCATTTTCACCATATCAAAATTTATATATGCAACTTTCATATCTGTATTCACCATTTTAAAAAAAAAAATAGAATTTTAATTTGATCATTTAGAAATAATTTTTATTCAAAACTTGAAGTCTTGATGCTATTAGCTGAAACAGATACTAAACTATTTATATTTTTTTAATTGTAAATGAAATTTTGCAAATGAAATCAAAATTCACCGGGTTTTATTACAAACGATACAGTTGACACAGCACATATTTTAATTTAAATTGTTTTCACCTTAATAAGCAAATGTCAACATAAACATACAGTAATCTACTTTTTCGGGATATTTTCCATTTGCTTTTAATAAAAATTGAGTACTTCTGTTGCCACAAATTGAAAAACGGTATTACAAACTACAAAAAAAAAAATTAATGTTTCAAAAATAAATTAAGATACAATTCTCAAACAAATTGCATTTAAAAGCACATTTTTTCCCTATACGAAGGTGTTAAAACTGAAAATGTGGGATGTTACGAAGTTTAAAAATTTGCAGCAGCAAAAATTGAAAAACCGAAATTGCATTTCAAATTTCAAAGTGTTACCATTCGTAAGATGACGTATGCGTTACACACAGATGCGTTTGACCTTTATAATATAGATGATACACGCCAAGGCGTAGAGCTGTTGCTTAAGAAACGAGAATCGCAATTAGCTTTTTCAGATTATCATTTTACCAATTAGGTTAATTTGGCATGCGAAGCAAAATAATCATGATTTTGGAACAAAGAGCACAACAAATTTAAGCAAAAATTAAATACTTCAGAATATCTATTTCAGTGAGATTATTCATTACTTATCTTACAATGCTAAACCACAAACTAAGAAACTATACAGCTATAAAAAAAAAAAATCTATGTATATGTAGTAAAATATGTACACGTGTAATATGTAGTAAGTATGTATATGTAGTAAATCTATGTATACGTGTAAAACCATGATTGAGTTCATGTTCTGTGTACAAATCCACAATTCTTGATCAAATTACGCGAAATTTGATGTGCATATATATTAGAATCCAAATAAAAGTATTGATGCTTTCTTAAACCACTTTTTACCTTTTCTTCCCAACACCTGCAATAGTTTGCCTTTTTACAACTCTATTTTTTTCTACGGAATTTTTTTTTGTTTCATATTGCCACAAAGAGAAATTGTATGTGGGTAATATTTTTATATGCCAATCAAAATTCAGACTCACTCGCTATATTTTCTCGTTTAAAATTGACGACACATAATGTGATTTTTTTATAAAAAGTTTGCAAGTTTAATTATAAGTTATTTAAATAATATTTCTTCATTTAAATAATATTAGAGCTAAAAATGTACTATAAAACAAGGGCTTTCAATTTCAAGAAAAATATTCAGTGAAAAAAAAATAAAAATAAACACAATCTTCTAAATAAAGCATCACTTTCTATGAGATGTTTTAGAGTACATGTTTTCGCATCTCTAAGCAAACGTTTGTTACGTTTTGTTTCTTGTTTCATTTTTACAGATGTTTTAACCAAATAGTGTTGTATTACGTTCAATTCTATTTTGTACGACGTTATTTATAAATCGAAACTTACATTGTTATTCATACGGAATAAATGCATAATGATTATATAAAAATGTCATTTTCTAGACTTTTTCAGCTGTGGCGTTAATTATGAAATTTGCTTATTGTGTTTTGCTTGAAAAGAGACAAAAAAATGCTTGCCATAATTCATTTCCCATTTGATGTAAGTCGTAGAAAATATTATCATTGCATCTAAAGTATGAACAAGCTTAGTAAAAAAATAGCTGAGAGTTATAATTATTTTTTAAAGTCGGTTCTATTAGTATAATTCTTTATTCTTTATAGTTGTTATTTTTTATAAGTTTCTTAATTCTTTAGATGCAACGGTAATATTTTCTACGATTTCTGTTAAATGGGAAATGAATAAAACCATTTTTTTATTAAAAGAAAAATTTATTTTTAAACAATTTTTTATAACTGACGTCACGGTTGAGAACGTATATAAAATAACATCATTTTCATATAATAATTGTAGATTATTTCTAATAAATAAAAATGGACTTTCCCATTTAAAAATAACGTAATAGAAAATAGAATTTTGTTATATATTTGCTTCATTTCTTTAAATCGTGTATTTTTTTCTTACATGTCTCAAAAAAACACATTTTTATCAGCTTTGTGAAGACTTCCTATGTTTATAACTTTATAAGGGACTCTAGTTTCCAATATTTTATTTTTGCACATATGTAATAAAATATTTGTTTGTATTTTAAGGCACATTGCATACGCCGAATTTCAGTAAAAACTGACATAAATTGAAACACTTGAGATTAAAAATAAATTGCCACAGTTTCATCAAACAGTATTATTCATTTGATATAAATAATGTGTTACTTGCGTATTTATAATAATTTATATAACAAATAAAAATCATTTTATTTTATCGAATACATATTTCTGTAAATTTTGCAAATTTTTTTATTTGCACTCAATCAAGTAGAAATTTTCATTTTGAAAATACTCATTACATTAAAAAAAGCATTATTTTATATATTTGATATTATTAAAACGTTGAATATGCAGTTAGTAAACTTACTTCAATACACAAGTTGTTTTAAAGTTTGAATTCAAACGATATTTGTAGACTATTTTTGAAGCATAAGAAATTTCCGAAATTTTGTGTCATGTCATTAACGAAAAATACTCCTTTCTCGAAAAAAATAATCTTCTAATAATCTTTTTAATCTTTTTAAAATAATATATTTAGTTACCTAGCGAAAAATGATATTCTATCAATGCGAGAGCAAAAAGGAAATCTTGCTTTTACTTGTATTACATTGTAGTACTGCAAACAGAAAATGGGAAATCTACCCCAAAAAAATTAACTATACCAGTTCCCAGTGGAATGGAAATGCGAATAGGTTTACTGGAATAGATACGAGTGCCCAAAGAACCAAAGAGACTGTTTAATTGATTATTCGGAAGCAAAAAGGAAGCTTTCCTATCTATAAAACACTGGGTGCTAAAAAGTTAACTTAATTAAAATCATTTAAAGTTAAATCTTAACTGTATAAAACATGATACTTGTATCTGTCATCCGAATCCACCATTTAAATTTTGTTTTCTATGTTGTAATGTTTATGAATTTTAAGTCATTATTGAAAATCTAATTCTTTTCCTGTATAGGAACGTTTTAAAAAGTCCTAAAAGACACACCCTGAAATGAAATCAAAATTGAAAAGCATTTTTCAGTCTTATCCGCTATAGCATGTATACAAAACAGCCAATAGAGCTCTTTATATGCATGATTTTATTCCATACATTTTATCTTCTGTTGTGCTTATGATTTTTTTATAATCTCGTGAACAAATATGGGGAGTGCAATGGCATTTTCATGAATTTCTGATTCCCGATCATATTTCCGTGAAGAGATTTCTAAAACTCGATGAGAACCGAAGGTCATTCTGTTTTAGAAATATTATTTACTTTTTTTTTTTTTTTTTTTTTTTTACTTTAGTAATAACGAATTAAATCAAAAAATATGAGAAAGGCTCAGCTAGTCTTCTTCAAATAAAATGAACAATTAGGATTAATAATAATTAATAAAATATTTATGAGAAATTCAGATTGAGTAAATTAAATAATTATATTAATATCACAAAATCCATATTTCCATGAATTAAAGTATCTAAAATAGAAGATTTAAAATAATGAATTTTAGAGAATAGCATTAATGAAAATAACAAGAAAATGGGGATGTCGTTAGTGGGCAGTATTCTCATAGTAAAAAGTCTGCATAAGAAATAAACAATTTTGAAGTACCAGTGCATGCAATTGTATTTCGCATTACAATTCACAAAAATTAATCTCCTGAAACTATTTAAAATCCTCACGCAATAAAGGAATTGGATTGTGTGTTGAGAATTTCACGTATTAAATAATATAAAATAAAAATAAAATGACGACTTTCAAAGTTGATGTTGAGGTCCTTAATCAATACATTTCCCGAGAGAAATATGTTATCAAGATTTATATGACTTCTTCATTCAATATTTCTTTGGCAGAGATCAGTTAATTCTTAATACTTTAATATTCATGGCAGCATGTCAGCTTCTACTACTTTTTCCAATTTTTGTGGATTTGTTTTATTGAGATATTCCAAATTCATACCATAAATTAAAAACAGCAATATTTGCTTTATTTAATAACAGAGATTCCATCTATAATAATAAAGAGACAAGTATGTTTGTGTGTCAGCGCTGTTTCGAAGAAACCGCTGCATGTAGAGTTATAAAATTTGGAGGGAAGATACCTCTATACATTTAGTTTTGCACCTCGAAGCCCGATTTTTGATTTTTTGATTAGAATTTTTTAATTTAATTCTTTAGGCGATTTTTTACGTTCTTTTTATGTTTCGAGGCGATTTTTCCACATTAGTGAAAGGAATACGGTGTCATTCTTTTCACTCAATATAGTAATTTTCTTTTTCTCTTTTCAATAAAGTTTAATCGGAATTCGTGCGGCAATTTTAGAATTTTAGTGAATATTTTTAATGCGATTTTTTTTCTCATTTTGCGGCTATTTTTTGACAATGATAAAAACAAAATTGATTCAAACTTTCAGCCTAATGAACTAAATTTTGTCTGCTATGATTTTCCAATTTCAGCGATTTTTAATGCTATTTTTAATGCAACTTTCGATGTGATTTTTAGCGATTTTTTGACTTTTTGTGCGTTTAGCATCGATTTTTTGTCATTTTTTCATAATTATATATTTTTGAATGCATCACGATCTTATCTATTCTTGAATTGCATGTAAGTTCCTCTCCCGTTTCCCATTCCGGTCCTTTTGAGCATTTTTACCGCTAACAATTAATTGTCCACTTTTTTAAACCAATTTTTCACACAGTCAGTGGCCTTGTACTTCAGACAACGTAATTTCACGTATATCGAGTTAGAGATAAAATCCGAAATTTCATGTTCCTTATTATCATGGAACCGTGCAACGCCGCCGGGCGGGTCAGCTAGTTATTAAATAAAGCAATATTTTTTTTATTCAGACATTCCAAATTCATACCAGAAATTAAAAACAGAAATATTTGCTTTATTTAATAACAGAGATTCCGTTATTAAATAAAGCAATATATTTTTTTTTATTCAGACATTCCAAATTCATACCATACATTAAAAACAGCAATATTTGCTTTATTTAATAACACAGATTCCATTATTAAATAAAGCAATATTTTTTTTTATTCAGAGATTCCAAATTCATACCATAAATTAAAAACAGCAATATTTCCTTTATTTAATAACAGAGATTCTGTTATTAAATAAAGTAAAATTTATTTTTGAAATTCTATAGTATGAATTCAGATTCTTTGAATTACGGATTTTCTTGAATGTATTTTGCCATGAGCATTAGAGGGTTAAAGGTCGAAGTATTCCTCGTAAGCACAGGCAACTCTTATACAAATTTATTTTGATGGCACCACTTTTTTAAAAAACATATATATATTTTTTTTTTTTTTTTTTTTTTGTACTTTAAAAACATGAGCAAGAGAAATTTATAAAAAAAAAATAAGTACACGGTCGTGGAAAAAAAGTAAAACACCCCCTACTAACTAGTCAAAAAATTATCGTATAAGAAAGTTGCTAGTACCAAGTGATTGGAAATAATTTCTTCATTTAAATGATGCATATAAAATTTGCTTAGGAGGGTACATATTAAAACAAACCCTAACTTTGTTTCCTTCAATAGCAGTACCCAACTCTGACATCATAAATGAACTTTGCACCCTTCAATTAGCCTAAAACAAATATTTAGACAATTCTTCCGACAAGTAATTATTTTAAAACGAGCATATTTTAGGATCTGTATCCAAATTGAAGTTCGGTACTACGTTCTTGACTTAGGGATCAAGATATCTTATGCGCCACTATAGCAGTCAATGAAGAAGCTAAATTATAAGATAGCATAAGAAGTTTTAAAATATCTCGTCACTTCTACCGTAAACGCACCCTTAAACTGTCATTTTGCCTTTTTTAAGCATAATTTGAAAACTATTTGAAAGAAAAAAATTTAATTTTCGATTTCCATAAAGCAGGACATAATGAATCTAATCCATCGTAAAAGTTTGCAATTCATAATTTTTTCTGATATTAATTTCATAATTCGTAATTCATATTAAAAAATTATAAAAAATGCAAATTCAACGTATTTACGTTTGGGTATTTTAATATTATTGCTACATAAAAAATTAGCACATTAGGAATATAATTTTACGAGGTGTCTGGGTACAGTTTTAACCAAAAATTTGAAATATCTTGTTAAAATTGGGTATTGAAATTGAAAAAAAAATCAAGTTTGGGTAATTTCTTGGGTTCATTTTAATATTTAGATGCACCTTTAAGCGAATTTTATGTACATCATTTAAAAGAAGAGATTATTTCCGACCTTTAGGTACCAGTAACTTTCGATAATAACTCTACAATAATTTGTTGAGAAGTTAGCAGGGGGTATGTTTTTTTCACAACTGTACTTTTAAAATACAATAGTGCAAATAGAATATAAACATAGAATGTAGTATAACGTTTGAGTTATTTTGTGGTTTATTGGTTATTTGGTGACACTCGAACGTAAAGCTTTAATCAGATATTGAATGCATAAAAAAACCTTAAATCTTAAAATGACTGTAAAAATTGTTTTCGTTTATAGAAAGCTCTAGGTCCCCATGATCTCCATCTTTTCTACGCCCCTTTTCACCAGTAATGTTTAATGCAAACAAAGGAGATTTTCTAAAAAAGAAAACTTCTAACTAAAAGCATCTTAAGAGCCATTATTTTGAAATTCAGACAAAAAAAATGATGTTTTGGTAGTTGTATTTTTTCATTTGATTGATTTTTTATATGTTGAAGTAGATCATATTTCATAAATAATCTGTAATTTTGAAGCCTTAAAAAATTTCCTCTTTTCTATAAAAAATGTCAAAATTACAGGTTGTGAATGCTATTTTCCGTAAAAAGTGAAATGCTGGTATATTTAGAGCACTATATCTCTCGCAAGCAACAGCATCCCAAAATTATTTTGGTACAAACTGTTAGTATAACCATACCTACTTATTAAAAATTATTTGTTTTCATGGGGCATTGCTACTTTACAATGTTATGTTGCCACAAAGTATAGTCAAAATGACGTTTTTGTCCATTTTCCGCACTTAATATCTCATTTAAGCAATAGTATCCCAAACTTTTTCTTATAGAAAATGTAAGTGCATTACTAGATCAAGCTAAATAATATAGTACTGCACGGATATATTGCTGCTGTCAGTGGATATAACCAGTTAAATATCCAAAATTTTCAAAACTTTCAATATTTAAAGTAGAGTTACTTCGAAAAAACGACACAGCTGAGTGAAAAAAATTATCACGCAGTAGTAGTATATATGTACAAAAACATTGTAAAGAAAAAGAAGTGGGAGCTCGTCATATTTTTAGGCAAAAAAATTGCAAAAGTTAGAAGAAAAGCAATGTCCATTATCACATTTTTCCCCTAAAGGATAATGAAACATCCTATTTCTCTTACGGGAAGGGCAACAAAAAGGGATATTTCATTTTCTCATAGGGAAAAACACAGAAAGAGGAACGAGGAATTGGATTTTTCATTTTCTGTTAGGGAAGAAATTTTATCATCGACATTGTTTATTTGAAAATTTTGTCATTTTTTTTAATAAAAATATGACGAGGCCCCACTTCTTTTTTCTTCTTTTTTCCATGTTTTTGTGCATATATTCACCTACTGCGTGACATATTTTGCTTCATTTAACTGTGGCACTTATTTGAAATAACATTACTTTAAATGTTGCAGGTTTTGAAAATTTTGAGTATTTAACAGGTTATGTCTGCTAATAGCAACAATATCTCGGTGCAGTACTATATTATTTTGCTTGTTCTAGTAGTACACTTTAATATTCTATTAGTAAAAGTTTGGGGTACAATTGTTTAAATAAGAAATTAAGTAAGGAAAATGGACAAAAACGTCATTTTGACTGTACTTTGTGGCAACATAACATTGTAAAGTAACAATGCCCCATGGAAACAAATAAATTTTAATAAGTAGGCATGGTTATACTAACAGTTTGTACCAAAATAATTTTGGAATGTTGTTGCTTGCGAGAGATATAGTGCTCTAAATATATCAGTATTTCACTTTTCACGAAAAATGGCATTCACAACCTTGAACTTTGACATTTTTTATAGAAGAGATAAAAAAATTTCAGGGCTTCAAAATATTACACTATTCATTAAATAAAATCTACTTCAACATATAAAAAATTCAAGCAAATCAAAAAATATAACTATCACACTTTGTCTGATTTTCAAAATAAGGGCTCTTAATAAAGTAAGTGTTCAACAGTTTTAAAATAATACGATTTATTATTTAAAGAAGAAAAACTAAAAATCTGTGTGATCTTATCGATTGCATCTGCCTTCCGAAATCTTAAAACATGCAAAATTAATTCAAAATTAGATGCTTTAATTTTAAAATGTTATCGAAAGTTTGAGATTAAAAGTATGCATTATCTTTGATAATTATAATATTTGTTTTAGCTTAAAAATTGGTCAAATTGCATAACAATCGTTATCCTAGGAAGTTGTGTTATGATTATTAATTTCATTTAGTATGCGTTTCTACATATCAGCTATATATTTTTTTAATTTTAAAGGTTTCTACGGACTGTTTTATTTTAAAAACCCTAAAACGAACACAGAAAATTAGACAGTTTTGAATTTCCTTCAAAGATAATTTTTTTAATGTATATTAAAAACAGACGATTATTTTCTATGTTTCCAAATGTAGAAACATAAATTCTAAATTAGAATGCGAATTTTTTGCAATATATTCGTAAGACGTACGTGCTGTTTACAAAAACATTTCAGCAAACGCAATAGCTGAAATATTTAAATTAACTTCCATTTCCACTCATTATGCTTAATGGGGATTAGACTAATTTTTAACTAAATACCAATATCTGTATTGATAAAGAAACATAATTAGAAATATAGTTATAGAAATAGATAAAAAGGTTCACATTGTGAAAAAAATCAAATGTTGGAAAAGCAATTTTATATTTATTCTATTTAGAAATATTTCTCTTTTATAATATTTTGCATTTTGAAAAACTTTTGAGTAACTTTAGTCTGTTATGTATTTTTAAATGCTTAAAATATATATTTCACGAAAAAAAACACTTCATGAAAAAACATTAATGCACTAGCAAAAATAATTTTGGATTTGTTCCAAATAGGATGATTAAGCATTCATCATAAACCAGTTGTTATTTTTTATGATTTTTCTTTTACGATGCCTTATTTGTGAAAAAAAAAATGCAACTTAAAGTTATGTTTGAATATAAACAAACATTATTACAAAAATAGTCCTGGCTTTGGCCCACATATATCAACTAGTTTTAAAGTTAATTTCTGACGAAGTTTAATATTGCGGTTTCATAAAAATTACTTCCTAGCGTTAGAATCCTATTGTTATTAAATCGCTATCGTATAACAATAAGGGATTTAAATACCATAAAAAACATATATGGTATTTAAAACCGCTAAATTTTTTTACGGGAGCTATTAAACGCTATTTTACGCTTAAGTAAATAAAGCATCAGTAGAAACCAAATTACGTTCTTAATAATAAAAACAGACGATTCTGTATAGTTATCATTGTTAACTGTTTATAGGTACATTAGAATTCTTAAATATGTTTTTTCCTTTCTTATTTCTTAAGTTACACAAGCTACAATAATCTATAACTGTACTTGTTAAGCGCAGTGCTCGGAAGTATCACATTATACCTATAGTGTAACTACAATATTCGCTATTTTTCTAGTTTGTAGTGTAACACGCTACATTTAAAAAAATGTAGTCTACTGACTAGCACAATAAAAAGAAATCTGCATTTTGTAAAAAGCACAGACGTTACTTATAATGCTATTTCAGAAGATCGTGTGATCGAAACTTGCGTCTTTTTTGCAAAATGAGTTTCGCATAACAGTTTGCAAATGTCAGAGACAAATTACTCTAAGAATAATAAACAAAATTCATACAGTGTTATGGCTAAGCAAAAAATATATCTTTTGAACAGTAATAACCATTCATTACATCGCAGGTTCAGATATATAGCTCTGTTTTCGTATACCCCCAAAATAATAAATACTTTGTAGTTTACCCGCTTTATATGTAACTGCATGTAATTATTTATTGTTTTTCACAACTTTCACAATTTCGATAAAAAAAATTGCAACGTTTATAATCTGTCGTTTTTGTGAGTGGTACAAAACATTTTCTTGTGTATTATCTGTATATAATTTACAGTAATATACCAAATCTGATTTCTAATAGCCTATCAAAACCTGTTTTTTGTATGCTATGTATTTATTCGTTTTTTATGTTTCCAATTGTATCGCAGTTGATTGCATACCACAGATGCAAAATAACGACAGGATCACTGTATTATTTAATTTGAGACCCCAAATGTAAATGAAAATTGAATCGTTTGACAAAATCAGATTATAACAATCTAGTGATTACACTTGGAAAAACTTTCTGTAGTCTATATTTTTTAGAACAAGTATAGTTGCGGATTTAGTAAACTACATTTTCTATAAAGTAGTTCTAGATTTATACAAAAATAAAAGAAATCTTTCTGATTAGAAACTAGTCAAGAGACAAGTTACTAAACCAAAAAAATTATATTAATTTTGCGATTAATTCAGTATTTTAATGAAAGTTTGATTGTGAATAAATAGACTAAGCGAGTAAAATTGACATGATAAGGTTCCAATAACATTTACAAAAGACCAATCGCATACATGAGTCAAGATATGATGACCATTTTAAGCTTTCGTGAAAATGCTGAATATTTTTAATTGTTTTTTAATTTCTTTAAATTATTAATAAAAAATATAGGTAACTCAAAAGGAGTCCATTTTAATTTTTTTCTTTTACATTTATGACTTTTGTGGATTAGTTGTAACAGAAAAAAAAGTAACTGCATTCACTTTATTGATACTTATTAATAAATAAATAACTGATTGCAGTAAAGAATATCCGCATTCTTTCCTGTTATTAATGATTAAATATGGAGGGATAATTTCTCGACATTGGCTATTTTTCTTCCAAGGTACATAAATATCAAATATGCTGAAAGACAAAGACTAATGCATTATTGTGGAAGATACAGGTAAACGTCATCATAAATGCGCACATGCTCTTCATTGTCGTTAACTGTAATTTAAGGCCCTACACTAAACACATAAAAAGACCCGGATCATAATGTAAAGTTTATGAGGGCATTCTTTTCAAATATCTTGCTCAAATTTTAATATTTTTACCTGATGTTTTTTTTTTCTTTATAGGATAGCTGAGGACGATCCACAACCGGCGTAGTTTTTACTTTTTCGATTTGGCTTATATATTTTTTATATTATGATAGTTACAATTTCAGAGCCAGTTTAAACCGGTTTTGAAATTTAAAGTAATTTTTTTTTAATCTGAAATCAAAATTGAAAAGGTAAAAACTAGGCCGGTTGTGGAACGGCCTCAGCTATCCTATGAAAAGAAAATCCTGTAAAAATATTAAAATTTGTGCGAGATATTTGAAAAGAACGCTCCCATAGACTTTACATTATCATCCGGGTCTTTTTCTGTGCCTAGTGTGGGGCCTTAATCAGATCACCAACCTCAAATGTAAACACACCGTAAATCTAGGTACAAGACTTCAAAACAGAGCGCGAGACATAGTCATCAGCGTTGTTGCTTTTAACCGCTTCCCTGTTTTGCATGTTCATGGTTCCGATAACATGTTTTTGCCAATCGTGGTTTGCCCGTACCAAGTACGGGCATCCATACACTAATCATAATTTATTATTCTCGCCTGTAAAATTTAAATGTCAATCTTGTATTTTTAATTCGAGCATTTTTCTGATTTAATTAAGCAAAAATTTCTGTATTGAAAAAGCGATGATAAAAGATAAAAAATTCTGTAAAAGACATAAAAAAATGGACATTATTTGAAAGTTATTTTTTTTTTTTTCAAAAAGATTAATCAGTTAAGTGGTTAAAATCTGGAAAATTTAAAACCTAGATTTATTATTATTATTATTATTATTTTGATTGTTAAACTTTTAAAGAAAAAGTTTAAGCTTTTCTAGACAAAGAACTTCTGAGCAATATTGTAGTTGTAAAAGAAGCAGATAGTATACGCTATAGACACAGGCAGTGGGAATACGTTGAATCCTGAACGCTCATAGATAGGATATTTTAGAAACAGAGTGTATATGGTGCTTCTTTAAAAAATTCGTAACGTACATGGCGTATACCCCCGTATCACTTCCACTATACCCCTGCTTCTGAGCGTGTTGATAAAACATAACGATCACAGTTGGTACATAATTGAGCATTACAATTAACAGATTTTATCAGTAACGAGTTAATCACAAGAATAATTCATATAAGTTACGTTCACAATTTACAAGTTGTGTGTCACTAGTTGCTTTAATATATATATATATATATATGTGCATGTTTTAGTTTAACTAATGATAATAGCTATTCTGAATAACTAATGCATACGCAAATAGAATTTAAGGGTGCATAAATAAAGATGCATAGATAAAAACAAGTGCTGCGTTAAAATTAGCAATTTTCCAAATACTTAATACTGAAGTTAAATGTTATTTTCATAGTTAATGATTTAAATATTAATTTTATACTGCCGGAATCATTTAAACTTTCGGCCCCACCAGTGGCCGAGAGGTTCGGACCTCTCAACTGGTAGACGGCAGGTGCTGGGTTCGAACCCAATCGCGGCTGTCGGCCTAACCGTTCGGAGTTTTCGTGGTTTTCTTCGAACCTTGCGTAAATACGGGTTAGGTTCCCTTAGAAAGACCCCCACGAAGGGCATTCCTCCCTGGTCCTATATCCCTAGCGCAGATAATCGGACGTCAAAAATCAATCAATCATTTAAACTTTCACAATTTACAAGTTGTGTGTCACTAGTTGCTTAAAAAAAAAAAAAAAAAAAAAAATGCATATTTTAGTTTAACTAATTATAATAGCTATTCTGAATAACTAATGCATACGCAAACACAATTTAAAGGTTAGGTTTATAAATAAAAACAAATGCTGAGTTAAAATTTATAATTTTCCAAATACTTAATGTTAAAGTTAAATTGACAAATGACAGATTAAATGTTATTTTCATAGTTAATTATTTAAATATTAATTTTCTACTGACGAAATCTTTTAAACTTTTATTTATTCAAGAAATATTTTTATTTTCTTGTAGTATTTGATTGATATTACATATTTAAAATGTTTTAAAAGGAAATGTGTGGGTTTTATTTTTCTATTAGTTTACCATGCGTGTCACAAAAGAATTTATTAATAAAAGAATTGCTATAGTCTAAAAATAAAACTTAGCATTTGTAAAGACAGAGTAGATGATTTTGAATGACATCTGAAAATATATAGTGTCCTTAATGAAAAGACGGGAAATCCCATATATGCAATTTCCCCTTCTATCATCAATGGGCTGAGGGAGAAACAGATAAAGCAACTGCTCCTGGTTAATTGAGCATAAAACCTTTTATCTCTGTCGTTCTTCGAATGTAGAAATAACATAGCGCAACACACATTGCGTCTTCTGGATGGAACTAGACATTTTCGATGTGTTTTTGCTTGGAATTCACAATTGCAATCAGATTTATTGTTAAATACATTATTTAGTGCATTTATTAAAAAAATTTCACTCCATGTATTTAAAAGAATTATAATAAGTGGTGTTCGAAATCCCATTTATTCAATTTCTTTTACCAAATCCAACGAATTAAAAGAAAAATAGATGAAGAATCTGCATTTGGTGATCGAAGCACAAAATACTTTATCACTGTCGCTCTTCTAACTTAGAAATAACACAGTGTAACACACATTTAGTCTTCTAAATGTAACTGGACATTTTAAAAGTATTTTTTGTTTGAAATTCACAGTTCACTACAATCTCACGCATATTTATTGCCAAATATATTATACATATATTTATTATAAAATTTTGAATGTATATATTTTTAATTTTTATCAAGGTGGTGTTCAAAATCCCATGTATGCAATTTTTTCTTCCAAAGTCAACGCATTAACAGAGAAATAGATGAAAAATCTGCTTCTAATTAACAGAGCATAAAACTCTTTACAGTTGAAAAGTATTTAGTATGGAGATATTCTGATCAACAGTAATTATAACATTTCTTTTCTTCATGTTTAGAAACTTTATTTTTAAAAAAGGATCAAAGCTGTTCTACAAAATATCTAAAATTAAAAGTGTCCGGTGATTAAGGGCCATATATAATCTTGAATTACACATTTTGATAAATCGTGCCTTATTGATAAGACAAAACCATTTATTGCTGAGAGTTTTACTTAAATTAGCTGTTAGGCAGGCATAAATTAGTTGATTTGAGTTAGGAATTTCTTATATCGAATTGAATTAGATTAGAATAGAAAATAAATTTCAATAAAATTAAAATTAATAAAAACTAACTGGATTAAATTAAGTTAAATTAAAGATAAAAATTATTATCAAATCTTAAACATTATAGAGTTTATACAAATAATTATTATTTATACAAGAATCCTAAATTGCAAAACCAAAGTTGTTTTTCTTTTTTTTCTTTTTTTTAATTATTACTGATTGCGTATTTTTCACATATTTAAAAAATTAATGAAAAGTTCGACATATATTGTAAAATAACATCTGTTAGGATTTTTTATCAATGCTATTGCTGGGGAAATCTAAGTATTTATTATTTAATTTATTTTTTATTTTGGCAGTATAAATTCATTTTCTTATTGAATCAGTACAGATGGGATATTACTTTTTATGCTATGCAAGTTTTTACCAACCAATGTCATCGAATACAATAATCTTCTTATTATTACTTACTGAATTGGTGGTTAAATTTTCACAAACACTTCTTATTTGCTTATTTATTATTTTGTTTTTCTCGAGTATATTTCATTCATCACTGGGAAAAATAGATTAATGATGAATTATATAAAAACTTCTCGAGTCTATAAAATTATTGATGAGATTTTTGAAATCTACTGTTTATTGTTGTTGAATTATTACTATTTTAATTTAGTGTACGATAAAAATTATAAAGATAGTTATTGAGCATAATAACAAAGCAAAGGTAAGAAAGAGTATTTTTGAGTAGTATAAGTGCTTATTCATCGATGCTGTGCTATTGAAGACATAAAGTTTCATAAATTAATGAAGCCATTAAATGAGACTTAGACTACAAATTAGTCCTTTAGTAATGTTTATAATATCCTAAAGAACTAAAAAACATCTTCAAAACTGTTGTTATTATTAACTTATTGTTTTCTAGAGAACCTATTGAAAATTGGTAATAATGAGACATTACTGTAATAAGGCACTAATATAGAGTGTATATAGTTAAAATTTTACTACAGTTATTGTGAGGAAATACCAAAAGTGTTCAATTTTGAATTCACACAAAATTTCAATGACTGTAACATAGTTTCAGGTTATTAAGTTATTAAGTTATTCCAACAAAGAGACTGAAAATGATAAATAACAAGTTAAACTTTTATGTGCATATTTTTTTAAATATTATTATTATTATTACTTTATGTTTATAATTTTCTTTTTCTTTATATTTTTTATTGTTTATGAGTTTATAACGTATGATCTAGCTTGTAAATCGTAAGGAAAACTCCTAAGTGATGAAGAATAAATTATGGAGATTAAGCTAATGTTTAATTTTGATTACAGATAATTACCAATTCACCTGGAACTCTTCTTAGGTATTTTTCTTAGATATTTTACCTTAAAAATCAAGAGATACATTTCTATTTCTATATATTTTGTAATGTTTCATAGTTCTTGCGTGTCCTTATATGCTCCTTTTACTTACCAATCATATGTAGGGTAAATCTTGCAATCGTTTTGAAAATCGGAAAAAAAATTATCTCATTTACACGTTCCAACACTGGAGATTACAAAAAATATAATTTTAGAAAAAAAAAATGCCGTCCGTCTGTCTGTGTATCTGTCTGTCTGTAAACGCTCTATCTCCCGAACAAAATGAGTTAGAAACTTGCAATTTGATATGTACTTAGTATGTATGAATGGAAAGAAGCCTATTTAATATCAGTAACCTCGATTATCCGGAACTATTCCTTTCGGACTCTCTAAATATTCGTCTTAATGAAGGGTATATAAAAATGTTCGATTTTTTTTTAAAAGAATGGATGAAAAGGCAATAACAAAACATAATTTTTACATAAAGAACGAATTTGATCGGATAATTAGTTGCCGAGATATTTGTAATCTTGTTTTTCACACTCTTCGATTTTTCATGACTCTATATTTCAGTTAAATTTCAATTCAAAGATATATTTTATTTAGAAATGAGACGTTTATCCAAAGCAATAAACTGTTACTTAATATAATTATCATTTTTGTAGTTATAAGTATGCTTCTTTTACGGAATTTGGTATTACTTGATTATCCCATCGATTAGAAAACTATCGCCAAACTATAAGATTAAGCGCCAGTAATGGCTTATTGTAAGTGTCACATTAACTTCACGTTAAACACGTTAAATATGTTTGTTTGTTAATAAATTTTGAATTCAAATTTTTATTTTTTGCAATAAAATAGTTAATATAAACTAATTAAGAAAGAATATTTAGTATAAAATGTCATGGCATTGATAAAAACCGACAATGCACTAATATTTTGAATTTACTGTATTAAAAACAAATTTTAAAATGTACACCGTTTTAGAATTTAGTTAGTAAAATATGTTAGCATACATGTTAACAAATTAATCTCTTTATATTTAAATAAAACCAGACTAAAAATAAATTTAATTACTTTGTTATTGGAAGACATTTTACTAGCATCGTTGCACTTTACGAACACTATTTATTTCAACTGAATCTTATAAACCAGAAATGAAACAACTGAAAGGAGATAATTTATCATTGATTACAAGTTGCACTCTATAATTTATTTTCCCCTATTAAATTTTCTCCACGTAAATACGCAGGAGTTTAAAGAAACTAATTTGATAGTTAGTGAATTATCGGCTTAACTATTTCTCTGAAGAGCTAGCTGCTCTGTAATTTTCTTTAGATACATTATTAACATTTTGAATGCAAAAACGAAATTTTTGCAATTTGTAATAAAATAGTTACTATAAACAAATTAAGAAAAAGTATTTAGCATAAAATATGATAACATTGACAAAATCCTACAATGCACTAATATTTGAAAATTACAAGAATAATAGCAAATATTTAACCGCCTTTGAATAGAATTAAAAAGTATTTCTCCTGGAATTCAACGAAGTTATTTACATATTAAGTAATTTAAGTTTCTTTCAATTTTAAACACTAATTATTTTTAAGAAAAAAAACATACTAAAATTTTTCCGTTTTAAAAATATTTGAGCATTTTTTAAAAACATTTTTGAAATCATGAAAAGTCAAAATTATTTCAGTTCGTATGTCAATTCAAAAACAATGTGATAGCATCTCTTATTTATAATTAATTGAAATATTTTACAAAAAAATGATGTAATACTACACTGTAAAAAAAAATTCAAGAGGTTACTAAAAATTCTTTAGTAAATTTGTATTCCACAGTATTTTTTTGTAACCATTACAAACTTTTTTTTGCAGGTGAAACAAGCATTTCTTTTGTAAACTGAACAAAATAATTTTTTGTATAACTAACTTAAAAATTTTTAGTATGAGCCACCAAGAAAATTTTAGTAATAGCTCCAAAATTGTTTTTAATAACCTTTACGTGCGCCCGAAGGACAGGAGCTGCATCCAAACTTCTGAAGCGATAGATTTTCGGCAAAACCGCAATAGATGGCAGCACCAAAAATGCTACCTGCTCTCACAGGATTTTCATAATCCCTTTATTAACGAGTACTTACACTACATACATTCGGGACGTATTTGACGGAGTCGAACCCGGGACCTCTTAGCCTGGAATCCGTTACTATAACCACTATGCTATCAAGGCCACACCAAGTAAGTTTTAGTAATAGCTATTAAAAATGTAAAACTATTAACTCTTATCCATTGCAAACTTTTTTCTAGTAATTCTTACAGATTTTCTAGTAACCGACTAAGATTACTAAAAATTTTTTAGTAATTACAAGGATCACTAAAGTTTTTTTAGTAGATCGACCCTTTTTTTTTTTACAGTGTAGCCAAATACGATAATTATTTATGTTTTGTGTAAGTTAAAATGATTTTCCTTAAATAAGAATTTTAAAGATTTTTTTTTATTTGATGTATGTCTAATTAATTTTCAGTTTATTTATTTTAAAAATCTTTTTCTGCAACACATTTTTAACAAACAACTGCAAAGAAGTATTTTCTCAATTTGTCCTTTTAGTTTTAAATTTCAATAATAAAATACAAAAAAAAGTTACTTTTCTTATGGAATACTTCCAATCATTTTTTAAAGTAAATGATGTTGCTTTTGAATTAAAGTATGTATGCTTCAAAAACCTTTTAAACACCTGTTATTTTCTATTCTTAAAAAAGATTAATTAAATTAGAACTCCAGATCACTGTAATCAAGAAAAATCCCATGAAAGCAGTTGGAGAAAACTTTACAATTTCTGCTAAGACTTTCGACAGAGATTCTAAATTGATTTCTAAATCACTGGATAATGTTTAAAGCAATCATTTTTCTCATAATTTGGGTCGTAAATGCAGTATAAAAAATATTATGGAACTAAAGATTTTACGCTCTCCATAAAACGTTAGATAGTGTGTCTAAGTAATATTCCATGCAGATTTCTAAACTCCATTATGATCTGTGAATGAAACATTTATTTTATAATTTTGTTATAACGTATTTTTATGTACACTATAAAAAAAATCTGCAAAGGTACTAAACTTTTTCTAGGAAACTGAGATTCCAAGAACTTTTCCTGTAACGGTAACAGCAAAAATTCAAGTTTCAGAATCGATTACATGAATATTTCCTGTTATCGTTACATGAAAAGTTCTTGGAATCCCAGTTTCCTAGAAAATGTATAGTACCTTCACAGACTTTTTTTTTTGCAGTGTAGTAAAAGAAATAACAATTGTCATCTCATAATTTTTGTAACATATTATTCGACAAGTTTTGCTTCACCAGTTACAATATCGGATACTAGGCGCTTCTGCTCCATCGAGACTGGGGTACCATATAGATATCATGGAAGATGGTTGTATTCCGAGTGACACCTAAAATCTTAAAATTTCGGGAATCGATATATAATGCTAACTCGAAATCAAAGAAAACGCCAAAAGCCGCCGGTTATTTCCTCAACAAATATCGATCATATTGTTCTGATATTTTATGCTTATATTTTTCTTTTTATTTATATTTTTCATTATTTATGAGTTAACTACGCACTACCTAGCTTGTAAATTGTAAAGAAAACTCCTAAGGGATGAAGAATAAATAATGGACATTAAACTAACGTTTAATCTGGAAGAGAGGGAATTGTCAATTTGCCTAGAACTCTTTTTATGTGTTCTTCTTAGGTATTTTACCTTAAAAATTACAACATGCATTTCAAATTCGATACGCTTTGTACTATTTTATAGTTTTTGCGTGTCCTTACATAATCCTTTTTACAGTTTAGTTAATAAAAAATGTTACCAATTAACCTCTAGATATTTAAATAAAACCAGGCTAGAAATAAATTTAATTACGTTGTTATTGGAAGTTATTTTACTTTCGTCGCGTCGTTGCATTTTATAAAGGCTATTTATTTCAACTGAATCTTGTAAACTAGAAGGGAAACAATTGAAAGGAGACCATTCATCATTGCCTACTAGTTGCACCTATGATTTATTTTAACTATTAAACTTTCCCTACGTAAATAAACTGGCGTTTAAAGGAACTAATTTGATAGTTGGTGAACTATCGCCTTAACTATTTCTCTGAAGAGATAGCTGCTCAGTAATTTCCTATAGTCGCATTATTAACAATTTGAATTCAAAAACGAAATTTTTATTTTTTACTATAAAATAGTTACCATGACTTAATTTACAAAGAGTATTTAGTATAAAATGTCAAACATTGATAAAACCCTACAATACACTAATATTTTGGATTTACTGGATTAAAAACAAATTTTACAATTTATAGCTTTTTACAATTTAGTTAGTAAAATATATTAGCATGCATGTTAACAAATTAACCTCTTCATATTTAATTAAAAGCAGACTAAAAATAAATTAAAGTATCTTTGTTATTGGAAGAAATTTTACTAATATCATAGCACTTTACGAACGCTATTTATTTCAACAGAATCTTGTAACCCAGAAGTGAAATAACTGAAAGGAGATAATTTATCATTGCCTACAAGTTGCACTCTATAATTCATTTTCCCTATTAAACATTCTCTGCGTAAATACGCAAGAGTTTAAAGAAACTAATTTGATAGTTAGTGAACTATCGGCTTAACTATTTCTATAAAGAGCTAGCTGCTCTGTAATTTCCTTTAGACACATTACTAACATTTTGAATACAAAAACGAAATTTGTACATTTTATAATAAAATACACTGTAAAGAAAATTCTGTAAAGGTACTAAACTTTTTCTAGGAAACTAGGATTCCAAGAATTTTCCTGTAACGGTAACAGCAAAAATTCTAGTTTTAGAATCAGTTACATGGATTTTTCCTGTTATCGTTACTTGAAAAGTTCTTGAAATCCCAGTTTCCTAGAAAATGTTTAGTACCTTTACAGAATTTTTTTTTTACAGTGTAGTTACTATAAACTAATTAAGAAAAAGTATTTAGCATAAAATGAAATAACATTGACAAAATCCTATCATACACTAAAATTTTGAATTTCAAGATTAACAACAAATATTTAACCATCTTTGAATAAAATTAAAAGTATTTCAGCTGGAATTTAATGAAGTTATTTACATAATAAATAATGTAAGTTTTTTTCGGTTTTAAAGACTAATTATTTTTAAGAAGGAGGACATACTAATAAAAATTTTCCGTTTTTAAAATATTTAAGCATTTTTTAAAAACATTTTGAAAACATGAATTGTCAAAATTACTTCAGTTCTAATGTGAATTCAGAAACAATGTGCTAGCATCTTTTATTTATAATTAATTGAAATATTTTACGCAGAAATTATGTAATACTAGCCAAATATAATAATTATATATGTTTTGTGTAAGTTAAAATGATTTTCCTTAAAAAAGAATTTTAAAGATTATTTTTTTTTAATTTGGTGTATGCCTAATTAAATTTCTTATTATTTAATTTAAAATTCGTTTTCTACAACACATTTTTAACAAACAACTGCAAAGAAGTATTTTCTCATTTTGACCTTTTAGTTTTAAATTTCAATAATAAAATGCATAAAAATGTTACTTATGATATACAATGCCATCAATTTTTTTAAAATTATATGATGTTGATTTTAAATTAAAATATGAATGCTTCAAAAATCTTAAACACCTATTATTTTCAATTCTTAAAAAAGATTAATTAAATTAGAACTAACAGATCACTGTAATAAAGAAAAATCCCATAAAAGCATTTGGGGGGAAAATTACAATTTCTGCTGAGACTTTCGACAGAGATTCTAAATTGTTTTTTAAAAAACTGGATAATGTTTAAAGCAAGAATTTTTCTCATGATTTGGGTCGTAAATGCAGTATAAAAAATCATTATGGAATTAAAGATTTTGCACTCTCCATAAAACATTAGATAGTGTGTCTAAGAAATATTTCATACAAATTCATAAACTCCATTATGGTCGGTGAATAAAACATTTATTTTTTAATTTTGTTATAACGTATCTTTAAGAAGTTAAAGAAATAATAATTGTCATCTTATATTTTTTGCAACATATTATTCGAGAAGTTTTGATTCGCCAGTTACGATATCGGATACTGGGTGCTTCTGCTCCAGCGAGACTGGGGTACCATATATATAGATATCATGGAAGAAGGCTGTATTTCGAGTAACACCTAAAATCGTAAAATTTCGAGAATCCATACATAATGCTAACTCGACATCAGAGAAAACGCGGAAAGCCGCCGATTATTCCCTGAGCAAATATCGATCATATTGTTCTGATTTTTTATGTTCATATTTTTCTTTTTATTTATATTTTTCATTATTTATGAGTAAACTACGTATTACCTAGCTTGTAAATTGTAAGGAAAACTCCTAAGGGATGAAGAATAGTTATGTAGATTAAACTTCTGTTTAATCTTGATTAGAGAGGATTGCCAATTCGCCTAGAACTCTTTTTATGTATTCTTCTTATGTATTTTACCTTAAAAATCACAAGATATATTTCGAATTCTATAAGCTTTGTACTATTTTATAGTTTTTGCGTATCCTTACATACTCATTTTTAAAGTTTAGTGAATAAAATATATTAGAATATACATTAACAAATGAACCTCTTCATATTTAAGTAAAACCAGTCTAAAAATAAATTTGATTACGTTATTAGTGGAAGATATTTTACTATTATTGTTGCACTTTACGAACACTATTTATTTCAACTGAATCTTGTAAACCAGAAGTGAAACAACAAGTGAAAGCAGATAATTTATCATTGCCTACAAGTTGCACTCAGTGATTTATTTTCCATATTAAACTTTCCCTACGTAAATACGTAGGAATTTAAAGGAATTAATTTGATAGTTAATGAACTATCAGCTTAATTATCTCTCTGAAGATATAGTTGCTTTGTAATTTCCTCTAGACACATTATTAACATTTTGAATACAAAAACGAAATTTTTACACTTAATAAAATAGTTACTGTAAACAAATAAAAAAAAAGTATTTTGCATAGAATATGATAACATCGACAAAACCCTACAATGCACTAATATTTTAACTTTACAAGATTAATAGCAAATATTTAACCACCTTTGAATACGATTAAAAAGCATTTCTGCTGGAATTCAACGAAGTTATTTACATATTAATTTACATATATTTACATATTAATTTCTTCCGATTTTAAAGACTAATTATTTTTAAGAAGGAAAAATATACCAATAAAATTTTCCATTTTAAAAATATTCGAGCAATTTTTTAAAACATTTTGAAACCATGAAAAGTCAAAATCACTTCCGTTCGTATGTCAATTCAAAAGCAATGTTCTAGCATCTCTTATTTATAATTAATTAAAATATTTTACGCAGAAATGATGTAATACTAGCCAAATATGATAATTCTTTATGTTTTGTGTAGGTTAAAATGATTTTTCTTAAATAAGAATTAAAAAAAACAATTATTTTTTTTTAATTTGGTGTTTGCCTAATTAATTATCTGCCTATTTATTTTAAAAATCGTTTTCTGCAACTTATTTTTAACAAATAACTGCAAAGAAGTATTGTCTCAATTTGTCCTTACAATTTTAACTTTCGTTAATGAAATACAAAAAAAATTACTTTTAATATGTGTTATGCTTTTAATCGTCTTTTAAATTAAATGACGTTGCTTTTAAATTAAAATATGCATGCTTCAAATATCTTAAACGCCCATTATTTTCAATTCTTGAAAAAGATTAATTAAATTATAACTACCAGATCTCTGCAATCAAGAAAAATCCCATGAAATCATTTGGGGGAAAACTTTACAGTTTCTGCTAAGACTTCCGACAGAGATTCTAAATAGTTTTCCCAACCACTGGATAATGTTTAAAGTAAGTATTTTTCTCGTGATTTGGGTTGTAAGTGCGGTATAAAAAAGTAGTGCGGAACTAAAGATTCTGCGGTCTCCATAAAACGTTAGATAATGTGTCTAAAAAATATTTAATATAAACTTCTAACCTCCATTATGGTCAGTGAATGAAACATTTATTTTATAATTTTGTTATAACGTATGTTTATGTAGTTAGAGAAATAATAATTGTCATCTAATAATTTTTTGTAACATATTACTCGCCAGTTACGATATCGCATACTGGACGCTTCTCATCCAGCGAGACAGGGGTACCATATACATAGATACCATGAAAGACGGTTGTATTCCGAGTGATACCATCCTAAGCCTAAAATCGTAAAAACAAAAATAAAATAATAATAATAAAATAAAATAAAATAAAATAAAATAAAATAAAACGCGGAAAGCTGCCAATTATTCCCTCAGCAAATATCGATCATGTTGTTCTGATTTTTTATGTTCACATTTTTCTTTTTATTTTTATTTTTCCTTACTTATGAGTTAATTACGCTTCACCCAGCTTGTAAGTTATAAGGAAACTCCTAAGGGATGAAGAATAATTATTTAGATTAAACTTATGTTTAACCTTCATTAGAGAGGACTGTCGATTCGCCTAGAACTCTTCTTATGTATATGCTTCTTATGTATTTTACTTTAAAAATCACAAGATACATTTCAAATTCTATAAGTTTTGTACTATTTTATAGTTCTAGCGTGCCCTTACATACTCCTTCTTACAGTTTAGTTAATAAAATATATTAGAATATATGTTAACAAATGAACCTCTTCGTATTTAAATAAAACCAGACTAGAAATAAATTTAATTACTTTGTCATTGGAAAACATTTTACTGTCATAGTTGTACTTCAATTGAGTTTTTCTCATAATTTTTTTTTTCAGCTGAATCTTGTAAACAAGACATAAAACAGCTGAAAGGAACTCATTGCCTACAAGCTGCACTCTACGATTTATTTTTCCTATTAAACTTACCCTACGTAATACGCAGGAATTTCAAGTAACTAATTTGATAGTTAGTGAAATATCGGCTTAACTACTCCTTTGAAAAGCTGGCTGCTCAGTAATTTCTTATGGACGCATTATTAACATTTGAATTCAAAAACGATATCTGTATTTTTTGCAATAAAATAGTTACTATAAACTAATTAAGAAGGGGTATTTAGGATTGTTAGGCATTGTTTTTATAAATGGAAATTCTAATTATCATTTCTAGAAAAAAATTAATTAACAGATGGCTATTTCAAAAAACGTAATTATCAAGTTATTCAAAAGTCAAATGTTCTTTTATAATACATTACAAAATTGCAATAATCTCAATAATAAATCTCTATAAATTCATTAAAGCCAATGTTTATTTATTATTTAATCAATGTAAACATCATATTGTTTTGAAATCACTAAATTTAAAATATATAATAATAAAAATTTTCGATAATTTCGCGTAGCAACTTACCAAAAATAATATTTTTCAAAATTATTTTAATATTAATTATGCAGTCTTAAAATTATAATAATCGGATTTAGTCTTAAATTTAAATCACTTTGACGTGATTTGTTTTCATTTTGGACCGTAACCTTGAAAGTTAATTATTTTATAAAGTTCACTCTTGTTTTGCATTTGAAAATGGCGCAGAATAATTCTCTTAGTCTACGAGTAGCCATCTTGTCTTTTTTCGCCGTCTCCCTCCCAAAAAACAACTTCATGGCGTCACACTAATATCTATTTTGCGAAGCAAGTGAGTCATGGTTTTTCCTGATCTTTCCGGAACATTCTGGAATTGGTTGACTGTCGGTTAAAATTCCCCAGTCTGGAGGTAAGATTTTAGCCTAGGAGCATTTCGTAACCGTGACACGAGATTGGCGGCAAAAGCCGTTTCGCGGATTGGCTGGTTAGGGCGCGAACTCGGCTGGGAGTTCAAAATAGCTAATTTATGTGAGAGAATTTCGGTTGCTTTCCCAAGGATAGGACGCGTCGTCGGACGGCCGGGCCTTCGTCCCTGGTTGGCCTTTTTTTTTTCTTTGGATTCGGATTGTTAGAATGTTTTCTTCGGCTGAATTTTTAAAGCATCGCTTTTTTTTAAGAAGATGATGCACCTCCAGCCCCTTTATCCATTTTTTTAATTAATTCCATCATTACGAGAAAGATTCTGTAGGTATTCCGAGCAATAGCACCTAGTGTTTCTCTGAGATTGACTACACATGAGAGATGCTCGTCTTCTGCCTTTCACTTGTGCTCGAAGTTAGATTTTTCTGTACTGATTGCCATCATTGGTAGTATCAGAGCTCAGATCTGCAGGAACTAGAGGCTGCGCTTGTATAGTCATCATCTAGCGATCCACTGTTATCGTCCGGAGTCAGGGACTGTGCCATGAAATTGTGTGCATCGTCGAACCATTTTGAAAATCTGCCTGGACGCCCAAGCAAACCCCATGTGTTTAATACTACATTAATCATATAAACTGTTCCATTTAGTATAACCTGCCTCCAGTGGTTGATGATGTACTCTCAGAGTTTTTGATCTTCTAATGTTCAAACCTTGCGCGGAAAATAAATTTCAGGACATTTTACTATCATCGTTGCACTTTACGAACGCTAATTATTTCAACTGAAACTTGTAAACCAGAAGTGAAACAACTGAAAGGAGATAATTTATCATTGATTTCAAGTTGCAATCTATGATTTATTTTCCCGACTAAACTTTCCGTACGTCATTACGCAGCAGTTTGAAGTAGCTAATTTTATAGTTAGCGAAATATCTGCTTAACTATTTCTCTGAAGAGCTAGCTGCTCTGAATTGCCTTTAGACATATTATTTACATTTTGATTTAAAAACGAAATGTATACTTTTTGTAACAAAATAGTTACTATAAATTAATTAAGAAAGGCTATTTAGCATAAAATGTCATCACTACCAAAACACTACAATGCACTAATGTTCTGAATTTGCAAAATTAAAAACAAATATTTAACCACATTTGAAAACAATTATAAATTATTTCTTTTAGAATTTCAGGAAGTTATTTACATATTAAGTAATTTAAGTTTCTTTTAAATTTTAAAGACAGTAACTATTTTTAAGAAAAAAACATACTAATGAGACATTTCCATTTTAAAAATATTTGAGCACTTTTTAAAAACATTTTGAAACCGTGAAAAGTCAAAATTACTTCAGTTCGATGTTAAATCAAAAACAATATGCTAGTATCTCTTATTTTTAATTAATTCAAAATTTTTATCAGAAATAATATAATACCCATATATATTTGATTCTTTATGTTTTGTGTAAGATAAAATGATTTTCCGTAAATAAGAATTTTAAAGGCTACTTATTTTTTAATTTGATATATGCTTAATTAATTTTCTGATTTTTATTTTAAAAATTGCTTTCTGCAACATATTTTTAACAAAAAATTGCAAAGAGATATTTTTTCTTTTTTTCTTTTATGTTTTAACTTTCGTTAATGAAATACAAAAAAAATTACTTTTAAAGTATGTTATGATTTAAATCGTTTTTTAAATTAAATGACGTTGCTTTTAAATTAAAATATGCATGCTTCAAAAATCTTAAACGCCCATTATTTTCAATTCTTGAAAAAGATTAATTAAATTATAACTACCAGATCATTGCAATCAAGAAAAATCCCATGAAAGCATTTGTGGAAAATTTTACAGTTTCTGTTAAGACTTTCGATAGAGATTCTAAATTGTTTTCCAAACCACTGGATAATGTTTAAAGCAGGCATTTTTCTCGTGATTTGGGTCGTAAGTGCAGTATTAAAAAAGTTTTGCGGAACTAAAGATTTTTCGGTCTAAATTTTTATTTAGACCGAACGTTAGATAATGTGTCTAAGAAATATTTAATACAAACGTCTAACCTCGATTATGGTATATAAATACAACATTAATTTATTATAACGTATCTTTATGTAATTAAAGAAATGATAATTGTCACCTAATAATTTGTGTAACATGTTATTTGACAACTTTTGTTTCGCCAGTTATGATACTGGGCGCTTCTCCTGCAGCGAGATTGTGGTACCACATACATAGATATTAAATATACAGGGTGTCATAAAAATTGCCCCGAATAAGTTTTAATAGTATCATCTGTAAGCGTTGAGAGAGTTTAATTCATTAAAATATCTCATCCATTCATTCCATTGAGAAGTAATGAGTTCACATTGAGAGAGTTTAATATATTATATACATATATATATATATGTATTAAATTGCATATATATATATCATTAGTTGCTGTAGTTATTTAATTTACCTCTGGAAAAAATATTTTCATATATGAAAAATTCTTATTCAGTAAAATTATTTTGATACATTTAAGCGTATATAAAATTAAAAGATAGATGTTACCATAGCAACAAAATTGAATTGACAATGCTCAACTGGACTTTGAACTTGAAACAATTTTAGTTAATTTAAATTTAAATTTCGTTTTAAATCTCAAATCTCAAATTTAGATGGTTAAATTTATTTGCATACTTCCTCTTTCAACTCAAATATGTTGATGCACTTAAGAAACTATAGTTTCCATTTTTACGTGACTGACACGTGAATCATTACTTTCTTATTCTTCATATTCATCTGCTTTAGATTCCTTTGGACTAAAAATATTTTCAATAATTTTTTCATGCGTTATTTCCGCATAACCAAGCATTTTTCTCAGAATAAGGCCCAAATTACTTGGGTTTACTGTGCATTTAAGTTTTCATAACAAATTTCTCATAAATATATATCTGTGGCTACAGGTAATAACCAGGTAAGGCACATTTTTCAAAAAAATTGATATAATTTGGGAAAATGTAGCTTTAAAAAAGTACTTTCATCTGCCATAGTACTGAAAAATGAAAATCGAATACTTCCCGTCACAGGGCGATTATAAAGTTTCATTTAAAAATTGAAAAAAACAGTAATAATCAGGTAAGTGCATAAAGTAATCGTAATAACCAGATAAGATTTTTATTTATTTATTTAAATCGTCTATAATTCTGTGTGGTTTCCGGTAATAACCAGATAAGGCACATTTTTAATATTTTGAGTAATTAACGTTTAAAGTTTTCAAAAATGTTTTTTATCATTACTTTTATAAATAGATTAGAACTTAATAATTTTCGCTACATTCATTTATAATAATTGATAAAAACTAATAATAATTAATAATTATAATAATTAATAAAAACCATTTTTATATAACTATTTTGGCAAAAAAGAGGTTCTTATATCCTAATTGAATGTAGTGAAAGTTATTAAGTTATAATCTATTTTATAAAAGTAATGATAAAAAGACATTTTTGAAAACTTTAAACGTTAATTACTCAAAATATTAAAAATGTGCCTCACCTGGTTATTTACGGAAGCCACAGATATGACCTGTACTATTCTGTTTACGCACTTAGAGTTTCAGAATAATTCCTCGTGAATTTTTCCATATATTTGACAAAACGTCTAAAATCGCGAGTGGCCAGTCACTTTTGGTCTTACAGTGTATTTCGCGCTTCTTTATGTTTTAAATCTTTCACAAATATTTTTTTACTTGCCAGTTTATCGATTGTCAGTAGATGCACTTCTGATTAAATATTTTTTTTAATGTTTCATTCTATAAAAAATATTTTACTAAAAAAAAACATATTTAATTACCATCTTTCAACGCTCGATCGCATTTAAATAACATTAAATGACTTAAAAACGAAAAATACTGTTAGCTCTAAACATCCTATATTTATTTATTTTTTTTAAAATAGATTTCATGAAAATGTAATTTACACCACATTAAAGTGCAATATTTAATTTTTTTAATGCATAGTTTTTATAAAACTTCTTATTCTAACTTGCATTTCTAACCGTGTATAAAATTCAAAATCCATGTCTTTGATAAACGACATTTTTCAAACTTTTTCCCATTTACATAAATTATAGAAAATAAAAGAAAAATATTTAAGTGAAAAAAACTCTTATACAAAAGTCTATGTAAACTCATTTTATAAAATTATTGGGATAAAATTATGCCTCGAAATATTTTCAAAAGAATTACGTAACAAAAATATCAGCAAAGTTTTACATATAAATGAGATTTCATATAAAGGAGAGACTTATTATTTTTTTATTTTTTTAAATTGCGTAAAACATTAAGAGTTTTAGTTTATTGTTTTCAAATGAAGAATAATTTTATAAGATAAATTTTTTGTGCTTTGTCATTTCTTTTTAAATGAATATAAAAAGGAAAGGAAAGAATAAGGAAAAAAGAAATTCACAAAATCGTATTTTGCACTTTCTCCAACTTAAGAGCACACAATAGTCACAGAAAAAGTACACAAAAAGACCCGGATGACCATATAAAGTCTATGGGAGCGTTCTTTTCTAATATCTCGTTCAAGTTTTAATATTTGTGCATGATTTTTTTGCACAAGATAGTTGAGGGCAATCCACAACCGGGCTAGTTTTTACTTTTTCGATTTTGTTTATATATTTTTTATATCACGATAGTTTCAGTTTCAGAACCGGTTTAAACCGGTTTCGAAAGTTAAAGTAATTTTTTAAAGAAAATCTGAAACAAAAATCGTATACTCGGAGTGAACGTTAAATACGTGAAAATTTTCCAATTGCTAACTTCGCTTAATTGGACACAGTACCTCTGAAATCATCACTTCAATTTTAAATAATATTGTAATAAATGTAGTGGCATAATACTAAATATTAAAATTGAATAATTTTCTTTCTAAATTGTAAAAGATCCTATTTTACTAAAATTTATTTTTTAATTAACTTTTATAAAATCCCTATTATTTTTATAAAAATAAATATTTTGGCTTTTTTTTTTTTTTTTTTTTTTTTTTTTTTTGCACATTTATTAGAATATACTACATAAAAATGTGAACGGATTTTCAGATTATGGGATTTTACATGTAATGTGAATTTTTATCCCTTCTGTATATCAAAAAGTAAAATAAAATAAAAAAACTCTCGATTTAAATATTTTTTTTAATAACTGTAAACGTGAATGTTAAATCCATGCACGAAAATATTAAATACCTCATAACAAGCAAAACAAATTTCAAAGGTCCATTTAAATTAGCGAAAAAGTCTTAGTGTTTGTCAAACAAGCAAGTTGTAAAAATATGGACTAATGAAAAAACAGTTTAATGATTTCAATTGCATGGGGAATTGCGTTGAATTTATTTTTAAAAAAACTTCAATATTTCGCGATATATTTGTCATATAGGTTAAAATAAGGTATCAAAATATCCACAATTACAAACGCTTTCAATTAATAATAAAAAAGAAAATCGATATTTCGACCAATTTCAACATATTGTGTCCCTTTAAACCAACATAGCGGAAAATGTTCATGACGGGAATCGAACACAGATCCTTGAGATAACACTCCAATACTCTACCATTGAGATACAAGAACAATACTCAGATGCATGTCTTGCTCTTAAACGGCTAAAGTTGCAATTGCAACACAAGAGGAAAGACTCTTCATGAGCACACAATTTTACAAAAGTAATGCCAGGCATAGATGAACACATATAAATATAATTTTTTATTATCATTATGATATTTGAATGAAGAATTATTTATTTTTTTAAATGGTCTGCTATTTCTCGTAGTTTAATGATAGAACATTGGAAACTTATTCATTTATTTGGGTTCGATTCCCGACTTGGACATTTCCTCCTCTGTTGATTTACGCTTAGTTAGAAGTGCAAAAATTTTACATATTTAATATTCAATAATTTCAGAAGTAATTTCAATGCTTTAAATTAACTTAAAAATTAATTACACTCGTATTTTCATGTATTTTTACATATTATTGATCTTTGACATAAAATGCTTAGTATATAAAATAAAACTTGTAAAACTTATAGGTTTTTTCTTTTTTCTTTTTACAACAACGCACAAAAGTTTTTTTTTTTTTTTTTTTTTTTTTTTTTTTTTTTTTTTTTAGAATATGGTCTATGAGGAAAAATCCAATGCGGCGAATTCTTACTATATGTATATTCTTTTTGATGATATTTATGTATATCATTGTGATGAAGTACAACATGCCTTCAAAGTAGAATGGAATAAGCAGCATCTGTAGTTCGTTCACACAAACTGGCAAAAAAATTTGAGTACATTATGATCTATGGGGAAAAACGCTTGCGATTCCTTTTAATGATGTTATGGTAGTTCAAACATAATGAAATTAAAAAGGATCAGTGGGCTGCACTACTACTTATTTTCTGTAGATTATATTTTAAAAAAAGGCAAATATTTCTCAATCTACGGAAATGTACCGTAATCAAGAACGAAAGTATTCAGTAACTTCATCCAAGTCACCTAATATCCCAAAAAGTGTTCCTTTACAATTAAAAACCTCAGAAAGCTATTTATTTTCAAAATTTAATGGGGAATTTATAAAAATAAATTTGTATTAGCTGCCGTCATTTTCAGTAACGTTTCTGAGAAGCTTTCACTGTACAATAATCAGTTTTCTCAAATCGGAATATCACTTTTTAAGGTGGTAAGCATTCTCAGATAAGTATTACGATATTCAGAAAGCATGCTAAAAGACAAATAACATTAACACTAGTATAAAAATTAACAGTATTTTGTTACAATTACATGTACAAATTCAGCTATGCAGCTTAAAATGTTTACTTGAGAATTGACAGAATCCAAAAAACGATTTTTTGGGTATGGAAAACTGATTAATGCATTGTAAAAGCTAGTACGGAACGTTTTCGAGAATTTCGGGCAGCTAATAAAAATTTATCTTTGAAAATTCTTCTTTAATTTTTTTTAAATAAGTTGTTTTCTGAAATATCTAATTATAAAGAAACCCTTTTCTAAATCTTGGGTGATACGGAGCAATTATTAGAGGAAAATTTCCAAATACCGTCTACCACTTTTGTTTTCAATCCGTATCCTACAATTTTCACAATAAGGAAAGGTAAAAGTGACAGCAGGCTCTTTGATATGTTTTACATCTTTTTACAGAAACAAAAGTCAGTTTAAAAGGCGTTCTCTACTTATAGACACAGCAAAATTCCGAAAGTCTGCAAATTTTGATTTTTGAAAATGCGATCTAAATACCGGTTACCTAATTTTTTTTTTATTTATTTATTTATTTTTTTTTTTTTTTTATTTTTTTTTTTTAAAGAATTACACAAATAGTGCTAATGTCAATTATTCAGCGATAAGAACATTGTTTTAATAAATTTTATTGATTAATAACATTTCATCTGCCCAGAAAAAATTATGTGATTCACAATAAACCAGTCTTTTTTTCAAATTTATAAAAACTTAACGACTATCTCTGCCAGTCTTCTTTTCGTTATGTTTCTACTTTTTTTTGCTTTTAATTTTTAAAACAAAAAAAAAAAAACAAAAAAAAAAACAAAAAAAAAAAAAAGCTTACTGATTGAAATGACATTTTTTTTTTAATCTGAAAATATCACAAACATAATAATCACTCTCTGCGTAGGTGCAGCCGCTATAAACCCACATCGCTTTCTTAACCCCTTAACTGATTTGCCCGTACGCTGTTCGGGCAAGACGAATTTGCTTAATTCATCATTTAAAGCTTTTTGACTATTTTTTTTTTATTAAATAGTACTTAAAAACGAAAATACTTAGACTAAATGTTACGAATATTTTATTTAAAAAAAATTGTGGTGTGAATGTGTTATTTTCAATTTATTGAACGGAAAAAAATCAACTAGTTAAGGAGTTAACATTGAGCCCTGAGTCCTTTCCTCCATTCTTGTCCATAGAGAAAGCATTCTCTTAAACGACACAAATTGTTTCATCTTCCTCTGATGAATATCCTCCTTCTCCACGTTTTAAAAATCCAATTTCTGCCTCTTTCGCCTGATTTTCCTAAGTTTTCCTCCGTCATTTTCTCCCTTGCTCTTCTGATTTATTGCAGATCCGAAGTTTGTTTTCCTCTATTTCATACCTGGCTGAAAAAAGAACAGGAAAAATTGGTACAATATATTAGAAAATTTTCAAAGGTGAGTAAGCATTTAAAAAATATATCAAAATCTACTTAATATGAAACATTTGTCAGTATAATGATAGAGTAGCTAAAAGTAAAACGCAGCAAAAAATATATTAAGTAAGCTATCATATAAAATAAAAGGTCTAAACAAAACTAAAAATAAATATTTTTATTCTTTTTTTACGTAAATTTTCAAGTTATTTAATATCCGGTGACAGACTCGGTGCTAATCTAAGCTCTAACTTCTAAAATAAGACCTTCATAAAAACGTACTTGTTAATTTTCTTCCTTTACCGAATATTTAAATATTAAGCTTTGCTTTTTAAATGAAGTAGTAATAAGCCAGTAATAAGTTTTATGTTCTGATTGTAATTTTGTTTGGTATTTTTAAGACAATGTAACAAGAAAATGAAGTCTTTATGACTTATTAAATTATCACATTTATCCTTTTTTTTTTCTTTCAAAGTTTGTTTTATTTCAAAAAATTCTTATTCTTGATATTTTTTAAGTATTTCAAAACAAGTAATAAAGTTCAAAACATGTTTTTGTATATTCCTAATTTATGCTCTTGTAAGAGTGATATACCTATCAATATTTTTTTTTAATCTCATTGCATAGTTACAATAAAATTCTTCATTATAATTAGTTAATTCCATATCTCATAAGCATTTTTCAAATACTCAATGATGGTCTAATTTTTTTCTTTATTTAAACAACGTGCTATTTAATATAATTTAAGAAAGAATCGCTTTATGAATTTGCATCTTAAAGAAATCCGCTAAAATATGTTGAAATAAAATTTTTCCATTAATTTACTATGTAATAGTGAAATTTCATGTTAGAGTTATATTCATGTAAAGTCTGTAATTTTCATAGAAAGTTGGATAAAGTTGGGAAATTCTCTTCGTCATTTTTATTGATTTGTCTATTTTTATCAGCTAAAGCAGAGGCGTTGATTTAATAATACTTAGACTTCCTTGCGATAGTAAATTTAAAGAGTTCGGCAGCAATTATCAGGTAATTAGGTTATTTAATTTTAGCAATTACTTACAGGAATTTAAGCTTTTACTATAATTGCTGTGATATAGAACACGTACAATGACAATGAATTATATTGTAATACTTATGCATTTCGAAATTTTTTTCAAAAAATTTCTACTAAATGTTGAAGGATGAACTTTCATTTTTTTTTTTTATTATTTATGTATTTAAAGATTCGTTAATGATATAAGAAATGCATTCAAAACCGTTTTGTAAGAAAGAATATGTGCTTGAAAAGATAAATAACGAAAAAGAGAATTCAGATAAAAATCGAGAATATAATTAGTATTTTTTTAAATATACAAATGACAGAATAGTTTGTAGGACTTTTATAAATATTTTATAAATGAAATTGCCTTATATTTTAACAACAATACAATCAACTTTGTGGTATAAAAGACTGTAATTTTTTTTTTTTTTTTTTTTTTTTTTTTTTTTTGAGAATCTTTTTTGAGAATAGTAACAATTTTACAAGAAGTATCATGGGCTTTACTCCATTCTAAATGGCCCATCCTACTTATTTCCATTACAATTTAGTTCTAAAAAATATAGCGGAAATTAAAAATGCGAGGGCAAATTCTATAACAAACATGAAGTGATTGTTTACTGAGGTACATACTAACTTTTTATTGTCCCAGCAGAATTTGAAAAGTCCATGTATAAATTGGACAAATATTGCAAAAAAAGCTCCTGTGTATAAAAAATGAATAAATGAAGATATGCATAAAAAAATTCTTTCTCTCACCTAGCCTATTTTTCAAAAAATGAATAAATGAAAATATGCATAAAAAATTTCTTTCTCTCACCTTGCCTATTTTTGCTAACTTGTTAAAATTTCTATACTGGAAAAGTGCCATTTTTTATGTATACCCAATGTCTCATTCCAGAGTTTTAAGGAAATTCTTAAATAAATATACCTTTACCTGCATATTTTATAACAGCATCTGAGTATTTCGAAGCCAGTATTTAAGACTGAATATTTCAAGTTTTCCTCAAATACTTTTTTTTTCCATTGCAACATATTTTTAATTTTTGTTCGGCAACAAATACAACATTATCCGAATAAAACAGATGTTTATTTACATTAGATTTAAGAAGCATCTACAGCAATTTAGTTATTCTCTTATTTATTTAGAATATTCATTTGGCTTAATGTCCATTGAGAGCGTAATGCTGGATGGCAAGTCTACTAAAGAAGAACAATAACAAGGTATCCTTACAACGTTTACGTTACAGTACCTTTAAAAACAAGGTATGTGCAAAGTGTGTGACCACATTAAATGGGTCGCTCACCAATTCAAAAATTATGAAAGCAATGCCAAAAAATTTTTGTACTGGTTTGATACAACTTTTGGCGCTTCAGTAATTCCAGCTATAAGATGGTAAAAGATCGTTTCAGTTTTTGAAACACCAAATGTTAGAGCAAGATTTCACCATTTTATGGCTGAAGCTACTACAGCACCAAAATTTGGTTCAAACCAGCGCAAAATTTTCACCAATGTGACAGAAAACAATAAAAATTCAAGCAAGACGTATAAATGACATTTAGCACAATGGTTACTATACAGTTCATGTATTTAAAATACAAATTAAATAAAGACATAAATAGACAATAATGTTAGAAAAATGTTACCATGTCTGTTGTTCCACTTTGCGCTGATGTCGGCACCAATGTAGAATTTTTATCAATCTCATGGTTCACTTCAACAATTATCTACTTTCCTTTCTGACAGTATTAATTTCTTCAAGTAAAAAGACTAAAGCTTATATTCAATGTAGCTAAATAGTACTTAAGAGAAAAAACTGCTTTTGGAAGACCATACAGAAGAGCTAGATTTTGAAAATTAAAATCTCGCGAAAAGTCAAACATCGTAAAATAAGAATAAATCTATACGTATGTATATTTTTGGAAATTTTTCATAGAAAATTTGAAAATCATACAACATTTCTCATGATTTCTGTCTGTTAGATCTGATACAAATGAAGAATTACTTCTTAACGTTTTTGGATCATAATATACTATTTAAAAATCTGGAAGATCAGTTTTATGATAAATGAGCGATTATGAAAGGGAAAAAAAAAAAAAAAAAAAAAAAAAAAAGATGATCTATAAATTTTTATGCATTCTTTGTTGCCTCTGTCGTAAATTTAATTTTTTCTTTGCAGATTCGTTTTATCGTTTGGGATGTTCTCAATTTTTTTTTCAAATTTAAGAACAAGTCTATAAAGCCAGGCATAAGTGGGATAGGTGCTATGTAGCTTTATTGCCCTTTAAATACCAACTAGATCAAATTTAAGATTCATTCTTTTGAAAAAAGTGAGGATGAAAGATTGATGAAAGTGATGATGCTTGAAGCAGTGCCGTAAGTTTGGCAAAATAAAGCAACAAGAAAGAAAGAAAATCGAGATTTGTTTGCTGCCTGATAGCATGACATTTGATTTTGTTTAAGAAAAATCTCTCAGACACTAAGAAGCAAGGAATGAATTGTGTGAATATATTTGATTTCCACCATAAAAGGGTTTTGTGTACGAATATACACAAATGAGAGATTTGAAAAAGACTAAGAAGATAACTGGATTTACTGATATAGAACAAAAATTTCTTCAAGAATTTAAATTGCGGCCAGCGATGCTTAAAAAAATCAATTCTTCTATGTCAGAGTTGATAAAGCAATTCCTGATCGTAAATTTGTGCTCAAGAATGATTTCTCTTAATTTATACCAAAAAATAACGTCTTTTTCTTAAAGATTTCATCAACGTAAGAAAACTAATATTTTAGAATTTTCTTTCTTGAAATCCAGTTGTGATGAATTTACGCATTTTGAAATGCTTTAATAATGTGTACTAGACATTAAGTAATGAAGAACATGATAATATAGTTTGAATTCAGTCATATAAAAATTTAAAATACTTTTTCATGAGAAAAAAAAAAAAAAGAAAATACAAGTATTTTTGGATTTTTGAAATTCATTACAAAAAATAAATACACGAAAATTTATCCTAATGTTATTCCAACATTGGGGATTCTCCTTTTACTTACCCATCATATGTAGTACAAGGTAAGTCTTGCAATCGTTTTGAAAATCGAAAAAAAAATTGATGGACTTACACTTTTCAGACACTGGAAATTCCATAAACCATATTTTTAGGAAAAAATGCTTGATGTCTGTCTGTCTGTGTATCTGTAAACGCTCTTCTCCCAAACAAATTGAGATAGAAACTTGAAATTTGGTATATACTTTGTACGTAAGAATGGAAAGAAGCGCATTAAATATCAATAACTTCGATTATCCAGAACTATTTTTTTTCAGACTCTCGAAATATTCGTTCCGTAAAGGTATATAAAAATTTTCCTTTTTTCTTATTTTAAGGAGTAAATGTAAAAGACAATTAAAAAACATAAATTTTTCATAAAGAATGAAATCGATCGGATGATTAGTTGTAATCATATTTTTGTAATCATATTTTCACATTCTTTGTTTTTCGTGACTCTATATTTCATTCAAATTTCAATTCAAAGATATATTTTAAATGGAAATGGGACGCATAATCCAACGCAGTAAACTGTTAGTTATTATAATTGTGATTTTTGGAGTTATGATAATGCTTCTTTTATGCATTTCGGTATTACTTGATCATCCCGTCGCCCAAAAAATGGCTTATCGTAAATGTCACACTCACTTGACATTAAACACGTTACATGCGTTTGTTACGTCATCAAGGGATTTTTAATTTGACGTTTTATTTGTAGTTTTATTAATATTTTACTTATTTATTTGTTATTTTGTTATTTAAAATAAAAATTATGCTAATTTGTATAATTTACGAATAGTTTGGAGATTTATATTATTTGTCGAAATGAGTCGACGGGATAATCAAGTAGTACCCAATTCCGTGAACAGACAATTACTATGTATTAAAAATATTTAAAAATACGTTTAAATTTCATTTTGGAATTGCAACGCATTTTATAAATAGATTTACACATGTTTTATATTGATATTTTCTATTTTGCATAGCATTGATGGGTAAGTATAACGGTGTCCCCCAACAATTAGATTCCTTACGAATCCATATTGTAACAATGTCAGCAAAGCGGATGTGCGGAAATCCTTTAATAAAATTTTCTGTTCGTGAAGAAACAGGCATTAATTTTAGGGATGCGCTGGTCAGAATTAAAAAGTTTTTGAATAAATGACGGGCTGTTGGTTTGGAGATAAGACGGAAAGGCTCATGTGTGTGGAGTTGATTGTTTTATGAGGTGTTTTAATTTATTGAAATGGAGTGGCAATTTACGCAACGGTTTTTTGGCAATTAGATTCAGTTAAAAATATGGACATTCTCCCTCCAACATATTATTGCATTTCAATAGTTTTAGACCTATTCATCGAATGTTATTTCTTTTGAAAATGATCTGCAGGTATTTTTAAATTCTCGGCCCGAATCTTGTGCTCAAAAATGGAATAAACCTTTACACCACGATGCATGCTAAAGCTTTTCTTTAAGCTCCTAACGTCACAATATCAGTTAAATAATTAAAATATCAATAAATATTATGCAAAAAATCTAAAAGTCATACAACTTTTTTTTTTTTTTTTGTAACTGAAAAAAAAAAAAAAAAAAAAAAAAAAAAAAAAACGTAAATTTTGACAAAAAAGTAGAACATTTCCTGAAACAAGAATAAAAAACTAGTCGAATATAGCAATCCCAAAAATTTTTTCTATCTTATTCATACTAATATTTCAAAATTCGTTATCACAGTGCCAAAATGATTGGCAATCCATGCCCATTTTAGTAATTCTAATAATATATACATTAGTTCTTGTGACATGATAATAGATAAAATAACGTAAATCATGCAAAATGCAGTATAGCACCACCGTTTGAGGGATTATTCACACGAAAATCTGATTTGCAACAGCATATGTCAACATCCAACTGATTCTGAAATGTGAGGAAAATCCGTGCATTAGTTCCTGAGATAGAGTTACGGTGGAATTCATGAAATATGCAGCATAGAAGTGCACCTTGTTAGACGATTTCCACCAAAATGTAAACAACACAAGTCATATATCAAAATCCAAGCTTTATTTCTAGAGATAGAGATAAAAATCGCAAAAAATACAACATACCAACGCCACCTGTTGACGTATTTTCACCAATAGGTAGATAACGTTCATTCATGACAAGGAATAACTGAATCTGAAGATTGATGAAAATCCGTGCTTTGGTTCTTTAGATTGAGCTATTAAAGAAATCGTGAAAAATGCTACATGACAGCACCACCTGTAGATTGATTTACACCAAAACGTAGAAAATGTGAACTCATGTCATGGACTAACTGAATCTGGAGTTTGATGAAAATCCGTGTATTAATTCTTAAGATAGAGCTATTGCAGAAAATGTAAAGAACACTGCATAGCATCGTCACCTGTCGAGAAATTTTCATCAAAACCTAATCAACACCAGTTTATATTAGGGACTAGCTGAATTTAAATTTTTATTCCATTCCATTCAGTAGCTCTTGTGATAGAGCTCCCACAAAATTAGTGTTACATACAGACAGACAGAGTCATAGACTCACAGACAGACATTTGGTAAATCTGAAATATCTATGGAATATCTGCCTCCCTAAAACGTGCAAATTGATCGAAAACCGGGAGTCAAAGATTTTAACGAATTCAATATTTTCTTCTTGTAAATATAGAAGAAAGTAACAAGCGTTCTATACAACGTTTTACTTTTAAAATATCACTCTCCTCATCCGCTCAAAAGATGGAAAATATTAATATTTAATCTAGAAGTTATCTAATATCCCAAAAATATAAACTTTTGTTACTTCAACTTATTTCATTTTAATTTTTGCTTTAATTAACTTCAGTTATTATTAAATATTCACCATCTGTTGCAACTCATGAAATCCAAAAAAGTACAACAGCTGTTTCCATCCTTGAAATGAATTCTATTTACTGTCACCATATTTTATTATTCATCTCTTTGTATTTTAAAAATACTTTTTTTCTTAAAAGCTTTACTTTAAAATTTTAGAAAATGTTCTCAGAATTTTCATGCTAGAAATAATATTTTTGCGATAAATTTCCCAGTGAGCTAGCTGTCAATAAGTTTCTACAACAATCTGAAAATTAAAGTTGTACTTTAAAGAAAAAATAGTTATTTTTTATAAAAAATGTATGCAAAAAAAACTCGCATTTTTAATTGTTTTTTTTTAATAAAAATTTTACGAAATATTTTCAACAGTCATTAGCCTATGCAAAAGCGCATATAGTGTTATGAACATAATGTTAACCTCTTAGAGACGAGCGACACGTATACGTGCCGCAAGAAGGCCGCAAGATGCTTTTCCCATTAGTAAAATTTTGCTGTAAAATTCGCCTTATTTAATCGGAGAATTTTCTCGATTTATTTAGACACAAATTTCATTTTTTTTTTTTTAACCGGTGACAAATAATTAAAAATTTCGTAAAAGACTCCCGTCGCGAAGGGGTTAAGGGATGCAATACCTTTGGTATCATCTCTTCAGTTTGAATAACATTGTAATACATGTGGTGGCATATTACTTAACACTAAAAATTGAATAAAATTTTATAAAAAATTGTAAAATAGCCTATTTTACTAAAATTTAAATTTAAAAAAATATTTTTTTTTAAATCCCTACTATTATAACATGAATATTTTGGTTTCGATTTTTTTCCACATTCATTAGAATATACTACATAAAACTGTATATGGATTTTTAGATATATCTGATTTTTCATTTAATACGAATTTTCTTTCTCTCGTATATGTCATAAAATTAAGGCAATTCAACAAACTCTCATTTTAAATATTTTTCTTTTAAAAATAACTATAAATTTAAATGTTAAATACATACACAAAAATATTAAATATCCCATGGAGAACGAATAAAAAGTTTTTCAAAATTATATCTAAATTAGCAAAAAAAGCCTTAGAATTTATCGAAGAAGCAAGTTTTAAAAATATGAACACTGTGAAAAATCAGTTTAAAGTTTCCATTAATGGGTAAATGTGGTATATTTATAAACAAAATTTAAAATATCTCACGATATAATAGTCGTATAGGTAAAAAAGAGGTGACAAAATATTCCAAATTAAAAAAGCTGTCAGTTAATATTAAAAGAGAAAATTGATTTCAGAGTAACGATGCGCGCAAATTCAGAAATCACCTTTTTTATTTTTTACTGAAAGTTAATAATAAAATTTCGTTCGTTTAAACTGGTTTTAATCGGAGTTATATTGCGATCTTTTCAATTCAATTTTTTGCACAAAGTTTTAACCCCTTAATGCGCAGTGTTGCCGGGTCGGCAACACCTAAAGTTCCCCCTGTTTAGAGACACAAAAACTCCGTGAATATTTTAAAAACTACTCTAATGGCTACTTTAAATCTTTCTTATGAGTTCTAGATGGCAGCACCATAAAGATCAAACTCTACTGTTTTTAAATAATAGGTAAAATGTTTTACTGTAATACGCGCTTCACAGTAATGCTCTTCTCACTGTGCTTATCAATGCTTTACTTATGAGAGGTTACCACTTCGGCAACAGCTGTATAATTAAATTGGTTAGTGCAATCTTTACAAAACAATACCTGTGTACTCCTCTAGGCCTAAATAGGTTGCCCAATTTTTTTTTCTTTAAATTCCAACTTTAAAGAGTAGTGCGCCGGAAAGGGTTAAAATAAATATCGAGTACAAATACATAACAAATAAATAAAAATAATGTTGCCCAGTTAAACTGATGGCATTGAGCTCACAGGCTACGCATACTAATTGTACATTACAGCCTTGTATTTTCGTTAATTCCATTCGAAAAAAAAATAAGAAGGGGAAACAGCTCTCCCCTTTCTCCTTTTTTATACTTAATCATTGAACCTCCTAAACTATCAAGGACATGCTTTATCATATAAAAAATCTATATCTAAAATTCAGAGCAAATCGGATAATTCTTAATAAAAACCCATTTAGCATTTATATAACTTAAGAGGAGTTATTCCGCTCTTTTATACTTAACCATTAAACTTCCAAAACTATTCAGAGATTTGAACGAAATCTGACAATTCTGCTTGAAAAATCCATTTACACAAGTTAAGGGGAGGGGCATTAGAACCCCCGTTCCCCCTGTTTATACTTATTCAATGAACACCTAATAGCAGCCACGGACTCGCATCATCAGAATGATCCTATATCTAAATTTGGACGAAAACTGTTAATTCTGCGTGAAAATCCCGTTTATATCAATTAAGGGGAGGGGCATGAGCCCCCCGTTCCCCCTGTTTATACTTATTCAATGAACACCTGATAACAGCCACGGTATCGCCTCATCAGAATGATCCTATATCTAAATTTTGAACGAAAACTGTTAATTCTGCATGAAAATCCCGTTTATATCAATTAAGGGGAGGGGCATGAGCCCCCTATAGAGTAGATTTTCGGGTGGCGTATAGTGACCGCTCGTATGAATACCTTTTTAGGAGAAAGCATTTAAGTTATGCTGTAAATTCCACGAAGTGTTTGCAATAAAACAGGTCCGCAGAAGTAATGAAAAACACCAGTAATGTCTCTTTCGAAGTTCTTTATTAGGATTCGCAGAAATGGGCGGAGACTAATGCTCCTCAGGGAGTGACCCCTAGGAAACACAATTATGAAGGCTACATGAGGCAATAGGTCCTTACTGGACAATAGTTAAAATCCAAGTGAAGTTACAATCAGTACAGATGTTGATTAGCGATTTGGCTTGCGGTTTTCGCCAAAGCTCTTTGTATAATTGCCGACCTTGGCGATAATTATGCAGAGAGAGACAGAACATATTGTTAAGTATCCAGCCAATTGATAACCTGTAAATTATGGGAGCAGGCACAAAAGGGTTAATAGATTAAATTCGTGAGAACTGCATCAGCTCTTAACGGACGATGCGAAACCATCTGCTTACATTTACATATTATGCTCTAAATCAAAGAGACGCACCCACGAAATAATTTGCAGGACAAAATGTTTATGAAGAGGAAGGAAATCGTTAGCAACTATACAAAGATTAGATTTTATTTTAGTTATTGAAATCGCAAAGATAATTTTCAACGGAATTATGAGAAGCGCAGATTGAAAGGAATTGCTTTTCTTTTATTTTATTTCAGTTAGCCGTTACATCAGAAAATTCATGTAAGAGAAAAGAATTAATGAAAGCTTTTCCATGCTTAATAGAATATTAAACTGTGGGAAAAGACCGCAATGAATACCTACTTCCTAAATTATGAAGATTAACTAAAACGCAATTTCATAAAAGGAATAAATTTTAACCCCAAAAAAACTATATATAATGGAATCTCCATTATACCCCCCGTTCCCCCTGTTTATACTTATTCAATGAACACCTGATAACAGCCACGGTATCGCCTCATCAGAATGATCCTATATCTAAATTTTGAACGAAAACTGTTAATTCTGCATGAAAATCCCGTTTATATCAATTAGGGGGAGGGGCATGAGCCCCCCGTTCCCCCTGTTTATACTTATTCAATGAACACCTAATAACAGTCACGATATCGCCTCATCAGAATAATCCTATATCTAAATTTTGAACGAAAACTGTTAATTCTGCATGAAAATCCCGTTTATATCAATTAAGGGGAGGGGCATGAGCCCCCCGTTCCCCCTCTTATACATATCGAATAAACTCCAAAAACTAATCAGAGAAGCGCCTTATCAGGATATACCTATATACAAAATTTCAAGTGGATCCGATATTTTTATCATGAGTTATCGCGTTACGCACGAACGCACGTACATACAGAACGGACGGGCACATAAGCTCTCAGGCTATGATAGCCTGTGAGCTAACAAGAGCGAAAAATCATGTATAAATTATGAACCAATTTCTAACACATTAAGAATAACATATCAAAACGTCATAGTTTATTAAGGTGAAAGGTGATCATTTTGAACAATATAGAAATTGTATAACGCATTTCAGAACCTGAATTCTGCTATTGACATGAATAATCGAGAAAATATACTATATTTTTGTGCACCCCTAGATATGATCTACTGATATACATGTATACTACTTAGTGTGCTAGAAGGTAGTACTTTTAAAAGAATAGCATATTTGAAAATTTCGATTCATCAATTTCCGCCAATAAACAGATGTTGCAAAAACTTTTGTGCAGTTATTGAATATTATCTATAGAATTCATACGCACCAAGTAACATTTAAAAAATAATTAAATTTGTAAACACACACCACAATTTAAAACGCACTTCCAGCAATTATATCCGCGAGGCTTCGATAGTTCAATTATTGCTCCTTTTCTGCTGTAGCCAAATTTTTTGGGTGTCCCTGTTAAGTGAACGATAAATTCTATTTTCACCATGCTGTATAGTAAGAACCTTGTAGTACATTTCAGTGATAAATGTCAATTTCAATATGTTAGTGTATAAAATAGTGTAATTTCACTGAAATATACCGCAAACGATTTTTCCCCATAAACCATAATGTAACGGAATTATTTTGAGGGTCCATGTAAATGAATCGTAAATGCTACACACTTCGTTTTCAATGCTGGACAAGGACATGCCATAGTAATATCCAATTACATATAACCATTTCATAGCAATCGAACGCGAGTATATTTATGCGAGTTAGAGCTTAGACAGAGGGACAGACAAACCAAATTCGTAAATACTTTTCCACTATCTTCGATAGTGTTAATAATCGATTTTTGTCGAAACTCATTTTTCTTAAATGCACATATTACATATTCACGATATAAAATTGCTGTTTTTCTTTCAAAAGAAGCTTAAATGTCTGCTATTTTAGACGTACATTTTCTGTACAAACCGAAATATCGAAAGGTGCATAACTTTTAATTATTAGCGGATTAAGTCAGAAAATTATTTCCCGAAATCAAAATTGCTGAATCCCAGAAATCAGTATGCTCTAGCTTTTTAGCAAGGTTATTGGATATGATAATTTTTATAAATCTTTTTCATGCTTTTTACGTCACAGAAAAAAAAAATTCTTTTGCATCTCTGAAAATCCAATGTCTGTTTAAACATTATTTTTTATGATGTTTCAACGATTTTTATATGAAATACAAATTAATGCATTTTAAAAATATCTTTTTGTGTATGTGTGTGTGTTTTATTTACAGAAGCCACCATTGAACATTCAAAAATGATTAAACTACTTTAATACATATTTTTTAAAGTAATTTTAAATGTAAATACTGAAATGTACTCTACACTCCCTCAACCCAACCCGAACTCGAAAATTCCATTCGAGATCAGCCCAACACCAAAATAAAACTTAACAAAATAGTTTTCTGCGATCTTCGGCCCGACCCAAATCCGACATTTTTTAACCCTCATCCGATCCGAACCCGAAAGCCAACCTGAACTCGAAATGAGAGGAAAGTAAATCAAGTTTCAATGCAATTATGAAATGTAATCTACAATTACAACGCTAAATACAATATTATCTTTTATATTGAAAAATAGACAAATATGTATTCTTTAATATTCAAATACAGGGTAGTTAGTAATTAACGTGGGGTGTTGAGAACCCTCTAGCGAGTAAAGTTTTGGGCGAAAAATAACCAAATTTCATCAGCATATATAATAGACCATGGGATTTCAAATTCTTAAAAAAAATTAAAAAGTAAAAAATCGCTACTAGGGGCAATTTTAGCATTGTTTACAGGCTAAAATGCATTAATTTGCGTAAAATCAGTTTTGTGTGGCGATCATGAGTATAAAAAAGGAAAGGCTGGGTGAGTTCTCATTATTCTCAGACCAACTATTTTGCGATAGCTTTCACCTTACTTGATCATGCTTTGCTAGTCCCAAAAGAAAAAAAAAAAAAATCGCCACTACGGGCAATTTTGGCGCACCGAAAGTGTATTACTGTAAATGTTGAATGATTAAATGCCAAAAAATACAGTACAGATCAATTTTATAAAGCTGAGATATTCCCCGAGCACTGATGGTACCCTGCACATTTTTCATCTCTTGTTCGACAGTAGCAGTTACAAATTCATCATCATGTTATTGACTAGTCACTTTGACTCCTTGGTCTTGTTGCCGCGTAGTTTCAAATCGATGAATCATCTTTTATAAATTTGTTTAGCTCATCGGTCCTTTTCGCAAATTCTTTAATCGGCGAAATTCAGGAAGAGCAGCATTGCAATTCTCGTTCTCCTGATAACACAGCTTGACTAACAAAGTATAGTTCCGTTAAGTGAGATTTGAGAATGATGAGAACTCTCTCAGCCTTTCATTTTATACTCATAATCGCTACACGGAACTGATTTTATGCAAATTAATGCATTTTAATCGGTAAACAGCGCTAAAATTCCCCAAGGGGCGATTTTTTATTTTTTATTTCATTTATTTATTTTTAAGAATTCGAAATTCCGTGGTCTACCATGCATGCTCATGAAATTTGGTTATGTTTCGTCCAATATTTTACTCGCTAGAGCGCTCTGAACACTTCACATTAATAAATAACTTCCCCCCCCCCTATATTATAAACCTCCTAATTAGTAAATTCCTCATGATCGGTATATAAATAGATTCCTGCATAGAATCAGGTTGTCTCTAATTTTCTTTTTTCCTGTCGGGATTACTTATTACTTTCTTCTATCTTCACTGGAAGAAAGTATTGTAATCGAAATTTTTTTCGACTTCCGGTTATCGACAAATTTACACGTTTTAGGGGTCAGATATTTCAAAAAACATGTTTTTGCAAAATGCCTGTATGTCCGTGTGCCTGTGTGTCTGTCTGTGTGTGTATCCATATGTCGCCATTCTACCATCAAAAAGTGTATGAAGATATAGAATTGAACCATTTTTTTGTGAATGCTTTTGGTTGTGGCAAGTAGGTCCACCTTCATTTTTGAAATATCCTGCAGGATGGGGCCGCTGCAATAGCGATTTTTGTGTCATTTTCAATGTTGTACCGACTAAAAGTGTATAAAATTATGCATCGAATTGAACCACATTTTTTGTGTAAGTGTATGACGTTGGAATTTGAAAAAAATCCGCTGGAAGGTGGCGCTGTAATAGCGATTTTTGTGCCATTTTCAATATTGTACTACCGAAGAGTGTATGAATTTATGCTTAGAACTGAACCAAATTTTTGCGCTGTAATAACGATGTCTGTGCCATTTTCATTATTTTACCATAAAAAAATGTGTGAAGTTATGCATAGAACTGAGCTAAAATTTTTGTGTATGATTTTTTTGGGGTATGGCAAGTAAGTCCTTCCCGAATTTGAAAAAAACTCTGCCTATAATTCTATCCATCGGCTCGTGCAGAGACGGAAACTCGCTTTTACTCCGATTAATTGATTGTAAAAGAAATTTAGGATGAAGATCAAAGTTGGTATAATATTGAATTAAAACTATTAAAGCATTAACAAGTGTAACTATTTTTAAAACATTAAAATGTACGTATGAGATAGAAGAAAGTTTTGGGATTGGCACATCCAACAAGTATTTTTTATGCAGGTTGGGTTCGTTCCGGAATAATTCTTGTGGGTCATATTAAGGTTTTTCTAATTCGGGCTGTTAGGATTTTTAGAAAAATCTTAAACAGAGAATTATTTCAGATGAAAATAAGTACGTGTTTGTATAAGAATAAATAAATATTCGATGTCCTAGAAGTAAAATGGAATAAAAAGTACATAAATGATTATCCATCATGTAGGCCTTATTGTATATAGATTTTTTTTTAATATAAACAAAAATATTTTGGACATTCTTTTGAAAAATTGTGTTAACTTGAACCAGACCTGCAAGAGTTAAAATCCAACTCGAAACCTTCCCGAACCAGAAAAATGAAAGTCAACCCCGATCCAAACCCAACACGACGCGACCTGTGGCTCGAGTCATATGCGAGTAAAAAGAATTAAAGGTGGGTAGCTGCAAAACTCTAATGTATATTATAAAAACTAAAACTATTCAGAAGAATAGTCTAATGCGAAATAAAGAAATAATTACTAATCACAAAACAATATAATTTAACCCTTTATCTAAAGAATAATGAATTCATGAAAATTTTACATTCTAAAGCATTTTACGTAAATTGTTAAAACTAAATTGAAAGATTTACATAATCATTTAATAAATTTTTGATGGATTTTTTAGAAGGATTGGAGGATTTAGAAGGATTAATTAAATTTGAATTTACAGGGATTTTATACAATATTTATAATTCCACTCAATTATTTTATTTCTAATTGTTTTCTTAGTATTTTGTAGAATTATAAAATGTACAAATATGATGTTCTTACAATATAAATATAGAAATATTTCCGAATTGAAAAATCCCCATCCCCCTCCCTCAGCGACAAGAAAACTGAAAAGATACAAAGGCAAAAGAAATCATCCTTTTAAAAATATTTTTGTTTTGTGTAACCAATAATGATTTGGGGACAAAATAAAGTAATGTATCTGTAGCTCATTCTAAACAGTATTACAACTACTCGATGCATTAAAGGAATTTTATAATAAATAGTTTTAATGGTCTTTATAATTACTGTAAAATAATGCCTTAATAAGGGATTAAGGCATTTCCTTCAGTTGCATGTATAGCCTGCGTAACAATACTTTCTGTTTAATAAATTTATTAAAACGTAGAAAACTTTGAATAAAATTCATATTAACATGACTAAAAGTAATTTCTTAATTGACAGTCTATAGATAGTAAATCTCCTATTTTCAGTCCTACACAAAGTACTCGAATAAGTTTTCTCAACCTACTAATGATAGCACTGTGTATCATTACAACGGAACTGTTCAAAATTTCTATAAATATTTCTAAATTTTCCAAGAAATGGAATTATAAATCAATTTATATATAATTATAATAGTATCCAGTTGTAAATAATCACACACAGATAATAATTATTTTATGTTTTCGTTCAAAACTGATTAACAACTTTTCCCTACTATGCCTTCTAAAAATCAAATATGTTCTCAAAATATACTTATAGATCAGTTATGATACCGTTCTTGCCGAAAAATCGGGTTTCTGTCTTACCCAGATATGTCAGTTCTTCGAGGTTTTTTTGTTTCTTCGGTTAAAAGATATTGTCCTTTATTTGCGTCACAAAACTTATGTGTCACCCTATATTTTATCGATACTTTGGATTAACTATGTTTACAACCAGGGGTTTAGGTAGTGGGTATACGGAGTATATGCCGTATACCATCTGGATTTTTTGTTTAAAAGCTCCGTATACCCTCTGTTTCTCAAATAAAGTACTGACGTATACTGTATTTATGAATGTTCATGAGGTCTAGTGTATACCTTTTGCTTTCAGCGTGTATCTTCTGATTTTTTACGACATTGTTTACAAGTACTTTATCGAAAGTTGAAGTTAACTACCTTTACAACTGCTTTTTTTAAAAGGTAGCGACAACAAATTATATCTCAAAAGAAGTCAAATGTCCGCTGCTTTTAGGTTTTACGAAGTGATCATTTAAACTGTACACTAAAGTGAGGACTGTAACTTTATACTAAGTTCATAAAATCTTATATAACTCTAAATGTCTTTATAAATAATTTTTTTAACTGTATTTAATTTTTTTATTTGTATGTTTTAGAAGAAAATATGAAATTTCACTCTCGGTTAGTTACAAATTATCATCAGAAATAACTGCAAACTAACATCTAACAACAAATGTTTTCAGGAATATTAGCCATTTTCTTTAGAATATCACATATTGTCTTCCTAAAAGCAGTGTATACTATTTTCATGAAAAAAAAACCTAAAATGTTAGACACTAAACTACACATTTGATATTAAATTACACATCATTTGCCCTCGTTAATGTTATTATTCTTATTATTTTATTATATTACATTTTTATATAAAAAAGTGTATTTTTTAAATCACTTAGACTATTGTTTCTATTTTAAAAAAAATATTTTTAAAACGTCAAAGGAAAAATCCATGCTGTGCATTAAATAATTTTTATAGATCATAATTATAGATATTTTTCTACCAGAACACCATCTTTCCTATTTAACTAATAAAAGTCACTTTTCATATTTTGCTGCAAGAAAAACTATTCAGAATTTTTGCTAAATCTGCAAAGATTGAAATAACATATTGATAAAACCAAAAGAAATATTCTGTTTAGATTTGAATGACATAAAATCGCCCAAGCAACAAAAAAAATAATTTTTTTTCAATACATTGATTAAATAAGCAATTTTTACTACATGTTTCTTGAAACGAGATTCAAAATTAGAACAACCAACACATTTTAACCAGGAAAGAAATAACAAACTGCTTATATTTCAAGCTTAATTAGCATTTTCTACTCTGTTGATGAAGATTTAATTAAAGTAAAGAACTTAATAACAGTTATGAAAAAACTGAAAATAATATGACGGGAAAAAAATTAAATGCTAAAATTGCTAATTAACGAAAACTGAAGTTCATTTTTTCTAAAGATTAAATAGTTCTAAACCTCATTATTACTTTTAAATTATTGTAAAGAATTTTTTTGAATAACTACATTTTTTATTCATTCTGATGTTTTCTTGGTTGGTAATTTGAATGTTTTTTATTTCTCCTTTAAAAAAAAAAACATTTCTTTAATGTTTCTTTTATGTAATTTTTTCACAATACAGTGATCTCCAAAAGTTAAGATACAACCTATTTTCTTTTTTGCGTGTGTGTGTGTACAATATTAAAAACAAAGTAAAACAAAAAATTTGGAAAAATTATGATAAAACCGTTATTTATTGAATTTTGTATAATCTTATTTTTAAACATAATTTATAATTAAACCGTTACATTTTTATAAAAATTAATTGTTAAGAAAAAATGATAATCGAAATATTTTTGTGAACAATAATGATATAAACGAGTTTTAATAAGGAATGTAAAAGATTCAATCTGATAATGATAGATGAAATCGAGTTACAGCTACTTACGTAATGATACACCAGAATAAGAATTAAAAACCTTACATGATGCAATGTTTTTAAGTAATAAGACATTGCAAAAATATAACTTTATTAAATTAACTATAATTATTATTTTATTATATTATATTTTTATGTAAACAAAAAAATGAAGTGTCTGAATCACTTGGACTATTGTGACCATTAAGATAAACTGTTTATTTTTAAAAAGTCAAAGGATAAATTCATGTTGTGCATTAAATAATTTTTATAGATCATAATTAGATATTTTTCAACCCGAACATTCTCTTTCATATTTTATTATTAAAAGTCACTTTTCATATTTTGCTGCAAGAAAAACTATTCAGAATTTTCGCTAAATCTGCAAGGATTGAAATAACATATTGATAAAACCAAAAGAAATATTCTGTTTAGATTTCAATGACATGAAATTTTACAAGCAACAAAAAAAAAAAAAAATTTTTTTTTTTTTTAAACTTTGTTTAAATAAACAATTTTTACTACATGTTTCTTGAAACGAGATTCAAAATTAGAACAACCAACACATTTTAGCCAGAAAAGTAATAACAAACAGCTTATATTTCAAGCTTAATTAGCATTTTCTACTCTGTTGATGAAGATTTAATTAAAAAAAAGAACTTAATAACAGTTATGAAAAAACTGAAAATAATATGACGGGGAAAAAAATTAAATGCTAAAACTGCTAATTAACGAAAACTAAAGTTCATTTTTCTAAAGATTAAATAGTTTTAAACCTCATTATTACTTTTAAATTAGTGTAAAGAATTATTTTGAATATTTATTTCTTTTATTCATTCTGTTTTCTGAATTGTTAATTTGAATGTTTTCTTTTTATTTCTTCTTTGCCAAAAATAACATCTCCTGAATACTCCTTATATATATATATTACAATACAGTGATCTCCAAAAGTTAAGTTACAAAATGTTTCTTGTGTACTATTTTAGAAAACTTGCCGTTAAACAAAAAATTTGGAAAAATTGTGATGACAATTATTTATTGAATTTTTCATAATTTTAATTTCAAACATAATTTATAGTTAAATAGTTACATTTTAATAAAAATTCGTTGTTAAAAAAATAATCAAAAGATTTTTGTGAAAAATAATTATATAAATGAGTTTTAATAAGGAATGTAAAAACTTCAATTAAAAATTTTTGAAATATAAAAAAAGTGCAGGAACAAAAAGTCTAAAATTTCGATTTCTGTGATATTTTTGGAGTAAACTTGCAGTACCACAATCGATTTAGGATCCTGTACAACAGTGCATAATCGTGTTTCCTTCACCATGGGCCCTGCTGTGCTACCCTCATATTATGCATGGTCACAGTGACGTCACATTGACGTCACTGTGAGTCACTGTGGTCATATCACATCTGTGACCAAAATGCCACCACTCAGTGACGTCACATTGTGACTCAGATGTGACTTTCTAAGAAAACTTTAGAAAATCATACAAAACATGTTATACTTTAAAAAACATGTTTCTGGCAATTTAAAAGAAATTGTAACGTCGCTGTCATGTCACATATGTGTCAAAAACTCCATTGTATTGTAAAATCATATATATCATCGCTTTTGTTACAGTTTAGTCACAGTGTTAATGCTAATATAGTCACAAATGACACATTTTTCACAAATTTGTCACACCGTGACTTTACAATGTGACGTCACAAACGAGCTCTAAAATGGCCATAAAGACTTCACATCGACTGTCACAAAGTCACAGTGTGACTTCACAACGACGTTGCAGTGACGTCATCATGTCTTGCGGGTATGAAAATATATTCTGGCCTGATGGTCAGCCTAAAGAGGGACCCTTACTGTTTTTTCCCAAGAAACCTTGGTATGCAATTTATCGATCTCAAAGGGGGTGAAAGATTAAGTGAATGTTGTCCAATCCGCAACCTAGAATCGAACTAAAGCAGTGTAGTGGGCATGCGCTAAATTTTAGGATTAGAAAATTCAGTGCGGTTGTTACTCTTAAATTGTAGATATTGACTACGGACGGTATCTACAATGTTTGAAATTTAAAAGGATGAATTAAACAAAACAGTATTAAAAAACACTCTAAATTTTATTGATTTTTTTGAAGTTTTAGGGCTACAAACTCGAAATTTAACACGTTGTTACTTTTAAAACAGAAATATTCTAAAACTGAAGTTTCTGTGACACTGTTCGGCTTAAAAACTTTAAATTTTTCATATTATTAACTTTTAAAATGTAAATGCTCCTAAAAAGCAGTTTCTGAAGAATTCGAAATTTAAAAAGGGAAAAAGAGTGAAAAATGTGCTAAATTACAGTTTATTTGGAACTGCTAGACTTAGGAACTTGAAATTTGGCATGCTAGTTACTTTTAAAATGTTAAGTACTCTCAAAGAATGGTTTCTAGAAAATTTGAAATTTAAAATGGTGAAATGGGTAGAAAAAATTCTAAAAACGTTCTAAATTACGATTTATTTCACCCTACTGAGGCTAAACTTGAAATTTTATATGGTAGTTACTTTTAATATGTAAATTATCTTGAAGAGTAATTTATAAAAAATTCGAAGTTTAAAAAATTGAAAGGAGTAGAAAACGTCCTGAAAACTCTTTAAATTAAGGGAAACCTGGGAAAGTTTTCCAACTTTTGACAATTTTATTTTTGCATTTTTTATTTTTATCTATTTTGAAATTTACAACATATCGTTGTATTTTCTAGAGTTTTATCTACAAATTAGCACAACTATTTTTCAAAAAACTAAATGTAGTTTTTATAGAAAATGCTTAAGTCTGATTTGTCAAGTTGGAAAATGTGCCCCGTATGTGGAGCAAATTTTGAAACAATTGATTATTGAAGAAAGTTTGAAATATTTCCATGATTGTTGGTGCTTTTAAGATTTGGTGTGGCAGGAATTGGCCTTTTAGAAAAATAGGATGGCATAAAATCAAAGGGTATAAATATTTTAGAATTCAGTGGGAAAATTCCTGAATGTTCAAAAAATGCCATAATATTGACTGTTGTTAACGCAAGTAGAGCTGCTCTAAGCACAGTTAATTTGCTTTTTGAGGTGTCCACACATACTACAATCTCAATGTTATAACACATGACTACAAATACATAATTAACAAAAATAGATTAATTGGACGAATCCATTTTTAAAAATATTTAACATGTTATTGTATTTTTGAATTTACCTTGTTTGTTACATTGATAATTTTACTAAAACAGCTAAACGATCAAACGGGTTCGTAATATATATGGTTATTTGACCGATTTTAATACACAAGAAATACACTTTTATACAATAAGTCTAGACAATTTAGGTGAGAGCAGGTTTTTTAACTAGAAATATTTTGGAAAAAATGAACCATGCTGTTGGAAAAAATGAACCATGCTGTTGGAAAACCTCGTCGATTTATTTGAATTTTTATATAAGCTTGAAGAAAAGTGATGTCAGTTATTTACGAAATAAACGCATAGTAATATGAAGAAAAAATCCTTTTTAAGGCATGCAATGTCAGAAAAATAAGTTGAACGTTAGTACTTTTTTTTTTACATTCAGCGTCAAAAAAGTAAAAGGAACAGTTCTAATGACAGCAGCTACTAAACTACAACTTTTATAGATGGTGTGCGCAATTTTTCCCCTTCATCCAGTTCACCCGCTAGCTTCATTTAACGGCTCTTTTAAAAAATAAAGTAAGTTGAAAAACCTACTCCTATGGAAAATGTGCCTCGGTCTCCCCTACGATTTTTTGGAACTACAAAGCTCAGAAATTGTAAAAGGTATAACAGAAGTTAGATTTCTGTTTCCCCAAAGAAACAAAAAATCTCATGCAATTTAAACACAACACACCGAGTTGCAACGCAGCTAATACTTAATAAAAACGGGCTCAGTAAGCGTATCATCTGTGCTCATTAAACAAAAAATATAGAAGTATAATAAAGTATCCACAGCATAAATTTGATTCATCCTGTCGCTTATCTAATAGGGTAGAAGATATGGGAAACTATATCTTGAGAATTCCAGACAGATATTTTTGTTTTTGTACGCAAAATATTGCAAGTAACAATAGATCATATAATCTTAAACTACTTTTTTTATATTTGTTTTTTCCTACAATCTAATTTTTACTCTAGCATGATGTAATTTCATAAATCAATGGACCTTGAAAAAAGCAAATTTTGGATAAAAGTTTGGGAATATTTCTGATGTAATCCTGAAAACAGCAACATTTATCATTAAACTGTGCAACGATTAGATTAGATTCTATTCGGCAGCAGTTCTATTTTTAACTCCTCGGTATAAATGAAATAAACACAGGAAATAGACTTGGATACAAGAGAGTAGAGAGAAAATACGTCCATTAGTAACAGGATACATTTAATTAATGCTTAAGTAAGCGAAACACTTAAGTGTGTTTACCTTTTTATGTGAAAGTGATATAGAATTAAAGATACTCTTATGCTTCTAGTTCGATAATTAGGAACTTAATATGAATCCTTGATTAAAGGGAAAAAAAGAAAAAGAAGTTGTTTCAAATAATCGGATTTTCTTTTTTTTATTATTATTTTTTATTAATATTTAACGATAGAGAAAAATCAAATCGGTATACTTTTTTATCAGTACAAAGTATTTAAAAAATAGCTTAGGTTCTAATATATTTTAACAATACAAATAATAAATCAGTATTTTTATTGCTTTAAAAATAAAGATGATTTAGTTTTTTTTTTTTTTTTTTTTTTGGAAAACGTTAAATGTTCTTCAAGTTCTTTTAATTGTGATAGAGAATTAAAAATACCATTAGACTTCAGATTAGATAATAGAAAAAAAATAGATATACATATATAGAAATATCTGGTTAGAAAAAACTTGATATTAATTCTTGATAAAAAAAAAAAAACTCAAATAATGTGAAATTCTTTTTTTATTATTTATTATTATTGCTATTAAATAATAAGAAAAATCTAATCAATATATTTTTTATCAGTAGAAAGTATTTAAAAATCAACTTAAATCCCGATATATTTTTAAAATACCAATTAATAAAACCGTATTTGAATTACTTTAAAAATGAAGGTGAATTAATTGGGTTTTTAAAAACGTCAAATGATTTTTAACCCATTAGTGCCTAGCGTCCCATTTTTGGGACAGTTTTAAAAAATTCAAGTATGCACATTTCACACCAGTAAAAATGGAGTATAAATAAATACTTTCTTTCTCGAGACAAAGTCCTCGATAAATTAAGATAAAAGTTATTCTTGCTTTAAAAGTAGTGGGAAAATACAAAATTTGAATTTTAATGAAGAAAATAATTCAGGCACTAATGGGTTAAGCTCTTTTAATAATGACAAAGAATTAAAAATACTATTAGGCTTCTGGTTATATAATTAAGAGCTTAATATTAATTCTTGATCAAAAAAAGAAATTTCAAATAATTGGAATTTCTTTTTTTATTATTTATTATTATTACTATTTTAACGATAGAGAAAAATCAAATCAGTAGGATTTTTATTTCATCAGTAGAAAGTATTTAAAAAATAAGTTAAGTTCCAATATATTTTAACAATACCAATTAATAAAACCATATTTGTATTATTTTAAAAACGAAGGTAAATTAATTTTTTTTTAAAAAAAAGGTCACATGTTTTTTAATTTCTTTTAATGTGGTAGAGAATTAAAAATACTATTAGGTTTCTGGTTCGCTGATTAATATTTTAGTGTGAATTCTTGAAAAAAAAATCAAATAATTGAGATTTTTTCACTTTTCTTTCTTTATTATTATTACTTTTTAAAGATAGAAAGAAATCTAAATCCGTACAAAATCTTTAAAAAATAAAGTAAGTTCCGACTAGTAATAAAACCACAGCATTATTACTTTAAAAATAAAAGTAAATTAGCAATGTTTTAAATGACGTCAAATGACTTTTAAATTCTTTTAATTGTGATAGAGAATTAAAGATACTATTACTCTTCTGGTTCGATAATTAAGAAATTACTATAAATTAAAAAAAAAACTCTCAAATAATTGGAATTTCTTTTTTATCATATTGAGTCCCCCTGTAAACGAACTATAAATATTATACGCTCAGTTTTCAATAGGAAAACGCATTTGCTAACCTGAAAAATATACACCGTTTACCTGATGATATAAATACTTACGAGAGTTAAAGCGCGAATAGTTAACCAGCCGAAAAAATCAAACGTATAAACATGTTTTAATTTTATTAAAAAGTGTTAATAAAAACATCTTTTTTGGGAAGCATTTTAAAATAAACTTATCTTCGAAATTTTATGCATAGTTTCAGGTATGGAAACATTCAACATCGAATTTTTATGTAAGAAGTCGAACATTTTGCATTGCTAATGACAATCCTTTTCAAAGCTACAAATTATAATATATTTACAATGGTTTTTGTCTCAATGCAGTTAAATAAAATATTCAGCTTTCCATTCAATTCTGGTAAAACAACTCCGATAACATAAAGATATTTTAAACTTGCTAAAATTATCTAAAATTTAAATGTGAAAAAAAATCATTTAAAGTTTTGCTTTACAAAAGATTCAAAATTTAATATCAACACTGAATTTTTATGAGCTAATAATTATTGAATCAACATAATTTATACTGAAATGGTAAATTTTCGATTTTTTTTTATTCTATCTTTACAGGAAGAAAGTATTAGATTCGTGAAAGATTTCGACTTCAGGTTTTCGATGGATTTGTAGGTTTTAGAAGGTGCTGAACACTATTTGATGGTTTTTATAAAAGATATGTCTGTGAGTCTATCTGTCACTCTGTCATCCGTATATGACAAAAAATTTGTGAGTGCTCTATTTTAAGAACTAATGAACAGACTTTCACAAAACTTGTTATTCTGTTAGACCTTGATACAAACTAAAACTGATAGGTTTTTGGTGTATATTACTTAATTGCTGCCTTATTCATAATTTCCACAATAACTGTGTTTCAAGAACTAATTCACGGATTTTAATAAATTTTTAGATTCAGTTAGTCTATGATTTAATTTGCTGTTGCTAACTTTCTGGTGTACATCGATCAATAGGTAGCACTGCTATTATTCGGCAATATCGCGATGTCTATATCTCAAGAACTAATGTACGAATTTTCATCAAACTTCAGGGTCAGTTATCACTTCACATAGAATAGTATTGCTTAGTTTTTTGTGTAAATCGCTCTACAGTTGGTGATATATGCTGCATTTTTCACGATTTCAATGTAGCTTTATCTCAGGAACTAATGGTTGTATTTTCATCGAACTTCAAATTTAGCTAGTACCTGATAAAAACTGATTCTGTTTAGTTTTTGGGAACATCATCTAACAAGTGGCACTGTTATGTAGACTTTTTTAATATTAACGCAATAGCTCTATCTCAGAAATTAATGCACGGATTTTCATCAAACTTCAAATTCAGTTAGAAGTTGACCTAAAATGTTGTTGACTACATTTTGATGTGAATCACTTAACTGGTGGAACTGTTATGCTGAATTTTTTTTATCAGTACTAACATGTATAAGATAAATGAAAATTCTGGGATTGTCACATCTGACTAGTTTTAAATTGCTTTTAGGATATGTTTTGTAAATACTTGAGATTCTGAAAGAGAAATAGGGACATGTTCTCTTTTTCTAATTCACGATCATTTGCCTTTCCTTGTTCTTTTCTGTTGTTATTAACAATATGGATTTTTAACTCCACGAAAATTACCTGCTTTTAGCAAAATATCTATTTCCCTTTCAGAAAAAAAAACTTTATTGCAACTTCAAATTACATGAATAATCGAACTAAAGTCATGGAACTATTAATAAAGAGGAACTGATATATCCTGAAAATAGTGAAACATCTACTGTAACCGTTCATTGCAACTTCTACAAACTTCCACCAGTAAATTTATATGGAAACTTTCTCTGTATTTAATTTACTCATAAATGGGAAATATTTAACTATAAATAATGGCAAAAACTGAATTTATTTTTACTGGTGGAAGTTTACTTCGCCAGTAGTAGTTCCGCTACATTGTGACAGCCAAGAAAACCTCCTATCAGTGTCAGTAAAAAGATTATAATACCTGGACAAACTGACACCAGTAAAAAAAAAAAAAAAAAAAAAAAAAAAAAAAAAAAAAAAAAAACCCAGAAATGTTTTGTTATGTTTTTGAGAGAAATTTCACACCAATAAACAGCTAAAATAAGACGAAGTTTTCTATTCAAGTTTATCGGTGGACGTTTTCACCGGCAGCAATCAGAAACTGTTGATCAGATCAAAAGAAACAGCCTTCATCTTATAAAAACATCCTTAGTTACTTCACTCGCAACTGATAGACAATATACTTTATGTTTCCTCCTGTTTTATTCATAACTCCATTACTAAAGTATTCAAGCTGTTCGCACACACGCCAGTCACAATTAGATTTTGCTTCCATACTTCTTGAGTTTACCTTAATAATACCGTTTTTAGCTCACAGGCTATCAAAGCCTGAGAGCTTATGTGCCCGCCCGTTCTGTATGTACATACGTACGTGCGTATGTACGTAACGCGATAACTCATGTTAAAAATATCCAATTCATTTGAAATTTTGGATAAAGGTTTATTATGATAAGGCGCTTCCCTAATTAGTTTTGAGAGTTCATTCGATAAGTATAAGAAGGGGAATGGGGGCTAATGCCCCTCCCTTTAATTTAAGTAAATGGGTTTTTCATGCAGAATTATCAGATTTCGTTCAAGCCTTAGATATAGAATCTTTCTGATGAGGTGCCTCCGTGATTAGCATTGGGTGTTCATTGGATATTAAGAAAGGGAACGGGGGATATTTCCCTCGTTAATTTGTTTTTCAAAAGAGTTAGTGTGCATAGCCTGTGAGCTCTATGCCATCAGTTTAACTGGGCAATATTCTTTTTATTTTATTTTGTTGTCTCAAATGGATTGAAAGCATTAACTCTTTCGTATTTTCCTCTCAATAAATGGCAATGTTTCCATGATTAATGAATTTTACCAACGAATGGCAACAGCCACCCTTGTGCGGATACCTTCCCTCCGAAAAAGGCTGCTTATTGTACAATAGAGAAGGAGTGTGAAAATAGTCTTCATGCCCATTGGTGTTTTTCTTCTTTTTACCTGCAACCGACGTCAGATGGGTAAAGGCTATTCATAAAAGGAATGCGTTCTGTGTGAATCCGATGAAGTTACATTTCCCAGATTTAAAAAAAAAATAGTCACTAAGTTTCGTTAAAAAAAATTATTTGATTAATAGTAACATTGGTCGGCAAACAAAAAGGCAACCCTAAGGAAGAAAAAAAATGTGTAGAGCGCAAATTATGAAACATTTTCAAACACTTCTAGGATTCTTTAAAGAAACTTCGCTATTTAATAATATAAAAAAAGAAAGATCTCAGTAAACATTCGGAAAAACACATAAATACTTTTGAAAATCAGATTTCAGTACTTACCGTCCACACCAAAATTGTATTCTAATTCTTTTGTGAAACCCTGTATCTAATCTACAGATTTCTATGTAATCGACATAGTAAGCTAAAATTTACAAGGAGAGGGTCCGAGGTTGGAGTCACCTAATACGATGACCGTTTGTGTGTCGATATAGTATTGATAGTACACAGATATATGGCAACCATAAAGCGCAGCATCCATCAAGGGAGTCTGAAGAAAATAAGTCGCAAAATTTACTCTACAGTTTATAAATATATTTTACAGTTTATAACATATACAATTTCCTTCTTTGGAATGTGGCTCAATAGCATTATGGTCATCATACCAGGTTTGAGAGATTTCTTTGTCACACCGAATCCAACTCTGATTCTTTTTAATTATTTTTTAATTGCAATTGAAAGAAATATGTATAATAATTTAAATTTATAAAAAATATAAATTAAATGTATGTTTTGTAGCGTATAAATACATTTTTAATAATGAAATTTTGCATTTTCGAATATATAGTAAAAAATTTTTATTTGTTATTTAGAATTGTTATTTAATGAATATCAAATATTTTTAATAGAGAAATAAAATTCGAACAAATATGTTATTTTCATTTTGTTTACTTATGCAAATACTTTAAATATTTCATGATTTATTAAAAATATGCTTTTATATTGTAATACGATTTGTTTAGTTTGGTATTCTAGATTTTTGATTATAATAAGTGTCTACGTAGTAATTTTTTTAGCATTTAAATTTTTTTACTCTGTTTGTTATGTTTATATAACGGTTTAATTATTAAATACAATTTTAATTATGAATCTTTGCATGTTTATATATTTAATGAAAAGTAAAAATAAAATAAATAAGGTAACAATAACAATAAACTAAAAAAAAGTGAATTAGAATTTTTATAGACCATAAAATTGCGCTAATTTTAAATTTTGTTTTCTGTTATTTTTGTATGTAAGCTGCTATTCTTACATAATGATTTAAAATGCTCTGAAATAAATTAAAATACGTTACATAAATTTGCGCTGCTTTATTTTTAAAATTATTATTTTTTTATTTTTTTTATTTTTACTATCCTAATAATCTACATATGTATCGTTTTTTAATAACTAGCTTTTAAAATTTTAAATTTTTTTAAATCTTCAATTCTTATTCTTATAGTTATAATAACTGTCTAAGTGCTTCAAAATGAGGTGTAGAAATATATCGAATTGTTGATAATAGTTATTAAGTAGACAATAACTACAAAATTAAGAACTTAAAAAAGAAAATCCATTTTAAAGTTTAAAACGATATTTTTACAAAATCATGAAATATTTGCATAATGTAGCAAAATAAAAGTACAATATGTTTATTCAAGTGTTAAAATCAAGTACTTTCATTTATTTTTCTGTAAAAAATAATGGACAATTCATTTAAATAACTGTGAATAATTCTAAATAACAAAAAAAGATTTCTGGTCTGTACTAATTCTGGTCTATAATAAATTAACTTCTTTTTTTCTTTTCATAAAATACTTAGACATGCAAAATTTCATAGTTAAAAATACATTTATATGCTACAAAACATAAATTTAATTTATATTTTCCCTAAATTTCAATTATTGCACAGATTTTTTAAATTGCGGTTCAAGAATAATTAATGGAAATTTTGTTTCGAAAAAGAAGTCAGTGCGCGATTCGATTTGAAGAAGAAAAATCTCCAATCCGGTATACTGACGACCATGCTACTGAGCCGCTTGCCACAATACGAAATTTATCCTAATGTAAACTGTAACGTAAACTTTCGACCTATTTTCTCGGGACCCCTCCCCTCCCCAAGTGTTTCGCCTTATGACTGTCATGTATTTATATATTAATTACATTGTATTGATACACAAATCTTCATCGTATTCGGTAACTCCAACTTCAGACACTCGCCTTGTTATGATCATGAATCAAAAATTTTGTGCGAATGTTAATACATAAAGTAAAAACTTAAAACAATGTTATAATGCACAAATACTTAGAGAAAAAGATCCCAAAATTTTTACATACGACCATCTCGAAGACTCTCTAATCCCCTTTTTCAATTAGAAAAAAAGTGAAATAAGCTCAAAAGAGCCCCTCGGCTAAAGCCCCGAGTACTGGCTGGATAAATTGATTGAACTAGTGAAAACAAAAGTTTAAATACCTTAAAATAATGACGCAAATAGCTGAAAAAAGAAGTCACTGCGCAGGGTTCCCCCACAGTGGCGAGATAAAAGGGGATCAAGAAATCAAATTGTCAACTAAGTAAGAAATATGCTTATGAATGTTTAATACTTCGTAGAAATTTAGATTCAAAATTGAACTATATTTTTTAATAATTTTAACTTCTTCATAATTAAAGTGATGGTTGAATTTCCAACAATGTTTAGCAACTGTAGATTTCTCTAATTTCTGCTTTATAAGATAATTCTGATATTCTTTCAGCCTACTTCTAAGAGCACGCTTCGTTTGCTCCAATGTAAGAGAGGCCAGATTCACAAAAAATTCTCTAAATCCACCAAATATTGTGATCGTCAATTGGATCTTTGAGACTGAATAAAGAAACTTTATTTGTTGGAGAGAAAACAACTTTGAAAATAAACCTATTGAGGATATGAGAAATTTGTGTATTGACTTCAGGAAAATAAAGTAGTCTTGTTAGTTGTCCAGCGATTTCTATCAATGATAGAAACATGCTTGAATTATTTTATTAAGCCCAGCATGGTCCGACGAGTTTTTATACTCGCCACATGCCTAAGATAAAATGTAATTCAGGCTAAAGCATGGTCAAAATTACCGAAATCACACTTCCTACCAGATGGCCATGTATCCAGTTTTTTGCATTGCTTTTGTTCATTGGATAGATTGCATAGATTTTATTTTATGCTACAACCATCTCTTCGTTTACTAAATGTAAATGAGCTTCAATAGTGAAAATAGCACAGAAATCGCTACTACAGCGCCCACTTCCGGCAGGCTTTTTTCATATTCAGGGAGTACCTGCTTGTCATAGCCAAAAACATTTAAAAATGTATAGTTCAATCTATGCATAACTTTGTACACTTTTTGATTGTGTAATAATGAAAATAACACAGATATCGCAAATATAGTGCCTCCTTCCGGTGGATTTTTTTTCCTTGCAAATGCAGAGCCGACCTACTGGTTATAGCGAAAACATATCCAAAAAAAAGTTCAATTCTATGCGTAACTTCATGCACTTTTGATGACTTAATATGAAAAATTGCACAAAAAACGCTACTACAATGTCCCCTTGGCGGAATATTTCTAAATCAGATTAGAACCTACTTGCCATATACAAAAACATACACAAAAATTTGGTTTAAATCTATGCATAATTTCAAACTTTTCGCTGGTGAAATGATGACACGCAGACAGACGTACATTTCAATAAACATGTTTTTTGGAATTTCTCACTCTAAAACGTGTGAATTCATCGAAAACCGGGAGTCGAAAAAATTTCGATTACAATACTTGTTTCTATAGACAAAGGTGAAAAGATAGTTTCACTTTCTTAGGTAACAAATTAATAACAGCAATCGTGAAAAGCCATTTAGTTGATTTTCGTTCCTATGTACCCCCTCCCCCACACCACGCTATCATCTTTCCAATTCTTGGCGTTAAACTGTAATCTGATAACATATTCTTATTTATTTTTCTTGTCAAATACATTTTATTACTTGTGCAATTGCCATTAATGCTTTAGCAATTCATAAAATTTTAATTTTCAAAGCAAGCACTCTCTCCAAAAACACAATACTTGATATGGTCATTTCGTTGAAATACTTATATTTAGCAACGTGAAATCTGTAAAAATAAGCGATATTTTGACAGGGAGCATTATGGTGCGTAAATTTTGTTTTTATCGAAACATGATGAACAAGATCTTCACTTCCACTAAAATTAAGATACCTTTTGTGTAAAACTTGTTAATTACCGCTCAATCATGTTAATTATGTGCACGTGCATGACATTTTTTTATTTATTGAACAATTACATCTGATTTGTGTGCGCGGCATGAAAGCCTGCTTATAAGTCATCGTCAATATACACGGATGAGATAGCACAAGCAAATTTCACAACAGGAAGGAAATACAGCAGGGAGCTCCACACAAAGAGTGTGTGTAATGAGGTTGACGCGATTCGAACCCACAACTTTCGCGCAAGCTGACGCTTGCAAGCAATTAGCGGCGTGTTGTCGTGACCACTCGGCAACGGAGGCCTTTACGCGCTTATGAAAAGTTCCTTATTTCACCATATACGAAAAATATAACTCAAGGTATATTCTTTTTATACTGAACGTTCGAAAGGCAGTCGCAAAGGAGGATATGGGGGGGGGGGGTTGCCGCCCTTTCCAATGTGTGTGAACTTGGGAAATTTGAGCTTAGAGTCGGGAGAATTTAGATTTTTGAAACATTTTTTCTTTTTTATATAAAATGAAAAATAATAATAATAATTAAGAATTTTTTGTTGTTTTGCTGACTACCTTTCTGAGTTTTATAACAGTAAAATAGTTAAATTTTCAAAAGGAATACAAAAATGAAACTAGACTCAAATTGTCAATATGTTTCTCTGTGCTACAAAAAAAAACATACGTCTACTAGATCTGAATTTCCCTACTGTTGTCCATCAACAGTGTCTCTAATTTATTTCCTCCAAAACTTTGATCCTTTCTCAAAAATCACAAAATTATCATGAGGCTATTTTTATTTAAAGTACGAATGTGAGTCGTACACAACAAAAGACAAAAATTTTCATTAAATGAAACAGTAATTATGATTTTTATGTGTTTAGTTTCAGTATATTACTTTGGAAATATATATATATATATTTTTAACATATAATTATCACTATCATTAACCCTCCCGTCGCCAAAATATAAAAGTAGAGAAGATCTTTCTAATTTTTAACTCTTCTAAAATAATACTATAAATCATGTGCAAATATATATATATATTTTTTTTTTGGGGGGGGGGGGGGGATTTTTCTCTAATGGTTTTTAACTATTTGAAAAAAAGTTGTTGTCCTCGGCAGAGAATTGGGAAAACTGAAGTATATTTGAATCTTTTTATAGATTGAATTCCGCAACTTATTTTATATTATTCGTTTTCAGTTTGGCTCAAGTTTAATGTCCAAAAATGGAGTACTTCTGTTTTTATTTTATTCGTTTTCTGATTGGTCCCAGTTTAATGTCCAAAAATGGAATACTTCTGTTGCCATGATGGCAAAAAGAGTAGTAAAAACTTAAAGAAAAATTAATAATTTGAAAACAAATTTTGATAAAGATTTCAAAAATATTTCATTAAAAAGTGCATTTTTTTTTCTCTACGTAACGGTATAAAAATTTAAAATGAGCGGCGTTTAAAAGTTTAAAAATTTGCAGTTCTGTAAATTGTAAAATTGAAATTTCATTTAAAATTTGTTTGTGATGGGTCCTCAAAACCACCCTCCGTTCAAATGTTGACATATATATATATATGTAACGAGAACGGCGACGACGTCGAGATTCCACAACACCGTACAAGCTCTCGTGCATCACCAGGGTTGATACAGCACATTTATTAATATCTAATAATCAGCAGCAAGGTTCTGTAGCCGTAGTGTAAATTTTCAAGCAACGAAAGAGATTTATTGGGAATTTTCCCGTAAAAAATCAAGCCACTAAGTCTTTGTAATTCATATTTATTGTAAGTCATAAGGCAAACGAAGTCATTCCAGCATTAAGCGTTGCACACATCGAGTACTCCAAACTTCGTGAAATAATCGACATCATTAAATATTCCAATTTATCGGACAAATCAAACGAACGTCTTACTAGTTTTAAAGACAGATGCATTCTCACGCTCCTAAAAAGTCAAATGAAGAAGAAACATTTTCACGACAAACTAGCTCCCTCCTACTCCGCGTAAATCAATTTAAAAATCCAATTGGGATTAACTCGAGTCTAGACGTCAAAAGATGATCAGCTCTGATTGGTCTAAGGAGGCGTGTCCTCGGACAGGATTTATATTTTTCCTCGCAAAGAACAAGCCCTTTAACAACGCGCATTAACACCGGTCACGCGATGTTAAATAAATAAATTAAATTAAAATCCCGGGAATATTCCAGAAAGTAAAAAGGTTACGAAATACTTCCCGCCTTTTTGAGAAGCAAACAATAATTTATTAATAAATAAAATAAGAAAAAGAATTTTAGCTGTTACAAGTTAATACATTACGAAACTAAAATTGAAATATGTTCCACAAATTTTAGAACTGAAGTTAAGAGAGAACAAAATGGCGCAATTTTTTTTTTAATTTTATTAAATATATATATATATACCTCGCATGAGTGTAAAAGTTAAAACATCTTCATGCAACTGGAGAATAGCAGCTCTATTTTGCACAAAGTCATTATTATAAGAAAATATGATAGTGATGATAGTGATGATTTATTTTGTTTTGTTTTTTGATGTTGTTCTTTTCTAATTCATTGTTGTTGCATCTATTTTTTCATCTTTTTCATCACTATCATATTTTCTTATAATAATATATATATAAGGTACCCTGGGGTAATAACGCCACGTTAAGGTTCTACCAATTTTCACGGCTCAGTTTTAGATTGTATTTTTCAAACAAATATATGATTTGATACAGCAACTCATTGACTATCTATATAAAAAAATAATTTAAATAAATTTGTATTCATAAAAAGTAATGGCGTGATTTCTTGACCAATGCTATTTGGCGTTATTACCCACTTATATGGGTAATAACGCCATGCAAACAAAACTATGAAATAAGATGGAATAATTGCATGTAGATTGCCCAATTCTAAAAATACAAACTCTAAAAACTTAGAAATTGAAAAATTGCATTCTAAGCTATTGAAAATGTTCAATTTTTTGTGAAAGTGTAAGAAACATATAATTATCAGCGCAATAATAACATATAATTATTGCGCTTTACATTTTAAATTACAAATTATCTCGAGAAGATATCCAAAATCTTCAACAACATTCTGAAAGTCCATGAAATGTACTACAAATTTATGTAATTAACAAAGTATTTCCATATAAAAAAAATAGTCTTCACATCACAAAACGTATCTCGCAAATTTTAGATCAAGCGTTAATTTTAGTTGCTTGTAAAAACAATAAGACCTAAAAATGAAACAAATTAACTTGAAGCTGTTTTTTGCGATTTATATGACTCAAAACCTTTCTGCGCAGAGCACATGGTTGTCATTTCCCAGATTATTTCATAATTATGCATAATATTAGCACTTGGCGTTATTACCCCGCCTAGCGTTATTACACCAGACCACCTTATATATATATATATATATATATATATATCTGATTTTTGTCATACTGTAACTATCGTATTTATGAACCGATTTGAATCTTGTTTCAAAATGGCGGCCATTTAAATTCTTTAAAAAAAATTTTAATTTAAAAATTAATTTGAAAAAATTAATCTTATCTTCAAATACGCCTGAGATATTTCAGTTTGAATTTCTAATGTGGGTGACATTTTTTTAAAATATCAATTTGTCCGTGACATCACTCGTATATATTAATCGTTTTCGATGTGAGTGTGCATGTGCACATGAATTAAGATTTAGACTAAAATCATTGGTTTTTATAATACGCCTGAGATATTTCAGTTTGAATTTCTAATGTGGGTGACATTTTTTTTAAATATCAATTTGTCCGTGACATCACTCGTATACTATATTAATCGTTTTCGATGTGAGTGTACATGTGCACATGAATTAAGATTTAGAATAAAATCATTGGTTTTTTTATCCATCATGTTGTTTTAAAATGGCATATACTTTATGATATCATGAAATTTGGCGAACCTATAAATCGCTTAAAATAAATCTAACTTGAATAAAACATGAATATTTTCTAAAAATTTCCATTAATATTCATTATTGAAAAAAACTAGTATTCAATCTTGTATAATCGGGTTCAACTAATTTGAGCTTCTTATGTTAACATAAATTAACATAAATTAATTTAAAATAAATAAATATATAAATAAATAAGTTATATGAAAGCTACCTCTTCCTCTCTGTACTGTGAAAAGGACTTTTTTGTCATTAACCTTGTGTTTTCCACTTAATCAATTTTGCTAACTATCATTTTAGTAAAAGCTGTTCATTTGTAGATGTTCCCGTACTCTCAATTTTTTAAATTTATTTCCATACTTATTAACTATTTGGAAAATAGTTGTTGTTCTCGGTACAGAGAAATGGGAAATCTGAATATTTTTATTGGTTGAATTCCGCAACTTATTTTTTTTTTTCTTTATTCGAGTCTTATATGAAACTCAAGACTCGTTCACATTTTTTAAAGGAATCTGCTATGTTTAAAATTAATTTAAAAGCATGCAAATATTAGGGAAAGGATTTAACTGATGTGACAAAAATCGTAACGTAAATAGTGTGAAATAATCTGTGATACCGCGTAATCAAAAGATGAATAAAAGGCATGGCTAACTATTAGGCTGGTGTTTTTGTACAAGATTATTATAATTAACATTCACCTATTTAAAAGTCTATGGTGATAGTACTAAAGTTCCAAATGAAACAAATTTTCGATAGCGTTTATTAGCGTAGTTAAACTGAAAATTACAAGTTCAACTATAAAAATTGAAAAAAGCAGTGGTCTGTGAAACCGATAATATTAATTAAAAGTTTAAGAATAATAAAAAAATTCTTTACCTCGCAAAAAAAAATTTAGCAGCTCAAAAAAATAACTCATTTTTCTTCTAAAACATTAAAGCAACAATTGTAAATAATGATTAGAAATTATATCTAGTACTAACATCTAAGTATGATTAATGCAACTATTTAGATGCCTCCTATGTACTAAAGGATTATGGTATTACTAAACGAAAAAGCAAAAAAAGTCCGTCTTTTTTTTTTTTTTTTTTTTTCTTTCTTTCTAGTATTGTAATTCGAAGTAGGAGCCTCATATGAGGCTAAGGATGACGAGAGAATAAAACGCATATTACAAATATGATTTAGTTGGAAAATAGAGTAATTTGTTTGAAGTTAGAAATTTTTTAAATCCCCCCCCCCCCCCCCCCCGAAAAAATATTTGTGACTACGCTCCTGTGAACGGAGCCCCATTAAATTCATAAATATTTTTTGAGGATTTTTTTTTAATATGAAAAGAAAAAAAAAGTTAAGTCTTAGTAAATTGGATTTAAACACATACATATTTAAACCAGAAAATGTGTAGCGCATGGCATGACGTTAGCGCAATTAACCATATCCGCTTTAACATAACAACTTTGATGTCACACTACATCTGATTAACTAAAAGATAACCATGGTAATGATGATTGATGACGTACACAATTTTCAATTTTCTGTTCAGATTGTTCAAAATGACACCTTTATCTTGCAAAACATAAAAAGAAATCATATGCATATCTACTTGGTCATTCAAAATAAGTTTTACCTAAAAATTCACTGCACACTCTTTCAACCCTAAATATTAATGTAGCTAAATTTAGATTTTGATCCCCCAAAATAACTATAAAAGCAAACTGTGAACGCATAAAGCATTAAATTACATATCTGCGTTTCCAGTGCATTTGTATGAGCTAATTACTACTATGGAAAACCCATTCTGAAAGCTATAATTTTTCATTTTAACAAATGTACGATCTGATACAGATAAGATTAAATTCGATGTTTGTGACAACTTTCCATGCGTGAAGATATTAATCGTATAAATTAACCTTTTTCTATTACAACTTCACATGTCTGCAATCAGAAAGGTAGAAAAGAGGGGTGGAGGAGATAAAAGAGCGCAGCCGCACCAACCAAAGATGGGCGCCAAGGGGTGCCAATTTGAAAGAGGTTTTAACCTGAATTAATTTACACATTTTGACAATAAAAGAAAATTGTTCACTTATTTTTGTGCGAGTGTATCTGTGAACGTTTTCTTTAGTAAAATATATAATGATAAAAAAAAAAAAAAAAAAAAAAAAAAGGCTCCGGTAAACACACTATGTGCCGGTGGTAAACAAACTATATTCAGTGGCTCAACACGCTATGTATCTAACATGTTGGGCAAAAGAATTAAATAAGGAACGCCAAATAGAGGAAAGATTTAAACCGGAAAATCTGACATACTTTGAGAATAAATAAGAAATATTTACCTTTATTTTATTTTATTTATTTATTTAAAAATGTGTGCATATGTCTGTGAGTGTTTCGAAAAAAATTGTCGGAGAAGGGATGGGGGAGTGGAATGAAAACTCTGTAATTTATAATCTCAGATGGAGGCTCTCCACTGCTTAGTCTCCAGCTTATAAAACAAAAGACTCTGCTGCCAGTGGCTCTACAACGGAACACATGAAATCCCAAAGAAAAATGAAAAAATATTTTAACAAATTAAATAAAGTAATTATAATAAAAAAACAATCTTTTTTTCTTCTTCTTCTTTTTATGTCAATCTCCATACAGGTATCATTCACTCAGACCCTCCCCCTGCACTTTTTTAGCTATGTCCATAACAAACACTCACTGACGAAAATTTGAAAGTTTTCAACAGCGAGCACCCAGCATTTTCTTGATCACACGTGCAAGCGCAGCATTGGGTTTTAAAATCAGCTAAAGCTGCTATGAGATTTGCCAACATTTCGAGAGACTTTTGAGCCAACACTTGATTTCCTTCAACTTTTCGCAAAATTTTCTCACAACATCGAGTGTGATAGCAAACAGCAATGTCCTCCAACTTTTTTCCACAGTTCCAAAAAACTTTCCGCTGATCGAGACTTTTCAACCAACATCAAACATTTCAAAGAATCAGAGATAAGCCATGGATACGAATAGGTGCTAATTATTATCGGCTTGTAGTAGTAGTATTGGTTTTCCTGATTTTTCTCCGACCTTTTTCTAAGACAATTGTAACCTTTTCTTCTCTTGAACGCGAAAAAGTTGGGATTAAAATCGGCTGAAAAGTTTGCTGCTCGTAAAGTTTGTGAATGTGACAGCAGCTTTATGCGGACAGTAGCGAAGAGACGAAAAAGATGGCGACACGATGTTCAGATCGTTCCGTTCGCACATTTCTCTAATGTGCGACAGCATGATTTTTCTCGATAATTCTCTTATTCGTTTGACTTTTCTTGCAATTGAAATATAAAAATAGATTTTTTTTTTTTTTTTTTTTTTTTTTTTTGCTATTTGTTAATTTGTTGCTATTTGTATTCATTTTAGGTGCGTTCGTATTTATGCAAATACGTCGCATCTATAGTCGCCGTTCAGTCCGTCCCTCGGTCCGTCTGTATGCATATAACAGAGCAAAAACTACCCAACCGAATCATTTGAAATTTAAAATATATAATTGTGGCATAATTTTGTCAAGTCATTTCAAGTTTTATGAAATCCGTATGTGTAGTTTGATTACAGGGACAATCAAAAGTATTCCGTTATATTACGGTCAATGAAAAAAAAATATCAAGTTCATTTTAATGGTGTTACAGCCTTTCAAACAGGATAAAATTAATATGCACTTACTGAAGTGTGCTAAAATATACATTTTGTGCAGTATGTGGTCAAAAAAATGTTTATTATTTATTTACAGAATTGCACAAAAGAATTCTGTTAATTAATGATAGATGGGAAAATGTTGTTTTCGGCGTATTTCAATCATGTTAAATTACTTTATATGTAAAGACATTGATAAAAGTTGCTGACATTTATTACAAGTTACTTCTTGTTTAATAGAAAGTGCTAACAGTATCTATAAGAAAGATTTCGGTTAATATACTGTACGAGAAATACCGTATGTTACAAATTTTGCTGGCAGTTCATTTTTAGTTGTGATATGAGTTTTTAAGTTTAACTACATTTTTGCATATTATGTTGTGTGTATAAATGCTGTAGATCATATACAGGGTGACACAACAGAATCTGTAAGAGTTACAGAGTATGAATGAAAATAGCTTAAAAGTATTTTTCGAATGAGTTAAGCATTTTTACGAATCTCATGATAGGTAATTATTCTAGATTTGCCATGTTGTTTACGCCCTATTTAAGATGAAGTCCTATTATTTTCGTATTTCTGAATTGAAGCTATAAAACCATATCAAATTTTGTATTCATGCGTTTTTGCATTAAGAATTTAGCAGCTCTGAATATTTATAAAATCAATTATAGTACGAATACAACTCATTTGCCACATTTGACGTGCAATTTCCAACTTGTTACTTTTAGCAACTTTTTCCAACTTATTACTTTTACATGTGTAAGAAATAGTTACAACAGTTAACCCTTAACAGGTGAGGTGGTGTATTTTGCACCCCAGCAAAATTTAAATTCTGAAATATTGCTATTTTACATTAGTACATGGACTGTACTCTTACAATACTTTTTCAGTTGTATTTTACTAGTGTGTAAAGCAAAATTCACAGGAAATTTTCTTATTTTAATTCACTAAACTTTGTGCAGTACACAAGAAATAAAATTTTGGATTTACACATCCTATCTCACCACTTACATAAACAAACAAAAAAATGTCACCTCACTGCTTAAGGATTAAAAAAGCTTAAATAGGAAAATAGTTAAATCAATATTTCGTAACTAAAGAAACGAAAAGAAAAATTGAAATCAAATTGAATAAGCCAACACCTTTTCTAAATTTTAGTCAAGTGACAAAATATAAAAATGGAAATTTCAAAAAAGAATTTAAATCTTATTTATATGCAAAATGACAATGCATTTCTTTTGTTATCCCAGTTTCTTATTTATAACAAGTTTTACATCTGCCTCCTATATTTCTTTTAGTTATTTTTTTTAACTTGGGCAAATAAAAATGCAACGGTGGATTCAGAGGATGTCCGGGGTATCCCCCGTAAAAGAGCACTCCCCCCCCCCCCCCCCGATCTCCTTCCAAATACATATTCTCCTCTTCCGAACTTTACAATTCAAGCTAGAGAAAAATTATTCTAAATTCAATTCTGTACAAATGTATTTTAACTTATACGTTACGTCCTACCTACAATTATTATTTTCATAGTATTATATTGTGATTGTACACCTCCTTAAAATAATCCAGGAGCCGCCACTGCTGCTGGTAAAACATTTATGATATCAAAGGACCATTTTTTTATTTCTCTAATGGATTTGAAGCTGATTTTTGTATTTTTGTATAGTTTTGTATAATTGGGGGGGGGGGGGGGGGGTTGTGAATGAATCAGTGAAACATGGATTTACCTCTAGAAACTGTAAGCAGAAATATTATTATTATTATTATTATTAATTTTATTATTATTATTATTATTATTATTATTATTATTATTATTATTATTATTATTATTATTATTAATTTTATTATTATTATTATTATTATTATTATTATTATTATTATTATTATTATGGAAATTCTATTTTTTTGTCGAATTGACATTGAGAATAGCCAAATAATTAAATGTGTGTGATCAATAATGTTAAAAATATCGTGAAAATTTACTTTTGTTTTTAAAAACTATCTGTTTTGTTTATTCTTAGTTTATTGAACAACATACATCTGATTTGTGTGCTCGACATGAACTTGCTTATAAATCATCGTTAATATTACAGGGACGAGATGGCACAAAGAAATTTTATAACATAAGAGATATACAATCGGGAGCACCACACAAAGAAACTATCTGTTTTTAGGTAGATTTCATATGAAATACTACCTATTGCATTCGCACCGATGTTGGAATTTCTGAAAATTTTTTGCAGATCTACGCCGATCATGAAATCTAGAACTCGAAACTACCATCAGTAAAAAAGTTTATATATATATATATATGTATATATATATATATATATATATCACTTATTTATGGACGCGATAACTTTTATAATTCTGCACCAATCTCCACCAAACTGATACATAAATTGAAAGGGGATAAAATCTCGGCCAAGTTCGTTAATGGGCAAAATCGGACCAAGGGGAGCGAAATAGGGGGCGTTTTTGTGAAATCAGAAAAAAACCATAACTTCTTAATGAAAATAGATATCGAATCAGTTTAAAGTTTATATTACTTCTAAATAATGGGCCAAAAGTTTATGCATGACAGATTTTTTACAAAATAAAAATGGGGTCAAGGGGCGAAAAAAATAGGGGTTTTGGGAGAAAAAAATCATAACTTTGTCAATTCTAAAGATATCAAATTCAACTACATTTTTTATAAATGTTCTCAAATTTATCTAAAACTTTTGCATTTACAAGTTTTTGATAGGACTAATTCTTACCGGTAAAAAAATTAAAAACGAAAACAAAAAGGAGATGGAAAAAGAAAAAAATCTATATCTTCGTAAATTCTTAAACTATGAAATCCAGTAAAATTTATTTTACATCTTCTCAATCATATCTACAACTTTTATATTGACAAGTTTTTCATAAGACCAATTTTTATAGCAAAAATGAATTAAACAATAAAAGGAGTTGAAGAAAAAATCTCAAATATAAACTGCTTATATTCTGACTCATTTTTAAATTAATTTTTGATTTTAAACGCATCCAAATTGCAGGTCCTCTTATTTAGAAACTATATAATGTGATATATTGGCCAGTTTCTTGATAAAGGCAGAATTTATTTTTAAAAAGGCTGCCAAAATGAGTATTTTTAACCGAATTTCCCGAAGTCGTGATTGAAAAATTGAAGAAAGATTCATACAGGGTGAGTCATAAATATCGAAACAATAGACTATATCCTTAAATATTTTCTCTAGACCCATACTTCCAATTGCAAAGTTTCATTTAAAAAAAAGGTGATTTTTTTAATAAGATGAGTTGAAACTCCATGGGGGGTCTATTATAAAAATTACGAAAATTAAATTTTTATACGGCCCCCAGAGGATAAAACTTCCAATTATAAATTTTTTTTTATCTATTCCTGAATTGAACAAAAAAAATTCATCTCGATATCTACAAATCCCCGAAAGATATTAAAATCTAAAATTTTCCAAAATTCGTGACTTACACCACTTAAGCATACCTCTGAGTGCAGCGATAACAGTTCATTTGAAATACAATTTAGGGATTGACCATAAATTTACGCATTATTAAATGTAGATCAAAGACAATATTTTAACTTTTAGATATAAAATAAAAGCGTATAGATTTTTGCTTTAAACTTCTTTGAAATATGCTAGATGTCTGCAATATCTCGAGCTTGGCGCCTGCCTCGTAACTGGCACGACCCATTGGACGGACCGTCTTATTAATGTACCGTATGATGGTTTTAAACCTATTTTTACTTTCTTCGATCTTTATAAGAAGAAAGTATTGGATTCATGAAAATTTTGAATTCCGGTTTTGGATGGATTCACACGTTTTAGGGCTCAGAGATACCGAAAAACATGTTTTTACAAAATATCTGTCTGTGAGTCACTGCTCCTGTACCACTGTATATGACATAAATTTTGTGAGCGCTCTATCTCAAGAACTAATAAACGGAATTTAATAAAAAAGTATATTTACCTAGTCCTCGATGTAGATTGGTACTGATTAGTTTTTGGTGTGAATCGCTCAACAGGTGGCCCTACTGCACAGGCTTTTGTGCGATTTCCGCAATAGCTGTATCTCCAGAATTATACGCCTAGTAAAATAGAGGCATTAGAGGCGCCCCGTAATTAGAGGCACCTTTTACGCATCGTGCAATAGCAATTTTAAGAAGAAAAATATGAAGTTGACAGGGCCAAAACAATGAAAAAAATTAAAATCAACGTGATTTTAAAAAAAAGATTTAAATCAACTGACGCATTTAAACAGTAATTAAAGACGGTGAGAATGGCAAAACTTAAACAAAATCTGAAATCGAAACTATACAGGACGGAGTTAATCGCCTAGAAACTTTTAAAAAGCATTTAAACATTAGGAGTCCACCTTTGTTTAAAACTAAATGCACTTTTCTGCATCAAATGTTTTTATTTCAGAATTTCTCATTTTTAAACTGACATAAGTCAATAACCGTCGGTTATGGTAACAGTCCAGCGAGTTCAATAGTTTTTTAACATCCACCCCCCCCCCCTCCCCTCCAAAAAAAATGCCCAACGCGCCGAAAGAAGTTTTCACCTCAGAAAAGTTACTTTTAAAAATATGATTTGATTGCATATGCATGATTGATACAAAAAATTGCATCTCTTTTATATTGCTATTTTAAATACTTTTACTTAAAAAAAATGAATATTATTTGAAATTCAGAATCAAAATCGAAAATTAGAAATTTTTATTTAATCAAAAGAAAAAAAATTAACGCGACAAATAATATTTTGAGTTATAACAATTTTAATTTACTCTAATTTTTTTTTAATATTTCATTAAGAAGTCTCCTGTTATAATGCTTAAAAATTATATGGCTAACCATCACAAAACATTCAAAATTCTTACTCTATAAATAAATAAATAAAATAAATGTTTCCTTGACACATTACAGCAACATCGTTTCTTCAATTACACGCATTTCAATTTATGTCTGATACCCTGAAATCTCACGCATTATTAAAATTGCCATAATTCTCTGAGTTTTGATGATACCGAGATGATTTTTAGCACTTTCCAACAAAGTTGAAAAGTGCTTATGCATTCGGTTTGTCTGGCCGTCTGGCCGGATGTCCGGATAGCCGGGTGACCGTCTGGCCGCGCTGTAACTCACTTAAATATACTCGGATTGCAATGAAATTTTTATATGTTACTAGCTGACCCGCCCGGCGTTGCTCGGGACCATTGATGTTTTCAAACAAAATTGCAAATATTTAAAATCTCCATTCATGTTAAAATAGAAAAATATATCCAAAAATAAATCTTTGAAAAGGGGCTTCTGCTGTCAGAAGCAAGGTAGGCAGATGTACATATCTGAATATATTAATTCTTGTTTAAATGATTGAACTCATGCTCTTAAAGTATAGATTTAAAAAGAAGAAAAAATTTATTTTTACCAAAATAATATCATTTTGCAATATATTTTACGTCCTAATTTTTGAATTTATGACCATTTTTTTAATCTTCGGAAATGATTGATCGTCATTTTGGCAATTAGATGCATAACATAAAATCACCAATTTTTTACATTTAGTCGCCCATTGGCCGGTGGCGACCGGCAATTTTAACCTTTACAAAACAGGATCAGTATTCTAAAAAAAGGGCATTTTTTTTTTAATTTTCAAAGAAAGAACACTATTCTAAAAAAAAAAAAAAAAAAAAAAAAAAAAAGAGGTGCATTTTTTCTTAAAGGAAATTCTATTATAAAAAGGTACACTTTATAAAAAGGAACTGGTTTCCTTTCCAGATCAATTGAAATTGTCATGGAGCAAATAGAGAATGTTAAAAAGGAGCTGCCGAACATACAAACAAATGAAAAGGGCTACTGGATTTTGCATCCTTCTAAAATGGCTTAGGGTCAATGCTAGAATGTGAAACATTAAATAAATATTCATGATTTACAAAGCAGTTTATAACTGGGTAAAAATGGATAAAAGACTTATTTACCGAGTGTTTTCATTTCATAAACAACTCTCCTTTCATGGGCGGAAAATTGTAAATATTTTTAAAATATGAGTTTGTCAGAAATGAAAACACTCAATGAAGTATAAGATGCAAGGGTACTTACGTATTAATGCCACCTTAGCTGCAGATTTGGCGGTTTTTATGTACCGTTAATCTACACTTAAAATTTCTGCAACAAATCATAAAATTAGACACTATTTAAAATCAAAACACTTTCAAAATTGAAAACACTTAATGGGGCGATATAGATTCAGTTCCGTTGGGGTGGCTTTAATACATAAGTACCGATGGAGGTTTTAATCAAAATAATTTAAGTTTGAGGGGGAAAAAATCATTTTATGACATATGAGTTTTATAAAGAAAAATTGAAACTTTAAATATATAATGATTTGCAAAGCTGCTTATACCTATTTAGTCAACAAAATGAGTTTTATAAAGAAAAATTGAAACTTTAAATATATAATGATTTGCAAAGCTGCTTATACCTATTTAGTCAAAAAAATGGAAAAAAGTCCAATCGCTTTCTCCCCAAAAAAAAGTAGTTTTTAAAAATACGAAAATCAATACTTTTTCCAGCCAGGTTTTTTTCCCTTCTTTTAAAAGATATGAACTTGAAACTTTAATTAGGAAAATGTTTATCTGGCCAAATGCAGATAACAATGTAAATATTTCTTCAATATTATGCGTTTGCTCAGAAATGAATACATTCAATGAAGTGTAAGATGCATGTTTTAATTAAACTTTTAGTATGAGGGGGGGGGGGAACACTGTTTTCTGACATGAGTTTTGTAAGAAAGTGTCAGATTATCAGAAGTCAATTCGAAAATTCCCGCTCCCCTCCTAAAAACAAACAAACGAAAAAATGACAATATGATTTCAAGCCAGGTTTTTTTTATACATATACAATGTGAATTTGAAAAAGAAATAAAGACTTTATTCATAACCTATTTACCGTTTCAATTTGATATGAAACTCTTCATAAAAAAGAAAAATTCTCTTCGCTGAAATAGGCCTAAACTTGCCGGCTATGTACCTGACATTATACGTTTAACATGAAAAAAGAAAAAATTGGAAAAAAAAACTTACGTAGTTAAAAACTAAGTTTTTTAAAAAACATGAAGAATTTAATAAAACTAAGAAAATAAATCATCAAAAGGAGCAATATTTATAAATACGCGTGTTTATACAGATGTTGATAGCATTCAATGATTCAATATTCAATTCAGCCGCGCCGCGATAATGCAGCCCTTCAATCCTGTATTTACCGCTTGCTCTTATTGGCTGGCTTCTTCGTTGCTGCGTATTGGCGATGAGCAGCAAGTAGCCTCAAACCAGATTGCTTCGTTGAGTTGGGTTAGTGGAAAGCTGCAAATATCCTCTTGCCCAGTACGTTTTAATTTTTAAAAAAAGTTCTAGATTGAAATTTAAAAATTCGGCTGCGAGGTGCACTTTCTGGTGGCCGCATCCACTCATGACAAAAATTTCAGAGATCTGAGTGTTACAATTTCGGCGTTATCCGCGATCAGGCAGACAGACATCTCTTATTTTATATATATAGATTTATATTTACCCCAGCACGAACCTTATCGAAAATAAAGTTTCTACCATGATTAGTTTATGTACAGAGAAAATCAAAGGTTTCCCATTACATTACGGACTATGGGGAAAAATCGTTAATATACTAGGATTGCCATGAAATTTTAGGACGTTATTGAGATTTACCCTAGCACGAACCCTATTGAAAATTCAGTATCTACCATGATTAGTTTATCTACAGAGAGAATCAAAAGTTTCCCATTACATTACGGCCTATGGGGAAAAATCGTCAATATACTCGGATTGCCATGAAACTTTAGAACGTTATTGACGTTTACCCTAGCACAAGTCCAGTCGAAAATGAAGTTTCTACCATGATTAGTTTATCTACAGGGCGAATCAAAAGTTTCACATTACATTACGGCCTATGGGAAAAATCGTTTCAAAGGAATTTTAACGATGTTATACCCTGTCAAACATATTAAAATATGCATTCTATAAAATATAAGGTGAAAATGTAGCTATTATTCATTTACAGGGCCACACAAAAGAATTCCGTTAGATAATGATAAAAGGAGGAACTGTGTGTGACATATTTTAAATATATTAAGCTTTTCATGTATAATAAAATTGATATATGTCACTGAAGCTTAATATAAATTATACGCTACATGTCTTGCATAATATGAAGTACATAGCATTTACAAGAGCCATACAAAAGATTTCAAATAGTATATTCTTTCCGAAGTACCGTATATGCGTCTGATGATGGCTGATGGAGGGATGAAATGCATTTTAATTATGATATGCGAGTTTATATTTCGCTAAATATATGCACATTATATGGTGTGTATAAATGTTATCGTTGATATGCAGGGCTACCCAAAAGAGCTCACCAACGTTACTGAATATGAGCGTAAATTATTTAAACGTGGTTCTTAAATAAGCTATGCATTTTTACGCTGAACTTCACTCAATTTACTGAGAAATGTTTGCAGAATATAGATAAAAGGATATACAGGGACACGCAAAGAATTCGGTACATGTACGCTTATGAATGTTGATTTATGAGAATGTGACTTCAGTTGTTTTAAAAGTGTTTTAGTTTACTATAAATTTTAGCCTAATGCTGACGTGTAATAAAGGTACAATGTAAACTACAGGGATGAACAAAAATATTCAAGTATGTTTTCATCTAATAGTATGAATTGCTAAAAATGAAACTTCAAGCTACTGGATATTTTCTTCAAAACTAAATTTTCCCATTATATCAACTGACATATGAAATACAGGGCTGCTCAAAAGTACTGGAATACATATTTGGGTAAATTTGGCTATACACTATTATTTCCCTAAATAACAAAGTTTTGTTAAAGATTTCATTAAGTGCTGGAAAGTGCTTCATAATCTATGCTTAACGTATGATTTTTCTTACTTGTTTTTTTTTGTTTTTGTTGTTCAATTCAGGAATGGATAAGGAAATATTATCTAATTGGAAGTTTTTTCCTCTGGGGGCCGTATAAAGATTTAATTTTCGTAATTTTTAAAATAGACCCCCCCTCCCCCATGGAATTGCAACTTATCTTATAAAAAAATTCACCTTTTTTATGAAACTTTCCAATTGGAAGTATGGGTCTAGGGGCAATATTTAAGGAGATAGCCTATTGTTTCGATATTTATGACTCACCCTGTATATAATGCGTTTATTCTGACTCATTTTTAAACCATTTCTTCTCCCAAACGCTTCAATCGACAGGTTCTCTTATTTAGAAACTGTATAATGTGCCGTGTTGGTCAGTATTTTGATAAAAGAAAATCATTTTTTAAAACAAGCGTCAAAGTGGACACTACGCAAAAAATATCCCTAAGCGATAGTAATTCAAGAATTGAAGAAATATTCAAATATCAAATTGCTTATTTTATAACTCATTTTTAAATTCAATTTTGCTCTGAAACGCATCCGACTGACAGGTTCTCTTATTTAGAAACTGTATAACGTGCCGTATTGGTGAGTTTTTTGATAAAATCAAAATATATTTTTTTAAAAAGCTATCAAAGTGGTTATTTCGTACAAATTTCTCTTAGTGATCGTGCTTGAAGAATTGAGGATGTATTTAAATAACAAATTGTTTATTTTATGTCTCATTTTTAAATTCAATTTTGTTTTCAAACGCATTCAGTTGGCAGTTTTTTTTCTTATTTAGAAACTATATAATGTATTAGCCGATTTTTTTTTATAAAATCAGAATATATTTCAAAATATGCTGTCAAAATGGGCATTTGAGCCAAATTTCGCTTAAGATGATTCTGATAAAATTAGTTCTTACAGAAAATTGAACTTAAAATTTTTTCAAAAGTGGCCAAATAAAGTTGCTGAACTAGATTTATCTCAAATCCTATTTTATTTTTTGTTGTTGAAATGAGTACTCTTCGAAATCTACCTCCGCCTGTAGGCCAAGCCGACAGGGATTTTTTTTTTGACAAAAGATAACGCTGCATAAACACCTACGGAACATTTTTCATTGATTAAAAATTAGATAGCCTTTAAAAAAAGAACGAATTTTTTAACAGTTTACCCTTAAATTTTTCGTTTTTCATACTTATAAACAAGTGGGTAAGTGTGATCGCAGATTGCACAGAGGCTTTCGTTTAATATTTCTTTCAAAACAACTTATCTTCTAATTAATAAATCTAATATGCTAGTCTGTAATTATTAAATTTTTATATAGATGGTAACATTAATACATTTGATTTTAAAATGATTATAAAAAAAATTATTTGTTTTAATCAAACTAAAAAAGTCCAAATCAAATTATTCAAATAAAAACCAAAATTCCAAATTTTTTGAAAATCCGTAATTGAAAAAAAAAGCGGAGATACAAATAAAATTTTTTATTTCTAAAAACGAAACAAAAATTAACGAAATTTAAAATGCTGAATCATTAATAAATCGCAATAGTTTTTAAAATAAAAAGAAAATTAAATTCCAAAATTACATAAGTATCTGATGAACAATACCCTTGTAATATAAACTTTTAAATTGGCAAAAAAACACGAAATTTCTTCTTATAAAATCCATTCCAATATGAAGATTTCAAGTTCCAACATCAGGACTTGAACTTACCTTTTGTTTACTAGAGAGATGCTTTTCCTCCAAGCTATGATGTCAACACGGCCGACATTAAAAGTAAGAATCTCTTTTAAAATTTAAATCGCAAAAAATGAACGCATGACATTGAAAAAAATTAATTGAATTAAAATAATCAACTTTTTCAAAATTTTATGATTCGTCGTGTGACACGAGGTATTCAGTTGTTACTACACAAAATTTGAAGCTTCTGACTTATGCAGATTTTGTATACGGACTCGTTGATGGACGAACAGACAGGGGACAGAGACGAATAGAGTTTCATCAGATGAACAAAACCCTAAAAATAAAAGAGGACTTTTCAATCTTTTTTGTACAATCAAATAAGTACAATGGCTGCATTAAAATAAGAAAAATCAGAATTACGTTAGCGTTGAAAACGTCACAGTTTAGTATAATTTGAGCATTAAGACTGTCTTTAAGATCGCATTTTCAACAAAAATTAAAACAAGACGTAATTTCCAGTTAAATGACTATTTACGTTTTTTTTTCTCTTATCTTTTTAGGCAGTTTAATTGCATAAAACGAATGGAGTGCTCTCTCCCCTTTTTTATGTCCAACTGTTCTTTTTCCGGTACTTTATCAATATGAGGTGTAGGTAAGAAAAGATTTCTTTTTGTTAACTGCAATATTTAGCAAACACATTTTGCGATTGCTTCATCTGTATTTATACAAAAACTAATAGTATTTCTAATTTCATTTTTGGTTTCATTAATGACTTTCTTGTACAATGAAATTTTTCATTATTACTTTTCGTTTATTACTTTCTAGGTAAAAAAAAGCTCTTTCAGTAAACTGAGGAATTTTTTCCATGTAGATGAAAAAAGGGTTCGAACCAGGTATATATTGGCTGAAGCCGCCAATGATCTTCCAACTGAGCCATGCCGGACGAATACTGGAGGACTAATTCATCCAAATAATCTCAATGATCACATAATCGGGTCTGATACTTTGGATCAGCTCAACGAAATAAATCGAAGGTTATGTACGGAACTGCAGAAAACTCTACATACGAAACCTTTTCACACACTTGAAAAAATTTCATCTATTATAATTGATTTACCGATTTAATTATAGTGTTATAAATTAATTCAGTCATTTAGTAAAGTTGTAGAAGCTAGAACTATTCAATTTGTTAAAAGACATATTGCATCTATCCTTTCTTGGTTTAATTAGCAATTCAAAATTCAAAAACAGCCCAAGGACATTTTGACGATCATGCAAGCAACTGTCTTTCTAATATCACAAATTTCTAACTAGGATAACCTAAAGTAGAAATTCTGACGGTTTATAATTTCTCCATGTGGCCTGAAGTCATAAAATAAGCATTCTGCTTTGCAATTCTAGCTTCTCTAATTGTTACAAAAGTAAATTAGTCGTTGGGGACCACCGTAATATTTACCCGTCATGGATATTCATAATATAAAATATGAAAATAAAACATGTGTAAACTATTTATAAAATGCATCGCATTTCCAAAATAAAATTTAAACGTATATTTAAATAGTTTTAACACTTTGCAATGCCCTATTAATGAATTGCTGATGAACCAATTTTGACAAATTTTATAAAATGCCAAATCACTCTTTATAAAAATGCCAAATACATCTTTATAACTCCAAACGAAATAATCATATTAATTAAAAGTTTACTGCGTCGGATTAAGCGTCTTATATCCAATTAAAATTTATCTTTGGATTGAAATTTGAATGAAATACAGGGTCATGAAGAATCGAAGTGTGTGGATAATAGGATTTCAAATATCTCGGAAATTAATTATCCGATTAACTTCGTTCTCTATGAAAAATTTATTGTCTTTTAAATCAACTCCTGAAAATAAAAATAAAAATGAAAAAATTTATGTACCTTTCATCAGAACAAATATTTCGAAAGTCTGAAAAAATAGTTCTGGATAATCGAAGTTACTGATATTCAATAAGCTTCTTTCCACTATTACATACTAAATACACACTAAATTTCAAGTCTCTATCTCAATTTGTTCGGAAAATAGAGCGTTTCCAGACAGACAGACCGACGGCTAACCTTTTTTTCTAAAAATATATTTTTCGGAATCTCCAGAGTATGAAACTTATAAATACGTCAAAAAAAAAAAAAAAAAAAAATCGATTTTCAAAATCATTGCAAGACTTACCCTATAATGCGTATGTAAAATAGACTGTTCGATTAGAAATGTAAGGACATGCACACGGGCAGTGTAACAATTGTATTTTTAATTTTTATTTAATAGTTTTTACATATTTTTTTCGATATTTCAGTATTTTATTTTAATTCGAAAATAAAGACCTGAATGCATTTATTTTATTAACGATTTTCGCTCACCGTTGACTGTCTCATGTGAACAAGTTCTTTTTTTAAAAAGAAAAAAACATAAAAAGAAACTTCAACAACTTGTCTCTTGCCTTTTTAAACTAATCAGACTCGGACTGGCTCGATGGCTGATGCGCTCTCACGAGAGAAAACTCCTAAGTGATTAAGCTGTTCCAATATGTTTTCCTTCGTTGTATACATACATTCTGATTAGTGTATTAAATTTTGATAATTCGTTTAAGTAGTAGAGCCAACTTTTAAAAAATATTGGGTGGGCTCAAAAGTGAAAATAAATCTCGAGTAAAATCCCACATACCCCCCCCCCTTTTAGTGCGTGTGTGTGTGGAGACAGATGTTGGGGGGGGGGGGGGAATAACGATAATTCAAAGTATTTTTTTTAACCTAAGCAAATTATTAAACATTTTGAGAAGTAATTGTATTAAATTATATTTTCATGCGTTCTTACTTGTAAATACATTAATATTTATTATAAATAACATAAAAATTGCTAAATATTAAAAGTGCAAAAACTTAATGCCAAGAAAAGCGTACAGTTTAGTTACCTAATTGGTGTTTTATTTTGAGACATTAAAACAGATGATTAAACACGCAGGAAATTTGTTTTTGAAAAAAATAATAAAAAAATCAATTATATATCACCTGAAAGGACTGTCAGTGCTCCTGTAAGTCTAACTGCTGTCCTTTCTAATTTACAGATATAATATTTCTGGAATATAAACAAAAATTTTATTTCAGAGATTGAATAAATAAATAACGATTTAAATTAATAAAAATTGGGTAAGCGGAGAGATGAAATTATTCGGTGAGCCTGCGCCCACGTGCCCACATAATTTGGCGCCACTGCGTTTAAGTATAATCAGTTATACCAACTACAGACGAGAGAAAACGATGACCGTGCCGCTTTGCACCAATCACTTCTTTCAAGCTAATCCGCTCTATTTGATGTTTTAAACCTCATAAATCAGAATTGTTTTTGTTTCACTCAATGGAAGTAAACGATTTTCATCACATTTTACTTTACAATCTATGATCACAGAAATATAGCATTTTCAATATCATTTACAACAGATTAGATAAAGGCTTGCAATATGTGCAGATGCTAGTTCAAAAATGCGTTAACCAAAACGATATAAACAAATAAAATTTTACTTTAATGAGTCAAAAGAAACTTTTTCCTTTTCTCCTTTAATGCCATTGATTCTAATTATGATGGAGACTATTTAATCTTGTACAGTAAAACTCATCTAATCCGACACGTTCGGAAATTGAAGCTTGCCGGATTACGAAATTTTCCTGATTGCAGGATGGATATAGGGAAAACGTGTAAAAGTTTGAATTATTTTTTTGACAGTTTTTTGAATTCTTTATTCATGCTTTTTTATTCGTTGAACAGCTTGAATTGAATAAAAATCACATAATAATGTAAAGTACAACATATGTGCATGACTGTAAAATTAAAACATGCATTGTAGGCCTACTAGAAGTTATCTTCAACAAAACTCAAATATCATTTTATTTTGTAATAGTCTTTTCTCTCTCTCGCTCTCTCTCTCTCTTTTTTTTTTTTTTTTTTTTTTTTTTTTTTTTAATTTAAGAAAGAAGTCATTTTGTGTTATTCGGAGTTTTATAACGTTAGAAAAATAATAAATGTATTCATATCCAAGATATCAGCTATTTAATTCCAACTGACGTTGTTTAACCCCTTGGGATGATCGACACGTATACGTGCCACAAAAAGGCTTAAGAATCCTTGTTTATTCTCACCAGTAAAATGTTACTTTAAAATTTGCCTTATTCAATCGGAGCATTTTCTCAATTTAATAAGCCACAAATTTCTGTTTTTAAAAAACAGTGTCAAAACATTAATAATTTCATAAAATGCTTCCGTCGCGAAGGGGTTAAGTTATGCACATTATCTTCATCAGAATCAACATCTTTGAAAGCTGTTCAATTGACAAAACTATGAAGGATGATCTCATTTGTCAAAATTTTGTCTGTCGGCTTACCTCATTCTGCATCAACGAACTCTTTTATTTCCTCACGATTAAATCATGTTTCCGAAAGTCGTGCTAGATTATCCTACATGCCGGACTTTGGGATGTTGGATTACAAGATGTTTGCTGCAGTTTGTATTTTAAATTTTTTTATGGCAGGCATTCTTGATGTTTTAATTTGTAGAATATGTGCTAATTTTTTTAATAGTATTGCAAAATTAGCAGGGGTGTAGTGAAATGTATACGCAGGTATACATTGTATACCTTCTGATTTTTTATTAAGATCCGTATACCCTCTGTTTCTCAAATAAAGATAGAGTGTATTTTTTAACCATAAACATTTATGACTCTAGCGTATACCCTCTTGCTATAGCATGTACTCTCTATTTTTTTTTACGGCTACAACACTGAAAATTGGAAAAAGTTTTATTAAAATTATCCATTTCTTTCAAAACAGTAAACTTCGGTTTATTGAATTGCAGATGTCTGCCATCCAATAAAAAAAACTTTCAAGTCGAAGAAAATTATAAATATTTTGGTTAAAATATTTTCCACAATTTGGCAACATAGTTTCATAATACTTTTCAGTGAACTGTTAGTGAATATGTGTCATACTGTTTAGTGAATTGATTATACAAATGTTACGTATGAAGATTTTGTTGATTACATAAATGATTAACCAGCTAAAGAAGATGTTAGTTAAGCACTAAAATGGTGATCATTAAATTTATGTGACTATGAACTATGAGAATTTTCAACAAAAAATTTTGAGGTTTCATTTCTTTTGAATACAAAACAGATAGAAATTACATTAAAAAAATACTTCTAACCAGAAAATATGGCATATAATGCGAAGCAACACAGTATGCGTACTCAGTATTTATCTTCCTCAGTCGTAAAGTCAGACACGAAAGAACATCCTTTGAATGAATCTAAATGCTTCTAGAACTGTTAAAATTGCTTCTAGACATTTTTAATAAATTCCGTGCACATCATAAGCATTGATGTATAAGCTAATACACTTTTGGAGATTTTTTATAATAATTTTAAACAAGTTTTTGTGGCCCCCATAGTAATAATTGTCTCAGGACTGAGGAGGATATACTAAGTTACGCATACTATTTTATGATTATTGCATTATGCATAATGCATTAATCACTTGAACATGTCATTTTGATATTTACTTAAATTTGTTATGCATATCTGGTAGAATAAAAACATTTTATCTTTCTTATCTATATATTTAAGAAATATACAGATGGTATGTATATAAAAACATTTTATCTTTCTTATCTATATATTTAAGAAATATACATCCCTCTGACAGTCTTGCAAAAGGGCAAAATTGTAATATTGTTTTCTCAGCATTTTGTTTTAATTGCTAAAAAGATATGATTCTTTCAAAATTATAAAAAAAATCTTATTTACGAATATGAATGTTACCCTTGAGTGTGGTAATCATTGCACAATGTATTAAAAATCCATTAAATCAACTGAGTTATATCATTTTAATTATTGCTTGCATTGCAGTGAAACCTGGAGTTTAGGGAACGTCTATAGACGGGCTTGTCAGTGAGAGGGTTAGATGGTATATATATTATACAATGAGGTGACAAAAGTCATGATATACCGTAATAGAGTGTTGATCTTCCGATTGCCTGACAAAGTGCAGCAGCAAATTGTGACATGGACTCCACGAGTCGTTGGAAGTCCTCTGGAGAAATATTAAGCCATACAGCCTCTATAGAAGTCCATAATTCCAGGAGTATTACCGGTGAAAGATTTTGTGTACGAACTGATCTTTTGATTATGTTTCATAAATGTTGGATGGGGTGATCACAGTGGCCAAATCATCCGCGTAATTATCCAGAATGTTATTCAAACCAATCGCGAGCAGTTAAGGTTCGGCTACATGGCGCAGTGTCAGCTTGAAATTTTTCATCGTTTTATGGATACATGAAGTCCATGAATAATTGCAAGCGGTCTCCTAGTTGTTGAACGTAATATTTTCCAGTTAACGATCTGTTCAGTTTGATCAGCGGACCCTGCCTATTCCACGTAAACACAGCCCACAGCATTGTGGAGCCACCACCAACTTGCACAGTGCCTTGTTGACAACTTGAGTCCATGGCTTCATGGGGTCCGCACCACACTCGTACCCTTCCATCAGCTCTTATCAATTGAAATCATGACTCATCTCACCAAGCCATATTTTTCCAATCGTCTACGGTCCAAACTGATATGGTCACGAGCACAGGAGCGCCGCTGTTAAGCGCCGGAGTTGTTGTTGTTGTTAACGATGTTGTGCTGTTAGTAATGGCATCCGAGTCGGTCTTCTGCTGCTATAGCCCATTAAAACAAAATTTTACCGGACTGCCCTAACGGACACGCCCGTCGGAGTCCCACATTTATTCATGCGTTTATTTCACACAGTGTTGCTTGTCTGTTCACACTGACAATCCTACGCAGATGTCGCTGGTCGCGGTCTTTAAGTGGCGCGGTCGACCACTGCGTTGTTCATTAAGGAGGTTATTCCTGAATTTAGATATTCTCGGAGCACTTTTAACATTGTGAATCGCGGAATCTTAAACTCCGTAACAATTTCCGAAGTGGAATGTCCCATGCGTCTAGCTCCAACTAGCATACGTCATTCGAAATCCGTTGATTCTCGTTGTGGGGCGTAATCAATCTTCTCACACGAAGCATTTGAACACAAATGAAAGTCTTGCCTAGACACCCACCATTTATACGATTTGTAAGCGACACTACTGTCATCTATATATTTGCATATTGCTATCGCATAACTTTTGTTACTTCTTTGTATATATAGATATTATGTATTTAATCTACATGTTTCTAAAAAATAATTCACTAAATTTGCTTACACAGAGAAAGAATTCTGTATACTTTTCCTTTGCAGATCAATAGAAAAATTACGATTTCAACAATTCCCTGTCTACAGAAACCTTCTCATTTCCACCAATATTATTTATAAGGGATGTTTTTTAAGTAAGAGCCGTTTATAGATTTTTTTAAAAAAAGAAAGGAAACAATTTTTATTACTCACATTTGAAAGGAACATTATTTAGCTACTTCTCAACATAATCGCTGTATATATTAAAACATATTTATCATAACGGACAGCAGTTGTTTATTCCATCTATAGGGTGTCCAGCAAATAAGACTCTGATTTCAAAATTAAATTTCTCAAAAAACAAAGGTCGATAGAATTGTGCGGTAAACGGTTTGTTTATTATGTAAGCTGTAAAAATCTTATACGGAAGTTTCGATCTGTGAATATTTTGAAAAGATTGTATTCTGATTGGAAAAAATGCTTGACTTGACATTTTTCTTGCTTTAGATTGCTTTCAGAGAACGACTTTTTCGATTTACAGTGCCATATTTTAGCGATTTTCGGAAATAAATTTTTGGAATATTAAAATTCTAAAAATTTAGTTAAAAAAAATCGTTAATCGAATAATGGCACTGCATGCCGAAAAACTCGTTCTCTGCAAGCAATTTAAAGCAAGAAAAATGTCAAATCAAGTATTCGTTGCAATCAGAACACAATCTTTTCAAAATATTCACCGATCGAAACTTCTGTATAACATTTTTACAGCTTACCCACTAAAAAAAACATTTATCGCATAATTCTATCGATCTTTGTTTTGAGAAATTTAATTTTGAAATCGGGGTCTTATTTGCTGGACACCTTGTATATAAAATTTTCCCACCGACCTGTTCAAAACTCGCATTTTTTAATTCTATCTCGCATCACTCTTACAAAACAGAATTTTTTAACATACATTTTGATTAACATGCCCAAGAGAAATATACTACATACTTTTTTTTTTAAGAATGGTGCCAGTAGAATATAAAACTAGTCGCCAGTGGCTGCCTCTAATGAATGCAACATTTTATGCAGATGGAATTAGTAAGTTGCTGTACGTTATTACAAATGTTTTAATTTATACAGCGATTATGTTGAGTATTAGCTGCATAATGTGACTTTCAAATGTGAGTAATAAAAAATATTTTCTTTCTTTTTTTTTATTCATAACGGCCTTTATTTAGAAAACAACTCTCGTGTATACTTATTGCTTTGTTAGGCTGTGAAAATTCGCTAATTATACTTATCATGTACCTTTAAACTATATTCTTTTGATTAAAAAAGGGATTTCTACATATATTTAAATAATATTAAACATATTATTCATGGATATGATGACGTTTTGTCAAAAAACTTTTCCTGAAATACTTATATTCATCTCCAAGCTGTTACCTATTTGTGTTCCTATATCGTTGTTTACTCTAAGCTAACACGAAAGTATACTTCTCAGCTTTTTATAAGGCAACGCAAGAATTACTTTCTTTTCAGGAAATTTCCTTTTCTTAGCTATGGATTATATTATTTACCAGACAAGAGTGTTATTCCGGCTTAGAATTACTTTTATGATTATGAGATGTCTTTTATTATACGACAGTTTTTTGTTCTAAGATTTGTTTTTCTGATAAACAAAACATTACAAATTCCAAAGGTACTATAAAGATGAAAGTTTTGTAACTATGGCAGAAGAAAAGAACATCTTAAAAAAAGAATACAGGGATAATTCTACTATAACAAAATCCCTACAATGTTAATTTTTACAATATTAAAATAGCAAATAAAGCCTTTGTGCAAAAATGTTTAAAGATAAAAAAAACCAACGATTATAAATGCACAAATAAAGTAAGAAAAGGTAGTAAATAGCCGTTTCGAATCTACTGTAGAGATTCTTCATCAGTGCAAAACTCAGCGAGCTAGAAAAAGTAAAACTGATCTCAGTTTTGCTTTTTCTAGCTCGCTGAGTTTTGCACTGATGAAGAATCTCCACAGTAGATTTGAAACGGCTGTTTGCTACCTTTTCTGACTTTATTTGTGCATTTATAATCGTTGGTTTTTTATCTTTAAAAATTTTTACAATAGTTTCATACAAAAAATATAAATGTAAAAAATTCTCTTTGAAAAATATGCTTTCATTAAAACTCACAAAAATGTAGAAAATATGTATTTTTTTTTCCTTAATGCACTCAAAAATATAAAAGTGTTAAAAGAAAAACTTAAATACAAGGAATTTAAATAAAAATTCGGTGAGCTCTCATATAGTAGGGGAGAGGGGGGCACGTTTGAACTGGAGGCACCTTTGAACACTCTAAATATTTTCTTTCAAATAAATATCTTTTTAAAAATGTATATGGCAATACAACTGCTTCGGGGCAATAAGTATACAAAGCTGAGCCATTTTGTATGCACAATACTGTCTAAACAAAATATATATATTTCTCCCTCTTGAATCTAAACTTAAGAAAATAAAATTGAAAGATTTTTGTTGACAATTTTGCATTCCTAAAGTTTTTATTTATTTTTCAACACTTAAATAAAGATGTAATCTTTAGTTTAAAAGCTTTGTTTTATTCAAATTTTTTAATCTAATTCAGTAAACAGTTGTAATGTTGAACTCCGTGTGATGGGGCACCATTGAACAAAAAGCTGGGGCACCTTTGAACATCTAAAACTATGAGGTAAAGAGTTGTTGATGTACCTAAATATAATAATTTTTGGAATTTTTTCTATGTGAAAAGAGGTTAATTAAGAATATCAAAGAACATGGACTTACACTGTTAACAATCTTTCCGTCTGTACCCATGTATTACAAACTCTGCATCTATCAAGGATGGGAAGTTTCAAATCTAAATTGATGATGGCCTTCATTTATTTGATAATTGCAAATCCTGGATACACAATAACGATTCATGATTTAGCAGGTTTGTCTAACAAATCCTATACTCTTTCATTTACTTTTTCCCAAGCATTATTTTTTGGTTTTCGTACTAGATAAAATGGGATTTTAGTTAGGTTTTTTTCATAAAAAGAGTAAATGAAAAATTTTAATTTTCCAGAAGCATCAGATATCATATTGGTGTATTTCAAGGATATTGTAAAAAAAATTTCAGTACCAAACATAACTGGAGGGATACTCTGTGTTGTTTCAACAATGATTTTTGACATCAACTTTGATGGTTTTATGTTTGGTTAAATTAAAAATATATATTAGTTTCAATAAAATATAGTTATTTAATTTTTTTCATATTACTTTATATTTCTGAAACATATGCAGCTTTTTATGAAAACTCTCAATGTTTTCATATTTTATTCATTTGTTCAAAGGTGCCCCTTACTTGTTCAAAGGGACCCTTACATGGAGCAGGTTTGAACAAAAATCTTTCAGCTTTTTAAATCCTCACAACTTTTTAATTTACATGGAAAACTTTTCATTTTTGCTTCATATGATGAAGATATGCATTGTTTTTATTATTTAATACTTAAAACGAAAAAAATATAATTCAAATAAGAAATGTATTGATTTTTAAAAAAAATGTTCAAAGGTGCTCCCCTCTTCCCTAAATGAGAGTTCCAACAGCAGTTAAAACAAAAAATTGAGTTACTTAATTTTGTTAGTTATCTTTTTGCATTTGCTAAATTGCTTTGTTCAATCAATACTGAAACCTTTTGTCTCCATATCCTCAACAATGCCAAGTTTGCAACAATAGGTAACTAAAGAGAAAAAAAAGTCATTGTTATATTTCCATCCAATCATTAGTTATTTGGCAACAATATTTCTCAATTCATCTCTTTTTTCTAACCTTATCTCATCTAATATTTTGAAATAGCAATAAAATACCATCTTTCTTTCAAAGTCTTATATTTATAAATATAATTACCATAACGTGCATTTCATTTCACTTCGAGAAGATTCGTAGTACCTAAGATGTCTAATCTGCAAGAAGATAGGTTCAAGGCGGTTATTACAAATGTTTTCAGCTTGTTTAATGTTCATAAATGGTGCATGCATTCTCTGAATGTACTAACGCTCGGCAAAGATGCCTTAAATGATCTTTTGGATACACATAATGACAATAGACAGTTAGATGGCATACCGCAGTCTATATTGGTAAATTTAAACAAAATAATCACCACAATCAAAGAATGTATATTTAAAGTCGTTTCAAGTAGATTTGTAGCATCTAGAATGCCTGACATACAAGAAAATATGCTCAAGACGATTGTTATAAATGCTTTTAGTTTATTTGATGTTGTTAATTGGTACAAGCTTTCTGTAAACGGACTAACGATTAGCAAAGATGCCGTATGTGGTATTTTAGAAAAGTACGTTGAGTCCCTTATAAATGAATCACATGTATGTTCGTCTGAATGTCCATTGGAATGTCATTTTAGCCACCAGAAAGATAGAAATGTAATGTTCCACACCGAGCTGTTATCTGCGCCAGTAATATCTTCAGAACCTAAAGATGAAACACACCTCATCAATATTGCACCTGTACTTATTTCGTCGATAGTTACTACGAATTCTTTTACCAATGCAAACATAGTGGTATGTAGCTCAAGTTTCAATAATTTAAATCCTTTTTTTAATTATATGGTTCTAATAGCTAGATTTGATTGAGATATACTGGGTGTCCCATTACTCTGTTCACATTTTACAAATTTATAAAATTAAAAAAATAGTTATATCTTAGTGTTTGTTTGCACAATAGCACTTATCAAAAAATTCGATTTTTCTAGTAAAAGAAGGAAATGGTTAAAATTTTCATAGATAGGTGGTGCTGTTATTGTCACGTTTTTAAACACAAATTTTTTTTATTAGTACAACAAATATTTATTTACACTTGAGGATACAGTATATTAAATTAGTTTAATAAGCTAATTTACTAATTTTAGATATTAAATAATTATTTTTTAATAGTTTATTAGGGGCTTTCAAAAGGTCATTCAAGTCTTGATGTATATGTATATATATATGTAATAATAAAGAAAAATTCGCCATTTTCTCAATTTGATTTCGTTCTAAATTCTTACAAGAACATACTTTCATTATTATTTCCCGTAATCTACTAATATTTAACTATCGGCTAAACTTCCTTTTTTATTTTTTCTTTAATTCAGCATAATATATTATTTATTTTCAAAAAAAGAACTCAACTGTATTACTTAAATGTCAATATCTTATTTCGAAATATTAAAATTATTACACTAATCTATTTTCCTTTTTAGAATAAAACACCCAGACAGCAAGAGATGTCAAAATCAGTTAGGCCGTCTATCTGAATTATCGGCGGGATATTGGTAATCGTCTACTAGCATTATTAAGATGTCAATAGATAATTCTCTTTTAAAGTAGTCCAATGTTTGTATCGGCAGGAAATTGCAATAACGTATCGACTTGACTTCATGATTTTTAGTCCTAAAATTTACATTGGCCAACTTTATAAGCCGACTAATTCCTGTCAATTTTTATCCCCCACTAACATTTTTCTACAGTTTCTGTCAATTTATGAATCACGTGACTTCCCGCGAACTTTCAAGGTCTTTTGTCTCCCACTTTAGCCAATCCCTCAAAGTTCATTTTTATATGTTGCAAGCAAGGTCTTTTTTAACCCGTCGGAGAAGGGACACTGTAATGTGGAGAAGTTACGCAAAGTTTAAGTGTTTTTCGATTTTTCTTCTGAAATTAGTAAGTTTTCGTCTTTCAAAAACACACGATCGCTCCATATGAATCAAAAATATATTTAAGAATTAGAAGGAAATGATGCAATATTTTAATGGAATTACAAAGAGTTATTCTTATTTAAATGTAAATATAGTTTTAATAAAAAGAAAGAAAAAAATATATATATATACTTCAAAAGATTAGATTTTTTTGCGTTTTAAATGAATAAATTAAAAATAAAGAATATTAGATAATAAAACTAAAACATTATAGAACAATTTGCTTTTTTTCCACATTTCTCTACTTCAGAGTATGGTAAAACATATTAAAAAAATTGTAAATATTTCTTTAAGAATCTCCTTGAATGAGCAGATATGATACAATACAGAATACTTTTTGTCTAGCAAAATTATAATAAAAGGGGAGGGGACGGGATGGGGAAAGTAAGAAAAATCTTAAAAATGGGAATATATTTTTCCCTCTTTTTTTCATTTATGGAAACCCTACTAATTATAAACAAATTTCGATGCATTTAAGGATAAAAAATAAAGTTTACTTTCTTTTATGAATTTATTGCATTGGAGAAAATGGGATATATCTTTGTTTATTATTTGTTTAGATCTGACTAAAATCTTTTATGTTATAAATTCTTAATAATAATAATAATAATAATAATAATAATAATAATAATAAACCTTTTGAAGATATTTTAAAAGCGCTATGTTAATTTGTTAATTCTATCATTTCAACGCATCAACTGTTTAGTCTTTCTTTGAAAACAAACTCTATTAATATTCAAAATTTTAGCTATTATGTAGCATATTTTATGTTCAGTTTGTTTAATAAATCTCTCAAGATTATTTAGACTTTATACCCAATTATTTAAGTTGAGAATACAACAATGTATTTCATTGTGCTCTTATTTTATTTATCAAAATATTTTTAAAAGTAAGAATGAGTATTCATAATTCCTGAAATTCAGCACATATTTTTTTTTCAAAACATCTTTTGCCAAATTTTTCGGGTTCTCAATTATTATTATTATTATTATTATTATTATTATTAGATGAAAACTTACTAATTTTGTAGAAAATTTGTTTAGAAATTTATATTTGCCAATCACTTTTACGTGTACGCTTTATTTTTAAAAAAATCTAAGTCATAGAATAGATTAATATTTGCCATTGAGAGAAATCTTGTAATTTTTTAATATATATAAATTTCTTTTAATACAAGTTTTAAAGGCTTTTCACAGCTAGTAAACAGCAAGAACAAGAGGGTAGAAAACCTTGAAAGGGGGGGGGGGGATAACAAAAAACAGCCTCGAATCAGTAGTGGAAAAGAGGTCGGCAGTGTGTTCAAAACCTATGCACAACATATCAGCATTCCGCGATCCTCAGTCCGTTTGCCGAGCGGCCAAAAAGTCTTTCCTGCCGATATCAGACACCGAGTTCGCCCGAGCGAATAATAATCAGATTAGGACATACGGCGTAAGTTCGGCCAGGGATTATTTGCTGTTAGGGCATTTATCGAAAACTTTAATTTTGTTTTATTTATTTAATAATCGTCTGCGCTAGACTCATCCGCAAGGGGAAATTTACTCTTGCATATTACACCGATTAGTGAAGAATCCTTACGTCTAGCCCCACCCATAAACCAATGGAAAGGCGCGAAGTAAATTACAACTACATTCGAATCAATATTAGTGGATTTTGAAAAGAAATACGTCAGAAGGGAGGGGCTAATTTATCTGAGAATTTTCGTGACAGTCATTTGTTTTTTTCGGTGCGATCAGAATCTACTGACCTTCCCACTGTTAAAGTACTCACGGTTTTTCTCCGATTATTTTTAGAATGTTTTGCAGAGTTGCGATATTTTTCAAGAAACGGCTTTGCTCAGACCCCTTTTTATTCTTTTATTATTTATGGTGATATGGACTCAGAAAGGACGACTTGTCTGTTGTGGTGCATTTTTTCTGATGGAAATGTTTGAATCAAGAACAATTCTGTATTTATTATCTAGTGATGGAGATTGAGGGTTGTGTGGAGTGACAGTGAAAGTGCACGGTAATAAAATGTGATGTTCCTGTTATCTTGTATTTTTAAGTAGTTGAAGAAATCACTAAACCGCCGGATTCACTTATCTACATTTATCTACCAGCTTTTTTCGGCCACGATTAAATGAGAAGTAATATTTTTGCAGATGTGATAGATAATAACCTATCAATCATCGACTCCTCTCGTACCCTCTTCTTACTACATATATATATAGCATGTATATATATATATATATATATATAATATATGTGTGTGTGTGTATATATATATATATATATGTATATATATATATATATATATATATATATATATATATATATATATATATATATGCATGACCATGCACAGTTTTTAATGGATGCTCAGATTTTAATAATGCTTTTCTTTCTGGAAAAAGTTCGTTTCGTTGACGGTTGAATTTCAATTTCATCAACCTCCAAAAAGTGGATTATGTATATCCGTCTCGTCTTTTTTATGTAATATTAGCAATAAAAAAATAACTCAAAAAACATTTTACAGATGGCGCTGCAAACGTTCGACTTTGGTGGAAATATGCAAATCAGATTGTTATAAGAAGATGCTGAGTGCATTCAAGGATGATGACTGCGAAGGATAAAGCTTTGTTGACGAAGTTATTTTATGTGAACTAGGAATCAGCGACCAATTCCTGATCAAGTAATGGCTCTCAATCGAGTCCTATTCGTAGTTTGGCAGCACAAGTTCATATAACATTCTCATTTGCATATTTTCCCCGAAGTCAAACGGTTTAGCGCCATCTATCGGACGTTTTTAAGTTATTTTTATTGTTGTCTTTAAAATTACTTCTCTTGTTGTCTTTTTTTTTTTTTTTTTTTTTTTTTTTTTTACTGTTGCCTTTACTGTTGTCCTCGCATGCACAGTCGAGCAAAGATAGCGGAAACTTTGAATTGAACAATGGTGGATTTTTTTCTAAGAGAACTGTTTGTAATTAATAAAGTAAATGAAATGTTAATTATAAAAGATGTGTTATGAAAGAATGTGTTGCTTTAACTTTTTGGTGTTTTTCAAAATGTTACCTCTATAAAAGAAAATTATATTTATTTGTGATGAGATCTTAGGCTTGCAAGGGTTGAGTTTACCGAAATAATTTTTGTATCAGGTTGCGCCATCTATCGAATGTCAGGGTGGCGAGCAGTCAAGGAATAACTCAGTTAAAAAAACGAAGAAACGACAAGTAAGTTTTTATAGGTAATATTTCGAATAATATAAAAAAGTTAACAAGAAAATTTTCTCTTTAACAAAATAGTGGTATTAAGGACCTTTTTTGACTTTGTTTTCCTTGACCATTTGTTATCCTGAATGTGAATAGAAAGAATGTCTTATATGAAATTTTTGATTATATAATCTAGATTTTTTTTTTAAATAATAATAATAAAGGAAAGCAGTTTTTCTTACATTTCAGTTTCAGCCTTTTTAAGCATGTAATAGTAGAAGCAAGAATTTTATGATAGCAAAATAACGATAAGCAGTTGAACTATATCTATACTAATAAAAGAAGAAAACGCTCTGTCTCTGTGTGTGTGTGTGTCTGCGATGGCTAGCAAAATCTACGGCATGTACGAGGCTCAAAATTTTTTTGAGAGTAGCCCAATATCTCTCCTGATGCACCTGAAGCTCGGAATTTTAATTTTTTGATTAGTTTCACAGATATTAATTATGAAGCGGAACTTTCTCTCTTCAAAAAGTCATTTTTTTAATGTTCGAGGAAAAAAAACGTTTGCACATGCGCAGAAACTGAATTGCCTACCTAAATGAAGAAAGAAACTTTTTTCCTCGTTTATTTATATTTTTGGATCATTTTGTTTAAATCCAAATCAACCAAACTGCTCGACCCAGTTAAACTTAAGAGACATATTTCGAAAGATCATATTTTAGGTCTCAAATGCAATAATCAATTCGAAAAAATGTTGCAGTTAACCCTTTGAGAACAAATATTCAAAAATGGTCGTTTTTTCCAAAACTATTTTTTCCCTTTTTTCAATGACTTTCTAGGGCGTAATTTTTAAGATATAAACAAACCAAAAAAAAGATCTTAAAGTTGAAACTTTATTCTAACCGATGGTGTAATTGGTTTTAAAATATTTGGATTTTAACCCTTTCAAATACACTGGCAAAAGAAGGTCATTTTGCGACTCGCAGAGAGGATATTTTTTTCCATGTTAAAATTATCTTAACGTGCATATTTCAACTCAGTCTTTTAAAATCTTCTCAATAAACCAAATTTATACTCCCTACAAAAAATTCGACACGTTCGGATGGATAGAAACATTTTTTACAAAATAAAATGTGCGAAAAATTTGATGAAATCAATAAAAAACAGATCGTTTTCATTGCAGTTTTGACTTAGCAAAACGCAATCCTATAGGTACCGGTAAACAAAAAACATATTCTTTAAGCTTAAAAACATTTTTATAATCTATGATGCAATCGGTTTTTTAAATGTAAGATTTAACCCTTTCAAATACACCAGCAAAAGGAGGCACTTTGCCACTCACGTATAGAGTATAGAATATTTTTTCTACGATAAAAATATCTAAGCGTAGATATTTCAGCACAATCTTGTAAAAGCATTTCAATAGACCAAATTTACATCTTCTTAAAAATTTTTGAAACGTTCGAACGAGTAGAAATAAATTTTACAAAATAAAAAGTGCGAAAAAATTGAGAAAATCAATAAAAACCAGATCGTTTCATTACGGTTTTGCCTTTGCAAGGCACAATCCTATATACGTCCTGACAAACCGAAAATATTTTCTTAAAGCTAAAACATTCTCATAATTTATGTTGCAATTTGTTTAAAAAAATATGAGATTTAACCCGTTCAAATACACCGACAAACACGAATTACATCCCGGCTCATGGAGAATACATTTTTGCTACGCTAAAAATAATTAGATATCTGTATTTTAGACAATCTTTTTAGAGTCTTTCAATAAACCAGATTTACATTACTTTCAAAAACTTTGGAACTTTCGTATAGATAGAATTCTTTTTTTTTTTTTTTTTTTTTTTTTTTTTTTTACAAAATAAAATGTGTGAAAATTTTTACGAATTCAGTAAAAACCTGAGTATTCCCTCGCGGTTTCGTTCGCTTCCGGTTCGCATAGTTTCCAAAAAATCAAATTACATAGAAAACAAAAAACCAAACAGCATGTGCTTTCAATTCAATATCTTTTCGCGATTTTTCCGTTTAAAATATAAATTTTGACAAAATGGACTTAAAGATATAAAATAATAGAAATTTGAGTTTAATTTAAGGGTCATTTAGAAAGCAAATAACACATTTGAAAACTGAATAACATCACGGGCCCGGGCAACGCCGGGCAGGACAGCTAGTAATATACTATAATAATTAATTTGATTCCTTGTTTTAAATAATGGCTTTTGTTTGGAAGAAGCATTTTTCAAAAGATTTATCTTGAAAATTTTCGCATTTAAAAATTGCGCATCAATTAATTAAATTAATTAAAACATTAGATTAACGTTAGAAAAACATTAGAATAAATATATGAAAATAGATGTATTTTAAATATTTTAATATTCCTTGAAAAATAAATAAATAAAATTAGCTCGTTATATTTTTTTATTCTAATTACTACTGCTAGCCTGATCAGAAAATTATTAATTAAACTTATTGATTAAAGACAAAAATGTGTATATTTTTTTAATCAAGTAGTTTTTATGAAAGAATTTTATTGTAACACAAAATCTTGTAAAAATGAACATCGTATAAATGTATCGGTATTTCTAATCTTTGAATTTAATTTTCTGAACGAACAAAACCACCAAATCACAATGGTAATTCGAAGTTTATTTATCTAAAAATTAAACACAAGTATGCATTTTAATTTTTGTCTTTTCTTCGCTATTGAAAACTGGGGCTATGCGGGGACAGAACTCATCAATGCGATTAGTTCATCCTTTGTCCAATCAGATATGCACATTTTAACCTGATGTTTACTAACCTGAGGTTGATTGATCTCGGCTCTGAAGTTAACGATGAATATCAAATATTAACTGGCGGTTAAATTTGTTAAACTAAGATTTGTTAGATGTCAGTTGAACTGCGAGTTGAAGCTTGATGAAGAATCGCCCGGTAAGAAAATTTTAAAAGATTTAATCTAATAGATAAAGTAATTAACACAAATTGTTGTCTAGGAATGCCGAGATTCTGATAACTTCTATCATTTTTTTATTAAATTGAGTAGAATTCCCCCCCCCCCCCCCAGAATTAGCAATAGGTCACTCTTCTCCAAATTTGCTTTTTTTTTTAATACGCTCTAAAATGCGTTGTATGTCAGCTAAGCCTTATATTCCTTCAAAAGGATTTACCATTTCATATTTTTATTATTCTAATCAGATTTTTACCTGTAAACATATAAGAGAAATACACGCAATTTAATAGTTTTTAAATACTTTCCTGTTATATTGCACACTGCTGTGTGCATTGGGCACTGGTTCAACAATTATTTGATGCATACAAATATTTTCATACAAAGTACTTCTAAAACTATAATAGTAACGATAAATCGTAAAAAATAACAGTACTCAGGTTTTACAAGTCTTAGTAAACACAAAAGTGTCGCGAATCAGTAGGGCGCAAAGATTTTGAAAAGGTATACTACTAAAAAAAATCTGTAGAAAATTTGTAGGCAATTGGCCTAAGAATTTGTAGAAAATATGTATGTAATTGATCTATTTTGCACATATTTTAAGTCTATCTTTAAACATTCTACAGATCTTTCTAAAAATGAAGCTAAATCTGCAAAATTTCTTCAGATTTTGGTAAAATTTCTGAAGAAAGTGTAGATTTCTTCAAATAACCTTAAGATTATTTTTAGTGGGGTAATAAATAGTATTTATTTATAATAGTATATGTTGATTAGATATTAACACCTTTATTCACCTACAAGAACCGATTGTAACCGAACTTGCCTTAACTATTTTTTCAAGAATTACTGAGCAAAAAAGAAGCGTACCCTTTAGGATGGATTAGAATGGTATTATCAAATTGTGTACAAGACAAAAAAAATATTAAATGATATATTTTCAATGTAGTTTAATTTGTATGTTAGAAACTTGTTATTCCAAAAGCACCAGAAAATGACACTTAAATATACAAAATATTATTTTTTAAACTTATTATAAAAATTTCAATAGTTTTTCTACAGAATTTAGGCGGTCAATACATTTCAAGTGGTCCAAAAAATATTTTTTGGTTGCTTGGCCATTTTTAAAAAAATCTGTAATTTTTTGTACAACAACCCTGACATGATGGAAGTTCAAAATGACTATTATTTTAATTTTTTGGTTGTTGTTGTTTATGTAGGGTGACCATCTTTGTTTCTTCATCTGCAGCAGTTTTCTCACATTGAAGGATTTGCGGAATTGTAAATATCTCATCTTTTGCTTCTTTAGTTCAAATGAAGTTGCAGCAATTTGTTCAGAATAAAATTAGTTAAAAGTCTGGTAATAGAATAGTGTCTTAAATTAATTATTTATCGGTGAAATTTCACCATAAAGTTAAAAAAAAAATTCCCGAAATCTGTCCATTTACAAAACGAAATTTTTCTTGCAAGGAAAACTGTTAATTTGACATATTTCTTTTTTTACAAATAGGATGAAAGTATTTGTACTCACATGCCAAGTTTCAGACCTGGAATTTGATTTCTTTTCGTTAAAAATTTCTCAATTTTCAAAAATGACGCTTTTAAGGCTTTGATATCTCTGGTGGAGAACAATTTAAAAATTTAAAGTTCTTGGTTTCTGATAGTATATTATTTTACCGTTACGGGCACAAAAATTTTTAAGATGAAGAAAAGCTGACAAGCTACAAGCTGAAATATAGAAAGGGAAATATGTCAAAGCAATACTGTCTAACTATTGTTTTATTGTAGTCACAGGTAATTAGTTATCTCAAAGTATCATTTAAGTTATTATTATTATTATTATTATTATTATTATCATTATTATTATTATTATCTTCAAATGACAGTAGTTTGAATTAAACCTTTTGCAAAGCAAAGCAATTATTTTTTTAAGTATGCCTAAGTGCTACATTTTGTATGGTTTCAGTAAATTTTGTCTTAAGTAATTTTAGAAACTAAAACAAGTCTCAAAAATTTTACGTAAACTAGTTGGATGTGTCAATCCCAAAACTTTCTTCTATCTCATAAGTACATTTTAATATTAAAAAAAAAAAAAAAAAAAAAAAACGTGGTGACCCCAAAGTTACCCACTATCGAATTTCCTCGAACATTTGACCTAGCCTAATGAGATTCTGGTATACGAAAAGCCTAAAACGCAAAATTTAATTAATATTCTGAGAAAATGAGCTTAGTAGTGCCTTATGTTGGGCAATTTATACTAAAACCTAATAAGCATCTATTTATGTCAAGACCTAACAGAATCTGAAATTTGATGGAATTTCCTCCATTAGTTCTTGGGATATAGTTATAACAAAAAATTTGCAAAACGTAGCACAGCAACATTATATCTTGGACAATTTATGCCAAAACGTAAAAAAGCGTCTAATTATGTTATGGTGTAAAAGAATCTGAAGTTTGATGAAATTCTATGCATTAGTTCTTGAGATATAGCTAGTTTTAAAAAAACGTGTAAAATATAGCACAGCAACACCATCAGTTGAAGGATTTATAACAAGACTTAATTATCCTGTAATTATGTTATATGTCATTTTGTAACAAAATCTGAAGTTTGATGAAATTCTGTGCGTTGGTTGTTCAGATACAGCTATCGGAAAAATCGTGCAAAATGCAATATAGCTGCACCACCTGTTGCAACGTTAATACAAAAATGTAATCAGCGTCTAATTATGTTATATATTCTAGTGTAACAGAATCTAAAATTTGATGAAGTTCTCTGCATTAGTTCTTGAGATATAGCTATCGCAAAAATCGTGCAAAATGTAGCATAGCAGCGCCACCTATAGGATAGTTCACACCAAAACCTTATCAGCGGCTATGTATCTCAAGGTATTGCGGAATCTGAAGTTTGGTGAAATTCTGTGCAAAAGTTCCTGAGATATAGCTATCATGAAAATTATGAAAAACGTGGCATAGCAGCGCCACCTGCTGGCAAATTTACACCAAAACGTAATCAGTGTCTATGTATATCAATGCATCACAGAATCTGAAGTTTGGTGAAATTCTGTGCATTAGTTCTTGAGATATAGCAATATTGAAAATCATGAAAAACGTAGTATAGCAGCGCCACCTGCAGGTCAATTTTCACCAAAAACCAATAGGCACTAATTCAGATCAAGGTCTAACTGAATATAAAATTTTATTAAGTTTCGAGCATTAGTTCTTGAGATAGAGCGCCCACAAATTTTTTGTCGCATACAGACAGACTCACAGACAGACAGACGGACAGACTCACAGACAGACAGACGGACAGACTCACAGACAGACATTTTCTAAAAATAGTCAAAACGTGTTCAGGACCTTCTAAAACGTATAAATCCGTCGAAAACCGGAAGTCGAAAATTTTCATGAATCCAATACTTTCTTCTTGTAAAGATAGAAGAAAGTAAAAAAAAGAAGAATTTTATACAAGACATGGGTAAAGAAACAGAAAAGGAATAAGAAACAGAAAATTTGTTAATGTTGATCTAGGACTTGCTTTTTCTTCGCTAAAAAAATTTTCATATTTTTCAAAAGTTTCAAAAATTGCACTTTTAAGGCTTCGATATTTGTATTTCTGACTGGCGCAATATAAAAAATCTAAAATTCGGACCTACTTATTATAAAAAGTAGTAGTATTTTATGGAAGTATTATTCACAAAAAAATTAAAGAGGGGAATTTGACTGCACGCTGAGTTTCTGCCCCTCGGGATTGCACTATTATTCCTATTACTCTAAAGCATAAGCTGAGTTCCTTAAATGGTCATCCCTGCAAGCTGAGGTATGGTAAAGACAAGATATCAACAAATGTTATTACGAGCACCTTAGAATGAATTATATTTATCTCTTTCATTACAATCAGTACAATGTTTACATACAAAATATAGCTCTCTCTGTAAACAGAGTGAAAACAAATATTTTATTTAGTAAAACATTATACATGTTCAACATAGATCTGAGAAAAATCTTCACGCAATTAGGAGAGATGTTGCGAGTTCGAAGCACTGTTGTCAGTTCCATAGTGAAGACTTTTATCAAAATTATATTTGAAGGAACAATCCTTGTCATCTTTTATAAAACTAAACAGCTCTCCAAACCAGAGTCAAGCGGCTCCATGTGGTGTTTCGAAGGAGATCGCGTAGCGATCCTCAGTCCCCAGAGATACCAAATGACGCCCAGTCGCTACGACAACAAATCGCCAGTCGAAACAGCTGAGTCAAGGAGACACAGAGCCAAACCGTAACAAAGTGCTTCTTAAAGTCCTCTCTGCGACCCTCCGCGAAATATTATCACGAGACCGAGACTCAAAAAAAAACGCGTGCACCAGAAGGGAAAGCCGCACAATGCGACGTAACCAGACATGTGAAGGTCCTACTACTGCAAATTAATGACGGATACCATCGGACAGACTCTACCTATTCGACGAGATCCCCGTGATTTATATGCACTACCAAAAGTTGCTCGCCACCTCGAGAGACGCAACCACTCCCTCAGGTACCGACGCCAGACAGCGCGAAGGTCCTCGCTCGACTTGCGAACAGGGCAGAACATCACTCCAAACTAAATTTTATCACACAATTCACAAAAGGCATTACGCCTCGACGAGGTCATCCCCCCCAAGGTGCTCCCTCAGATGCCGAAGAAGTTCGGCACCCTGCACAGAGGCCTACAAGAGCGGAATGGATAGAACATCGCTCCTCAAAACCACTACTCTAGAAGAGCTGTGAAAGAGAGATCGCAGGTCTCGACCTCGGCCAAATTTATTACAGTGTCCCTACCAAGACACATACAACTGGTAGAACACATTCAGTAAAGAAGAAGACACTGCTAATCCGATTAGAAGGGGCAGTAACCTCTGCCTACGCTTAGTCACGCCGGACTGGCTGTCCCTAGAGGTATGGATTGGGTCACCCGTCTCCCAAGCAATAAAGCATCCCAAGCACCTTTTGATAAGTTGATTGAAGTTTTTGGCCCTGCTGGCTTATAGAAAAGAACTTTGAAATCAATATGTTCGAGATTCTCTACATTAATAATTCCGAGCTACCACGTCTTATCATACATACATGTATGTAACATTTTTATTTTTCTGCAATATTAACTTTGAAAAGGCTTCGGATATCGTTACTTTCTAAAAATTACTTGGGGTTAATGTTTAGTAACATCATGTAAATACCTCATTTGCAGGAACAACCTTAAATGGTAGAAAGAAATTTCAGGGACTGGCAAGCAGCATTGAAATTGTGGTTTTTAAACTAACAAGCAGGAATGTGTTTATGCACATTTGATCAATAAGTACATCAACTTTAACATCTTTTCTCTATTCTTATTCCTTTTCTGTTTTCGTTCTATGTCTGTTACTAAATATTCTATTTTTATGTACTATTATTGAGGTTTCCTTTAATTGCTAAAAATTACTGAAACCATACAAAATAAAGTCCTTAGACATTTTTAATATTTTTATATTTTTAATTATATTTTTTAATTAATTACTAAGGTTTGGAAAAGGCTTTATTCTCTATACTATTACTTAAAGATAATTAAAAAAATTAATTTAAACTAGCAAAAGCCATGCTTTGTTTGGATTCGCGAAGCATTATTTTATAAAACAGATATTTGAAAGTAACAATATTTTTTTTTTAATTATTTTTGCATCTTTATTAAACAAAAACGTTATTTTATGTTTTGGCGCATTTTAATTTTTTATTTTTCATGTAAAACTGGCATAATAAGATATTTTCGAAGCAAACTTTTACAAATTTTTTTAAATTTTCAACTAAAAGCTCTTTTAAAGATGTTTTTACAATTTCAAGTAGCCACTGGTGTTTTTTAATTGTTTGAAATATGCATGTTTTCAATCTTTGTAATCAACATCCGATAATCTTTGATAGCTATTTTAGAATAATATATTTGAAGAAAGCTTGAAGAAAGTTACTTCTTCAAAATCCTATTTTCTGGAAAAAACATTTGAAATCTGCTTTCGTTGATATTATGAATTTTCAACTGTAAAACATTTTATTTTAATTTCTTCGTTTTTATACATGTTAGCGTATGAGAATTGCTGTAATTCTCTCCGCGTGGGAGAACTTTTTACTTTCTGCGAATGGCAACTCAATTAATGGAATTACCTTTTAACGAAGCGCTCTCTCATTCTCGCAGTGACGTTTTCACGAATAATTATTGTTGTGTTTGCGAACTTATTAAAGTCTTATTTTTCTATAAAATCCTTCTGATTAATGAGTCGATATTATTTAGCCACAATACGACCTTCGTAAAAATATTTATAAAGAGCTTGAACCAACAACTTCACGCAGATCTTTTAATTTTTCATTTATATAACAAATTTAAGAATTAATTTTATTTGTTTACAATTATTTTGTTGCCAGTTTACAAAAAAAAAAAAAAAAAAAAAAAAAAAATCCATAATACAATTTTTTTTAAATGTTTAAGTGTCATCTGTGCAAACGATTTTGCGGGATAATGAAAACATGTTTTATTTAATAAATTAATCATGATTCTATCTATAATTATTTACTCCATGATTTAAACTTTTTTTTTCTGAAAATATACGCGTTTCATTTATTTGCTAAAATGCGTCCGTATTGGAAATGCATGTAAAATAAATGAATTAAAATAATAATTTTTTTAACGTTTTACTGTAAAAAAAATTATATTCTGCAAATCTACAGATCATAATTTATTTTTGTGTTTAATTTGAAGTTAATATATTGAATAGTTTTTTTGTAAAGCGTACGACAAATTGTAATTTGAGTGGACTAGTAGAGGATTCGCTTCGCTCATCCTAATGACACTCTCAGATAAATAGTTACCTGTGAGTGTGACTAAAAATAAAACAGTACTTTAGCAGTATTGTTTTGATATAGACATATATTCCTTGCTGTATCTCAGCTTGTAGTCTGATCTCCATCTTGAAATTTTTTGCACATAACACTACTATAAAATACTATCAGAAACCAGAACTTCGGATTTTTATCGCATGCCCCTCCAGAGATATCAAAATCTTAAAAGAGCAATTTTTGAAATTTTTATCGAAGGGAAATGAAGTCCCAGATCTGGAACTTGACGTGTGAGTACAAACACTTTCGGCCTTGTTGTAAAATAATTAAGTCATGTTGAAAGTTTTCGTTGCTAGAAAAAGTTCCTCTTGTAAACGGACAGATTTTAGAAAAAAATCTTAAACTTTAAGCTAAAATTTCACCAATAAGGAATTATTGGAAACTACTCTATTTTTAAATTTTTTGCTTTGAACAAATTTTGTTTTGAACAAATTGCGCACTTAAATTGAAGAAATAGATATGTTTTCAATTCCGTAAATCCTTTAATCTTAGGAAATTGTTCTACACTGTGAAACAAACCTGGCCACCATGCACAAATAAAAAAATAATAAAATTAAAATAATAGTCATTTTAAACTTACATTGTGTTAGGGCTGTTGTACAAATAAATTCACATTTTTTTTTCTTTTAAATGATTGAGCGACCAGCAATGTTAACATTTTGAATAATGCTCCATTTAAACTTTTAAGAAATACTAAACATAAAACTGTTACTGTTATTTATTTTTTCTATAGCGAAGTATTTACAACATACAAAACAACTCATCGAACAATCATGAACTGTCAGAAAATGAAGAAAATTCAGTAAATAAATCGTCAGAGACAGAGACAGCGATTCTTGAATCTACTACAACTAGAAGGCTGAAAAAATCTACATCGAAACCAGTAAACTCATCAGAAACGGCAAAAGGACAGCATCAGCCATCAAACAATGATGAATTACCAGAAAATGGAGAAAGCTCAAGAAATGAATCGTCACAATCGGAGATGATAAATGCTGGATCTACCAAACCTGGCAGAGTAATGAAGCTTGTCTTAACCCCATTATACCATTCAGAAACGACAAAACGACAACGTCAGCCAACGGATAGTGATGGATTACCAGAAAGTGAAGAGAGGTCAAAAGATGAACTGTCACAGTCAGAGATGACTAGTGTTGGATTTACCACATCTAACAGAATGAGGAAGCGACATTTCACTTCAATAGGTTCGACAAAAACTGTGAAACGACAGCGTCAATCTTAATCGAAAGAAACAAAATTGCAGAAAACTGCATCGACTAAAAAAAAACTCCTTTAGTCACAGTAAAATAACTAAAATATCTAAACGAAAAAATTAATCAAGAAATGTACATACAGATAACAATGAATACTTAAGGTTATTTGAAATAACATACAAAACTTATTTCTTCTGTTGACTTAATAAAAAATATTCATACATTAGCATAAGTTCATTTTGGAAGTTTATTTGCACTTTCCTAAATATTAGGTAGATTTCGTATGAAATACTGCCTATTGCAATCGCACCAATGTTGGAATTTCTGAAAATTTTTTGCAGATCTGCGCCATCATGACCCCTAGACCCCAAAGCTACCATCAGTAAAAAAGTTTATATACATATATATATATATATATACTACCTGTGACAATAAAGTTCGGTGAATGAATTCAGAACAACCGATCTGGCAACACTAGAGAAACAAAACGCTGCACCTGCATAGAGGCAGATGTTGACCATCTTACCCCACGGTTGTTCACTTGAGCGTCGTTTATGTTCTGTGTAAGACGTGTTTTACTAAATGATTGTTCAAAGTGATGGTTCTTAAGTGAGAACAGGGAAATGAACGAACAAAAGATCAGTTTAAAGTTTTGTTTTAAGCTTTATAAGACATCGAAAGAAATTCATGAGGAGTGATGCAATTTGAACATACACCATACTCTCCAGATCTCAATCCTGCAGATTTCTTCCCATTTTTACCACTCAAACTCTCTTTGAAAGAGAATTAACCATATTGCTAACATCCAATGACACGTGACGAAGCTTTTGAACTCCATCCCAAAATAATGCTTCCTGCGAATTTCCCTGGATATGTATAATAGATATCTGCGGTGCATAGTTATGGGAGATGACTATTTCGAAGGGTGGTATGGTAACTTTCGTTAATATTTCATCTATATTAATGTTACAGGACAATTCACCGAACTTTACTGTCAGAGGTAGTATATATATATATATTACAAATTTAAAAAATTTTCGCCAAAACTAACCTTTATACTATCTTAATTTTCTTATAATAATGTTCCGTACTTACTTCAAATTTCTAAATTAAAATCTTGTTTCTAAATCTAATCTGTTAATCCTTATGCAGACGATATAAATTCTTAATTTGCCTTAAAAAACACTATTCCAGTATGCGTAAATTTAAAAAGATGGCTCTAAATTAAAAATATTCTTAATTAAAACTTTATTTCTTAATATTCCAAATAAAACTGATTTCTTCTATGTTTTTTATCAACCCTTTTTAAGAAAGTCTTATTAAATTTATTCCAAACCCATACCTTTCAAAAATATCATTATTTTATTTTATCTATTTATTTATTTTTCCTACGTCAACCTTTGATGTGTGCATGTTAATAAATTCATTTCTTTTCTTTTTCTCTTAAAATTAATCATTTATAAAAATCGTCTGCCTAAGATATTTAAAATTCTGAGTCAATTATAAATTGGTTAAATAATATTTTTTTTTAAATAAATTTATCGTCTGTGGAAAATAGCCTCGTAGCTGGACAAGAATTCTGTTTACATAAAAGAATGACGGTTTGAGGTTACAGAATGTTCCAGAACTTTCTTTTTAGTTTAAAAGGTGGAAGTCTCGAGATGAGAAAAAAGATTCTTGGGTTGCTTCTTCGATGAGGACGGCTCGCTGAAATAATGATGGAATTTTTGCAAAAGGAGTTTTTCCCGTTCTCATTATTACGAATAAAATAAATGAACTTACAGCAACCAATGACTAATTATTGGATCTTCTACATTTATTTATTTATTTTGTTTTTTCCCTCGCTTGCCATGACTGTTTTTTTTTTTTTTTTTTTTTTTTTTTTTTTTACCAGTGGGAATAATTCGAGTTTCTCCTTAAATCGTCACATATATATATATATATATATATATATATATGTCACTTTTTTATGGACACTATAACTTCTATAGTTTTGCTTCAATCTCTTCCAAACTTGTAAATAAAATCAATGGGTATAAAATCTCGGCTAAGTTCGTTAATAGGCAAAATCGGTCCAAGGGGGTGGAAATAGGGAGGGTTTTGTGAAAATCGAAAAAACGCCATAACTTCTTAAATAAAATAGATATCAAATCGGTTTAAAGTTTTTATTACTTCTTAAAAATGGGCCAAAAGTTTATGCGTGACAGATTTTTGACAAATTTAGAAATGGGTTTAAGGGGCGAAAAAAACAGGGTTTTTGGGAGAAAAAAATTCATAACTTCGTCAATTCTCAAGATATCAAGTGTAACTAAATTTTTTATAAATGTTTTCAAAATTATCTAAAACTTTTGTATTTGCAAGTTTTTGATAGGGCCAGCTTTTACCGATTAAAAAAATTAAAAACGAAAACAAAAAGAAGGGTGAAAAAAGAAAAAAATTCATAACTCCGTCAATTTTTAAGCTATTAAATCTAATTAAATTTATTTCACATCTTCTCAATAATATCTACAACTTTTAGATAGGACCAATTCGTATAGCAAAAATAAATTAAACAAAAACAGGAGTTGGAGAAAAAAACCTCAAATCCAAACTGCTTATATTCTGACTCATTTTTAAATTAATTTTTGATTTTAAACGTATCTAAATAGTAGACCCTCTTATTTAGAAACTGTATAAAGTGACGCATTGGTCAGTTTTTTGATAAAGACAGAATATATTTCAAAAAAGACTAATAAAGAGAGTATTTTGAACAGAATTTCCCCGAAGTCATCGAGACTGAAAATTTAAGGAAGTATTCAAATAAGAAATTACGTTTTTTTCTGACTCGTTTTTAAATCCACTTTTGCTCTCAAATGCATCCAATTTATAGATCCTCTTATTTAGGAGCTATATAATGTGACGCATTGGTCAGTTTTTTTTTTTATAAAGACAGAATATATTTCAAAAAAGGCTACCAAAAAGGGTATTTTGAACAGAATTTCCCGAAGTCATCGAGACTGAAAATTTAAGAAAGTATTCAAATAACAAATTGCGTTTTTTCTTATTCGTTTTTAAATCCAATTTCACTCTCAAACGCATCCAGTTTACAGGTCCTCTTATTTAGGAACTATATAATGTATCGCATTGGTCAATGTTTTGATAAAAATAGAATATATTTTTAAAAATGCTGTCAAAGTGGGCATTTTGCACAAAATTTTCCGTAGCGATCATGATTAAAGAATGAAGAATTTATTCAAATAACAATTCGGTTATTTTATGACTCATCTTTAAGTTCAATTTTGATCTCAAACTCATTCAATTGACAATTTTTTGTTATTTAGGAACTATATAATGTACTGTTTTCGTTGATTTTTTAATAAATTCAGAATATATTTCAAAATATGTTATCAAAATGGGCATTTGAGCTGAATTTCGCTTAAGATGATTCTGATAAAACCAATTCTTGTAGAAAAATGAAATTAAGAATTTTTCATAAGCGACCAAATGAAATTATTAAACTGGGTTTATTTCTAAACATACTTTATTTTTTGTTGTTGAAATGACCACTCTTCGAAATCTACCTCCACCTATAGGCCAAGCCGAAAGGGATTTTATTGATTATCTGTTTTGGTGTCTATATCGTATTGACTGTATCTGTATTCGACTAATTACAGTTGGCAACATATTAAAATAATAACATTTTTTAAAGTATTAAAAAAAAACTTTCAAAACTGAAAATCTGAATTTAAAATGGAAATAAATTCTCAAAAAATTTGTCAAATTAAAAAAAGTAAATGATATCTGCACAACGAAAGCTTCTTATGTAGAAAACAAGTAATTTAATTTCTGTGTATAGTTTTTGCTGCAATAAAACTTTTTGACTAAGTTCAACAATACATATCGCTTAAAATAATTATTTGATTTAAAAACTGTCTTCATCAGCGTTTTATCAAACATTTCTCTACAGTTCTACCAATTTTCATATTTTTGCATACAGTAATTTCCTTAATTTAACGAAGGAAAAACTCCGTTCATTAAAAATTCATTTATTGGAACATATATGAAAAAAAAAATTACGAAGTTCATAATTCCTCGTACAAACAATGTTAACATTATTACAAGTGCGGGATTTTCATCATTGCATTTGTAAAAATTAAAAAAAAAGAAAGAAAGATTTTCATAAATTAGTTATGTACACATGTGTTACTTTTTAAATTATTCACAATCATCATTAAATTGAGTTAATTAAACTGCGCACGTCAAAAATGCGTATTACATGATGAAGTTGATGGCCACTTCCAGGAGATTAAAAACCAGTATGGTCTTAGTCTCCGGAGCCAATCAGAATGGCTCGCAATCTGAACCGAGTTGGCATTATGAATATACACCGACTCCGGTGTTGAAACATTTGCTACCCCCTTTAGAAGCGCGCTTCACACTAGGCCAAGTTTAAACTTTGAACAAGAAATTCGTTTTAGGTACATTGTTAAAAGAAAATACTACATAATGAGAAATTCAGCATAATAAGAAATTGCTTAGTTCTGAACTTTGGGTTTATGAAATGCCAAAAGAAGTTTAAATATGCACTACTTTTATAGTCCGAATTAAGTTCATCAAAAATAACAGACTGGGATAAGATAAACTTGGGATAAGATAATTGAGATAAGATAAATAATTTATACAGAAGAGAAATATTTAAAACCTTAAAAGTTATGTTTGAATAAATAAAATTGAGAATTTAAGTGATTTTTTCATGAATTATATAATACGACAAAAAAAACAGCAAGGAAAAAAATGAGCCGTCTAGAAATATTTGATGCAAAAAAAATGAGACTTTCCATCGCAATATTTTGAATTTAAATTTTTGCAATATTTTCGATGATTATAATAATATTGAACTTGAATAACAATGTTAAAAAGATTTCAATGGAACATCAGTAAATTTTACAATCATGAATCATATTTTACTTTTCTTTCGTTTTTATGAGCCATTACTTCTATCGGAATTTTTTTATATATTTCTTTGGAGTTTCCTTTTGAATTCATGTTTCAAAGTCCATAAGGTATGTAACGAAGCCAAAACATTCGAAATAAATTCCTCTGGAAAAAAGTTAGTATACTATTGAAATGGAATAGATGAATGTGGCTCAATAAATCATGACAGATCCCTATCATGAAAAATAATCCTTCAAAACTAATATATAAGTTTAATGTAAAAAGATTTTACAAAAATAGATGAAAAAGGGAACTGCTTTCAAGAAATACTTTCTTGGCTTAATATTCTGCTATGAATGTTTTGAAAATATACATAAAGATTTTTATAAGACTGAATGAATGAAAATAACTTATTTCAAACTTAAAGTCAGAATTTAAAAAAAAAATCTGTTTGTTTTACAGTTTTACTGCGTTGTTTTATCAAGTGGACCATAAATAGCAATTCAAAAAAATCGAGTCAATGGAACAATACATATAACAGTTTCATCACTTTGAACCTGCTCATTCATCGAAAAAACACAAATTGAGAAAAATCACGTTTAAGTGAAGTAGATTGTGGCATTTAAAGTGACAACTATCTAATAAAATCTCTTTAAACTATTTTTCTCTTTAAACTATTTATAATTCTCGAATCCTTCCGAAACTTCATCAGACTTTACTAGGGATAATAAATTATAATTTAAGCAAACATTAAGATAATCGATATTTTCATCATTTTTAGCCGAATGAAAGGTATCATGTTCCTTAAAACTTTTTTAATACTATACGTCTCACAAACTGAATTTTTGATGACTACAATAATACTGAATTTGAATGACAACGTTAAAAAACTTTCTATGGAACCTTAGTAAATTTTAGAATAATGAATCATGTTTTATTTTTATTTCGTTTTTATGAACCATTACCTCTATCTGAAATTCTTTTATATATTTCTTTGGAGTTTCCTTCTGAATTGATGTTTCAGAGTCTATAAGGTAAGTGACGAACTCAAAAGATTCGAAATTTCTCTGGAAAAAGTCAGTACACTATTGAAATGGAATAGATGAATGTAGCTCAATAAATCATGATAGATCCCTAGCATAAAAAATAATCCATAAAAACTAAGTTTAATATAAGACATTTTTACAAAATAGATGAAAAGAGAAATTGCTTTCAAAAAATATTTTCTTGGCTTAATACTCTGATATGAATGTTTTGAAAGGATACATAAGGTTTTTTTTTTTTTAAAGCTGAATGAATGAAATAACTTATTTGAAATTTCACGTCAGAAAATATATATAGATATAAAAATATTAAAAATAATAATAACGATTTTTCTTTTAAAAATTTGAGGTTTTTTTTTTTTTTTTCAAACTTCTTTAATATAACAGATCAACTATACATCACAATTGTTTTATACATGAAATATCAATAACAAAATATAGAATTTTATTTGATACACCAATTAATCATCTTTCAAAATATAGAAAGAGCAATGCACATTAACCCCAAAAAAATAAAAAATAGGAAAAAAAAATAGAAAAGGAACCGAGTTCCTTTAAAACTTTTTTAATACAATACGTCTTATACAATTGATTTTTGATGATTTCAATAATATTTATCTTGAATGACAATGTTGAAAAAATGTCAGTAAATTTTACAATCATGAATCATGTTTTATTTTTTTTTTATTTTTTATGAGTCATTACCTCTATCCAAAATTCTTTTATATATATTTCTTTGGAGTTTCCTTTTAAATTTATTTTTCAGTCTATAAGGTAGGTGACAGAGTCAAAATATTCCAAATTCCTCTGGAAAAATTTTGTATACTATTGAAATGGAATAGATGAATGTAGCTCAATAAATCATGATAGATCCCTAGCATGAAAAATGATCCATCAAAACTAAAATGAAAGTTAATATAAGAAGATTTTACAAAATAGATGAAAAGAAGAATTGCTTTCAAAAAATACTTTCTTGGCTCAATATTCTGTTATGAAAAGATACATAATTTTTTTTGAAAGCTAAACGAATGAAATAACTTACTTCAAATTTGATGTCAGAATATATATATATCTATAAAAAATATTAAAAAATAATAATAAATAACGATTTTTCTTTTAAAAAATTGAGTTGTTTTCAAGTTTTTTTAATGTAAGAGATCAATTATATATTATAACTGTTTTATACATGAAATATCAATAACACAATGTACTATTTTATTTGATATACGAATTAATCATCTTTCAAAATATAGAAAGAGCAATGCACATTAACACAAAAAATAAATAAAAAAATATGAACTATACAATACACTTGATTTTTATTATTGCAGTAATATTGATATTGAATGACAATGTTAAAAAGATGTCCATGGAGCATCAGTAAATTTTACAATCATGAATCATGTTTTATTTTTCTTTCGTTTTTATGAGCCATTACCTCTATTTGAAATTCTTTTACATAGTTCTTTAGAGTTTCCTTTTGAATTCATGTTTTAGAGTCCATAAGGTATGTGACGAACTCAAAAGATTCGAAATTCCTCTGGAAAAAAGTTAGCATGCTATTGAAATGGAATAGATGAATGTAGCTCAATAAATCATGATAGATCCCTAGCAAGAAAAATGATCCATCAAAACTAAAATGTAAGCTTAATATAAGAAGATTTTACAAAGAGGATGATAAGGAAAAGATACTTTCAAAAAATACTTTCTTGTTTAATATTCTGTTATGAGTGGTTTGAAAAGATACATAAGGTTTTTTAAAAACTGAATGAATGAAATAACTTATTTCAAACTTAACGTCAAAAAAAAAAAAAAAAAAAAAAAAAAAAAAAAAAAAAAAACGATGATTTTAGTTAAGAAAAAATTTAGGTGTTCAACCTTTTTAATATAAGAGATTAACTATATATTATAACTGCTTTATACATGAAATACACTGGTGAAATAAATTAAGAGAATTTGCATATTTTATCGAATTGCATGAAAAGAACTGAACTGAAGGAAAAACCACTGCTTCTAGATAAAAATTCAAATCTTGTACGGCAAATACGTACACATACACGTGTGTGTAGGCGGAGCCAGCAGAAAAACAGGCTTTATAATAAAGTGGAGGGTAAGACAAATTTCTTTTGATAGGACACCTCGGTAAATTTCTTGGTATTATAGAGCAGCAATCGGTTAAATTCCCATCAGAATAGAAAAAAATGAGTAATCACCAACGTTTAGATGGTGGAATGAGGTGATGAATTGTGAGGAGGCTAGAGGCAGGCCAATCGCAAGTCCACATATGGAGAGAGTTTAATTTAACTCCTAGCGTTGTGTGTAACCTATGTAAACAGCTCCAGGATACTGAATCCATCGAAAGAAAGCCTGAGCAAGGTCGTCCATGAGCCATGGCGGCCAGAGGAGATCGCTATTTGTCCATTTCAGCGAGACGTAACAGAGGAGCTACAGATTCTCAACTCATTCGGGAGCTGTATGCAGCCATAGAAACCAGTCTAACAAGAGTGACTGTTTCCAAAAGACTGAATGAGAGAGGATTGTTTGCCAGAAGACCGGCTGTTTGCGTCCCGCTCATGTCTACGAACAAAAGAGTCCGATTAGCATGGTGCAGGAAGCATAGTGATTACAGTATGGAGCAATGGACGACCGTTCTGTTCACCGACGAGTCCCGTTTTACCCCAAACACCGATTCTGGCCATACTTTCATATGGAGAGAGCCAGGGACCCGCTACCTACCCTCCAATGTCTATGAAATCAACAATTATAGCAGTGGCAGTGTAATGGTCTGGGCAATCATCATGTTTGAGGGCCGTACACCTCTCCACATCTTTGATAGAGGCCCTTTGACTGATGTAAGACATAGGGATGAAGTCTTGGAGCCCTATGTTTGCCTTTTCTGGGGAACAGTGGGCCCCGTGTTCATCTTACTGGACGATAATGTGAGGCCACATAAAGCTCTTCTGGTCGACGAATTTCTCGAGAGGGAGGATATTCGCCGCATGGATTGGTCAACCAAGTCTCCAGACCTCCACTCTAAAGAGCATGTCTGGGACGCTCTGTGGAAGGCAATTGTAACTCGCAACCCCCCTCTGAGAACAATCCAGGAACTGAAAATAGCCGAATGAGTGGGACCAATTGCCACAGGCGCGAATAAACTGCCTTATTTCCAGTATGACATCACTCTGCGAGGCTTCTATAGCTGTAAGAGGGAACAATACCCCCTATTAACACTTTTTTTTTTTTTTTTTTTTTTTTTTTTTTTTTTTTTTTGTATATTCTGCAACCTCTGTTTCAGACCTTCAAACACCCATGAGTGTTACGCTCGAACATCTGTGTCTATTATAACTGTTGAATATTTATTTTGTTTGCATTATATCAAACTATGTTCACACCTAATTTTATTAAAATTTGTTCAGTAGTTCTGGAGATAATAGATCAAATATGAAAAGTCTCTTAATTTCTTACACCAGTGTATCTATAGTATTTATGGAATTTTATTTGATGTACGAATTAATCATCTCTCAAAAAATATAGAAAGAACACTCCACATTAACACAAAAGAAAATTAAAAATAAAAACATGGAAGCGGGCAATAACTTCATTTCTGACAATGAAAGTGAAGAAAAGCATTTTAATTCGCGCACAGTTTGCACTAGAATTTCTGAAACAATTTCTAGAATTTCTTAAACAACTGTAGGGCTCTGCCCCCTACGATCTACGCTCGTCAACCCACCTCTAAAAATAAGTTAATTTGATAAGTTTTTAAAAAATCGACCGATCAGCTTATAAACGGAAATTCATTCTTTTCCGTTTTTATGGGGGTTGGGAGATGGGTTAAGACCAAATGAGCTGCTGGTAATGGCTGTTTTCGCGTTTCATTAAATAGGACCATTTAAACATTTCAGAATCAGTTTATATAAAACAAATTTAATCAACAGAGTCTTAACTTCCCAATATTTTTTAACATTGCTATTAAGTAATAGTTTTAAATAATGACCTTTAAGTGATTCTTAAATGTAAAGTTTTAAATATAAAATAATTTTACATAATTCATCATGAGAAATATAAACTGAAAATGCGAGGAATTTGAAAAACGAATAAAAACAGTTACAAACAGACATAAGCTTTTACTTAGATTCTTACATGTACTAAAATATTAAGTGTAAACAAGGGGAGAAATTGTATTACATTTAAGTCTGAAGCTTTTAACCCTTTATCAACCGCATTATGAATTCATGAAATTTTTACATTCTAAAGCATTTTAGACAAAATGTTTAAACTAAACTAAAAGATTTACATAATCATTCTATAAATTTTTAAAGGATTTTAGAAAAATTGAAGGATTTAGAAAGATTAATTAAATTTGAATTTACAGGGATTTTGTGCAATATTTATAACCCTACTCAAATCTTTTATTTTTAATTATTTTCTTAGTATTTTGTAGAATTGTAAAATCTACAAATATGATGTTCTTACAATATAAATATACAAATAGTTCTGCATTAAAAAATCTCCATCCCTTTCCTTCAGCTCCAAGTAAGTTGAAAGCATGCAAAGGCAAAAGAAATCATCCTTTTAATAATATTTTTGTTTTGTCTAACCAATAATGCTTTTAGAACAAGATAAAGTAATGTATCCGTAACTCATTCTAAACAGTATTATAACTAACTTACATATTAAAAGAATTTTATAATAAGTTATTTTAATGGTGTACCGTCGGTAGATAAAGGGTTAATGGGCACGTGAAAGAATTTAGTGTTATATGCATTACTTTCTTTATAATTTGCTTTCACGTCTTCAGTCAATCATGACTCATAATTATAAACAGTGAAGTACAAAGCAATAAATATCGTCATTTGATCGGATACAATTCAAATCTATGAGTAATGTTGAAAATTTCCGAAGATAGAAACGAGAATTTTGAAATACAAATAGTTTCGGTTTAGTTTTGACCCGACCGAATTTCCAACAGCATTTTCCCCGAAAGCGAATATTCAGCGAAACTGAATTTTGGGTCAAAAAATAAAATTAACCCGAATTATTGGTCGATCTCTAACAATAATATATAAAATTAAATTAAATATTTCAAATAATTGTAAAAATTTAAATAAATTATCAAAATATGAATAAAGTAATAATTATATGTTTTTCATATTGTCATTTTAAAAAATAAAAAATTATCCAGTCTTATTGATAACTATTCTTTTTGTAGTATTAAAAAAAAAAATTAAAAAATTTCTACTTTAATTCAAGTATGACGATATGGCGTCACATTTTTCCCAGCTGTAATGTTTGATAATTAATACACAGTTATCTTAATAATATTCAAAAACATAAACTAACAATAAGTTAGCAGACGACGCACATGTCAACAGTATCAATATAATCTAAAATATAGTTAAAGGTTACACATTAGGGTGGAGCGAAAAAAAATATTTTTTAAAAATCAAAAACGGGTAGGTGCCAAAAGTTGGCATTATACTAGTACATCAACTGTGTGAAATTTTACCGCTGAAAAAAAAATGGCTTCAGTCTGCGCTTTTGCTCCAAAAATCAAAATTTTGGGTAAAATTTGTCATTTTTTGGCATTTTTTTCAAGAAAATTAAATTCCTACAGAGCTGGTTATTATTTAAAAGTGTTACTTAAACCTTTATATTTATCTGCTTAACATATTTAAACTATAAAACAATGTCTGTAGCCTGTATAATTGGAGCAAATCTGACAACTTTTGGTAAAAACCAGCGTTACTTCTCTATTGGAGCATACAACGAAATGTTGTTTTGAATGCATTTCGTACTTATCTGCTTTCAAAACTATTCTGTATATAACTCGAAGATGTGGCTGCGTTTCATATCCCACCCGTCTCAGCCACCCAGCAATCTAGGCCCAGTGTTTTATTTTTGTATTGAATTGTTATTTTTTTTCCCCGAAGAAAGGCATAAGTTTTCTATGTATCAAAGTAGTTTACCTCTTTGTTTCAACTGACATCGAATGCTACTGGTGTAACCTGCTGCACGTATATTTTTATACCTTGTATAACAGAAGAGGAAGCTGAGTAATATATTAGGTATGTTCTTAATTGAACCTATTCAGCAATCTATTATCTTCATTAAATTTTCATACAATTTATACATTATGATTGGGAGTTCTGTTGCCACAACATTTTTTCACTCAATTAAATTTATATATAATGACATGCGTAAAAATTGATTGTTTGAATTCAATTTCTAGGATGTCATCATTTACTGTACCTATTACATTGAATATATTTTGAGAAGCTAGCTGTTTAATATTATGACGATCGTCACAGAGGATTGCAAACAAAATTTGCGTGTAAAGCAACAATATTTCGAAAGAAGTTTTAGTATTCGTTTTATGTCGTTTCCTGTATTGTTTCGTAGTCGAGTAATTTCTAATAAGTTTTTAGACCTATTCTTTAGATGTGTATTACATTTGGTATAAAATATCCCGCGGTATAAACTTTGATTATATATATTATGAGTGCATCTATGGACTCTGATTGCCAATCTGTGTTTATATAAAGCGGGAAATTTTATTGGCTTTATGGGCTTTTTTTTTTTTTTTTTTTTTTTTTTTTATGTGTGTGTGTGTGTGTGCGAGATGTTTTCTAAATTCTTATTCCCCATTTCATCTGAGAAATAACTCTCCTTATGAATTAGCTTTGCAATCTCCGGCAGAAATTTCTAGTCTGTTTTGAGTATCTTTTACTTAATTTGAGAAAAAAAAATTTCAAAATTATTATCTATTTTATAAAAAATTACAATAGGAATTGAGTAGTACGTAGACAAAGATTTTCTTATTGATCCAGTGAATCCATGTAGATTATAACGTTTTACATCGACTTATCTACTAATTGACGCAGAGGAAGTTCACTGGAGTTGAAGTAGCATATGATCCATTATTATACACAATTCTAAGTTTACCCAATGCAAAATGGTTCACAGCGACAACTAGAATTCTCCTAAATTTAAATGAGTACTTATAGTTGATTAGAGTCTGTACATTCTCTCCAAAAGCACTATGCATTATAAGTTTATGCCCAGGACAGTTCACCATCAAATATTGTTCACTTATAAAATGGGGATCTAAAAGTTAATGGGAAATTACCTGGCTACGAAAACACTTAGAAAACGGCATAAAACTAATGCAAAAAAAGTTTTTTACAACAACGGTTGCTCTGCACGTGCAGGACAAATTCCCATTGCAATTCTCTCTGACGATCACCAGAAATCACATTAAACAGCTCGCTTCTCAACATATAAAAAAATGCAAAAGCAGAAATGTTGGCATACTTATAGATGAAATATCTGAAATCATCTTTGAAGCAGGTTATTACGTAAAAAAATATAACTGACGGAAAAAATGTTGTGGTAACAGAACTTCCAATCAATTTCATCAACTGGATGTAAGTTTGATAAAGATAATAGATGGCCGAATAGATCCCCTTAATAATATTCCCGTACATTACTCTGCTTCTCATTTTTTTTGTATAAGCTGAAAACATATACATTAAGATAGTTACAGCAGCATGTGGATACAAAGAACAGATAAACTAGGTGAATGAATCGAAAACATGCCAAATTTTGATAAAAAAAATCACAAATCAATATATATATATATATATATATACAGGGTGAGTCATAAATATCGAAACAATAGGCTATCTCCTTAAATATTGCCCCTAGACCCATACTTCCAATTGCAAAGTTTCACCAAAAAAGGTAAATTTTTTGATAAGATAAGTTGCAACTCCATGGGGGGTCTATTTTAAAAAATACAAAAATTAAATTTTTATACGGCCCCCAGAGGATAAAACTTCCAATTAGAAAAATTTTCCTTATCCATTCCTGAATTGAACAAAAAAAATTCCATCTTGATATCTCCAAAACTCAGAGAGTTATGACAATTTTAATAAATCGTGAGGTTTCAAGGGATCAGACACAAATTGAAATGCGTGTAATTGAAGAAACAATGTTGCTGTATGTTGTCCAGGAAACATTTATTTTATTTATTTATTTATACAGTTTGAATTTTGAATGTTTTGTGATGGTTAACCACATAATTTGTAAGCACTATCACATCATAAGCTTTCTTAATAATTTTTTTTTTCCAAAAAATTTAGAGTAAATTAAAATTGTCATAACTCAAAATATTATTTGTCGCGTTGAATTTTTTTCTTTTAATTGAATGAAAATGTTTAATTTTCAATTTAATTCAGCATTTTAAATAATATTTTTAAAAAATAAAAGTATTTAAAATAGCAATTTAAAAAAAAGATGCAATTTTTTGTGAACAAATCATATTTTTAAAAGTAAATTTTCTGAGGTAAAAACATCTTTCGGCAATTTTTTTTAGCATCCGATGCTATTTCTTTCAGACAAGCTAAAAATGTCGTGTCATCAGCCCTGAATTTTCTAGTCAACCGATTTTGATAATTATTGTTTTAAATGAAAGCTATTTATTTGTAGTTGTGCCCATTTTAATTATTTTTTAATTTGTTTCCATTTTTATATTTTATTTTTAATTTTAAAAGCTTTTTCATGACATTTCTTCAAAATGGTGGCAACACAGTTTAGCTTTTCTCTCGATAATAAAAATTTATTTTCTAAAATGATTGCGTAATGATTGCATTAATTGAGTTAAAAAAATATACATTTACGGAGAAATAATATTAATAATGTAAATAAAATGACAGAAAATATTTTATGATAAAAATTAATGTCTATATCAAAATAAGAGAAATTTCAAATGAGGAAAATTATGTCATTCAGCAACCAGATAAAAGGGAATTACAATATTATTATTGATGCCTTTTTCATAAACAGTAACTTTTAAAGAACATTTGAAGAGAAAATGACGTCACTATTTAAAACATCGTATTTTTACTCATAACGATATTAGGTACTACTCTGTTATCCCGTCGACCAATTTCGCCAAATTATACAAATCGCCACATTAATAGCCAAATTATACATATTGACATAATTTTTATTTTAAATAACGAAAAAATAAATAATTAGTAGAATATTAATAAAAATATTAATAAAAAGTCGAAATAAAAATCACTTAATGACATTTTAAACACATGAATCGTATTTAATGTCATTGAATGTGACATTCACGATCATCCATTATTGGCATTTAATCTTATAGTTTGGTGATATTTTTTTGGTCGATGGAATAACCTAGTAGTATCCAATATTACTTTTTTTTTCTTTTTTTTTAAAAATAAAGCTATTTTTCTGTGAGTGCATATAAAAAAAATTTCTGGATTTCGCCGGCACTCATATTACAATTTTAACTGTAGATGTGCGAATATTTGAATGCAAAATTGTAACTGGCAAATTTGACATTTACTTTGTAAATATATTTATTATATATTGATTCAATAATGTAATTACTTTTGCTTTTTTTTAAAACCAAATCGATCGGGTCTTTTAAACATTTCATTCGTCGAATTCGACGGGATTCCATTCGTTTTATTGTTAAATTGCATTTCCTTTTACTCAGAGTCTATAAAAAAGCGTTTAAACTAAAGAAAAAACCCGTTTTTGATGAATCTAGTCAATGAAGAAGTAGCACGTCAAATTGTATCTCTTTATTATTCCGCAATTCCAATGTCTCAGAGAGAAATTGCTATTCAATTGGGTATTTCCCGCCGTTCTGTTTGCTCTTATATTTATAAACACAAGAAAAATGAAGTTAGTTCGTTGCAATCTAAACGGGGTCGCCCTTCTCAAAAACTTCTATCGATTTTTTTTTCTAATCGGAGGCGAAACTGAATTCTGCAATGGTAGAATCTACATTCATCTTGTTATTTATTTTTTTTTTAAATTGAGGTGTTAAAAAACTATTGAATTGTTACCGTAACCAACGGTTACTGACTTATGATGTAAGTTTAAAAATGAGAAATACTGAAATAAAAACATCTGATGAAGAAAAGTGCATTTAGTTTTAAACAAAGATTGGCTCCTAACGTTTAAATGCCTTTTAAAAGTGTCTAGGTGATTAACTCCTTCTTGTGTAGTTTTGATTTCAGATTTTGTTTAAGTTTTGCCATTTTCGCCTTCTTTAATTACTATTTAAATGAGTCAGCTTATTTAAACTTCTTATTTTATCACGCCGACTTCAATTTTTTTCATTGTTTTATCCCTGTCAACTTCATATTTTTCTTGTTAAAATTGCCACTACACGATGCGTAAAAGATGCCTCTAATTACGGGCCTCCAAACTGGTAGACGGTAGGTACTGGATTCGAACCCAATCGCAACCATCGGCCTAACCGTTCGAAGTTTTCCGTGGTTTTTTTCGAACCCTGTATTTCCTATTGCAAATAATTGGCCGGAATTAAAAAAAAAAAAAAATCCCCAACGTGTTAACCGCTGTGAGCGGACTCAAAGGCCGCTGCTCTTTTTTTTTTTTTTTTTTTTTTTTTTTTTTCATTTTTTCGAGTTTAACATACAGTTTTCAGTTCAAATATAAATACATTTTAAATTTTGTTTAACTTGCGAATCAGTTATCTTTTAAAAACAAGAACAGGTGTTTAATGAATCTTCGGCATATTTCATTTAAACGTTTTAAGTTGAAATTATTCAATTGAATTTCTTAAATGATGTTTGGTTCGAACGCATTAAACCTTGATCAATTAAATACACTTAGAATGAAATATTAGTGGGAGCTTAGCATAAAAAAAATACGCAACAGAAACGTTATGCTCTTCGACTTTAACATTCGAATAAATATTTTTTTAATGCCGTTTGGAATAAATAAACGACTCGGATGTAGCAATCGGAGGACTCTAAAGATACGAAATTCCGTGTATTAGTACAAGATATCACTGAAATCGTGTAAACTATAAAAATTCATTATGAAAACGCCATCCGAAAGATGATTGATACAAAAACGTAAACAAAACCAATTCATGTCAAGAAGTAACTGCATCTGACTTTTTTATGGAAATTCCTGCATTAGTTCTTAAAGTAGAGCTATTGCAGAAATCGTAACAAATTCAGTGTTGCAGCGCCTCTCGTGGAGCCATATACAACAAAATATAAATAACATCAATTCATGTCAAGGAATAACTGAATCTGAAGATTGATGATATTCCCTGCATTCTGGAGATACAGCGATCGCGGAAATCTCACAAAAGCCTTTACAGTAGGGTCACCTGTTAAGCGATTCACACCAAAAACTAATAAGCATCAATGTATATCAAGAACTAAGTAAATATAATTTTTTATTAAATTTTGTGTATTAGTTCTTGAGATAGCGCGCTCACAAAATGTATATCATATACAGAGATACATAAGCAGTGACTCACAGACAGACATTTTGTAAAAACATGTTTTTCGGTATCTCTGAGCCCTAAAACGTGTGAATCCGTCGAAAACCGGAATTCAAAATTTTCATGAATCCAATACTTTTCTCTTGTAAAGATAGAAAAAAGTAAAAATATGTTTAAAACCACATAAATTTTGAAGCTGAATAGTACAAACTAGATTTTTGAAAAAAAAAATTCTAAGTAATTTATTAAAATATATTTCCATTAACATTAAAATTTACAATAACATTAAAATATATTCCATGTGATCCAGTTAATAGAAGGGTCATTATCGCTATTACTATTTTTACTAAACTTATTGCCTGCGGCAATAAGTTTTAAAGACACGGTTAATGAGAGTTTAATTAATATCACTTAATTTAATAACTCTTTTAATAAGTGTTTAATAAGACGGTCCGGCCAATGGGTCGTGCCAATTACGAGCCTGGTGCCAAGCTCGAGATATTGCAGACATCTAGCATATGTCAAGGAAGTTTAAAGCAAAAAGCTATACGCTTTTATTTTATATTTAAAAGTTAAAGTATTGTCTTGGGTCTACATTTAACAATGCGTAAATTAATGGTCGATCCCTAAATTGTATTTCAAATGAACTGATATCGCTGCACTCAGATGTATGCTAAAGTGGTGTAAGTCACGAATTTTGAAAAATTTTGGACTTTAATATCATGCAGGGATTTGCAGATATCGAGATGAATTTTTTTTTGTTCGATTCAGAAGAGGATAAGGAAAATTTTTCTAATTGGAAGTTTTATTCTCTGGGGGTCGTATAAAAATTTAATTTTCGTATTTTTTAAAATAGACCCCCCATGGAGTTGCAACTTATCTTATCAAAAAATTTACCTTTTTTGATGAAACTTTGCAATTGGAAGTATGGGTCTAGGGGCAATATTTTAGGAGATAGCCTATTGTTTCGATATTTATGACTCACCCTGTATATATATATATATATACATATAAGCACTGTTATAAGATGATCGAATAGTTGGGACGGATGGTGTATGAAATATAGCCATTTCCACGACGTATAGCCAAGATAGTTTTTAAAAGAAGACCTGTATTAAAAACAATTCATTGTATGTTCCAATAGAGTGGAAATGCCATTTTCTTACCAAAAGTTGTCTGTTTTGCTCCAGCTATACGGGATAAAGATATTGTTTTATAGTTTAAATAAAGCAGATAAATATAAAGGTTTATAAAACACTTTTAAATAATAACCAGCTTTTTAGGAATTTTTTAATTTTTTAAAAAAAATCTCAAAAAATGACAAATTTTAACCAAAATTTCGATTTTTGGAGCAAAAGCGCAGACTCAAGCCATTTTTTTCAGCGGTAAAATTTCACACAGTTGATATACTAGTATAAAGGCAACTTTTGGCACCTACCCGTTTTTGATTTTTAAAAAATAATTTTTTTCGCTCCACACACAATCCAATGATGTCATGTTGTAGCAGTTACGTGTTTAAATATTAAAAAAATGTAAAGCACCACTTAATATTTTTACAGCTTGACAATTTTTGACAAGTTTCTTCAAGCAAAGATTCTCGCGAACTAATGTTAAACGTATGTTTTGTAAATATCTCATTTGCATTTCAATATTTTTCTACATTTATTTATAGCTGGGGTCGATCTCAGCATTCCCCCCTTTTTTATTTTTCCTATTTTGGTTGCAGATTTGTTAGTTTGTTTAATGATTACGCTTCTTTTGGAACAAATTTCAAAAGTGAAGTTTATATATATATGTGTTTAAAAAAAAAACTCTGCAACCAAAATCAAAAAAGTAAAAAGTGCAAACTTGCACATATCGACCTCAGCTATCCAATGAAAAAAAAATCTCGAAATGTAGCAAAAATATTTGCAAAGAGCTTTCTTATATGTTTAACTTTATTTCTCAAGTTTTATCGCCTTACAGATCCTGGTAACAAACACTGACCATTCGCCACCTTCGCATCGGAAATTTGATAAAGAAATGCAAATTTATTGGCAAAAATCATGATTATACAGGCATTTTATACGTATAAATATTGCCAAGAAAATTGCCTATCCAATAGTCTAAATCAGGAAAAAGTTTCAACCTGTTACTTTTTAAATTAACCTGCTAATATGGGCTATCATTTTTAGGATCTCTTATTTTATTGCATATAATATAAAATAACATACATGAATGATATGATATGGTAGGTTTAGAATAACTTCACATGTAGTTAGCTCTCTGTACTTATACTGATATGATGTTCCTTGTATTATAACAAAAATTTAAAAATACGAATTTATTTCAAATATGATGAAATTTTTTCTAAACTAAACATTTTCTTAGTAATTTAATTCTTATTCATTTTATTCCCTGCAATTATGATTTTACTTCTGAAATTAAAACTCTCCTTAACGTGAATGTTATTCATGGTGCTTCATGTATCAGTAAAAAAAATCAATTTTTCATTTCAAATATGATGTCATATTTATCTTTTTTTAATTCTTTATTTAACTCTTCTTTTTTTTACATTTTCTGGAGCAATTCTTTCTATGGAAAAATAATTTCTGTGAAGAAATTATTATTCCAGGTTTTCAATTTTTGGGAACTATAAAGAAAAGTGTGTAAATTTTACTCAAAATATCTATTGATTCTCTACCAAAATAAAGAAATTTTAACTATTTTTAAAAAAATTGAACAGAGTAAATAAAAAATAGACAAACAAATTTTCTGTTATAACCCACTTATACATACAAAGGCGTTAAATCATCTATTTTAATAATAATTTCAGATAAATATTCACAAACACTTTCAAATACCCGATATTATTAGGATAGATGTATTTAATTTTAATAAATTAAGATATAAGAGCCTCTACCTTAGGCGTCGGCGTAGCCTTCGGATATGCTCCGCTTAAATAAGTCCTGTGAACCGCGTATAAACTAGAGGTCACTGCATTGGCATTAGTGTAAAATATCGGTAATATATATCTTCATTGTTTTAATATGGAAGAGTATTTAAACATGTAGCTATATTCTTCAACTTCTAGCGATTTTAGAGTAACAATAATGGAAAATTAAAAATTATAATTTTTCTCCTGCCCTTCAAGAATGAACCCGATATTACTCTTTTAAAACACGATTTATTAAAACATGATTTTTTTCCACAAATTAAAAGTTAAAGGTTAAGCATTTTGAAACCCGATATAAAATTTTTATTCTATGAATAACTAAACAATTAACAACTAATAAATATTTCCACCGCTTTTACAGAAAACGGTTACTTTACTGCGTTATGGAGCATTATCGTTGGTCATAAAAGAGATATTCTATAAAAGCTGTGGAGTGACGCTACAGCAAATGGGTCAAATTTTTAACAGTGTAGTATTATCGAAATAATCGCCAAGGGTGATTTTCAAGAAACCACTATTCCTGCAAAAGACGAGGAATTTGACGTCAAAATTCTGGCCAATCAGGCAAAACCTGGTTGGGAAAACCGAAATATGTATCGATTTTATATGCTCAATTACACCGTGATAAACGAGGATTCGAAATAAACACCAAATACAAAAGTTATGTATTTTTGTCCGTAGAATCGGAATCTCAAATAAAAAATGGGGGTTACTATTTAAGATTTCGAAGTTGGACCCCCCCCCTTTGACCCCCAGGAGATCGGTTGCGAAGGTCAAATTTAGTATCACTGAGTAGCTTACTTAAAAATATTTAACTCGTAGATTTTCGTTTTTCAATCTCTTATGTATTTCTCGAGTTATTCGACCGTTTCCAGATTTTTCGGACACCCTGTATATTAAACAAAAAACAAACACATGCATTAATATGCACGGTTTTGTAGGGCAAGTACAAAATTTTTACTCTGTGAATAACTACACAGTTATCAATAAATATTTGTCATTATTCATTTTAAAAAGTAACTGTTGAATATATTTTTTTCTGTACAATTAAGCCATTTTAACGCATGAAATTGACCAAAATTTGACCCATTTATAACAAAAGAAACAAAATATTAGTTGAGCCATGTAGTACAATGAAATGACGCATGAAAATGCATGGTTTTACATGTCCTGATTTATCGATTTATTAATATTTTTGGCTACGTTTAATCGGGCAACGGTAGAAAATTATGTTTTAGGATATTTTCCTCATTTCTATTTCAGAAATTAATCGTAATTTTTGTGACTGAGCGGCATTGCCCTTGAAAACAAACCACGTACCATAACTCCAATTTTATTTGTAATTGTTCCACTATTGCTGGTTCCATTTGACTGTCTTCTTTAATTTAAGTCTGCTATATTGAGTTATTCTGTAATCGTTGTAGATGTTGATTTGTAATATTATATAATGGTTATATATTAGCATTCAATTACTATGATTCAAAAGCGCAAGTAATTATAAATATATGCTTTATTGATGTATTTTTATTTCACTTTGAATTGTAAAATTCATTTGAAACTCCTATTCTTATTATGAGTATTTTATATATTTTAAAATATATATACACAATTATTAAAATATGCTCTGGTGAGCAACAAAAAAAAGGTTAATATGTTTTTAAGTATGAAAAAGTATTTGACATTGTGCTTCTAATTGAGCATGAGAGAGGTCAAGGGGTCCCTTCTTTGCTGCAGCTCACTGTTAATGCCAAATTTGAAAAAATCATATTTGTGCTTCTTCCGTCTAAAAGAAATCAGTCACAATTACGATAAAAATGTGTAGCGCAAAGACATAGCCAGAAAAAACGCAGCGTAATTAAACATGAATGTAAGGCGAAATAGTAACAGAAACCTTAGTTACTATAGTGTATCATACTCATGCAGTGCCACCAAGCATGCCTGCAGCATAGAACTGCACAAAAAACTGATTTGTAATGCAGTTGCAATGCTGAGTCAATAGTGCAGTTTGCAGTGCAGAGTCAACAGCGCAGTTCACATGTAAAGCAGGACTGAAAATTTTACTAGAAAGAAAGACGGAAAGTTTTACGCAAAGTTCTTTTAGATGGAAAAGCGCAAATATGACTTTTTCAAATTTGGCATTGACAGTGAGCTGCAGCAATGAAGGGACCCCTTGTCCTCTCTCATGCTCAATTAAAAGCCTTGTCAAACACTTTTTCATACTTAAAAACATATTAAACTTTTTTGTTACTCACCAGAGCATTTTTTATACTTGTCATTCAAATTTTTCGATAAAAACTGAAGATTTTTTTATATCTTGAAAAGCAAAATATTTGCTGTCAAAATTTTATTGTTGCATTAGAATAATTAAGAAAGTTATTGCATTGTCATATAGTTTGAAGTTTGAATGGGGAGAGCTCTGAGACCTGACATTGTCATATAAAATGCATGATGTCTGAAAGATAAACTAAGGACTCGAACGAAAATAATTACGGTGCACTCACAACTTTATTCAAAGAACTGAAACTAAATGCTTCGCAATAAAAACAAATAATTATGTTTTTCACGTAATTTATTTAATTTTAATGAATTATGTTACATACATAAAAAATGTATACTTATTTAAACTTGGTGGCAACGAATAAAAAAAAACTACAACAGCAACAACAACAAACAATGTTCAACTGGAGCTTTAAGACACAAATTCGATTTTCTACGCGATAGTCAAACATACAATGATGAAAAAAATCTATTAAGTTTTAGCAAAAGGATTAAAATAAACCAAAAATGTCGTTAATCCATCCATGGGATCGTTAGCTATCGCTTGTTGAACTTTAGGTCTTCATTTTTTCGTTAAAAGTAAAATTAAAAACTACAGTAAACTACGATAACTTTTTGAATGTTATCATTTTATTTGTCTCGTCGAGTTCTATCTTTTGAAAAAAAATCACTGTCGTACGTCAACTTTTTCGCCAGAAATTTTATAAAGACATTTGCATTTTCCATTTCTTAAACATATTATACCAAACGCTACGGCGTTTGCTGACATATAAGGACCCCAGAAGCCAAGGGGTATAAGTGACAAAATTGAAAAAATTGAATTAAGTGCACAGGGTATTTGGAAATATGCTTTTTTCATTTCAGGTAAAGAAATATAGGTCATTTTCTGATTATTTGGGGAGTTATAGAGATAAACCACTTTTTTTTGAAAAACAAACAATATTGATTACTTATACATTTAAAGAAAATTGTACTCTATTTTTTTAACAGTTACTGAAATGAGAGTTCAAAGATTAGAATGCAACAAGCAGATGTTTCCTATTTCAATTTAGTCAATTGTTATTGATGTTCCAATTTAACATCAATTATCTTTAAACTCAATTTACTCCAAATCGACATTTTGTCACTTGTACCCCTTGGCTTCTGGGCTCCTCATATAACATCATTAATTGTAATACAATATATAAACCATTGAGTTTATTACAAAATTACCACATCGAAACATGGAAAAAAATATTTAAAGGAAGATATAAATACATACATGAATATGCATGTTTTTATAGGCAAGTATATGCATTTGTAAATTATCCTAATACAACATCATAATATATATTGATGTATTGATGTATGCATCCATTAACAGCCTGGCGTTATCGGTTGAGAGAGTTTAATTTTCGTTATTTGTGATCGAAAACCGGATAAAGATTGAATTTTGTTTTCGGTACAGTTTGTGTCTGGTTTTCGGATATTTTTTCAGTTTACTACTAACATCGCCATCACGATTTGCTCAAATTCAGAAAATATTACTTTCTTCTCTGTTTTTCTGATCACGTACAGAAAATTTTGTAGAGGTTTAATAATTCAGTTATGTGTCAACTGTCCTTTGTTACTTTGTTCATAAAAATAATTAGATAAAAATCTCTTCTGGTGCTCAACTAACCGTAACTGTCCTGACCAATTCCCGTGTAAAACCAGATGTGTTAGATAAAATGAAATAATAATACATCAATTAATAAAACACCACTTTCTGTTTAACTACAAGCAACCGTCTTGCATTTACTTAGAAGCAAATCATTTGAGTGTAACATTGTATAATAATGGATAATAAAACAAGCAAATGTCAAAAAAATGTATGAGAAAATTGGTGAATGGCTAAAAATAGCCGTAAGTGAATGCTCAGAATTAATGTTCTTCACGCATTTCAACATGAATATTTCTGCTTCAGTTCCCACGGGCATGTTGTTGAATTTCGAAGCTGGATAGTGAGCTTTCCGCTAGAATAACCACTGACAGGAGAATTGTGACAAGCTCCTTCCCAATTTATCTATATTGGGGCGAAAATCAATGTCGCACCCTGAAAAAGATAAGAAAAAGTTATAAAACATTTAAACATAGCAATGCATTTACTTACTTATAGTTTCGTTTTTTACATTGAGAAATGGACGTATAACAACAATTGTTGTGATGCGTTGAAAACTGATGTCTAGAATACATATATTCCTTTTTTTTTTCTTTATCACGCATGAAAGCTAGCACATTAGCCCGAACTGCTTTTTTTCCCTAAACATTTATTATGTAGCACAGTAAAAATCCAAGAAAAAGGCAAGAATACGTGTACCCCTAAACATTTGAAAATCTAACGACAGGAAAGAACTTGTACGTTGCGGCAATCACAAAACCATCTTCTTCATAAATTAAATCATCTAAATTAAAAATTTGTTCATTCTTGAAATATAACGATCGCAGAAATTGTATAAAACATTAACCATAGGAATGTATTTACTTACTTACAGTTTCATTTTTTACATACAAAGGAGAAATGAACGTATAATAATTGTTGTTGTGTTTGCGTTGAAAACTAATGTCTAATATATATATATATATATATATATATATATTTCTACTTTATCACGCACGAAAGCTAGCACATTAGCCCGAACTGCTTTTTTTTTAACCTTTTTTCTAAAGATTTATTTTCTAAGGCAGTAAAAATTACAGAAATTGTATAAAACAATAAATATAACAATGTATTTATTTACTTATTTTCGTTTTTTACATACAAATGAGAAATGAACGTATAATAACTAATGTTGTGATGCGTTGAAAACTTATGTTAAATATATATATATATCTTTTTTTTTAATCACGCATGAAAGCTAGCGCATTAGTCCGAACTGCTTTTATAAAAAAAAAAAAAAAAAAAAAAAAAAAAAAAAAAAAAAAACTTTTTTCTAAAGCTTTATTTTCTAATGCAGTAAAAATCCGCAAAAACGGCAGGACTACTTGTACCCGTAAACATTTTAAGAATCTACACTGTAAAAAATATGACTATTTTGCTGCATCGTCACTCCACCGCTTTTATAGAAGACGACTACTTCAGGCTATCATGGAGCATTCTCATTGGCCAAAAGAATAATATTCTATAAAAGCGGGGGAGTGACGATGCAGCAAAATAGTTATATTTTTTACAGTGTAACGACAGGAAATAACCTGTCTGTTGTGACCATCAAAAACCATCTTCTATATAAATCCAACTATCTGCATTAAAAATTTAATTATTCTTGGAATATAAGGATCGCAGAAATTGTATAAAACATTAAACATAGCAATGTATTTGCTTACTTAGAGTTTCCATTTTTTTTTTTTTTTTACATACAAATGAAAAATAATGTATATTAACCATTGTTGTGATGCATTGAAAACTAATGTCTAAAATATACATTTTTTTTTTCTATTACTCGTGAAATTACTACATTAGCGAGAACTGCTTTTTTTATTTTATTTTTGTAAAGGTTTATTTTATAAAACAGTAAAAATCTACAAAAACGGCAGAAATACGTATACCCCTAAACATTTTGAGACTCTGACGACAGGAAATAAGTTGTATGTTATGGCCTTTATAAAACCATCTTCTATATAAATTAAATCATGTGCATTAAAAATTTGGTACTACTAGGTTATCCCGTCGACCAAAAAATTATCGCCAAATTTTAAGATTAAATGCCAATAATGGATGATCGTGAATGTAACATTCAATGACATTAAATAAGATTCACGTGTTTAAAATGTCATTAATTGATTTTTATTTCAACTTTTTATTTGTATTTTTATTAATATTCTACTAATTATTTGTTTTTTCGTTATTTAAAATAAAAATTATGTCAATATGTATAATTTGGCTATCAGTTTAGCGATTTGTATAATTTGGCGAAATTGGTCGACGGGATAACAGAGTAGTGACAAAAATTTATTGATTGTTGAAATATAAAGATCGCAGAAATTGTATAAAACATTAAACATATCAAAGTATTTACTTACTTCGAGTTTCATTTTTTACATACAAATGTGAAATGAACGTACAATAAGCATTGTTGCTAGTAGTTGAAAACTGATGTCTAAAACATATATCTATTTTTTTTTCTTTATCACGTATGAAAACTAGTACATTAGCTCAAACTGTTTTTTTTTTTTTTTTTTTTTTTTTTTTTACTTTTTTTAAAAGATTTATTATAGCATAGCACGGCAGTGCTATGCTTTATTTATTTCCAGTGCGACTCCTTAATATTAATTTAATACAGGATTTAACGTTGAACGAGTTATTTATTAGACATTTTCCCACATTTTGTACCCGCTGCCGCAAATTTTCTTCGGAGCACCTAATCCTTCTATAGTAAAAAAAAACTAGCCTTAAAAGGAATGACTCCTGGAATGATGCTGATGTGGAAGATTTCTGGAACTAACGAATCGGGGTTGTCCACTCCTTCCTTGAGTCGAATAGACCAATCAGGAAAGGGCTCCGTCTATGCATCGCCATATGGGTTGCCATAAAGAGAGGAAAGGTTACCATCGCCAACAATCGCCAAGTTTGTCGCCAACTTGGCGATATATCGCCAAATTTGGCGACCAAAATTAGTTGTCAAAGTGACACCAACTTGGCGATAACTGTAATATTTCGCCAAATTTTTAATTTCTTTACAACACCAGTCGTTTGATACATCATTTGAGAGATTTGCAACTGCTTATTCATATAATGGATGTCTTGTGTGTTATCCCCCATTCTGCTCCCCAGGGGGGACACATTTTTATTTTCTTTACAACACCAGTCGTGTTACACAAGATTTGAAAGGTCTGCAACTGCTTATTCATATTATGGATGTCTTGTGTGTCATCCCCACACTCTGGTCTCCCCAGGGGGGGGGGGGGTCACATTTTTAATTTCTTTACAGCACCAGTTGAGTGACACATCATTTGAAAGGTCTGCAACTGCTTATTCATATTATGGATGTGTTGTGTGTCATCCCCCCACTCTGCCCACCAGGGGGGCACATTTTTAATTTCTTTACAACACCAGTCGTGTGACATCATTTGAGAGGTCTGCAGCTGCTTATTCATATTACGGATGTCTTTTGTATCGCGTCCTACTCTGCCCCCCAGGGGGGCTCATTTTTAATTTCTTTACAACACCAGTCGTGTGACACGTCATTTGAAAGGTCTGCAACTGCTTATTCATACCATGGGTTTTTGGCGAGCGCAGCAAGCAGGGGTAGACAATAATTTGGAATCGCGAAGCGATTACGCGGGGGGTTGGCGAGCATAGCGAGCAGGGGGGCGGGGCCCCCCTAGTTGAGTAAAAAAAAAAAAAATTCCTCCAATCAAAAAAAAAAAAATCTAGAGATCAATGGACATATTTTCTGTAGCATTTAATCATTTCTACGTGATTTAAAAAGAAAAAGAAAATTGATTTTTTTCTTGTAAGAATTAAACACGGCATACTTGAGACTTCATATTGGAAGTGAAACTGAGATTTTGAAACATTTGGTACCAAGAAAAAGAATCATTTACAGAAAATAATAAACATCAAGCATGATTTTTATAATAAAGAGACATTTTGAAATATTGATTAATGGATCAAGACGATTTTTAACTGAAGAAATATAAAAATTAAGCATATTGAGCATTTTCCTATTTATTGTTTCTTCAAAATAATAGAAAATAACTTAATAATATATATGTAAATGGTATTTGAAAACGAGGTTTCTGACACATTGGCTTCAGAAAAAAATCGCACCAAAGCCAGTGCGTAAATATTTGTGCCGGGATTTTGAACATATACCACATTTTAAAAATTTCTCCGCCTTATATATTCGAAGAAATTAAAAATAAATTAAGGTAAATAAAAGTCTTCAAAAATAAGAGTATTAAAGAATAATAATAAAAAATAATACACTGCTCAAAACAATTAAAGGATATTGCAGTTTTAGATGGATTTTGTTTCTGAAGACTTTTTAGCTGATTGATACATGATCGACAGACATAGTAGGTTATATGAGAATAAATTACACATGTTTGGCAAAAAAAATGCATTTTATTGCGCATTTGTGTACAAAAGGAAAAAAACACAATTTAGTGCATATGAGAAAAAAAGAATAAGAAAAGGTGTTTTCTTCAAAGAAAATCATTTTCAGTAGGGGGTATGGTTTCCACGGGCGGCCAGCAACGTTGAACACCTTTGAGGCATGGACTCAACGAGGCTATTAATGACGAGTTGGGGTATTCTGCTCCACTCTTCCAGAAGAGCTCTTTCCAGTTCTTGGAGAGTTTGTGGGGGTTGTTGGCGGCCAGAAACTCGTCTTCCTAGAGCGTCTCAAACGTGCTCGATCGGAAATATGTCTGGAGAACACGCTGGCCATTCCATTCGAACGATTCCTTCCTCGAAAAGGAAATCCTCCACCAGGTTTGCACGATGTGGCCTGCAGTTATCGTCCATTAAAATGAAGTTATCTCCGATTGCTGCAGCGTAAGGGACTACAATAGGTCTGAGGATCTCATCCCTATATCGGCGACCAGTCAGAGCTCCATCTCGAATGATGTAGAGGACAGTGCGCCCGTCAATGTAGATGCCACCATACACCAACACTCCTCCACTGCCAAATCTGACATTATTATCAGGATTATTCCTACTGCCACGGTCCCTCCAGATGAAAATACGCCTATTATCTGGGTGCACAGAAAAACGAGACTCGTCAGAAAACAGAATATTGCTCCATTCATTTCTCCTCCAGTTGATATGCTCGGTTGCCCACTCCCTGCGGTCGCGACGATGCCTTGATGTTAATCTAACACATACCATCGGTCAGCGAGCATACAGACCTACAGCATGGAGCCGGTTTCGGACAGTCTGAGTTGAAATCGTGGTGCCTGTAGCCGAGCGAAGGTGTTGTTGGAGAAGTGTAGCGTTCATGTTTCGGTGTCTCCGAGCTGTTAACGCTAAATACCGATCTTCATTGGGCGTTGTTGCCCGTCTACGACCTTGCCCTGGTCTTCGGCCTGCACATCCACTCTCCTAAAAACGGTTCCAGATCCTGGAAATGACACTTTGTGACACTCCAATGGCTTGCGCTACTTCGGCTTGAGTTTGGCTCCCCTTCTAACCTACCAATAATTCTCCAAGCTTCTGAATCTGTCAAATGACTTCGCTGGGACATCGTACTCATCGAAACAAAGCAATCACTGAATGCCGATCATCCTTGTCTTCATTCTCTTTTATCCAGAGTCAAATTTCATTCGCTGCCGCTGAAGCGACGTTTTTGACGTCGAACTCAAAATTTGCATACTCCACAGTTTGAAAACCAGAAAAATTTGCATTTGTGATTCTCTTCTTCTATTTTCGGCAAAAAAAATTTCGTTTATATCTTTATTTTATATAAAACTTCAAATATCCTTTCATTGTTTTGAGCAGTGTAGTATATCATCCTTGGTATGTAATGAAATTAGTAAATTGAGAACTAAGCCTTCAAACTCAATTCCTGGCAATTTTTTAAAGCTAAACCGCAAATATAATGACTACTTGGCGTAAGACTTTTCACACTGCAATAAATTAGGCAATTCTATTAATTGGTACTTACGTATTAACGCCACCGCAGTTACAGATTTGGCGATTATTAATCTACACCTAAATTTTTTGCGACAAATCATAAAATAAAACACTTTATTTAAAATTAAAACACTTTCAAAATTCAAAAGACTATATTTAAAAACAAAGTAACATATCGGATTTCGGTGGAAAATGGGCCTATATAGAGTCACTTCTGCTGCGGTGGCGTTAACACGTGAGTACCTATTAACCTAATCATTCAAATCGAATGTGAACAAATATAAACAATAATGTTTACAAATAATTATTTTAAATTTCCAATTTGGCGATTTTTTAAAATCGCTCCTAAACTTGTAACATTACAAATAATTAATCATTGGATAAAATTTAATTTTGATTTTACTTGTATTAAATTTATTATTCCGATGATTGTTAAAATGATAAGACACTATACGATTTAATTTTTAAAACATCACAAAGAGTTTCGGTACAAAAATAACTGGTTTTATTTATGTTTCATGTTAATATTTTTATAAACCTGTTTTGATTCATTATTTGTATGAAATAATAAAATGTAAACTCTTTTGAAATATTCATAACGCTCTGCCTTTTGCACAGATATCTAATACTTACCACTTTGGCGTAATTTTTTTACGCCGATTTGGCGAAAATTTCGTTTTTAAATGCCAGTCTCATAAATATTTTTAAATCATTTTCTATTATTTAAAAAAATAGTGATAAATAAAAAGGTCATTAAAAACAATCGAACAAAACAATTTATATCATTTTAAAAAAGAAAGTAACAAGAAAATAATTTATTAATAAATATACAATGATAGGCGGGTTAGCATGTGAGACACATAACCGCCATTTTGTCCAATCGTGCCAACGTGTTGCATGTATGACATCTGTCCCCAACTTTTTTACGTCGAACCCTGCCCAGAGTTGTGATAGCGGTATGAATGTTTTTCACTGTTGAAATTCTGTCAAAGTTAAATTCCAATTTTGGGCAGAATTTCAATTCAAACATTGATTAATATATCAAGAAGTTTCTAACTAAAGAAATACAGAAAATTAATAAATATGACGTCATACATAAAATAAAATAAATAAAAAAATACATTTCATTGATACTACGTGCAATATACGCAATGGATCAATACTGACTGTTAAATATAAATATCAGTATATACAGGCAGTGATGTAGTCATAAAAAATACAGAGGGCAGAGGGTATACGTTCAAAGCAGAAGTTATACTTTAGAGTGCAGATACTATTAGCTTTTTTAAAAAACAGAGGGTATACGGTGTTCTTTAAAAAAATCCAGAAAGCATATGGCGGATACCTCCGGATACCCTCCACGACATCCCTGTATAGAGACGAATTTTTTTGTCGAATATGACGTCATAACTCATAAGTAAAAAATTCGCCGAGGAGAAAAGTGACATCTGATTTTTGACATCGTAAAAAGTGAAATTCATTTTAAGAATTAAAAGGCGCATTTTTATGACGTCATATTGGAAAAGAAACAGATATTTTGAAATATTTGGTAGTAAGACAGGAAGCATGTACAGATTTCGGTTCTATATGTAAAACAAGTTGGAAATTGCACGTGAAGCGTAGCAAATGAGGTGCGTTCGTACGATAACGAAGTTTTAAAAGTATTACTCTCTTATATCAATCTCATAAAATTGTAAATAGTGAATTACAATTAAAACGCTCATCAAACAACGTTCTCCCTATATCATTATGTAATGGAATACTTTTGTGAGCCTTGTAAATCAATAACAAATGTTCTTTGCACCACAAATTATGTAAAATGTATATTATAATATGTACTTTATTGTTGAATATAAATTTTATTAAGTTCGAAGGAGCGTAACACCATTAAAATGCAGTTAAAAAAAATTTCAACATTGGCCGTAATGTAACGGAATACTTCTGATTGTCCTTATGACTGACCTATGCATCCGATTTTCATAAAATTTAAAATAACTTGACAGAATTATGTAATAATTATGTATTTTAAATTTCAAACGTATAAAATACATTTGAAACATTTTCCCCATAGACTATAATCTAATTGAATACTTTTGATTGCCCCTGTAATTGATCTATGCACCCGATTTTCAAAAAATTTTAAATAACTCGATAAAATTATGTAATAATTATGTATTTTAAATTTAGGGGTAGTTTTTGCATTGTTATATGCGGACAGACGGACGGACTGAACGACCACTATAGGTGCTACGTATTTACATAATTACGAACGCACCTAAAACTAACGATTCAGAAATGAGGCATGCGATTTGGTACGGATCTGGGTAAATTACATCAGTAATTGTGATACGATACCGTATAAAGGAAGTCCTGATGGTTAATTTTGAAATGAGTTCATCTGAATGCAGTAGTTATTAAAGAACTTGAAATATTAAAGAAAAACATAATTTGCTGAACAAATTACAAAAACAAAATATATTTCCTACACTATTTAAGCCCGAGAAGGGACAGATATTAAGGTAATTGATTTATTTATTTCTACATTTAATATTAATTTTTTGAAAAAAATGAGTTAAATCAAGTGAGCATTAAAAAATAAAAATGAAATTCAAACAATATGATACTTAAACACCCTAGATCTTAGATTCCGCTCAAATGATATCGAAATAAATCTAAGACTTTTTCAGAACGTTTGCTTTTTAGATTGCCTATTCATTTTGTTTACACTTGCTATAAACATAGAACAAAATCTACAATACAAATATTTGCAAGTTGAGTTTGGAAAAAAAGTCTTAGATTTATTTCGATATCATTTGAGCGGACTCTAAGATCTAGAACGTTTAAGTATCATATTGTTTGAATTTCATTTTTATTTTGTAATGTTCACTTGGTTTAACTTATTTTTTTTTTTTTCAAAAAGTTAATATTAAATGTAGAAATAAATAAATCAATTACCTTAATATCTGTCTCTTCTCGGGCTTAAATAGTGTTGGAAATAAATTTTGTTTTTTTAATTTGTTCAGCAAATTATGTTTTTGTTTAATTTTATAATGCAATAAAAATCCGCAAAACGGCAGGAATACATGTATCCCCAAACATCTTGAGAATCTAATAGCAGGAAAAACCTTGTACGTTGCGGCCGTCATAAAACCATCTTCTATATAAATCAAATCATCTGCATTAAAAATTTATTAAACAATCTTAAAATATAGCGATCGCAGAAACTGTTAAAAACAGAGAATAGTAGTTGCATCTATTAGGAGATATATATTAAAATGTAATAAAAATCTATTTGTGTCGAATTCTAACAGTGCATGTAGTTTGATTAAATTCCATGTATTAATTCTTGAGATACAGCTATCGCGGAAATCATAAAAAATGAAGCTTACAACACCAACTGTTAGTTGATTGTTAGTTATAGTTTTACACCAAAACATAATCAGCAACCAGGCGTCTATGCAGGCAAAATTTTGGGCTTATTTAGGGCCCCTTCACAAATATCGATTTAATAAAATAGGTAGATGTCTGCACGGGGCCGTACCCGGACCAGCAGAATGGTTCCGAATTTTCCAAATAGTCATACGGGCAGATAAAAAAATTCAGTAATACATAATCAGACTTATCATACAGTACGATAGTTCTGTATTGTAGAACTCATTAAAGTCCAAAGTTTGCCCCTTAATAAATTTGGACATAATCATTGGAATACGACGAAATTGAAAAAGCGAAGTGTCCTCCTCTAGACTTCAAGGTTTTACAAATTTCATCCAGATCCACCGATTAGTTATGGAAATTCAGAACCCTTGTTTTGTCACTTTTTTTCTACATGAAACAAGATAAAAATACAAAAACCTTATTATAACCCGAACTAGAAACCATTCAGTGACGTGTAGTAGCTTGTTCGAAAGCTTTTTATTTCGGCATGTGCCTTTCGAAGGTCTTATCAAAAAATGTCCAATGTTAAATAACTGGCATCCATTTAACATTTATATAACGCTATGCCTTCCACAATTTAACATTATAGAAATCTCACCTTTTTAATTAATTCAATCATTTATTTTGAGTTGCTACCAACTAAAAAACAGCACAATAATTTAAAAAAGAAATGATAACCCGTGCTCTTTTTTTTTATATAAGTCAATAAAAACTCAGATTCTCCTGATAAATATTTGCATTTTTGAAATTGACGTCATAGGAAACCGAAAATACATATTTTTCATAAACGCATATATATCTGTATCTCAATATGTTAGGAACTAAATATGTATTAAAACAACATCACACCTTCATTTGAAAGTTTTCAAAGTCAAAACAGTTACTGTAATACAAATATCTCAATTACAAAAGGATAATTTAGGAAAAAATCATTCTATATATAAAAAACTAGCAGTATTCGCCCGCTACGCTGGTCAGAACTACGCTGGTATCTTACGAAGTACTGGATTTAAAAGAATTTGCTTAGTATCATTCGATTCAGCATGAAAAAATACACTAAAATATGTTATCAGTTGAAAAATAACTACAAACGCCGATTTTAAAGGAATTTTTTTTAAGTTTGTTCCTTTTTTTAACCCCCTCATGGGTGGAATTTCCGAAAATCCCTTCTTAGCGGCACTCGATGTTATCAGAAGTATTTTTACCCCAATTTTCAAGATTTTAGGTTCGGCAGATTTTTTTGTGCTGTGATTAATACGAAATCCAGACTTTCTTTTATATAGATAGAAAATAATGATTTGGAGATGAAGCGATGAAAATCTATGTACCAATGGACAAATGAAAATCAGCATAGGTACAGCGAACTCTAGGGGGACTACCATCGAAGGGTGGGAGTGGTTCTGTCACCAAATTTATCGTCATCTTGGCTATATATCACCAAATTTGCCGACTAAAGTTACTCGCCAAAAGTAACGCCAATTTGGCGTTTTTTCCAGTATTCCGACAAACTAATAAGTTTACTAATAGTTTTAAACTAATACTAATATTAGTATAGATTTGTTAGTTGAAGTTAGTTGATCAAGCTGCTGAAAGGATCTGAAAAAGTTGTGAAACCATATGAAAAACTGGTGGGAACAGAGTTAAAAGTAGTACTTGATCTAAAAAATGACTTACAAGGAAGGTCTCCATACGGGCATACTCAGAAAAATCTGAAAAAATTACAGAATGTTCTTCTCATATAGTTATATATGTTTATAAAAAACATTTCGGCGGAACCTCCTTATAACGTCCGTAAAAAAATAATAAAAATTTCGTTTATTTGGCGATTTATCTCCGGTTGGCGAAAAAACGAAATTTTGAAAAATACGCTTTTACGCTTCGAATACTTTTTAAAGAAAAAAACTTTCTATGTTCAATTTATTTAAATAAGTTTAGTTTAAGTAATTTTAGTTTTGCATTTTTACTTTACTTTAAATGTAATTTTGTCATATACGGTTATATGTACTTATAACAAAATGAAATTAATATATTTTATCATTTAAAACACAATTTAAATTGATTAAAATTGTTCCAAATTGAAAAATACACTTAAAAATCTGCTTCATTTTGTTACAACGCACTCCCTTGCTTGTATAGAAAACGGTTTCTTGGCCGTGAAATGGAGCTTTCTCATTGGTTGGAATAGAGACATTATATATAAGCGATGAAGTACGTTGCAGCAAAATGCAGCAGATTTTTAACATTGATGCACAAGCTACAACACCGCTAAAAATCTGTACCATTTTCTGCAGCGTCACTCCACCACTTTTATAGAAAACGGTCAATTCACCGTGCTATGGAGAATTCTCATTGGTCAGAAGAGAGATATTCTATAAAAGTAGTGGAGTGACGCTGCACTAAATGCTGCAGATATTTAACAGTGAAGTCAATTAAAATCAATTTTCAGATTCGTTAAAATCGTCTGCTTTTGGCGAGGAAATGCACTGCTCGCCAAATCCCGCGTCGCTTTCAGCTTTTCACGCCAAATATTCCAAACTATTTCATTTTTTTACACATCTAATAATGTAATTCCGCCGCTAATTTTCACTGATCCTTTATTACCTACATGAGTAGTCTAATTCGTATTTTTTTCAAAAAATTCTGAGTATGCCCCCAATGGAGACCTTCCTTGTTAGTAAAATTGGCAAATATTTCCAATCTAAAAAAGTGTGTAGAAAAGAAATGGAATCAGATTATCTGTAAAGCTCATGAAATTATCCAAATTTTTGTTAGCTGAAAATGTGGACTGAACTTGTAGTTATGGATATCACTATTTTCCAATAGAATTAAATTCGCGTTATTTAATCACATTTGACAACTCGACTCCTCCTCTCTGTGTGCTCATGTTTCGTGAAACTAGTGTCTAGACCCCGCCCCAAACAACGGCTCTTATCACAAATGCACCCAAGAAATTCCCCATGCTGCCCATAATTTCCCTTTTTTAAACGGGAAATGTGGTTTCTTGTCGTTTCTTGACGATACTACAAATAAATAAACAAACAAACAGATAGACAAAGAGACAAACAAACAAACCGTCAAACAAACAGACAGAAAAATAAACAAACAAACCGGCAAAAAAGACAAACATATAAACAAACAAACAAACCGACAAACAAACAGATAAATAAAAAAACAAACTGACAAACTAACTAAAAGACAAACAGACACACAAACAAACAGACGTAAAAACAAACAAACTGACAAACAGACAAACAAACAAACAAACAGACGTAAAAACAAACAAACCGACAAACAAACAAACAGAAAAACAAATAAAGCGACAAGCAAACAAACTAACCGACAAACGAACGAACTAACAAACAAACCAACAAACAGACAGACAAAAAACAAACAAACAGACAGACGAACAAACAAACTGACAAACAGACAAACAAACAGATAAAAAACAAACCGACAAACAGACAGACAGACACATAAACAAACAAATCAACAAACAAATAGATAGACAAACAAACGAACAGACAGACAGACAGACAAACAGACAAACGAACAAACAAACAGAAAGACAGACAGACAAACATCACTGGATCCCCGAAACTCGCTGTGTAGGAAACACTAAAATGCACGAAACTCGCCTACGCTGCAATCACTAACTCGTATATAAGCGCTGCGCCCCCATTAAAACGAAGGAAAAAATCAATCCACGAAACTCGCTGTGCAGGAATCACTAAAATGTACGAAAGTCGTCAACGCCGCAATCACTAACGCGTGTATAAGCGCTGCGCACCCATTAAAACCAAAAAAAAAATCACAGGATCCACGAAACTCGCGATGCGGGAATCACTAAAATATACGAAATTCGTCAACGCCGCAATGACTAACGTGCGTATGAGCGCTGCGCGCCCATTAAAAACAAAAAAAACATCACTGGATCTACGAAACTCGCTCTGCAGGAATCACTAAAATGTTCAAAACTCGTCAATGCGGCAATCACTAAGGGGCCGTCCATTAATCATGCGAGGCTCGAGAAGGGGGGGGGGGTCCATAAAAAAATCACGAAATATCACAAGGGGGGGGGGGGGTGTAGTAATATATCACGAGTATTTATTTTTCCAGCAAACGCGCGATACTGAACCGAAAAGCGGCGTTTAGTGTATTTATTTTGTTGTCAAACGCGTACAAAGTCGAAAGCGGCTTGTAGTGTGACCTTGGTTCACCGTTGCCAGGCAACGAACGAAGTGAAGTTCCCGCGAGCCGCGACAAGCGCCTGCCGGACTCAGCTTGTCAGTATCAGTTATTCTGTTGTTTTGGCATTGAATACATGCGTAAATTGCTTAACTTTGTACGTTTTGCATCAAAACAATGTCTAAAATAGGTGATCTGCATAAAGACCTATTTGCAGAGTATAAGATGGGAAAAAAACCTAGTGTAGCTCCAATGAATTGTGGGCTAACGCGAAACAAAAATATACTATCAAAGAAGAATTTATGAAGTTTCATTATTTTTATGTCAGTCTAAAACAACTTGCAACCTTTCTGTTTACCTCTTAAGGTTATTATTGTAGTTTTTTTTCTATAATAAAATTTGATGATACTTGAACCTGTATTTTATAATAAATATTCTAAAAAAATTGAGATTCTTTGTAGGTACTAAAAAATACACGTAATTAAGGGTAGGAGGGGGGGTAGTCTTGAACCTCACCATGTATCACCAAGGGGGAGGGGGAGTTAAAAATCCCCAAAAAATCACATGATTAATGGACGGCCCCTAACTCGTGTATGAGCGCTGCGCGCCCATTAAAACAAAAAACAAATCACTGGATCCACGAAACTCGCTGTGCAGGAATCACTAAAATGTACGAAACTCGCGTCAACGCCGCAATTACTAACGCGTGTATGAGCGCTGCGCGCCCATTAGAACCAAAAAGAAAATCACTGGATCCACGAAACTCGCTGTGCCAGAATCACTAAAATGTACGAAACTCATCAACACCGAAATCACTAATGCGTGTATGAGCGCTACGCCCCCATTTAAACAAAACAAAACACTAGATTCACGAAACTTGCTGTGCAGGAATCACTAAAAGGTACAAAACTCGCCAAACCCGTGTTAACTATAACAACACAAAAACGGAAAAATTAATTCCTGGATGCACGAAAGTCGCATGGAAGAAATTTATAAAATGAGCAAAATTGTTGTTATTAACGCAGGTATCAAGCTATTAATCCCCATTTTCGACAGCATGGGGAATTTCTTGGGTGCATTTGTGATAAGAACCGTTGTTTGGGGCGGGGGCTAGACGCTACTTTTCGTGAATGGTACATTTATATGAACATTCAGCATTCTGTCTTTAATTCCAAAAAATTCTTAAAAGTAACTAAATCGTACTTTTCGATAACTATACATTTTTTAAAAGGTATTTTTTTTTCGTTGCATTCCAGAATATGGGAGTTATTTAACTTTTGCGGAAATTAAATTAACGAGGTCGAAATTCGACGAAAGAAAATCTTTAACCCCTTCGCGACGCGACGGGAGCCTTTTACAAAATTTTTAATGCTTTGTCACCGGATTTTAAAAACAGAAATTTATGCATTAGTGAATCGAGAAAATGCTCTGATTCAATAAGGCAAATTTTACAGTAAAATTTTACTGGTGAGAATAAACAAGGATTCTTGAGCTTTTTTGCGGCACGTATATGTGTCGCTCGTCCCCAAGAGGTTAAAAAAGAACTGTATTATTTATTTATAATAAATCTGAAAAATTAATTACAATAAAAAATACATCTTATATTGGTCAGTCTAACTCTCAAGCAAAAATTATTTTTAGCTAAAATTAACAAAATATTATAAAAGACACATTTTATTTTTTTTTATTTTTTTTAATTTTGAGAGAAAATAGAGCGATTCTGTTGCCACAGTTACAAAATTGATACTAAAAATTACAAAAAAATTAATATGTCAAAAATAAACTGAGATACAGCTTTGAAAGAAATTGCATTTAAAAATCCATTTTTTTCTCTATACGACGGTGTAAGAATTTTAAATGTGCGATGTTTAGAAGTGTAAAATTTGCAGTACCGAAAATTGCAAAACTGATATTGTAAGGGAATATGTTGCCCATTTTAATTTCTAATTTTTTTTTTTTTTTTTTTTTTTTTTTTTTTTTATCAATTTTAAGAGAAAATGGAGTGATTCTGTTGCCACAATTACAAAATTGGTACTAAAATCTATTAAAAAATTAGTATCTCAAAAATAAATTGAGATAAAGTTTTCAAACAAATTGCACTTAAAAGTACATTATTTTCCTCTATACGACGGTGTAAAAATTTTAAATATGCGATGTTTAGAAGTGTAAAATTTGCAGTAGCGAAAATCGCAAAACCGAAATTACAGAAAAAGAGTTGCCATTCGCAAAATAACGTATGCGTTACGCACAGATACGTTTGGTATAACATAGATAGATAAATAGATTAAACGCGTAAAGTAACTTACATACTCTTAATATTTTACTGAAAAAAAAATAATTAAAAAATAAATACTTAGTTTTGGTGTTCTTTTACATAAGAAGTGACATATAATCACTGTCAAAAGTTTAAATACTCTGTAAATCTGGTTTTTAAAAAAATGAAGAAAATATATGAATCCAATTTTCAATAAGTATCTGACATTTAATCAAAACAAAATAAAATAATCAATTTTTGTTGGTTTGTAACGTTATACACACGTTGGGTGTCATTTGTAACGGTTGGTTGGTCGTGGTGGGGGTTAAATGCAGACATACTCAGTAATTAAGATAAAAAAAACACAGTTTATTAAAATGATAAGGGCTCAAGGGAAGTGGAGCAAGTCTTAATTTTCCACAACTGAGAATACTACGAAAAAGCTAAACGCATACTCACAGGCTCCGGACTAGCTCAATCGTGGCACCTTCTATTACTTCTCAACTATCTTTTGGCTAAGCTGCTAGATAAAACTTAATTAGACAGCCCGTGGCTGTGTGTAATTCTTTATTCACTTTCAAATAATCAAAATGTAATTACTATGAATTTTCTTACCACGGCCAACTCTCAAGTCGAATACCGAAACTCCTTTACAACTCACTGGAGGCTCGCTGCTACTTTCAATCTGATAGCACTTCGCTGACTAATATCTCCAGAACATTCGGCTGGCTAATCGCCAGTGATTCACTCGCTATCTAATGCCAGAGATCCTTTCACTAGCTGGCTAATGCCAGAGATACTCTCTCGCTGGCTAATGCCAGAGATACTCCGCTGAGTAATATCGCTAGACACGCTCACTCCTGGTTGGCTAATGCCAGAGACACTCATACGCTGGCTAACGCCAGAGATACTCCTGACACACTCAAACTCCAAGCTTTTATATGCTGCAAACTGAGATACTTCATATTAACATATTACTAATAACCGCGAGCTAACTGCAGAACCCGAAAGAGACACACACACACTAGAAAGTTAAAGTAAAAGAGAGGATAGATGTCGCTTTTACGCTTACACATGTTAAATTATTGACGTCACGATCTCAGAAATACTAGAGTGCCTTTATGACAAAGGTCACTCCCTCACAGGTTAACATGCTAAGTGCTACGGTGACCGACACTGAACCTTCCGTTTTGGACGCGTCAGTCACCGATAACTGACGCGTTACACTGTCAGTTAAGTGTAAAATATAAAACGAAACTAAGAAAAAAATGCGTTGTTTTAAGCAATTATTACGAAAATATATTTCTGTAATAAATAACAGTTAAGTAAATATTTAAAAAAATTCAGTAGTTAATTAAAAATATATAAATTTTTCAGTTTTTATCATAATTTAGACTGTTCATAACCGGTGACTGACGCGGCCTAAACGGAAAGTTGAGTGTCAGTCATCGGTGACGGACGTGTCACTCAACGTGCAAAATAAAATTTGCATTAATTTTTATAATTACTTTTTCTTGGAGAAGAACCATCTCAAAAGTTTAAGCACTTTGCAAATCTAGTTTAAAGAATAAAATAAAATAAGAAAAAAATACATGAAGCCAATTTATAATAAATACTTGACATGTAATCAAAATAAAATAATATAAAAAATTTTTGATCGTTAAAATAAAAATTGCATTTCTTTTAAATTAACATTTTTTTCCTTTGAAGAAACACCATCTGAAAAATTCAAGAACTGTGAAATCTGATTTTAAAAAATTGAAGATGAAAATATATAGAAACACCGGATTAGACGCGTTCAATGACGTTGTATGATGTCGTATTTCAGTTTTATAAAAATATAAAAGTGGAGAAATCATTTCCGCTCGTTTTAAAAATGATGAAATGTAACGACTTTACAAAAGATGATATTTTAAAAGTTTTTAAATTAAAATCTCATGACAAATTTTGTTTCTGAAATTGCAGAAATTTTAAATCAGTCATATTCTTTCTATAAATAATAATTTCGACGGTGACCAAGGTATTGATTATTTTGATGACTACTGACTTTTCAGACAGATTAGAAAATATGTTGATTGGTGTCTAGGCAAATTATGTCTATACAGTCAATCAATCTCTGTCTACAGATGTCCAAATATACTTAGTACGAGATCCGGCTGCAGAATCAGTGTACTCATCGAGTGTTTGCTGAAAACCAAATTTTTACACATATTTATGATTAGGAGAATTTATATCTACCAGGTTGCCTATCAAAATGTGGCCGCTAGTATTTTTAATTAAATTATTAATAATTCATAATCCGTAAGAAATTTCACTGACTTGTTTTTTCAATAAAATGTCGTCTATTTCACGGCAACATCTATAAAGATTCTGAAAAATCATGGTTGCCGTTGCGCACCTGGCCGCACCTCTTCGCAGCCAGGTATACAAAGAGTTGCAAAAAGTCGGTTTATTCCCGGGTTTATTTCCAATAGACTAGGTTTATTCCCGGGTTTATTCCCAAGAAACCGAATTATTCCTAAAAATCCTGGGTTTTTTCCAGGTTTATTCCTAAAATCCCGGTTTATTCCCGGGTTTAAACCGGCTTTTTTCTAACCTTTGCAACGCTAGGTATACACAGGCATGATTTTGTTACATTTATACACCCACAACGTACATTCATAATTTATATATCAAATTAAAGCTAATTTTTTTCTGTTTATTATTATATACGGTTGCCTAATTAAATCTGGCCGCAAATAATGGTTGCTGGCCGTTAAATATAGTAAATAAAAGCGGTGGAGTGACGCTGCAGAATCGTTTGTTTCATACACTGTTAAAAATCTGCTGCATTTTGTTGCAACGCACTCCCTTGCTTGTATAGAAAACGGTTACTTGGCCGTGAAATGGAGCTTTCTCATTGGTTGGAATAGAGATATTATATACAAGCGGTGGAGTGCGTTGCAACAAAATGCAGCAGATTTTTAACAGTGTATGAAACAAACGAATCTGCAGCGTCACTCCACCGCTTTTATTTACTATACTAGGGGGGCCCCGCCCCCCTGCTCGCTATGCTCGCCAACCCCCCACATAATCGCTTCGCGATTCCAAATTATTGGCTACCTCTGCTTGTTGCGCTCGCAAATACCCCATGGTATGAATAAGCAGTTGCATACCTTTCAAATGATGTGCTACACAACTGGTGTTGTAAAGAAATTAAAAATGTACCCCCCTGGGGGGCAGAGTGGGAGGCGACACAAAAGACATACATAATATGAATAAGCAGCTGCAGACCTCTCAAATGATATGTCACACGACTGGTGTTGTAAAGAAATTAAAAATGTGCCCCCCTGGGGGGCAGAGTGGGGGTGACACACAAGACATCCATAAAATTAATAAACAGTTGCAGACCTTTCAAATGATGTGTCACACAATTGGTGTTGTAAAGAAATTACAAAATGCGCCCCCTCTGAGGGCAGAGGGGGGTTTACACACAAGATATCCATAATTTGAATAAGCAGTTGCAGACCTCTCAAATGATGTGTCACACATTGGTGTTGTAAAGAAATTAAAAATGTGCCCCCCTGGGGGGCAGAGTGTGGGATGACACACAACACATCCATAATATGAATAAGCAGTTGCAGACCTTTCAAATGATGTGTCACACAACTGGTGTTATAAAGAAATTAAAAATGTGACCCCCCCCCCCCTGGGGAGAGCAGAGTGTGAGGGTGACACACAAGACATCCATAATATGAATAAGCAGTTGCAGACCTTTCAAATCTTGTGTAACACGACTGGTGTTGTAAAGAAATTAAAAATGTGTCCCCCCTAGGGAGCAGAATGGGGGATAACACACAAGACATCCATTATATGAATAAGCAGTTGCAAACCTCTCAAATGATGTATCAAATGACTGGTGTTGTAAAGAAATGAAAAATTTGGCGAAATATTACAGTTATCGCCAAGTTGGCGTCACTTTTGACAAATAACTTTGGTCGCCAAATTTGGCGATATATCGCCAAGTTGGCGCCAAACTTGGTGATTGTTGGCGATGGTAACCTTTCCCCTCTTTATGGTAACCCATACGGCGATGCATAGACGGAGCCCTTTCCTGATTGGTCTATTCGACTCATGGAAGGAGTGGACAACCCGGATTCGTTAGTTCCGGAAATCTTCCACATCAGCATCATTCCAGGAGTCATTCCTTTTAAGGCTAGTTTTTTTTTACTATAGAAAGATTTAACAGCCAGCAACCCTTATTTGCGGCCAGATTTAATTAGGCAACCGTATATAATAATAAACAGAAAAAAATTAGCTTTAATTTGATATATAAATTATGAATGTACGTTGTGGGTGTATAAATGTAACAAAATCATACCTGAGTATACCTGGCTGCGAAGAGGTGCGGCCAGGTGCGCAACGGCAACCATGATTTTTCAGAGTCTTTATAGATGTTGCCGTAAAGTAGATGACATTTTATTGAAAAAACAAGTCAGTGAAATTTCTTACGGATTATGAATTATTAATAATTTAATTAAAAATACTAGCGGCCACATTTTGATAGGCAACCTGGTAGATATAAATTCTCCTAATCATAAATATGTGTAAAAATTTGGTTTTCAGCAAACACTCGATGAGTACACTGATTCTGCAGCCGGATCTTAGACTAACTGTACATAGACGTATTAAAGAATATGATTACATCATAATAAAGAAAATGGCTCCGAAACGGTGTCTCAAACAACACCACAAACAGACAAAAGGGAACTAGGGCTAAAAAAGCATAAGTCTAACGGGATCAAGTGGCTTACTGTTTTATTCAATTATGGAAAATTAGATGGCTCTGATTAGTAAAACACGTATTGATTATTGACATGATCTACGAAAGTAATTAAGGACTTTTTAAATCAGACAGCAAGGCGGTAAATCTATTACAGTAAAGTGGGAAGTAGCATTCGGTTTCAACGACGAGACCTCTCTGGCTTTTCTAAAACGAAGACATAATCACTAAATATATCAAGAGAAGCAGGACCAATATTTTTTTTTTCAATTTAGTGACATTTTGGGAATCCTGAATATAATTATTAACTAAATAATGCTTCAACCACATATCGCATTTCACAAAACTGTATCTTTCAAAGGAAAATGCTAAAATTCCATACTGGCAAGCTTTAAGCCGATATGTATAAACCCTACTCAGACCGCTTGAGGCATTTTAACCCGTCAGATTTACAGCAACAGAAAGTAGTATGGCTCTCTTGAATAATTTTAAGAGGTCATTGAGAAAGCTTGCAACAAAAACGCTACAAAAACTAATAATTTCGATCAACGCACATTTATTTGAACTAATCCGAAATCACAGATAAATAATTTATGTATATAAATATTATAAAAAAATATAAATGTAGTTATTTTGGCGATTGTGTATAAACATTAGAGGATGTTTTGTTTGAGCTAGTTTTCACAATTATGTAAACTCTTCCTTTCTATCTTAGATATCAGATATTTAAATGAAATTGCAAAATCTGGATAAAAAACTGTTATTTATCCTAACTTTTTTACTATTTTTTTAAAAATCGGCATTTTATGCATATGCTTAAACTTTTGAGACGGAACTTATGTCCACATACATGTGCACAAAGGTTAAAGAAAGTACAAACGTGTAGCGTACAAACGTGTGTAATAAGCAATGGCAAACTTTTCGAACATACTAAACAGTAACTTTTTATCACTGTGAGATAGTTTGTCTTTTTTGTTTTTTGTGCAATGTATCGAAATGTATTGACATAAGCGCTTATTTATGCTATAAATTGTGCTTACTATTTATTCCTACTTCTGGCTATTACTTTCAAACGTTTACACAAAATGGTGTGCATAGGTTTCGGACATTTTTTGGATATATAGGTGACGATTTATCTTATCAATATGAACCAAATATCGTTCCGTGTTAATTAATTGATGCTCTAAAATTTTCTAACTATGAAAATTTTGCTCTGTCCCTTTTCGTTTTCAATTTGCAATGGCCATCTTCCAAATTTAGCCACTAGGGGGCGCCACTGTCATTCATATTATGTTGGGCATAGTCGCCTTAGTATACTGTTACCTCACTTGCATAGCTATAGCTCTCTCAATTCGCAAGTATTTTCAGGTTGAATTAATGACCTACACACCCTGTATATATTTTAAATTGTTATACAGAAAATTAATACATGTAACATTTAAAAAATATATCCACGAGTTCATATACAACAAAAAATATCCAAGAACGTGGTGTTTCTCAACGTACACAATGAAAAACACAAATTAAGATTTTGATATAACCCCAAAAAATATGTATAAAATTTACAACTTCAAAATCCGCCTTGTTTGTAGATGTTTATGTATCAATGTGTGTATCATATAATATACAGGGTGTCCCCTCTCAACGGTGGCCAATGGCTAATTTCTAAACCGTTGGTCATTGACATATAGTTCCAATTGCAAAAATGCTTTTAAAAAGGCAAAGAATTGTTTTTTAAGCGATTTTGGTCAAAAAAATGTTTTACTAGAAAATTACGAAAATTAAATTTTTATACGGTCCCCCGGTCCTATAAGTTATATTTCGTAAAATTTTTTCAACACTCTAGCAAGTAATACAGAAAAGGTCCCATTCATGTAACATTAAAATTGACCGAGTTATGAAACTTTAAATTTCATGACTTAAACCACTTTTCTATAGCTGAAAACGGATGAGTTCGACGGAGCTTTAAGGGAACGTACACTAAGTGCTTAAAGTATTATAAAGGGAGTTGATTTCCAACGCTGTTCAAAGGCTACTTCCTAAACTATTTGTCACAGACATATAGTTCCAATTACAAAATGTTTTAAATGAGCGATTTAACTGAAGGCGCTGTTACCGTATAAGTTTTACGGTAGTGTTAATTATAATTAATTAACTTCTAGATTGGTTATTAAAATAACTGAAGACATGAATTTCAAAATTCTCTTTATCGAAAAAATCAAATTTTGGGAAATAGCGAAAAAACTTTAAATGCATCTATTGGTTTTCATTATAAATTTTTAGATTGCATTGTTACAATAGTGGAGGTTTGTATAGACTGATAGAGAAATCAAAAAGCGAGAAGTCGAGTTTTGAAATTCATATCCTCAATTGTAATTTTACTTATTTTTTATTTTGTAAGCAAATAAAGTTGATTCTTTTCGTGATTTCATTTTAAAAAGATATGTTATTTTGATAAGCTTTTATTTGATTCATAGTTTTCGTATGTAAATTTTCCTAGTTCAAAACTTATATTCAAATTTTAACTCACTTCCAAATATCTGATTGAGGTTCAATTCCCATACTTATTTAAACCCGATGACAATATAATATTAATACGATTTTAGGTGCGTTCCATTTATTTATTTTATAGGACTACATCAAATTCTATTAGGTTGAGTAATCTAATAGAGCTTCAAATATGTATCATTTTGTAACGATTTGTGACTGTTGCTTTTCATAGCTTAATTTAACAAAATTTCTGTTATTTTTTTACTTATATTTTTAGCACAAATTGCATATTTTACTTTAACATGTAAATGTCAACAAAAATTCCGAAACAACATTGTAAAAAAAAATGTTTAAAGTTAAATTTTCTATCTGATGTTTATTTTTATTTCCAGTAAATTTGTGACTGACCCCTATTTTGCAGCAAAAAATATGCTTCAACTTTGAACAGCTATAACTCGGTCAATTTTGATCGCAGAGGAATGGGACTTTTTTTGTCTTACTTGTTAGAGTAGTGGTAAAAATTTTCTAAATATCACTTATAGGACCGGGGGACCGTATAAAAATTTAATTTTCGTAATTTTTTAGTTAAACATATTTTTGACCTAAATCGCTTAAAAAATAATTCTTTACCTTTTTTAAAGCATTTTTGCAATTGGAACTATATGTCTATGACCAACGGTTTAGAAATTAGCCATTGGCCACCGTTGAGAGGGGACACCCTGTATATTTATATAATAAAATATATTACTACTTTTCTGTGGCTCTTTAAATGGTCGCTTCCGGTTTCAGAATGTTCACTTCCGATTTCTATTTTGCACTATAATTTTGCTTTTAACTATTGCTGAATCAAAAGTAAAGTATTTTTGGAATCCAAAATGTTTGAACTTTAATTTAAAATAATAATAATAAATTGATATTTTGCTCAAAAGCAGCAATTTGAGTGCAAGCACATACTTTAATTTTATATTTAACATTCTTTAATGTTTTTAAATCTGACATGTATCTTACAGAGAGTAAAATCGTTTTTAAAAAATATATATAATGGCTGATAATTGGTATATAGATTGTAAAAATGAAACATTACAATATTAATTATGCATTTAAAAATCATCTGAAAAAATACTTTCAAAATCATAGAAACGAAAATACTTCAAACAATTTATTTTTTATATGCATTGCACGTCTTTATGCAAACGAAATTTTTCTTTTTCAGAGTGGATAAGAAAATTATCTTAACTTGAATCACAAATACATAATAAAATTTTATATGTCTAGGATATTGTGCTTTCCAGCCCAATCATTCTTTAACCGTATTTAGAAAGTACCCGCAGACTTCTTTACATTTTTTCAGATTTTAGAAATAGATACAGCTTGCAAAACCAGTGGAGTATAAAGTTTAAGAACGATAAGGATCTTATTACAATTTTCTTAAAGATTCATGAAGCAGACCCTTAAAACAGAATGTATATATAAATTGCATTTTATCTTCAAATGATTGTAATCATTTAAAAAATTCCTGACATACATACAATAACTTTGCAACTATTATTTGTTCAAAATATTTTAAAGTTTTCTTTTTATATTCTTGGCTTAAATTTTACTTACCCATCATACGTAGTATAGGCTAAGTCTTGCAATCGTTTTGAAAATCGAAAATTTTTTTGACGGATTTACACGTTTCGGACACTGGAGATTCAGAAAAACATATTTTTACAAAATAAATTTTGCCGCCCGTCCGTCTGTGTGTCTATCTGTCTGTAACCGCTCTATCTCCCGAACAAATTGAGATAGGGACTTGAAATTTTGTATGTGCTTAGTATGTAAGAATGGGACGAAGCCTATTTAATATCAGTAACCTCGATTATCCGGAACAATTTTTTTCGGACTCTCGAAAAATTCGGTCTGATGAAAGGTATATAAAAATTTTCGAACTTTTTTATTTTAAGGAGTGGGCGTAAAAGGCAATAAATTAACACAAATTTTGCATAAAAAGCGAAGTCGATCTGATTATTAGTTGTCGAGATATTTCTAATCCTGTTTTCCACATTCTTTGATTTTTCATGACCCTGTATTTCATTCAAATTTCAATTCAAAGATATCTTTTAATTGGAAATGAGACACTTAATTCGATGCAAGAAACCGTTAGAGAATATGATAATTATTTTTAGAGTTATAAGGATGTTTCTTTTATGCAATTTAGTGCTAGTAGAATAGTTTGGCGTTTCATACAATTTATCGAAATTGGTTCATCAGAAATTCATTAATAGAGCATGATGATGTGTTAAAAATATTTAAATATTTGTTTATATTTTATTTTGGAATTGCAATGCATTTTATAAATTGTTTACATATGTTATGTTTTCATATATTATGTTATGCATATCCATGATGGATAAGTATTACGGTGACCTCCAACGACTAGTTTTTCTTCTCTGCGATATGTTGAAATAAATAAGCAAAAACATTGGAATTAGCAATCTCACCGGGTCTATCGCTTACTAGTTTATAGATAAATAAGAAGAGAATTTGAAAATTTTGAGTCATATAATCAGTATTTTTACTTACCTATCATACGTAGTATAGGGTGAATCTTGCAATCGTTTTGAAAATCGAAAAAAAAAAATTGACGGATTTACACGTTTCAGATACTAGAAATTCCGAAAAACATATTTTTTAGAAAAACATTTTTGCCGTCCGTACGTCTGTCTGTCAGTAAACGCTCTATCTCCCGAACAAATTGAGATAGAGACTTGAAATTTTGTATGTACTTAGTATGTGAGAATGGGACGAAGCCTATTTAATATCAGTAACCTCGATTATTCGGAACTATTTTCTTCGGACTCTCGAAAAATTCATTCTGATGAAAGGTATATAAAAATTTTCTTTTTTTTTTTTTTTTTTTAAAGAGTGGATGTAAAAAAGGCAATAAAATAACACAAATTTTGCATAAAAACGAAGTCGATCGAATTATTGGATGCCGAGATATGTGTAATCCTGTTTTCCGCATTCTTTGATTTTTCATGAACCTGTATTTCAATCAAATTTCAATTCAAAGATATATTTTAATTGGAAATGAGACGCTTCATCCGACGCAGTAAATTGTTAGTTAATATGATTATTATTTTTGGAGTTATAAGGATGTTTCGTTTAAGCAATACAGTACTATTTGAGTATTTTGGCGTTTTAAATAATTTGTCGAAATCTGCTCATTAGCAATTCATTGATAGATCATTACTATGTATATTAAAACTATTTAAATATGCGTTTAAACTTTATTTTGGAATTGCGATGCATTTTATAAATATTTTACACATGTTTTATTTTCATATTGTATATTATGCATATCCATGATGGGTAAGTATTACGGTGGCCCCCAACGACTAGTTTCATTCTGAATAAAAGCTGAATTTATCGATCAAGAGCTAATATTAACATTCCCAAAAACATTCCACGAGATCTTTTACATAAAAAAAATCCTTATTTATTTATTGTATCATTTTTCTTATATTTCATGGAGAATTGGCTTTTACTAATTATTGAAAAATATAAACTTATATTATAAAAGGAAATATTAAATATCTGTGTTGTTTGTCATTAGTATTATTGACATTGATGGTCACTGTCATACTAATGTAGATTTAAATAAGAAAATGTAACCAGACTGTACTTTTATAACAGTTCTTATTGTTGTATGATATTTACTATTTTGTTTATTATTCAAGTAGTGCTTTTGCTAATTATTTCTTTAGTTATTTCTTTTAGGAGGAACATTCGCTAATTTAAGACATTTATCTTGTACGCTGTGAGTAATTATGTGAAAAATACTTTTAGAGCATAAAAGAACTATTTTTCAACAAAACATAAATAAATAAAACAAGATATATTAGTAGACATGTACTTCAGAAACCAAAATTTTCTTCGATGGACGATATTTTTTGAATGGTTTAAAAGGATAACTATTTCAGATTTTCAAGAGAAACTAATTTTACACAAAGTAAAACTTTGAAGATATAATGCGAATTGAATGTTTACAGAAACTGAAACTGAAACTTCTACCTTTAAAGGTGAATTTTATAGTTAAAAGAATACAAAATCCCATTCATCAACTCGAATTTTTATGACACTTTCACAGAGACATTTTCATACATAAAAGCACTAAATTTGCAGAGATTATTGTTTAAGTGCTTTACCATCGAGTGGTATTTTTCGTTTTCTAATAAATATGCCCAAAACACCTTCAGTTATCGTTGATTACTCTCTACTTGTTGTGTTTCAAAACCGGAACTTTGGTATCATTTATTGAATGATTATTTGCTTTTTTAAAGTAATATAATAAAAGCAGTACTACTGGCTGACTAACATCAACACAGAGATGAAACGACTAAAGTCAGGATCACGAAATTTGCACAATAGATCGTTATGTCCTTGGCAAGGAATAAGAAAGAATTTTCTAAAATTCAACCTTTAAAGGGGTTAAAGAGGGGGAGTAAAATGTTTTGGGACATTTCGTCATGTCTCAGAAAGAATTTTCGGTAGGAGATTAAAATTCAGCAAAAAAATCTACTAAAAAAATAGTTAAACGAGTATTTTAAAGATTTTAGAAATGCATTCATTAAGAGAATTAAATAGTTTTTCGAAAATTGTGAAGCATTGGCGAATATAGGCACGGTCTCAGATTCGAATCCTAGACTAGATACGTTTCACTTTGTTGGGAAAATTTATTTAACATTGACCTACACCTAATTAATTTTATTTATAAGTGGTGATTTGCATATATACAATTATTATCTGTGGAATGATGGTGTTTTCATGTGTATCATATTTTTACTGTTCTGCTGCGAATTTGCAGATTTGATGATACTACGATGTGAGTGAACTTTTGCAGGCCAAGTCTCAGATACCACAGAGGCAGAGTTTAGGCGTGCATTTCCAAGGTTCGAGATACATATCTTAGCCTAAATAATTTTCACTTCTGTTAGTAAAATTTATTCAATTTTGGCCTCTACATGGTTATAAAAGAAAGAATTAAATAAAATTTCAAAAATACATCTAATCAAGTACATTTTAAAGGAAACTACTCTTATTTGACATGTGAATGACAAAAAGGATGAATGTGTTGATAGTGAAAAAGCATGAATGAATCGATTACTTAATCGTGATACTGAGCAACTTTTAAATGGTGTAAGATAAGCACAAAAAATAAATTCAAGGCATCATTATTATACGCACGCATTCGAGTTAAAAGTACACTGGGTGATACAAAATGAATCAAAAAACAAAAAATTCGGAAACTCAAAATAAATTACTGTAGCACAATGCGATTTTTATCGGAAAATCCAAAAAAGGCATATTTTTGTTCTTTAAAAAAATGTTATTGCTTAACAAACTATATTTGAAACGGCAAGTGAATTTTGAGTTTGTACAACGATGCAGAACCACAGAAGCGTTGACCTAAGAGATGGCGTTTTCTACAAACTCTTATGTAAACACATGTTCACATAAGAAAGCGAATTTAGAAAGTGCTAATAACGTTTATTAAATTCGTTATTTTTTAAATTTAGTTAAATCATTTTATACGTTAGTAAACAAATTTTAATTAATTTAATTTCATATTTTTATTTAATTTTATTTTGAAATCCGATTACAATTTAGTTAATAATTATGTACTACAGTGCGTTAAAAAATTATAAGATCGTTTTGACTTTGAAGTAAATAAAGATTCCAATTATAGTTTAAATACATGAGATACAAAATACAACATATTTATTAAAATTGGTTTGCAGTAATTTTGAATAATGCAATAAATAAGTATTTTAACGAAAATATAAGCAATGATTGAAAAGTTGTCTGTTACCAAATTATAAGACCACTTATTTAAAAACAAATAGGGGAAACTGGGGCACATTGATACATGGGGCACATTGATACACCCCCTCTACTGCTCACAGGGCCATTATAGGAAGTTTCACAACAGCTCCAAAATGTGATGCTAGTGTACACAAATACATACAGAACATCTTGGCACGATTCAAAAATTTGATGAAATGGGACGAGGGATTTATAGTTTTTGTAGGTCAAAAGTAAATTTCAGTTGTACAATTGCAATGGTATTATACAACTGTTCCGGTATATTCAATCGAAAAGAATGCTCTCTCTGGCAAGTAAAGCTACTCTTTATCAGTTCATCATTTTTTATTGTTAGGTAAATTATGAAGTGTTGGATTTAAAACTCATTTTATTCAAAAAGGCTTTATGGGGCACATTGATACAGTCTATGTTGGGTCACTTTGATACGTATCAATGTGCCCCATGGTAACAACAGACAACCTAAATCCTTTTTACCTCATTTTTTCATTACCTTTTATGATTTCTTTTACCATACAGTCCTTAATCCAACCATTTTTCGACAAAAATTTCTAATATTTGTTTTTATTGAAGTGAAGTAGCTCTAATTTTTATATTAGAACATTTTATAGTATTTTTGCAAACAGAAGTCGTACGAATTTGCCCAACATCTAGTGCTAGTAGAACTAACAAAAGCAAAGTACGACAGCCTAGCAAATCTCTAATTTATATCGATTCTCCAGATAAAAAAGTATTTTCGACATGAGAAATGTTAAGTAAAAGAAACAAGCTGCAGAACAGCAAAGGATAATTGAGGAACCCAGAAGCCGAGGGGTATAAGTGACAAAATTGAAAAAAATAAACTAAATACACAGACGACCTAAAAATGTGCTTTTTTCATTTCAGGTAATGAAATATAAGTGATTTTCTTATTATTTGCTGAGTTATAGAGGCAAACCACTTTTTTCGAAAAACAAACAATATTGATTAATTATACATTTAAAGAAAATTGTACCTTATTTTTTAACATTTATTGAAATAAGAGTTCAAAGACCAGAATGCAACAAGCAGAAATTTCCTATTTCAATTCACTCAATTGTTATTGATGTTCCAATTTAACATCAATTATCTTTAAACTCAATTTACTCCGAATCGAAATTTTGTCACTTGTACCCCTTGGCTTCTGTTGTCCTCAATTATATTATAAACAGAATTTTTAATATAATTATACTTTATTTTCTGTTTATAAACCGATTTATAAACAGAAAATCTGTTAATTTTTTCATCTTTCTTAAGAAAGAAGATAATGCTGCGGTTGAAGTGTTAGATATGACAAAGTTACCACAGCCAAAAATCAGACAATGAACAGCCAGAACATCAACTCATTATTCATTTAATTTTGATTGCTTTAATATTACTTACAAATAAATTGTGGGTGATTTGAATTTCTATAAATAAATATAAAAGGGTTTGCTAACTAATTTTCTGTGAAAAATATGAATTGGTGTTATTTTGTCTCCATATTTCCTAAACGTATCAAAGTGCCCCATGAGGTGTATCAATCTGCCCCGGGGATAGGGCACATTGATACAAATTACTTTTTTTGATTTTTTTTTAAATTACTTGCAAATATACTATATAAAACAACGATTGTACTTTTTATAAAACACTAAACATGTTTTGCTGACACCACATGGAAAAATAACTTGAAATTTCTACTTTCTGGACACCAAAAAAATTCTTAGAAAAAAACTGTATCAATGTGCCCCAGTTCCCCCTACAATTTCTGAATTAATACGATGTTGGTCCTTCATTTTACCTTCATTTCGTAGGTAATTTTGCATTGCTTTTAAATTCTCTGCTAGTTTTAAACTTGTGTTGTATACAGCATCTTATACATTGTTCATTTTATATCAATTATCATTTTATCACTTTTACAGAAGATTTTAATAATAACAATTTTGTGTTATGTATTTAACTATAATCTTTTGACTTTTTTAAATAATTTTAATTATATGTCTCGACTGCTTCTGTTTAATTAAGTTGTTTTTATCATGCTATTAGTTATTTTTACTCTGACTTATAGTTTTGTTTTGAACTCGACCTTGACTCAGCATGTCCCAAAAGAAACTTTGTACCATTAAAATTCAATTAACCAATCAATCACTTTTCTTACTGTATACTATTTTCTTTTGTGATATGTCAAATGACACTATAAAATTTCTTTAGACATTCAACCTTGCATTAAATAAATTATCGGACTGTTTTTAACAAGGTTTAGAAAAAATAATAATAATAATAATAATAATAATAATAATAATAATAATAATAATAATAATAATAATAATAATAATAATAATAATAATAATAATAATAACATAACTGTATTAATATTTTATTTTATTTTTTTGCACACATACATTTTTAAATATTATGTAAAGCAAAAAACATTAAAATCTGAAGACGTAAAATATTTTTTCTTTCTGCAGCATCTCGAATTACATCCAACGCTTTAAAGCTATTTTCATCTCGATTTTTCTTTAACATGATCTAAATTCTGTTCATTTTAACAGCGCATTTTACTCTAGGGATTTCTGAGTTCTCTCATTTTTTTTTCTATTTTTCCCCTTTTTCTGTAGAAAAGGGAAAAAAAACAAGACAAAACTGCTAATTAAGACAACGGGCAGCATTAAATTAAATACTTACAGAAATTAGCTACTCTTTTAACATTTTAGTTTTTGCAAATTAAACTAAATAAACCTTTCTTTAAATTAATCTTTTGTTCCTGTGTTGAGAAAAACTTTTCTTCAAAAAAGTGAACATGTTAAATTCAAAGTTCTCATATAGTCAAACAACAAAAACACTAAATTATACTTAATTTTTCCTGGATTTGATTAGTGGTTTTTTTACTATTATTATTTATTGTCTGAGCGAAGCGAAGTCTTATACTCATAGTCCGTAACGATATTAAAAGTCAAAAATATTCTTTCTTCAAGCAAATCTCAAAAAATACTTGTCGGGTTTCGATTCTGTTTGTACTAGAAGATACCTATAAAGGTAACCTGGTGAATGCACCTACTTTCAAAAATTAATTCCAAATAGTTTAAAAGTTATTCGCGTTTGTAATGACCGAAAGGTGGCGTTGTTTAGACCTGATAATCGTTTGTTTACGTAGTGAATCATGCAAGCATTGTGTTACTGTCATGTTATTTTGCCATGAGTAAGTCAAATGTACTTTTTTATATTATAGATCTAAACTTTGTGTATAAAATTTTGATTTTAGATAATTTTAATACAAAGAACCCAACGTTGCATGCGTTATAGAACTGTTTATTTAATTATTTATTATAGAACTTTTTTTTTTATTTATCGGTCTTTTAAACACTGATTTCAGCGGAAGATGCTTACGGTATCAGTTCTATTTCGTTTCAGACTTTGTCCGCGAGAGGGCGTCTATTTCATTTCAAACGCGAATACTCAGAGTACGTAACGATATTAAAAATCAAAAAAATTCTTTCGTCAAGCAAATCTCAAAAAGTACTTGTCGGATTTAGATTCTGTTTGTACCAGATGGTACCTATGAAGGTAACCTCGTGAATGCACCTACTTTCAAAAATTAATTCCAAATAGTTTAAAAGTTATACTAAAAAAACTGATAAAAAAAGGACAATTAATTTGCATACGTCACAGAAATTTGATGTACGTCACTTTTCACCCGCTGGATGTTTTCATTAAATTCCAGAATTCGAGCACATGGAGAAAAAAAAATACGCATGCAATTTTTATTTACTTAAAATAAAACATATTTAAATGAAATAAAAAAAATTGGAAAGGAAATCTATGTTATTATTATTATTTATTTATTTATTTAAAACAAAAAAGCCATAATACTTAGTAACTTAGTATTTGAGATTTTGCGGTAATCTTTATAATAGCGTTTTTTAATTGCCATTAGCATTTTATATATTTCACGCGTGCAGATTGGAAACAATTATTTCGTTTTTAAATAAAATACGTGTTTGACATGCGTTCTTTAGATATTACTTTTAATCATAGATTATATTCTGTTATATTTTTTACATAGATTACTTAAAATTATCTCTCATTAAGCAATATGTCTTCCCCTGCGATTATTGCGTGATTGCACGTATTTTTTTATGGTTAAATTTTATGAAAACATAAATATGCCACAGATGTCACATGCTTTCTAAGTTGGCGCGATTGCAACAAAATGGAGATTGAATGTCTCACATGGTAACCCATTTATTTTGTTTCATCAATCTATTTAAAAAAGAAACAATAGTGAAAGCAATACGTAAACAGTTATAAATAATAAATAGAATAATAAATAGAATAAAATGCATAAATAACACAATAAACCATAAATATTAACATTTAGAGCAATATTCAAAACTTCCACCAAATCAAAGTTTTTGCCAATTTGCGGGAGAAAAAATCGCGCCACATAGTGCGTATGTGACTTTCGTACAATATGTATATGTAAAAATAAGCATAAACGTTTATCAGGTTTAATTTTGCGGCTGTTCATCTATTTGCAACAAATCTCACTTTTTTGACTCCAAACTGGAGTGCCAAGGTAAAGGTAATGTTAGAAAAGTACTATTAGGGCAGGTATATCATATATGCATCGAATTTGGGGCAAATTTGGCGAAATCTTTTTTTTTTTTTTTTTTTTTTAAATATTAGTTACATGTATATTTTTCAATTATTTTCTATTATTTTAAAAGGGAAATAATAATAAATAAAAACACGATTAATTAATAAATATTGAAAAAAACTATATATATAATTTTTAAGTAAATAAACAATTTATCAATAAATAAACAACAATAGCAGGGTTAAGCCATGCAAAATAACGTTATTCTGGCGTCAATTATGCCATATATAAGTTCCGTTTCTTTTCTGGTTTTTTGGAGAGCTTTATTATTTATGTATTTATTTATTTATTTATTTGGCATTAAAGGAACCAATCTGATTTCAATCTTCAGCCTTGGGGTTGCATTTTTAATACTTACCAATAAAGTTGAAAAGTGTTTATGCATTCGGTTTCTTTGTCCATGTGGCCATACATCCGCCTGGCCTCGGTCTAATACCTGTAAATATACGCTTATGGTAATGCAATTTGTAAACCTTATTAAGGTCCCCTAGGCATGTTTGGTATTGTATATGATGTATGTGAGATTGAAGTTTCTTTAAAGGGGCACCCAAAAGAATTTGATTACATTATCGTCTATGGGTAAGAAACGTTCACAGAGTATGTTAATGACATTACGCTATTGCAGATGGAATGAAACTGATATAAATCACCGAGTTTTACTACGATTACGTTATAACAGAATATTCATAGCATTTTTATTCTATTTACAGGGACACATTAAAAAAATCAGCTACAATACTGTCTTTTAGTAACACTTGTTGAAATTTGTTTAAATTTTGGCATGCGCTTTTAAATTTAACTATTTTTTAAGTATGTTCAAAATTATATAAATACATAGCGCATGCAGTCGTCGTCTGATACGTCCCTCTGTCTGACTATCCATCAGTCTGTCCACATATAACTCCACAAAAACTACCCAACCGAAACGATTGAAATTTTAAATATGTATTTGATGCAAATTTTGTTGAGTCATTAGAAATTTTAGTAAAATTGGGTACATAGTTCAAATATAGGGTCAGTTAAAATATTCCGTTACATTACGGCCGAAGAGTTGAGATAGTTCCAAATACTTTTTAATTATAACTACCGTTGAAACATAAAGAGATTATATTGTAAAATTTATGAAGTGCTCTAGAATATAAATTTTGCAGAATATGCCGCACAAAGAAAACTTATTATTCACTTACAGGATACCACAAAAGACTTCCGAAACATAATGGTATGTGGGGGGGAGGAGCAGTATTTTTTTCCAATCAAGAGATTTTATCATAGAGACATTTCCTCATTTGTCATTACAGGTCTTTAAAATAATAACTTATCCGGGTAAAAATGCATAATCGAGTTCACTTTGGCGTATTTGAGCCTGCATGTTTTGCCGAAGAAATGTGTTCAGATTTCTAAATCACTTGTGATGATTCTTTGACATCTCAAAGGTTATGCAGATGAGATATTCAAATGTCGTGTCGTACCTTATATTACAAGCATTGCATTTTAGCATATAAAGCATTTTATTTATTCCAAGATATTGCTCAACTTCTTGAGAATAGGTTTGAAAATAAAATAAAACTGTATATGTAGAGGCCAGCATGCACGATCCATTTAAATCGAATTAATTATATCTAGAACACACAGTTAAACGACGAATTGCATTCCTTTGTTGGCGTTTTCGGAATTTTTATGTATCACTTTTTAAAGAGAGAATTCCCTAAATTCCTATCGAGAACCTCATCGCATCAATAGAAATCAGATGTAGATATTATACTTTTATATATATTAACTATTATGCATTAATTATTTAAGGGGTCCATACACCATATAAACCATTCCCTTTTTCTATTCAACATTCATGATTTGTGCCATTTTTAGGTCCTAAAATTGCTGTAGTGTCTGTTTATGTTTTTGATGTAATTTTAAAGAGCTCAAATTCCGATACAAGTTATTTTAGTATTTTATTACCTGTATTACTTTTAACGCATTGCGTATTTCCAAATTTATACCCATGCACGGGTGTTTTGCATAAATTGCTTTTCCATTTTTTAACCGTGTATACGAATTTATATAGACTATTTTGTAACTCTATATTTTACTTTGGCCATTTTCGTCATTTGAACTTGTGGCAGTATATGGTCAATTAAAGGTAGCATGTTATTATTTTTTCTTTTACTTCTTGCAAATTATTGTTAAATCTATGTTCTCAGAAATATCGCTCAGACTAATCCCTCTCAGGGAAGTCCTAGTTAAAAATGTATTATTGCCCATTGGGCAGCTTTCAGAAGTGACCGCAGAAGCGCGCAATAAGCATTTTAGGCTATACCGCCAAGACTTCGCGCGAAAATTCTCGAGGGAAAGTTGCAACAAATATATTTTGAATCGGCTACTTTTAACATCGGACCCTTTTATAAGTAGCATGAGAAAAGTCATTGGTATAAAAATGAACTCCTTTTTGCCAGAAACAATTGCTCTTCTTTTATCTGCGAATTCCAATGTTAGTGATGATTCTTCAGAGAATGACGAAAATGAATATCATATCATATTGATAATAATAATAATAATTAATAATGATAATAATAATAATAATAAAGAAAAACCATTTAATGAGGCATGATATTATAAAAAAATATTTATCTTAAAAGAAATATTTGTAACGCTTAAAAAATAACTTAACTGAAATATTACATTTGATGCAACATTTGGCGACTTATCCTTGCGTTAGAATAAAAAAAAATAACTTGAAAATTTGATTAAATGAATTTTGAACGATATTTACTTTCCTTTTTATTATTTTTTTCTCTTTTTTATCAAATTTCGGTAGCATATAACTTACTCCAGAAAAAGGCAGATCTAAATATAAAAGTAATTGTGAATTATATATTTGTTTCTTTGAGTTTTTTTTTTTTTTTTTTTCTTTACTTTTGTTGGCAAAGAATTAAGTCAAAAATGCATATGTCTAACATTAGGTCGCAATGATGTTGTTTTTTCCAAAAGAAGATAATTTTTGGTATTCAATTGTAAATTCAATAAACATAAGTTAATATTTTAAAAATTGTAATCAAATATTTAAATTTTAGTTTTAGTGTGAAATTCTGCCACACGTATATATACTGTAAAGTAATGTCATTCTCTTTTAAAAGTTTTTCACCGCAATTTTGAAAATTGTAATCAACATACTTTTTTTTGCGCCATTTTGTCAAATTCTCGTCCAGGGAAAATTAGTTTTAAAATTTACAAACTGAACAAGGATATCTATGCAATTTAAATGAAATTTATGCAATTTCGCGTTATTACTATCGATAAATTCGACATTTTGAAATAAAAATTGCCTGGTGAAAAAAAATGGCACAGATGTCATATATGCACCACATTGGCGCGATTGCAACAAAACGTCGATTTTATGTTCATATGGTAGCTCGGCTTTTGTATATTTATTAATAAACTATTTACTCTTATTTATTTTTTTTAATGATGTAAATTGTTTTATTTTATAATTATTAACAAAACATTCTTTATTTATTTTTATTTCCTTTTTAAAATAATACAAAACAATTAAAAATATATATATGTAACTGATTTTTTAAAACGAAGTTTTCGCCAAATTGGCGTAAAAAAGGGAAAAAAATTGCACAAATGTGGTGCACATAAGGCATTTGTGCCAAAATATTTTACAAGTCTGTTTTAATTAGCCATTTCTTCTTCAATTTTCTTCATATTTTTCCAGTGTTAGATAATATTTAAAATGATATTGGACTAATCTTCGATAATTGAGCATCGCCAAATATCATATTTACTATATTATTGAAAGTTTTATTGGCACGGATATTATATATCACCGAGGTAACTAATAAACTTTAAATTGGCATTATTTTTTCTGAGATATATTAACCCGACTATTAATATTTATTTATAAATAAAATGCTTATTTATATTATAAATTGTTTAAACTGTTTTGTTATATACTTATTAATTAAACTTTTTTCATAAATTTTTATTACTATTTAAATAATAGAAAATAATTTAAATATACACATGTAACTGGTATTCGAAAACAATGTTTCCGCCAAATTAGCATAAAAAATTATTGCGCAAAACTCGGTGCTTATGACAACTTTGCCGTTTTGTTTATGTATTAAGAAGATTTCCAGATCATCAACGAGATCAAAGAAAATTTCTCAGATTATTTTATTTGAGATTATTAAATTTATGCTTTTTCATTACGAAACAAACGAAGAAAAGAAAATTTACTACTGATGCAACTACAGACTTAACGACTGCTTGGCGTTATATTTTTAAAAAAATCGAAAAGGCGATTTTTTAATTATTTGTTTACTTTTTTGTTTACATTATTATAAACATTTTTCCATTTTTATATACGCATCACCTTGGCATGTTTTTTTTATCTGACATCAGTTTGGCAAACACTGCGTTTTCAAATACCAGTTACATGTTACATTATTTTTAATTATTTTGTATTATTTTAAAAAGGAAACAATAATAAATAAGTGAAGTTTAATTAATAATTATGGAATACAACAATAAAGAAAGAAAAAATTAAAGAAAAGTAAAGAAACAAAGTTTATTAGTAAATAAACAACAACAACCAGATTACCATGCAATCCATAAAATCACAATTTTGTTGCAATCGCACCAACGGGATTCATACATGACACCTAACCAAAATATTATTGGCTATATTATTATTTATATTTTTTATATTATTTGGTACTACTTGATTAACCCATCGACCAAAAAACTGCCGCCAAAATAAAAGATTAAATGTCAATAATGGATGATCGTAAATGCCACATTCATTTGAAATTAAACATGTATGCTACATATTTGCAACTGCAGGGCTGCCACAGGCGACTATTTTTTAACTCTAACTGGCACCACTTTCTTTAAACAGAAATCCTTAACATACACTTATACAACATTTGCAAGAAAAATTTATTTTGAGATTTATATTAGAAAAATAGTGGTGCGAACGAATATAAAAATAGTCGCCTGTGGCATCCCTGCAACTGGTTTTTAAAAATGAAGAGGCAGTGAAACTGATGTAATTTTAATTTTACCCAAATAATTCGGCTTTAAAACACACCTTTTATGCTTCATTGTTCTAATAAATATATAAGTTAAACACTCTTTTTTACATTTCTGTGCTATGTACTTTGCTGGAACTGACCAAGGTAGATAGAAAACTGTAGTAGAATTGCCAGAAGAGGACGGTTATTAAAAAATGTAATGCAACATGTAACGAGATTGTATTTAGGCTATAGGATCTGCATATAGTGCAAGTTCAGATTCGGGAGTTTAAGAACTAACAAATGATAATGTGCTATTTGAAAATTAATAGAGTTGATAATCATTGCAATGATTTCTAACAAAATAATGTGATGAGTAGAGAATATTTTGATTTCTGCTGTCACAACGGTCTCATTTTCATATCAAACTCTCTATAAATGATCAAATAAGAGAGATGGTACCTAATTACCCAAATTTTCTGCAAGGCATACAATAGTGGTATATCGCAATGACATTGGCACTGGCATCGTTTTCAACATTGCGGAAGGACATTCCAGGCGATGGTCTACACTCCTTTAAAAAAGAAATTTTGAATCACCATTTTGTTTGAATCAAGATTTGTTTGGAAAAATGGACTAGCGCAGCGGGCATAGCCTGCTAGTATATTATAAAGCAGAAGTTCTGAAACTTCCACACCAGTGTTTTCAAAAACTACCCGATGGATTTTTTTGCTGATTGTATCATTCGACAGGAAATATTTTTGCGGAGGTTTTTCATTCAAATATACAGGGATAAGTATGATTTTTGGTTATAAATTTTGTATTTTTCGGTTATTTTTGATGAAAGGGTTGCCAGTAGTTATTTTTGGCGAAAATTATCATTACTAAACAAATTAAAAATGATATATCTGTTAGAAATATTACAAACATCTTGCAAATAAAAGCAGAAAATAACTATTGATAATAATAATAATAATTAATAATGATAATAATAATAATAATAAAGAAAAACCATTTAATGAGGCATGATATTATAAAAAAATATTTATCTTAAAAGAAATATTTGTAACGCTTAAAAAATAACTTAACTGAAATATTACATTTGATGCAACATTTGGCGACTTATCCTTGCGTTAGAATAAAAAAAAAATAACTTGAAAATTTGATTAAATGAATTTTGAACGATATTTATTTTCCTTTTTATTATTTTTTTCTCTTTTTTATCAAATTTCGGTAGTATATAACTTACTCCAGAAAAAGGCAGATCTAATTATAAAAGTAATTGTGAATTATATATTTGTTTCTTTGAGTTTTTTTTTTTTTTTTTTTTTTTTTTTTTTTTTTTTTTTACTTTTGTTGGCAAAGAATTAAGTCAAAAATGCATATGTCTAACATTAGGTCGCAATGATGTTGTTTTTTCCAAAAGAAGATAATTTTTGGTATTCAATTGTAAATTCAATAAACATAAGTTAATATTTTAAAAATTGTAATCAAATATTTAAATTTTAGTTTTAGTGTGAAATTCTGCCACACGTATATATACTGTAAAGTAATGTCATTCTCTTTTAAAAGTTTTTCACCGCAATTTTGAAAATTGTAATCAACATACTTTTTTTTGCGCCATTTTGTCAAATTCTCGTCCAGGGAAAATTAGTTTTAAAATTTACAAACTGAACAAGGATATCTATGCAATTTAAATGAAATTTATGCAATTTCGCGTTATTACTATCGATAAATTCGACATTTTGAAATAAAAATTGCCTGGTGAAAAAAAATGGCACAGATGTCATATATGCACCACATTGGCGCGATTGCAACAAAACGTCGATTTTATGTTCATATGGTAGCTCGGCTTTTGTATATTTATTAATAAACTATTTACTCTTATTTATTTTTTTTAATGATGTAAATTGTTTTATTTTATAATTATTAACAAAACATTCTTTATTTATTTTTATTTCCTTTTTAAAATAATACAAAACAATTAAAAATATATATATGTAACTGATTTTTTAAAACGAAGTTTTCGCCAAATTGGCGTAAAAAAGGGAAAAAAATTGCACAAATGTGGTGCACATAAGGCATTTGTGCCAAAATATTTTACAAGTCTGTTTTAATTAGCCATTTCTTCTTCAATTTTCTTCATATTTTTCCAGTGTTAGATAATATTTAAAATGATATTGGGCTAATCTTCGATAATTGAGCATCGCCAAATAGCATATTTACTATATTATTGAAAGTTTTATTGGCACGGATATTATATATCACCGAGGTAACCAATAAACTTTAAATTGGCATTATTTTTTCTGAGATATATTAACCCGACTATTAATATTTATTTATAAATAAAATGCTTATTTATATTATAAATTGTTTAAACTGTTTTGTTATATACTTATTAATTAAACTTTTTTCATAAATTTTTATTACTATTTAAATAATAGAAAATAATTTAAATATACACATGTAACTGGTATTCGAAAACAATGTTTCCGCCAAATTAGCATAAAAAATTACTGCGCAAAACTCGGTGCTTATGACAACTTTGCCGTTTTGTTTATGTATTAAGAAGATTTCCAGATCATCAACGAGATCATAGAAAATTTCTCAGATTATTTTATTTGAGATTATTAAATTTATGCTTTTTCATTACGAAACAAACGAAGAAAAGAAAATTTACTACTGATGCAACTACAGACTTAACGACTGCTTGGCGTTATATTTTTAAAAAAATCGAAAAGGCGATTTTTTAATTTTTTGTTTACTTTTTTTGTTTACATTATTATAAACATTTTTCCAGTTTTATATACGCATCACCTTGGCATGTTTTTTTTATCTGACATCAGTTTGGCAAACACTGCGTTTTCAAATACCAGTTACATGTTACATTATTTTTAATTATTTTGTATTATTTTAAAAAGGAAACAATAATAAATAAGTGAAGTTTAATTAATAATTATGGAATACAACAATAAAGAAAGAAAAAATTAAAGAAAAGTAAAGAAACAAAGTTTATTAGTAAATAAACAACAACAACCATATTACCATGCAATCCATAAAATCACAATTTTGTTGCAATCGCACCAACGGGATTCATACATGACACCTAACCAAAATATTATTGGCTATATTATTATTTATATTTTTTATATTAAGGTACCCTGGGGTAATAACGCCACGTTAAGGTTCTACCAATTTTCATGGCTCAGTTTTAGATTGTATTTTTCAAACAAATATATGATTTGATACAGCAACTCATTGACTATCTATATAAAAAAAATAATTTAACAGCTATGTATTCATAAAATGTAATGGCGTGATTTCTTAACCAATGCTATTTGGCGTTATTACCCACCTATATGGGTAATAACGCCATGCAAACAAAACTATGAAATAAGGTAGAATAATTGCATGTAGATTGCCCAATTCTAAAAATACAAATTCTACAAACTTAGAAATTGACAAATTGCATTCTAAGCTATTGAAAATGTTCAATTTTTTTATGAAAGTGTAAGAAAAATAAAGGTGTTGTGTGGGGGGGAGGATGAGGCAAAAGAATACCAGACCGTGAGCTTCTTTTTGCTTAAAAAGGACCGCTTAAATAGAATTATTAGAAACATTGCACAGTTTTAACTGTGTTTATTTGAATCAGTACTTAGGATGTAGCTCGGCCACTGTATGGAATCAACCGGGGTATTAATGCCAAGGATTGGCGTTATTACCCCGTTATAGTTATTGCGCTGTACATTTTAAATAAAAAATTATCTCGAGAAGATATACAAAATCTTCAACAACATTTTGAAAGTCCATGAAATGTACTACAAATTTATGTAATTAACAAAGAATTGTTAATTAAAAAATTTCCGGATAAAAAAAATAGCCTTCACATCACAAAACGTATCTCGCAAATTTTAGATTAAGCGTTAATTTTAGCTGCTTGTAAAAACAATAAGACCTAAAAATGAAACAAATTAACTTGAAGCTGTTTTTTGCGATTTATATGAGTCAAAACACTTCTGCGCAGAGTACATGGGTGTCATTTGCCAGATTATTTCATAATTTGGCATAATTTAGCACTTGGCGTTATTACCCCGCCTGGCGTTATTACACCAGACCACCTTATTTGGTACTACTTGATTAACCCATCGACCAAAAAACTGCCGCCAAAATAAAAGATTAAATGTCAATAATGGATGATCGTAAATGCCACATTCATTTGAAATTAACTATGTATGCTACATATTTGCAACTGCAGGGCTGCCACAGGCGACTATTTTTTAACTCTAACTGGCACCACTTTCTTTAAACAGAAATCCTTAACATACACTTATACAACATTTGCAAGAAAAATTTATTTTGAGATTTATATTAGAAAAATAGTGGTGCGAACGAATATAAAAATAGTCGCCTGTGGCATCCCTGCAACTGGTTTTTAAAAATGAAGAGGCAGTGAAACTGATGTAATTTTAATTTTACCCAAATAATTCGGCTTTAAAACACACCTTTTATGCTTCATTGTTCTAATAAATATATAAGTTAAACACTCTTTTTTACATTTCTGTGCTATGTACTTTGCTGGAACTGACCAAGGTAGATAGAAAACTGTAGTAGAATTGCCAGAAGAGGACGGTTATTAAAAAATGTAATGCAACATGTAACGAGATTGTATTTAGGCTATAGGATCTGCATATAGTGCAAATTCAGATTCGGGAGTTTAAGAACTAACAAATGATAATGTGCTATTTGAAAATTAATAGAGTTGATAATCATTGCAATGATTTCTAACAAAATAATGTGATGAGTAGAGAATATTTTGATTTCTGCTGTCACAACGGTCTCATTTTCATATCAAACTCTCTATAAATGATCAAATAAGAGAGATGGTACCTAATTACCCAAATTTTCTGCAAGGCATACAATAGTGGTATATCGCAATGACATTGGCACTGGCATCGTTTTCAACATTGCGGAAGGACATTCCAGGCGATGGTCTACACTCCTTTAAAAAAGAAATTTTGAATCACCATTTTGTTTGAATCAAGATTTGTTTGGAAAAATGGACTAGCGCAGCGGGCATAGCCTGCTAGTATATTATAAAGCAGAAGTTCTGAAACTTCCAAACGAGTGTTTTCAAAAACTACCCGATGGGTCTTTTTGCAGATTATATCATTCGATAGGAAATATTTTTGCGGAGGTTTATGATACAAATATACAGGGATAACTCTGATTTTTCGTACTAAATTTCGAATTCTTCGGTTATTTTTGACGGAAGGGTTGCAACAACTAATTTTTTGGCGATAATTATATTTCAAAAAAGAAATGAAATGCTTTCTCTAATGGAAAATAATATAAACATTTCGGAAAAAACCTGTTAATTCATTGATTTAAAATAAATAATGATAAAAAGAAAAAAATCCGTTTAATGCAAAATAATATTATGAAAAAAAATATTTATCTTTAAAAAAAAAAAAAAAAAAAAAAAAAAAAAAAAAAAAAAAAAAAAAAAAGGAATATTTATATTTAAAAAGTAACTCAATGTGAAAGAAAGTTTTGAAGTAACACAATATTTGGCTATTTCTTTCTTTCGAGCCAGATTAAAAGAAAACAACATCTCAAAAATTTCATTAGGTAAAACATAAGTATTTTTTTTCTTTCTTTTTTTAAAAATATTTTTAAATCTAATTTTCCCGTTATGTGTTTTACAGAAGAAACTTGCAAAAGGCTCTAATTGTTATTTGTATGTTGTTTGTTCAATTGGGTGTTTCAATCTACTTTTGTCGCCAAACAATGCGATTCTAAACACAAAAAAAAAAAAAAAAAAAAAAAAAAAAAAAAACACGGAGCGATGTTTGCAAGAACTATTTTCTCTCTCTCTTTCTTTTAATGATTGAGAGCATTTTTAGGAAAGCATTTTACATTTAACTTAAATAGATATATAGCAGTTAATACCACAAAAATGAATAATATTTAAATTTTAGGGTAAATGTCTTTCCACTTACATAGATATTGTAAAATAATTTAACTGCAACTTTTAAATTTTTTTTTGCCACAGATATCTCATACGCACTACATTGGTGCGATTTGTCTCTCACGCCAATACCATATATACATCTGGGTAATTAACTGACGCCAAAGTGTCATTATTTTGCTTGATATGGCAACCCGGATGTTATTGTTTATTTATTAATAAATTGTCTATTTACAATTTTTTTCTTTTTTTCCCCAATTATATAAACTATTTTAATCTAGGCACATTTGTCATACATGCACCACATTGGCGCGACTGCAATAAAATGGCGATTTTATGCCTCACTTGGTAACCTGGCTGTTTTTATTTATTAATAAATATTTATTTTATTTTATTTTATTTTTTAAATGATATAAATAGTTTTGTTTTATAATTATTAACTAAACTTTTTAAAATTTATTGTTATTTTCTATTTAAAATATCAGAAAATAATAGTAAACTATATATGTAACTGGTATTTGAAAACAAAATTTGGTACTTACGTATTAACGCCACCTCAGTAGAAGTTGTGCTAATGCGCCAATAAAATGCTATCTTGCTTTTCGCACGCGCACGAAAAATGGCGTCAAAAATGAGCACAAAAAGCATTAAAATGGCGTCAAAAATCAGAAAACAACAAGACATCCAAAAGATAACTGCGTGCGCATGCAAATAACAAGATCGCTCTTTATCGGCGCATTAGCGCAACTTCTGCTGCGGTGGCGTTAATACGTAAGTACCCAAAATTTTCTCCGAATCGGCATCAGAAGAAGAAGAAGAAAAAAACGCTCCAATGTGGTGCGTATATGTCATGTATACATTTTTTTCACTATACTACAGTATTTAAACATGCTGTATAAATAACGATTATTGTTTATTCCAAACATGTTTGGCACAGATATTATATACACACTGAGGTATCTGACTATTGCCAAAACGGTGTTATTTTGCCTGATATGGTAACCCAACAATAGTTTTTTCTGTATTAATAAATTGTTTATTTAATTTCAGTTTCTTTTTAGAAATTCTACAAATTGTTTTATGTTATAGTAACTTTTTTATTTATTAATATTTTCGTTTTAAAATAACGAAAATAATTTTTTAAAACGCACATTTCTTCGCTATTCTAAAACGAGGATTTTGCCGAATTGGTATGGGAAGGAAATCTTGCAAATCCGGGTTTGTGCCGGAGTTTTTTGTGAAATATGATATTTTCAAATGTAAATTGAGTGCTACTTGATTAACACGGCGGCCAGTTTCGCCAAATTATTCAAATTTACATAAATTCATTTTAAATAACGAAAAAACAATAAACATAAATAAAAAATACAAATTAAAAGTCGAATTTAAAAGCACTTATGACGTAAAAAAAATACATGTATCACATGTAATATCAATTGCCATCATACTTACGATCATCGATTATTGACATTTATTCTTATAATCTGCTATTATTTTTTTTTCTCGACAGAATAATCAAGTAGTACCGTACATTATACAAACTCCAGTTAATATTACAAAAATAGAGCTAAATAACTAAATTTAGGTGCAAATACACACACCCATGTTGTAAGAAAGAGGTACAAATGTCATATATGCACCACGTTGAGGTAATACATTTCTGGCGCCACTTTAACGGAAACATCGTTTTCAAATGACAGATACATTTCTATTTTCTATTTTACTTTTCTATGTATAGAGCATAACATTGTGTATCATTTTAAAATGCAAATGAAAGTAAATAAATAGTTCATGAATAAATTAAAAACAAAGCTGGATTACCATAAGAGGCATAAAATGTTCATTTTGTTTCAATCACGCCAACGTGATGCGTATATGACATCTCTATCAAAAAATGAATTTCACACATTAAAAAAACATTCAACTTATTTTTCTAAGGAAAACTTTATTTAACTTTATTTATTCTGCTGCATTCCAAAAACGGAACACTGTAATAGATTTGTCAAGAGCAGATGCACGTTGCGAAATACAATATAATATTGATAGAGGATGTATTAACGTTTCTACATATACCCATACCTTCAAGTTGAGAGGTTTAGAGTTCAAAAACTATCAAATGAAAATGAATCACTTGAAAATTGTTTAAATTCAATGGTCAATCTCTGCAAACATAATGCTCGCTATTTTAGAAGTATAGACAATATTTAAATTGCTTTTTTCATATTTGCCTCATTTATCTATCAAACTCTACAATAAATGGTCAACTGAAATTTTTTTTTCTTAAAACCCCGAATTTTATCGAATGCATAAGTTGATATAACAACATAATATTTTATTATTATTTTAATATATTTTGGCGTCAACGGGCCTTGATTCCATTGTTGTTGTTTTTATTTTTGGCTCAGTTTTGTTTTTTCTAGCTCGCTGAGTTTTGCACTGATGAAGAATCTCGACAGTAGATTTGAAACAGCTGTTTGCTAACTTTTAATGCATTTTTAGTGCATTTGTAATCGTTGGTTTTCTATCTTTAAATACAATGGCGTTTTGTATGATTTTCAGAAATGTGAAAGAGCATTCGAGGTGAAGTTGCTTTAAAAAACACAATCGTATTCAATATTTTGTTTGATTCATGTTTTGTTTTGAAAAAAAGACCAGCGCAGCGGGCTTAGCCTGCTAGTATATTATAAAGCAGAAGTTCTGAAACTTCCAAACGGGTGTTTTCAAAAACTACCCGATGGATCTTTTTGCAGATTATATCATTCGATAGGAAATATTTTTGCGGAGGTTTATGATACAAATATACAGGGATAACTCTGATTTTTCGTACTAAATTTCGTATTTTTCGGTTATTTTTGACGGAAGGGTTGCAACAACTAATTTTTTGGCGATAATTATATTTCAAAAAAGAAATGAAATGCTTTCTTTAATGGAAAATAATATAAACATTTCGAAAAAAACCCTGTTAATTCAGTGATTTAAAATAAATAATGATAAAAAGAAAAAAAATCCGTTTAATGCAAAATAATATTATGAAAGGAAAATATTTATCTTTAACGAAAAAAAAGAATATTTATAATATTTAAAAAGTATCTCAATGTGAAAGAAAGTTTTGAAGTGACACAATATTTGGCTATTTATTTTTTTCGAGCCAGATTGAAAGAAAACAACATATCAAAAATTTCATTAGGTAAAACATGAGTATTTTTTTCTTTCTTTTTTTAAAAATATTTTTAAATCTAATTTTCCCGTTATGTGTTTTACAGAAGGAACTCGCAGAATTATAAAAAAAAAAAAGGCACTCCGGGAGTGCCGACAGAAGTGAAAACTTGAACAATTATGTGTGTATTTTTTTAGCCGTCTGGACATATTTTATTGTGCAGAAAATACTTTTAAATGAAGTGTTTTTTATTCATTATTATAAACTACTGCTACAAAAATTATATTACAATTTTCATTTAATGCGCTATTGTACATGAAAAATAATGCATATTATTTTACATACAAAAATTGCAATCTATTGCTTAAAACATAAATTTACAAATGCATGAAATATGAAATATCGTCAGTTGGTATTCTTTGAAATAAATACCCATAAAACTTATGAATTTTCATCCCCATTTCAACAATTCTTCCATCATCATCATCATCATCATTATCATCATTATATTCTAGATTTGATATTATAGGTTTATAGTAACTAAAATATATAGCAAACAATTTTGATTCAATTCTATTTAAATATCTTGTAATGACTGCATCAATTGTAATTTTTTATCTCTCTGTGCTAAGATTGCGATGGTTGGTCATTGTTAAATCAAATTTTCTATTTAAAAATTCAATTAATTGTAGATTTTCATCATCCACAAAGTTGATGTTGAAATCCCTACTCAAAATCATCGGCAAATCATCAAATCTCTTTCCAATTCTATCTTGAAGTAATGCAGAAGCCTCTTTAGAACAAATAAATAAATTTTCATACAAAAATTCTCATTTGCACTTAAAGACTTATCCGGTGAAATATAAATGGCAACCAATACAATTAGTTTTTCATTTTCAGAGTGGCAACAACAAACACATATATCACTGATATCAAAAACATTACTACTAAACATACTGGTGTACCTCACATGCACATTCATATGAATTGTAAAATTATATGCCCATTACATCAAACAACCTTTTATAAATAGCTACTCCTGCTGCTGGACGACCGTATCTTCTGAAACTTGCAACAAATTGAATAGTAATCAAACAATATAAGTTGTTAAACTTTAAATACAATTTTTTAAAAAATGGTTGGAAAGTGCAGCATAATCGATGCACAATATCATGATTTTTCTTTCTTAACTTTTTATTCCATCTGGTAACAGTATATTTTGTTAAACTTTAAATACAATTAAAATTTTTAAAAATGGTTTTGAAATGTAGCATAATTGATGTGCAATGTCATGTTTTTTCTTTAACTTTTTATTCCATTTGGTATCAATTTATGTTGTTACTATTTAAATACAGTCAAAAATTTAAAAAAAAAAAGAGAGAAAAATGGTTGGAAAGTGCAATGTAATCAATGCGCGATGTCATACTTTTTCTTTCTTAACATTTTATTCCCTCTGGTAACAGTATAAGTTGTTAAGGTTTAAATACAAATACAATTTTTTAAATTGGTTGGAAAGTACTGCATAATCAATGTACAATATCATGTCTTTTCTTTCTTATCATTTTATTCCATTTGATAACAATATAAGTTGTTAAACTTTAAAAACAATTGAAAATATATATATATATATAAAAAAGGTTTAAAAGTGCAGCATAATCGATGTACAATGTCATGTTTTTCTTTCTTAACTTTTTATACCATTTGGTATCAATTTATGTTGTTACTATTTAAATACAATCAAAAATTAAAAAAACTGAAAAAAGTGGTTGGAAAGTGCAGCATAATTGATGCACAATGTCATATTTTTTCTTTCTTAACATTTTATTCCCTCTGGTAACAGTATATGTTGTTAAACTTTAAATACAATTATAATTTTAAAAATTGGTTGAAAAGTGTAGTATAATCGATGAGCAATGTCATGTCTTTTCTTTCTTAACTTTTTATTCAATTTGATAACAATGTAAGTTGTTAAACTTTAAATACAATTGAAAGTTTAAGGAATTAAAAAAAATGGTTGGAAAGTGCAGCATAATTGATGTGCAATGTCATGTTTTTTCTTTCTTAACTTTTTATTCCATTTGGTATCAATTTATGCTGTTATTATTTAAATACAATAAAAAATAAAATTTTTAAAAATGGTTTTGAAATGTAGCATAATTGATGTGCAATGTCATGTTTTTTCTTTCTTAACTTTTTATTCCATTTGGTATCAATTTATGTTGTTATTATTTAAATACAATAAAAAATAAAATTTTTAAAAATGGTTTTGAAATGTAGCATAATTGATGTACAATGTCATGTTTTTTCTTTCTTAACTTTTTATTCCATTTGGTATCAATGTATGTTGTTACTATTTAAATACAATCAAAAATTTAAAAAAAAGAGAGAAAAATGGTTGGAAAGTGCAATGTAATCAATGCGCGATGTATTACTTTTTCTTTTTTAACATTTTATTCCCTCTGGTAACAGTATAAGTTGTTAAGGTTTAAATACAATTACAATTTTTAAAATTGGTTGGAAAGTACTGCATAATCAATGTACAATATCATGTATTTTCTTTCTTATCATTTTATTCCATTTGATAACAATATAAGTTGTTAAACTTTAAAAACAATTGAAAAAATATATATATATATATAAAAGGTTTAAAAGTGCAGCATAATCGATGTGCAATGTCATGTTTTTCTTTTTTAACTTTTTATACCATTTGGTATCAATTTATGTTGTTACTATTTATATACAATCAAAATTAAAAAACTGAAAAAAGTGGTTGGAAAGTGCAGCATAATTGATGCACAATGTCATATTTTTTCTTTCTTAACATTTTATTCCTTCTGGTAACAGTATATGTTGTTAAACTTTAAATACAATTATAATTTTAAAAATTGGTTGAAAAGTGTAGTATAATCGATGAGCAATGTCATGTCTTTTCTTTCTTAACTTTTTATTCAATTTGATAACAATGTAAGTTGTTAAACTTTAAATACAATTGAAAATTTAAGGAATTGAAAAAAAATGGTTGGAAAGTGCAGCATAATTGATGTGCAATGTCATGTTTTTTCTTTCTTAACTTTTTATTCCATTTGGTATCAATTTATGTTGTTATTATATAAATACAATTAAAAAAATGAAAAAAAGTAGTTGGAAACTGCAGCATAATCAATGCACAATGTCATACTTTTTCTTTCATAACGTTTTATTCCATCTATTAACAGTATAAGTTGTTAAACTTAAATACAATTATAACTTAAAAAACACACACACGGACATTCGCGCAAGCGCCCTGTGCCGCCTAAACGGAGCAGCACACTCAGGCACGGTAGAAAGAGTGGGAGATTAGTTCTTCTCCCTTCCCCTCGATCTTACGCTTTTTCGATCAGCATCACGTGACCCTGACGCGAGTTTGGAAGTTTTTACCCATACAACAAGATAAAGTAAAAAAACTAAAACCCAACTACGACAAAAAACTACGCTGAAAAAGTATAAAAGTACCCCATGAATACAGGTAAAGTCACAAGCAAATGCTAGTAATATATAGATATATTCATTATATGCAATTAGCCCATAAATGCAAGTAAAGTCACAAGCAAATGCTAGTAATATATATATATTCGAAATGTACAAGTGAAGCGCTTTAAAATGATACCAAACACGGCATATCTAGCTTAACTTTATTTTTTTACTCTGTATATTTTGTCCGCTAGAGGGCGCCACATTGAATTTGGTGAAAATCTATATAGCCTATAACCAGCGGACAATTAAGACGCTTCTAATGATATGTCATTTGTCGAATTCTGATTAGTGGTTTAGAAGTTACGAGGGAACAGATGAACATACATACATACATACATACATACATACATACATACATAGCCTGTCAAAATCATAACCCTCCTTTGGCTTTGCCGTAGTCGGGTAAAAAGTGCTCAGCGCCACTAAAGAAGTTTTCACTTTAAAAAAAGGCTCTAATTGTTATTTGTATGTTGTTTGTTCAATCGGGTGTTACAATCTACTTTTGTCGCCAATCAATGCGATTCTAAACCAAAAAAACACAAGACGGAGACATGTTCGCAAGAACTATTTTTCTTCTCTCTCTCTTTTAAGGAGTGAGAGCATTTTTAGGAAAGCATTTTACATTTAACTTAAATACATATATAGCAGTTAATACCACAAAAATGAATAATATTTAAATTTTAGGGTAAATGTTTTTCCACATACATAGATATTGTAAAATAATTTAACTGCAACTTTTAAAAATTTTTTGGCACAGATATCTCCTATGCACTACGTTGGTGCGATTTGTCTCTTACGCCAATACCATATATACATCTGGGTAATTAATGGACGCCAAAGTGTCATTATTTTGCTTGATATGGCAACCCGGATGTTATTGTCTATTTATTAATAAATTGTCTATTTACAATTTTTCTCTTTTTTTTCCAATTATATAAACTATTTTAATCCAGGCACATTTGTCATACATGCGCCACATTTGCGCGACTGCAATAAAATGGCGATTTTATGCCTCACTTGGTAACCTGGCTGTTGTTTAGTTATTAATAAATTTTTATTTTATTTTTTAAAGGATATAAATAGTTTTGTTTTATAATTATTAACTAAACCTTTTAAAATTTATTGTTATTTTCTATTTAAAATAACAGAAAATAATTGTAAACTCCAAATGTAACTGGTATTTGAAAACAAAATTTTCTCCAAATCGGCATGAGAAGAAAAAAACTCGCCAATGTGGTGCGTATATGTCATGTATACATTGTTTTCACTATACTACAGTATTTAAACATGCTGTATAAATAACGATTATTGTTTTTTCCAAACATGTTTGGCACAGATATTATATACACATTGAGGTATCTGACTATCGCCAAAACGGTGTTATTTTGCCTGATATGGTAACCCAGCAATAGGGTTTTCTGTATTAATAAATTGTTTATTCACTGTCAATTCCTTTTTAGAAATTCTATTAATTGTTTTGTGCTATAGTAACTTATTTTATTTATTAATATTTTCATTTTAAAATAACGAAAATAATTTTTTAAAATGCACATTTCTTCGCTATTCTAAAACGAGGATTTTGCCGCATTGGTATTGGAAGGAAATCTTGCAAATCCGGGTTTGTGCCGGAGTTTTTTGTGAAATATGATATTTTCAAATGTAAATTGAGTGCTACTTGATTAACACGTCGGCCTGTTTCGCCAAACTATTCAAATTTACATAAATTCATTTTAAATAACGAAAGAACAATTAACATAAATAAAAAATACAAATTAAAAGTCGAATTAAAAAGCATTTATGACGTAAAAAAATACGTGTATCATGTGTAATATCAATTGCTATCATACTTACGATCATCGATTATTGACATTTATTCCTATAATCTGCTATTAATTTTTTTCTCGATAGAATAATCAAGTAGTACCATCGTACATTGTTCAAACTCCAGTTAATATTACAAAAATAGAGCTAAATGACTAAATTTAGATGCAAATGCACACACCCATGTTGTAAGAAAGAGGCACAAATGTTATATATGCACCACGTTGGGGTAATACATTTCTGGCGCCACTTTAAGGGAGACCCGAACCCCATTTTCGGCCAAAAAAAATCAAAAGTTCAAAAAAAAATTTTTCTCAGAAAACGATAAAATACATATTTGCGAATATCCATGCAAAATTTCAGAATTCGGGGACATTTGGAACAGGTAGAAAATGGGCTTTTTTAATTGTACTCACTATAGAGTTTAAAGGACTAGCGGCCATTTAAAACGTATTTTCCTGAAAATGATTTTTTTCATATTTTGCCTAAGTTCAAAGTACTAAGGCTCAGTGGTAAAATGATTTAGAAACAAAGTGTTTATGTTTTTAGAATCTTAAAAAAAAATTTCAACAAAAGTAAGGAGAGATATTTTTTTAAACTATTTCTGAAAATTTTACATAAAATGGTAAACATGAAAATTATAACGAATTTAAGGAAATTTACCATGCATATTTTTATTTATTTTTTTAGCCGATTAAAATAGAAAATTAAAAATATCTCTCCTTAGTTCTTTTCTATATACTATAACACTATTTAAGAAATTTTAGTAATACCAAAATATTGAAAATTGAATGAAGAGTAATAATTTTAAAAAGTGTATTTTTCGACAAAAAAAAAAAAAAAAAATCATAAAAATTCCCCCAAAAAATGTACTTTTTGATAAAAAAGGAATTTTTTTGCTAATTATTCCTTACAAAAAGATTCTTTAATAGTACACCAAAATTCATTACTTTAAAATCAATAATAAAAATTTTGGGTTTTTTCTTACGGGTCTCCCTTAACTGAAACTTCGTTTTCAAATGACAAATACATTTCTATTTTCTATTTTACTTTTCTATGTATAGAGTATAACATTTTGTATCATTTTAAAATGCAAATGAAAGTAAATAAATAGTTCATTAATAAATTAAAAACAAATTTGGATGACCATAAGAGGCATAAAATGTTCATTTTATTTCAACCACGCCAACGTAATGCGTATATGACATCTGTATCAAAAAATGAATTTCACACATTAAAAAAACATTCACCTTATTTTTCTAAGGAAAACTTTATTTAACTTTATTTGTTCTGCTGCATTCCAAAAACGGAACACTGTAAAGATTTGTCAAGAGCAGATGTACGTTGCGAAATATAATATAATATTGATAGAGGATGTATTGAGGTTTCCACAGATACCCATATTCTCAAGTTGAGAGGTTTAGAGTTCAAAAACTATCAAATGAAAACGAATCACTTGAAAATTGTTTAAATTCAATGGTCAATCTCTGCGATCATAATGCTCGCTATTTTAGAAGTATGGTGAATAGACAATATTTAAATTGCTCTTTTCATAATTGCCTCATTTATCTATCAAACTCTAGGATAAATGGTCAATTGAAATATTTTTTTCTTAAAAGCCCAAATTTTATCGAATGCATAAGCTGATACAACAACATAATATTTTATTATTATTTTAATATATTTTGGCGTCAACGGGCCTTGATTCCATTGTTGTTGTTTTTATTTTTGGCTCAGTTTTGTTTTTTCTAGCTCGCTGAGTTTTGCACTGATGAAGAATCCCGACAGTAGATTCGAAACAGCTGTTTGCTAACTTTTAATGCATTTTTGGTGCATTTATAATCGTTGGTTTTCTATCTTTAAATACAATGGCGTTTTGTATGATTTTCATAAATGTGAAAGAGCATTCGAGGTGAAGTTGCTTTAAAAAACACAATCATATTCAATATTTTGTTTGATTCATGTTTTGTTTTGAAAAATAGACCAGCGCAGCGGGCTTAGCCTGCTAGTTAGTGTTTAAAAATAAAATTATTTTAATAAAATGTCTATAAATTCAATAAATGTATTTTTTCTTTCAATTGTACCATTTAGAATATATATATGCAATAAAATAATTTTGGCCTCCTAGATGACGCAAATACCCGTATGTGCGGCGTTCAAAGAGAAAACTGCGATCGGAGAAATGTTCCTACCCCTCCTATTGAAATTTGTAACATGTGTCACAAAATTTAAAAGTGTAGAAACACAAATAAATTCTATTGAATTAATATTCCGCGTTTATTTTGGAACTTTAAAAGGTTTAATTTTAACACCTAAATAATATAAGGTAAAATTGCACTTATATTTTGACAAAGAGGATCTGGAAAGCAGATGTGGCAAAAATGTATATAACAACACAGACTATCAGTTTGCAACCTCTTTAGTGTTCTAAGACTGAAACCACGTGCTATTTTGAGAATGTATGTTTCTGTCACAAAAAAAGAAGAAAAAAGTCCCAATATGTATAGTAGGCGTTTTTTCTCCCCCTTTAACCCAACAAGTAAGAAAAATCATGCGTTAAACATAGATTATGAAGCACTTTCCAACGCTTCATGAAATCTTTAACAAAACTTCGTTATTTGAATAAATAAGAATATAAAGCCAAATATAGCCAAATATGTATTCCAGTACTATTGAACAGCCCTGTATTTGATCTGTCATCTAATATACATACTATATAATGGGGAAATTTAGTTTAGCAAAAAATGCCTAGTAGCTTGAAATTTCTCTTTCTGCAATTTATACTAATAGTTGGAAACATACTTGAATACTTGTTCAGCCACGTAGTTTACCTGGTACCTTTATTATTGCACATCAGTGTTAAGATAAAATTTATTTTAAACTAAAACACTTTTAAAACAACTGAAATCACTTTCTCATAAGTTATCTTTCATAGGCTCCATGTACCTAATTCTTTGCGTGGCCTTGTCTATAATTTTATCTCTATTCTGCAAACATTTCTTAGTAAATTTAATGCAGTTCAGCGTAAAAATGCATAATTTATTTAAGAATCACCTTTTAGTAATTTATGCTCATATTCAGTAACATTGGTGAACTCTTTTAGGTAGCCCTGTATATTAACTATAGCATTTATACACACCATATAATATGCAAAAATTTAGTGAAATTTATACGCGCATATCATAATTAAAGTGCATTTCATCCATCCATCAACTATCATCGGATACATATACAGTACTTCGGAAAGAATGTACTACTTGAAATCTTTTGTGTGTCCCTGTAAATACTATGTATTTTATATAAGGGAAGGCAGTATCGTATAATTTATACTAAGCCTCATTGACGTACATCAGTTTTATTATACACGAAACAGTTTAATATATTTAAAATCTGTCACTTCTTACGAGCTTCTTACGAGCATAGCTGCCCCAAAAAAGCAGATGATGCTCTTACATGGAAGGTCTCCATATAGGCATACTCCGAAAAATCTGAAAAAATTACAAAATGTTCTTCTCATGAGGTCTCAGACGTTTATAAAAAAATTTCGGCGGAACTTCCATACCCTGTCCGTAAGAAAATAATGAAAATTGCGTTATTTGGCGATTTATCATCGGTTGGCGATGAAAAGCAGTTTCAAAAAATGTTTTTGTTTTTCATGTCCAATGCATAGCGTTATAGTTGACGAATATTTCTGATTTTCAATACCCGCCGAAAATTTAGCCCTACTGACGTTCAGCTCATTTTTTGTGTAGATTTGAGAAATATGTTGGACGCTATTGAGGTCACAAAAGTGTAATTTTTGCAGGGAAGCCGGAGCTGCTCCGACAATTAAAATTGTTTCAAGTTCAAAGTCACGTTGAGCATTGTCAATTCGATTTTGTTGCTATGGAAACACCTGACTTTTATTTTTGAATACGCTTAAATACATGGAAATAATTTTACTGAATAAGAATTTTTTATGCATAAAAATATTTTTCCAGAGGTAAATTAAATAACTACAGCAACAAATACTATATACGTATGCAATTTAATATATATATATGTGTGTGTGTGTGTGTGTGTGTGTGTGTATAAACGCTGTCATTGTTTACGTTCAAATTCATCAAACACTACTTACGTGGATTCTAAAAATACAAAAGTTTTCAGTTGCATTAAAATCGTTTGCTTTTGGCTGTGAAAAGTGCTGCTCGCCAAATCGTGTGACACTTTGATCTTTTCACGCCAAATATTCGAAAGTATTTTATTTTTTTACATGTTTTCTAATGCAATTCCGCCGCTAATTTTCACTGATCTATTATTACATACATGAGTAGTTTAATTCGTATTTGTTTAGAAAAATTCTGAGTATGCCCAGTATGGAGACCTTCCCTGTTAGTTCTTCAAAATATTTTCGGGATTCTCTGTCAAAATGACTAAGTGTAATCATTAAATAGGTAACTGAAGATTGCTTTCAGCTGAAAGATTTTTGTCGCTTTGAAAAGGGACCTGCGAGACTCATGGACTATTAAGAAAGAGGAACTGACTTTTCTTTAAAATACTGAAGCTTCAATTGTAATCGCTTTTACAAGGGTGTAATACCACGCGACAAAGTTCCACCAATAAATTTAAGTAGAAAATTTATCTTTTATTTAAACGCCTCACTAATGGAAAATTCAAATAAAAATAAATGGAGTAAACTTATATATATTTTTATTGGTGGAAGTTTACTTCGGCGGTAATAGTTCCACCACATTGTGACAAACAAGGCAACTTCCTGTCATCGACAATGAAAATGTTATATTACTCGGGAAAACTGACACCAGATAAAAGAGATAGAACTTTTTACCTCATTTGTGAGAGAGAGTGATGTGTTAAAATTAGGCTAAATTTTCTATTCATGTTTACTGGCAGTAGTTTTCACCGGCTACAATCAGAAACCATTGATCCGATTAAAAGAAACAGCCGTCAACTTGCGATAATCTGCTCAGTTACTTCACGGCACTGATCGGCAATATACTTTATGCCTCCACCTCTTTATTCTTAATTCCATTGGCAGACTGAACTTTGTTAAAGAATATTTTTTACCTTCATATTGCATTTGAGTAAAGATTCAGTTCCATTATAATCCATCCTTGTTCATAAACTAAATACCATACATAAATTCGATTTTTCCTAGAATTTTTCACATCTCTCAGAATATCTGAGTAACGTCTGTCAATAAATTGTGCAGCATTACAAATATACATGTGACATGACATAGGGAGCCAGAGATATCGTCTTGGCATAGTTAGTTTTGTTAAAAAGAAGATGGTTTCCCAGTTTACTGCACAAGAGTTGTGGTTACGAAAAATAAACACATTGGCAGCTATAAATTAATTAATTTATGCAGCCTTATCATCAGAGAAATGCTCTTAATTACGGCGAAATGAATTTCAATTGAAAATAATAAACCTTCTATTCGAAAGAACAGCCATCCGTCATAGCATTCTGATAACTCGCTCAAAACCAACTAGCCACCTTCATCTCCAACCTCCTGGCAAAGAAAGGTAGTTTCTGGAAAATTCGATAATCTCAGACCCTATCCCTTCATGTAAACAGAAACCAGCATCTGGGGCCGAGTTTAAAGCAGAGGAATCTAATGTCTCCGCAAACAATAACTTTATTAAAATAATTAATATTTGACTTATTTAATAATCGAAAGTTGTTAAAATTTGAATGTATTCCACAGACGATAATTTCATTAAAAAGGGAAAAAGAAACTAATTTATTGATCCGTAATAAACATAAAACGCGAAGAAAAAAAATTAAAAAGAATGAAATTTTGAATAAGTATGCTTTTTCGGAATAAATTTAATAAGAATGTTTTTGACTGTGGCAAGCAGGTTATCTTTCAATTTTAAAATATTCCACCGAAAGGGAGCGCTGTAATAACGATTTTTGTGCTATTTTCAATATTTTACCGACTAAATGTGTGTGAAGTTATGCATCGAATTGAACCAATTTTTTGTGTAAGTGTATGGCTATAGCTAGTTGGTCCTCCCTGAATTTGAAAAAAAATCCGTCGGAAGGGGGCGCTGCAATAGCGATTTTTGTTCCATTTTCAATATTGTACCGACTAAAAGTGTATGAAGTTATGCATCAAATTGAATCAATTTTTGTGCAAGTGTTTGGCTATGGCTAGTTGGTCGTCCCTGAATTTGAAAAAAAATCCACCGAAAGGGGGCGCTGCAATAGCGATTTTTATGTCATTTTCAATATTTTACCACAGAATACTGTATGAAGTTATGCATAGAATTGAATGAAATTTTTTGTATAAGTGTTTGGCTATGATCAGCAGAACCTCCCTAAATTTGAAAAGTACCCGCCTGAAGAAGGTGCTATAATTATGATGTCTGTGCCATTTTTATTATTTTACCATCAGAAAGTGTTTGAAGTTATGCATAGAACTGAACTGATTTTTTGTGTATGATTATTTTGGGGTGTGGCGAGTAGATCCTTCCTGGATTTGAAAAAAAATCTGCCTATCGTTCTATTGATCATCGGCTCGTGCAGAGACGAAGACTCGCTTTTACTCCGATTAATTGACTTGAGCAGAAATTTAAGATGAAAATCATAGTTGGTATAGTTGAATTAATAATATTAACGGCATTAACATGTGTAACTAAATTTTGAAATAGTAAAATGTACGTATGAGATAGAAGAAAGTTTTGGGATTGGCGTATCCAACTAGTTTGCAGTTATTTGAATTTAAATTATAAATTAATTGAAATCGCAATCAAGTTTAATAAGACTCTTACCAAATCGACTCTATTGAAGTAGTAAAAACAAATCTAAAATAAGACAAAAATAAAATTCCGGATCCCAAATCCCCCTCCGAAATACTTTTCTGGCTACGGCTTTGGTATAAAGTATATACACATACATATAGATCAGATACATGAATGCACAACAGATTCCGAGTACTTTTTCAGCTATGGCTCATAATTCTTGAAATACGGTCTTCGAATGTGTTAACATGTTTTCTAAATTTCTTATTTACACATCTTTTTTTTTTCTTTTTTAACCCTTTATTTACCTACAGTACCTATAAGTACCATTAAAATTACTTATTATAAAATTCTTTTAATACATCAGTTACTTGTAAAACTGTTTAGAATGAGTTATAGATACATTACGTTATCTTGTTCTAAAAGCATTATTGGTTATACAAACCAAAAATATTTTTTAAAGTATGATTTTTTTTATTTGCCTTTGCACCTTTTCTGCTTTCTTGGCGCTGAGAGAGGGAGATGGGGATTTTTCAATTCGGAAATATTTCTAAACTTATATTGTAATAACATTATATTTGTACATTTTATAATTTTACAAAATACTAAGAAAACAATTTAAAATAAATTTGAGTGGGGTTATAAATATTGCACAAAATTCCTGTAAATTCAAATTTAATTAATCCTTCTAAATCCTACAATCCTTCTAAAATCTTTCAAAAATTTGTTAAATGATAATGTAAATCTGTTAATTTTGTTTAAACAATTTACTTAAAATGCTTTAGAATGTAAAATTTTCATGAATTGATAATTCGGCAGATAAAGGGTTAAACGATGGTTAACCTTTACACTATTAACCTTTAGGTTAACCTTTACACTTTTCTAAATGTATTGGAAAGGGTATTATAATCAATGCTTGACGCATGACTTATTTCTGGTGTTTTTTTCTTTATAACTTATTTTATACTTTTTTAAATGTTCGTAAAAATCAACAAAACCAAAGTGTTTTATACAGTATTTGTTTCAGTAGTCGATTTTGTTACAAATAATTTATCAATATTTTTAACCCTTAAGCGGTAACCATGGGTCACTAGTGCCTCGGTCAAATTTTCTTTCCTTGCTAGCTTAGAGGACAGAGTGGGGAGCGGGACTAAACTACCCTGAAAAAAATAGTACACTAGTAGACTATTAGCTCCCGAAACGCCGATGTTTTAGTACGTTCACAGCCGACGTTAGAGCCAGTCAAAATTTCGAAAAGGCACGAGTGACCCAGGGTTACTATTTACGTTGACGAAAAGTGTAAGGTAAGAAAAAAATTTTTTGGTTAGGAATTGATGTTTTTTTCATAAAAAATTGATACATTACACTCACTTGGGTTTCCGAACCTTACTAAAAACCTTTATTTGCTGCAGCAAGTGTCACAGACCTGTGCGCGAGGAACACAGACATCAAATCTGTTTCGATTGTTTATAAATGATGATATCAGTGTTGCTGTAATTTTTCATTATTATATTTTTTGTTTAATTAAATAAAGTTTGATAATTAACATCATTTTCATAAATAAAATTGATTAAAAACTAATAAAATTTCTATTTCATTGTAAATTGTACCTATTTATAAGTTTAAAAAAACGTCATTTTTATGCTCAAAACTTAAGCATTTTTTAAATTTATACCGGCTATTTTTATATTTTTTGTGAAAGTACCATTCTTGATCTTCAATTTCCCGTTTGAAACAGCAAAAAATGTCAATTCTATCCAAAGTTATGATTTTTTAAAGAAAATGTGTATTTTTCACATTTTTATTTGTTTATTTAAACATATTGTTTAAACAAATTAATAAATCAGCAATACTGTGACTGATTCTTGTTCAAGGATAGTTGATGTAATATCATGATTTTTTTTAGAATTTTTAAAGCATTTTAAATCACTTTTACAGCGCTAAGCACGAGTGACCCATGATTACCGTTTAAAGGGGCTGAAAAACACGTTACCGTTTAAGGGTTAATGTATCGCATTTACATTATTATCCTATTTTTATAATGTAAACAATTGCTAAAATAAGAACATTTTTAAAATATGATTTAATATCATCTTTGGTGGTGGGAGGGAGGGGGGGAATATTTATTTCATAACTCCTGGTTAAAAAGCTAAGAAATCACTTTTACTTTCTGAAATCATAAGGATTTGTCCGTACATCCTCTGTAAATTTAAATACCCTATAGACCGTAACGACTTAACTCGTCCAAATTAGTTGCGCTAGATGCAGATTTATTTTAAGTGTTGATCGTTAAGTATATGCTTAACGACCATGAAATTATTTCCTATATATGTTAGCATGTCTACCATGCGCAATTACGCGTGTTAACAAAGATTTACAACTGAAAATTAACCAAAACTAAGTTATCTGCCGTAACAATCTAAATAACTTAAATCGGAACACCCAAGATGAAAATTGCCGAAAACTAAGTTATTTTCAGCTGTCATTTAAATAACTTAAAACGGAACACCCACGATGTATAAGTGGGATAATTTAGGAATGTCATCTTTTCATCGGTATCTTAAAAAAGACAGATCATGAATAGTTCGTAGACTCCGCCAGAACAAAATCCAAAGAGGTCCAAGATTTTTAAACTTGGTGTCTGAGGTCAGTAGCCGAAGCTGTGATTTAAAAAATAAAGAATACAAGCTAGAAATGGGCTAAATTAAGAATTTTCTAATCAAATTTCAGGACAAATTTTAAACATACCAATGTAAAATGAAATAAAGAAATTTAACAAATAAGAAATAATAAAAGAATACAAAATTAAATTCAACAAGTTTCTTTAAAAATTGAGTTTTTTCTTTTCTTTCTTTTTTAACAGATAAACGTAAGAGGACAACAGAACAGTTATTTATTTATTTTTAATCATGCTTTGGATACGAAATTTGGTATACGTTAGTAAATTTAAAAGGTTTCGCAAATCTTTTGCTTTATAAGACAGGTATTTGATTTGCTAACATAGTGTTGTAAAAAAAAAAGTGAAATATATTGAATAAATTTCATTACAGAAAATTTGGCGTATACGCAACTCTTTACGAAATATTGCCTAAATTTGAAAAGTTTATTAAAATTCCATTTAAAAATTATATGAATTCATAGTTTTGTTCCCTGTTTTAATTAAAAACACATTGATAAAAATTTCATATTTTTTTTTAAAAAAAAAGTGCCTCGAAGGTAGGCACATACCTTAAATTGTTAAATCTCGATTCCCCTCCCTCTCCCCCCCCCCCTCAACCAACCTTGCTTAATAGTAATTATGTATGAAAATAAAATAGGGAGTTTTCAATACGAATTCTTCTCTCTAAAAAAAGTGGGAAGGAGAGTATTTCTTAGTTTAGATGGAAGGTTTATGAAAATATAACCTCCTCTTTCGAGTTTCCTACTATTCTGAAAAGCGTTCTGTTATCTACAGAAAGAATAGACATCTAGGATTTAACTATTTCTGTCCCAACGATACTTTAAAGTGCTATTACAATAACTTGTTATAAAATACATTTAATACATCGATTATCAGTAATACAGCTTAGAATGAATTATAAGTAATAAGTAATAATAAGTAATAGGTTGTTGCCTGGTGCAATATGATAAAGTTAAAATTATTTTCAACGTTAGAACACCAGAATATTCGTATTCCAAGCATACCGGTTTCGGTAGCATATAGCATACCTTCCTCAGTGAGAGGAGTCATTTTCATTCCTCAGACTGAGGAAGGTATGCTATATGCTACAGAAATCGGTATGCTTGGAATACGAATATTCTGGTGTTCTAACGTTGAAAATAATTTTAACTTTATGAATTATAGGTACTCTACTTTATCTTGTTTCAAAAGGTTTTTTTACTTTATCTTGTTTCATTATTGGTTGCACAATTTTTTTCATTCGTCTTTTCAGTTTTTTTGACATCGAAAGATTGGGCGGAGGGAAATTCAGTTCGGAAGTATTTCTATATTTCTATTGTAGGATCCTTATATTTGTGCATTTCTTAGCTCTACAAATTATTGAAAAAATATTTTAAATAAAAAATTTGAGTGCAGTTGTAAATATTGCACAAAATCCCTAAAAATTCAAATTTAATTAATTCGTTTTAATTGACAAGATCCTTCTAAATTTTATTAAATGATGTGTACATCTTCTAATTTAGTTTCAAAAATTCAAGAAAAAAAAAGCTTTACAAGAGGAAAATTTCATGAATTCATAATTTGGGATATAAAGAGTTAAAGGAGAGTTTCTAAAATAACTTTTTTTTTTTTTTTTTGCAGCTCGTAATTTTCTGCAATGTTTCTGAATAATTTTTACCCGATAAAACATGAAATATCATGTTTTCGAGTACTATCAATTCTGTAGTACTAAACATTTTCATGTTCAACAAATATGGCTAGTGGCCAAACATACTTAAATTAGAAGAAAATTGTGTAGAATGCGTAGAATAAAAATTGTGTATTTACTTTTGTATGTATGAATTCTGATGCACAGAGCTGAAAATGTTGGAGATCATTCGAAAAACCAATATTAATTAATCGGATTGATCAAACTAATACACAAAAAAAACATCTCTAAAATTTTTTTTTTTGAGAATTATGAACAGCGAAAAAAATTTTGTTTCCGAAATGCTTCTTTAGATCTTAGAAAGTTATTGGTTTAGTAAGTTTCTAAAGATAAAGGAACACTTTTTAAAATCGTAAGTTATTTAACCCTTTATCGGGAAAATTAATTCTTTGGCTAAAATGTTTAAAAGCTTCACTGCCACCAGAATCTACAAGCAAATTTATTTCAAAATAAAAAGTTCTATTTTTGTCAGTTTATTTTAAGTGCAAATTATCTCACTAAAAATTCCGGTGCGGATCAATCAGTTTGCAATAAAAATTAAGTAGTAAAAGTACATTACCATTGCCCGATAAAGGGTTAAAAGAGATTATATCTGTCTGTCTCCCCAAACTCTAACTGGAGTTAAAGCTCCTGTCCCCGTCAGATGAAACGCTCGCAAGCTAATGCTATTCTTATGGGGAAGCTATTTGCTAATATCGCGTTTGCGTTTCAACATTTTTAAATATTTTTTAGCTCACCGGCTGTCAAAGCCTGGGAGCTTATGTGCCCGTCCGTTCTGTATGTGCGCATGTGCGTAACGCGATAACTCATGATAAAAATATCCGATTCACTTGAAATGTTGGACATATGTATATTCTGATAAGGCGCTTCCCTGATTAGTTTTTGGTGTTCATTCGAAATGTATAAGAGGGGGAACGGGGGATAATGCCCCTCCCGTTCATTTATATAACAAAAAAAGTTTTCATGCAGAATTATCAGTTTTCGTTCAAAATTTAGAAATAGGATCATTCTGATGAGGCACCTCCGTGATTAGTATTAGGTGTTCATTGGAAAAGTGTAGAGAGGGGAAACTGGGGGCTCCTGCCCCTCCCTTTAATTGATACAAATGGTTTTTTCATGCAGAATTATCAGTTTTTGTTCAAAATTTAGATATAGGATCATTCTGATGAGGCTCCTCCGTGATTAGTATTAGTTGTTCATTGGATAAGTATAAAAAGAATGAACGGGGTGCTAATGTCCCTTTCCTTAATTGATATAAATGGGTTTTTCATGCAGATTTATCAGTTTTCGTTCAAAATTTAGATAGCCTCATTCTGATGAGGCGCCTCCGTGTCTAATATTGGATGTTCATTGAATAAGTAGGAAATTGACTAAAGAGGGAAACATTGAATAAAGAGGGAGAACGGGGGCTAATGCCCCACCCTTCATTTCGATAACTGAGTTTTTTTATGCAGATTTATCAGATTTCATTGAAACTTTAGACATAGGATATTCTGATGAGGGCACATCCACGATTTTATTTGCGAGTTTATTGGATAAGTCTAAGAGGGGGGATATGGGGCATAACCCCCACATAATTTAGGTTAATAGGTTTTTCACACAGAATTGACTGATTTGCTTCAAATTTTGGATATAGGTTCAATCTGATAAGGCGCTTCCCTGATTGGTTTTGGGAATTCACTGGATAAATATAAATAGGGGATCGGGGGGATTACTCCTCTTAATTTAGGTAAATGTTTTTTCTTGCAGAGTTAACCGATTTGCTTCAATTTTTGGATACAGGTTCAAAGTGATAAGATGCTTCCCTAATTAGCTGTGGGGATCTTTTGTTATGTATAAAGGGAGTACTTGCAATTACCCCCCCCCCTCCTTAAATTTGATAAATGAGTTTTTTTGCAGGATTATCCTATTTGCTTTTAACTTTAGATGTAGATTCTTTCTGATAAGGTGAATCTCTGAATAGTTTTGGAAGTTTAATAGTTAAGTACAAAGGAGGGGATAACTCCTCTTAAATTATATGAATGAGTTTTTATTAAGAATTTTCCGATTTGCTCTGAATTTCGGATATAGATTTTTTATATGATAAAGTATATCCCTGATTAGTTTAAGAAGTTCAATGATTAAGTATAAAACGGGGAAATGGAGGTAGCTGCCCCCCCCCCCTTCATTTGTTTTTCGAACGGAATTAACCTTAGACAATATAAGGCTCTAATGTACAATTTGTATTTGTAGCCTGTGAGCTCAATGCCATCAGTTTAATTGGACAATATTCTTTTTATGGTTGAATTGGGTAGCTAAGATACATCTCGACATCGCCCCTTTTTAACTTTTTTCAATTTTGGTCGCACGTATTTATTTTTATTTTTTTTTCTAGAATGACACTTTTATTATGAAAACCGGTTTCGAATGTGAAAGTAATTTTATAAAAAAAAAAAAATGCCTGCAACCAAAATCGAAAAAGTAAAAACAAGTTGGAAAAGGCGCGTCAAATATACTAAATGAGGTGCGTTCGTACTATAACAATGTTTTAAAAACATTCTGATCTTATAGTCTAATAGTTTACAGTACTTTGGATACAGTTTAGCATCCGAAATCTTTTGTGTGTCCCTGTAAATACCATCTTCTTTTTATTATACAGGAAGTAACTAGTAGTAAACCTCAGCAGTGTATGTATCAATTTCATAAAATGCGAAATACAGTTTAATATAATTAAAACGCGTCCCAATCAATGCTTCCCAATTTACCGTTATGTAAAGAAATACTTTTGTATGACCCTGTAAATTAATAACAAATATTCTTTGCACAACAAATTGTAACGAATATATATTATAATATATACTTCATAGATGCATATCAATTTTACTATGCTCGAAAGAGTGTAGCATCACAAAAATGCATTTGAAACTATTTTTTTTCCATTGGCCGTAATGCAATGGAATACTTTTGACTGTCCCTGTAAATTAAATATCATCTGATTTTCATCAAGTCATTTGAAATGATTCGACAAAAGTATGTAAAAATTATGTATTCCAAATTTCAAACGATTCGGTTGAATAGTTTTTGCGTTGTTGTATGCGGAGAGACAGATGAACGTATTGAACGATAACTATAAATGCTACGCATTTACATAATTACGAACGCACCTAAAAAGAGAGATGCCGAGATGTATCTCAGTTAACTAATACAAATATATATATATATATACAGGGTGAGTTATATATATCGAAACAATAGGCTATCTCCTTAAATATTGCCCCTAGACCCATACTTCCAATTGCAAAAATTCATTAAAAAAAGTGAAATTTTTGATAAGATAAGCTGCAACTCCATGGGGGGGGGGGGGGGGCGAGTCTATTTGAAAAAATACGAAAATTAACTTTTTATACGGCTCCCGTAGGATGAAAATTCCAATTAGGAAAACTTTCCTTATCCAGTCCTGAATAATACACAAAAAGTTGCATCTTCATATCTTCAAAATTCGCGCAGTTATAACCGTTTGGATAATTCATCAGATTTTAAGGGATTAGACACAAATTGAAATGCGCGCAATTCAAAAGACAATGTTACTTTAAAATTTGTAGGAAACGCGTAAAAAATCATTCTTTTGAGTTAGAATTTTGATTTTTTTTTCTTTTTTTTGTGATGTTAACTATATAATTTGCTAAGAAAATCACATCCTAAAATTTATCATAAAATTTATAAAAATTTCATATGGTTACTACTGGTTTAAATGGGATAATTAAAAATCGTTATAACTCCAAACATTATTTATCGGATTTCAATTTCTTTCTATTTAATTAAAAATGAAAATCTGATTTTAGTTTTGTTTCGGGGTTTTTGTTTTTCAATATTTATTTTAGAACTATTAAAAATATTTATTTAAAAAATAATAAATTTTAGAAAATTATATTTTCAAAAGTATATAATTTTTCTTTTTTTTAAACAAAACTAATGTAAAATAATTAAAAATGACATGCTTCAAGTTTGTACTTTTTTTCTTAAACAATTCTTCACTTTTAATAATTTAAAGACAAGAAATAGTCGGGGAAAAAAGTCATTATACAGAAAAACGAAATGTACTGTTTTACTGCCCATCAGTTATTTAAAAGAATGCTTTTCTAAGATGCAGATTAAGTTTATTTTAAAAATTTAGCTCTCACAACTTCAAGCTTTTTATCGTCCTGGAGAGGCTGTTAAAAAATCTGTAATCTGGGCTCAGGTCAGATCAGGACCGAGACGTTACTTTTTTCTGAAGAGTACTCGCCTATCCGGGTTAAATGTATTTTTCATACCGGAGAGAACTGCTTCCTTTTTCCCAGGCCTACACTGGACGAAATTTTCATTCCCGGTATCGAACAATCCGTATTAAAAGAACAGACCTAATACGTGCATAAAATAAGTAAAATTTGGTTTAATCAATATTTTTACGAAAACCGCAAAACTTTTAAAATCGCTTTACAAAAAAAAAAAAAAAAAAAAAAAAACTTTATGTTTTTTTAAAGAATAGTATATTTAAATGCTAAAAAACTAAACAAAATAAAACCAGAGAAAAAAAAATCTGCCTATGACGGAATTCTGTCTTAAACAGAAAATGTGTTGATCCATGCAAAATAAATACAATAATAACTTAGAAAAAAATAAACTCCATTTGACCCTCCTGGGAAGGGCACTTGTCTATTACGTATTTTTTCTTTGCTATACGATTCCGTCTTAAAAAGTTTTAGTGTATAACACTTTTCAAAGTCTCCAACGCACAGGATATATATTAGCGATAATAAAATATAAGTGAAACATTTACATATAAACAAAGATTCATTAATAAAATAACTATATCACAGCCTTTGGCGCTTCTTTAATAATAAAAAGTATAAATATAAAAAAACGAAAATCTATAATAAGTATTTTTGGTCAGAACTCTTCCACGTGAAACAATTTTTAACTACACTGAACTAAAAAACTATGTAGAAATTCACGGCTGAGCCGGCTATAAATTAAGCTTTTTTACCCGCTTGTCCGGATTTTAACATTTTTCCATGCTGGGCAGAACTTTTTTCCCTATGGGTCGGTTTGGGACCGGATTTGGATATTTCGATCCATGCAGACCTCCAGTGCTAACGATCAACATGTTTTGAAAACAAGTTTGGATTTAAATCAATACGCTGCTTTATTATGTCAAAATAAGAGGCACGGTCTTAAACCGACATATAATAACGAAGAAATTGTGGACGATCCCTTATTTGCTTTGAAAATTAATGAAAAACACTTCGTTTACAAGTATGGTAAAGTGGTGTAAGTCACGAATTTTTGAGAATTTTGGATTTTAATATCTCTGTCAGATTTTCAGATACGGGGATAAAAAATTTTGTGTTCAATTTAGGAATGGATAAGGAATAACTTCCTAATTGGGAATTTTGCTCTACGGGGACCGTATAAAAATTTAATTTTCGTATTTTTTCAAATAGACCCCCCCATGGAGTTGCAACTTATACTATCAGAAATTTCACCTTTTTTAATGAGTTTTTGCAACTGGAAGTATAGGTCTAGAGGCAATATTTTAGGAGATAGATTTTCGATATTTATGACTCACCCTGTATATATATTTAAAATTGTCTAAATACAAACGAGATATTAGCAAATAAGGATTAGCATTAGCTAGCGAGCGTTTCGCCAGACGTCGACGGGAGCCTTAATATCGTTGAATTGTTTTGTAACTGATACATGTTACTGATATTTACTATGCCATGTTCGGTATTGTAAATAAAATAGGTTGTGTTCATAGATTATTTATAGAGACACTCATAAGTATTCCATTACATTATGGTCTATATGTTTATGGATACATGTCGTAATTATATAAAAATGTAGTATCCATAGTTGTCGTTTTATCCGTTGGTCTGTCTGCATATAATAGCATAAAAACTGCATAACCGAATCGTTTGAAATTTAATATATAAAATCATTGCAAAATTTTGTAATTTCAAATTTTATAAAAAACAAATCAAAATTTAAAACGATATTAGTAAAAACTTTCTTAATTCTATTTAATCCTATCACATGTATTTCAATGATATCCCATGATAAGTAATGATTCTAGATTGCCACGGTGATCACACCCTACTTAAGATGGAGCCATTTTAATGTGTATAATTTTAATAAATTCCGCATTCATACATTTTTCAATAAGGGAGGGCCGGGCCACATTCTAACTTGTTTACAGCTGAGAGATTTTTGACTATTGAAGTTGGAATTAAGAAATCTACTTTTCCGTTAAGCGGCTGTCCATAAGTGATGTCACGCTTAAAGAGGGGGGGGGGGGGGCATGCAATTGTGACAGTTTGTGACAAGGGGGGTGGGAGGGTATAATAAGAAATGCGATATCACACATTTCTGGTTAACCCTTGGGGACGAGCGACACGTATACGTTGTCGAAAAAAGGCTTAAGAATCCATGCTTATCCCAACCAGTAAAATTTTACTGTAAAATTTGCCTTATTTAATTGAAGCATTTTCTCGCTTTAATAAAACACAAGTTTCTGTTTTTAAAAACTGGTGACAAACCATTAAAAATTTAGTAAAAGATTCCCGTCGCGAAGGGGTTAAAATAAAAACATTAAAAATCAGCAAATTAAATTTGAAAGATTTTTTTAATTAAAGTATTTTGTGTTCATAAAATAAAAATCAAATTTAAAGCCAAACGCGCTGTTAAATTACATTTCAAAATCCAAAATAGTACTACTGTTTTCAATTGTTCTTTCATGTTATTGTATTACTATTGTGTATTAATTATCATTTTTGTTGTAAATCGTAATCTTGTTTCATACAAAATAAGTACATAAATCCTTTTTATTGTTATTCTCACAAAAGTCATTAAAACACACCGTTAAAGTTAAAAAATAAAATTTGAAATATGATCCATAACATAGTGCTTTGTTTCTGAACTACAAGTATATGTATATGTAATTATGGCGTGACATGTGACAAAGGGAGAAAGGGGGTCTGGTGAAGTGTGACACTTTGTGACAAACAGAGGGGGGGAGGGATCAAAAATATTTAAAAAAATCATTTATGGACAACCCCTAAATTCATTTTCAGTTATTGCATGTTTTTTTATGAGCGAGTCCCCTATTTCGTTTCAGGCAGTTGCGGTATGAGATTTAATCCATAGAAATTAATTTCTCAGGACTGATATTTTCGATTAGGCAGTTTCTCGTGGAAAAGCCAATTTAAGAGCTGCTAATGAAGATTGACTATCTGTGATCAGGGCCATAGCTAGAAGTAAATAATAGGAAAGGGAGGCGCTCATATTCTCTCTCTCTGTGAGTGACGCAGAAAGATAAGTTAATGCATATTCACACTGTAGTTACTGTTTTTTCCATTAAACTGTTGTAATAATTTCATTTTACGCTAATAAAAGAATAGGATCATGAAAAATTCGAGTGTATAACTTGTACAATATTAAGCATCATGCTAGCTTCATATATGCACATAGGATGAGTGAATGTTGAAACGCTTAGTTTAGTTACAATTTAGTATTTTTGCAAAACTGTGAAAAGGCCTCAAAACTAGATTTTTGAACAGAATTTCATTTGAATTTTTGGAACATAAATTCATTGAGTGACCTTGGAATCTTATCAAGGGGAGGCTCAAAATGTTTTAGGTGGGGCTGAACCGCCCATACTACCCCCTTAGATATGGCCCTATTTGTCATGATCAAAAGGATATTATAGTTCGATTTTTCGAACCAGTCGATTGCATTTTTTATAACATACTGGTCCGCTTCGTAGATTGAATTTCGTTTGTTGTCTTGTGCAGGGTTCATAAATAAAAATATTGCTCCCTTGTACTTTAAATGCTTGAGGTATCATTATCCATTACTGAACCATCTGTGCAAATTATTATTTCGTGATTATTTGTAAATTCTTAATCTAGTAATATCCAAGGAAGACAATTTTTTTTTTTTTCATTCCGAATCAACTTTGAGCTGGTAATTGCTCTTGAATAACTAAGGGCGTGTTCAGCGCAACTTACCGGTAACTTACGAAAGTGGGCAATGTTACCGACCGATTGTAAAGCAGTATGAAATGAAAATCAAGTTGAATTGTGACATCAGCTATAATTCAAAAGGATAGTTTTCATTGGTGCAACAATTCGCTTTCGTACTTCCCTACAATTGATCAGTAACATTGGTCACTTTAGTAAGTTGCGCTGAACACGCCCTAAGTTTCTGCTTCCTTTACAATAGTGTTGAATTCAGACAGTTTTCTCCGGGAGAGAATTCGGTGGCTCCGGGATGGGGGGGGGGGGGGGGATCATAGAGTTCCAAAGAAGGAATGCCCTTTTTGACCGTTGAAATCACAAAATTTTTAATTTTCCAAGGGAGGGGGACATTTTATTCCTCCGGGGGGGGGGGGGGATGTAATGCGCGGACCACCCCCTGAAATCAACATAAAATTATTGCGACTTTTTATCAATCAACAATTTTAACGAAGTGTGAGTCAAAAGTTTTCAAAAAACTTTCGGGTAAAATTTATGTTATCATTATGTGGATAAAGAAGGCATGTTGATATTAAAAATATCTATGATGTTAACAGTCCGAAAACGAAAATCTATCTCCGGAACTATACAATGCTTTTATCCGCGGAGGTTAAAAAATAATTCTCAAAATGAAAAGAGCAAAATGCAACACTGAATTATCGTATTTGTACTTAAGAAGGTCTGAGAAAATCTCTATATCCAAAGCATAGTTTTATTCACTGCTTTACAAACTTGATTACGGTCAAGTTTGTTTACGGTTAATTTCCAATTAAGATAGCGATCGGATTGGGTACAATCCAATATGTTTAGTGCGTCCGCTGAAATCTTTTATACGTTTTGACTATACTTAGTAATGCAATTCTTTGAATTTTAAATGCATAATTTTAAAACATCTGAGTTTTCACAAACACGTTATGGTGTAGTAAAGCATGATCCATCAAGTTTATCCTGAACAAAAAGCTTCATGAAATTTAATGTTTTAGTGCTGCCATCTACTAGTTATTTTTATTACCTTTTCTCTGCTTTATCATTATTGTTCCTTCATCCCATTTTTTTTAATGTTTCATCCATTCCGAAAGAAAGAATATTTGAGAAATAAAGCAATTGTTTTCTGTTAATCTAAAATAATAATGAGCGTATATAAGATTGCTTTTAAATAACTTTATATATCAATCTCAAACGTAAAAACACCTCCAAAAATGACAGAGTTATCAAACTTAATATTTTAGTGCTGCCATCTATGAGTTCAAATATAAAACTTTGATTGCTATGTATTTATTTTTCATGAATGTTCCAGCGATTAAAAAATATAGTTATCAGTGGCAGCGCCTGATTAATGCACGGGCCTCCGGGGCCTTGGCCCTGGGCCCAACAATTTCAGGGGCCCACAAATTATGTGGTTGATTTTTTCCCCTTAATCAAATACTTTTCAAATAATATTGTTTTAAAAAATATGAAACGTAAAATTTAAATATTCTGAATGATTCAATAAAATTTCTAGAAGCTTTTAACCTAGGCACTTTTCATCCAAACAACTTTGTCAACTTGTCAAATAAACCGTCTTTTTTTGTGAAAGTGTCGCTGAAAATAGGTAGGTAGGGGGGCCCAATTTTTTAACATTACAGCCAATGGGGAAAAATAGTTTCAAGTGCATTTTAATGATGTCACATTCTTCCGAAAATAATAAAATTGATATGAATCTATGAAGTATATACAAAATATACATTCTGTACAATCTGTGGTGCAAAGAAAATCTGTTATTAATTTAAAGGGCCACACAAAAGTATTCCAATACTTAATGGCATTGGAGGAAAGATATTTTGGTCGGCGTTTTAATTTTATTAAACTATTTCACATCTAATGAAATAGATATATGTTGCTGAGATTAACTATAAGTTACTTCCAGTATAATGGAAAACAGATAGTATTTACAGGGCATCGAAATAATTTCGGCTACTATACTGTATTCGAAGTTACACCAAGATCTAAGTACTTATAAAACTTCGTTATCGTAGGAACGCACCTCATTTGCTTTGTTTGATGTGTAATTTCCAACTTGTTCTTTTTAGTAACGTATAAAACTTACATTGAAAAGTTAATTTTAGCTAAAATAGTTTACAGGAAAAATATTTTATAAGAAATTGAACATTAGAGAAACTTGCATAATAAGTAAAAAAACAAATATAAAAACTCTTTTCTTGCGACTAAAACGTTCTAGACACTAAACAATTGAGTAGTTTTGTTGAAACTTTTAAATTCTGAACTTCTAAACAGAGAAAAAAAAAATCCTGTTCAAAAATCACGCAGCCGGTAGGATTCGAACCTACGCGGGGAAACCCCAATGGATTTCAAGTCCATCGCCTTAACCACTCGGCCACGACTGCTCGATCATATAATGTGTAGAATTAAATATGTCAGCATTATACAATTTATTTTCTTTTTTTTATTCGTCGCACTTTTTTTTGTGAATTTTATTGCTACACTTACAAAATAAAAGCATATGCATTATTGAGATACATATTTTGTCAAATGTTTTCATTTCTTATTTCCTAGCATCAGTTCAGTTGAAAGAACCAAGAAATAGCTGTAAAAGATTAAATAAACATGCCTTTTATAATTAAAATTTCGCAGAAATTTTGATGAATTAGATTATTGTATGCAACAATCAATACAATTTTCGTTAATTCGTAATTCTAATCCATAATTATTCTTTCGTAAATTTACTGAAAATTCGGAAGAAAATTTCTATTCTATTATTAAAACAAAAAAACTTTCGAAATTGAAGAGTTTGCTGCAAAATGAAGTAACTCTATTTCAATTGGGAAATTAGGAGAAAAAAAAAATCGAAATTTTTAAGTTACAAATTCGTCAGGTAAAAAAAAAAAAAAAAAAAAAAAAAAAACATAAGTATTATTTTATATTTATTCTGAAGAAGAATTATTTGCTGTATTTTATATAATAGAACGTCAATTAATGCTTAAGAAAAGAGTAGGTAATCAATATTATTTACTTTCTTAGGCCATGTTTATGCCTATGACATTTTCTAATTTATTGAAATGTTTAATTGTATTTGTTAAACAAAGCTTATGTCAGAAATATAAAGTACTATTTCTCATTCTTCATGATAGGACTTTGAAAAAATGCATGGAAATGAGCGTTTCGTATAATTGAAACTTATTAGTCAGATATTATACCAATATTAAAATTTAAATTTATAGAAAAAAAAATTGAATGTTAATTTTACATTTATAAACAATTTTACTGTAAAAATTGAAGATATAACTCATTGAGTTTATTGTTCTAAATTATTAACATTCCTTTTAACTAAAATTTTTATGGAACAAGAATATACTGGTATAAACAGTAAAAATAATAGGTGGTTGATTAAAAATTTAATTGAGTAAATAACTTAATAGAAACTTTTTTTTTTTTTTCAAAAGTTGTATTGCTAATATCTATAGCTTGATCACAGTGCATAAGATTTAATAAAGCTACATGATCAGTGTGATCTCTGTAACTGTGTAAATGTATTTGGTGATTGTGCGTTACATACTTACAATAAACATACTTTTAATTATTTTTAAAGTCATGAATAGATATTGGATTTTTAAAAAAATCTTACCAAAGCCTTAGAATGAAAATAAAATGAGAGAATACTGACATTGTTTGAATACAAAAACCTTTTTTATCAACATTATAATAACAGTAAAAGGACTATTCTCTAGACTACTTACTATCTTGTTTATAGAAAAATTTAATCCATTCCATAGATATTCAGTAATCCCTTAGCATTTGTGAAGGTTAGGTTCCCAAAAACATCAGTGTTAGGTTATCAAAATCGCGAATGTCTTATCAATGTCGAATATCAAATATCAATGTCGCAATATCTTAGATTCTTTAACAGAAAAGAGCAATTGACGTCTCAAAAATATAATTTATTAAACATTATACTTAAAAGTACAAGCTTTAAATAAATTTGGATAACTACAAATATTTTGTACAAAATTTATTTGTTAGTGTATGGTAGAAAAATTTACTGATGGGCTGTAGTTTGACAGAACAGATCTTATGTTTATGAATTTCCATGTAAGGAAAAGTTATAGCATGGATTATCTATTTAAAATTTAAAACTTCTCAACTGTTAAAAATCACATTCTATGAAATTTTCAATAATTTTTTATGATATGGGCAATGAGACATAAATTTAATAAATTTATCTTTGAAATAATCAATTGTTTCATGTGCTGTGTAGGAGCTGATGCTTTTTTGTTTTTCTGATTTTGTTGATGACTGTTCGAATGCTTAGAGTGTTTATTCTAAAACAGTAATATTGATAAACATTAAATAACTTCATATTTCAGAAGTGACATTAATTACATCAACTGTTTATTTTAAAACCATAATATTTATAAACGATAAATTGATTCATAATTCAAAAGTGACATTAAAGAAATTCATTTAATATCATTGTTTATATAAAGCAATTCATAAGTAGTTGATTGCACATGATTGTGAAATCATTTTTGTTGATTATTTCAAGGACAATATTTTACTGTGAACGAACTGACGGCAGTCTCTCATGTTTTTGTAAAGCACACACGGTGCTTATATTTCTTTTCAGTTTTCATATACTTGGATAATATGTTAATCCAGTAACCGCAGCAGGAAACTAAATTCCTGTATCTTGTGTTGTCCATTTGCTAAATGTGCTTTAGAAGATTAATATAATACAAAAAGATAAATCAGTGTTAATTTATTTACATTAACAACACTAAAAAACTGTCAGTGAATCTCGGACACTAACATTATGGAGGCATCGGCCAGATAAAGGAATACCTGCGCACATCGCTTTTTATGGATTACGCTGTCTCAAAGTCGCCGTAAAGGAGCACCCTTCAGCCCAGCTGTTTCAGATAAGGACATTTTGGTTTATTATCAGTTTGGCTTTGTTTTTAACTTGGTTCCCTCGTTATTTAAATAATGAGTCAAGAAGATTTAGAAAAGGCAGCAATAAATTTACGTGGCAGAGCTAAATCTGCATTAACACGTATCACGAACTTCATTGACGCTGATCAAGTTTTTCAAAAGAATGATTTATTGAATAAATTAGAAACAGCTTATTTCGATTTTGATAAATATGATGCACAATTACAAGAAGAATCCTCGGAAATGGAGGAATTTGAAACAAAATATTATGAAACCAAAGCCAAACTGCAATCAGAACTTGAAAAATTTTCTATAAATAGTATGAATGCACATTCTCAAGTTGTTAATGAACCTATAATACAACTAATAATTTTAAATTACCCAGATTGAATATTGAGCAATTTGATGGTAATTTCAAAAACTGGATGTCATTTAAAGACTTATATTTATCGTTAGTGCATAATAATGCTAGTATAACAAATATTCAAAAATTTCAATACTTAAGAGGTTTGCTCGGTGAAGAGCCATCTTCAATTATAAAACATATCCCCATTTCTGAAACCAGTTATGCAGAAGCATGGGAAAAATTATTGTCAAGATACGACAAAAAAAAAAACAAATTGTCGCAGCTCTTATCAAAACATTTATGGATATACCTCCCATTATTCATGCTAATGCACTTAACTTACGCAATATATCAGATATCTCTGACGAGGTAATTCGTGCTCTCAAATCAATCGATGTTAAAGCATCAGAGAGAGACATTTGGTTAATTCATATTCTTCAAAAGGTTGATAATAAAACACGTGAAGAATGGGCTCAATATTCATCAAAAGATGATTTTCCTTCTTTTGATCAATTTATTCAGTTCATTAATGACAGATGTTTATCTTTAGAATTGTATAATAATGATTATACAGGGTTACATAAAAAAGAGAAGCAATTTAATTTTCACAAAGCTCCCGCCAACAACGTTATCAAATGTTTATTTTGTAAAGCTAATCACTTATTGTACAAATGTATTAAATTCAAGGAATTAAACGTAAGAGATAGAAAACAATTTGTGAGAAAAAACAAATTATGTAGCAACTGTTTGTCTGACAAACACTACACATATCAATGTAATTCTACATTTAGCTGTCATCATTGCCAGCTTAAACACCATACGCTGTTATGCGAGAATAAACTACAAAATTATGCGATGTCAACTTCACGTTCGAATGAAAAACAGAGTCGGAAAAGCAAATCTGATTCGGAGGACCTTTCGATTCCTGATGATAATAAAAAAGAAGTTTCTCCTTCAATAAATTCTGTTCAAACATCTTTCGCACTTTTGCCCACTGCTACAGTATATATTTATGATTGCATGGGTCAAAAGCATACGTTAAGAATTATGTGTGACAGTGGCTCAGAATCTACGTTCGTTTCAGAATCATGCATGAAAGTGTTAGGATTCAAAAGGAAAAATGCCAGATTTCCCGTGAAAGGTCTTTCTAATTCAAAAATCGCAGTAACAAAGGGTTACGTAATGATTGATCTTATATCAATTCATAATGCTGACAGTAAGTTGTCAGTGAAAGCTTTTATTTTAGAAGAATTAACAGCTCCATTACCTTCTGAGAAAATAAGTGAAGAGCATTATTCACACTTAAAAAATGTAAACTTGGCAGATCCACATTTTGGGACTCCAAATAAAATCGATGTTATTTTAGGATCAGATTACTTTTTTTCTATTTTGCTTCCTGGTCAAATAACATGTGCTCAGAGCAGTTTAATTGCGCAAAATTCCATCTTTGGCTTTCTCGTATCGGGAAAAATGCCGCATCCTAACACAACTCCTAATTCAATGCATAATTTACATATTTATGAACTTAATATTGATAATGAATTAAAACGGTTTTGGGAAATGGAAGAAGTATTCAATAATAATGCTCAAATTCTGTCTCCAGAAGAACAATTTGTTGAATCACATTTTCAGAAAACTTACTCAATCAATTCCGAGGGTCGTTTTGCAGTAAAATTACCTTTTGTAAAATCTAAGACAGAATTAGGTAATTCTAGACCTGCCGCAATTTCTCGCTTGTTGGCGATGGAAAGGAAATTTAAAGAAAACCCAGAATTCGAAAAGCAATACAAGGATTTTATGCGCGAATATATACAGTTAGGCCATATGGAATTAATAACACAAAATGACATTAACGATTCTGAAAATGAACAATATTTTCTACCTCATCATTGCGGTTATTAAACCTTCTAGTACTACTACCAAGTTGAGAGTTGTGTTTGATGCATCATGTAATACTTCAAAAGGAAACTCCTTGAATTCAATATTGGGAGTAGGTCCTAAATTACAACGGGACATATTTGAAATTTTACTTAATTTTCGAGTTCCGAAAATTGTTTTTTGCGCTGACATAGAAAAGATGTACCGCCAGATTTTAGTTTCTGAAGAAGATCAAAATTATCAGAAAATAGTTTGGAGGTTTAACTCTAATGAGGAAATAAAAAATTTCAAATTAAAAACGGTTACTTATGGGCTAGCTCCAGCGTCTTATCTAGCCACTAAATGTCTCAAACAAATTGCTGATGATTATACAAAAAATGCTGTTATTTCTCAAACATTAGAGAAAGATTTTTATATGGATGATCTACTTTCAGGCTCAAACACTGTTAGCGAGGCAATAGAAACTTGTAAAGAAATTACCGATGTTTTGCACGCGCATGGTTTCCACTTAAGAAAATGGAATTCAAATTCAAAGGAATTTCTTAGAGAGTTTGAAGATGATTCCAATACAGAATCGAATTTTGAAATAATTCCTAGTGATAACGGAAGCTCTAAAGTTCTAGGATTAAGCTGGAACTCTTCTTCAGATACTTTTATTTTCAAGGTTTCACTAAATCTCACTCCACCTCTTACAAAGAGGCAAATTTTAGCAGAATCTGCTAGAATCTTTGACCCACTGGGTCTAATTTCACCATGCACTGTAACTTTAAAAATATTCTATCAAAAACTGTGGTTGACAAAAGGGGACTGGGACACTATTATTCCAGAACATCTAACCGAGGAATTATTCAAATTTCAAAATTCATTCAATGAAATCAATCAATTTTCGATACCAAGATGTGTTACGCTTTCATCCGAGAATGCCTTCGAATTACACGGATTCTCCGATGCGTCAACACTAGCTTATGCTGCTGCAATTTATTGCCGACAAACTTGCAATGGAAAAACCAATGCTTTTCTTTTGGTTTCTAAAACAAAAGTTGCACCAATCAAGCAAATTTCTGTCCCTAAATTAGAACTTTGCAGTGCTCACTTATTATCTAAATTATTCCGCACAGTTATGGACACACTAAAGAATTACAAGTTCGATATTTTTGCATGGACTGATTCTAAAGTAGTCCTTTCATGGTTATCCGCACACCCCCGCAAGTGGAAAACATTTGTCGCGAACAGAACCTCTCAAATAACAGAAGTTTTACCTATGAAGCACTGGGGACACGTTCCCTCAAAAGAAAATCCCGCAGATATCGCTTCTCGCAGTATTGACCCAAAGTGTTTGCCAGAATGCGAGCTATGGTGGAAAGGGCCAAGCTGGCTACTTCTAGACCCATCTAATTGGCCGAAAGACGACTTAAATGTTGATGAATTCGATGAACAAATCAAATCCGAGCAAAGGTCGGATCCCATTTTTTCATTTCACACGCATCCTCCAAATGATGTACTAGATAATTTGTTTCAAAAGCACTCTTCACTTTCAAAAATTATCTGCATTCTGGCATATTGCCTAAGATTCATTAAAAAATGCAAAAATGCTAATGAATATCAAATCCCTTCAACAGTACTTACATTTAACGAAACAAAATCTGCTGAAGAAATGATCGTTCTTTGGATTCAAAATTCTTACTTTAAAGAAGAGTTAAAATGCATCAAAGAACAAAAACCTCTAGCTAAGAAAAGCAAATTACACTCCCTATATCCGTTTATTGATGCTAAGGGTATCTTACGGGTGGGAGGACGCCTGCAAAATTCACAGTTAGCATTTAATCAGAAGCATCTGGTAATACTTCCATCACAACATAAAATGAGTGAACTATTGATAATACAACAGCATATTGCCACTTTACATGCTGGACCTTCTCTACTATCGCACATCATAAAACAATCTTTTTGGATAGTTGGTGGAAAAAAGCTCATCAACAAATGCATTAATAGATGTTTAAAATGTTTCAGATATAAGAAAGCTATTACAACTCCTCCATTAATGGGGAACTTACCTAAACCTCGAGTAAATCTTGAACGCCCCTTTTTCGCCAGCGGAATTGATTATGCAGGCCCCATATCCATTAAATTTAGCAAGGGTAGGGGTGCAAAAACAACTAAGGATTACATTGCCTTATTTATTTGTCTTGCTACGAAAGCGGTCCATATAGAAGCTGTAAGTGACCTAACAACTGAAGCATTTATAGCAGCTCTTCGACGTTTTAGTGCAAGAAGAGGTACCCCACGTCACTTTTATAGTGACAACGGGAAGATTTTTGTCGGGGCATCAAGAAAAATCAACCAAATACAGAGGGCCTGGTTGTCATTTCCTAAAAATGAAATCATGTCTAAATATTTAACTGAAAAATCCATTGAATGGCATTTTATCCTGCCTTCTTCCCCCCACTTTGGCGGAATTTGGGAGGCTGCAATAAAATCCGCAAAATACCATCTAAAAAAAGTAATAGGAGAGACACTCCTAACTTTCGAAGAGCTCGCCACCCTACTTAGCCAAGTCGAAGGCTTACTGAATTCGCGACCTCTCATACATTTAAATGACAATGATAGTGACTGCATAAATGTTCTGACACCCTCACATTTTCTTACAGGTGATGTAATCTTCTCGATACCGGAGGAGACCTCATCCATCACATGCAACCCTAGAAATCGCTGGGAGCTGCTGCAAAATTTAAAAAGAGGATTCTCCCATCGATTTAAGAAGGAATATTTGAGCTCGCTCCAAAAGAGAGGCAAGTGGAGAGTCGAGCAACGTAATCTTCAACCTGGACAAGTTGTGCTACTCCTTGATGATGCCCAACCACCAGACTCTTGGCCATTGGGCCGGGTAAAAGAGGTGCATCGAGGAAAAGACGGACATGTCCGTGTTGTGACTATACAGTGTAGAGGATCTTTTTTGAGACGACCAGTCCACAAATTAGCTCTCCTCCTTATATATCAGGACTAAGGCCTGATAGGGTGGGAGTGTGTTCGAATGCTTAGAGTGTTTATTCTAAAACAGTAATATTGATAAACATTAAATAACTTCATATTTCAGAAGTGACATTAATTACATCAACTGTTTATTTTAAAACCATAATATTTATAAACGATAAATTGATTCATAATTCAAAAGTGACATTAAAGAAATTCATTTAATATCATTGTTTATATAAAGCAATTCATAAGTAGTTGATTGCACATGATTGTGAAATCATTTTTGTTGATTATTTCAAGGACAATATTTTACTGTGAACGAACTGATGGCAGTCTCTCTTATGTTTTTGTAAAGCACACACGGTGCTTATATTTCTTTTCAGTTTTCATATACTTGGATAATATGTTAATCCAGTAACTGCAGCAGGAAACTAAATTCCTGTATCTTGTGTTGTCCATTTGCTAAATGTGCTTTAGAGGATTAATATAATACAAAAAGATAAATCAGTGTTAATTTATTTACATTAACAACACTAAAAAACTGTTAGTGAATCTCGGACACTAACAATGACTTTTCGCAAACAAATTTCAGCATACCATTTAGCATTAACAGTTTTTTGATCCTCTAAAGTAATGGTTGCAATATGTTGTGTAAGGCCGAAGAAACAAGCAATCATTTTCTTGGAATGATTCATAAATGGACAATTTTCATAGGATTCGATTTATTTGGAAACACTCAAACAGTGGATTGTTGTTTAATTTCCGATTCATACGAATATACTCAAGTTTTGTCACCAGTAATGATGTTGTAAATAGATTTTGCAGTTCTAAAATTGAATTTTTTTAGCATTTCCTTACACCAATTTGCATGAACCTCTTTTTGTGCGTCTGTCAAATTATGCGGAATCCATCTGGAACAAATCTTTTTAACAGCTAAATGTTTGTGCAAAATCAAATGCATTGTAGTCTGCGATATTCCAGAAGATGCTTCTATCTCATGTATGTGACATACTGATCTTCTGCAATCATCTTACACACAGCATCGAAATTGTTTGGAATCACTACTGATTTTGGTCATCCTTCACAATCACTGATGGACGCATGACCATGACAAAATTCGGCAAACCAATTGTAAACAGTCTTTTCTTATGGCGCTTCATTACCAAAAGTTTCACAAAGTGATATTAAGCATTCTTGTCAAGTGAGGCCTTTCTTAAAATTATTCAACAGAAACCTTCACCAGATATTTTCATTTTTTTTTTTTTTTTTCATTCACTTGTTTCTTTAGAACACTCACTATAAACAAAATATGGAAATAATTTCTAAGATGCCATTTATTCCAAAGATAAAAAAAAAAATGTGGATTTTACAAATATCCTTAAGACAAATTTCAGTAATGCCTTCTATTGGTCATTTTTAAAAAATATAAAAAGCAACCCTTGTGTGTATGTGTGTATATATATATATATATACATGTATAGATATGTAAACACTGGTGCATGAATAAACGAAAAGTACCACAAAAAGTAAGAAAGCTAATGGAGTACATAAGTACCAATCTGAAAAACATTTTGAAGACTTTTCGAGATAGAATAACAACCTAAAGAAACTAAATATGCATTACTCTATTTTTAATTCAATTACAATATAAATTTACTGAAGCAAGTTACTTATATCCTAATGTAATTTTTAAATGGTGTTATCCTTTTCAGCATCATTTATTACATAAATCCAAAGTATTACAACAACTGTAATATGAGATGCTAAATAAAGAGGTGTGCATACATAATATTATCGCTTTAGGAATGGAGGAAGGGATATGGCACTTGATATCATAAGATATCCCTAGGGAGGAAAAGGTTGCTTTTTGAGATCGTTATCATATCAGACTTCTTTTTTACAGTAACTTTTTCTTTAGATTCAAATAGTCTGTTATAATAATACATAAATAATGTATATATATACTGTATATTCTCGTATAAGTCAAAGATTTTAGACAAAAATAAGAGTTGAAATTGGGGGCTCGATTTATATACCAGTTAATAAATAATAATAAAAATCACAGATAATTCATGTATGGGCAAGTCTTTTAAGTAATCACATATGGGTCTATGTTACAAAGAGATAAAAAAAAAAAACAGACAATGGCCATTTCCCTGTATTGACCAAAAAAAAAAAAAAAAAAAAAAACTTATAATGTCCCTGTAATTGTCCTGCACTCATTTTCTCTTGATATAGAATTCCCTTCAATGCAGGGATATTCTTTTCAATCCCTCTTTTAAAAGGCATTCAATTGTAGAATGCTCCTAAGAGTCCTATAATACAAAGAAGTACTATATTTTAGCAGTCTAAGAAGTTCTTTATACTTGTAAGTAAGACTAAGACTTGAATAGATTTTTGAAAAATTTCTTTCTCTTTTAAGTATTATTAAATTAGTGTGAATAGGTTTCAAAATAATTTAAACTTCTCCAGTTTTGCATAATTATACAGTTTTAAGAAGTTGAATTTTAAAAATGTCTAATTTGAAACATTAAAAAAAAAAAAAAAACTTTGGTAGTTTAATGAAAATTTATAATTTTTTTTTTCTATCCTCGATTGCAAATCATTTTTCATAATGCTTCCAAAAATGTGATTCAACTTATACATACAAAATCAATTTTTTTCAAAATTTTGCTTGGAAATTGAAGAAGTCAACTTATACATAAGTATGTACGGTATATTTATGAAAACACTAAACTATTATTAAAATCATTAAATTTTATAGAATCATTTGCATTCCTGTCCGTCTCTCGTATGTAAATGTAATTTGTTGTATAGAAATCAGGAGCATAATATTAGGAAATGATATTAGCGTTTATCAGTAAGAAAACACAAAGAATGTTGTCCACTGTCTTGTTGAGAAGTTCTGCTTTTAACCTCCCCTGTTAAGGGGCAAGTGCAAGAAGACAACATTACTTTTGAATGCATTATGTATAACAAGCTATTATTAAATACTTTTAAATAGTAATTAACTCTTTTAGATGATATTTGATATAAATTTATTTCATGTATTGATTTTTTTTTTTTTTCTTGAATCTGTAAAATTTGTAAATAATAAATGTATAATCATATGTGTAATATCACTACAAATGTATAACAGAAAGGAAAAAGAATCTAAAAATGAAATAAGTTTTAGACATTGATAATAATATCATCTTAGGGGGAGAGTGGAATCAATGAATGATAATGTATGATATTGTAATCAGGGGAGAGAGTCCAAGAATAGTAAAATAGTATCTTTTTCTTGGTACATCAATTTCAGCTGAGAAAAAGGTATTATTGAGTAAACAACTAAGGTGGTTTTTAAAAAAAATTAATAGTTTTTAATAGTTAAGCTATATATTGACTATTCATCAAGATCTAAAAATAAAAATTGCAACAGTTGTGCAGTTTTGCAAACAAAAAATTCTAATGTTTTTTATTGTTATCATTATTATTATTATTATTATTAACACTAATACATTTAATTTTCTTGAAAATCAAGATGTTTAAAATATAGCTAACCATAATCTATACTAATATTATAAAGAGGAAAGATTTGTTTGTTTGTTTGAATTGAATAGGCTCCGAAACTACTTGAAGGATTTGAAAAATTCTTTCACCGTTGGAAAGCTACACTATTTTCCGTGAACATAGGCTATTTTTTATTTGATTTATTCAAATATTTTCCTTAATAATTCAAAATTTCAATATTTTTCATACAGAATCAATGAAAATTTTTCTGATAAAAAATAACCATTTTTCTTTCACGTTGTTAAGAAAATAAAAAACTGGAATAATTTCTCTTCGGCAATTAATTTTCAGTTGAACAGTATCCACGTGAAAAATCAAAATAAAAAGAATTCAAAGGTAAAAAAATGTGACGTAATACTTGAAAAAAAAAAGTATTTTATTATATAGGACGCACGAACATCGGTTACGTTAATAAGAGGTTCTCTGTGAAAAATGGCGACATAATTAGAAGTAAAAAGAACGAGAAAGAATTAAATTATTAATAAAATATTTGATTTGAAAAAACATGTCGTCATACTTTAAATAAAATAGGAAGTATTTGTTAAAAGTTACAATTTTGAAATATTTGTTAAAAGAACAAGAAGAATGGATATATGTAACTAATTAAAAATTGGTAAATAATGACGTCATAGCTATACCAATATTATAAGTAAGAAAAATTTGATTGTTTGTTTGTTTGAATTGAATAGACTCTGATAGTACTTGACAGATTTGAAAAATTTGGTACTACTAGGTTATCCCGTCGACCAAAAAATTATCGCCAAATTATAAGATCAAATAGCCAATAATGAATGATCGTGAATGTCACATTCAATGACATTAAACACGATTCACGTGTTTAAAATGTCATTAATTTTGATCTCGACATTTTATTTGTATTTTTATTAATATTCTACTAATTATTTTTTTTTTTTTTTTTTTTTTTTAGTTATTTAAAATAAAAAATTACATCAATATGTACAATTTGGCTATTAGTTTGGCGATTTGTATAATTTGGCGAAATTTGTCGACGGGATAACAGAGTAGTACCAAAAAATTCTTTCACCGTTGGACAGCTAGACTATTTTCGGTGAACATAGGCTATATTATATATATATATATAATAATAATAATAAAAATAGGGATCCTTACTAAAATGCCAATAATGTAACCCAAGGTGTAAAAAAATGACCTTAAAAATTCTTACATCGCGTGCGCTGCGAACATTATTAATTATAAAACAAAATAATGTATTACGACTTTGCAGTACGTATAATTATCTACAAAAAAATGTCGCGACAGCATATGGCTGTTATAGTTACGTCACAATAAGTGTTTTTTTATTAAAAAATAATTAAAATGCCGTCTCAGTAAAAGCTTTTTATTTTTACCTTGGTATTAATCCTTTTGGACATGGGACTGGACGACTTGCTCTACCCGAAGCAAAGCAAGGGCGGGCCGCTAGTTTAAAATAAATATCAAACTGATTTGGTATTTTCTGAAGAAAAAATACATCAATATCAGCTGCTTTTTATAAAATTTTGCAACTGTTATAAAAACTCCCTTGTGTTATAGGCAATTTGGAATTTACGAAACCTACATATTAATACATTAAACATACTTATTTAACATTATTTTTTCAAAATTGGAATTTAATCTTATAAAGGTCATTTTTAGATATTATAAAATTTACATTTTTGGCTATAAAATATGAATCAAACAAATCAACTGTGAATGTTTAAATATTTTGTTAAGAATTCTTTTGAAGTACTATGTTGTGCATTAATTTACATATGAATTACAATTTTTATATTTAAAAATAAATAAATAAAAAGGTGTAACAAACCATATCCAAGGCTTGTTCCAAATGTCATAATTAAATCTTGTGTCATTACAGTGCTTATCGTTGCTGAAAAAATATATTTAGCAATCTAAATTTACTGATTAAAATATTAAAAATGTTTTGGATTGTTTTCAGAAAGAATATATCTTATGAGATTAAAATTCTTATTGTTTAGTCCTAAAATAGGCTTATTAAAAATGTCATTGTCATGGCATTTTAGAATTGCTATTTCAGGGCCATAGTAAATACACTTTTAGATATTTTTAAAAGTCCACTGAGTAATTTGAGCTAAAACAAAGCATTAAAACAACAAAAATTAAATACATTTTAACAGCTAAGATTTACTATTGTCTCAGAATAAACAATAAAATAAAATGATGATGATTTAAATGATGATTAATGATAGAGCTTATCTCAATAGCGATTTTGTTTTTTCATTGTGAAAATTTTCTATTTTTATTTATTTATTTATATATGCATTTTTTTTTAAATTTATTTACATTTTGACAGAAAACCAAGAATAGAAAGATTCTTTTCACATACAATTAGATCAACAATATTTTAAAAATACTTTATTATAATTAAATTATTTTACAAATCGTTTTCTGAAATTATTGGCAATATCTTTAAAAGGGGTAGAACTTTCATTTGCAGTTGGTGGTATTCTAAGAAAACGGCGACATTTAGGAAACATTAGTAAAACACTCTGAACCAGTCCAAATGTACTAGAACATAACCAGTAGAAACTGACAGACTAAAATAAAAAATACAGAAGATTAAAATTATTTTAATAACATTTATTATATTAATTAAAATACAAATATTTCAATAAAAAGATTTTTTTAAAAAATATCAGAGTTTTAACAAAATTCTTGTAAAAAAATTCCTGGACTTTTCAAAGTTTTCCCTGAACTTTCTCAAAAAAAAAAAAAAAAAAAAAAAAAAAATTCTTTAACCTTTTTTGATAAAAATTAGTCTTATATATTGTTGTAAAACCCTCCATAATGTACAATTTTAATCTTTATAAATGCTAAAAAAAATATTATTTTAATTTCTGATTTTTAATTATTTTTCATTCTATGCTATTGCTATATAGTTTGTATAAATTTCATATAAAAATTTTAGATTGGATGAATAGTTAATTAAATATTTCTGCATTTACAATAACTCATATTCTAATGGAAAGTAGTACATCAAAAATCCCCTGACTTTTCCCTGACCATTTGAAATATTTAAAATTTTTCCTGATATTTCCCTGACTTTTTGCCAAAATTTCCAAATTCCCTGTTTTTCAGGTTTTTCCGGATGCGTAAGAACCCTGTTAATATAATTATATTAATATTATATTATTATATTACTAGCTGACTTGTTAAAATTGCCTGAGCTTGTGACATTAACTTTCAATACATAGTAAATTCTGTTTAAAGTGGACTCTGTGCAAGTCAGAAACCTGCCTAACATAGAAAATTTTGCAAGTCCTGGCGAACCCATACAAAATAACAATAATTGCTACTCTGGCAGCAATAAAACCAGTGTGTAAACCAGGATTTACCTAATGTGGAAATGAAAATGTTTTAAGATCACACAAAACTAAAATTTTGCAAAATATGAAAAAAGATGTTTTAAACATGAAAGACATTTGATTTATAAAACTTTAAAACTGATATATATATATATATATATATATATGTATATATATATTTGGTGGGATTCTAAATTACCAATAGCAATTTTTATTTTTCATATGTGTAAATTGGAAAGAATACTTTGATGATCAAATAAAAAGTTTTGATTTATGATATTACTGGGTTTTTTTTTTTCTTATTTTTCTGTATATTAAATAAAATGAGCAAAAGACATGTTTTTAAATGTATGTAATACATGTAATTTAAGTTAAATGAGTGGAAGGTTATGTTTTAAATTAAATGAATGTGATACAAATGATGATCTTTGATGATTTATCACCTGGGTCCAGCTAACACAAAAGTAAATTGAAAATCTTTAGCAATTATTTTCTGTGTAACTCATGTCTGTATGCAAGTATGTGTATGTATATATATATATATATACATATAAACATTTTTTTTTTTTTAAATTGTCAAATGAAAAAAATTATTCAAAAAACATAAATTTCACAAACATATTTAATGAAGAATGGTCAAAACATTTAAAAAAAATCAGAGCATATAAAGTTAAAAGGAAAAACAAAATTTAAAAAAAATGCAAACATGTTTAATATAAAATCAGAAAACTCACAGAAGGATTTACAGCAGCAGCAATAGCAATGATCAATGAAAAAAACCTCATAGCATATAATAAAACTTTTTGTTGTTTAGATCCCTGTCCAATTTGCCTCAAAGAATGAATCTAAATGAAATATAAAATACAGATAAATTAATAGAAGCAGGTACATAATGATATACATATAGAGATATATTCAGGAGGTATTTGAAATTCATCCAAAAATACTTGAAACATTTGAAACAGGGTAAGTGGGAGCTTTTTGCATTCCATTACATTACACAAAACCTTTTTTTTTTCACTTGTTTGTCCTACTTGAACTTATTTTCTACTAACATATATTTTTAAGAGTCCTGCCAATATTTCTATATATATATATATATTTCCTTTATTTAATGATAGAAATTTGCAATTAAATAAAGAGAAGATAGCTATTTAAAATAATGGTTTTGAAAAGCTAAAACAAAGGATACAAATCCTGTTTTCTCCAGCAATATAGATACATAAAATGTAAAATTAACCACAATTCATTTTGCTATTTATTTGTAACCATCTGATGTTACATTTAATCTTTGTTTTTCAGATAAAGTCTAATTACCAGATTTTGTCCCATAAACCTTGTGTGATTGGATTGTGCTATTTTCTTTTCAGACAGACAAATAATAATAATAATAATAAAATAATAATAATAACAACAACAGCCAATATATCAATAATAAATGCCAATATGCTCTTTAACATTGATAAATTGATAATAGATCACACAAAAAGAGTTGCAAGTTTAAATGCAAAGAATCTCAAGGAATAATTCTCAGAATAAATAAGTTAGTTGGGCACAGGTGCAAAAAATGTTTTGGGACATTAAATTAGATTCAAAGATAAAACAAAAATCTTTCATCTTATAGGGAGTCTTATAAAAACTACCCTTAGGGAAAAAACTTTTTTGGAAAGATAATTTTTCATAAAAAAAAATGAATTAATAAAAGTTTTTTAGTGCCATTAGGGATCCATTAACTAATTATTATTAATCATGTGACAAACCACATAATTAATGCCAGTGGCAGCACAGATAATCACTTCATTCACAGTTGAAATTCCAGAATTCGTTAAAACTGGATTCACATATAAAGATGTAATCAGTCTGCCAAATCATACCTTAATAGAAAACACCTAAAGCACAGATTTTAGCGGATAACTCGTAGGTATACTCTTGTATTATTTTCCTGCTCCCAGTCCTCCATGTGTTATACCTTTGGGTGCAGAAAAACAAACCTACAAGACAACTGCTAAAATCGGGTTTTCAGGGTTTTCCACCAAAATATGACTTGGAAGACTAGCTGCATTTTAATATGCAAATTGAGTTTTTATTAATTACGGAATTTTAGCTATGAACTCAATGAGGTCAGCTGTTTGTGAAACTATAGCAACAAAATATTTTAAACAGTAAGAGATAGAAAATAAAAAAGTATGCTTTAATCAATTAATATTTTATTATGAAATAAATTATGATTATACATTGGAAAAATAATTTAGAAATTCTGAATTGATAGGGGTTTTTTTCTTTTAATTGTTGCTATATCTTATTTAAAAACAGATCAAGATTAATTTTTTTAAGTAAATTGATTCTTTCACATTTTCTACCAAGCAAAAATTAAACTGGTAAATTTTCTGCAATTGGGATCCACATTAAATTAAAACATTGTAACAAAGTTTTTTTTTTTTTTTTTTTTTTTTTTTTTAACAAAATTGAATTACAGTTTTAAAATGAATAGTAAATTTTCAGTATATGCAAAATGTTTCATGTAAGATGAACAAAACTTTAAAAGGTGATAGTACACATCCAAATAAATAACTTTCATCAAAGAATGCAAAGGTAATGGCTTATTTGGAAACTTGGTCCATGTAAATATAAAGCTCTATTCCAATTGCGAGTTATGACACTAGGGTGAAGAACGACACTAATAGCATGCAAATGTGATATGGTAAGGAAGAAGAACAAGTATGCACAACTTCACCTCAATTAATACATAAAAGTCACTGATCCGAATGTGAAACTGTCAGTTGCGACAGGAACATTTCTGACAAAGGTGCCCTTCACCAATAGGAAAAATGCTGATATGTATTTTATCAAAGTAATTGCAAATGGAAGTGGCTCAAATGCTCAATGATTATATGGAAAGAAGTTTTCCACTTTACTTTTTTTTACTTAAACATTTTTATGGATATAGAAGTTTATATACAGAAGTTTCTCTTTGTAAATGAAAACTGTACAACTTACCTTTTTTTCTGCATGTGTGTGGATTTTCACCATAAATAAAAAAATTCATGTAAGTCCCAATGCAATGCATACCCCAAACAGGATTTTCATTTTGATCTTTAATTATGAGTTCATACTGGAAATCCCAAAAGAATATTTTCTATTTTAAAAATGGATATCATTTAACCCCTTAACAGTATTGCCTGCATGTCACTTGAGTGAGAAGAGTTTGTTTTCTTCATTGCTAAAAACTTTCAGAAACCAGAAATTTTTAGCTGTAATTTTTTATGTATTTGACAGACATATCTTGATTATACATGGTAATTTTTTTATACAAAAAAGGCAATTTTTAGTCCTTATTTTTAATTTATTGTGTCCAATAATAATAATATTAATTTAAACTTTTAAGGGGTTAAATAATAGAAAATTTGATTTTCAAAATTTCTAGTGTGATTTCAGAATCTCTGTATCAAGAAAGGGCAAAACTGAGAACTTGGTCTCATGTTGGAAACTACTGATTCAGACTCTTATCCAACAGATCTTTCTCTGCTCCATCGGCATAAAAAACATTAATTTGTAAACCATAGAGTACCTTGGGGTTAAGCGGTTCCGCCTTACAAATTCTTATAAAAAAAGGCTCCACAAGCCCAAAAGTTTGGGAACCACTGACATATGACATATGCACAAACATCTAAACACCTACAAATATGGTGGATTTTAAAATTGTAGATTTTATATGTAATTTTTTGTGCTCTATCAAAATCTTAGTTTGTGTTTTTTAGAAAAATGTGCTTTTCATTGTGTATGTTTATGAAAAACATAATTTCTTTAAGATATTGAAAGAAAATTTTGCTGATTTATAGATAAATTATGAAGCAAAATATAGCTTGTAAGTTTGTATGTATTAATTTAAGAGCTCTTTTTATTTAAAAAAACACATTTTTTTAGAAAATAATTATGTTTTGTATACAAAATAGTAAATTTAAGAGGTATTGCAAATATTTCAATTCATAAAACAAATAAGTGGTTTGCTAACATATTGTTGAAAAAAAGGTGAAATATATTGAACAGATTTTGTTATAGATGGTTTGGATTAAATGTAAATTTTACTAAAAATTAAAAGTTAATTAAGATTTTTTAAGACTTTCTAATTTTATATCCTGTTTTAACAAAAATACAAGTTTTTGATAAAAATTTCATATTTTTCATAAAAAGTGTCCTGAAGGTAGACACATACCTTAACTCACTCTTTTTTTTTTTTTTTTTTTTTTGATAAATCAGAAAATTATTGTTTTACTTTAAACTGCTGCACCTTTTTTGTTTCAATGAATGTTTTTCATGATTTATCAAGTAAAAAAAAAATAATAATAACTTTTTTACTTTTTAATCGCTATAAAGATTTGAATAAATTGAAAAGTATTTTTACCTTAGTAGTTAACTATACTAGTTAAAACAATTTTGAGTTTTTAATTTTTTTTTTTTTTTTTTTATTTCCATATTTGGTTCTATTATTTGAACCAGGCACAAAATATTTAAGCAATTGCAACAGAACCACAGTTATGTCAAACTCAGAATGTTAATTAATCATGTGAATAAAGCCAATCAGTCATATATTTTTGCACAAGGAAATTACTAAAAGTTCTGATAATAGCTTTTACATTGCTGAGAAAGTGTTCAGTACAAAAAGCAACATTTAAAAGAGTGACTTGAAATTGAAATATTCCCTTTCTTACCTCAATAAGAACTAAATTGACCAATGCAAGCAAAATTGGTAAAAAGAAAGGATCTGGAATCATCAAATTTTTAAACCACAAAGTACCTTCAGTTTGTAATTGCTGTTGTAGTACTTGAGTATCTAAAATGATAATAATCAAATATTTAAAAAAATAATATATTCAATATCAATCACAAAAACAAATTACATTAGGATTTTTTTTCTCTCCTTTTAAGTTTTTAGAGGGTTAGATAGAAATTACTACCTATTTCACATATCATCATCATTTTCTACAATATATATTTCATACTGTAATAGAACTTAAAAATCACTATAAAAATTACAAAATAAAACACACATTTATATCTATTCAAAACATCGTATTTGTTATTCATTTTTGGTCTTAATATTTCATTGAAATATAACACAAAACACTTACATTTATTCTGTGATGAAAAAGGATTAACCATAGCAAGTCACGGTACGGCTTTTGATAATAGGTTATAAAAAAATTAACTTTCTTTAAGAATAATAAAAGAAAAACCAGAAAAAATGAGATCTAAGACAGGGTTGTCTAAAGCATTGCCTTTTGAAAGCTTGCCACTTTTTCTACTTCCTGTTAATATATAAATTATCTTACAATTACTACATGCATTGCTACATACTTTCATAAATTATAGCTTCGAAAAACAGTGAAAACAATGAAGGCATTTAAGATGGTTCTGAAATTCCCAGATCAACAATACAAATATTTCTGACACATATTCTGGCTTAATTTTAAACATAAAGGAATCAATTTAGAAGGCCTAATTACTAAGACAATTTGAAATTGAACAGATTTTTCTATTTTCTCATAAATAAATTAATTATCAAATTATAATCGATTATTGTTATGTGAAAACACTTTTGCTCCTTTTTTGTACAACTGCATTGGAAATTCAATTTAAAATAACCACTTTGACAGCATTTTTTTTTTTTTTTCAGAAAATTATTCATATTTCCTTCATGAAAAAGCATGAGTTCAGTCATATTAACAAGAATTACATATTAAATACTTATAGAATAATATAAAAATTAAAAAAAAGCTGTAATTTTGTCTCTACATCCGAACTGAAAGTTTCATTCTTTATATCTGTAATGATGTAGATTTTAGGATTGTGGATTTGAGGGAGTCTACTGTATATGTTTCAAATTTTTCTTTTCTTATTCATGCAAGTCAATTTTTTCATTATTGGATAACAATGAAAATCCATTTTAATAGGTGCTTTATTTTAAAATGATTAATGCTTATATGATTTTTTTATTGTTGTCTTTATTAAAGCTTTTGGCTTTTTTTCCCCCGGAAATTTTTTTTAAAGAGCACTCCCCACCCCAATGTTCAGAAAAATTGCTAAATTTACGATAAAATGTTTTTTTTTTCTGTTAATTTTACAAGGAGTCTCTTTGATGAAATCATGATTACCACTGTATCGTTACCATTACTATACTGAAAAAAAATGTGTTGAATTTTTCTAATCATATGAATAATTGTGCTCTTCATCATTTGTTATCAGTTTAGATGAATCTGTGTACACTAAAAGCTTGAACATGCCTAGTGTAAAGCAAATAATCATACTCATTATTTATTATTTTCAATAAACTAAATGCATCTTACATAAATATATGGCGAAGCAAAGTGATTCATCTGAAGTCAAAATGAAACATCATTGGCCAAGTTTATAATATTCTACATTAGACTAAAAGTTATTTAAATAATAATTTAACTAGAAGTATATATGCATAATATTTTTGTTTATTTTTATTGCATCATATTACAGAAAAAACAAAAACTCTTTAAAAAATGCATGTTATAATAATATATATATATGTAGGGTGTTTCATAATTATTTTCAGAGTTTCACAAGGCTATTAGAATAAAACTGTAATGAATACAATGGAAAAGAACCTTTTTCTAAACACATAAATAATTCAAGTTTAGTTACTGACTTTACAGGTATTCAATGACAAACCTTTGGTGATATAGCAAACATCAAATTAATAATTAATTGTTGTCATACTTTCTCCATCATAGCATGATTCATGATATTAGAAATGTATGTGATCCATACATACAGTTCTGTTAAATCATATAGCAAAGGAAATACAAATACAAAATCTTTGACATAACACCACAAGAAAAACACATGGTGTTAAGTTCAGGAATGTGGAGGCCATGACAACAGAAGAACGTCATCTGCAGAAGCCTGTTGAAAGCAACATTAAGGCAATTCAGCATTGAGGCACACACACACATATCCTGCAGGTAATAGGAAGGAGCTTCATCTGAAAAATGACATCATCATAATGCTCATGTAACTGTTGCATTAACCACATTATAACATATTGAAATATGCTACACCAGTAACAGTTCACTCAGTAAAAAGCAATGGCTCATGCACATATGAGGTGGAGATAGCAAAAACACATTAACTTTGATTCACAAATGTGTTCCATTATTGAATGAGTGTTGTTAATGCACCAAATGTGCATATTATGATCTGTTAGTCAATGTGTTATAGGTGCATTGTTATCTACATTGAAACAATCTTCAATTGCTTCCTCATCCAAACTTACTTTGCCTGTGTATGTCACAGATTTTGCATATTTCAGCAGGTCTTGGATGAGGGTCTTTTCTGTGGAAACTGAAAAACCACGAAATTCACCATTACTTTGTCTATCGTCTAAACTGGTTAATGATGGCCATAAATTATGCCATCATTTATAACACTTTTCTGAGGAATGCCTTACTAAGCACTAGCTGCCCGCCATAATGCATTTTTCAAATTAAATTGCTTTTGGATTTGCAATACGCCACTAACGCAATTGCATATAATTACCATTGCTTTTATAAATTCTTTCTTGTATAGGCTTTGAAGCTTCTTAGAATTCCTTGATCCATCGGCTGGATAAGTGAGCTGCACTTGGGTGGAAAATAATGCAAAAAACATTGTTCTTTTCTACAACTCCTGATTTAGTGTGAGATGAGCAATTATCGACCAAAAGAAATATTTTGCAGTTTTCAGGAAGATCTTGTTTCTGACAATGATCACAAGCTTCCAGAACAAAATAATTTTCTAGCCATTCTTTGAATATTTCTGCTACCATCCATGCTCGTTTATTCACTCAGTAAAAAAACGGCCAAAATCTTAATCCCCTTTGAAGCTCTTGGATTTTTATTTTTTCCTATTAATAATTTACATTTATGCATTCTGGCAGCATTTGCGCAGGCCATAACAGACAGTCTTTTCTTGAAGTCTTTAAATCCAAGACATGATGTTTCCTCAGATGTCACATAGGTTTTTCTAGGCACATACCTACAAAGCAATGCAGTTTCATCGGCATTATAAACCTGTTCTGGAAAAAGTTTCTCCCGGTTAATGATTCCCTTAAATTCTTTGATGAAATAATCGGCAGCTTCAAAATCCTCTGATGCCTTCTCACCAGAAATCTGAACTAAACATCATGCATGATGTTTCTTAAACTTGCTGTACCATCCTGTTGAATTATCACAGGGCGTAGAAATGTTTAACTCGGCATGAAAATTTTTCGCCTGTGTTATAATAATTGCACACTCTAATGAAAAGTTCTCTGATTGTCATTGCCGAATCTATTCCATTAAAACTGTATCAACATCAATACTTTTCGAATTGTGCAATTTTTTTCAATGTGCCATCAATTCTAGAACAGCCCTTTCTGCAAAAGCTTTAAAAATCTTCTCTCATTATTCACTGTTTTTCCGTCAGCAGAAATAGTTTCATATGAAATATTTTTTTTTAATCTTGAGAAAAATTCAGCATTTTTTTCCTCATCATATAGTTAAGAAAAAGTTCCAGATTTCAGGTCTTCCGGATTTTGAGTCTTCCAGATTTCTAGATTCCGAATTTGAGGTTCCATACTGTATTATAATATGTACTTGACAGATGCAGATCAAGTTTATTATGTTTGAATGAATGTAACATCATTAAAATGCATTTGAAACATTTTTCCCCATAGGGTCATTCCATGTCAAATGAGCAAAAATGTAAAAAAAGCTGTATAGAATCCGATTTTAATAAAATTTGAGATACATGTTCATTTCATATTCAAATGTATGTCTGCACAATATTTTGACGAAAAATAAATTATTTTATCAATTTTGGACATTTAAAAAACTTGTGATATAGAATGGCTTGCGGTTAATCGTCGAAAGTCGCAAGTTTCAAGTTCTATATTTTGAAAACTTTTTAACAAAAATGAAGTTTTTATATAATATTGAAATCTCTGTATATCAATCTTTATATATATTGAGTAAAAATAATCTGGTAATATCATAATTAATCATAAATTGGTTGTAAATATTGAAATTTTGTAAAGTTTTAAAAATTTTGAAATGTTATAAAAATCAAAGGATTTAAAAAACATCTGTGAAATCGATGCAAGATGTAGTACTATGTATGAAGATCGAATTCTCAAAGTTTCAAAGTTGTTATTTATTTTCTTCATCTTCAAAAAAACTTAGAAACTTTAAAAAAATGACAAAATCATAATTATTCCTCTTATGTTACCTCAAAAAAAATAATTAAAGGAAAGCTCTTACATCAACAATATTACACATATATAAGAATCAATAAGTCCATGACATACTAAAAAAGTTTCAATACTGCCTTTTTAATTTCTAACATAACAAAAATGGGTTCAAAAAACTAATATTCGATACATTCTAAAGACAATCTTTCTTTGAAAACATGCGCTTTTTTGCTAGTTTCTTTCTAAAAATAGATGTGTGCTGCCATCTATGTTTGGTACTTGATTTTAAGATTAAAATAGTTATTTTATGAAGAAAGTCATTTTTCTTCTATATAAATTAAAAATATTCTTGAGGCAAAAATAAACTGAAAGCAAGAATAAAACTCTGTATACTTAAAATATACACTTTTATCTGTAATATCAAAGAGTTTAAAACTTTTGAAAGCTTTTATTCGTCTCCAAAAAATGATAAAAATGTTGAATTTTTAATCAGAAGTTTTCACTTTTTATTTTTTTTTCTCATAGAGGAATGAAAAAAAAGAATTAAATTATAGATGTATTAAATATATTCAATTAGCTATAATGGCAAAAAAATTTGAATTTGGAAAAGGTGTCCTTCATTTTAAAACACACAACTGAAATATTTTATTTTTTCTACGATTTTTTTTATTATTTATTTATTTTTAAATTATGAAATAAAAATATAATAACTAAATTATGCTAATCTGTTACTTATAGTTCATTCTTAAGTGTAAATAATTTTTATTACAATCTTTCCATTCCTAACGCTAATAATCAAACTTGAAATTTCAAGCATGTACACAAGACCTTGATTTCGTATCAACTTTAATGTAAATTTTTATACTGAAATAAACTAGTCTGAACTCTACTACTTTGCGTTTCCTCGTAAATGATTGTGATCTACTTATATGATGGTTTTCAATAAAATCTGTGACATGTCAGCCACACCTGATTTGCTCATTTGGTGTGGAATGACCCCATAATGAAAGGAATACTTTTGATTGGCCCTGTAATTGATCTATGCATCCGATTTTCATAAAATTTGAAATGACTCAACAAAATTATGTAATAATTATATATTTTAAATTTCAAACGACTCGGTTGGGTAGTTTTTGTGTTGTTATATGCGGACAGACAGACAGATTGAACGACAACTATAGATGTATGTATATGTATTTACATAATTACAAACACACTAGGGATGCACCGAATATTTGGTATCTATTCGGTATTCGGCCTATTTGGCCATGTTACCGAATATTCGGTTAGGCCGAATATGAAACTATTCGGTTAAGCCGATTATTCGGCTTGGCCGAATATGAAACTATTCGGCCTGCCGAATATCAAACTATTCGGCCGAATCCAATACTTAATAAAACCTTTTAAAATACATTTTTAAAAACTTTTCACAATTTCTACTTTTAACTGTTAATTTATAAATATATTTAAAATAATTAGAAAGAAAATCATATTTAAATAAAAGAGAATGTTTTTAAATTATTTATATCATAGAGCGACAATATTCAATACAGCGACTTGGCAAATTTTCAGCTACCAGCTTTAATGTTTGAGTCAGAGTACAATTTAATCTAGAATCTGATTGTCAATCAAGTGTTCGAATAAGTACATTGATGTTAAGGTTATTGATAAATTAAGTGATCAACTTTAAGTTCTGATCAATTAAATAGAGAGATTTGAATAAGAGAAAACTTGCTAAGTCGCTCTATTGAATAACAAGTAACATACCAAATCATTTTAAGCAATCAAAGAGTATTATGCATGACAGGAGCATTGATTTAAGGAGCTTCGAAAGAACTTGGTTTGCAGTTAGGTCTCACTTCTTTTATTAGCGAAACCTTTAACGAACTTGGCATTCTTTCACATTCATGTTTTTGATACGATTTATTATACTGTGAATCAAAATACATCAAATGTTCCATATATAATACATTTTAAATGATGCAGTAACATATAATGTGCATGAATTAAAAAACAGAAATTTAATACTTTTTTAAAATTTATTTACAGATTTTTATAAGAAATTAAAAATTTTTAAAACAAAAAAATATTACATACCACATTTGACGAAAACAGGATTTATAGTTAAATTTCTTAAAGCCACAGAAAAACAAATCCAAACAGGAATTTGAAAAACAGCTAACAGTACTATTTTGAATGGATGACAATTATCTCGTACTATGGACTTTTGATGATATTGTTTCATCTATTTTATAAAAAAATATATATGTGTCAGAATTTTTATATACATATTTTCTTTAATTCAAAAACACACATAATTTATATACATATAAAATTTACAGATAAATATAAATCAAGGGATTCTTAACTACTTCCCTGATTATACTAAGTTGTCTCATGTTTGTATATACAGTATAGCAGGGCTATGTGGCGTCCATGGGTACCATGGCACTCTTTGATGGTTTTTAAGGTGCTCTTTTGAAGGTTTCTTGTTACTAGCATTTTTTGAAAATGAAATTCTCTTTTAAAGAATGCTTTATTTAAAATCATCGATATTTGCTTGAGATATTTTTTTATTATGTTATTTATTCTAAGAATGAAATATTAAACAATATTTTTAAAAATTAATCATGTGTTATTGTGTTTCTTCACTAATTTGCAATTATTCTTTATAAAATACTTTGAGGGAATTATGATGGTCAGAACTGGAAAACTTGTGTTAACTTTTTAACGAATAATAAAGAATAACTTTTAAAACATTTTAAGAAGTAAATGGTAAAAATATAAATGCCCCCATCTGTCCTTGGTACAAAAAATTTCAGCCATTTTGTTATTGTTATTGAAGTCCTTTCACTAACCTATTGATGGTTTTATAAGACAAGAAAATGGCTGTCATTTTTTCCCCTCAGACATTCAGAAATTTAAGATAATTTTAATCATTAAAATAAATAAATAAATGAATGAATAAAATAAAATAAATTGTGCCAAATTACTTCCATCAATGAAAACTCATCCAGACTCTCTCTTTGGGTCCATCAATGGATTGATCACAATTTCATGCCTGTCTATGTGTTTCTTTACATTTTATAACGGTAAATTTGCACCTGTAAACAAAATCAGTTCTTTTGCGTCCCAAATCACCTTAACAATATCACTGATTTACCATTTTATTTTAATAACAGGCAAAATGTAATTTTCTGGCTCCTTCCAATGAAAAAAATTTTGTGGTAGCTCCTCACAGAAAAATGTGTAATTTGAAATTTACAGTGATTTATATTAATTTTGAAGGTTTTTTTTTTTCTTTTTTACATGGAGCTTCATATCCATAGGAGCCTTCTTTCTTCTACAGCAAAATGAATTCTCAAATGTGTATCCCTAATAATATAATTTTTTTTGCATGCCTTGATCCATATTAACAATGATGCCCTTCATTGTTTGCCAATATCTGAAATGCGCCTTTGCTAAGTGAAAGGTTGGACAGGCCTGCAGTATAGAATCTATTATCTAGAATCCTCGGGAATGAAGGCTTTCTGGATTTTGGGTCCTCCCAAAGTTTACCTTTTTTTTCACGATATTTTAACAAAAATTACGTTTTTTCTGAAATTTTTTGATGAAATAAGTGTTTTTTTTCTCGATCCTTTGACGAATTTTGGATTTTTTTTCTGTAATTCTTTCAAAAAATTTGCATTTTTTTTTTTTTTTTTTTTTTATGAAATTCACACTTTTTTTTCCTAATCCTTTGTTGAAGTTTGCATTTAAAAAGTTCACATTTCATATTTTTAATATCATAGTAAAGTATTCCAAATATTTGAAAACCTCTTATCCGGAATATCTCACGTCCCAAGCATTCTGAATAACAGAACCTATATCCTAATATCAAAAATCATTTCAATGAATTTCAAATGCACTCATACCTAATGATTTTAATCAAATACAGTAGATTCCTTCAAATCTGCACAGCTTGGGACCAGAGGTTGTGCAGATTTTAGAATTTGGCGAATTTCTGGTCATTGTTTTGTTTACATTTTTTAAACAGTAATTTGAATGTAATTAATAATGCAATCAGAACTACAATAAATGCTTACAATATAATAAAATTAAAATAAGTAATAAACCAAACTAATAAAAATTTTAGACAATTTTTTAAATGATTAAAATATTAAAAGCAAAGGTCAAGTTAATAATCAATAATGTATTATTAAATATTCAGTATAATGAAAAGATGGAATGTATTTTTCCTAAATTATTCAATGAAACATGTCTCACAAAGGTACAATACTAATTCACATCAAAATCATAAAATATAGAAGTTTTATTTCAGATTTAACCAAAAAAAGTTGATTAATACATAAATATATTTGGTAAGAAGATTGTGATTATCAGTGATATCAGCAATATCTAGAATCTTTTCGGAAATAAATTTATTCTTCCTTCATCAATTTTCATCAAAAAAACATTAATTCAGTTATATTAACAAAAATTACAAATTAAAATATACAGTCAAACCTCATTAACATGAACACGGTTAACATGAATTACTTTTAACATGAATTGTTCTCACAATCCCCTGTAAAATTGAATACAAAGATTTGATACTGATAACATGAATTACTGTTAATATGAACATTTTGATTCCCCTTGAAGTTCATGTTAACAAGGTTCGACAGTATATGTAAACTAAAAAAGTCACATTTAGTCCCGATATCTGAATTGAATGTTTCATTGTTTACATTCATAGATTATGTGCAAATTTTAGAGTTGTGGATTTGAGGGAGTCTATTGTATTGAACTTATTCTCCAAATTACATTTGTTTACAATGGTTTTAACAAAACAAAACAGCAATATTACAAAGAAAAGCAGAATATTTAGAGAGAAAAAAAAAAGATTGCATAAATTCTCACATGTCTTTTAAAAACTATTTTTGCTGTCTTGTCATCCCAATCATACATTTTTCTGGCAATATTTACTTCTTTATTCAACTCAGGAGCTATTTTTCCAAGTTCTTTATTTATGTTAGCTAAACGACCAATGACTTGATTTTGATGCACTGCCAGGGGAAATACACAAAATGATCTGATTCCCAAAGTTGTAAGTGAAATTATAGCCCACCATGGAAGTCCTGAAAAGTTATGTAAATCTAGTAACACATTTTGTAATGTTAATACTGGAGCTGATGATGCGAGAGAATAATAAAATCCTTCCCATGAATAATAACGAAAAGAAGTTGAGTGATATGTTAGAGGTAAAATACAATTTAGTGATGAATGAGTGGGTAAATGCTGAAGATTAGTAATTGGTGATGAAAAAAAGAACTTGACAGGTCTTGTACGGCAAGCTTGCAGTAATATCATTTTCAACTGAAATAAAATATATATATATATAAATCAATATTGAAATATTATTAAACATAAAATTATCAATGAATGCAGGCTTAGTACTTTTGTGAAATATAAAGGACATTGACCAAAATATTAATTTTCAAAACAAAAACAAGTAAAAAATGGATTTTTTTTCCTTTTAAATATGGCTTCATTCTTATTGCTCTGCTTTAAACAACTTTAAACATGTTACTTATTTTATAATTTATATGCATTTTAACCCTCTGATAATCTTGCAAATGGGCAAATTTGTAATGTTGTTTTAAATGCTAAAATAACATGATTCTTTCAACATTACATAAAAACACTTGTTTACAATTATCAATGTGAACCTTGAGAGTAGGGTAACATCCCCAGTAATTGGCACATTAAGAATTTGTCTTTAAACTTACTTCAATTTTCATTGCCATGAAATAAAATATTTACTTGCAAATATTTTTAAATCAAAGAATGCATATATGTGCATGTGTTTTGCCCAGTAAAAGGAAATATTTTTGAAAAAGTATTTTTATAAAAATAAATTTATAAAAAGTTGCTGTAGTCATCAGTAATTAGCACCTAGAGCACCAATGTATGACACCTTGTGATCCAGTAATAGGCACATGTTTATATAAAAAATTAACATTATATTTTGCATTAGGTTTAATCACTTTAAATGAATTTACTGTAGATAAAAATGCCATATTTCAGGGTTTTTGAAAGAAAGAAATCAGCATATTAGTCTGAAATGTGAACACTTTAAAGCAATATAATATATTTATGTTAATACCCAGTAATTGTCATGCTGTCCCCAGTAATTGTCATATAGAGCTTTAATGGATTCCAATTACTGATAACATTTCATATTTTCAAATAAAAACAACTGATGAACAAAATTAGTTTATAACTTAGTATACTGCCAAAATAAGTGGTTTAATTTCAAATCATGTGATTTCCTTGTAGTTGAAATAGGTGCCAATTACTTGAAACTATCAAAATTGAAGCACCATTAATTGCCATCTATCATCACCGTATTTTCGGGCATATGCGCCGCACCTCCGAAAATGCATTAAAATAAAACAAATATTCATCAGAAGCGCCGCACTTACGAAAATACATCAAAATGTTAAAAATTGCATTATATTCAGTGTTTTTTCATGTTTTTTTAACATTTGTAATATAAATCCAATTTTAAATTTAGTATATTTTGTATAATTTTTATGATAAAAATAAATTTGAATTCGTGCAGCCTTTTTTTCGTGATTTTTAATACGTTTTTTATAGTTTTCAACGAGGTGTGCAGGGTTTTATTGCGATACTTGACGATATTTGAGGGTTTTTATCACGATATTTGAAAAAATTTGCTTTTTTTATGGGGATGAGCAAGGGATATTTTAATATTTGAAGCAATACTTGAAAAAAAATTGCGTTTAAAAAAAAAAAAAAAAACATAAATTCTGTCAAAAAAGTGCAGAAAAAAGGAGAAATTTGTAAAAAAAACATAAAAAGAATGAAATCAATTAAAAAAAATCTCGAAAAAACACACATTTCATTAAAGATTCATGATCCATTCATTTCATCATAATTCAAACCGTTCTCATTCGCCTTTGAGAATGGTATGAATCCTGAATCTTTGATGAAATGTTTGGTTTTTTTTTAGATTTTTTAATAGATTTCATGCTTTTTTTTTTAATTTCTCCTTTTTTCTGCATTTTTTCACCTGATTTTACATTTTTTCTCGTTTTTTACCGTTTATTTATAGATACGATATATTTGCGTTTTTTCTAACAATTTTTTTGACAATTCTTTAGGCGATCCTTTGAGAAATTCACGATTTTCCTGTGATCTTTTGACATAATTTGTGTTTTTTAGAGATTTTTTGACATATTTCGCATTTTTACTGCAATCTTTCGTTGAAATGTGGGTTTTTAGCGATACTTCGGCGAAATTCATGATTTTTTTGCGATCCTTTCAATAAATTTGCAGTTATTTTTCGTGATTCTTTGGCGAAATTAGCGTTTTTTTTCAGTGATTTTTTTTTACAGTGGGGACTAGCGTTTGATTGGGAAGGGCGGATTAACGGGACTTTACGATTATAAAATTGTAGTTTTTCAAGTGATCCTTTCATGAAATACACATATTTTCTTTTTACATATTCGCGTTTTTGTGGCGAACATTTGACAAAAGTTCTCCCGATCCTTTGATAAAATTCTTGCTTTTTCTGTGAATGATTGACAGAAATTAGGCTATCATTTGTCGAAATTCGCGATATTTTTTATGTTTTGCATTTTCTTCCTGATGATTGACTTTTCACAATTTTCAGAAAAATTCCGATCAGAATCACCTCTGAAATGAATATCGCTGCAAGGGGGACAAAAAATATATCGTATCCGCCGCCCTGGCAGAAGCACCGCAGTTAGCATGATTTTAACTTTTAAACTCGTATGCGCCACGGCGCTTACGCCCGAAAATACGGTAATACAGAAATCCAAATATTTGTGCCAAAAATACTTTTACACAATTAAAATAACTCTTTTCAACTAAACAAAACTGTTGTCAATTAAAATTTAAAATATATTAGAAATCAGGTAATAATGAATTGAAAAGCATGCTTTTCTTAAGCCAGAGAAGAAGCATTTGCAACAAAATGGCTAATTTGATACAAACCATAATTGTTTCTCTTTCCTGGGTACTATTGTCATCTAGTAGCATAAATCGAAGTTATAATCTTTAAAGTAAATGAACATATAACTGGTATATGGTCTTGCATTTTTAAAAGACTGGATATAAATCTTATTTTAGGACATGTTTGTAGGATGTGCCAATCATTGGTGCATGCCAATTACTGGGGATGTTAACCTAGTAATGATTGTACAATGCATTAAAAATCCATTAAATCATTAAATTTATGTAACATTAATATTGCTCATGCTCATATTGAAACTTGGAATTTAATGAACAGATTAAACAGGCTTGTCAGTAAGAGGATTAATTTAAAACTATAATAATTATTTCATTTCATAATATATACCACAGCTTAAAAAGTAAATATAAATAAATAATATTTTATTTGGCAGCAATACTAACAGGAAAAAAAGGTACTCTTTTGCCATTTTGGGATGGCTAAATAAAACAATTGACCCCCCCCCCCCCCTGCACCTTTTCAAGGAATTTAATATTTTAGAAATATCAATCACCACATCACACTTTTTAAAAAAATTAGAAATTGCAGAAAAGCTAAGTTGTTAGAATCGACTAAATAAATACTTTAAGTACAAAGAATAATAATTATCAATAATATTAACTGAAGACTTAGTCGGATATTATTGATGTATGTTGATTGAGAAAAGTATTCTTCTAATATTTTTTCGTCAACATGAAATTTAAAAACATTAGTAATATGGCTGGACTTGAAAAATATTAGTGTGGAGGTGTACAGTATAATTTAATTTATTAGCATTGAGTATAATTATAGTGATTATGACTTTGTTGCTCATGCTTACTACACAATTTAGAAATAGCTTGAAAGATTGTTTTAATATGAAACCTATAACATAATCAGCTTGATTTTAAACAAAATACATATATAATGAATTCTTGATGAACATTAAAACAATATTATTTAATCAGGATGTCATATAGGTAAGGCTTTGGTTGAAATACTTTAAATTGCTCCAGGAATTGTTTTCATTGGTAATAATAATAAATATAAATATTTTAAATATATATATTTATATGTTACATATGTGTACATCCATAAATAAAGTCTAAAATAAATTTAAACATATGCAAGCAATATCAGTACTGCATTATGACTTTGATAAGAAAAAAAATCCATAGCTTCTATGAAATGTCATTGATCAGGAATTACCCCAGCAAACTGAGGCATAAATCAATATATCGTATAAGATAAGATGTATACAAAATTGTAGAATAACAGTATTCATATAATTTAAAAACTTGTACTATATATAGTTGTAAAATAATATAAAAAAGACAAATACAAATGTTGTACCACTAAGCATCTTAGTAAAATGTGCGATTTTCAAAAACAATTTTTTTTTCCAAGATGGTTTAGAAGCAGTTTACGATATAGTTTCTTTTTTATTAATTTCAAGCAGAGATCGAGATTTTTTTATTTTGTATATTAAACTACAGTGCCCATGGATTGTTAACTATATTTTTTAATTCTTTTTTAAACATATTATTATAAGGTGGGTGACCATTAATTAATCCAATCCACCCTATGCATTTTTCTTCAACTTTTGAAGGGGACAAAAATCTACAAAACATTTAAATCACCAATATTTACTCCTTTTGATATAACTGTATGCCAAGTTGAAAGTTTTCCGTGTTTATGAGTCATTGAAATTCATACAAAAGAAAAGATACAACCAAATTGTGCCTAACATACATATTTCAGTAATTAAAATTATCACAGCATTCAGTGGCGTAGCTAGGATGGGTGACACCCAGGGAAGATGTAAGTGGTATCACCCCAACCCATGATGGTGGCACCCCCCCCCCCCCAAAAAAAAAAAACGCCATATTTTTTCAATCACAATTCTATGTTATTCCAGATGTAATTTCAACATTTTTTGCATGCCTGGTGATTTTATAGATAATTCGAAGAAATGGGTGCAAAATTATAATTTAAATACAAAATACTAAAAAAGTCCATGCATTTATGGGAAAGCCTATTTTGATTTTGATTTTTTAACAAAACTTTTGTAAACTTATACTGTATTTTTTTTATTGTGATAATCTTATATTATTATTCTATATGCTTATTATTTTTTTCCCATGACTACTGCTTCATTTTTTAACTATGATTTAAAAAAACCACCTGTCCATATACTTTTGAGTTGCAGTATACCAAAAGCATAAACTGTTGGTTGTAAACTATAGTTTACAACCAAAAGTTTATGCTTTGTTGTAATTCAAGGGTGCAGATACAGACTAAAGTGTAGATTACATAATCTTTTACTATAGGTTATATTGTGTGCGGGGGAAATCGCTTTATAAAAAAAAGGAAAAGGGATGCATTGCATTTATTACACAAGAAATGACCAAACCTTTCCTTATTTACCTTCACACCTCCCATATAAGGAACCATAGGGGCGACTCATAATTCATCCCATAGTTCGCATAAGTCAAAGCAATGCCTATGTAATTTTTTTTTTAAGTTTGCTTTGGCTACCCATTCATCGGAAAGGTAGGTTTTTGTTCCTGGTGCATATGTTATTTAGACACCATGTAAAATTTCAGATTCTCCAAGAAACAAAAATTAACTCTGTTGCGTGATGCGCTTGCAATTTCATTTTATTTCAGAATTTTTTTCCAAAATTTTATAAGATTATACATATTTCTTCCTAATAAAGATTGAGTGTCACCCCTTAGAGGGTGACACCCGGGGCAAACCGCCCCCTCCCCGTTATTTAACTTCCTGTTCTCCAATCGAATCATTAGAAAACTTGGTCAGTTTCATTGTTAGAAAAAAAATCTCCCTAGTCCAAATTTATTTTTAAAAAATAGATATTCTATATAAAAGAATACATATGGCATGTTCTGACATTTAATGTATCTTTTTGAAATATATTATTCTTTAACTAAATACTAAAAAAAATATACTAAAAAATAATGTTAAAAATTAGAGGGTCAAACTCTAATAGGATACTTATAGTTTATTAAACACTTCTGCACCATAGGTGCATAAATGCATCTCCAAAAAATGTATACAATGCTTGATTTTTGGTACAGATAATACAATAAAAAGCAACATTTGACTTATTTAATGTGGGCATTTTCTGCTATTTACTACGTAAAAGTAACTGCTTAAAAAGAAAAAAAAAATGGTACTAAATGAATAAAATCCGTGTATGTGACTTTAATTTCAAAGTGATTAATATATTACTTTAAAAAGTATAATGTTTTTTAAACAAAAACAATAATTTATCAATCAAAATTAGTATTTTATTATACTATGAAATTGTATTTTTTTTTTTTTTTCACGTTCACGCTTAGCAAAGTCATAAAAGAATAAAATAAATTTATAACTATTAAGAAACATAAAAAAAAAAAAAAAAAAAAAAAAAAAAAAAAAAAAACAATTTTTCACTAAAATTCAGAAATTATTTGAAAAAACACAAATATACCTATACGTTTGTATGTTAAACATAGGAGCAATGTTATTGAAAGGATGCATTTATAAAATGTTTGAAGTTATAGCTACATAATTAATGCCTCGTAAAATATTTCTCATATTTCAATTTAAAAATGTACATATTTTTGTGGCTTAGGATTTAGGAAAGCAACAATTTCAATTCATGATTTAGTTTTTGTTTATGTGTTTCAAATCATAATGGTTTCAATATTCTTTTTCACCGATAGATGGCACTAGAAAAGAATGAAACAAAACTGGAACTGGAATGAAGGGGGAGGGTAGAAACAAGCGGTCTTGAAACTAAACCCCAAAATGAACTAAACTCATTCTGATCTAAAATTAAAATTCCTATCAGTATATTTTTCTGAATTATTTTCAGCATTAAACAATTAAATTTTCTCTGAATTGTGAATCAATCACCGTTATGTATTATAAAGAACCATAACCATACCTGTGAATTGTTTTTGCTTATTTTTGCTTGGTGACAAACTTGCTTTGAAGTTGTGCCTATAGGCAATTAAGACGTGAAGAGTATATTTATTTTTTGGAAATAACTATCTGTGAGATGTCTTTAAAATATGAGTGATGAAAACATTATAAAACTGATTTGACGCAATTTTCAATGCATGAAGTTTTTGAAATATTGTACATTACATTAAAAATGCCCATAAAATGTATCACTTCAGTATAATCGTATACTTTTTATTTTGTTGATCTTTCTTGAAATGGCGTTTCTCTGCCCTGTAAGAATACGAAGGGGAAAACGAAAGAAAGGTATTTTTCATTTATTTAGTAATTAATTATGTTTTTACTTCGTTTTAAAAGTATATTTGCTTTCCAGTTTTATACCTACTATGAGCGTCAAGTCATTTCATGTGTGACCCCTTTAAATGTTTATATCAAGTTATATATTTTACCATAATATACTTGGTGAATATATGAATGCCATACATTTTCTTATAAGCCCAAAATGCTGCTTTTAGATCGGAATTTTCTAAAGGAAGAAGAATTTTCCCCCCGAAAAATTATGAAAAAATAAATAAATAGAGCCTGTGTATTAAAAGTCATTCTTACGCTTTTAATTGAAATTTTATCTCTTCCTAATTATCTTCATGCGTAGTTAAAGTGTAATAATTGCTGTTTTTCTTGACAAAATAATGTATTTTTTTCAACATCATAAAATCTGTCTATAAATTTATTTAAATATGCATATCATCATACAAAAAAGTAAATATCATCATCATATTTTGAATTTTAAGAATAATTTAAAATTTATTTCTAAAAAAAAAGGCTGAATTAATGTGGTTATTCTATACTTGAATCTGTAACATAGAATAAGTGTGCCATGGATCCTTAAGGAATTTCTTTTCAAAACATTTTTTAATTAATAGTTAAAATTATTTCATTTCAATTTCATTAATGTATCAATAACAATAACCAATCCCACAGTTATATTTCATGCTATGAGTCAAAATTGAATTGCAAATAACAAAACTATAAAATCCAAACATCCAGAATTCCAGTACTGGACACTTGCTATTCCAGTAATTGACACTCACTATCCCAATAATGGATGCTCTTAAAAGAAAAGTAATAAATAATTATTATTACATTCTCTTGCATAACTCAGCTTTGATTTTGTATGTAAAGATGGATCTCTTCAATAATCATGTCTGAAAGTTTCGTGTTGTTCAGTTTGGAAATTTTATTTTATTTACAAACAAACCTCAATTTAACGATTACAAAGGGTAACCTTGAAAATCATTGTTAAATCGGGGAATACATTAGATAAATTAAAACTGCATAAAAATTAGTTATTTTAGAAGAGAATTTCTTCAATTGCATGTGTGCAGTTTATGAATGGCTGGACATATGCCTTGCAATTAACTTTATTAAAGTAGCATTTTCAATAAGCATGTTGTAAAAAGCTGAATGAATGATTTCATTCAGAAATTATGGCATAAGTCTGGAATTGTGTTTAATATATATATATATATATTAACCACTTATTAGTTCAATAATTTTGGAAAAAAAACTTTCAAAAAATGCCTATTTTTTATTGTAAAAACAAAATCTATGTTTGGCCCAAATGCAAAAAAGACTAGTTTCGGTGCTGTGGTCCATTCTGGAAGCTTTATTGTATATAGATTTTTCACATGAAAAAATATTTTAGATATTGTTTTGAAAAGATCAGATCAAACTATAGGTCATAGCTGATCCGCGAGAGTCAAAACCATCCTAGAAGTTAAAAAAATCCCTTTCGGCTTGGCCTACAGGTGCAGATAGATTTTAAAGTTGTGATGTTCATTTTAACAACAAAAAATTGCTGTAAATATTAAATAAATATACATCAAGGTAAATTTTAAGCTTTTATAAGATTATCTATAATTAACTGTCAACAAAAGGATAAAATTCTAGTAATATTATACTTCTGTATTGTGGTGCATGGTTTTTAAAATTGGTACATATTTCAGGTAAAAATTCGTCAAACTTTATTAATTTCCCATTACATCTAGTCCTAGTGTATTTCTTGGTTTGAGGAATTATATTTATTTTTGTAATAAAAGCCTAAGCCATGTGACTGTCATCAACAGTTCCAGGCTGATCACTTCACTTTATATGCCAGGCGGCTGTTTTGGTACTTAAATGTTAGCCAGGTGCAGGTAATAAGTTGCCAAATATTGTTCTATCCCCATTATTTCATTCAAGATTGTAAAAAATCCAGGTGGGTTTTTTGGGACAAAACCCATGTCAAAGTGAGTTTTTTACAATTTATGATATTATTTAATATTTAGTAGCTCTTAGTTTTTTAATCTTTGTGTTTAAAAAGCTACACACTATCCCATTAAAATATACTGTGGCTGTACTGCGAAATGTGACAAAGCCAAAGTTATCAAAATGATAAAATGTGCTTAATTCTTTTAAAAGCTTGATAACATTATGAAAAGAAAAAAATCGATAATTCACCTTTGTCCAGGATTAGTAAATAAAAAAAATAATAATAATTTTTATTAACTATTGAAACGTTATCCAACAGTGATAGAAAGGCCATGTAAAAGTTAACACAAAAAGCATGGGGTGCTTCGTTGTGTATTTTATACTATAGGTGAAAACTGGGAAATTCGATTAGTAGCCAGTGGCCGCTAGACCCAGTTTCATTAGTGGCCACTTTTTAAATATAGGTCAAAATGATTTTTAAAATTTATTTAGCAGCTAGTTAGTAACAAAATTACAAATATTTGGTTAAAAATAAAATTGGCATTCCTCTGAATGGAAAAATATGAATTAGTAATTAATATTGCAGATAAAATTATAAGTGGTAAACTGTATTTAAATATATATTAATGCTAGTGTTCATTCTAGGCCATTTTTGAAGGGTGCAGCACCCTGCCCTTTTTTAAATTTACAAAAGGCACCCTGCCCTTTTTAAAAACAGTAAAATGCACCACTGGTTTTACCTGAAGATTTTTAATAAATATTTTTTTAATTACATAGTATTTCTAAATGTGTGCCTAAAAAAGATATTTTTTTTTTTTTTTTTCATTTCTTTAAGAAAAAGAACATGTAACTATTCAATCATGTTTTAATTTAAATTGTATTTATAATTTTTATATCATAAAATCATTCGAAATTAATGCTACTTGATTTGTCATACTTAAAAGTTAAGTATTTTCCCGCTTTCTTTTTTCCCCTTCTAAAGGCAATAACAAATTTTTTCTTGCAAAAGTGCCTTTTTTACCCGACTACGGCAAAGCCAAAGGAGGGTTATGATTTTGACAGGCTATGTATGTATGTATGTATGTATGTATGTATGTATGTATGTATGTTCATCTGTTCCCTCGTAACTTCTAAACCACTAATCAGAATTCGACAAATGACATATCATTAGAAGCGTCTTAATTGTCCGCTGGTTATAGGCTATATAGATTTTCACCAAATTCAATGTGGCGCCCTCTAGCGGACAAAATATACAGAGTAAAAAAATAAAGTTAAGCTAGATATGCCGTGTTTGGTATCATTTTAAAGCGCTTCACTTGTACATTTCGAATATATATATATTACTAGCATTTGCTTGTGACTTTACTTGCATTTATGGGCTAATTGCATATAATTCACATCTTTTCGTTCTTAATTTCTTTGGTACTTAGTAATCAGAATAAGACCACTGCAGTGCCATTAGAAGGGTCTTGATCTTGATATTCTGTTGGTTGTGAGCTATAAAGTTTGTCACCAAATTTACTATTATGCCCTCTAGCGGACAAAAAGTATAAAATAAAAATATATGTAATGTGTTTGGTATTACTTGAAAGAGCTTCACCAGTATTTTTATATCACCAGTATTAGATAGATTAAGAAATCTTCCTAGGTCATCTTAATACATGAAACCTTCAATCTACATTACACATTTACACATTACACTAACGACCTCATCCACTAATCGGTCCATTACCCATTTGCTGCCATCGACGGATATGTGCGTCACTACTACCAAATACTGGAAGCGTCATACGTCAAAAAATAAAGTTAAGATAAATATGCCGTGTTTGGTATCATTCAAAAGCGCTTTACTTGTACATTTTGAATATATCTATATATTACTAGCATTTGCTTGTGACTTTACCTGTATTCATGGGGTACTTTTATACTTTTTCAGCGTAGTTTTTTGTCGTAGTTGGGTTTTAGTTTTTTTACTTTATCTTGTTAGTGAATAGCACCATGCCCTTTTTATTTCTAGAGTGAACACTAAATGCATTATATAAAACTAATTGTAATTTAAATTTTAAATATTTTAAATTTTAAAATAATTTCACATCTTTCTTGGATATTTTATATTTATTTAAAAATTAGTAGGATCTAATATCATCAAGATTAAAAAGTATACAGATGGGAATTTAAATGTTCTTTGTTTGGCTGAGATTTCAAAACTCCAGGTGTCTTATTAAGGCAATCGGAGAGTGCCAATGTGTTGGTTGGTTGGAGAAAGTCTACTTGGCGGCAGTGAAGTCAGATTCTAAATTTGCAGTATTACTCGCCTAGTAGTGAGTATTAATTTTGTCCTATATTTTTAAAGTAATTGGCTATAATGTTTCAATCTTTCTTGACATCCACATAAACTTTAATCATAAAAAAAATAAATAAATAAATAAAAAATTGTACTAGCCAACTATTACTTGTACAATTAGTGAACATAAGGCAAGAGTGAAATATATAAGGTACAGCAATGTCCTTAAAATCTCCTTGCATCCAGAGATAAAAATGGTATAATTTATTTGAAATGCATGTGGAATTAAAATTGATGACAATATTTTGTAGGAAAAAAACTATTTCTTGAAAACATAATCCAAATAAGGAATTCATGATAAAAAGCTAAAATATAGAAAATACAACAAAGCTGCTAAATCTGCTTGCATCCGATAGAAAGAAAGAATTAACCAATTCACTAATTAGATATAAACAAAGTATAGATGCATATATCCATGAAAAAGAGCTGTATTTCACAAAGCAAACTAATAAAAAATTTTAATCATTGAATGGCGACTAGGGTGGCGATTGATTGTTGATTTTTAATCACCACTTTTGCAACTTTAATCGCCACATGGCAAGTGGCGACTGTTAATTTACACCTATATTTTATACTAAGTCAAATTTTAGAAATAGCTGCTAATGAAATTTCGTTAACAACTTATGTTGAGCATGAGCACCCCCACGCTTTTTGTATTAAATTTTACATGGCTTTTCTATCAATCACTGTTGGATAACATCTCAATAATTAAAATTATTCTAAACTTTTTAGTTTGACTGCTATAAAGGCGTGTTTTTTGGTTTTTTAAACTATTATTTATTTTCTGAATTTTTAGTGTTGGATTTTCTAAATCAATTTTATTTAGAATTTTGATGTTCAGTTAGACTAAAAAAATTAATTGGACTATTAAAAAACTTTATTGAATTTTAAATGGTATAGTCACTTAAGGACTCAAATTTTTGATACATCATACATGGCAACGGATGGTTATCAGGCTGTTTTATGAATTATCTCATAACCTGATCATTTCATCTAATGCCCCACCGTTACATGGAACTCTCTTGTTAACTTTGAGCAATCAAGTTCTTTGATTTGGAGACCCTCCAGAGATCTTCCACGACTAAGGGCTACATAAGCTTGTAGCAGCAAATAGCCGAGAACAGCCTTGCATTTTATGTACAGTCAATGCCCAACTCAGGATCAATGGCAGCATTCTTTTTTCAGTGATAGCTGAATTTTGCTGGAAATTGTATTGATATTGGTTTTATTATATGTATGCCATCTAAACCAAAATCTATTCAGACTGACAGCATGTCTGTATCATATACTTGATTCCATCGAAAATGTGGCCAGATAATCTCTTTGATAAAACCTATATTGCCATATATATACTAAACCTTTTGCCACGTCAATATTCGATTTTAACATCACTTTTGCTCCTACAAAAATTTTCAGTCCCTTGTATAATAGCACTTTTATGGTTTTTATATTTGTTTCAGTGATTGTCATGTATCTAGGGTGTCAGGTGACTGTTAATTTTTCAAATTGCTTTTGATCCGTTTATCCGGCGTTTTTTATTTTGATCTTTTTAAGCAGCGACTTTTCAAATTACTGAATTGTCATTGGTTCTCAATAAGTGTGCAAAGTTTCAACTCAATCTGATGTCTTAAAGTGGGTGAAAATTATGTTCAAATATTCCATTACATACATATAAAGGTGAAGCTATATAAAAGCATGTTAAAAAGGGGTTTAAAAAAAAAACAAATAAACACATTTTTGTTTGTTTAAATCTTTTTATTATTATTATTTTTTCGTTTTGTTTGTTTGTTTAAATCAAATCTCCCCTCCCCCCCTCCTCCCTTCTTAAATATAATTTCCTATTACATTGTACCATCCATGTTTATTGATAAAAATAAACATTGCTGGATATTATATAAGTATTATAACTTCATTTCAAAATATTAAAACTAAATAATTACAATCAATTATGTAGATAATTGAAATCATTTGTAATTTTATATTTTTAGCAGCAATTCTGTATTATGTTTAAAAAAAAAAAAAAACTAATCTATACAGTGAACCATAGATATAATCTGGAAAATATTAATAAGCATCCATTTCCACTGATTAATGTATATTATAAAGGCCAAACGTATCTGTGTGTAACGTATATGTCATTTTGCGCATGGCAACACTTTCAAATTTTAAATGAATTTCGGTATTGCAATTTTTGCTACTAAAAGTTTTTAAGTTTCTTAATCTCGCACATTTTCAATTTTTACATCATCGTGTAGGGAAAAAAATGTATTTTTAAATGAAATTTGTTTGAAAGCTGTATCTTAATTTGTTTTTGAAATATTAATTTTTTTGTAGCTTTTAATACTTTTCTAATTGTGGCAACAGGAGCTCTCCATTTCTATTTAAAGCAAAGGAAAAAAGGGAAAAATTGAGTGCTGTATCTTTGTTCCCATTTTCTCATTAAAAGGGAAAAAATAGAAATTTAAATATCTTCTGTTATAAAACCCGGTGAATTTTCCTTCATTTACACAATTTGATTTACATGCAAAAGATTATCAACAGTTTAATATCTATTTCAGCTAATAGCATTGAGACTTCAAGTTTTGAATCAAATTGATCAAATTAAAATGCCAATTTTTTTTAAACGTGAATACAGATGTGAAATGTCTCAACGCCATCTGTTATCACTTCTATGAGTTACTTAAATAAACATATTGTATTTGACAGGGAAGTATGTTTAGGAGTTCGATATATTGCCGGTGTTTATTATGAACAGACAGGCAGAATTAGAAACAAATTTCTTTAAACTTATTAAATATAAAATTACACTTTATGGGAAATGACTATTGTTTGAAAAGGTAAGTTAAATTTATTCAGTTACTTTAATAAAGTTATTTTGAATAATCTATTGAAGTGACCTTTGTTTTTAAAGGTAATATAACAGCCATGGTAAGTTAAATAGAAATAATTATTATATGGAGATAACTAATGTAGATACTTAAGAAATGAATTAAAATGCAGATACATAATTTGAGAAATATTATAAATTAGTGCAAGGGTGATAAGAAAAAGGTCCTACTATTTCTAACACTTTGAAGTTGAAATTAAACCTAAAGCAAAACATGCTTAAAAGTGTGACATACATGACAGAACAACAAACATCTCTGCAGAACATTTCAAATAATCAGTTAAGAAATTCACCATTTAATCGAAGAAAAAATCAAGAAACTCACAAGGAATCTGAATTTCCTGAAAAAGTAAGGTTGTCAGTTCCAAAAATGAAATAAAAATCCATCTTATATCTGAAAATATATCGCAAATTTCGTCAAATGCTCGCCGAAAAAAATAAATTTCATCAAGCGTGCTAAGAAATTCACCAATTTCGTCAGAGGATTGCAGGAAAAAAACAGCAAATTTTGTCAAGGTATGAAAAAAAACCCACAGATTATGTCAAAAAATCACGATAAAAGCCACAAATTTCATCAACAAATTGTGAAAAAAGTCACAAATTTTGTCGAAGTCAAGAAAGAAAAGCAAATTTCGTAAAAATGTGTAAAAATTGCAAATTTCGTCAAAGAGGTGAAAACAAAACAAAAACCATTATTAGTGTTGGGAATAGATTCCACCTCCTCTGTTGTAATCATGGATGCAAGTTTTCCATCCACAGGATGGAAATCAGTCTTTTAGAAGCTCCCGAGGACAGAAAAATCTCAGCTGACGAAAAATGATCACGAAAATGACGCTTTTTTTTTTTTTTGCCAGAAGATCGCAAAAAAAGACACGATTTTTCGTCAAAAGATTATGAATAAAACATGATTTTTTGTCAAATGATAGCAGAAAAAGGCATTATTTCTGTCAAAAGATAGCAGAAAAAAAAGCACTATTTCATTCAAAAGATTGCAAAAAGATGCGTTTTTCGTCAAAAATTGCGGAATAAATGTGATTCCTGTCACGAATCTCAAGAAAAATGTTATTTTTGTCGAATAATCGCAAAAATGACGCAGTCTCTATCAAGGAACCTCAGAAAAGATGTGATTTTTCTCAAATGATCGTGAAAAAAAACGCTATTTCTGTCAGAATTGCAGAGAAAATACGATTTTTGTCAAAAGAAGAGAAGGCATTTTTCGTCAAAAGATCGTGAAAAAAAGACACATCTTTTTTCAAAAGATTGCTGATAATACGTGATTTTTGTTAAAAGATTGCAGAAAAAAGCATTATTTCTGACAAAAGATCACAAAAAAGACATGTTTTTCGTCAAAGAATAGCAAAATAAATGTGATTCCTGTCGAAGGATCGCAAAAATGACGAAGTCTCTTTCAAAGAATTGCGAAAATGATGCAATTTTCATCAAAGGATAGCGATAAAAATACTATTTTTGTCAGAATTGCGGAGAAAACACGATTTTTTGTCAAAAGTGAGAGAAAAAAACTCTACTTTTGTCAAAAGATCGTGGAAAAGACATGAATTTTCTCAAAAGATTGTGAATTTTTGTCAAAGCATCACGAAAAAGTCGCGAATTTGTGCCAAAGGATCGAAAAAAAAAAACGCGATTTTTTGTCAAAGGATCGCAAAAGAGACATAATTTCTGTCAAAGGATTGCTTAACAAGATCGTGGAAAAAAGAGAATTTCATCAAACGGTCATGGATAAAACGGGAATCACGCACGTTCGTATTTGTTCACTTGGGGGAAGGGAAGTGATTCAAAATATTTTCAGTCCTGGCAAAATTTCAAACTTGCACCCATGGTTATAATCTTTCAGAAAATTTTCTGTTAATTTCAGAAATCTTTCTTTAAAACTCAGAGTCACCTTTGAAAAGTTATCGCTCAACAGCTGAGGAAAAAATATTTCAAAATTCTTTAATCATTCATTTAAAAAGTTTGCAAAAATCAATTGGTCATGAGAAAAACTCATGCTATACCCGCAGAAAATTTTTGATCAGCTAAATTTTGTTGCAGAACATTGCAAAGTAATCTGCTTTGGGGAAATTAAATATCATGATTTTTGTGGCATTATTTAGTAATTTTCTTTTCATAAAAAAAAAAAATAAATAAATAAATAAAAATGACTAAAGATCTGAAAGTTATGAATTTTAAATGTTTCAGTTTTAAATGAAAGTTTTGTACTTTTAAATAAAACAAGTAAAAAGATTTTTTTTTTTTTTTTTTTTTTTTTTTTTGAAATATGAAAAAAATGATGTAAACAATGTTTGAAGATTTATCTTTGTGTCCCGCTAACATATTAAATAAAGAGTTCTTGATTTCTCTCTCAGAATCTTCTCATTTGGTGAAAGGTTGGACACCTAAATTGAATTATGAATAAAAGTAACATTACTATACATTGCTTAGCATACATTTGAGCTAGATCAAATTGACACCAAGGACGACTAGTTTTCCATTTTTAGTGTAACAAAATTTATGTTAAAGTTTCTTTAGTAATGTAGTTGTATTTTTAATATTAATACAGTGCATTTTATTGGTTTACAATTAAAGTTAAACCTGAACATTTTAAAAATTAACCAAGATTTTATTTTTATTTTTTTTCCGCTTTCATAACATGATTTTTTTCTTTCATAATTTTTTAAGTAAGGCAGCAAAACTCTTATTATAACTTATATATATATATATATATTGCATATTGTAAAGGTGATAGCTACCACCAACCAGTCATGAATTCTTACCTTCTTCTTCTGGCTTGAAAAGGGGGTTACACTTTTATACCCTATACTAGAGGTCTGCACAGGCCGGGTTCGGGCCGATTTTCATTAACGGCACTTGGGCCGCGCCAAGCCGGGCTCGCGCCTTGCTTCTGAAGACTCGGGCCTTAATTTTTTTTCCTGGAGTATCGGGCCAGGCAGAGTCTAACTTATTTTTTCCTTACGAAGCCAAGACTAATTTTGTTCTTCCTAGTCTTCACGGACCTAAATAATCAGTTCCTGTTGAATCTTCCCATATGAAAATCCTTTTCTCGACGTGGAAAAGTCTGTTCATAAATCAGTAAAGTTTGGCTTGGTCCAAAATTTTTTGCAAAATAGACATATACTTTTAAGTCGTCATTATTCTACAATTAAACATTAGAATTTATTCTTTTTAAAGAATCGTAGATCACTAGGTGTCTTAAAATAAAATTTAACACACAGACAACACAAAAAAAAAGACGGAATTTTTGTTTAAACTGAAAACTGCAAATTTCTTCTAAACTGTTCATTCATGCAAAATGAATACAACAATACGCGAAAAATATATATATATATTAAACATTTACATCTGCTAAGAAGGAAACATATTTTTTTTCAGTGTCTTTGTCTTAGAAGATTTTACTTTTACCATATACCATTTTTTTGATTTTTTTTTTTTTATGTATTAATATTAATAATAATAATGATAACTGAAACATTTACATATAACAAACAAAGGTTCATTAAAAGCATAAATATCGTACCTATGGCATTTCTGCATAAATAGAGATTATAGACATGGAAGAAAATAAGACTAAGATAAGTTTTTTTTGGTCTGAACTCTTCCATTAGAGTAAAGATCAATGTTCTGTAGAAATTCATCCAAGCGGGGCCAGGTTCGGGCCAAAATTTTAACTTTTGGGCCAATATGTCTTCGGTTCGGGCCGGGCCTGGGCCAAAATTTTAACTTTCGGGCTGGGCTCGGGCCTGGAAATTTTGGCCCGTGCAGACCTCTACCCTATACTACACACAAAGTTACAAATCTTCCAAAGGCACATTTTGATGCTCTGTGGGAGGATGTCCCATGGGCTACCTCCTGAATCCGTCACTGCAATCTACTTACCCAACAGAATTTCAAGATTTTTTTCCCGATTGGTTTAATATTAATACAATGAATGCACTCATTTATAACAAAAGAATATGTATTTCTTGCTTTATGTTTGTTTTTTCTAATATCCCAGATAAAAATATGATTGTGACTAAATTTTTAAAGCGTTCAAATACTTGAAATTGTTCTACTAATCTTAATCTACCTTTATTTCTTGCAAATTTTAAAAATGCATGAATATTATTTTTTTATCTTTACATTAGAATTAAAATTCTTTATTGATTTTTTTTGTTTCTTTTTAACAGATGGTGATAAGTTATCCAGTCGTACACCAAGCATTGGCAGAATCACTGGAAGTGCTAGCATTGAGACTCTAGTTCGGGTCGGCATTGAAAAGGAGAATGGTTTATCTCCAGACTCAAAAATGGTTGTATTACATGACTTCACACCTTGCGTGGATGATGAACTGGAGGTGAAAAGAGGTCAAAGTGTCAACATGTTATATCAAGAAAATGACTGGGTATATGTCATAGCTGAAAATGGACAGGAAGGTTTTATCCCTCATTCATACTGTGCACCATATGGAACTCATTTCGCAGATTTAGCATTAAATATAAAGCACAAAAAACTACCCCGTAATGATAGAGAGCAAGAAATTGATCAGAATTCATCTAGGGGAACTCAGAGTGCTGATAGTGGGCAACATTCAGATGTTGAAAGTTATGGTGTTATACCAGAAACTGGATCTAATAATAATGTTTTGTCACTGAATCAAAATAATCAGAGTTCATCTTCTCAAAGTTCGATTCCTGATGTTCATCCTTTCTTCAAAGATCCTGCTGGAAGATATATAGTTTTGTATACTTTTATAGCTAGAGATGAAAATGATGTAAGTGTAGAAAGAGGTGAATTTGTTACTGTATTAAATAGAGAAGATCATGACTGGTTTTGGATTGTGAGATCAGATGGTCAAGAAGGATTTGTTCCAAGTGCCTTTGTTTATCCTGCAGACGTTATTCAAGGTAATAGATCTGTAGTAGTATAACATATTACAATAAATAGTTGTTATGTTTGAAAAAAGAAGAAAAATTTCCCAGCTTATTTCTATTAATGTTCTTCACTAAAAATTTGTTAAGTTTGATTTTCATGTTGAGTTACCTATTAAAAAGTTTATTTGCTCACTTCACCCATGAATTATATGAGACTTTTTTTTTTTTTTAATCTTATATAGTTGTTTTTCTTTAGCACAAAATAGTGTAAAAATTTAACTGAGGTAGTTTGAAAGTGCAATAGTCTCTAATTAGTTTCTATACTATATTAACTTTACTTATGCATACTTTCACTTTTGTCAAATTAGCAGCACAAGGCAAACTGAATCATTTTATTAGTTTAATAGAATCAATTCATTACAAGTTAAATTTAAGTCAGGGATGATTGTTTCAGGTGTACTCCAGATTTCTGGGATTTTCTTTCAATCTTGGGTTTATAAGATTGTTATGTGTAATGAAAAGGGTGAATTGAAAACTTGAAATTCGATACTAAAAATGTACTTTAAATGCAAAAGAATAAATTAAATATTAGAGATAAGCATTTTAGCTACAGTAACTCATTATTCAGAGACTGATTGAAGTAAAATTGTCAAACTATTTGCCCTGTATCATATAGGGCAAAATTGGGAAATTCCTTTAGCGGCCACTGACCAGTAAGACTAATTTTTCAAATGGCCACTATGTTTCAATTAGTGGCCACTTTTTTATTTAAAAGTACTAAACAGTTAAAATTTCTATAAGTATTAATGTAAGACTGAATAGTACAAATAAATATATTAATATAAATATATTGGAACCCAAAAAAGTAGAATTGTTGATAAAATGTAAGTAAAATATATTATCTCCTTGTAAAAAAGTGGCCATAAAGTGGCCACTGATAGGCAATTTTTCACTGGCCACTATTTATCATTTACTGGCCCTGTGGCCGGTGGCTAGTGCTAATTTTGCCCTTTACTGTATCAAGTAGACTCATAAGCCCCAAAATAGAAAACTTTGCAATGTTCGACAACAAAGTTTAGCTGATGATCAAAAATGTTCTGCAGGAATTCCACGAGTTTTTCTCATAACCAATTGATGATTTTTGCAAACTTTTTAAATGAACAATTAAAGATTAATTTTGTTATTGAGCAATGAATTTCCAGAGGTAATTCTGAGTTTAAAAAATGGAATTTTGAAACTCTGCAAATTTTCTAAAAGATTACAGCAGAGGGAATGTGGAATCTATTCCCAACAATTTTTTTTTTTTTTTTTCCCTCATCTCTTTGACAAAATTTGCGCCTTTTACTTTTTTTTCTTTGATGAAATTTGCTGTTTTTTCATGATCTTTTGACAAAATTTGTGGGTTTTTTTGTGATTTCTTGTTAAAATTTTCTGCTTTTTTGTGATTGTTTGGTGAAATTTGTCATTTTATCACAATCCCTTAACTGAATTTGCCTCTTTTTCACGATCCTTTAACTGAATTTGTTGTTTTTTCATGATTCTTTGACTAAGTTTGTGTTTTTTTTTTTTTTTTTTTTGTATTCCTATGATGAAATTTGCCGATTTGATGAAATTTGTGGTCCTTTGACGAAAATTCTGAGGGGTTTTTTTTGGGATACTTTGACACAATTTCAATTTTTTCTGCAAACCTCTGACAAAATTGGCAATTTTTCTTTGCATAATTGCTGAAATTGATTTTTTTCATCAAGCATTTGTCGAAATTCACAATATATTTTTAGTCCGAATTTTCAGATTTATGATTTTTTTTTTCTTTAATTTTTGGAACTGACTTCCTTAATTTTTTGAAAAATTCAGAACCCTTCTTAAGAATTTATCGATTTTTCCTTTGATTGAATAATGAACTGCTTAACTGATTATTTGAAATGTTCTGCAGAGAAGCTCGTTCTGTGAAGTACATGACACATTTAAACATGTTCTATTTTGGGGGGCATAAGTTTGTGTTTTCTGACAAGGGTTTTGCAGTCCACGTTTTGTAAAGTTTTTCAAATCCTGCAGGCACTTTAAAAAAAGACAAAATATTTATTATTTCTTTAGGTCCTTAGACTTACAAAATTGAAGACAACAAAAAATGTTTTAATGTTTTACTGTGCACTTTGAGGAAAACAAAATTTTATTATTTCAACATTATTTCGAATGTTGCAGACTCTGAAATAGATAAAAAATTTTATAATTTAGGCATTCAGTGCCATGTGAAAGGAGAGCGGTCAGCCCAGGCACAGAATGTAGGGGTGCCAAATTTGTACTACCAATGTCATTTTGGGCCTGTTACGAGAAAAAGGTTGGTGAAGGGGAGTGCCAAAATGAAACTTTGCCTTGGGTACAGTTTTCTCTTCGCACGCTCCTGTAGGCATTGCACTAATTTCACAAACTTGAAAAATGAGAGAGAAAGAAAAAAACATTTGTATTATTTCAAACCCTACACTCTCAAAATATAAATAAAAATTTGGTACTTATGTATTAACGCCACTGCAGCAGAAGTTGCGCTAATGCGCCAATAAAGAGCAATCTTGTTGTTCATAACACACAGAATAAAATGGTGTCAAAAATGAAAAAAAAAAGCACTAAAAAACATTAAAACAGCTCTAAAAATGGCATCAAAAATCAGCAAACAACAAGGCAACAAGGATTTCAAAAGACAACTGTGTGCACATGCAAACAGCAAGATTGCTCCTTTGCCATTATTTTGGGTCTAGTGAACTCAAAGAAAAATTTTACGATTTTGAGTTTGTTTTTGGTAGTTTGATGATATATAAGTTGTCCCGAAATCTGAATATCATTAGTAGATGCTGTACTTTCTTAGTATAATGACCTTGGTGAACAAAGGAAGTTTGGCAATGTATTTTCTGGAAGGCATTTCAGTTTCCTATACACAATTATTTTAATATTTATGTATTTTATTTAATATAAAGAAGCCATTTATCTATTTTTATAAAACAAACAGCTAAGTATTAAATTGTACATAAAAACAATTTTATGTATAAATAAATAGTTTCGATATTTCTATACAAATATGTATATAATGAAACATAAAAGTTCATCAGATTTGTTTTCAAAGCTGTTTACATTATCTGGCAACAAATCTCAAGTAGATGTTGAAGTAGATGGTATGATGGTAGAATGTCACAGACCTACTTAAGAAATCTTACAAAATTTAGCATTTTCACTCTGGATAGATGTTTTATTCTTGGCTTTACGATATAGGCGATTAAGATCAATAATCCTAGATTTATAGTGACCTAGATATCCTAGATGTATAGTGAAAGAAAAGTACCATGGCTCTGGGGTTATAATGTTATGATCTTAATCAATTAATCAAATTAATAATTGCTTAAATAATCTTAAATTTGTGTTGGGTTGTTTTGAAAATGGTCTTCCTTGTAAGCTCCTGTGACTGTCTAATGTTGCTCAAATCAGTTAAATTTGATATAAAAAGTAAGATAAAGAAAAGGGCATGATTTTAAAACTTGAATCGCCAAAGATCCTCTTACCCAGGGTTCTCGCTGGCTTTTGACCAACATTTGCAATTTGGCGAATAAGAAATAAAAAACACTAGCCAAATGAAAAGAAATGTTAGCAAAACAGATTCAGAGTGAAACACTAAAATATCTACCTGTGACTTCTTATTGTATCCATTTTTTACAATGTGTTTGTTCTAAATTAATATAATTTTTTGTCATTGCTTAGAAAATAGAAATTCCACTATACGATACAGAAACTATTAAAAATAAGTATTTTCAAAATGTCTCCTAAAATTGTAAATGTTTTAAACATTCTTTTAGTGGTAAATTGCTATGAAATTTCTATGATAATTGATAGAAAAAATTGATGATTGGCCTATGATGCTTTGCATACAACTAATAAACATTATAATAAATCGCAAAGCCAACGCTGTATTTCAACAAAACTTTTCTCGATTCAATAATTGATACTAGTAATTTTATTTATGGTTTTACTGGCGCTTAGATACTGATAAACTGACAACAGTGAAATACTTATCCTTTCTGTCTGTGTTCTGTATAATCCTTTCTGTGTCTTTGGATGTTGCTAAATTGAATTTGTGTTGAATCAATATCTTTATAAATAATAATGTAAATGACACAGTGTGATTGAAGATGAAAAGCGACGTCAATCTCATAGTAACATCGATAAGAATCTCAACTGTAATCACACACAAGAAAAAAGAGCAAAAATTAAACACTCTCAATTTGGCAAATCACATTGTTCATTTACTCGCCAAATGAGCCATTTTGTCACAATTTGGCATAATTTTTTCAATCATTATTACATATTAATGTATAAATTTAATCATAGTCATTTTTAAAATACATCTCCAAGTTAAATTGTGTTTGCATTTACTTGAAGAAATTTGAGCAAAAAACTTAAAAGTTAATGTGCTATGTCCTCTTCATATAATGAATCAGGGCTCAAAAAATAGCGTTCCCAGGATCCCGGGGATCCCAGAAATCCTTTCTGGGAATGTAATATTTTTTCACTCAGGTTCCCGGCCGGGAACCTAACCTTTCGCCGTGTCCACCAGTGATGCCGCGGACACAATTTTAGGAAAACAACAGGTTTCTTTTTTTTAAAAAAAAAGATAAAATGGCAGGTTTTGTTAAAATGTTTGATTTCATCAAAAAATCACGTTTAAAAGGCAAGATTCCTTAAGAAATCGTAAAAAAAAAAAGGCCACTTTCGTCCAAAAATACTAAGAAGCAACAGATTTTGTCAAAAGATCGCACGAAACAACGCAAATCTCATTTTAAAAAAAATCGCATAAACGACAAAATCCATAATTTTTTTTAAATAACGACAGGTTTCGTTAAAACATCGAGATAAAACGGCAGATTTCATAAAAAAAAACCGGCAAATTTCGTTAAAAAACTTGCAAAAATTATGTTTCATCAAAAAATCATGAAAAACAATTTTCGTAACAAAAACACAAATAAAACGGCAAATTTCATCAAAAAATACTGAAAACATAACAGATTTCGCCAAAAAATCATGAAAATAGCCCAAAATTCATCAGAAAATCTCACAAAATAACGAAAATTTCATTAAAAAATTGCTAAAAAAGGAAAATTTCGTTAAAAAAAAATTAGAAAAATAATAGGTTTTGTTAAAATATCACAATAAAACGGCAGGTTTTATTAAAATATCGTGATAAAAACAGCAAATTTCATCAAAAAATCACAAAAAACAGTAAATTTCATTAAGAAATCTTGAAAAATAACAAATTTCGTAAAAAAAAAAGTGAGAAAAACGGTAAATTTTGTTTAAAAATACCGAAAAGTCAACAGATTTCATCAAAAGATCGCGAAAATGGCCCAAAATTCGTCAAAAGATTGCGCAAAACAACGCAATTTTTTTTTTTTTTTTTTTTTTTTTTTTTTAAGCGATACATTTTGTTAAAATATTGCGATAAAACGGCAGATTTCGTCAAAAAATCGTAAAAAAACAAAATATTGACACATAAATTTTTCTGGGAACTTACATTTTTCATTTGGGAATACAGTACAGAACCATTTATCCGGAATGGTTGGTGTTAGATGTATTCTGGATAACTGGTTTTTCTGGTTAACTGGTTGGGCATTAAAGCAGCATCCATTTAATAAGTTTTGTGAAACATATGTAGTTGTGGTATTACTTCTAATTTTAAATTGATTATTAGATTACTTGAACCAAGAATCTGATGCAAGTAAGATCAATTGTTAGAGTTTGAAAGAAGATTATTTATGGGAACTCCTTGAACAGATATTCTTCTGTTTTCTCAGCATCTATAATATTATAATACTATTTATTAATCTATAATATGATTATATGCTTCTCTTTCAAATACTAGATGCTATTATCAAACTATACAATTGTTTCAAGCAATGTATATGTCAAACTGATTGTGTATGACATATTTTTCTAAAAAGATTCTAACATCAGTCTAATTAGAAATATCATTTCGGATAACTGGTTTTCCAGTTAACTGGTTTCCGGATAAATGGTTCCATACTGTATATATTTTTCATGCAGGTTCTCAGGTGGGAACCTTAAAATTTTTAGAATTTTCGAGCCCTGTGAATATATATGCTAAGATAAAGCTGTGGTAATATTTATCCAAACAGCCCTAATATTTAAATATTCACAATAACATTCTCTAAAGTATTCAAAATTGTTTTCCTTTTTAATATTTTTAGGATTTTGTTCATCTGACAAAACCCTATTCTTCAGATGTCCTCTGTCTGTCAGAGTCCATACACAAAAACTATGTAAGTCAGAGAGTTCAAATTTTGTGTACTTACAGTTGAACACCTCTTGTCTCACAACAAATCATAAAATTTTGAAAAAGACTTAATTTAATTAAAATATTTTTTTAATATTATCGGTTCCTTTTTTTTCTTCTAATTATTGCAAGTTTATATAGATATAAGAATTATTATGTATGTAACATAAATCAATGGATTAAATAAATCATGTGGAAAATGCACACACTATTCATTATTATTTACTTTTTAAAATAATACAAAATTATTAAAAATTAAATATGTAGATATTTGAAATATCTAATATTTGAAATATCTGATATTTGAAAACAGGCTTTGGACGAATCTGTGTTTGAAAAAATCATGCCAATGTAGTGCATATATGACATTTATGCCCATTGTAGTAATGAAAATCATAGGTGACAAATGTTAGAAATTTTGGCACGCATGTCATATATGTGTTGTGGCCAAAACCTGGAGCTTGGTCAAGCTTCCTGGTCAAAACCCAAAATACATGAAATTAATAGCGTATTTCGGGTTTTGGCCGACCAATTCGCTAACTGGCCTGGAAGCCTTGGTCAACATCCGAATTGGGGATTTAAGACTACCCTTTAGGTACGGGGCCATCATGAAACTTCTCTTAGAAGTTGTTTCATATTTAGAGAAGAAAACTTTCGCAGCGGCCCGGTAGATGGCACTGACATGCACAAAGTGACAGGAAAGGATATTTTCATTTTATTCTGATATGCCACCTTAGTGGTCTAAAATACCATTTTTGCTAATAGAAATATAATTCTACCTAGTCAATAACCTATAGAAAACATGTTGTAGAGCATATTAGAAATGTATAAAGACTTTATTATGTTTGAAGTTGTGAAATAGCATTAAAATACTCTGAAAAGTATTTTTCTCATATCATAATTCCTTATCAGAATACTTTTGGGGTCCCTATAAACAATTTATAATAACTTCTTAATACTCTACATAAAAACCTACTGCTTCTCATATACTGCCATGAGTGAGGCATATAAATTTTATTATGTTTGAAATATATCATAATTCTTTATCAGAATTGTTTTGGCGTCCCTATAAATGAACTAGAATGGTTTAAATCAGTGCTCAACAAAAGACATTTTTTTCCCACATGAGTGAGGCTTGTGAATTGCATTATGTTTGAAATAGTGTAAGATCATTAAAATAATAAGATTTATAATATTCACTTTCCTATAACAGATTTTTTAGCATATATCATAACTAGCTATCCGCCCGCGTGGAATTCGGTTATATTGCGGTATAAAGCACAACTATAAGAAAACTTCTCATTTCCACAGAAAAATGTAAGAAGCGTGATGTAACGCTGGATACGATTAGTTGTTAAACCAAAACTGAATGGTACACTATATTGTATGTTTTCCCTTGTGGAACAAAAACATGCAGATTTTGGGCACTGGAAACCCGGGAACACGCTGCATAGAGCTGACCATGCTGACGTTGAGCCTGTTGCGATAAACGGACTTGAGAACGAATATCATTCTCAGAAGCCCTCAAAGAAGCTTGGCGAGCGGCTTGCTCCTCAAGTCTTTGCTGGCGCTGAGATGGTAGCTCAGCAGCTCTCGAAGCAGCCTGACGCTCTGCTTGTTCGCACCTTCTTAATTCAGCATAGAGAGACGATTTTTGAGATCGGGCAATTTTCATTGCCCGAGCTTTAGATGAGGTGCTCGACAAATTAGATTTACGTTTGCGAGGCATTGTGAAAATATGAGTAAACTATAAACCTAAACTAAACTAAAATCCCAAACTAAACTATAACAATCTAAACGACAAACAAAGCGGCATAATTACCTATTGAAAAAACAATAACTACTTTAGATATCTGCCTAGAAAAAAAGCACTAAACTAACCTAACCTAACTATTATACAGCTACTGCACATCGTTACCACGTTTTAAAAACACCCAGCGCCATCTATCGCATACCTCAAGAACTAAACATAACTAATACTTATACCAATTAGTAATTCGTTGACTTATAGTTATTTCAGGATAAGTAGATATAAAAAAAACATTTTAGACGATAAAACAAATAGTACGTCATCCCTCGGGAATTCCTCATTTTCGAGGATTCATTATCGTATCATTTAGCTTCTAAATTTACATGTTCATATTCGTTTTCAATATATAAGTAGATGTAAAAAAACAGTTTAGACGATAAAACAAATTGTACGTCATCCCTCGGGAATTCCTCATTTTCGGGGATTCATTATCGTATCATTTAGCTTCTAAATTTACATGTTTATATTCGTTTGCAATATTTTTTCTTGTTTTAAACGACACACAGCGCCATCTCCAATCCATCCATCAAGCAAACTATATTTTTGTTTTCCCTCGGGAATATCAATTTTTTCCGGGATAAAAAGAGTACCCTATTATTTAATCCGGACTTCTAACTTTACATCTGCAAAATTTCAAAGCAATCAGTTCAGTAGTTACGGCGTGAAAGCGGAACAAACAAACAAACTCACTTTCCGATTTATAATATTAGTAAGGATTCTATATCTGAATTCTTTTTGGCATTCCTATAAATGAACTGTAATAGCTTCTTAATCAATACTTTACAAAATAAAAATGAATCCCACTTGTGCATTATGTTTGAAATCATGTAACACCATTAAAATGTCCTATTTTGTTTCTATTTATCATAATTCCTTATTGAAATACTTTTTTGGGTCCGTATAAATGAACTACAATTGCTACTTATTATCGTTACTTACTCATTATTCTACAAAAAACATATTTCCCAAATGAATGAGTCATATACATTTCATTATGTTTAAAATGTATCACAAATCTTTATCAGAATTCTTTTTTGGTGTCATTATAAACAAACTAAAATTGCTACTTAATCAATACTCCACAAAATGCATGTTGCTTCCCATATGAGTGAGCCTTGTAAATTGTGTTGTGTTTGAAATAATGCAACATCATTAAAATACCCAATAAAAAGGTATTTTGACATATATCATAATTTTTTATCAGAATTATCTTTGCCGTTCTTATAAACAAACTTTAAAATGGCTACTCTGCAAAAAATTTGCATCTCACATGTGCATTATGTTGAAATAATGTACATCATTAAAATACTCTATGAAAGATTTGTTGCATGTATCATAATTCTTTATCGGAATTCTTTTTTCGTCCCTACAAATGAACTATATTGACTACAGAATCAATAATATACAAAAACGCATAGTTTCCCACATGAGTAAGGCATATAAATTTCATTATGTTCGAAATATATCATAATTCTTTATATAAATTTTTTTTGGTGTTCCTATAAATGAACTATAATGATTATTTAATCAATACTCTACAGAAATTTGCATTCCATATGTGCATTATGTTTGAGGTAGTGAAAAATCATTAAAATATGATATTAAAGATTTTTTCCATATATCATAATTTTTTACTGGAATTGCTTTAAATTGCATTATGTTTGAAATAGTGTAACATCATTAAAATACCCAAAAAAACGATTTTTTGGCAATATAATTCTTTATCAGAATTCTTTTTGGCGTTCCTATAATGGATCTATAATGGCTACTTAATCAATACTAAAAAAAAATTGCATCCCACATGTACGTTTTGTTTGAAATATAGTAACATCATTAAAATACTCTATGAAGGATTTTTCTTTTTCCATATATTATAATTCTTTATCTGAATTCCTTTTGGCTTCCCAATAAATGATTTATAATGGGTACTTAATCAATATACTCTACAAAAAAATTGTTTCCCACATGAGAGAAGCATGTAAATTTCATTATTTTTGAAATAGTGTAAGATCATTAAAATGCACTAAATTCTTTCATCATTCTCTTCCTTGTAATGAAATATAGTGTTCACTCTAGAAATAAAAAAGGCATGGTGCTATTCACTAAAAGGGGCACTACTGAAGCAGAAAAGGGCACTTTTGCAAGAAAAAATTTATTATTGCCTTTAGAAGGGAAAAAAAAGAAAGCCGGAAAATGCATAATTTTTTAGTAAGATAAATCAAATAATATTAATTTTGAATGATTTTACGATATAAAAATTAAAAATACAATTAAATTAAACCATGATTGAATAGTTTGATGTTATTTTTCTTAAAGAATTGAAAAAATTCTATCATTTTTCGACACACAAATTTAGAAATACTACGGAATAAGATAAATATTTATTAAAAATCTCTGGATAAAACCAGTGGTGCATTTTGCTGCTTTTAAAAAGGGCAGGGTGCATTTTGCAAAATTAAAAAAGGGCAGGGTGCTGCACCCTTCAAAAATAGCCTAGAATGAACACTAATGAAATACTTTTCAGTGTCTCTGTTTAAAAAAAAAAAAAAAAATTGGTATATTTCATACACTGTGATAGATAACTGTTTGTCGTCCATCTTAATGATGCATAGGTACCAATTTTATTGTAACTAAGATAATGCAACAACATTAAAATGCACAATAAAGACGATTCCCATTGATTATATTGAAACGAAATATTGTTGTGTATTCCGGTAAATTAACAAAAAATAGTACAGACTTCCCTTTCAATACTGAAATTAATTGATAAACCAAATAAGATAACAATTACAAGTTAACCCCAGCCTTTACTCGAATTAGAGCACGGGCAGGTAGACGGCTACACTGTTTGAAATCATAGGCATTTTCAACTGTGTTAAAAAGGATTAAGCTAAGTGCCTATATCTATTTCATGAAATGGCCAATCGCATCTGGCCAGTTTGCGAATTGTCTAATTTTGGGTTTTGACCGTAACATATGCATTGGGGCATCTTAGAACTCCTGATAAATAGAGGCTGACTCTAATCCATTTTGTTTCGGATTATTGGTACCCAGTTCAGCATGAATCTACCACGCAGGAGCATAACCCTCGAAAGTTCCAAAGGTTACAGCCAGAGCTGGGTTGCCAAATGGTGGAAATTAGCTTGGTTTTTCAACTGGGCACCAATTCGGGTGCCAAATCCGAGAGAATGCGTCATTTTTACAGAAGCCTTAGGGTATCTAGGTGACAAAATGGCATTATTTTGTCTGATATGGTAACCCAGCAATTGTTTATTAGTAAATTACTTTTTTACATTTATTTTCACAAATTATATAAATTGCTTTGTTCTATAGTTATAAAATAAATCTTTTTTAGCACTTTCCAGCAAAGTTGAAAAGTGCTTTTGCATTAGGTTTGTCTGGCCGGATGGCCGTCTGTCCGCACTCTAACTCCCGTAAATATACTCGGATTGCTATGAAATTTATATACGTTATTGAGGTTTACCCTAGCACGAACCTTATTGAAAATTAAATATCTACCATGATTAGTTTATCTACAGAGAGAATCAAAAGTTTCCCATTACATTACAGCCTATGGCGAAAAATCGTTAATATACTCAGATTGCCATGAAATTTTAGGATGTTATTGACATTTACCCTAGCACGAACCCTATTGAAAATGAAGTTTCTACCATGATTAGATTATCTACAGGGCGAATCAAAAATTTTCCATTACATTGGGACCCATGGGGAAAAATCGTTAATATACTCGGATTGCCATGAAATTTTAGGACATTATTGACGTTTACCCTAGCACAAGCCCTATCCAAAATGAAGTTTCTACCATGATTAGTTTATCTACAGGGCGAATCAAAAGTTTCCGATTACATTACGGCCTATGGGGAAAAATCGTTTCAAAGGAATTTTAAAGATATTATACCCTGTCAAACATATTAAAATATGCATTCTATAAAATATAAGGTGAAAATGTAGCTATTATTCATTTTCAGGGCCACACAAAAGAATTTCATTAGATAATGGTAAAAGGGGGAATTGTAGGTGACATATTTTAAATATATTAAGCTGTTTCATGTATAATAAAACTAATATATGTCACTGAAGCTTAATATAAATTATACACTATTGTCTTGTATAATATGAAGTAATAGCATTTACAGGGCCATACAAAAGATTTCAAATAGTATATTCTTTCCAAAGTACCGTATATGTGTCCGATGGTGACTGATGGAAGGATGAAATGCATTTTACTTGTGATATGCGCGTTTATATTTTGCTAAATATATGCAGATTATATGCAGAGTTGTATAACATAGACGCACGCACGCACGACGTGCGCAGAAAATTTTATGAACTTTGCAGAAAATTTTAAGAGAGAAACAATTTTTATTTTTGTAACTTTTTTTAGTACCAAAAAATTAAAAATATTCCACCAATTTTATGTATGATTTATTTACTATTAGTATACAATTAAAAACAGAACCGATTTTCGAATTTCCAAAAATTTAAGGCATTTGATGCTGGAAACTTTAAAAATTCATCGGTCCTAAATTTTGGATATTTCGTGATGTGGATAATTCGTGAATTTCGACAAATGGTTGTCGTATAAAAATCAATTTCTTTATTAAACACAAATTTCGGTAAAGGATTGTGTAAAAAATGTGAATTTCGTCGAAATACCTCGAGAAAATCATGAATTTCAACAAAGAATAAAACATTTCGACAACAGACCGCGTAAAAAACTCATATTTCAACAAAGGGCCACGTGAATTTCGTCCAAAAATCGCGCAAAAACGGGAATTTTGTTCGTAAATTGCGTAAAAAAGGGAATTTTGTTTGTAAATCGTGTAAAAAATGGTATATCCATCCGTGAATTGCATAACAAATGGGATTTTCGACCGTGAATCACGTAAAAAATGTGAATTTAGTCCATGTCAAAATAACACGTAATTTTATTAAGCATTGAATTTGCAGGAAGTTTTGGCCCAATATTTATGTGCGCAGAAAGTTTTTGGTTTTATACAAGTCTGATTATATGGTGTATATAATTGTTATAGTTGATATATAGGACTACCCAAAAGAGCTCACCAACGTTACTGAATATGAGCGTAAATTATTTAAACGTGGTTCTTTAATAAGCTATGCATTTTTACGCTGAACTTCATTCAATTTACTGAGAAATGTTTGCCGAATGTAGATAAAAGGATATACAGGGCCACGCAAAGAATTCGGTACATGGACGCCTATGATTGATAATTTATGAGAATGTGATTTCAGTTGTTTTAAAAGTGTTTTAGTTTACAATAAATTTTAGCCTAATGCGGACGTGTAATAAAAGTACAATGTAAACTACATTGCTGAACCAAAGTATTCAAGTATGTTTCCATCTAATGATATGAATTGCTGAAAAAAGAAATTTCAAGCTACAGGGTATTTTCTTGCTAAACTAAATTTTCCCTTTATATCAACTGACATATGAAATACAGGGCTGTTCAAAAGTACTGGAATACATATTTGGGTATATTTGACTATACACTATTATTTTCCTAAATAACAAAGTTTTGTTAAAGATTTCATTAAGTGTTGGAAAGTGCTTCATAATCTATGCTTAATGCATGATTTTTCTTACTTGTTCTTTTATTTATTAGTATTTCCTTTTGAAAATAATAGAAAATAACTTAAAAATATATATGTAAGTGATATTCGAAAATGAAGTTTCCGACACATTGATGTCAGAAAAAAAAATGCACCAAACCCTATGTATATATGATATCTGTTTCAGTATTTTGTAAAGTTTTTTTTGACAAAATCCTGCTATAAATATTATTTGTCAAATATAAAAATTTGAAATAGGATGTGGATAATTTCCAGGTGGTGCATTCCTAAGTATAATGATGATGTCATTTATGCAAGGAATGATTAATTTTCTATTGACAATTTTTGTATATTAATTTAATGGTAGTGTTTTGAAGAAGATATAACACAAAACACTCAGTGCGATCTGCAATCACACTTACCTACTTTTTTTTTTTTCTTTTGCTTGTTTGTTTTCTCTTAATGAAGTTTTGTGTCAAATGATGAATTGGAATTTTAATTCATCTGTAAAACGAAATTTGTAAAGAGTAACTTAATTAAAGCAGTTTAATATTTTTTAGCAACATTAAAAGAATTGGTAAAATAAAATACTTTTATCTTTTTTACTTTTCAATCAATTTCAATCAATTTCAATTTCTTTTGTCCCAAACTTATTTCTGATTTTAAAAAAAAGTAGGATCTAAAAAAAAGATTTTTTTTTTTTTAAACTTTGAAGATTGGCAGCCACAGTTGATTCATGTCTTTTTAAAAAAAATCTTACAATTGTGTTATTTCCAGACAAAATAGAGATTCCCAAAATTTCCTGAAAATGGAGCTTTCTTAATAATCTATCTAGGTATTCTAATCCACTCTCAAGTCATGTAAAATGCATTGCTTTAGAATATATATAGCCAGTGTTATATCACTAAATAATCACATAAATAGTTAAGAACCCCAATTATAATAATGAAGAAGATAATACTCTGACAGTTTGAGGTGCCTTCTTAAATGGAAATAGATGTACTATAAAAAGCCTGGAAAATAAATGTGGAAAAAAGCATTACCATATTACCGAAAAAAATTGCTTCAATATTGTAATAATTATTCTCTTTTGTATTCAGTCCAAGTTTATGATTATCCAGCTGTAAGTTTTGCTGTAATGCATGTTTTTCCAGCAGATTTTGAGATTGATGCAAAATGCAAAGTAGTTCAAAAATTGTGGCTTAATTGAGTAAAATGTTAAAGCTTTTTTTTTTTTTTTTTAAATGTATAATAGTGAAACTTATTTTCTTTTTGGATACCTAAACTACCAGTAGAAAACTTTTATGTTAATTTGTTTTCTGATTCTTCATGAGCATCAAAATATTACAATTTAAAAATGAAGAATAACTTAAAGTAAAGAAAATATAGCTTGTAACTTATGTTTGATTATGCAAATACTTCTTAGAAGACATCATGGGAAGTAGCTGTTTATCAACTTTACACTCTTGTTCCCACCCTATGTTATACATTAGGTATTCAACTTGCTGGCTTGTAATCTGTTTTAGCCTTTACAAATTTTGGCATAATATTTTGAGACTTCAAATTTTCTAAGATGAAACCAACTTCAGATTTAATGCAATTTCCGTGACAATCTTTCTACTGATTGAGCTGATGAAAACATAGAAAATGGGTGTTTCTCTGCTTGTACTATTTTTTATATTTCTTTGTTCGATAAGTCTGATGAAAGTTTGATCAGTTTACAATCATCCCAAATTATAAATCTACAGAGGAGGAATTTCAAAACTCCCAACGCTTATTTGGGATTTGGCTTGTATCTAGCTGCAGTTATCCTTCTAAGACCAGTGTTTCCAACATGTTGCCAGAAATTCATTAGCATCATTACTAAAAGTATATTTTCATTATTGCCAAAAAAGCATTCTTTTGAATGATTAAATCAATGTCATTTTTAAAAGGTGTATGAAAAGAATTTAGATTCCATCATTACAAATTCAATTTTAACAATCACCTGATTATTTGCTTGCACACAATTAAAATGTTTATGCAATGAATCCGTCAGTCTCATGCCTTTTCCAAGAATAATTTTGTGCTGTTTTCAAGGTCAGGCTCTACTGGTGAAATTTCTTTAAAAAACAAATTGACAATTGTGCACCAGAAACTTTGCTGAAGTGCAATGACTGAAAAATAATGAGAAATTTGAGGAAACAGGACCATTGCATGCTTATCCTGGAAAGACAAGAAAGCCTGTTTCTATTGAGGTAATTGGAGATATTGCTGTCATAATGGTAGAGAACAGGGTTTCAAAATTAATGGGTAATACAAGTGTTCTCCATATTTCAGCAATATTAGATTAGCTAAGTATTACTGTTATTATTCAGAAAATAGTATGATATATTATCTCTGTGAAATATCACATCTTCAGCATTTGTTGCTTATTGATTATCCCCCTCCCCCCATCTTTCTCAAACACACCTAACATTTTCATTGAAATTCCTTGCTCGTTGTCAGGTGGATGTAGAATGCCTCAGAACATTCTATGGACTGATTAAGTTCATTTTAATGTGGATGGTGCATTGAAAGTACAGTACTGGAAAGTACTGGAAGTATAGTTGGCTACATCTGGGCTAAAGAAAATCTTCTCTATATTCTTCAAGTTCATTGCGTTTTCAGATGATTTTATTTATGCTTGTGGATTTACTTCAAACTTTATGCTCAGCCTGTTTTCCCTTGAAGAATCAACACCAAGAGGTCTGTTAAAATGCTCCATAACTAGAAAGCATTATGCATTGCTGTTAGAGAGTAACATTATACTGTCCCTGCAAATATATCAGTGCCTTGAATCGCCAACAAGCAAACTTGCCACTTGCTTTAAAAATGTGCTTGGGAGGCATTTTGCAGAAAATTGATCATGCTATCAGTTGCAATTTTTGTCATGTCTAGACTGCAAGATCCCCAGTCTTGAATCTCTGTGATTTTTTAGTCTGGAGCTAATTAGGACAGTTAGACGGTTCTGATAATGCAAATACATTACTAGAATTTAGACAGTTGTCATCACTCCCTCAACATTTTTTGGAAATTGCCTCATTCAACTGTTGAACATATTATTTTGCAATTTCAAACAGTACTTGATAATAATAGTCAATGTATGTAATTATTTGTCTTGATAAAACAATTCAAAAATTTATATAAGCTTGTATATCGTCAAATCATTAAAAAAATCAATAATTCCTTCTCTAGCATTAATTTTTTAGCTAATTTTTCAGCAGACACATATGTATGCTGTTTGCATTTCTTCTTTTAACAGGAATGCCACTTTTCTACCAAATGGCAGATTTCCGCCAAATGGCGGATTTCCACTTTTTTTAATTTTTAAGGATTAGCAATTTTCGTTAAGCGATCGTGAAATACTACAGCGATTTTTGTCAAACAATCGTGATTTAAATCGGCAATTTTCATCAAATGATCGTGAAATAAAACAGCAATTTTCATAAACAATAGCAAAATATAACTGAAATTTTCGTGGAATGACCGTGAAATATAATGATGATTTTCATCAAACGACCGTGAATTAAAGCAGAGATTTTCGGCAAGCAATCTCAAAATAACATGGCGCTTTTTCATCAAACAATCGTGAAATAAAACTGTGGTTTTCGTCAAATGATCATGAAATAAAACGGCAATTTTCGTCAAACGATCACGAAATGTAACGGCGATTTTCATCCAACGATCACAAATTAAAATGGTTATTTTCATCAAGTAATTACGAATTAACACGTCGATTTTCATCAAACTGTCGCAATTTAAATCTTCGATTTTCGTTAAACAATCATAAAATAAAACTGCGTTTTTCATCAAACGACTCCAGATTAAAGCGTCAATTTTCTGCATGATCGCAAGTTAAAAAACTCCAATTTTCATCAAGCAATTCCGAAATAAAGTGCCGGTTTTCGTCACAAGATCACAAAAAAATTAAAAACCTGCAAATTTTTGTTATTTACATGCTTGGAATAATCATCAAATCTATTGCTGTATTACCTAACTAGATTTAAAATTGTGAAAATTAAAATTCCCCACTGAGCTCAATGCATATGTTGCTGGGTTATCTTAATTGATGAAAAATACTAAGAACTAAAGAAAACTCTTTTATTTCCTCTTATAAGTTTTCATGCAAAATGAATTAGCATATTTCAAACTGTTTTACAAATATTCATTTAGAAAAACTTGTGTTAAAGGCTTATAAAAAAAAAAAATTTTTTTTTTTTTTTTAACAGTTAAAAAATAGTTATCTATAAATTTAATTCTTATTTTAGTTTATTGTAAACAATATAGTTTACAAAATTTATGCATAAATGTTGTAAAAAATATTGTACCTTTACATGTAAGTTCCTCTTTTTTTATATTTTCTGAGTGGCTTCCCTGTTTTAAACATTCCAAATTTTCTATTTTTCTATTGAATAGTTCAATTACGTGTAACTCCAAGTAGCAAAGCTTCAATTATGTATATCCAATATGTACATACTGGGTATACATAATCCTGGTAGCAGTAATTTGAAACGAGAGTTGCAAATTCTCTTTTCTCTTTTGCAGATTCTTTTTCACATTGAACTTTTCTTTTATATTATATTATGTTTCTATGTTACTTAATTCAAAAACTTAAGATTATTATTTTAAAAAATGAATAAAATGCATAAAGATATTTCAGGAAAGTGATTGCATGATTAAATTATGCTTCAGTTGTAAAATATTTTAGCTGCAGATTATTTTATCTGTTACAGACACTTGGAGAATTTTCTGCTATTGGGCCGGGTATGCACCGCAGTTATGTGATATTAATTTGCAAAATTAATATCATAATACAGTCAAAGTTCCATAATCTGCACAAGCTGGGGCCAAAGGTTGTGTGGATTATGGAATATTGCAGATTATAGAGCATTATGGATTATGCGTTATTTTATTATTCCTAGATGGTATTTTAATTCTATAATCAGTATAATATGAAAAAATAAATATGAAATCTAAAAAGTAATTTAATAGGCTATCTCAAAAAATGCCTTTTTTAAGTTATTTTATTAAAAAAATTATGTGCATTTAATTAAAAATAATCATATAGGCTTTGCAATACAGTTTGTTTTTTACTGTTAATAAAATAAGAGTTATATTTAGAAAAATAAATAAATGTTTTATTTTGATTTTTTTTATTATTATTTGTTTTTAAAAAATCATTTTTATATCACTAATTTGTAAATTTTCTTAGCTGTTTATTTCATTTATTTAAATTCGTAAAGTAACGCGAATTATAGAAAATTGCAGATTATTGAACTATGACTGTATTAATTTTGTATTTGCATGGAATTCAGCTTTTTTGTTTAATTTGCACTTTTATGCCTACATTATGTTCAGAAATTTCTGTCAGATAATTAAGGGAAATAAATTTGCAAAACTTACTTAAATGAATACTTATATATTTAATCATTTTTACCAGGACATAGAATTGCATGACTAACATACCTGAGGCAACTGCCAATACTTATATTATGCCTGAATAGTGGTTTTTTTTTTTTTTTTTTTTTTTTTTTTTTTAATAATATATACTAGCTTTTAGCAGTATAAAATACATATTAGAATATAATAAATAAACTGCATTTTTTTTTATTGCACATTTATGTCCAAAAATTAAGTCAATGACCAGATGCTTATGATTTTAGATGGTTTATCAAAAATCTACTGAAATGCTTGTTGAATTGTCCTTAAACTTTGAGAGTGAAAAGAACAGTGAATTGATTGCCAGATTGTGGAAAATCCCTTATCCAACTACTTTTACAGTGGCGCAGCGAGGGGGGGGTTTTGGGGGTTAAACCCCCCCCCCCAGAGCCATGACAAAAATACAAAAATTTCCACTTTTATGAACCGAATCATAAAAAAAAAACTAAAGTTAGAATTTTTTTGTTTTTGTTTTCGAAATCTGCCGCTTTATTGAATCAAATTTTATTTAAAAATTTGACTCGTTTAAGCGGCAGTAATGTATTTTCTTTGAAAAATAGGGAAAGCACATAGCAACAGTATCAGTATCGAAAACTGGACCCTCAATTTCGGAAAAGGCCGGCATTTATTTAATACTATTGGAAATCAGCCGAAGGCTAAAAGGAATGGTCATTTCCTGTAGCTGCCAATGCCGTCTCGGGTTTTTCAATACTGCACCACTGGATAGGGGGGGGGGGTCTTAATTAGTTGCATCTGTTTCTTGCTATTTTTTTTGGTAACGGGACTGGACTCTCGAATTCCAGGAAAAACACAAAAACACATGCTCGCATGCTTTGAAGGATAGACTTAATTCCACAAACATTGTGTTGTTAGTTGCTGTAGTGCTAAGGTTTTTTTTTTTTATTGTGCGTTTCGCTATGGAGGATATTAAATCCTCTTCAGAGAAGAAAATTATGAAAAAGATGGATATAAGAGATCATTTTTTTTAAATCTTTCGAATTCCTTCGAGCATTCTTGAAATCCAGGTATGTTTGGAAAGTATATAATTCGTTTATGTTTCTGGAAAGATATTAACAGCGCCGTGCGAAAGGGGGAGGGGAGGGCGGTCGCCCAGGGCGCAGAGATTTAGGGGGCACCAAATTTCTAACTACTTTCTACTAAGGGGCTACTTTCAGACAATTTTTTTAATTAATATTAATTCTTATTTAAAAAACTCCCGAAATAGGCAAGTGGGTAAACGGAAAAAAAGTTACCTGAAAAACAGTTATTGGAAAAAAGGTGACATGACTACAAAAGCGTAAAAAATGTTACCGGAAAAAAAAGGGACATAGAATTGATTTTGGAAAATTATTATTGATTTTGGGAATTCATTATTGATTTTGAGGATTCATTGGTTAAGTATTTAGAAGGGATCAGGGAGAGGCTCTTAATTTAGGTAAATGGTTTTTTCTTGCTGAATTAGCTGTTTTGGTTCAGTTTTTGGACATATGATAACCCCCCATTCCCCCATCCGTAACCTCTCAAATTAAATCAATAGTTTTTTACGCAGATTTATCCGATTCACTTGGAATTTCGGACATAGGTTCATTATGATAAGACGTATCTGTGATTAGTTATAGGGTTCTTTTGCTTATTATAAAGGGAGGATGGTCAATTAACCCCCTCCCCCCACAAATTAGATAGATCGGTTTTTATGCAAAATTATCCGATGTATTTCAAATTTTAGATAGAGATTCTTTCTGATAAGGTGAATCCCTGAATAGTTTTAAGAGTTTAATGAGTAAGTATAAAGGGGAGAGTGGACGGGTGATATACCTCTTAAATTAAATAAATGGCTTTTCACGCAGAATTATCCGATTTGCTTCGAATTTTGGACATAGGTTCATTATGATAAAACGTATCTGTGATTAGTTACAGGGTTATTTTCTTTATTATAAAGGGGGGGGCAAGCAATTATTTCCCCCACAAATTAGATAAATCGGTTTTAAGCAAATCGTTGTTTTAACCGACGTATTTCAAATTTTAAATATAGGTTCTTTTGCCAACGGCCATACCATGCTGAAAATACCGCACCTAGCTGAAACTATAGGTTCTTTCTGATAAGGTGAATCCCTGAATAGTTTTTAGGGTTTAATGGCTAAGTATAAAGGCAAAAACGAGGATAACTTCCCTTAAATTAAATAAATAGCTTTTATGCAGAATTATCCGGTTTGCTTCAAATTTTGGATGTAGCTTCTTTATGATCAAGCGTATTCCGGATTAGTTATGAGGTTCTTTTGCTTATTTATAAATAGGAAAACGGACGATTATCCCCCCTTAAATTAGATAAATTGTTTTTTATGCATAATTATCCGATGTATTTCAAATTTTTGATATAGATTTTTTCTCAAAGTGGATCCCTAGTTTTAAGGGCTTAATGGCTAATTATAGAGAGGGGAACTGGGGATAACCCCACTTAAATTACATAAATGGCTTTTTACGCAGAATTATCAGATTTGCTTCAAATTTTGGATGTAGTTTCCTTATGGTAAGGCGTATAAGCTAATGAATGTAGTTAAAATAGGGAGGGATGCAGCAGTCCCTTCAGGAAACTCTTTCGGGGAAAGAAGCTTGCTTTCCCCATTCGACGGAGGGGGATGTTCGGTAGATATCGCGGGCGGCTGGTCTCTTAGGAAATTTGTCGATCAGGGGATTTCCCGGTAAAGGTTTGACGCAAAAATATTCAAGTAACATAAAAAAGCGAGTTGAATGCAATTGAACGCAAATAACAAATAAAAACAATTTTTCTTTATTTTTTATTTTAATGATTGAAAGCTATTATGTCAGAAAACATTATAACACATTTTAACTTTTTTCTTATAACGATTAATTTCCATTCATTTTGCATTTAAAACTGGTTTATTTATTTTTTTTTTTTATTTGTGAAAAAAGTAATATACTAAATCATTTGTTGTGATTGTCATTTTAATTTATGCCAAATATTTATCATTTAAAACTGGATTCTTACTAATTAATGTCCCATATTACGCATCACAAAATATAATATAAAACATAAAAAAATATATGTTAGAAAACTTTAATGTACAAACTATATTGTATGTCACGAACGAATGAACTAGTGAATTCATTAATTTGTAGTAATAAAAATAGTTTTTTTTATTACTAGCTTATGTTAGGAATTAGAAAGTTAATTGTTTAAAAACCTGTAGTTCTTGATAGATCTTCAGGTTTGAACGCTTAAAAAAATAAAAACAGATTTAAATTAAAGGAAAAAAAACGATTTTAAGAAAAACAGGATATTTTTTCTTTGTTACGATATTTATAGAATACTGAAAAACGCTATGCAGCAACATAAATCACAATTTTAAATGCAAACAGCTATTGAGGATATATAAACAAACACTTAAAACTATTCAGGGATTCACTTTATGAGAAAGAACCTATAGCCAAAATTTGAAATACATCGAATAATTGTGCATAAAAAATAATTTATCTAATTTAAGGGGGGGGGGATAATCGTGGCCCCCCTTTTTAATTAGCAAAAGAACCCCATAACTAATCAGGGATACCCTTTATCTTAATGAACCAACTTTCAAAATTGAAGCAAATCGGATAATTCTGCGTAAAAAGCTATTTATTTAATTTAAGAGAGGTTATCCCCCATGCACCCTCTATACTTAACCATTAAACTCCCAAAATTCTTCAGGCATTATATACTGTGACGACGTACTGACAACTTTAATCGTGGCAGAAGATAGATAGCGAAGTCTTATTCTGAAAAAGTATTCATATTTGAAAGTATCTTCATCCAAAAGCTGTTAAGAATAGGTTCTATTGACCTCAAGGGATATGCCTAGAAAATAATTGCACTGGTCTAGTGGCAATGAGCTGAGGGGGACACTGGGATTATTGCGCATCGAGAGGGAAGAAAGTAGTTGGAAGAGAGACATGTGCTGGTAATGTACAAGAAAGTACATTGATGTAAGATGGCTTAGACGTGCTAAGCGAAATGTAATATTGGAGTGAGGCTCCTATGTAGTTGTAATGTCGTTTTATTTATTTTTTTAATAATTGGTCTATGGTTCTAATAAAGAACTTGAGGAATTAAAAATGTGCTATTGATGAACGTAACAAATAAACCAACTTAGTAAAGAGAAAATCAGGGCGCGACACCACAATAATATATATAAGCCTTGTCAGAAAGAACCTATATCCAAAATTGTTTGAAATAACATGTTGGATAATTCTGCTTAAAAACCATTTATCTTATTTAGGGCGGAGGGGAGGGGGTAATCGCTTTTGTAGTTTGTCACTTTTTTCCGATAAATCTTTTTCCTAGATTCAGGCAAGTAGATATCATGATTAAAAAGCTATGTAACTGAGAAATGTTCTTCATTCTTTGATAAGATCTTTCAGAAGACGATTCTCACAGTTGCCAACTTGTACGGTTTTGCGCGCGGATAAAACAATCGCGGAAAAATGCAAATTTCATGAAAGGATCGCCGAAAAAGCACACATTTCGTTAATATTTTGTGAAAAAACGACAATTTCGTCAGTGTTTTTGTCAACGAACTTTGTCAAAAGATCGCCGAAAAACGCGAAGAAATTTTTCCTGTGCGGATCGCGGAGAAAAGGCAATTTCCCCAAATATCACAGATAAAACGCTGATTTCGTCTGAAGACCGCGGGGAAAACGTCGATTTCGTCTAAAAATTTCTGATATAATGACGATTTCGTTAAAAAATCGGGGGAAAACCGCAGTTTTCGATAAAAGATTGCTTAAAAATATTTTGTCAAAAGATCATTGAAAAAAAAGGCCGCTTTCATCAAAAGATCACGGACAAAATGCCGATTTCGTTGAAAGACCGAGGGGATAAAACGCCGTTTTCAAGAAAAGATCGCGTAAAATTGCAAATTTTGTCTAAAGATCGTCGAAAAAAACGCCGATTTCGACAAAAGATTGCAATAAATCGACGATTTTGCTAAAATATCGCAGATAAATCGCTGATTTCGTCTAGAGGTCGCGGAAAACGCCGATTTCGTCAAAAAATCGCGGAAAACCGCCGATTTTGACGAAAGATCGCAATAAATCGCCGATTTTGCAAAAATATCGCTAATAAATCGCTGATTTCGTCTGCAGGTCGCGGGAAAACGCCCATTTTGTCTGAAGATCGAGGATAAAGCCTCTTAAAGGGGGTTAACTCGCGGAATCCTCCTCCTCCCCCCCCCCCCCCCCCCCCCCCCCCCCCCCCGCCAATTTCCGAAAAAAAATTTCTACCAGAATCACCCCTGAAGCAGCTCTATCCCCCCCCAGAGCCGAATTCTGGCTGCGCCACTGACTTTTAGAAAACAACTCATTTATATCAACACTATTTTTATGAATTTTTGCTATATTTGACTCGAGCTCTTATATAAATTGTCCTCAAAAGCTAACTATCAAATTATGAAATAAAAATTTTGACATATTTTATCCGTGCATTCTCAAAAATTATTTCATAGAAATGCCCATGTCTCATCAGATATTCAATATATTCATGCTTTAATTACAATATAATATTGTTTCTACTATTCTTTGCCAATTTCTGAAAATTGCCGTTAAATTTGATTAAAAATTTTGTATGCTATAAAAAAAAATGAATTTTTCACTGAAATATTAACATTTTAACGAATATGTGTGCTATGCTTACACAATTGCACTCAAATGTTAAACAAAACACACATAGTCATTTCCTTCAGTGATAGACCATTTTGAGTATTTTCTGTTATTTGGCTGATCAGAAATGCAATAGACTCCCTCAAATCCGCACAGCTTGAGACCAGAGGTTTTGCGGATTTTAGAATTTTGCGGATTTCTGGTCATTGCTTTGTTTGCAATTTTTTTATATATATATATATATATATATATATATATATATATATATATATATATATATATATATAATTTGAATGTAATTAATAATGAAATCAAAAATATAATGAATGCTTACAATATACTAAAATATTAAAATAAGTAAACTAAAATAATAAAAATTTAGATATTTTTTAAAATTATTAAAATACTAAAAGGAAAGGTCAAGTTAATAATCAATAATGTACAATTAAATATTCATTATAAAAGAAAAAATGTGTTTTCCCTAAATTATTCAATGAAACTATCCTCATAAAGGTACATTACTAATTCACATCAGGATCATAAAATAATGAAACTTTATTTCAGGTTTAGCCAGACTTAATAACTAAAAAAGCTTGATTAATACATAAATATATTTGGTAAGATTGTGATTACCAATGATATTAGCAATATCTTTATTTTTTCAGAAATAAATTATTCTTTCTTCATGAAAAAACACGAATTCAATAACCTTAACAAAAATTATAAATAAAAAAATGTATGGAATTGATATAAAACTAAAAAAATCGATTTTTGCACTTACATTTGAACTGAATGTTTCATGGTTTACATCCGTAAAATATGTGTGGATTTTAGGAGTGCGGATTTGAGGGAGTCTACTGTATTATTTTATTATTAAATTTATTGTCCACTAATTGTTCTTGTCGCTAAATCTTCACTGAAAAATATGAAGTCAAACATGTCCTTTACATCCTTAAAGTTCAAGGAAAATTCAAGAATTTCAATAGATATTTGATAAACTGCATAAAATCGAAAGTGTTTTTGACATCAGTGTGATTGTTACTGATTTTCCAGAACAAAAAAACAGCATCTTCTATATTGAATGGTGTGTTTATCATGATTTGTATAGTATGTTTATTTTTAATGATGTGTTTTGGGCTTTATTAAGTTAGTTTTCTTGCTTTCTATATGATAGTTTAAATTTTGCTTCTTCAGTATCTTTCTATTTTACCTAATAACTTTATATTTTTGCATGCAACATTATTATTTAAAGTCTATTTGGTTTTTATGCTCTCTAATATTAATATGCTTTCAGAATTGGTCTCGGAATTTAAAAAAAGAAACTGTACTAACAGCTTAAGCTCACAGATTTTGCAACTAACTCTAAAACATTCTTGCTTTCAAAATATTGACCAGAACTCGGACCTCTGATTTTTAAGTTAAAAATCTTCAACAATTTATCATCTAAATGTAAAGTGAGTATCACTTATATTAACTGTGAAATGTACTTATATGGATGCTTGCCAAAACAATTCACTCCACAAAAATACAAAATTAAGCAAAACAAATGTTGATATTGCTTTTATTTAATCTAACCAGCATTAATTGAAAGTCATACAGTGATAAAATGTTTCTTTTTGATTAAAATAATTGATGCATTACTTGAGCTTTTAATTTACAAAATTATTAGTAGAGTTTATTATTTTGGCAGCATGTTTCAGTTAATTTATCTTGGAATGTGTGAGTAAATTGCTTAATTTAAAAATAAGATAAAAAATTTATTGAACTTATTTTATATAAAAAAGCATTTTTTTTTTCTAAATGTTTGTGTGTTTGAGAGAAAGCGAGTGAGGAAAAAAGATGTTTTAAAAGTAAATGCAGATTTTTTTCAATGCCCCCCCCCCCCCAACTTATATTTACAAATACTATCAGAAAATCTACTCGTTTTACATAATCTGTAGTGTTTAGCCTAAATTTCTACACATTTAATTATAAGTTATCTGTAAAGTTAAGGAGGAAAAAAAACTAAAACTTCTAAATAAATTGCATAATTTTATAATTAACCATTAAAAAGGCCTACCTGTTAAATTTGCTTAAATGTTGAATTTTTATTTTATCAAGTAAAAAAGCATTGTATAAAGCACTTTTGCCAGAATAGCATATGTTATATATATTTTTTTTTTCTTGATTAACAAAAATTAATCGATAATATATTAATTATAATGGTTATGTATGTATTATATATATAATATTTTATTTTTTAACAAATATAGTCTTATATATTGAATAAAATAATAATCATTTTTTTTTAATTGTAACTGTTAATTATGTGTATTAAAGGTTAAATTAATTTTATATGGTAGTACAAAAAATTCTAAACTTGTGCTACCAGGAGAGTATAAAATGTATAATATTTTATAGGGTAGGCTGATATAAATTATTATTTTTCCATATTGATGTATTCAAGTTGTCTTTCTTTTCAATATTTTATCTCGTTATTCAACTGGTTGATAGAGTGCATGATGGATCAATTTTTTCAGATTATAGCTTGATTCATGACAAAAATAAAGTGTTTGTTTATATTTGTAAAATATATATTCCTGATGAGTGATTTACAATATAAATTTTCTTCTGAATTCATCCATTTTCTTTTCATTTGTCTATTAATAGGCGTTCCATAGAATTACATAATTTTTACCAGAATTTTGTTTTGTTTGTTTAAAAAAGGGATTACATAATTTGGTCATTACCTATCTTTAAAAACAGTTTATCAGCAGGCTTTTATAGGAGTTTTTTTGTAGATATCACATGTGGTAATGGTTTTATTTATGAAAAGTTTATATATATTGGCTATATGCAAAAATGTTTTTTTTTTTTTTTTTTTTGTTACAATTACATGTTTATTTATGTTATTACAAGCTTATTGCATGTAAACATCTATTAACAGCAAATTCATCAACATTTGATGCTTTTGTCATTTCTTGTTGTGCCCGTCTGTTATCCTAATCCAGTAATGCTTTCAATTTCTATCTTGACATTCTGCGTCATCAGCATTGAATAAACCTTTTGTAAATTGCCTGAATCACCTTCTACATATACTTTTAGAAAAAGCATGTTCACCATAAGCTTCTACAAGTGAATAATGGCTTTCAGCAGTGCTTTACTTTAAATTAAACTAATTACAAAACTTCCTGCAAATGATGAAATTTTTGCTCAAAACTGTCCATTTGAAATCAAATTAAAAATTATGTTTTTTAAAATTTAATCAAATGTCATGTACAGTCAGACCTCTATTTAACGAAATCTCTAAATCCCGAAAAAATGTTCGTTATGTGGAAAATTTGTTAAGTAGAGATTCATTTAAAAAATATTTCAAACAACATAAAACAGATTTTAAATTCATATACACTAAATACTATTGAGAAAAGTATTTAATCTTAATTTTTTTGTATAAATAACATTAATTTGCTTTATTTATTTTATCCATCAAAAAGAAATTGCAAGGAAAACAGGAGTAAAATCATTCTATGAGAATGCACTTTATTTTCAGTTCTAATAAAATAGTTTGAAATTAATGAATCATTAACATATTTATTCTAACAAGCAATTTTAAGATACATTACCACATGCGTACTTAAATTTAATTACTAAAAATGTCTCTTAATTTTGTCTGAGTTCTTTGCTTGAAAAAGTGTTTCCTCTCATAATAAGTCTTGCATCTCTGCAATGCACCAAAAACGCTTGAAGGCATATTTTCTTCTAACAGTAATGTACGTTGGATTGTTTCAAAAGATTTTATCTCATTATATGAAGGTTTGTTGATTTCTGCGTCATGATCATTTCCATCCTCATTTACAATTGGACATTATAATTGGTGGTAAGTTATCAAAAACGAGAGAAATTTGGTGATCATAGGTATGTCGGACATTTTAATCCATTTTTCATAAATTTCTGGCGTTATCCCAGACTTTTTGCTAAAGTGATAATCAACATCCAAAGATTTTACGCCTTTTTAACATCTTGGGTTCTTGCTTCTTCGGATAACTAATGGTTTCAATTTCTGACTTCCAGTCATATTCGCACCTTGACAGTTAGTCTTGCTTTGCTTTTTTTTCCACCAAAGCATTTTTCCTTTTTAAATGTTAATGTCTTTTGAGGCAAACATTGAAAATATAAAACAGTCTCATCTGCATTACAGATGTTTTTTGGCTTATACTCTTTTAAAATTTTACTCGGTGTCGCCATTATCCAATTTTCGTTATTATTGTCATCGTCTTAATTTCCATAGATATTATTTTTGTCGCAATTCCGTGTCTTCTCTTAAATGTTTCAAGCCACTTACTGCTTCCTCAAAATTCGTCGTATCCCAGTTCTTTTGTAAATTTAAGAGCTTTCTCAATTATGAAAAGCCCAGAGATCGGAACATTTTTATCTCGCATTATGTGTTTCCACTTCAAAACTGCCTCATCCACATCTTTTATAGACACGAGTTTTTAAACGTTTTGAGCAATAATTCAATGAATCAAAATTTTGCAACTTATCACAATTTTTTATTATGGTTGATAAGCTATTTGGAGGAATATTAAATTTGAAAGCAATATACTTTTTCTTCACTCCTTTATCCACCTGATCATGTATTATCAGGTGGGAGTATTATTTTTTTCTTTGATACTCAAACACTTTCGTTTTGACATTTTCGAGCTATATGAACCAAAATTACTAGCAAGACTAATAAAAAATCTAGAATACAGGAAACTCTAATTCAAGGACATGGGACAGCTCCATTGAAGGTTAAAGAAGGATACTGAAAGTCTGGATTTCTTGGATAAATCCAAAACAATTTTACTGCACTCAGCGATAAAACTAGTTCAAGATCCTGAGCTAAAAAAAGAATAGGTTGGAAATATTTTGAGAAATAAAGATGAAAAAAATATTAGGCCATGAGAAAAAATTCGTTATATAGAGAATGCACGTCGCTATTTGGAGATTATTTTACAAAGAAATTCGTAAAATGTACTTGTTTCCAAGAAAAATTTTGCAAAATAGAGGTTCGAATGTACTACGTTTTGAAGGTTGTGAAGAGACTTCAAAATCATTTATTACTAGATTCATACCATAAAATATAAGAACACTTACACCATCTATTAGAAAACAGAACTTGCTTTTGCATATTTTTTATATTGTCCCCCCCTCCCTACGCACACACTCACTTTTTTTTTTTTTTTTTTTTTTTTTTAACTATAATAGTTTTTGCATTTAATATTTTTTTAGATTGCAAAATAACAACACTGTAAAGCATTTTTGTACTCAGATAAAGTTTAAAAATTTATTAAATGCAGTGCTCCAGTTATTGGCAGCATGCCAGTGGTCAATAGCAGAAGAAATCTAAAAAGATTGTATTACCTATAGTAGTCTTTTTTTATTCTGATAATTTCACTGATATAAGTGTGTAGTTAAATTACATATCTGTTAAACATGTATTTTATTTGTGCATTTATTTATTGGTAAAATGGTAACTGTGTTCTGGAATATTAGCCAAAAATAAACACTAAACTATTTATAATGTTTAAAATGCAAAATAGTTTATCTTTTGCAAATGTTGCACAGAAAAGAGATGATATATATATATATATATATATACTCTTTTATGAAAAAAATATGAAAAATGATGAAAAGATGAAAAAATGTAAAAATGGGTGAAACAACAATGAACCACAAAAGAGCAACACCAAAAAAACAAAACAAAATAAACTCCCTGCTCTTCAGAAGGTGGGAGGAGCACAGGTATCAAAAAATTGTAAAAAAGTGTATCCTCACAGGTTTCGCAAGGCATCACAAAGCTGCATACTCCAATTATATAAAAAATAACTGAGAAAATTAAGAAAAATTTTTTTAATATACCAAAACAGTAAAATAAATTAACATTAAAAAATGAATTTAATAAATATCCAACAGCAAAATCATAAAGTAAATCAACTCGTAACATAACATAACTCAAAAATATTATATTTAGAAATTTCCAAAGTAACATGAAGAACATCAGAAACTAAACAATAAACTAAACTAAATAGACATGCAGCAATGCGATGCCCCCACCTTTACCTATGAGGAAAAAGAAAAAAGATACCTGTTAGAAAATTTCCATTACAAACCTCCATACTTGATTGAGCGGGGGAAACTGTTAGGCCTAAGATGACAGCAGGCCAGCTTCAAAGTTTTAAACTCCTTCGAATTGTCGTTCCGTTGTTCGCTACTGTCCATTTTCAAGCTTGGTCTGTCACTCTCAAAATGTTGACAATCATCACCCTGTGAACTTTTTTTGTCGGACTTTCATTCACAGATCTTCATATAATTCAACACCCAAGAAGCAACTTCCATAGTGGCGTTTGGCCCTACTGTTGCCACTTCAAAAAACCTTTTTTTAGTTCATTTACATAAAAAAATATAAAATTATGAGGATAAAAATTATTGTAAAACAAATTTGCAGCAAATTTAAAAATTTGTGTTTCCAAAATTTTTCTCGACCCACAAATATTATAATATCTAATTATTTGACCCAAAATTATATTTACAAAAACTCTTTTACTTAAATTGGAGTGCCAATGAGGCATGGAGTGGGTTTTAAAATTAAAAAAAGTTCTTTTATCAAATAATTTAACAACTAATTCTTCATTTTCAATATTTAAGTCAAGATCTAAAAAAACAACATGTAAATTATCGTCTGAAGCACAATTTAACTTTAAACAAGGTGGATAAATGTGATCAATCGATTCCAAAAAATTATAATCGAAGACAATTATGTCATCGATATATCTCAAAACCCTGAATGATTTGTTAGAATTTAAAATAAATTTATATTCATAAAAAAATAAAAAAAGGTTAGCTGCAGTGCTTGAAAAATTAGTACCCATACCTATTCCACATACCTGATAAAAAATAGAACCATTAAAAGTTATAAAATTATTATAAAAACAAAAATTACATAAACTTAGAAAAAAATCTCTATTAATACCCAACTCTTCCTCGATATAAAAAGTATCAAACAAATCCTCCAGAGTTTTAAACAGCAGATCAATAGGAATATTTGAAAAAAGATTTTCAAAATCAAAAGTAAACAGATTTGTGGGCGTTGTAGGCGTGTTTAATTTCTTTAAAACCTCAATACTATTATCAATACACCAAAAATAACTAGAATTTTTAAATTTAAATTTCAAAAAACCATAAATTCTCTTCAAAAAATCTTGTAACTTAACATTAAAACTTTTACCAATACCTCTGGAATTGCAGCATATACTTCTAAATTTTATAGGATTTTTGTGAAACTTAGGTGTCAAAAAAAGAAAAGGAAGACTGTGAAAATTATTAATAGGAAAATTGTATGCATAAAGATTTTTAACCTTTCTAGAATAAGCACTAAATTTTTTAATAATTGCATTGTGATTCAGATTATATTTTTGATAATATTTTGTATCATTCAGTTCATTAGTAACTTTTTCTATGTAAAATAATTTTCAAATGATTGCATAATTAGATGAAGCCTTATCAACAGGAACAATGACAAATTTATTATGTAAAAATTGTATATAGCTGCAGTCCTCTTTATTTAAACGATGATAAGTGTATTGATTATTATTTAATTTCTGGTCAATAAAATTAACAAAACTATTTAAAATATTCCATCTCCATTCATTGAAAGCCTCAAAAGGCACATTGAATTTGTAACACATTTTTAAGACAAAAGCAGACAAATCTCCTTTAAATTTCAAAACAGCATTCTCTTTATTAACTTTTTTATTTAATCTGAATTTGGTAAACCGAGCTGCTATGCGCCGGTTGCATAAAGATAGTAATATTTTTTTTTTTTTTTTTTTTTCACTTTGTCAAGATATATATATATATATATATATATATATATATATATATATATATATTTTATCAATCACATTATTTTTAATTTTAAAAAAACAGTAAATTGTGATAGTTTTTAGACATTGCATTTGAAAAAACATTTTCCCTCACTATTTGATTGTGTAAAAATTGTGATCCTATCTATAAATGGAAGGGGTTTTGTAGATAGCTGATAAAATTGGTACTTTGTAAAAAGTTAGCTGTCATTCCTGGCATTGTCAAGCCTATGATAACCTTAAATAAATATCAAATTTGTGTGATTTTTTATCTTTATTTTGTATGAATTTGTTTTTAAATGAAATATTCGTGAAAAACTATATGTAGTGGTAAAAAGTGCTCATAAGGAATTATTTTCTTTTTTTTCTACATAGTCATTCCATCCCTAATTTAAAAAAATACACTTCTCGCTGTCCAAACTTTGAAATTTCTATCAATCATAAATAAACTACTTTTTAGCAGTCCATGTAAAAATTTCTCAAACAAAAACTTATATCTAGTTGCCAAAGAAATATTTTTTCTCATCCCCCCCTGCTCCTCTCCCACCGTATCCTTTAACATAATAATAACAATAATAATAATAATCTGGTCGCAATTTTTTTCAAAAGGGTTAAATTCCTTATTTTTCAAAACCAATTGCATCGTCAAAGAGAAGAAGCATTCAGCTTTGAATAGGTATTTTTTGTGAATCTGTACTTTTGAAATCAAACTCTGGGAAAGTTTTGTTGAAAGGTAAGAAAAATAAATAATAATCTTTGTGAAAGGGGTTTTTCAAAGGGTTAACAACCATATTTTTTTAACTGATTGTGATGTTTAAGGCATAAAAATGCAAAATTTAAGAATGATTTCCTTTTTTTTTCTGTTTCCCAAATGGTTCAGTTGATAGCTGTTAAAATATTTGAGCAAAAAAAAAATAATTAGCTATTCCCTTCTACATATAGAAGAAAGCAGGGACTGGACATACATATGTATACTTCCTGATTTTCAAAATAAAAAATGCGTTTTCAATGAGCTTTTAATTAATATCTCAACTAATTATCAAAATCTTAAAAATCTAAGCCTCAGATGCTTTATGTCCAGCCCTTCCACTATACTCAACCAAATTTTAGATTTGTATGTGTGAAAGATTTCACTAGCCATCACTGATAGTCAGATATACAGAGACAGAGTGAAGGTTTTATTAGTATAGATTTAGCTTTGACCGCTTCATTGTGCTTTCTAAATGAGATTCAGCAAAATATCTTGTATGTAAAGTAAAACCTACTTTCATTATTAGAAAGATTAAATAATTTTTTTGTTAAACTTTCTTTAATGGTACTTAAAAGTACAATCAATACAAAAAAAGCTTTAAAAAATGTTCTATTTCTTGTTTTATAGTGTAACAATAAATAAATAATCAACTATTAAAATTATCTCTCTACCTCCAAAATATCTGTCCCCCAACCTTTCTCAACTCTTTGTAAAAAATAAATAAATAAAAGTATTTGTTGCATTTTGTTAACAATAAAAACAGTAAACAAATACCAAATCATTTATTATTACAACTTCCTTCGAAATTCATGTTTTCCCTTATAATTTTAGAATACAAAATTTAAAATTATTTCAGACCCAAAGGTTTATTTATGTATGTTTTTTAACTTAAGTTATGAATTTATATTAACAAACTGATAACTAAGAAAGGTTGACAAGGAAAAAAAAAAAAAAAATCATTCATTTTTTACACATAAAATTTGTTGATGCATGGGGACCCAATATGTACATCATTTTGACAATTTCTGGAATGTTTTATTTTATTATTTTTGCATTGCTGAGAAAATGAAATAATTGTATATTTCATAATTTTTTATTGTTAATTGACTTTATAAAATATATCAACACACCAGAATCATTATTTCATTTTTGAACATTTTGTACATTTTTGCTACAAGCCATTTTAATGTAATACATATCTCGCTAAAAAAAAGTGCTGTAAGAATCAAATTCTATTTTGTTTAGTTGCCATTTGTTAGGCTCTATTCACACCATTTCTTTATTTTTAACATTTTTTATACATCTGAAAAAAAAAAAAAAAAATTAAAGATGTGTATCCTATAGGATACACCAAGCCTAAAGATTTTTACTCATATTTGATGAAATCTTCTGTCCTATTTGTTGCTGTCAAACTAGGTTTAATCTAACACCTAAATTCTCTCTTCCCAAAAACGGTGGATACCCTTCCCTGCCCTTCTCCTCCTTTACATTACAAAATTTAAATTCTCTAAAACTATTTTTAATCATTTAGAAAATAGTTGTTGTTTAACGTTATCGGTCTTGAGATATGAGACATACCGGAATCCTTGTGATTTCCAGATTTTATTCATTTTTTGATTGGTTCATGTTTAATGTCCAGAAATGGTATACTTCTGTTGTTACAATGAACAAAAAAAGTATTAAAAACAACAAAAAAATTAATAACTCAAAAACAGATTGAAATACAGCTTTTAAACAAATTGCATTTAAAAGTACATTTGTTTTCCTATACAACATTGTAAAAATTGAAAATGTGCTATAGTTAGAAGTTTAAAAATTAGTAGCACTGAAAATTATAAAAGTGAAATTTCATTTAAAATTCATTTATAATTGGTCCAGAAATATTAATGTTTAATCCATGGCTTACATAATATATGATTCTGTTATTACATAAGTCAGTTTTGATCATCATAAAAATTATGTTTATAATTATTATTGTAAATATAGAATTTATTTATAAGTCTAATGTCAATATCATTTTTCTAATGGTCGTTGTAATTTTAAAATTCATTTTCTGATCATTTGAAAAATAGTTATTGCTGTCGGTCTAGAGATATCTGAGACATATCTAAATCCTTGTGATATCCAGAATTTTTTTTTTTTTTTTTTTTTTTTTTTTTCAATATGTTGTATTTGTTGCTCTCTAGTAACCAATAAAAAGTAGTAACAATCAGTGAATATTCAGTCATCTAAATCACTCCTTTATTCCAGAAGTTCTATTTCCTGCTCCCCTCCCCCTCAACGATTATTTTAAAATCTTTTTCTTTCATGGAAATCTGCTAAAGTATGGAAAATCTCACACCTTTATTTATCACAAACTGACCCATCTGGCATATTTTTAAATGAACCGTAAATGTAGGATTTTATATCTTTAACCCAATTTTGTCTAAAATAAATACCCGCTCACTGTGTGAAAATGGAAGAGAAGTTGTTAATTGTGGAGATTTGTTACGTACAATTTTTTCAAAATTTTTAGAAAATTGTATGGGTAATAATGAACAAATTAAAACTTTGAAACACTCTCTGCTGATAAAAAATTAAGAGAAGAGGAATGATTGTCCAATAATGTACAAGTCGAAAGCTATTTCTTCCCTCCCATCAGAGAGAATGTCCTGTAGCAGTCAGAAGTTCCCATCAATCAAAGACCTGTGATGACGCACCTTCTTTCACATCTTCAAATGAGTATTGAATCTTGCTGTAGCTTAGTTAGAAAATTGACCCCAGGGCAAATTTGAGTGAAGGGGGAAGAAAGAGTCATAATATGAACTGATAGTCCAAGGGTTTTTCGATGACATATCATATGAGGGTTATTGTAAAAGTTTGAAAAACTATGTCCAAAACATACTCAGAAAATTTTCCACTGTAGACAATATTCTGCCTTTCGATAAAATAGCCCTTCCTCCCCACAACAAAAAATAAGAAGAATGCAAAAGTCAGATATATTTTTTATTACATTTGCATCTTTTAGTACCATTCTTTAAGAGAAAAATTTAATGAAATTAAACTGTTTGTTATATTTCTTATTTAAAAATCTTGAAAAACATAATTCAAACACTAAAATAAATAACACCAATTCAAAATTGCTTCACTGAGGGAATTTAATGTAAATCACTCACTTTAATTAACACAATTGTACATTTTTCATCTTTCACATAGCAGTTTAGAGAGTCAGAAAATAAATTTTTACTGATACAGTAAACATTCTCTAATCCAGCACATTCGGGACCTGAAGCATGCTGGATTAAAAAAATTTCTGGATTACAGGATGAATGTCAGGAAAAACATTTAGAATTTAGAATTAAACTAAAAATGACAATAAAACATGTTTTTTTTAATTCTTTAAACAGCTTGAATATAATAAAAAAAATTACTCAATAATGTAAAGTACAATATCTGTACATAACTATAAAATAAAAAAATGCACTGTAGGCCTACATAGTAGGTTTACACATAAAAGCCATCTTAAACAAATCACGAATATCTATTCACTCTTTTTTAGGAAGTCATTCCGTATGATGTGGAGCTTCATAATTTCCACATCATTGAACGAAAAGCCTGCTCAGAAAACTTGATAAATGCATTTAAACCATCAGCTGTTTGATTTTAACTGATGTTATTTAATTTGCCCACATCATCTAAATCAGGTCAACATCCCTGAGGGTTTGGGGTTGATAATGTTCTGCATGATGATATTAATGTGTCAAAATTTCCACTGCCAGCTCATCAAAATCTGCTTCAACCTGCTCTTTTACTTCTTGATTCAGTTGTGACATAGGGTTCCCCAAAGGCAAACAACTTAAAACATTTACTTCATCTTCAATTAAATCGATTGTAGTAACTTAAACATTTTTGTCCATTACTTCTGGGCAAAATTTAGCTATGACTTTTTCAAAGTCTCCTATTTTATTTCATCCAAATCATAGCAGAAGCAAAGATGATGTCTTTATAGAAAACTGTCTTTGAAAATATTTTACATTGCTAAGGGGCTGTGCAAATATAACATTATCAACTTTTTCGTAATTTTGGACCCCCTCCCCCCTTTTTCGGATATCATAGGTTATCATCCTTCGACCCCTCCCCCTCCCTGACAATGATATTGTTATCAAAGTATAAAAAAATTTTGATTTTTCTAAATTTATTACTTTTGGTTGGAAGATTTGTATATTTTATTGATTCAAATGAAGAGAAGTCAATCAAATATTATTTTATATCAAATAACACATAAAAGAAATAGTTACTATTTAAAAGTATTTTACATCAGATTTTTGTTTATAATGCATTTAACAGTAATAAAGTCTTGTTTCATTGTCCCAAACAGGGGAGGGATGAGATAAGAATAAAAATTCTTATTGACAAAGCAAGTAGACAACATTTTTTCTCTTTCTCTTTTATTTATTAGTAAACATAAGCTTCATTTCAAATGTATTTCACATATGGTTTTTCAAACCGTGATTATATATGTATACCCTATGAAGAAGAAAAGGAAGGTCAAACTTTGGGGTATTCTATATTTTAGAATTAAATAATTTTATAATTTAGTGATTTTAATAATAACTTTTGTATTTTCATAAAAACAGATAATTGAGTAAAAAAACATAATATACTATTTTGAATTAAAGATCATCTTACAAATAAAAAAAAAGAAATTTTGATTGGATCAAAAATGATATAGATATCAAAAGACAAATCCCTCCCTCTAGCGATACCCTGCCTCCTAAAATGATAACGTTATATATGCACAGCCCCCAACTGATGCCAGTAAATTCTGCACAAAATAGCATATGCAGAGGGACTTGGAGTTCTGCTTGAAGTTCTGGATTATCCCTTGATCCTTAGGCTGAAGTAAGGATATGACATTTGAAGAAATATAGACTACTGAAATGTTACCAGACACTAATTCTTGCTCATCTCGATGAGCTTTACAATTATCTAAAAACAAAATAGCCTTACTGTGTTGAGACATTTTCAGTTGTTTTTAATAGCTAGCTCATAATCTTTAATGAACCAGTTTTTAAACAAATCTTGATTCATACATGCATTTGATTGTGCTTCATAAATTGCAGATGAGCTTTACATGCCTTTTAAGCCCCTGGGATTCTTTGACATTACTATTACAAAAGGTTTTATTTTGTGATCCCTGAATAAAATGGAACACAGCAGCACTGTTAATTGATCTTTATTTTTCTTAATAACCTTTACACTTGTTTCATCTCTATTAGCATGGATAGAGTTTGGTAAGCAACGTCATAAAAGGCCAGTCTCATCTGCATTATAGATTTGACAAACTCAGGGTTTCTTTCTCAGACACAATAGACTTGAATTTAACTTTGAATTCTTTGTCACCTAAAACATTATCTGATAGCATGATGAATCTTAAAGCTAGTCATCCACCCCTCAGAAAATTTGCAATCTACATCAATGTTCAAATATTGTAGAAACCGTTTAGCTTTTTCAACAACTATAAGACACTATGGGTTTACCTTATTAGGTAGATTTTGTAGGAAATACTTACTACTTATTGCAGTTGTTACCATAGTATGACTTTTGAAAAAATTCTTCATAACTGTTCATTATATGACCCCAGGAATCCAAAATCACTCCCATCTAAAAAGTTTATGTATATGTGTGTGTATGTACTAAATTTTGTCCGCATGATAAAAATTGCAATTGTGCATGAAATGTTTTCAAATTTGCCAAGTACATTGAGATGGTTAATATCTCAGCGAGGATTGCAAATGAGCGAAATCATCAAGGGGGTTCAAAAATTTGAATACCGCCTTAACAAAGCTTTGACAAAACAATGACAGGAAAAATGAAACATGTTTCATTATAGCAGTTGCTAAAAATTAAAAATATATATATATATATTTACTACAATAATTACTTTACTATTGCAAGATTTGCTCGTGAAAAATGAAAAAGAATAGGTTGATGAATTTAAGAAAAATTGATTATTACATCACAATTTTTCTGTAGCAAGAATTCCACTTGAAAACAAAAAAAATAAATAAATAAATAAATAGCTTGAGGGTTTTTTTAAAAAAAAGCAAATATTACTTCATATTAGAAATATAATGGACGAAAACGTCATGCGAGTTTGTAAAAACCTATTGAAACATGATAAAAACCAGACTATGTTAATATTAGCATAGTTTACTGTTTTGAAGTTATCTGATTTTGTTTTTGCCATTTTTAAAACTATTCCATATATATATGCCTGTGTGTATGTGCATATAAGGTTTAAATCTCTAGAGCAGGCCTGTCCAACCTTTTACTAAGTACGGGCACATCTCAGCTTTTGGCAAACAGTGAAGGGAGCCATTATTAACATGGCTAAAAACATGCAACAAAATTATCTAAGAATAGTAATACTGATACACGTATGCGAATTCATTTCACTACAGAAGGCATAAAACCTCTATGGATTTAAAGTACTACCATGTAAAAAAAAAAAAAAAAAAACTCTTTAAAATAACTGTAAATTGCTGTAAATTTTGAATTATCTTTTTGTGCGAGGGGGGTATATGAAAAATTTTTATTGGAAGGAGAAAGGAAATTAAATCTTGCCTATTATATTAAAATAAAATAATAACCAGTAATATTTTTAAATTTTTTTTTTTTTTTTTTGGGGGGGGGGGGAGGCAAAAATATTCCTTGATTTATTTTGAAGGTGTAAGTTTGCCGGTAAAAAAAATTACTGGCTACCAACTACTACCAACTACTGGCATGATATAGTGACCATTCCATGCTGATTCTAAAAAGATCCTGGAAGATAATACAAATAATTTCGCACGATTTTATACATAAAAAAAAATTACTTAAAATTCTCAAATTCAGTGGGAGGAAATGACAATCTTTCCCGTATTTTAAAAAAACAATAGGCCAGTGAAACAACATTAATTTTCGATGAGTGAAATACATTTTAATAGGTTTTAAAAATATCTTAAGCAAATATCAAGTTTTGTGAAAGCATGCTTTAACAAGAAATTTTACTCTTAAAAAAATGCTAGTGATGTTAAAACATCAAAAGAGCGCCAAGGAAACCTCCAAAGGGCGCCATGGCACCCACAGACCCAGCGTTGGACAGCCCTCCTCTAGAGTTTAGTTATGAAACTGGGTTTATCTCTAATCTTGATGTAGTTTTTGTTAGTAAAATTTGTACCTAACTTCGAAATCTACCTCCGCCTGTAGGTGGAGTAGGCAAAGTTTTATTTTTTGCTGAAAACCAATTGCACAAAATCAAATCTAGTTTTTTTTTTTAAAGTTTGCTTTTTATTGACATTTTAAAAGTTACCGATTCATTTATAAACTATTGGTATTTGTCGTTTTATTTTTTATGTTGTAAATTGTAGATCACTCTGTGTCACAGTCTTTCATAATGATGGGCTTACTTCATTATTTTTTGAGCCACACAAAAAGTCAATGTTTTCTTTTTTTAATACATGATATTAATTTTAGGACCCATGTGCATGTCATTTGCCAGTCAATTTAAAATCACTTAAAGCTCGACAAAACACTGAAACACAACACATTAATTTTATGTTGATATCAGTCTGAGCATCACTGAACAGTGAAATGCAAAGACACAGAGCAGAAATCAAATGTGAAATGTATCCCAAAACATAGTGGTGACAGTGAACAGGTGGTGCCCTTACACACATGTTAATTCACTATGTCCAGTACAACTATTCATAATACCTTCCGATGTTTTGCAATTAATATAAATTTTTGCATACTCCCAAAAATTCATCGAATTTTTTCTGTTTATCTTTTGCCGAAATAAAATGAAAAATTGAATTTAATGTTTTATATTCATTATTTGATGACCCATATCAATCTCCATTTCAACTGGAGCATTCTTTTTTAAAATGAAAAAGGTGTTTAATTCATATAAGTATTTTTTTCTTCAACAATTAGATTTCACAAATTATCCACAAAAATGTATTTTTTGGTAGTTTTCAATTAGCGGGGCACCAGTGTTATACATACACATGTTGTATATGCCGGGTGTCCTAAAAATGACTGATGGATTTTAGAATTCAATAACTTGCAAACGGTGACATCTATTTAAAAAAAATTTTGCAGGAGGTTTATGTATAATGTCAGGAGTTTTTTTACTGTAATTTTTTTATTTTAGTTTGAATTTCAAATAATAGTTGGTGCTGACGGCAATTGAAGCCCAGGTCGATGCTGAAACTGACCTCTCTCAGCACTGATCACCTGGCCTTCAATCGCTGTCAGCACCATCTATTGTTTGAAATCGAACTAAAATCAAAAATTATGGTAAAAAAAACTCTTGACATTATACATAACCCTCCTGCAAAATTTTTTTAAATAGCTGTCACCATTTGTAAGTTATTGTATTTTAAAATCCATCAGTCATTTTTGGGACACCCGGTATATACAATACATGTATAATAAATAACACTGGTTGGTGCCCAGTCATATTAGAGGGAAAAAAATATATTTAAAATTCTGAAATATTTATCACATCAGTAGCAGGTATACTGTTAATCTTTTGCATAATTTAATGTTATTTTAACTATAAAAAGTTTTCATTGATTTTCAGTCAACAGTTTATTAATAATTTTTTTTTTCTTTTCTTTTCAGATCATGTTGGTGCCCAAATCTCAGCTACTACCCCATCTCATCAAACAGGCGCTTTAAACAATAACCATCATTCAACCTCTCCTACATCTGAAGATCTTCGCTTTCATGGAAGTGAGTTAGTTATGCTTTATGATTACAAAGCTCAAGCACCAGATGATCTTAGTGTTCGGAGAGGTGATTGGGTGTACGCTGATATGAATAATCAAACTGTTGACGGTTGGTTATGGGCTTATGCTCCTAAAACTAGAAAATATGGATTCATTCCAAAAGCATATGCAAGACCACCTGCAATGACTTCATTATGATCATTTAAAAATTTATATATATAGATATATATTTGTTAAGTTTTTAAAAATATCTACCATGTAATGTTAAATTACCCACTACTTTAAAATTTTATATATTTTTTTCTTATGATAGCCATTTTTTTGCCTAAAGATTTTTTTTTTTAATTATTATTTTAGTGAAATATCATTTTATTAAACATGTAACTGATTGTTTCATTCTTCTGTTATGATGCCCTTTAAAGGAAATAATTAAAAATAGAGACTTGTTAATTTATACAAGGTATTTTATAAAAGATAGGCAAAACTTTAAGAGGTGATAGTATACATCTAAACAAAGAATGCATTGTAAGAATTTAAACGCAAAGGTGCTACAGAATCCCAAAGATTACATTTGCACTCTAGGATTAGTGATTTTTATGTATCAATCTGGCAAAATTTTGCATTTGTGATATTCTTCCCCATATCATATTTGCATCCTATTAGTGTTATTCTTCTCCCAAAAAACTTGTAACAAGAATAGAGCTTTAACATTTACATCAACCAAGTTTCCAAATGTACCAGCATTTTTGTTTTATTTTTGATTATGCATTCTGCATTTATTTGGATCTGCTATTTGTTTGGATGTGTACTATCGCATTTTTAACCCCTTCAGGATGGGGGACTTTTACGAAATTTTTAATGTTTTGTCACCAGTTTTTAAAAACAAAAATTTGTGTTTCTTCAAATCAAAAAAATGCTTGGATTAAATAAGGCAAATTTTACTGGTGGGGATAAACAAGGATTCTTAAGCCTTTTTTGTGGCACGTATATGTGTCGCTCGTCCCCAAGGGGTTAAAGTTTTGTCCATCTTTTATAAAACATACTGTATAATTGATCCAAAAAAGGCTAAACATAGATTTGTAATTATTTGAAACAAATATGTGAAAGCCAGTTAAATTTGTATTATTAAAGATATTTTTAATAGTCACAGTTAACTTTTTCTGGTATAACACACTTTTAGTATAGGTGTGTGTTGAATTATTGGATTACTAGAAAGTTGTTGAAAAAAGATTATCTGAGTAAGATAAATAAATATATATCTTTTTACAGGAGAAAGAAACTAAAATTTGAAATATAAAACATTTTTTTTTTTTTTAAACTTTTGAAATAACTTTAATATATCATTTTTAACCCTTTGCACTTTGTTGAATTTGACTCAACAATTTGGGTTTTGTTACAATTATTAAAAGGTTGATAACATACAGCAACATTCATGTTCCTTCCTTCGTATTATCTTAAGATGCAATATGAGCTGGATTAGCAAGAATCTTTTTTACTTAAGTATGTTTTAGATTAAAAAACAAATAAATAATGATGAAAAGTTTCATGAAATATTCTGTTGGAGCAATTATTCAATGTATAACTATTAATTATATTTCTGGTATATTAAAAAAAAAAAAAAAAAAAAAAAAATTGGAGTTGGGTGGAATGGGACATATAGAAGCTAAAGCTAATATTGAAATACGCTCATTATTTTCTTGTCTTTATAATTTTTATTAATTTAAAAAGATAACTATACAAGTTAAATCACAATAAAATATTTTTAAGTAGGTAAATGTTTTTATTTTTTTAACCTCGCACCAAAATATTCTTAAAACTTTTAATAGTTAGTCTGTATTAAAACTTTTTTTTATTATTATTAGTATAAATTATTATTCAGTCTTTAACACTGGAAGTTTTAATATTAAATTATATTACATTTTTTAAATTTAATTTAATATGGAGTAATTAAGATATGTTTAGCTTTAAGATATTTCTGAATAAAATAAAAATAAATAAAGAATCTAATAACATAAAACTTCTTTCCCAATGTTGTGCATTATTAAGGCAGCATTTGTGTTATTTTCTCCTATTCACATTTTATTCCATAATTTTAAAACTTACCTTATTTTAAAATTAACTAAAAGCAGTAATAAAATTGGAAATAAATTTGTTATTTTAATACATATATGCATATTTTTTACTTGCACTGGTAAAGTGCCTTAACTGTTTTATGCTTGGTGATTTTATTAAGCTTTCTTGTATATTCCTTATTTGTATCAAATCAATATATTTGTTATTTGTATTGATCTTGTATATATTACACCGATGTCTACTTGTTAGTCACAAATCAGTACATTTTTAATGATGTTAATAATAAAATTCTTTTTAAAGCAGTAAATGGAAATTGCATAAAATATTAAACATCATTTTAATTATATATATATATTTACTGAATTTAAAGTTTTTCCAAAGATCTGTCCACTCCACACAAAAGCTAAATCAGTACTGACAAATCTATTTATTTATATATTTATCTGTGAACATTTGTTGTTAGCTTTGTACATATGCATCTGAATAAAAAGGATTAGTAATGTTGGCTTATAGAATTAATGTTGAACTATTGCTAGTGGAATCCTTTGATTTTTTTTTTTTAGTTGATGTTTAATAACTAAAAACGAAATGATAAATTGTTGATAGTTTGTAAAAATGTATTTTTTTTTCTTTTCTTTCTGTAAATAACTCATAAGCTTTAACCTTTTGAATTTCAAAGCTTAAAATATGTATAAGCTAGATGTTCATATAAGTTAAAAAGAAAAATTTTAAATGAGAAAAATTCAGAAGTAGAAATGTTCCTCTGATGATTTTTGTTTTATTTTCTTATTGCATTTTCCACTGCACTAAAAAATATTTCCCTTTACAAAAGTTTTTCTCCCAAACATTGTATATAACATTGTTTATAAAATTAACTGAGAATACTGTAATTGGCTTTATTTCCAATATGGCTATGTCCATGTGTTTTTCTTTTGCCCAATCTTTCATGTTGCAATATGCAACCAAAGTATGTTCTGTGTTGTTCTATTTATATTGCAGTTTATTATGCTTACATATGAGTTGATTAAGTACATATATTTATAGTAGAAGTCTGAATATAATGAATTTACTTATTGATTGAAAATACAACATCAAAAGATAATAATTTTGTTTTCTTACTTCATTTAAGAATATAAAGTTGTGGCAAAAATTTGTTGTGATTTGATATGAGCAGAGGTGGGGAAATACACCATTTTGTTCACCAATGTGGATTTCCTTACTAGGCTAGTGCATTTTTAGTTTTTGAAAAACTGTAGACAATAGACACATTATCAGAGACATTTTTTTAATCTAGATATTTTAACTTTCCAAATTATTAGTCAGTATTCTTGCTGACATTTGGCAAACGTTAGTAATTTGACTAATTAAAAATAAAAAACATTCGCCAAATAAAAAAAGTATTAGCAAAATAGATTCGCTGTGTAGCACAAGAAATGAATAAAATCTTTAATTTTTTAATGTATCCCCTTTTATTCAATATTTTCTAAAATAACCTAAGTTTTTATAACTGCAACAACGATTGCTATTAAACTAATTTCAACTATCCGCTATAAATGTATTAAAAATATGTATATATGCACATATATGAATTTGAAAAAGCAAAAACTGAGCACTAGCAATTTGGCGAATCTAATTGCTTGTTTACTCGCCAAATGAAGAATTTAGTCGCAATTTGGTGCAACGGCGAGAACCTGATTACAGTGCAAATATGGTAAGTTCTATCTAATAAAATTTACCTCTGTTGTACATATTTCTTATTATAGAAAAAAGAATTACGAAAATGCATTGTAATAATAGTAATTTTGTTATAACTATTTCCAACTGCATGTGTGTGTTGCATCTTGCAGGCTAATGAAATAAATCCTTGGCTGATAAGATTTTTCTTTTTAATTCCCCACCTCTGGATATGAGGATACATACAAATGTAGTCTTTTTAAGTGCTGAGAATCACTCAAAAACTAAATATCATAACTCATTTATGTTTGTTACATTAACATAAGTAAAATAGAATTTATTTATTTATTTGTATCTAAAAACATTTATCCTAAATAACTACACAAGAGTCAGAATTGCAAATTATTTGTATCTTCATTATTATAGGACTTAATTCTGTTTTTTAAATCTGGTTAAGAAAAAAAAATACTGAATAATCATGAAATACTGTTATTAAGTGGGTTTGTAATGATATTAGCTAATTAAATTTTATGTTCAGTGCTTTAAAAGAGTTCCAATTATCACTCCTTTCCTGACTCAAATAAAATCTTGAAATCAAAAATCTATTAATACAAATAAATTAAATATGTACACTGTATTTCATGAAATAAAACTCCTCTCTTATAAAAATTTAATATTTGCATTTTTTTTTTTATTTAATAGCAATTTCAAAAAAGTCTGAAATATGCATTATTCTTCATTCTTTTTTATTGAAATTAGGTAATTAAAATTCAGAGTTTACCCTCTTTTTTTCTTCCTTAAAGCAGTACAAAACTCATTTTTAAGATGTAATATCACTTGTACTGGTGACAGTTTGTGCCAAAACTGTGCATTGTTGGAAATCTTATGTATTTAAGAAAATGTTTTTCATGTTTGAAACTGTGAATTTTTCCGTCCAATCAGTGAGAGCTTGTCTATTTATAATGGTTAATAATTGTGTGCATGAAGATATCTTTTCAAAATGTTTCTTTTTTTATATTTGTACATATGTTGATCAAATAAAATTTTGGATTAAAAAAATTGTTGCTTGAAAATAATTTTATTTACAAACCAATTTACACAAAATTCTTCTAAAATTTTCATATGGTAAATTCATTTCTGCATATTGGGCATTTTGTATTATTGCTTGAATGGAACCATTTGTACTGGAAAATAAAAGATAATTAATAGTGCATAAAATATATATAGAGAGAGAGAGAGACAATATGAATAAAATGAAATTTGTTAAACTCATAAACAAAGAAAAATTAGTTTCCTTCTCATAAAAAATGAAGTATCAAATTCGATATATAAATTTATTCTAAACTAGCTGAGGCACCCAGCGTTGCCCGGGCCCATAATTATATTCTAAAACAAATCTGAAATTTGTATTGCAAAATGTCATAAAAATACCCAATCTTGTACCAAATCCACGCTGCCTGCGGTACCATTTAGCAAAAGTGCTGTGCACGCACGGCAAGAAAAAAAAAGGCGGGGAAGGGGGTTTTGAATTTTTTTTAGTTTCACATTTCACCACCAGGGAGCAAACTCAACAAAACTATTTCTGGACTTAAGAAAGATATTTAATGAAATTATCCGAAAATAAGGGTAAATACTTTTAAAATTTTATATTAAATAATTATTTGTCTCTGGGCTCTGAATATTCTGCATCTAAAATGTTACGGTTTTAAATATTTGATCCCGTTCTTCCAAAAATAATTATTGCCTCCCCTACCCAGAATTGAGTGTCCCCTACTCTTTAAAATCTGTATTAGTGTTATAATCAACTGAAAGTTTTATATTAAATAAGTAATATTTATCCGTGAGCTTAGTGAAAAGTCTGCATTTGAAATAGTAGAAAACGTTATAATTTTAAATATTTGACTGCTCTCCCTAAAATAAAAAAATCCTCCTGCCCCATATTTGATGCTCACTACTCTTTAAAATATTTACTATCTGTTATAACTTTTTTGAAAACTCCAAAACAATCATTTTGTGATTTTTTTAATTTTAATTAATGGAGGATATTCCATCTACGTTATGATCACGTGGTCAAGGCAAAAACTTCTAGCGTAAAGAAGAGAAAGCTACGTTTGACGCAATGTAAATCCCCACCAGCCAATGAAACAGTTCATACGGAAAGCAGTAGCAGCCTTCCTGCTTATCAGTTAGAAGGTCTTTAGGTAAATTACCGGTGCCACGTGACCTTTTACAGCCTCTAACGCAGATTTGGAATATCCTCCATTTGCGTTTCAGCATTTCTTTTCCTTTTTCAATAATTGCTAAATAGTTTTTAAAATTAAAACACATGCTTTTATATCAGGTCGGACTAAAAAGTTTTTTTTTTTTTTGGGGGGGGGGGGGGCATAGTTATGGTTTTTATATGTGTTTCAATGATTGTCATGTGTCTAGGGTGTCAGGTAACTTTTAATTTCTCAAATTGCTTTTAATCTGTTTATCCGGCGTTTTATTTTGATCCTTTTAAGTGGCAACTATAGCCTATGTTCACCAAAAATAGTGTAGCTTTCCAACGGTGAAAGAATTTTTCAAATCCGTCAAGTAGTTTTGGAGTCTATTCAATTCAAACAAACAATCAAATCTTTCCTCTTTATAATATTAGTATAGATTAAGTACATTCCCTCTACTAACAGGGACCACATTTCTATCTCTAAAACTTCTCTTTTCAGCCAGGTAACCCTACGAGAGAGGAATGTACAGTCACCGCCAAAAAAATCTTGACACTTTCGATTTTTGATGTTTTGTTAAATATCTAGAAATATACACAAGGAATTATTCTGAAACTCCTGGTGTGTAAACAAAATAGTACACGTCATATATTTTGACAAAGATTTTTCCCCGAAATCTAACAGGGGACTGTCAATAAATTGAAAAAGAGCGAAGATCTTTTGGATCACCCTGTCAAAACTAATGAAGCAAAACAGTTTAAACTGCAGATAATATAGCTTGAAAACTCTTAGAGAAATTAAAGTTTTTATAAAAACGGTCCAAAATTTTTCCAAGTTTTTTGCTTATAATTTTCAGAGTTTTTCATAAAACACAATAATCTTTTCAGAAAATATGACAAACAACATTGCACATAACACCCTGTAATCAGAATTAAAAAATAATAAAAAATGTATGAAAAATTAACGGGTTTGCTAAATAATTTTTTACTGCGCATGCGTCAAAACGCTATTAAAATTTCATTTACATATTATGTTAGTTAAATGTATAGAGCAACTTTTGTGAAAGTCTCAAAAACATAGCTTGAAAACTCTGAAAATTATCGTTAATAGAATATTGTCAAAATCCATTATTCCCAAAATGAAGCAAAAAGATGAGGGGCTGTATCCATATTCCATTGATTAGTACCTACACAGTATTGCACGTACTACTATATTTGGATACAACTCCTTATCTTTTTGCTTTATTTTGGAAATAACGGATTTTGACCATATTCTATTGACGATAATTTTTAGAGTTTTTAAGCTATGTTTTTGAGACTTTCACAAACGTTGCTCTATACATTTAACTAACATAATATGCAAATGAAATTTTAATAGCGTTGACGCATGCGCAGTAAAAATTTATTTAGTAAACCCGTTCATTTTTCATACATTTTTTATTATTTTTTAATTCTGATTACAGGGTGTTATGTGCAATGTTGTTTGTCATATTTTCTGAAAAGATTATTGTGTTTTATGAAGAGCTCTGAAAATTATAAGCAAAAAACTTGGAAAAATTTTGGACCGTTTTTATAAAAACTTTAATTTGTCTATGAGTTTTCAAGCTATATTCATAAAAATCGACACAACTTATCACAATAAGCCACTTAATCATTATCTGCAGTTTAAACTGTTTTGCTTCATTAGTTTTGACAGGGTGATACAAAAGATCTTCATTCTTTTTCAATTTATTGACGGTCCCCTGTTAGATATCGGGGAAAAATCTTTGTCAAAATATATGACGTGTACTATTTTGTTTACAGACCAGTAGTTACAGAATGATTCCTTGTGTATATTTCTAGATATTTAACAAAACATCAAAAATCGAAAGTGTCAAGATTTTTTTGGCGGTGACTGTATTTTTAATAGAAAGAAGAGCTACCATTCACTGATGCAATTAGATTGTTCATATAATGCTAGAAAAATCTTTGTCAAAATATATGACGTGTACTATTTTTTTTACAGACCAGTAGTTACAGAATGATTCCTTGTGTATATTTCTAGATATTTAACAAAACATCAAAAATCGAAAGTGTCAAGATTTTTTTGGCAGTGACTGTATTTTTAATAGAAAGAAGAGCTACCATTCACTGATGCAATTAGATTGTTCATATAATGCTATCTAACTGTACATAGCTTGGATCAACTTCAAGATAAAAAATATTTTACACCTTAAATACACAGATAGCTATAAATGTTAAATAAGTAAAAAGATAATATCAAATGACATTAATCCATCCAAATGAGCAATTTGCCCATTAGCGTCAGAAATCAGACAGCTGCTTTCATTGTATTTATTGTGATTGGGATTCTTTCTTGACTTATATTAAGAAAAATATGAAAATTATAGTTTCATAGAGAGAAATATTATAGAACATGCTGAAGCAAACAATTTTATAATCAAAGAATTATTTTAAACTCCATTTAATCTTGAAGTTGTTTCAACGATTAAAAAAATATATATGCATAGCAATGCAATCAATATTTACAAAACTAAATTATAGAATGCCATGTCAAATCATTTTTTTATTTAATATATACAGGTATCAGATTCTTCCACAAATCTACGATTTTCTGCTTTGTCATTTTTTTGTTGCTGTTATACCGTCAAAGGATTACGTATTTCACCAAAAGATCGCATGAAAAAATAAGATTTTAGTCAAAGTCTCAGAAAAAAATGCTATTTTCGTCAAAAGATCGCAAAAAAAAAATCATGGTGCAATTTTCTTCGTGGGCAGAACATGATTTTTGTCAAAAAAATCTTTTTTTTTTTTTTTTTTTAAATGAAAAATCGCAAATAAAATATGATTTTTGTTTAAAAAAATCATGAATAAAAAAAAGCAATTTTCGCCAAAAGATCATGAAAAAACAAGATTTTCCTCATAAGATAGCAGAAAAAAAACACTAATTTTGTCAAAGGATTGAACAAAAAAAGAATTTCGTAAAAGAAAAGCAGAAAAATTTGCTGCGATATTAATATTTTCAACAACTTTTTATGCAGTTGAGTGTCAAATTAAACATTACCTTGTCATGTTTGTTAAATGATCCTTTAAGGAAAACATGTTAAAATTTGAAATGGACAACTAGTAAGATTTCTGCATAAAACATTGCATCAGAAGTACAAACTTAAAATAGAAATTTTCAATTCAGAATTACCTATTATAATATTTGCATAAATTGATTAACTCTGACCTTTGACACCCCCTCCTCCTCCTATCCTTCAAACAATAAAAAAAAAACAATAAATAAAATAGGATTCAAACAAAAAATATTAAAAATTTTATTGTTAATAATAAAATAAATTCTTTAATTGCCTTTAACACATGTTATTTAAAATTATTTCTCATTTTCCAGTTCATCCATTTTTCCTCTTTTTTCATCTTCTTGCAATCTCATGCCTGTATCCTTATATATACAGTAGACTCCCTTAAATCCGCACAGGCTGGGACCAGAGGTTTTGCGGATTTTAGAATTTTGTGGATTTCTGGTCATTGCCTTGTTTACATTTTTTAAAAAATAATTTGAATGTAATTAATAATGAAATCAAAAGTATGATGAATGCATACAATATACTAAAATATTAAAAAAAGTAATAAACTAAAATAATAAAAATTTAGGTATTTTTTAAAATGATTAAAATTCTAAAAGGAAAGGTCAAGTTAATAATCAATAATGTACAATTAAATATTCATTATAAAAGAGGAAATGTGTTTTTCTAAATGATTCAATGAAACTTGACTCATAAAGGTACATTAATAATTCACATCACATCAGGATCATAAAATAATGAAACTTTATTTCAGGTTTAGCCAGACTTAATAACTAAAAAAGCTTGATTAATACATAAATATATTTGGTAAGATTGTGATTACCAATGATATTAGCAATATCTTTATTTTTTCAGAAATAAATTATTCTTTCTTCATGAAAAAACACGAATTCAATAACCTTAACAAAAATTATAAATAAAAAAATGTATGGAATTGATATAAAACTAAAAAAATCGATTTTTGCACTTACATTTGAACTGAATGTTTCATGGTTTACATCCGTAAAATGTGTGGATTTTAGGAGTGCGGATTTGAGGGAGTCTACTGTATTATAAATGTGAAAGTGTGTCCGAAAAATTGGAATGAACTTGGCTTCAAAACAGATGGATTAATGTCTTTGAATCTTTGCATATAGATAGATTATAGGAGTGGAATGAACATAGGCTAATTTTTATTTATTTTATTCAAATATTTTCCTTAATAATGCAAAATTTAATTATTTTTCATACGAAAACAATAGGCATTTTTCAGATAAAATTTAACCATTTTCCTTTCCTGTTGCCAAGAAAATAAAAAATTGGAATAATAATTTTTCAGCGGCAATAAATTTTTTATAAAAAACTTCCATGCGAAAAATTATAATAAAATAATTTAAAAGAAAATAAATATGACGTCATGTTTGAAATGAAAATAAAAGGTGTATTTTTTATAATATATTTAACAAGGATATTTGTTTAGTTCATGGGAATTTTTGTGTAAAATATGGCGACATAAATTAAAAGTAAAAAGAATGAAAAAGAATTATATTTTTAATAAAATGGTTCACTTATGAAAATGTGACGTCATAGTTGAAATAAAACAGGTACTTTATAGCAGTCGTTAAAAATAGAAGGGGTATGAATATCAGTAGCTAATGGAGCGAGATAAATAATGACATCATATTTAAAATGAATCAGAAATATATTTTACTTATACTAATTAATAAGTTATAAGTTACATACAAATGAATATTTTTATTCAAAACCCATAATTATCAATGGAAGAAATTTTTTTGGGGGGAAAGGCGGAAAATAAAATCACTGATTAATATATTTTTGGCTCGATTTTTTAACACTTTCGAACAAAGTTGAAAAGTTATTATGCTTTCGGTTTGTCTGTCTGTCTGGTCGCTTTCCAACTTTCGTAAATATACTTCAATTTCCATGAAATTTTTGGGCGTTATTAACGTTTACCTAGCACAAATAAATATTGAAAATGAAGTTTCTACCATGATTAGTTTATTTACAGGGATAGTCAAAAAATTTCCTTACATTACGGCATTATGGGGAAAAATCGTTTTAATTAAATCTAACGATGTTACACCCTGTGGAACATATTCAAATTTATATGCATTTACAAAGTGCACTAAAATATGCATTTTGTAAAGTATGTAGTGAAAAGGGCACTTACTATTCATTTACAGGGTTACACAGAAGAATTCCATTGCATAAGAATAAAGGGAGGAACAGTTTCCGACATATTTTAATTATGGTAAACGATTTCATGTATAATCAAATTGATATACGTTGCTGAGGCTTAATGTAAGTTATTTCATGCATAATACAAAGTGCATAGCATTTACAGGGACACACAAAAGATTTCAAATATTATATATTCTATCCGAAGTACTGTATATCATGGATGATGACTGTTGCATGGATGAAATGCATTTTGAATTATGATATGTGCTTTTAAGTTTTGCTAAATGTATTCATATTAAATGGAGAGTATAAATAGTTAAATTTCGATATGCAGGGTTACACAAAAGATCTCGGAAAGGTTACTGAATATGAGCGTAATTTACTTAAAGGTGGTTTTTAAATAAAATATGCATTTTCATTTTGAACTGCATTCAGTAAACTAAGAAATGTTTGTAGTATATATATAAAATGATATATAGGGTCCTGCAAAGAACTGGATATAATGTTGTCTTTGGATGATAATTTCTGAAAATGTAATTTAGGTAGTAATAAGGAATATTTTTGTTTGAACTAAATTTTAGAAAGATACTTTCGTGTATTAAAGGCACTTGGAAAACTACAGGGCTGAACAAAACTATTCAAGAATGTTTCTATCTATTAGTATTAATCGCTGAAAGGAACATTTTACCAGCAAAAAAAATAGCAAATAGGGATCATCAGAAGTTTTTTACTATAAATACGCGATAAAAAGTTAATTACACATGCTTTTCATCATCGAAATTTTTTGCTTGATTGATCAATTATTTCTTCTTTAAATGTTATGTGAACGAAATCACGGGTAACTGCTAGTATATATATATATTTGAATTTCTTGTTCGAATTTCATTATAAACAGATATCTATTTCATAATTTTTTTTTTCCATATTGCAATTTTTAATGAACATTTTCACAAATGATAATATTTTTAGTACTACTTTGTTATAGCGATCACAGGTAATGAATCACCAAGCAACTTAGAAATATCATCAAATTATAAAACATATTTGACATTATAGTAAAAAAAAATAATGTATATGACATTTGACCAAGTTATTGTTATATAATGTATATAATGCAAATACTACATACATAGACATATAAGAATGTTTGGAACATGTGTATGGTTATATATAAGCTTGCTAATGATAATCATAATTTTGGAAGCTGCTATATCAAAGTAGTACAGTATTTGAAAACATATTTTGATGTTAATATTAAAAAAATATATAAAAATTTTAAATATATAAATAGTTACATCTGAAAAGCATTTAATAAGGAAAATTATAACATAAAAGCAGAAAAAATATTGCTAAACACTTTTTAATTGAAAAATATATTTACATGTAGATATTAAAATAAACAGAAAACTGAAAAATGATTAAATCATTATGTGCAAAAACCCTTAATTAGAAGAAAAGTAAATCTTATTTAAAATGATATATTTCAAACTATTTTCGTATAATGCAAGAAAAATTTATTCTAGATGTTGTTATAAAAGTCTGGAAAACAGTGACATTTTTTATTTAATCATTTTAAACAAGTTGATTTTCAAATGCATGGTAAATCTTACTTTAATCACCAAATAAAGTATCAGCAGTTGCGACAGCAATGAATGCAAATCTTGAACACTTAAAGGTCTAACAGTCAAAGGGAAATGAATGGCAAACCTATTATACAAGATCATCATTGATTGTGATAATGTCCAGGGCTTGAAATTCAATTTTTCGAAGGAGGGGAGTCTCCCTACCAACATTTATAAATGGAAGGGAGTTTGGCTGTTTGGGAGGGAGAAAAAATGTTTAAAACCCGTCTTTATTTTATGTGCTATTTAAAGAATTACCAGAATACAGACATAAAAAAATATCACTGAAGCAATTTTTATCAACAATTCAGAATAATTACGCGAAATGTGTAAAAAAAAACTTTATACTCTCGAGTTTTTACTGGTGGTAAATTCCCTCTTGGTGCTAATTATTTTTGTCATAGGTCTAATTATTGTTTTAATAATAATTAATAAAACTTCTAATTAATTTAATAAATTTATATTTTTAATTTATAATTAATTGTTATAACCAATGTTATTCTTCTGTTATATTAAATGTACAAGATACAAATTTAATCATTAAATAATACTTATTTGAGTGTAGAAAATAAGAAGTATCACTATTGTTTGATTTCTTTAAAAAAGGGGCAAGTCAAATTCATCGAAAAAGACTTTCTTAAAAAATTAATACTTTGTTGAGTAAAGGGATACTTTTTGTTTAATGAATGGCTGCTTTCTGCAATCGCTCAGAAAGATTTGGAGCTGCCAGAAACTGATTTTAGAACAGCAAAGAAAAAAATTATATTGAAGCAGGAAAAATAGTTTGTTGAACTGAAAAATGAACTTCCCGTAATATTATTTTGGGGGGGAGGAAGGGGGAGAGGTTCCCTTTGACGAAAGTTGACTTTTTTCGCTATCTTTTGATGAAATCTGTCTTTTTACGATCTTTTCACGAAATTTGCCGTTTTTTCGCGATCTTTTGATGAAATTTGATGTTTTATTGCAATTTTTTTTTTTTACGAAAATTGCCGCTTTTTTTCGATATTTTCGGGAAATTTGTCGTTTATAGTGAATCTTTTTTCAAAATTTGTCGTTTTTCGCGATTTTCGGACGAAATTTGCCGTTTTTTCACGATCTTTTGATGAAATCTGATGTTTTATCGCGATTTTTTTTACGAAAATTGCCGTTTTTCTCGATATTTTCGGGAAATTTGTCGTTTTTCGCGATTTTCGGACGAAATTTGATGTTTTTTCGTGAATTTTCTCAGAGAATTTGCCGTTTTTTCACGATTTTTTGATAAAATCTGATGTTTTACCGCGATTTTTTTGTACGAAAATTGTCGTTTTTCATGATATTTTGGGAAAATTTGTCGTTTTTCGCGATTTTTGGATGAAATTTGTCGTTTTTTCGTGAATTTTCCGAGGAAATTTGCCGTTTTTTCGCGGTCTTTTGATGATATCTGATGTTTTATCGCGATTTGTTTTACGAAAATTGCCGTTTGTCGCGATTTTTGGACGAAATTTGACGTTTTTTCGCAACTTTTTTGACGGAAACTGTTGTTTTACAGAATTTTGTGACGAAATTAGGCATTCTTTCGATATTTTTTTGACGAAATTTGCCGGAAATTAGACTTTTTTCGAGATCTTTTAACAATATTTGCCGTTTTCTTGCAAACTTTTACGAAATCACGCGTCTTGTGAAACGTGTAATTGCTGTTTCTTTTGTGTGTTATTTCCGATCTTTTGCGTAATTTACGCGCAATAGCGCGTCCGCGGCATCATTGTTTCATAATTTTTGGAATTGAATGCATTATTTTGTGTGTGTGTGGGGGGGGGGGGGGGGGAGGGGAAATTCCGAACAGAATCACCTCTATTTCGCCGCGGAAAGTAGAACGAAACTTGTCAATCCATTGCAGGAAAAGAATTGCGAAATTTGTCAATTGAATTTGAAAATCGTGATTTTCAATGATTTTTCGCTGTAAAAAAACTCGCAAAATGTGTCGATTACTCGCACGAAAATATCATAAAATTCGCAAAACGGTCGTGGGAGTTGATCATAGTTTTAAAATGCAAAAATTTTTGGGCGGGAGCCTCCCGCCCACGTTATTCTTTTGGGCGGGATTTCAAAATTTTGGGCGCGAATCCCGCCATCCCGCCCTGAAATTCAAGCCCTGATTATGTCATTCAATATTTTGTAATTGGGTTACCTTTTTTTAAAAACCAAGCAAATTAGCATGTTTTAAGAGACTTTGGGAACTGGGCAAGGGTTGACGAACATAATGTGTTGGTGGCAAAATCAGTAAACAACAAAGTTACTAAATAACTTTCTAATTTCTAGTATGTTCATATTTTAAGGTTAATCATTGTCTTAATTCTTGTTGCTCAGCAACATTAAATGGAATGCTGCAACTGCAAAAGAACTTAGCTACTTGCAGATCTAGCTCATGCTTCACATTAGAACTTGGCTTTACATTACAATGAATTGTTGTAAATCATTTTGAAGGAGTTTGGTGTTTTTTACAGGATTAAAAAGAAGAATCACTACTTTTTCAAATTCAATTAGAAGTTGAACTCTGATTATTTTCAGAAATTCTTTCAAAAGTTGAATTGTCATTTATTTTAATAGTATAACTTAAAACATGCTTATGTTTTACAATTTTAATGGTATCCAATTCCAATGTTTCAATTGTTCTGTCATTTTAAGATGCATTTAGAAATATGTATTTTCATTCTATCTGTTTTTTCTCATTTTGCTCCCCCCCCCCCCCCACACACACACACACCAAAGACAAACCCAAATATGATCCTAAGGTTTTCCGCTTTTATCCATACTAAAGATGATTACTAATAAAACAAATTCTAAATTGAATAAGGCTAACAGGTTAAGATTCTTTTTCAACTAGCTATATTAACACAATGAGAAATATTAAGTGGTTTCTCAACAGAAATTTCTGCACTTGTTACTTTTCTTCTTTCTGATTGGTCAAGTTATGGCTGAAATTTTCATTTCAGTTGCAAGAACAAAATTACAGAATTTTTTAGTTTATATCATTCAGTATGTATTTTAATATGTAGTTCTTGATAATCTGACTGAACTCTGGGTTTTTTCATGAAGGAAATATAAATTTATTTCTGAAAAATATTAAGATATTGCTGATATCACTGGTATAACAAATTTTTCACCAAATATATTTATATATTAATTAAGCTTTTTTGGCTATTAAATCTGGCTAAATCAGAAATAAAACTTCCTTACTTTATGATTTTAATGTGAATTAATAGCATACCTTTATGAGGAAAGTTTCATTTAATAATACTAGAGAAATGAATCTCTCATGTTTATTATGCACATTTAATTATTAATTATGTTACTTTTTATCATTTGAGTTTATTACTTTATTTAATTATTTAATATTTCACTATAGTGTAAGCATTCATTATATTTTTGATTGCATTATTAGATTGAAATTACCACTTAAAAAATATAAGTGACCAGAAATTCACAAAATTGAAAAATCCATACAATCTCTGGTGCCAAGCTGTGCAGATTTGTGGGAATCTACTGTACTAACACTGGTCAGGAACATGGACATTTACAATGATTCACTATCAGTGCTATGTTTTTTTGCTTTCATTCACCAAAACACTAATGCTGCATGCCCTTTTTTCTTGAGGGTAGGGGGGGGGGGGTAAATTTTGAAGTGCAAGAGCAGGTGCTTAGTTGGCCTATCCTCAGGCCAGGCCACAAATTCGCCAAAGAGCATGTGAACAGAAAATCGGAGAATAAGATGAAAAATATTGAAGACCAAAAGGAAAATTGCGATTCAAAATGATGCAAAATTAGTGAAAACAGCACTTTTATTGAACAAATTAAGATGTTTAAAAACAATCAGCAGATTCAAAATTTCTAAAAAAGGGCAAAGTCTACTGTAATTTATACAGTAGACTCCCTCAAATCTGCAAACCAGAAATCTGCAACTCTCTAAAATCCGCACATATTTTATGGATGTAAACAATGAAATTTTCAGTTCTGATATAGGGAAATAAAAAATTTTAGTTTTGTATTAATTCCATATATTTTTTAATTTGTAATTTTCTTATACCCTATTCATATTTTTTTTCATAAAAAAAGAATAAACTTTTTTTTTTTTTTTTTTTTTTTTTTTGGAAAAAAAATTCAAGATATTGCTGATATTACTGGTAATCACAATCTTCTTAGCAAATATATTTATGCATTAAACAAGAGTTTTTGGTTATTAAGCCTGGCTAAACTTGAAGAAAAAAATCCTTTTTTTTTTTTTTTTTTTTTCCATGAGAATTAGTAATATAGTTTTATGAGGCAAATTTTGTTGAATAATTTTGGAAAAATACATTTAATCTTTATAATGAATATTTAATCATACACTATTGATTATTAACTTGACATTTGCTATTAGTATATTATTTTGGTTTAATATTTATTTTAATATTTTATTATATTGTAAGCACTCATTATAGATCTGATTGCACTATTAATTGCACTCAAATTACTGTTTTAAAAAATGTAAACGAAGCAATGACCAGAAATCTGCAAAAATTCTAAAATCTGCACAACCTCTGGTCCCAAGCTGTGCGGATTTGAGGGAGTCTACTGTATATTAAATTTCATAAGATTATAATGAATAACTAGTCATTGGGAGCCATCATAATACTTACCCATCATGGATATGCATACTATAAGATATGAAAATAAAATCAAGTAACACTGAATTGCATGAAAGAAGCCTCCTTATAACTCCAAAAATGATAATTATATTAACCAACAATTTGCTGTGTTAGATTGTTTCATTTCCATTTGAAATTTGAATGAAATACAAAGTCTTGAAAAATCAAAGAGTGTGGAAAACATGATTACAAATATCTCAACAGCTAATTATCTGATCGACTTTATTTTTTAAGCAAAATTTGTTTCTTTTATTGTTTTTTATATTCACTCCTTAAAATAAAAAAAATTCGAAAATTTTTATATACCTTTCATTTGAACGAATATTTTGAGTGTCTGAAAAAAATAGTTCCGGATAATCAAGATTACTGATATTCAATAGGTTTCATCCCATTCCTACATAATACGTACATTACCAAATTTCAAGTCTCTATCTCAATTTGATAAGAAAATAAAGCCTTTACAGACAGACGAAAGGCATTTTTTTTTCTAAAAAATATTTTTCATAATCTCCAGTGTCTAAAACATGTAAATCCATCAAATATATATATATACTAGGGGGGCCCCGCCCCCCTGCTCGCTATGCTCGCCAACCCCCCGCGTAATCGCTTCGTGATTCCAAATTATTGGTTACCCCTGCTTGCTGCGCTCGCCAATTCCCCATGGTATGAATAAGCAGTTGCAGACCTTTCAAATGATGTGTCACACGGCTGGTGTTGTAAAGAAATTAAAAATGTGCCCCCCTGGGGGGCAGAGTGGGAGGCGACACAAAAGACATCCATAATATGAATAAGCAGCTGCAGACCTCTCAAATGATATGTCACACGACTGGTGTTGTAAAGAAATTAAAAATGTGCCCCCCAGGGGGGCAGAGTGGGGGTGACACAGAAGACATCCATAAAATGAATAAACAGTTGCAGACCTTTCAAAGGATGTGTCACACAATTGGTGTTGTAAAGAAATTACAAAATGCACCCCCTCTGAGGGCAGAGGGGGGGGGGGGTTACACTTAAGATATCCATAATATGAATAAGCAGTTGCAGACCTCTCAAATGATGTGTCACACAATTGGTGTTGTAAAGAAATTAAAAATGTGCCCCCCTGGGGGGCAGAGTGGGGGATGACACACAACACATCCATAATATGAATAAGCAGTTGCAGACCTTTCAAATGATGTGTCACACAACTTGTGTTGTAAAGAAATTAAAAATGTGACCCCCCTGGGGAGAGCAGAGTCTGGGGGTGACACACAAGACATCCATAATATGAATAAGCAGTTGCAGACCTTTCAAATCTTGTGTAACATGACTGGTGTTGCAAAGAAATTAAAAATGCGTCCCCCCTGAGGAGCAGAGTGGGGGATAACACACAAGACGTCCATTATATGAATAAGCAGTTGCAAACCTCTCAAATGATGTATTAAATGACTGGTGTTGTAAAGAAATTAAAAATTTGGCGAAATATTACAGTTATCGCCAAGTTGGCGTAACTTTTGACAACTAATTTTGGTCGCCAAATTTGGCGATATATCGCCAAGTTGGCGACAAACTTGGCGATTGTTGGCGATGGTAACCTTTCCTCTCTTTATGGTAACCCATACGGCGATGCATAGACGGAGCCCTTTCCTGATTGGTCTATTCGACTCATGGAAGGAGTGGACAACCCGGATTCATTAGTTCCGAAAATCTTCCACATCAGCATCATTCCAGGAGTCATTCCTTTTAAGGCTAGTTTTTTTTTACTATAGAAGGATATATACCATTTTCAAAATGATTGCAAGACTTATCATGTACAACGTAGGATGGATAAGTAATAGAAAGCTAAAAACTAAAGGCCAGAAATCTTTACCAATTAAATGGTGATTTTAATTAGAATTTAATGTTAGAAAATAACAAATTTATTAAGATAAAAATAAAGAATGATTACTTTGATAATTATAAATAAAATTAAGTAAATTTGCATTAATTTTAGGATAAATTAGACTGATTGTCAATGAAAGAGATCTCAAAACTTTATGTAAACAATAAACAGAAATTGAATAAAAACAGTGTTGAACAAAAAAGAACATTTATAATTAAAATTTAAATAATCTTCCAAACTGGTCTGTTGTTGACCCAAAACAAACTGCAAAAATGAATTTTTAAAAAATCGTAATCCATTGATGTTAAACAGTAACAGAAAAATAAACAAATGGATTTTAAAAATTTAAACAAAATAAGAAAAATAATCACAAGCATAAAACTGCTGCAATGTATCCCTTTTTCAGGAATCCAGCAAAATAATAATTGTGAATACTAAATGATTACTTACCAAACAAGCTGAATGAAATTTTTTCCTACATGTGTGGCATGACACTTTTGGAAGCTTGAGAGTTGTGTTATGTAAAATGTAGTAACAAATCATGCATTCTTCTACACCTTCAAACTTTTTGTCCAAATTCTTTTTCCATATATTTAAGCCATCTAAAATCGATCCATTCTAGTGCAAGAAAGATATAAATTATTGTGTTTTTAAAAAAATTAAAAGAAAAAAATATTAAAACAAAACTTAGCATATTCTTTAAATTCCAGAAAATACACTTTTGATCTGCAAGTTAATTTTGATATTAGTTAATTTTAAACATCCATGTGGTTTCTGAATGTTTGATGATTGTTTTAAGTTTCAGTTCCTTACTTTTAATTTCTCGCAAATTTTAATCCCATCTCTTCATCTGAAAACAATTGAAAAGAATTTTGTGTAAATATAAAAAACATTTTCTTCAATTTAATTTCTATACAAATAAACATCTATTCAATTTTGTAAATGCTACTTTTGTTAATGAGCTTTATTTTTATTATTCTATTTATCTGCTGGAATTTAATTAATTTGCTTTTTAAACATACTTTTTTTTAATGCAAGAAATGGACACAGTTCTAATAACTCATTAAAAAAACTACATGAAAGGAACAAATCCTTAATATAATATGCATAAAAAAATTATTTTATTTTAATATATGTTGTCTAAAAACCAATTTGATGAAACTTAGAAAGATAAAAATAAATTTAGTGCATACAGTTATTTCAAGGCTTTATAAAGAAAATCCCTTCATGCAAAATTAGCATGTTCAGCCCCTGTTGCTGTTTAATACCCTTCTTTTTTTTTTTTTTTTTTTTTTTTTTTTTTTCTTTTTACATTTTGCATTGAAAACTAATTTTAAAAGTAAAATTAGTTTTTCTAAAAAATACTCTTTTCAGGGCTCCCAACACATTTTAGTCCTCAAAAAAGGGAAAAGGGGACCATTTTTATTTAAAAAGGGGACTTTGAGGGACCCTTTTTGTTTAAAAAGGGTACTTTAGGAGACCATTTTTGCTTAAAAAGGGGACTTTGAGGAACCATTTTTATTGAAAATGGAAACCAAAAAAAGAATCATATGTGTGTAAAAATATAACACAAATTTTCCTAAATAAGAAAGTAAATTTTTAAAATAACCCCAGAAAACATGTCAGATGTTTATCTTTATAAGATTTCAATAAACAATGTACACAATTTTATTTAAGCCCATTTAAATATCCTGCTGAAAAATATACTTAAATAATAAAAATAAACTTCAATATTTCAGCATTCACTTTGATAATTCTCGTTACAGGTAAAAAATAGTAGTGATCAGTTAATAAAAATAAATAAGCGGGTAAATATGATCACAGATCACTCAGAGGGTTTTATAATTAATATTCCTTTCAAACCATTCAAACCTTTAATTAATAAACCAAAATTGTTAAAAGTTAATAATTGTTTATAATGATTAAATCCTTACATAGATGGGGATGATATAAGGCAGTGAGAATGGAGGTAGAGAGAGAGAGTGAAGAATAACATTATTCATAATCTGGCCTTTCATTTAAGATATTACAGGACATATTGTAGATTAAACTTTTTGAGAATTTTTTTCAATAGCATCCCTGGCGACAGAAAGGAATGAAAAGATGCTAATTGTTAAGATATGTTGAGCGGATTTTTTTTCTTAATTTTTTAGAAAATTCATAGAGTGGTAATGAATGCAAATAAACATTAAAATATCTGCTAGTGATGAAAAAATTTGTTAAGACGGTGGGAAATGGGCGCTTAGGCTAAGAGTTTTAAAAGGATGTGTGGTAAAATTTTCTGATTCGCCACCCTCCACAAACATGTACATGAAGAAATGGCCTTAATTTTCTGGGTCAAAATAGACCTTAGCAAGATGTGGGGCTCGATGAGATACCTCCTTTGGTCAACCCTTCAAATGAGATTGAATCTCGCTGTAGTTTAATTAGGGGTTGAGTTAGAAAATTGCTTAAAATACTCAAGTTAGGACCCTGGTGATTTAAAAAAGAAAGTTAGAAATTTAATCCCACTGCCCCCACACACACTTCTTAAATTTTTTTGTGTGTTATAAAAAATATCTGAGATTTTAAAATCAATAACTTGATTACTTTTCTTAATTTCGTTTTTTTTTTTTTTTTTTGGCTAAAATTAATATTCTGATTAGTTCTAACTTCTACCACTCCAGTGATACCGCTGGACTTGAAAAATCCCGGGTCCCGGGGACCCAGGACATCCAAAATTCTGGGTCCCTTTTTTTCAAAAGCGGGTCCCCACTGATAATAATACATATTTTTAGATGCAAAAATTGAACTTGTTCATTTGCAAAAGAAAAATTAAATGCATTAAGTATTGTTTTAATAATAATGTATAAATAATTAAAGCCAATATATTTTTTTTAAATTAAGAAATTTTCTTTACTTTTTTAAAAATAAATGTGCAAGATACAAATTAAACTATAAAATAATGCTTATTTGAATGTAGAAGATAACAAGTATCACTATTTTTCACATTTCTTTTAAAAAGCAGTACATTTAAATGTGGTACATGTAAATATTCTGTACCCCTGGGAACAATCCTTGTCAAACTAATTGGATGTGGCAATCCCAAAACTTTCTTCTACCTCATGCATGTTAATACTTCAAAATTCACTATCACAATCCCAAAATTAAATTGCAATCTATGCCCATCATGAGAATTCTAAAGATATGAAATTTTGTGCATAAGTTCTTCAAATATGAATATCGCTAAACTTGTGCAAATTCCATAAAATGCAGCTTAGGAGCACCATCTATTGAAAGATTAACACCAAAACTTAATCAGTAACAACTTGTGTCGACGTCTAACTGAATCCTAAGTTAGACAGAAATTTGTGCATTAAATTAGATAGATTTACTGCAGAAATCCTTAAAAAAAAAAAAAAAAAAAAAAAAAAAAAAAAAAAAAAAACACGCATTATAGCAGCGCTACCTGTAAATGAATTTACATCAAAATGTAAAAAAGGTGAATTCATCTTAAGGATTAATTGAATCTAAAGTTTGATGGAATTTGGTGCATTAATTCTGGATATAGAACTATTGTGAAAATCGCAACAAATGCAGATTAACAGTGCCACTTGTTGAGCAATTTATACCAAAATATAAAAAATGTCATTTCATGTTAAGGACTAACCAAACCTGAAGTTCGGTAAAATTCTGTGCATTGGTTTTGGTGATTGAGCGATTGCAGAAATCATGAAAAAAGCTGCATAGAAGCGCCACATGTAGAGCGATTTATACCAAAAACTAATCAACAACAATTTATAGTGGCGGTCAAAAGTTTTTGGACGGCATAAAATTTTTCGTTATTTTGAAAGTATATCCATATAAAGAGGAATCTCAAAGTGATACTCATACATTTTATTGAAATAATAGTTAGGAATTTATTTATGGAATAACAAATGAATATCAATAAATACAACTGATAAAATTAATTGAAAAAAAAAAAAAACGCATGTTTTAAAAAGTTATTGGCCATCTTGGAAAGTTTGGAAAAAAAATTGTGTTATAACAGAAAATCACTGTGATCAACTAGATTTATAATTAGTATGTTGTTGTAATACCTTTAGCAAAATGTACTGAGGGGCAGCGACTTGGCATCGATTCAATAAACAGTTGAAAATCGTCTATGGTATGTTTTTCAATCATCTTGAAATTTTGGGAATATTCCGTCCATGCTGAATTGGAGTTTTAATAATAATTTCAAACATGTTTCTAAAGTTCATTCCAAAGATTTTCTATAGTATTCAGATTGGGAGCTTGGGCTGGCCATTTCAAAAGTGAGGTATTTTTGTGCAAAAGCCACCGCCTTTTTTTTTTAGGGGGGGGGGGGAGCATGCCAAGGCCCGATATTGAAGACCGGTCAAGCAGTAGCTTAATATAGTAACTTTCGTGTTCTGCAATTTTTTTATTTTTAAGAATTTTAATGAGATTCTTAAAATTTACCTGTATTCTGAGGTGATTTTTTAACATTTAGATTCTTGAAAGAATTTCAGTTCCACGTTTTTTTTTTATACCAATTATAATTTTTTTACGCCCACTTTAATAAATTTTGTCTTCTTGGATTTTTAAGCTTTTAGTGATTTTCAGAGATTTTTTATATTGCGGCGATTTTTTTCAGACATAGAAAAGGGGACTTGGGGGACCAAAATACAAAAAAGGGGACTTTTGTGGGAAAAAGGGGACCATTTGGGAGCCCTGTCTTTTATAAGCATAAAATGTTCATCGTAAAAATTCCACCTTTCTGTTCCAATAAAAATTGTTTGCTCAGAGAGATGGTCTCTTTATCTAGGTCATGTTTAAATCTACATTTTAATTGTTGGAAAAAGATAGCAATGTTACTGAAATTTATTTTTTGCATCAGAAAAAAATATAAGTATTTAAGTATCAAAACAAAAGTTAATTACTACAGAGTTTAAAAGTTGAATGCATTGACATTTGCTTTGATTTTCAGTTTTATCTTTTAACACTTTTGTTTCCAATTCTTTTCCTAGTTCAATAAATAAGTGCATTTTTTTTTTTTTTCTTAATGGAAACAATGGCAATTTCATTACTTTTTCTGTTTCTTTGATAGTTTCCTGGTAGAATAGAGCAGATGAGTTTATTGACCATCATTCTTAACTTGTCATCTAAATTAAACTCATTCCTAAAAGAGGTTTAAACACTAAAAAGTTACTGGAATAATTTTTTAAAATCTAAACTTAGTTTAGAAGTTTGATGAATAATATACTCTCCAGAATATTTTTCTAATAAAACCTTCTTCAAGAGCCCAAGAAAAAACAGATTTTATTTTCTTTAAAGAAATTGATCACTCATGGAGGTGTTCAACGGGGTGGTCTCCGAATGGAAGTAAAATTAGTATTGAGCCTATGGGAATAAATTTCGTTCCATGGAAAAAATGATCGCTCATATAGTTGGTCATTTAATGGAGGTGGTTACACTGGGAGGTTTTATTGTATGTACTTTTTTTTTTTGTGGAAAAAAAGGAAACATTTTAATTATATTTTTAAGATTTCAATCTCTCTACAATCGTAAATTAATATTAAACTATTAATTGATAATGGTTTTTTCCTTTAATATTACACTCTTCAATTTTTTATTTATGATTTATTTTCTACTTCTTAACATTTAAAACATTTCATTATTGCAGTTTCACAGCAATTTGCCATATTTTGATGAATGTTTTTTGGCACATAATTAAATTCATTATTTTTTTTTAATCTTACATGCAACTGCACGAGTTACAGAAAATATTTTGCGATTTATCACCAGTGGTGGACTATTTGAAAAATGTCTGAAAATTAATGTATTAAGTTGAAAAAATGCTTTATTGTTATTGGAAACACATGATTTTTATATTTCTATCATGTCAGCAAGTGAATTAAAAATAGATTTTAAAATTTTGTCTTTATATACAAAAACCAGGTTGAGTTAAATAAAAAAAATGTTAAAAGTTCCTTTTACAATGTCTTAAAATAGTTGCATACTAACTTTATTCTAAACTCCATTTTTTCTGCTTAATGCAAGGGAATAGCATAAATCTTTTTATTCCCTTGAAACAGGGTTCCTAACATCATGTAAAGAGAGGGCAAATCTGAAAAGTCATGTCAATGTGATGAACCATTCAACAAGTTTTTTTTAAAGTGTCCAATATTGTTGATTCACAAAGAGAAAACAAAATTACATATGAACCATATATAATTATAAAATGTCGTACATTATAAGATATTAAACAGAAAAAACTTTAAAATTCCTAAAAGAGCTTTTCGATTTTTTTTTTCTTTTCTTTTCTTTTCTAAATATTTTTGACAAAATGAACTAATTGGACATTTTACAGTGCTGGAAAAAAGTAGCCGGAAACTGGAAAAAAGACCACATGCTAATTTTGTTGTTTATAATAAAATTCTGAAAAATCATATTGTGAATTTAAGCATATTTGATATAATATGTGAATTTAATTCAATTGTTAAATGTAAAAAAAGTATTTTTATCTACAAGTATTAAAATCTTGTAATATTAACAAATGGAAAAATCAGATATAATTCATTTATTGATTGAACAATCATGTTATAAATTAATCTATTATATAAATGGAAATAAGTTTAGGACCATTAACTTCTTTTAAATCTATCATAATGAGATGAAATCATCATTGTAGTATTTTATACAGGATTCATCTGTGCCAAGTTGATGATTATAGATAAGTAGTATTTGAAATTTTGAGGTATGCATCTGTTGCTGTGATCATAGATCGTGGGAAATCATTGCTGTAGAAGAAAAGGCGTATAATCAAAACTTTTCTGGATTGTGGGCTGAGTGAAAGGCCAAGTGCCCTAAAAATAAATTAATCTAAAACTAATCTACTGTTGTGTACAATGTTTTTAATCTGCTGAACTATGAAAAAAAAAAGTGAGTGACTATCAAAAATCTCAGCCTGGTGTAAATGAAATGATTCAAGATTGTGCCTATACTTCTACTATAAAACCCGATTTAGAACCCTCAGTAATATACAGAACTGTATTAAAAAGTACTGAATGCTTAAATTTGCTAATTTCAAAGCCAAGCCAAAGCTACAAAATATCACATTGATGCAAGACTAAAATGTGCATTATCTAATGTTTTAAAATGCAATCTATGGTAAAAATTCATTTTTATTGTCGAAAAAAATACAAACTTCATGTACCAGATGGTTTAAGATATTACTGGCATGATTTGTAATTTACATACCTTATTTGCTTTCAAGACGTGTACAAGAGGGTTTTTAAGTGAGATTTGGACAGGCTTTAATGAAAAGTGAAAAACAAATTTGTTTTTGACCAAGACAAAGATGAACTTATGGATCAAAATTTGGTGTTGCCTCAAGATAACGCCTCTGTTCAGAAGTTTGTCAACTTAAGATTGGTTATCTGCAAGTGATATTAAAACTTTGGGCTTTCCAACTAAAAGTCCTGACTTAATCCCACAGAAAACTTATAAAAAATTATGCTTCACCAAGTTTATGACAGCAGCAAGTAGCTTGATTCAATTCTTGAATTAAAAATAGCCATGAAATATTGAACCAAATATAACAATTTCCACATTCAAAAACATGGCCAAATCCTTCACAATGCATCTTATTGAAAGAAAACAGGGGCTGGGGTAATGTGAAGGGAAAGCAAACAAGATACTGAAAAATAATATACAAATATTTTATATGTGTAATTTTAAATTAAATATACTGGTCCTAAACTTTTTCTCCCACCAAGTTGTGCTATATAGTAATTAATTTTAGCTTAAGAAAAAATGTGTAACTTTATATGTATAATTTTATAATGATATTAGTTTTTCATTAAAGTTTTACTGTTTTTGTCAGTAGTCATAAACTATTTTCTAGCACTGTATTAGAACTTAAGTTTAAAAAAGTTTTTAGCATCTATTTTAATTTTTGTAAGACCAAATAAAAGTTTATAAAACAAACACAAATTATGAGAGTTCTTTCAAGATTTTAAAATTCTGTTAAAAGATTTTACTAACCTGAAAATTAAGAACTGTGGTAAGTTGCATCAACCAATGTCTCCATTCTTGTTGTGCTATAATAATTTTTCCACGCTTTTCAGCAGTGATAGGACCCAAAGGATAATTGGCAGGAAGCTGAACGCATAACTCAATGGTAAAGTCATCAACAGTATATGTTGCAATAACTTCTCTAGAGCCTAATCTTGCTTTCACCTATAATATACATAAAAATAAAATTTAATTCTTCAAGTTTTGAGTTTTTAAAAGAACAAGCATCTTTCCCCCTTCCCCCCCCCCCCAAAAAAAAAAAAATATATATATATATACTGTCAGTACATACATAATTACCAGTTTATAAGGTCACTTTTTAATAAATCTAGACTGACTGAAGAGGTATGTGTTAAAATATATTACCTATATTGTCATATTCTAATAGTTACTATACGGTCGCCTTGCATCGCCCTTTTTATTGTGAAATATCCTATCCTTTTAAGCTCTTTTTTCCTCTTCCTGACAGAAAAAGGATTTCCAAGACTCTGAAAATTTTTCCTTTCACTATCAAATTAAATAATGATCTTAAAAAACATGCCATCCCCCTTTGTTATAGTATGAGTATCGTCTCCCATGCTAAGAAGAAGCTTTAATGTACACTAATGGAATAGTGCAAGCAACACTGAATATCGTCATATGGTCCAAATCTAGTTACACAAAAGATGTAATCAATCAAAAGAGAAAATGTCAATGTGTTTCAACATTTGAAAATGTTGAGAAAGAAATTTTTACTTGGATAAAATATGCCAGATCGCAGAATGTTTCAATATCATGGATTTTCTTAAAAGAAAAGTCTTTAGAAATTGCTGCTGAAATAGGAAAACAAGGTTTTACTGCCAGCAATTGATAGCTACAATAGTTTAATGACGACACAAATTTACATTTAAAATAATGTGTGGTGAAGTAGCTGATGCTGATGATAATGTACAAGTAAAAGTGTAGAAGGAATCTGTGTTAAGTGAGATTTACAATAGATACAAACCTTGCAAAGTTTTTAATTTTGATGAATGTGGATTATAGACTTGAGGGTTCCCAGTGACATGGAAAGTCTTTAAAATCAGGGAATTTCAAAGTAATCAAGAAAATCAGGGAAATTTAAAAATATACAGGAAAAGTCAGATAATTTACAAATATTTTCTGAAAAATCATGAAAAATTCTACCAAAAAAAAAAAAAAAAAAAAAAAAAAAAGGACAAATAATGTGAAATTTATCAAATGTTTCCAAGTAAAAAAAAAAAAAAAAAAAAAAAATTACAAAACTTTTTAAATGACTAAAAGATAGATGCTAATAATTTTTCCAAAAGATTGCAAAAATAAACAGCCAATTTTGTTGTATGCTTATTGGGTCATGTAAGTTGAGATATGGTTAGAAAAATTGTCCGACACATTTTCCTGGGAACCCCCTAGTTAGTCAGAGACATCTATGATGATGTCACAGAATCAGGAGCTGTTGATATTATAGATATAAACAAAAACTTCTTTCTTATGTGCAAAGTATCCAAAAACAATACAAATTAGCTTTTCAGAAAATAGAAAAAAATGTTAGTAAATAAAAAAAAGACTGACAAGAAAGAAAGATAAAAAATAAGAATGTGTATATATATATATATATATATATATATATATATATATAATACAGGGTGACACAAATACTGTGACATGATAAAAGTGTCAATTTATTTTAATGTTTAATGCATTTTTGAGCTATAATATTGTTTTATTTGTGTCCCTCATGCTTTTTTGTTTACAATTGCTATACTCTCTGATATTAGTCCACTGTTTTGCTGGAAAAAATGATAAGCAAAGCAGACCGTTCAGTCATCGTCACCCACTTAAAGAGGGGGGGGGGATGCCAATCATGCAATCACCAAGGCTCTCAAAATGCACCGGGAACAAGTCCATCGCGTTATTAAACGTTTTAAGGAGACTGGATGTATCGAAGACCGTCCAAGAAGTAGATGACCACAAACAACAAGGAGTCTAGTGCTCCGAAATATTGTTAAGAAGATGATTCATTTAAATCCACAAAGAAACATCTGAAAATTGGCCCAAGAGCAAAATCCTGATCATAAATCCATGTGCAGACTTGTAAAAGAAGATCTGCAGCTCTTGCCATACTCACTGGCAAAAGAACACCATCTCACGGACAAAATGAAGAGGTCAACGCTTGAAAAGTGCAAGATGATGAAGTCCCTGTGCCGTGGCAACACTCTCAACCAGATTCTTTACCCTTATGAAAAGATTTTCGTTGTCCAACCTTCCCGGAACTTGCAGAACCAACGCGAGTTGCTACTTCAAAGATCCCTGCGCATTGTGAAGGTGGAAATTTTTTTTAAACCGTAGTCTGTGATGTTCCATACTCACAGACTGTTGTGGGCTGGAATAAATGGACAGGGAAAGGCAAGCTCATGTTTGCCCCAAAAGGCATCAAAACCAACACAAAGATTTATCTGGAGCTAATTTTGGAGGGCATTGTTATCCCCTGGGCTGAAAAGAAAGCCAAAAACAACAACTGGCGGCTTCAGCAGGACTGGGCGGCTGCTTACAGAGCTAACAAGTTGGAAATTGCATGTGAACATAGCAAATGAGGTGCGTCCATACGATAACAAAGTTTAAAAATATTCAGATCTTCCTGGTATAGTAGAGCGTACTTTGAATACATTATAGTAGACAAAATCTTTGTGTTTCCGTAAATAAGCAGGAAGTAATTTTTATTACACCTCAGCAACGTATATCTTATTCATAAAATGTGAAATAGTTGAATATAATTAAAACACGCCCCAAACAATGTTTCCCCGTATGTAAAGGGGGAGGTTAAAAGTCGCAAACTGAGGAAGAATTTTACTTTAAAAGTTATTATAAACTTCCTGGACAAAGAAAAAATCATTTTAAATTGTACATCCATTTTTAAAAAATTTATTTTGCTTAGAGAGAAAAAAAAAGTTGGAAATTGCACTAAAAGCGAATGAGGTTCCTTCGTACAATAACGAGGTTTTTAAAATAATCAGATTTTGCTATTATAGTAAACAGTACTTTTGATACAGTACAGTGGTCAAAATCTTTTTTGTGTTCCTGTAAATATACAGGAATAGTAACTTTTATTACACCTCAGCAACGTATATAATATTCATAAAATGTGAAATAGTTTAATATAATTAAAACATGCACCAAACAATGTTTCCCCATATAGCATTATGTAGTGGAATAATTTTGTGTGGCCCTGTAATTTAATGATAAAAATTCTTTGCATCACAGATTGTGCAGAATGCATATTTTAGTATATATTTCACAGATTCATGCCAATTCTATTATGTTCGAATGAGTGTAACATCATTAAAATGCATTTAAAACTTTTTCCCGTTGACCGTAATGTAATGGAATACTTTTGATTGTCCCTGTAAATGATCTATGCATCCGACTTTCATAACATTTGAAATGACTCGACAAAATTACGTAATAATTACATGGTTTAAATTTCAAACAATTAAAATGCATTTGAAACTTTTTTCCCCATTGACAGTAATGTAACGGAATCTTTTTGATTGTCCCTGTAATTGATCTATGCATCCAATTTTTATAACATTTGAAATGACTCGACAAAATTATGTAATAATAATATGTTTTAAATTTCAAATGATTAAAATGCATTTGAAACTTTTTCCCCCATTGACTGTAATGTAATGGAATCCTTTTGATTCCCTGTAGTTGATCTATCCATCCGATTAAAATGCATTTGAAACTTTTTTCCCCATTGACAGTAATGTAACGGAATCCTTTTGATTGTCCCTGTAATTGAACATTTGAAATGACTCGACAAAATTATGCAATAATTATATGTTTTAAATTTCAAACGATTAAAATGCATTTGAAACTTTTTTTCCCATTGACTGTAATGTAACGGAATCCTTTTGATTCCCTGTAATTGATCTATCCATCCGATTTTCATAAAATGTGAAATGACTCTACAAAATTATGTTATAATTATGTATTTTAAATTTCAAATGATTCGGTTGGGTAGTTTTTGTGTTGTTATATGCGGATAGACAGACGGACGGACTGAGCGACAACAATAGGTGCTACGTATTTATATAATTACGAACGCACCTAAAAAGTTGCTGGAGTGGTGCGAGACCCATCTCCTGGGATTCTGGTTGAAGAACATTTGGCCCTGAAACTCCACTGGCTAGAAACCAATGGACTTCTCTGTTTAGGGAATCCTGAAGCAAAAAGCCTGGGCCTAAATCATGCCCAAAACAGTCACAGCCATTTTGAGGAATTTTTAGAAGAGCTTAGATGCCTGCATAGCCGCAGGAGGAAGTTATTTCGAATGATTTTGATTTTTTTCTTATACAGAATTTTCTCCTCTTTCTTATTTTGAATAAAACAAGTTGTTTTGTTCATTCAATGAAAAGTTATGGTCTTTGATTTGCGTCATAGTATTTATGTGTCGCCCTGTATGTATACAAAAAAGAATAGTAAGTAAAAAAAAAAAAAAACAGAAAAGTTGCAGAATTAGAACAGAGGCAGATGACAAAGAACTAAATTGATCTTTAAATTTTTTTCTTGGGGGGGGGGGGGGGGGACATTGTGAAAAATATTAATATTTAGGTATTTAAAACTTTTTGTCAAAAGTAAAGTTTAAGTTGTTTAATCATTATCCCTTTATTTTTTTTTATGTGCATTCGTAATTATGTAAATACACAGCACATATAGTCATTGTTCAATTCATCTCTCTGCATATAATAGAACAAAAACTACCCAACTGCATTGTTTAAATTTAAAACATAAAACTGTTGCATAATTTTGTCAGTCATTTTAAATTTTATGAAAATCGGATGTATAGTTTAATTACAGGGACAATTAAAATATTCTATCGCATTACGCCCAATAGGAAAAAATAGTTTCAAGTGCATTTTAATGATAATGTTAAACAAAACACAATATTTTTATTTAGAGGTATGGATAGAGCAGAATAAATATATGTTTTAACATTCAAACTTTATTAAATTTAACAAATAAATCCTAATTTGTTTAGAATATTGAGTCTTAAACATTATATTTCTTCTTGACAATTTTTTACCCATTCATCAATATTTTTTTATTTATTTATTTATTTATTTATTTTTTTTTTTTGGGGGGGGGGGGGGGGGGGGTTAAAGCTTTTTTACAAAATTAAAATATTAAAAAAGATCTTTGAATTAGAAAATTAATCTCTTAAAAAGTTCTATAGTGATCACAAAACTGAAGATCAAGTTGTTTTAATAACATTAAATATTGCAATATTATAAAAAATAAGATACTTACAACCATATTTTTAAATAAGTTTTCATTCTTATGAACGGCTTGAATTTCCTCAGAACACAGTATTCCACTTATATATTTTGACGTAAATCTAAATTAAGTATGAAGACATGGTTATTACAGAGTCAAGTGGATCTCAATGAACATGTAATTTTAAATATGACAGGAAAAAAATTACTTATTAACTATGTCGGCTGATTTTTTATCAAGATTATTCCACCATGTTCGAACAGAAGCTGGAACTTTACGCATAGCAGTATACAAAACATGACAAGCCATTATTTGAATTTCCTCAGGAGATTGATTGCCTAAAAAAAACAAGGGGAGAGAGAGAGATTATATTATTGAACCATAAGAAAACAGATATTACAAAACAGATCAACCGAATATTTTATTGCTATAATTAGCAGATCCACCCAGCATTACACAATATAATATTCTTAAATATGCCTTTAAAAAGCATTAAATTCAGATATTTAATGGGAATGATTTAAAGTTGGAGGCCTTAAACGCCTTAGGCAGCATATACTTTTGAACTTGTAGGATATTGACATGGATACAACACTCTGGCGTGTTTTTTCCACAACTATTGCCTTTGACAAGTGGCGCCAACTTATATGGGCCCATGGGGCCCTAGCCCACACAATAATTTAAAATCCTAGCATACTCAATTTTCATTGTTCTATTTAGTTATTTATTTCATTTTTATTTCATTACCTTTTTTTCTTCCTAGAACAAAATTTATTTTGTCAATTACCTTGTGTTTTTACAACTGACATCCATAAATCCCAAATAACTAAAATGTACATATTTAACTTTCAGCTATTTCAATTTGTAGACATGTTCATGACTTGTTGATATTACAATAAATATTGTTGTCTTTATAGGGGAAAATGCATGAGAATATTATTTAATAAAATTGCAACTTTATTAAAACATGATAGCTTAACTTAAAATTCTCATCTTTCACCTTCTGCCCACCCTTTAAAGAAAAAAAAAAATTGCTTGTACCATTTTACCAAAAAATTTTTGATACACACAATTTGACACACAATATTTTTTTTCAAAAGTTGGTGCCACTGCCTTTGGCAGTGTACATCCTTAAATTTAAACGGTTTTATATTTTTTAATGAAAATCTATCCAACCAAACCAGCATTTGTCAGCTACATTACTAATTGTAGGCTATATTTCATATATTAGAAAACACAAATGCTCTTATATTGTTACCAGCTGTGTTTACTACACATTTTTATTGAATCATAATCAACAAAATGCTTCATTTGTGCAAAATTTACTCTTAACAGTCATATTACTATTTTTTGTATTTCAACAAAGCAAAATGGAGTAAATTGTAAATCTGCAGAGGTTGTAATTTTCATAATCATTGTAAATTTAAAGCATAAAAAAATAAGTAAATTTAAGTATGTGTTTTATACATAGCACTAAACATAATATTTTTGCTTGAATGTTTCTGCACCTGTTGTCACATTGCTACTAGTCTGCTGTAAGAGAAGTCATTTTATGATTTTTTATTAGGATTTATTTATTTATTAAAAAAGTGTAAAAATTTAGTTTTTGATTGGTTTGGAACAATTACAGTAAATTACAATAATCCACTTTTATCTTGTCTATTTCAACTAACATTTTTATATGAATTATTATTAATCACTGCTATGGAAGATATTTTAAAGATTAATTTTTTAATTTACGATACTCAGCTACTGGGAAAACGACACTTAAAAAAATATTTATTTACTAGCTGACCCGCCCGGCGTTGCCCGGGTCCGTATTAGCAATATTAAACGAACTTGAAATTTGTATGATTGTATCATTAACTGGAAGCATGCAGAAATGCATTGTCTGAAATACGTCGCAGCTGACTTTCTGAAAAATCGGTTTTAAAAACAAAGCTCTAAAAATACTTAAAATGAGCAATGAGAAACTCGGGAGGGAACATGTATCCAATGATTGCGTTAGTTTCGTGTTAAAGTGTTGATATTTACCCGTAAAAATCACTGTTAAATCACGTAACTAATTATTTTTTTCGCATAGAAATCCCAAGTGAGATATTTTAAATTTCAAAATAATTATATCACTCTTAAATCCGACTATACCGTGAATGAAATCGATAAACGATGATAAAAGATTGGTATATAGTATTATAATTTTAGAGCCATTTAACAAAAGTGTTTATTTTTAATCAAAGCATCGTAATGTTGACTCTGTGGACAAATTCCTAACCGTAAACTTTTGTACCGTAACCATAATCTGTCTGTAATCTAACTGCGACTTAACAGTACCCTACTGTAACTTAAATATAACATAAATGTAACCTAGCCATCATTTTATTGTAACCTATTCTTATTCTAACCATCACATAAATGCAATTTAACTTTAACCTAACTTTAAATTAACCGTGATCTAACTGTAACCTAATGTGAAATTAAATAAAATCAAAGACTTACCGTAATGTAATTGTAATCTAATCGCAACCCAAATGTTACCTAACCATTCATGGAGTTCATGTCCATGGAAATTATTTTGTCTTGTTCGGATTTGGTTATGATTCATTAGAATATTTTCGTCGGGTTCAGATTTGGTTCGATTCAGGTTTCAGGTATTTTTTGAAATTCGATTTAAATGTTCGGGTCGGATTCATGTCCATGGAAATTATTTTGCCTTGCTCGGATCTAGTTATGTTTCTGTGAAATAATTTTGTCAGGAACAGATTTGGTTGAATTCAGATTTCGGTGTTTTCTTCAAATGGAATTTTTGGGTTCAGGTCTTCCTGCGTGTCCACGGAAATTATTCTGTCTAATTCGAATAAAGACATGCTTCACTGGAATATTTTTGTCAAGTTCAGACTTGGTTTAATTTAGATTTCGGCTTTTTCTTCAAATGTAATTTTTGGATTCGGGTTTTCTAGCATGTTCACGGACATTATTCTGCATTGTTCGAATAAATACATGCTTCACTGGAATATTTTTATAAAGTTCATTTCAGATTTCGAGATTTTTTTTCAAAGAAATTTTTTAGGTTCAGATTCGGTTCATGTGCATGGAAATTTTGTCTTATTCGGATCCTGTTACGGTTCTTTGGAATACTTTTGTCATGTTCAGATTTGGTTTGATTCAAATTTCAGGTATTTTTTCAAATAGAATTTTTAGGTTCGAATCTCGTTCATGTCCAAGGAAATTATTTTATCATACTCGAGTCAGGTTATGATTCTTTCTAATATTTTGATCGGATTCAGATGTGATTTGAGTCAAATTTCAGGTTTTTTCAAATCGGATTTTTTAGGTTCGAGTCGGGTTTATGTCCATGGAAATTATTTCATCTTGCTCGGATTGGGTTATAGTTCTTTGGAATACTTTTATCGGGTTCAGATTTGGTTCAATTCAGATTTCAGGTTTTTTTTTTTTTTTTTTTTTTTTTTCAAATGGAACTTTTGGGTTCGGGTCTTCTTGCATGTTCACGAAAATTATTCTGTCTTGTTCAAATAATGAGATGCTTCACTGGAATATTTTTGCCAAGTTCAGATTTGGTTCAGTTCAGATTTCGGGATTTTTTCAAGGAAATTTTTCGGGTTCTGATTGGGTTCATGTCCATGGAAATATTTTGTCTTGCTCGGATCCGATTGCAGCTCTTTGAAATAGTTTTGTCATACTCAGATTTGGTTCGATTCAAATTTCAGGTATTTTTTTGAATGGAAGTTTTAGGTTTGTATCGGGTTCATGTCCACGGAAATTATTTAGTCTTACTCTAATCCGGTTATGGTTCTTTCGAATATTTTGGTCGGATTTAGTTGTGGTTTGAGTCAAATTTCAGAATTTTTCAAATGGAATTTTTTAGGTTTGAGTCGGGTTTATGACCATGGAAAGTATTTTGTCTTGCTGGGATCGGGTTATAGTTCTCTGGAATATTTTTATCGGTTTCAGATTTTGTTTGGGTCATATTTCGAGTTTTTTTTAAGACAATTTTTAGGTTCGGGTCAGGTTTCATGCCCACTAAAATTATTTTTCCTTGTTTGGATCGGGTTATGCTTCATTAGAACATTTTTATGGGATTGAGATTTGGATCTAATCCATAGTTTTTTTTTCAAACAGAATTTTTAGGTTCGGGTTGGGTTTATACTCACAGAAATTTTGTCTATCACGGATCGGAGTGTGGTTTGTTTTTTTCTGGTTGGGATCGGGTTATGTGTTAATTAGTCTAAACATTAAGGTTATAATCAGTTTTGCTACTATTCTTTTTATGGCTATTTCTGATAAATAATTTACTTTGCTATTTGATAATTTATTATGGTGTATGAATCGTTTGTGGATTCGAACAATTGTACGCCAACAGCTATATTTTATTTTTGTTTTAAAACCAAATTAAAGCCATAATTTAATTTTGAATTGAGTAGATTACATTTAAATTTTATCAATGATAAAAAAAATAAACTCCTAGAAAAGTGTTGTGATTTTTTTACTGCAACACAGCTAATGAGTCAGACATTCTAATGTTCGAAATGCCAAAGATCTGCATACAACCACACAGTAAAAAGAAATTGAGTGGAAGTATAATGTCTTGAGCTGACGCCAAAAATGTAACCCTAAAATTTGCTACATTAAGTCCAAATAAGCACCAACAAAACCATGTGCTTTGACACGCCGATCAATTCAAACTGGTTTAAACCCATATTTCTTTGTTTTTTACCTTTTAAACTGTTATTGAATAGATGACTAAAATTTCGTTTAAAAAATAACATTTTGTGCCATTATTGACTGTAATACACTATCTGAATGCATAAAAGATACAAATATACCAATCATAGGCAAGAATTATGTGATTATTTTTATCATATGACTTTGAAATATCAATATAGAAGCATCATTTAAGATTTTGCTTGAAAAGTTAACATTCTTTCGTTAATGTCTTAAAATAGTCTGCACTCTGAAATCTAGATTTTAGACTAATATTTCTTATTTAAGTTTTCGCGCATGATTTTAAAAGAATGTTTTCATAAATATATTTTATATATTGACATAGAACTATTAATATGTTGTTAAATCATAAAAATTTTTCATCTACGTTATAAAGTATTAAAAAGTTCTGAAAAAAAAAGAAAACTTTTAGTAATACAATTTTTAGTTCAAATCAAATGTTTTCAATATTTTATTTATTTTATTTTGACATTTAATTATTTCGAATTTATCAATTTAAATTATTTTAAAAGCAAACATTTTTTTAAAATAAATAATACAATAGAAAAAAGACCATTTTAAAAAATTATTATTTCTTCATAAAATATGCTTCAGCTGTAATTCATCTCTTTCAATTCGTCTTATTAATACAAAATCCCTTCCACATGCTTTTGTTTGGGGCAATAAAATTTGAGCGATAAATGGTTTAATATTACAACTCTTTATTCTGTTTACTTTACCACCACCTATCTTTTTCCTCCATGGTTTACAACCGCTGTCATAAAAAATCATCATTTAAACTGACAGTTTGCCAATCTATGAATTTTAAAGGTCTGTTCCAGCTTTTTTAATTATTCATGCGAAAATTTTATGCAACCAACCAACCATAACTAAATAAAGGGGAAAAAAAGAACAAAAAAGGCGATTTTTTATGAGAGTGATCTTTGGAATTTAATTAATTACTCAGTTAATAAATAGAATTTCGAAATTCTGAAGCTGTGGTGCATCAGGAGAGATTTGGGGCTACTCTCAAAAAAATTTTGAGCATCGTGCATGCTGTAGATTTTGCTAGCCATCGCAGACACACACACACACACACACAAAGCGTTTTGTTCTTTTATTAATATAGATAATTTTGGTGCAACTTAATTTCAACTGATTTCATTTTTGTTCATTATAAGGCATTAATTAAAGATTGCAGCAATCATGTTAGTTTAGTTCTAAAATTTAAAAGAAATTAAATACAGTCAGTACCGGCTATATGGTCACCCGCTTATAAGGTCACCCCGCTTATATGGTCAGTTTTCTTAAGTCCCATCTAACTTAATAGGGAATATGTGTTAAAGTGCACCGCTTATATAGTCATTTTATTTTCCTGCGTATCGGTTATATAGTCGCTTTTTTTCAATCTTTTCAATACTGTTGTTGGCAATTTTTTTTAATTAGCTTTTGTAACATTTTTTTCAGGTGGGAAGAAGCATAGGAAACGGGCTAAAAGAAAGTAGTCTCTCAGATGCCGGAGGGTGTGAACTGATGCTTTTACTCCCCTCCCCTTCCTTCAGCCTGATTTCTCTTTTATGTTGAATCACTGTCAGTTGTACTCCCCCCGCCCACTCACCCTCAATTCTCTTCCTCCCAAAAGTCATTGGACTGATATTTATCTGTTTATTGGTTAGAGTTTTCTCTTTGTTTGTAAAGTGTACTGAAATTAAGATGTAATAAAAAAAAGGAAAACTTTGTTTCATTTGGATCAAATGCATCAAATAAGAACACTTGTTTTATTATTATGGCTTCAAAAAGAATTTATCATTTGCTAAAAAAAAGTGAACTGATCGAAATGTTAAAAATTTCTAATATTTCTAAAACTGCATTTGCCAAAGTAAATTCGATAGCCCAGACGACATTAAACAACATTTTAGCAGCTAAATTTTATTCCCCAAATGTTCATATCTGTAATGAAGAAAGAAAACGCCAGTGCTTGTCACATTATGAAAATGTGGATAAGGTTCTTTTGTCAGGGATTAAATATGCATGATCGCAAAATGCTCCTATATCCTGGAATGTTTTGAAAGAAAAATCCTTGGAATTTGCTAAGGAATTTGGCGAGTCCAGTTTCGTCGCTAATTCAAGGCATAACCTATGCTTTAAAAAATTGTGCGGAAAAGCTGCTGATTTTAACAAGAGTTCTTTAAAAGGATGGAAACATGCAATGTTGCGAGATAGTCTTGAAAGATATGAGCCTGCCAATATCTTCAACGCCAATGAATGTGGACTTTTTTATAGAATTCTTTGTTTTAAAGGTAAAAAATGTGTAGGGGAAAGAAAAGTAAAGAACACTTAACTGTTTTGTTAGCTACAAATATGGTTGGATCGGAGAAGATTATTCCTGTGGTGATTGGAAAATTTCTTAAGTCTCGGCACATGAAAAATTGCAAATCTTTGCCTCTAGTCTACGATATAAATTCAAAAGCATGGATGGTAGAGAACATCTGGGAAAAAACACTTAGGACGTGGGATCGAATTTTTTCAAAACAGAACAGGAAAGTTGCATCAATTGCTGATAATTGTCATGCTCATTCCTCTATTGATGACTTGAAATCAATTGAACTTGTTTTCTTGCCTCCTAATAGCACGTGTGTATTGCAGCCTTTAGATCAAGTTATCATCTAGAATTTCAAGACTATTTATAGAAAACTTCTTCTGCAAGATATGATTTCTGCTATAAATAGAAAAGAACAATTCCATGTGTCCATATTAAATGCAATTTTTTTAATATCGACCAAGCTTGGAATATGGTGTCACAGAAAACTATTGAAAATTGCTTCCGACATACTGGATTTCACAGTCCATCAAAGTCTGAAGAATTATCGTAAGACACGGAAGAGGATCTCCCCTTAACTGAACTGGCAGAAAAACTGTGGAATCGAGGTTATTCAATTCCTGATGAAAATTTGTATGCAAATATTAATGAAGACCTCACTACTAACAGTGATAAGCTTCAGTACAAGATATTGTTTCTAATGTGTTAAATTTTGAATGCCGAAGGAAGCAATGATGAGGATGTTAGTGGATGTGAAACATGGGTGCAAGTTTGAATTTTTGCCAGGACTGAAAATAATTTGAATCACCCCCCCCCCCCTCTTTTTTTAAAAAAATTTTTAATTCATGTTTTTTTCCATCAACCTTTGAAAAAATTCGCTTTTCCCACAATCTTTTGACAGAAATCGCGTTTATTTAGCGATTCTTTGACAAAAATAGAGTCTCTATCGCGATCCTATGACCAAAAAAACTCGTTTTTTTGCGATCCTTTGACGAAAATTCGTGACTTTCCGCGATCCTTTTACAAAAATTCGCGACTTTTTCACGATCTTTTGATAAAAATTCACAACTTTTTCGCGATCCTTTGACAAAAGTTCACAACTTTTTCGCGATCTTTAGACAAAAATTCGCGTCTTTTCCACGATCTTTTGAGAAAACTCGCGTCTTTTCTTTGCTCTTTTGACAAAAAATCACGTTTTCTCCGCAATTCCGACAAAAATAACGTTTTTTCCGCTATAATTTCACGAAAATCGCGTATTTTTCGCGATTCTTTGAAAGAGACTGCGTCATTTTCGCGATCCTTCGACAGGAATCGCGTTTATTTTGCTATTCTTTGACGAGAAACGAGTCTTTTTGCGATTTTTTGACAGAAATAGTGATTTTTCTGCGATCTTTTGACAAAAATCCCGTATTATCAGCAATCTTTTTAAAAAAATCGTGTCTTTTTTCGCGATCTGTTGACGAAAAATGTCTTTTCCTCGATCTTTTGACAAAAATCGCGTTTTTTCCGCGATTCCTCGACAGAGACAGCATCATTTTCGCGATTCTACGACGGAAATGACGTTTTTCTTGAGATACGTCGACAAGAATCGCTTTATTTCGCATTTTTTCTTAAGAAAAACGCGTCCTTTTGCGATCTTTTAAACGAAATAGCGCTGTTTTCTGTGATTTGTTTGAATGAAATAATTTTTTTTCCGCGATCATTTGACAAAAATCACTTTTATTCATAATCTTTTGAAAAAAATCGTCTTTTTCCGCGATCTTTTGGCGAAAAACGCGTCATTTTCGCAAACATTTTTCGTCGTCGGAGATTTTTCCGTCCCGCTTCCGTCCTCGGGAGCTTTTAAAAGACGGAATTCCGTCTGTGGACGGAAAACTTGCACCCATGATGTGAAAAGAAATCAGTATCAACATCAGATGCACTTAAAGGCATCGATGATCTTGGATATTTTTTTATTAATTCCGAAGCATCAGATGAACATTTAAAAGCTATTAGAGATTTAGAAAGTTGTATTAACAACCAAGAAAAGCAAGCAATCTTGCATAACTAAATATTTTAAATAAGCACAGTGAATATGGGTGCAATGTACATATGTATGTGTGCTGTATTTCAATTGGTAAGGTAAGCTAATAAATTTCTCAAACATTGCATATTTGTTACTGTACTTTTTATTCACGAATTAATTTTTTAAATATTCTTAATTGTTTAATTATTTGTTTATTATAAGCACTATATTCTGATAGATTAATATAATCCTGCCATAGTTCAGGCCTTGTAGGCTTCAAAAATTTTCAAGCACCTCTTACCAGAATTTTTGTTAAGTAATATTTGGTTTATTTAATGAAACAAAATCCTCTCTTCGGATATAGCGAGCAGTACTCTATGAAATTTCTGGTACTAAAATATTTAAAATCTCTCGAATTCCCTGATGCGTATGAAGCCTGTAATTAAATAGTGTAATAATTGTAGTATTGTTCCGCATATATGGTCACCCTGTTTATATGGTCTAATTTTTCTGGACCGCCGAGGTGACCATATAACTGATACTGACTGTATAGTAAAAACTCTGTAGCACTGACTTTATTTGATCAATTACTGGCTGGGTCACTCTATATGAGTTGAGCTTTTAAAATTTTATAGTAATACTTGAATTTTATTGCATTCTGAAATGGACTGTAAAATCATCAGTGTACCCCTCTACTTTGTTTTTAATGATTAGGTATAACCAAGCACACAAAACCTATGAACGTATAGGAGGAACAGAGTCGCAATGCAATTTAAATTTTTGATAAGGTGTTGATAATTAAAAGTAGATAAATATATTTTCTGCTTTTTTATTTGTATATTCCTCTATTTTTTTATTATTATTTGTTTACTATTATGCATTTTGCTCTGTTCATTTCCAGATATGGGAACTGAGTATTATTATTATTTGTAAAGTTAATTTCACCCAAGTTGTTTTTTTTTTAAGCATATGTAAGCAGGGGTATGTCCAGGCTTTTCTCACAGGCTCCTGTTTTTGTGAAATTGTGAAGTTTTCTTATGTTTGTCACTTGTGAAAATTCTAGCCATATTTTTGTGAATTTTAAATTATCGATGTCTTCAGGTTCAGACAAAAAAAAAAAAAAAAAAAAAAAGGTAATTTGTTTTTTGATGAGTTTAACTGCTTAATTCCAGGCCATATTTTATTTTTAAATGACTAGATTTGTGAAAAGTTCAATTTAAAAGTGAAAAAATTCTGTGAAAGGTTTATTTAAGAGACAAATAATTTTGCAAAGGGTTCTGTTTTGGGATAAAAAATTCTGTGAAGGGTCCTGTTTGGTGATAAAAATTTTTGTGAAGGGTCCTGTTTTAAGATAAATTATTTTGCAAAGGGTCCTGTAAGGGACCTAAAATTTTCCTAAAAGAATATATAGTAAGTATATGTTAAAAGCATTCCTGGTAAATATATATTAAAAGAATCAAAAGAATTATGACATTTTGTGAAACCTGCTTTAGTGAACTAGAGACAATAATATAACAACAGCATTATACAGCATTGAATATTTACTCATTATGCTATCATTTAGAGAAAATAGCAGGTGGAATATTTCTCCAATAAAAAAAAAAAAAAAAATTCCATGCTTATTTCATTACATTAATTTTTCTGGAAATATTCTGCGTAAATGGTAACTCGGTGGGGAGGAAATAATTAGTACATATTCTGTTTTATTTCAAACCAAAATGTATTCATCATATGTTTTGAAAAGTGTCTGAATAATGTGACCATAGCATGTAATCTAAGGAAACATATCTTAGAATCAATTTCTTTTTGTTGCACCTATATTTCTTTATTTTCATAAAGCTACTGTTAATTAAAAAAATCTGATGTACATTTATAATAATATGTTATGTTACTCAGGATGCAGGAGTTTTCAATACTTTTCTTAAATTTACCAATTAAAATTATGGAGAAGCAAAATTAATTAAATGCTGAAGCATTAAAAATCCCAGCATCCAAAGCGCATACATAATTGGCCAGATCGCATAGTGTAAATAAAAAAATAAAAAAATTAACTTTTCAAAAATAGAATACTAATTACCTTTGATGTTAATAGTGAATCAAAATAAAAATAAAAGGAATAACTCACCCATCATGTTGAAGATTTCAGTGAACACAAGTCGTATAACACAAAATTATTTATTTATTTGTAATATAACTTGTATTTTGGCGGAGCTAGCTCTTTACATTATTTGTTATCTACTTATTCAAGATATATAGATTGTATTATATTTGTGGAAAAATTTAAATAGGTAAGTATAAATATGTGTAATTCAAAAAAAAAGTTTATGTTTTACTATTGTTCTTAGAGATAATACTATTGACAATCACCAAAAGTTAAGTTTGGATGTAGAAATAGTCTATAACAGTTTCGGCATTTTTATAAACAGAATGATAGATATGGTAAGTTCATTGGTGACAATGATGGGGAAATGTTGCTAAATATACTATTTTCTGGAAAGAGATGAATTTCGGGAATCTTGACAAAAATTAATGCATGGAACGTACACACAAAACTTCAAATTTACGGAGACTCATGGTAATAAAATATGAATGTTTGTTAGATGATGATCTCACTGATTGTTGGTGTTAAAGCTGCTCCACTCATCACTTCGGCAAAACTAGCATAATACCGGTGTTACTGAAGATCGCATCCGATTTCATCTGCTATGAGCCACACTACCATGGCCAGTGCACGAGGATCTACCGTCTACAGGAAATCTTTTGTGATACAGTAGTCAACCTGGTTTTCAATGTTCAGAACTGCTATTCTCTTCAAAAAATGTTTTCTTTAGCTGCAAAAATTTTAGACTCAGTTTCATGGCGATCTACCTTGGAATGGACCCGCCGATACGGGAGAAAAACTCCTGGACAGGGGAAAATTTTTTAACATCCTTCACACGCAGCTGCAAATCCTCAGATGATTGAAATACCAGAGAAAATCTTATTGCTAGCCTCGCAACCCGGCTCGAACTCAGCCAATCAGGAGTGTTCTTGTTATTGGCGTCTTCCAGGAAAAGCTAGGATGACTCAACTTCCTACGTCACTGTCCTACTCATAACAAAAATGACGTCTAATTTGAAACGAAGAAAACATTTTTCCACTGTCATGGTGGACAGATTCATAGTGGGAATATTTAAAAGATAAAAATATTGAAAAATACAAAATTACATATCTCAGCAAATACACAATCGTTTTTGGTGTCAGTTATGTCAAAATAACCAGAAAATTCTTATCTATATATTAAATATTGATAGTATTCTAAAAAATAGGAAATAAAAATATCTTATTTTTTGCATAATAAAACATGAAAGAAAATGGTGCATGTAAAGTAGAATGAAACATCGAATTTTAGATATTAAAGATTACGTTATAAAGATTGATTGATTTATTATTTTTAATATTAAATTAAAAGTAAGAAATAGATGATATCTTGAATTGTATATTGTGTAAAACTTGTAATTTTAAAAGAATGTTAGTTAAACTGATAACACTTGGAGATATTGAATTTTTTTTAGTTATCAAATGTTACGAATTTTAGAGATAGTTTTTTTTTTAAAGTATTTAAAACATTAAGAAAGTTATTAGATCTTTGTTTTGAAGAGCAACTATTTTCAAAGGATCGTTTATAAAGACTTAAAACTTAAGTAATTTGATTTTTGAAAGATCGTTTTTGCTGTATGAAATTTTGAAAAGGAATATTTTAATTAAATTTTAAATGGAAATAAATAAATGAAATTTAAATTTTAAATCTTTTAAATTTTCAATGTTAGATTATTTAATATGATGTAACACAATAAATATAAAAACTTCTGCTAGTAAATTAGAAATATGATTTCAGCATTGTTTTTTCTTTAATTCAAAAATCACAGTAAAATACTCAAACAAGTATAATTAGTTACAAATATCTATCCATAAAGTAGCATGATTTAATAATATATTGAATATAATACTAAAGTAAATGCATTAAGTTTCTATATAACCTGCAGTGATTTTAGGTGCATGAAGAAACACAGAAACAAGGCTTTCTTTCTTTGGAGAATCAAATCCCAAGACTTTCTTCAAACATAGCAGTGGATTTTCAGGCAATAATTGACACACATTAGAAAACAATGATGGAAGTTGTTTTGTTTCTTCTAAATGTGCTACATAACCATGACGCATCTAAATAAAATAATATAGAAATAAATATAATAAAATAATCCAATTTGTATTAAATCAGGATAAAATCAAATATGCAACAAGTGCAGAAAAATATGCAAAATAAAATAATTCAGATATTTAAAAAACATTAAGCTGCAGAAAGGGAATTAATTAACATAGCACAAAATTTTAAATTAATATAAATTAATTTGCTTAAAGTGTGACCAATTACCAATTTCTAAACCTTTTTTCTAGAAGTATAATTTCAATTGCAAAAATGTGACAAATGTTGTTTTTCATCTCATGAAACATCAAAATAGTTCATATTTTTAAATATGAAAATTTAAATCCTGATACAATTCTTGGGTCCTATAGATTATTTTTTAGGAAAGCTTTCACTCCTTCTTAAGAAGATATATTCTTTTGAAATTAGATGAATCACTTTATTGCATTTTATATCTTCAAGTGTAAGTTTTAACAAACAATACAGTAGAGAGGAAAATATGTGCATATTTTAAAAGGTATTTACTTGTGACGGAGCTGATGAAATGTATTCCAACATCAAGAGCCATGAAAATAAATAAGCAGACACAAATTTATACACATCAGTATTTGGCAACACTAAACAGCACTCTCCAATTTTAACATCTTCAAGGATATTTCCCATTAGCTCACTTAATGTATGTAGGGTATGAACCAAAGGTGTTAATCTAAAATGAGAAAAAATAACAAATAAAATACGGCAATTTAGAAAGGAGGAAACAGTAATTGATTTAATATTGTAAAACAAATAGATTTAATGCTATAAAATAATATTTTTATCAAAGTATTAACAAAAAAGTTTTTTTTTTTTTCCTTTTTCTATTACCAGAATACAAACATCTTGTTTCCTATGTAAGATATATGATTAGCTTGTATTTGATAATTGAATACTGATAATGTGCTTTTTACTTACTCTTATACCTACATAACTAATTCAACAAAAACTTAATCTAAATTGCTTGTTTAGATATTACATCAAATGTTTTGTGCTAGAATGTTTCAGGTGATAAGAAAAACACCTATTTTGGAGCTTATGTACAGAATCAATATCAAAAATTCAGATGGAAAACAAATAAAAATATGAGTAGAAGCAAAATAATGTACACTGATTAAAGTCACAATTAATAAAATCTTAGCTAGGTGTTTAAATGAATTAATTTCTAATAATCATTAGAAAAAATATTATGTGATGAGCCAAATAAGACAATCAAAAAGAATTGCACACACAAACACTTTACCAAAAAATTAAAAACTTGAGTTAAATCATTAAACATTTTTAGGTAAAAGAAAATACTATGTATTTACTTATTTATTAAAATTTCACCTGTTTCAAAGAATAGTTTAAAATGATCAATTATTTATTTTTCTTTTTTAGCTGTAATAATCAGTCTAATAGGTGATTTTAAATTTTTTTGGGGTCAAAATTTAATAAGTAAATAAAAAATATACAACAGCAGTGTATTATTCTTTAATGACATACTTTAAACAACAATTACTTTTGTTTTATTAAAGGAAATAAGCAAGTAAAGCATATTCAGGATACTTAAATATCATGATAGTTTAGAAAATGTCTGATATTTTGAAAACTTAAAAAAACAATATTCTAAATGTCATTTCCTGCCCCCCCCCTACACACACACACACTTGTATAACAAAATTGAAGATAAACTAATTGAAAACAGACACAATTTGCTTTCTACACTCACAAATTAACAAAATATAAGATTTAATATAAAGATTCAAAAAAGTTTTACATTTTACAAAACAAAATTTTAAATACCAAATAATTAGTTTCTAATGAAATTTTTGAACATAAATGTAAGCTCGTTTGTTTTCTCATTTCCTAGTCTGTTTGTGCTATTTAAATTGAACACAACCAAGATCAGAAGAAATTCTTTGTAATGAAGATGAACTAATCTCACTTAAACAGTTTTAAGTAAATATTGCTCCATATAATTATTGATTATACACTCAAATAATCAGTTTAAAATGTAAAGCTTGGAAAAGATTTTTTTTTTAAGGAGGGGGAGGGGGAGTGGGGTAAAAAGACTTACAAAGTTTTTTATCTGTAGAACAACACAGTCAGTCAGATATTATAATAATAGTTAAAAAATTAATTTACATTTGTTTTTATTGAAAATATTAAAAATATCACACATTCAATAGTTTAAAAATAAATGTCAAATGTTTGAAAGTATTAAACTTTATGATATTTTGAAAATAAATATCGGACTATTCACGATACATATCCTTTGATATTTATAACCGAACCCTGTGCTAGGATGTAGGGAGGATTTCCAGATTATTTTTTTTATTCTAAAAAAAAATTCAGATCATTATTTTAAGAAAAATTAATTAATTAATACTCATTTCAAAAAAAAAAATAATTTTAATCTTCCATAATTTCATTAATATATCCTATAAATCCAGCATTTTCATTTGATACATCGCAGCTTCCCTATTTGACATAATAGCAATATACAAAATAATATTTTTCTAAATTATTTTATTATTAATTATTCATTCTTAAAATTATATTAATCAGTCTTAATTTTAAATATAGATCATTTTCATGTAATTGCCCAGTCTTTTAATCGTATAATTCGTAATTTATGCTATCTCAAAATTTAAGATAATCTCCGTATTTTTTATGTGACGATTGCTAATTTTTCCTTTTTGAGCATGGCCATTTTCTTTCCCGATACCTCCTAGATGCTGGACATGAGTCATCGGGGCTTAGAATGTTCCACGACATTTTAGAACCGTCATTTTGGTACAAATTTCCCGCCAAAATATCACCGTCCATCCCTTGATGACGCATGTTTGTTCTCAATGATTCCTAGCGTCGGGTGATGCGAGATTCTGATTGGCTGAGTGCACGCGCGCTGCCGTGATAGGGAGGAAGATTTTTTGATTTATTTGACATTTTGAGAGAGACCAGTGTTAGCGAAAGACTCCGTGGCCCGGCGCAGCCCTCTCGGGGGTTAGCGTCGGGACAGAAGAGTCCTTTTTTTAGGATTACGCGACAAAAGAATGATTCTAACAACTGCCTTGCTGAGGGGCATATTATAGATAGATCTTTTTTTGTTAAGTTTTGAGAGAACAAGATCTCTAATTGCGAATGTTGCAGCAACATTATTATCCTTTTTAAAAGCCCCTGCACTGTGTATTTTAATTTCATTTTTTGGCATACAGTTTCCCTCCAACTCCAGCAATAAACTTTGATTATCGTAAATTCCATATGTACACAACAGGATATATCAAAGTATTAGTGTCTATTAGTGTGACTGTGCTAGTAGTCCCTCCAGCCAATTGAGGCTACGTAAATACCGGGAACTTCAAGAGCTGTCGAAGTGATCTTAGCTGCGGAATTTGATCGACGTACTTCATCCTTTCTGGCGGTAATGTGTGGAGAGTCATCGTGAAAGCCAACGATTCTTAGTCTCCAATTTGAAGTGTGGAGTTCTGCTATAAGTGGAAAAACCTTGCCGTCCTCGATCGTCGAAAATCTTCATAGATTAAACTGTTCCCGAAGTGCACATAATTTGGACTGTCTACCCAATCTACATGACAAAAGACTTTCCTCTTATCGGAACTGTATGATGATTCGGCACCTCAAATATCCAATAATGTATTTTTTTTTTTCTTTCAAAGTTAGTACGTGGCCACGGTAACATATATTCATCATTATAATTAATAAATCTTAAGTTGCTGCAAATAAGTGTCTTCCTTTTTCCATGTGCTTCTTGGGTGAGTGATTTTTCTTTATTTTTATTTCAGGTATCCCAAAGTTAGCAACATTCTAAATTAAATGATTCAGTTCCTTTTTTGGCACAACGCTATGTTGCACTTACGTTCACGCGCTGCTGGTTGTATTTGAGGAGTTGTTTACCGGTAATATTGTTTTGGGCCGACTTGTTCGTTCCCACAAGTTTTGGCTGCCAAATATTGCTGGGATAGCGATTCCTCAAATACAACTTATAGCACCCTGATCATATCAAAGTAAATTTTCAAAACACAAAGTATCTGAAAAAATAACATCCATACTTAGGTGGAAATTTTTCTTCTTCATCTTCAGCATCTTCACAATCACACTTCACATCATTAGAAAATGACTCAGAAAGAAGAGGCATTATTCTAAATAAAATACAGAAAGAGTAATCGGTATAGAAAGCAAAACAACCAATATCAATTAAAAATAAAAACTAAAACTTGCACTTGCACACAACTTTATAAAAGGGCAAAAACAAGTAACTTTTTAAAATGCTTTCTCATTCAAAAATATACGTAGTATAAAACTTTTTTTTTAAATTAGTAATGATGTATTTAGGATTTAGTATTACACAACAAAGTTGTATATTTATTGTAAACTAGCTGATCCACCCAGCGTTGCCCAGGTCCGTGATAATAATATAAAAGGAACCTGAAATTTGTGATTTTATTTCTAACTCGAAATATGTGCAATTATGTTGTCTAAGATATGTGGCAAGTAACTGCGAGAAAAATTGGTTAAAAAAAAGAACAAATAATATTTAGCTGTAAAAATATTCAAAAGGATTGCAGTGGGAAACACGGGAGGAATTACTCAGTTAATAATTATAATTTTGAAAATCTGAATTTCAAGTACATCAGGAGAGACTTTGGGCTTCTCTCAAGAAAATTTTGAGCCTTGTACGTGCCATAGTTTTTCCTAGAAATCGCACACAAACCAACACGCACAGACAGAGTGTTTTGTTATTTTATTAGTGTAGGTTACTGTGGATATTCAAAATAATTCCTTTACTGCTAATTTATTAGTTTTATGGCTTTTCCCCTTTTTACATGCAATTTAAAAATAGATAAGACAATGATGAGAACAAAAATCTGTAATATTGACAAATTTGACAAAAAATCGATTCTAAATGCACAAAAAAAAATCGAAAAATCGCATTGAAAATCACTGAAGTTTAAAAATCGTAGCATATAAAATTTAGCAAATTAGGCTGAAAGTTCAAAACAATTTTCTTTTTATCAAAATCAAAATATAGCTCCAAAATGAGAAAAAAACAATAAAAATCACATTAAAAAATTCAAAAATCGCTGTACGAATTCTGAGTAAACTTTATTGAAAAGAGTACAAAATTCACTACAATGGTTTAAAAGAATAAAATCGGATTCATTTCACGAATATGGAAAAATCACCTAGAATAGGGATGCACAACCTGTGGTCCGCGGGCCAAAAGTGGCCTGCCATGGGTTAACGTGTGGCCTGCGAGTTTCATCAATTTACTATTTGAAAAAATTGCAATTTTTGTGCATATGTCGCAGCAAAAAATCGTAAATTTCATCAATTTACTGCGGAAAAATATAAAATTTTGTCAGCCACTTAAGAAACGCGAATTTGGTGGTCGGACATGAAAAATCGCACATTTTGTTGATCGGTCAAGAAAAAATCGTTAGGTTTCGTTGATGATGCTCGAAAAAATTCAAAAGTAAATTCATCGGTTGTGGAAAAAACGCAAGTTTTCTCGATTTATCACGTGAATAAAATGCGGAGCGGATTTCGTTGATCAGACACGAAAAAATCGTAGAATTTTGTCGATTAGAGATGAAAAAATCACAAATTACGTGATAACGTACAGAATATTCGTGAATTTTGTGATTATGTGCGGAAAACTGAAAATTTCGTTGATCGGCTGCAAAACAATGAGTTTCGCCAATTTATAAAGAGAAAAAAAAAATTGCGAATTTCATTTTGCCATGTAAAAATGCAGGTTTCGTCAGAGTTAATTAAAATCTTGAATTTCGGAAAATACATATTTTGTGACTTAAGAGCGGTAAAAGTTCAAATTTTGTTGGTTGGGCATGGGACTATTGCAAATTTCATTGATAAAGTGGGAAAAATAGAAGATTTTGTCAATCAGTCTAAAATAAAATCGCTAATTTTGTTGATCGGATGCAGGTAAATAGCAAAATTTGTCTATCATGCAATGAAATATTGTAATTTTAGTCAATTGCATTTGTCAATATCACGAATGTCATTGATCGGCTTCGCATAAATCAGGAAGCGATGATAGGCTTCGCAAAAATAGCGAATTTCGTCTAACAGGCACAGACAAATCGCAGATTTCGCCGATCAGGTGCGAAAAAATTGCAAAATTTGTTAATCATGCGAGGAAAAACCGCAAAACTGCGAGTTTCGTAGATCAATTTTGTAAAAATTGCGAATTTTGTTGATCAACTATGAAAAAATCGCAAATTTCGTAGATCAGCTTCGTAAAAATTGCGAATTTTGATGATCAGGCGCGGAAAGATAATGAATTTTATAGATCAGCTTCATAAAAATCGCGATTTTTTTTATGAAGTTTGGGAAAATCGTGGATTTTTGAAAAAAAAAATCGCAAATTTCGTCTATTGGCTTTGTGAAAATCGTGAATTACGTCAATCAGCTTCGTAAAAATCGTGAATTTCGTTGATAGGCTTCTTAAAAATCGTGAATTTCGTCTATCAACTTCTTAAAAATCATGAATTTCGTCAATCGGCTTCTTAAAAATCTCTAATTTCGTCGATCAGCTTCTTAAAAATTGTGAATTTTGCTGATCAGGAGCGGGGAAATCGGGAACTTTCTCAATTGGCTTCTTAGAAATTGCAAATTTCGTCAATAAATATGCCGAAAAATCACGAATTTCGTAGATCAGCTTTTAAAAATTCACGAATTTCGTTGATCAGCTTCTCAAAAATTACGAATGTCACCGATCGTTGTTTATTGAATTTTAGCTTTCAGGAAAAAGCGTGCCATTATCGAGAATTTTGTCGATTAGGCGCTGAAAAATCGAGAATTTCATTGATCAGGAGCAGAAAAATTGAGAATCTTGTCGATCAAGCACAGAAAAATCGAGAATTTTGTTGATCAGGTGCAGAAAAATCCATAATTTCGTCGATCAGAGGCTGAAATATCGAAAATTTGTCAATCAGGAGCTTAAAATTATGAATTTTATCGAGCACACAAAGAATAATAGCAAATTTCATCGATCGGCTTTATAGAAAAAATGAATTTCGTCAATCGACTTCGTAAAAATCGTGAATTTTATGATCAGGCATGGAAAATCGTGAATTTTAAAGATTGTTTTTTTAAGAATCGCAAATTTTCTTAATAAGGCACAGAAAGATCACCAGTTTTCTCGATAGGCTTTATAAAAATTGCGAATTTTTTCGATCGGTTTCATAAAAAGAGCAAATTTGGTCGATCAGGTATGGAAAAATTATAAATTTTGATGATGAACGTTTACAGAAAAATCGAAAAATTTCGTTGATCAGGTGTCGAAAATCTTGTTGATTGGTTCATTCTCTCTTCTTCGTTAATAAAGTTTTTTTTTTTTTTTGCACCAGTCATTTATGTTTGTTTTTTAACACTTTTAATAGAACAAAATTCACTCTTGAATAAAGTCAAAGAATATTATTACATCTTGAAAATCATCCTTGCTCTTGCTATATACAAACATAAAATTTGCTAACATATCTTTACCAACTGAATTGAATATTTTAACTGGATAAATGAACCTAAAGGGGTATCCCCCCCCCCTCGAAACCATATTTTTTACCCGATTGTAGGCCACAAATCACCTTTTCGAAATCGAATTCCGTCTGTTTTATTGATGTGGCCCTCGACCTCCCAGACATATTTGTAAATGGCCCTTCTCTTGAAAAGGTTGTGCACCCCTAACCTAGAAACATAAAAACAACGCTAAAAATTGCTTAAAAATTTAAATACAAAAAATCTATTCAAAAAACCGAAAATCGGACTTCAAAGTGCAAAACTTCATGCATAGAGGTACCTCCTCCCCAAATTTCGTAACTCTGCGTGCAGCGATCTCTTCAGAACAGCACTGACACACTGACAAACTTTTCTCTTTATTATTATAGATATATGAATTTCCTAATTAATAACATTATTGCTGATTCACTAATTTTCTGGTATTTGCCTTTTTTACATACAATTGAAAAGATAAGACCATGTTGCATACAAAAATATATAATATTGACAAAAATGACATTAAATCGACGCTAAACCCACAAAAAGTTAAAAAATTGTTGAAAATCACATCGAAAATTGCACTGAAAATCGCATTGAAAATCGCTGAAATTGAAAAATCATAGCAGACGAAATTTAGTAAGTTAGGCTGAAAATCTGAAATAATTTCCCTTTTATCATTGTCAAAAAATAGCCGCAGAATGTGAAAAAATACTAAAAATCGCATTAAAAAATTTGTTAAAAATTCAAAAATCGCTGTAAGAGATCCGAATAAACTTTACCGAAAAGAGAACTTAATTTACTATATTGAGTTAAAAGGATGAAACCGTACTTCTTTCATTAATGTAGAAAAATCACCTCGAAACATAAAAAGAATGCTAAAAATTGCCTAAAAATTTTAATTTAAAAAATCCAATCAAAAAATCGAAAATCTGGCTTCGAGGTGCAAAACTTCATGTTTAGAGGTACCTTCCCCTCAAAATTCTACTTCTACCAAAATTCAACCTCTATGTACAGTGGTCTCTTCAGAACAGCGCTGACACACACACATACTTGTCTCTTTATTATTATAGATATATTTTTGAAACTTAATATGCTATATAAGACTACAGTAATATATTTGCTTCCTAGTTCTACAATATGTCATAATACAATATACAAAATACAATATAAACAAATAAACAGAATGGAACTGTTTCCAATCTGATGAAAGAACATAAAAAATAGATTGTTTATTCATCTATATGGAAAGGTGAAAAAAAGAAAAAGCCACCCGAAACTGTTTGTCAGAAGTTATGGTTTTTACATATATTGCTCATTTTTTTTTTCTTAGCAGATGGCATCAAACAAAAGGGCATTGGCAATAGAAACAAAGCTCTTAGAAGGAAAGGCAAATTAACAACATAAACAAAAAATATCACTGCTTTCATAATATTCTGTAATTACCACTTCTCTGAATAAATTTAATATTTTTTTAATCAATACATTTCACTGATATTTTCATATTTTTATGGAAGTGAATAAACATTAAAAGAGTGTTCTTCAGATTGACAACATTTCCATTTTGTATTTTGTAAACTTTCAACTTTGTTGAATGCGTACCACATGGACTTTTTGATTTATCGAAATTTTGAAGCATTCAAAAAGTGTATTGATTTATTGTTAAATATTTATTTTTTAATTGTTTTTGAATAAAATAGAAATAGTGAAGAAGCCAGCAGATTACCTGGAAAGTGCAAAAAGAAAACAATTAGTTTTAAAATGAAAATGTAAGTTTTTTAAATCTTGACAAAGATAGTTCTGTTAAAAAATTCATTAACCTTTGATTTTGATTGTCTTTACACTTAATCTGATAATTATAATAATCAATTTTGAATTACAAGCAAAACTATGGCTTAATATATTATACAAAGCGAGGGTTGGCGAGTTTTTGCTGAAGGTGGAAAAAACCGTAGAAAAAATTTGGTAAAAACAGTCCTGGAAAAAATAGGTTTTTGCCAAAAAGGTGGCAAAAATAGGCTGTCGATTTAATTTTTTTCCCCAGAAAGAGAAAAATTATTTCACGAAAGAAAAAATAAACTGCATACTTAATTAAAAAATCAATATTCTAAATTTATTTTAACTTTTAAGTTAAATAAGTATAATTATGCACTTTATGAAAGAATACTAACTTTTATAACAAGAATTTAAATTAAAAAATACCAATTTTATATAAATAAATAGAAACTTCATTTATTCATGTTTATACAATTATTAATAATTCACATAATAGAACTGTTGAGACTGAGTAAAGCATTTATGTTTATAGTTTATATATGTTAGAAATTCGAAGAAACAGTTGTAGTAACCTAAAATTAATTTAATACAAAATTATATTTAAAGCAGAAAACTATTAAATTTCAAATTTTTCAGCAATATCTTCTTCACAACCTAAATTTTGCTGTATTAGCATGGCATAGAAGTAAACAAGTTTTGAAAGAATATCTGTTGATAGCTTATTTCGAATCTTAGTTTGTACAAATGAAAAATTTGAAAAAAATCTTTCAATAGCAGCACTATTTGCTGGACATAGTTGAAGGTGTGCTACTAAAGAAGAGAAATTCTTTGAAATTGCACAAGCTTATTCAATACTTCTCCACCAATTACAGGCACTGACACTATTAATCACTTCTGCAAAATATGAGCTAGGAAAGGGTTTTTCTTTTAGCTCGAAATTAATAATATAAGATATAAAATCAGGATTGATTTTAGATAAACATGCTTTACAGTTTTGATCTAACTAATAGGCTACCAGATGACATGGAAAAATCGCTTGTTCAAATCTCTTTTTTAGTTTCGAAAAATGTGGTTTTAACTCTTCATTTTTCAAAAGATTTAGCCATACATGACAAGCATCTGCTTCTGCTATGGAGGGGGGGGGGGAGGGGGGAATATAGTACAAAAAGATAAAGTGACAACAGGCTACTTACTGAAAGTATCTAAATAATTTAACATTTTGTTCCTTTCTTGGAGTGTAAAAGGACAGAAAAAAAAATCTAGTTTCCTGATAAGACATAACAGTTTTTTCAATACATAATTTTCAATTTAATTTACTTATTTTATCTTTAACAAACTAGTTTCATCAGAAATAGTTATAAAATAGTACCAAAGACTTAGATATTTACATTTCTTGAGTCTCATGACATAAAACAAAAATAACAAAATTTTATAAAATCTTTTGATATATATATATATATATATATTAATTAATAATTGATAAAATATTTTACTTACAGGGGTCTGTCTAGACTTTTCTCACAGGATCCTGCTTTTGTTAAATTGGGAAGTTTTCCTTGTCTTTGTGAAAATTTTAGACATAGTTTTGTGAATTTTAAATTATCAGTGTTTTCAGGTTCTACCCTTCACATATAGAGAAGCTAAATAATATATTTTTTGGCGAGTTCAATTGTTTATTAATCAGCCAGATTTTATTTTTAAATGATTAAATTTGTGAAAAGTTCAATTTGAAGATGAAATGTCTATTTGAGAGACAAATAATTTTATGAAGGGTCCTGTTTGAGGTTAAAGAATTTTGTGAAGGGTCCTGTTTTAAGATAAATTATTTTATGAAGGTCCTTTAAAGGACCTAAAATTTTCCTAAACATATCCCTGACTTAAGATAATAAAAAAAAAATTAGGTATGTAATTTTTTATTTTGTTCTTAAATTCCTAAGTAAGACTGAATCCCACCTATTTTTAAAAGATTTAAAATATTTAATATTAATTAATTAGCAAATTAAATTAAAATATTAAATAGTACACTGTTAAATTTAATTGTTTATACCATTACTATCCTTATTAGCATGCAGATTTTATCACACATGAAAAACAAATAGGTTTTTTCCATTTTCCCCCCGTTTTTTTCATTTTCCCCTCTTTTTTTCCAGTTTTTGCCACTGTCCTGGCAAAAATGCCAACCCTGTACAAAGCTGATTAATGGATGTTATATTGATGAGCAACTAGTTATCCAGAATACATCTGGACTTAATTATTCTGTAACGGAATAATGCACATACTGGGTGCCATTTGTGACGGTCGTGGGGGTGTGCTGGTTGAAAGCAGACATAACACGAGATATAAGTTAAAACCACAGTTTATTTAAACTGTTCGGGCTCAGGGGAAGTGGAGCGACAGGTCGTCAATTTCGATAACTAGTCACAATACTAAAAGATTAAACTCATAAATACACTGACGGAAAAAAAAATCCCAACACCAAGAAAAACTTATTGTAGAGTAATGAAATTTAGACAGTGCATTTGTCTAGTTAACATGTTTAATTGATTAGATTTTCGAGATCACAGGTTAATTTAAGGTCAATAAAATGAATCTCAAAGGTGAAATACCGTTACATTAACAGTCGCTATAACCTCCAGAATTTCGAATGCAAGCCTGCACCGCATGCATGCATTGTGTCATACAGGTGCCGAATGTCACTTTGTGGTATGGAGTTCCATGCTTGTTGTACAAGCTGTGTCAATATGTGATGTTCAATGCTGGCTGGGGATGACACTGGAGTTCTCATCCAATGATATCCCATACGCGCTCAATGGGAGACAGATCTGGTGATCTCGCTGGCCAGGGTAACATGTTGGCACTCTGTAGTGCATGTTGCGTTACAACAGCGGCATGAGAGCGAGCGATATCCTGCTTAAAACCCCTTTTGAATGCTTTTCTTGAATTTCAGCACTACAGGCTGAATTACCAGACTGACGTACACATTTGCAGTCAGTGTGCCTGGAAGAACCATGAGAGTGCTTCAGCTGTCATAGGAAATTGCTCCCTAGACCATGACCCCAGATTGTAGGTCCAGTGTGTTTAGGCCGCACATAGTTTGGTTGCAGACGTTCCCCTGGCCTCCTTCTGACCAGCACATGGCCATCATTGGCACCAAGGCAGAACCTGCTTTCATCAGAAAACACAACAAATCTCTACTCCATCCTCCATTGAGCTCTGACTTGACACCATTGACGTCGCAAACAGCAATGACTTAGAGTCGTGGAATGCGTGCCTTGCATCAAGCTGTCCTTGAAGTAACCGATTTCTAACAGTTCGTTGTGTCACTGTGGTACCAACTGCAGCTCGAATTTTTGTCGCAGACGCAGTACAATGCGCCACAGCCGTATGCTGAATACGACGGTTTTTCGTTTTCCCTCTCAGTAGTGTCATGTGTTCACCCGGAACCTGGTCTTCTTGTGGCAGTACCATCCCTTGACTACTACTCCCAACAATTATGCACAGTGGATACATTCCGTCCAAGTCTTTCTGCAAAATTGCAGAAAGAAAATCCACTTTCTTGTAGCCCTACTTTACGACCTCTTTCCAACTCGGGAGCTGATGATAATAGCTTCTTCGTCTTCTTAAAGGCATTCATGATCAACCTCAACTCAATTCGTCAAATTTTGAAGATAAATAATGATCATGAACTTTACAGCATGCATTTAAAGCAAACCTGATTTTAAAGTTGTGAGTGACGCTACTAGTGCCACACTTATGTGCGATGCATGAAATTTAAATCAATGTCATCTTTCAGATGTATAAACACGCCTACAAAATTTCGTTTAGCTAACACAAGTCTTTCTTGGTGTTGGGATTTTTTTTTCCGTCAGTGTATACTCACAGCTCCGACACTAGACTCAGTCGGGGCACTTCCAACCAACTTCTCACTTAGACTTCAGCTAAGCTGCTAGATAAAAGCTTTATTAGACAGCCCGTGGCTGTAAAACACTCTTTATTGTTTGAAATACTCAACGTAATGAAACTGTCTCTTACCAATGGCAAACTTCTTGAATAGCTCTGCACTGAATGAACTCAGTCGGCAAACGCTGCTAGCTATCTCACTTAGAAACTCCTTGCTAATTCACTGGAGGCTAATAATAACTCGCTATAACTCAATCTAATTCAATATGCCGCTTCTCACCACCACCTAGCTGGCTTGCGCTGCTACACACACCACCACTCCAACTCGAAGCTTTTATATGCTTCAAACTGAAGTTGCTACTATAAATTTCCATATTACTTCTAACTGCGACATAACTGTAGACCCAAGGAAGACACACATGCTCTAGAAAGTTAAAGAGAGGATAGATGTCGCTTCCACGCTACACATGTTAAATCATTGACATCACGATCTCACAAAAATGCTAGAGTGCCTTTATCACAAAGGTCACTCCCTCACAATTTCACACTGCAAATTAATAACCAAGAATAGATTTCAAACCATTCAGAAATTAGATAAAAAAGCTCACTTAAATATTTGAATAAACTGCTTTTTTGACATCTGTCTCAAAAGTTAAGTGTGAATGCTATTTTCACTAGTCGAAGTAAATACCCTGACTAAAGCAAAGGAAGCAATAACATTTTGCAGGCATTTACATTGAAGTACATATAAAGAAATTTGTTTTTGTTATATTGAAGAATCAAAATTAAAATTAAATGAAATATAAAGGTATATCAATACTTTGTTAGTCAGACACAGATGGTATATCATCAAATATAGTTAATATCACCACTATTTGCATTCCATTAATTTCATTAAAAATATAAACTTTTCACTCATTTCATTTAAAATGCATAGCTTTAATTTAAAGGATCAATCAATCTTTAATCAAAGGACTGCTACTAATTCACACGCATGCAAAATAAAAGTTGCCGCTATCAAGAAAAGAGAATGTTATTGGCAAGATTTGCACACAGCTAGCATACAATTACCAATATTGCACATAATAAATATAAAATTAAAAAAGAAACAATTATGTTCTAACCACTTTTCATACAAGCAAAATAACTAATATCTGGCATACAGTAAGGTTAAAATCCAATATAAGTAATGATAGCAACAATATTGTTTTGACTGTATGAGAGTTATATTAATTATATTAACTAATACAATTGTCTTCAGTCTCTATTACAGAGATTTATTTTTTAAAACAACTACAACAGTTTCTTTCCATTTGTCTCGAGTGAAACTCTGTTAACCAGGTAAAATTAATTAGCAACTGTATAAACATTGAGGTAAAAGTTTAAATTTAAACATAAATATTTCTCCCCTAATTAAAATGGCATTAAGCCATGTTACTAAAATATGCAAATTGGCTGCAGACACGATTATGGAACTTTCCCAACTTTAATTATTAACATGGTTCTATAGGATTTTCCAGTTATATAGGACTTGGTGTTTTTTTAGAAAGCTTGGTGCAATTAGGCTTAAGAAAGTGAAATCTATTGCCAGATGACATAAAGAGGTACAGAAATAAAACTGATGAATTATTATGTTGGTAGCATTGGTGTTACATCTGTATATTAAATTGTATAAGTATCTGAAAAAATGCTTGTCTGTAATGAAAAAGTGAACAGTTTGCCAGAAAGTACTTGCGAAAGTGTTTCTTCACTTGGTTGGATTATTTACATACTTTAATAGCTAAAAAATATGAATTTATATATGATATTTTGAATTTTAACATTTATATTTTGCTTCTTTTTAATATTTGAAATTGTACCCTGATTGATTAATTTAACACAGCATCTCATTTTCTTCTCTTACATTTTCAGTTACTATAAATTCCACGTTTTCAAAAATATTGCTTAGACTAATCCCTTTGAGGGAAATCCTAATACTAGATAACTTGTAATTTTTGAGACTTTCTCAGAAAAGAAACAAGAAAATTATCATTTTGATATACCTGTTTCTTAATTATACTGCAAATCAATAAAGAAACACTACATTTGTTGTCCAATAAAAACTCCTATGTTGACTTTATTTGCTTATCATCAGATAATGTGATGCAGCAATTTCAATTAACTTTGTATTGCAAAAAGTTTTTAGATCAATTTGCAATCTATGTACATGTGAAGGTAGAAAATGAATCTATCTTTCATCTCCTTGGAAGAAAGTAAATTTAGAACAGAATATCACATGTTTTTGCAAGATACAGTTAAAAATGAGACAGACAACAGACATAAATACTAATAGATGTTGCAAGCTGCAAATCTTCCATTTTTATTCTTAAATGGCTTCAAATAAATTCAGATTCAATTATAATAACAACTGATGATGCACTCACTATGTAGGTAATTATGGGCACAGTGCAGGGTTCATACTCCATTTGAATGACAAAATTCTCTGACTTTTCCAGGCCATATTTCCTACAATTCTCTGACCAACAATTCATGACATTTTTAGAAATTCGCATTCCAATTCTATATCTTAATGATTGAAGTTATACAGTAAAAAGGAATACATTGATAGATTAATAACAATAAAATGTAAATTTATCACTGAAAATAACTTATACATTTGAAACTAAAAATCTGTATCATTTGATATTTAAAATATAACAAATATGATAATAAATTAAAAACAAAGAAACCCTATTAAAATACAATTCAGATGGATTCAAAGTAAATTTTTAGAAAAATAACTAAATTTATACACATTAAAACATTGAAATTTTTTTAGAAAGTTCTGCTCATCATATCATTTTATTTGTGTATTTCAGAAGCAGTTTGTTGTGTAAGGTTAATTTCTTTGTCTTGTAACATTTAAATTCAGTTACAACTTTCCTTTATTCCATTTCTTTTTTGCTTACTTCAAAATTTTCTTATTTGACTATTCGACAAGTTTGTATAGTTAAAAGATTTTTATGTTAAAAATGTGAATATATCGAAAATCCTATGAAAAATCTGAATTTTTTTGCAGGTGGACTTTGGAGCTCAAGAGAATTCTATCACATGATAGCACACACACACAAAAGAAATTCCCTGACTTTTCCAGATTTTAGAAAAAATTGTCATTTTCTCTGACTTTCCATGATTTTTGAGCGCTTGTCATTTTTCCTGACATTTCCCTGTTTTCCAGGTTTTCCAGTAGCATAGGAACCCTGACAGTGTTAATTTTGATTAATAAGCAGCATAAAATTTTCTAACCTCATGTGAACAAAATCACAGGTAATGTTAGGGTGAACACACACATACACACACAAATATACATATAATAATAAATCTTAAAAATATTTGCAAGAGAAACATATTATATCAAGCTTACTTCATAAGCATTGCATGGGCTGATAATTGCAATAGTTGTACATCTGAAATCAAAATAGTCAATAGATTCTCTAAGGGATCAATTTTATCATCTCTGGTCTTAGAGATACAGCTTGCATCACAGCACTGCATAACATAGTTGAAAAGAATATTTTCAGGGATAAATTCAGATGCTTTCAACAGGCTATCTAGAGCATTTTCCAATGCCTTAGATAATGGACTGAATTTTTTTATAATACCTAAAATCAAGTTAAAAATAAATAATGAAATAACAACTTCAAAAATATTTTCAAAATTACATTCAACCATAAAAATATGTAACAATAAAGATTGAAAATTACCTCCAATGTGAATAAACAAAGATATAAAACCTTCATTTAAGTCATCATCAACAAATGGAGCCCATGACATTTCTTCATCACTTTCTTCACAGATAGAAATAAAAGAAAATGAAGTAGAATACGCCAATGATACTTGATGTAAGAAAAGAAGATCAACAGCTTTATCAAAGTTTTTAGACTTTCCAATCTGAAGAATAAGTAAAAAATGCATTTTAATATGAAATGATAATAGAACAAAATATCCATTGTAAAATCAAACTAGAGTTAAGAAAAACATTAAATGAATATTTAAAACCATAATTAGTAATTTATTTTTCCAAATATGACAGTTTATTATGTTTAGGTGATAAATTCTTATTACTTTTCCTCAAAATTTAATAGTTATTAGATTCATGATTACATTTAAGTTATAAATTATAATCAAGGTCAAAATAAGAGTACATTTCACACATAAATTGTAATTAGATTTCCACTTGCTGACATTTATTAAAACATAAGTAATCATTAATGTCAAAGATGATAATTACATTTTAGGATGCAATCAAAATAAGGCAAAACACGTGTAACCTTAGAAAACCCATCATTAAAAAAGAATTAACCAGTAAAATTAAAGGTTCCTCCCAAATTGTCATATTCCCCCTCTGCTGGAAAATATTCTTAATTCTTCAACAAAACTTATGTGCTCCTCTGAAGAGCTCAGTTTTTAGAAATTTGAGTTTGCTGTTATACCCGCATGATGTGAACAAAACAAAAAGTATGGTATCTTGGGTCCTCCAGTGGACTCGTGAGTGTCTTGTACTGTGAATATATCAAATAAACCAAGTTTACTGAAAAAGCGAGGTCTTCAATCAGTTACTTAATCTACCAGCCACACTTCTTTTAATTATAAACGATAGCCAAATCGTTACATATACATGTATGTGTGTATAGGATTTTAATTTAGTTAGCAACATTTACTTAACTCATGACATATGTGATTAAATCTAAGCTTTCTAATATTTACTACTATTTATGACCTGAATGCATAAGATATTGAAGTGAAAATCACAGATCATGAGCAAAAGGACTCTGGACTTTGAAAATCAGAAAGGAATCAGTCTTTTATTTTTGTATGTTCATAAAGTATTGGCACAGAAATTATCAATAAAGGAAATGGCTTTACTTGGCCTAATTAGTTTATATAATATCTCTAGAATAATCTAATGTTTAAAGTGTTAATGATGGTATGCTTGAAGAATCTAGTTCTAATGCACTGTAAAATTAAATTTTGTCAAGGAATAAAATTCAAGTTCATATGATTTCAATATTCTGTTATTATTTGAATACTTCAATAAATTAACATTTTACATATCACCCTACTGCATAAATACTGATGTATCATCTTTGATAAAGACTTGAAGTGAGTTGCGGATAGGCAAAAAGGGGCAGTCCATGTCGAAAATGGGGAAGTCCTTACTAGAGATGCAACAATTATTCGGCCTTTATCAAATAATATTGCAAAAAAAAAAATAAAAAAAAATTACATAGTAAAATTTTTTAATTTGACAATTCATATTCTTCATGAATAATAAAAAGTTTTTTTGAAATTAATATCCCCCCCTCTCTTTCCTTAACTTTCATACTCTGAATGGTTTTTATCCACCAATTTTTATATGAAAGAGTAATTCAGAAAATCATGATAAAAAAATTTTACGCTGCATCATTAAGTACAAAAATTGTATAAAATAAGCTAACATAATCTGATAAATTTAAAATTAATCTATTTAAAATTATCCTAGCCATACAAGTAAATTCTAATTTTTTAAAAGTATTATGGGAAGTTTAATATCTATCCCTCATTACATAAAAAATATTTCTTTTAATATTTTTAATTATACCTATAAAGAACAAATACATACTACAGATTAGATATAGATGTATTGTATCTATAACATAGTTATTCAAGTCGTATATGCTGTAGTATTTAGGAATTTAAGAGATTTTTTAAAGAGTGTTATATTTCTTATTAAATAACAAAAGAAATATGAATACTAAATTCTCTTAATTAATATGTATGCATGTTTTACATATTTTCAAGAACATCATTATAATCTTTTATTTTTTTATTTGCCTTAAAAAATATTTAACATGTTTTTAATAATTAAAGATTGTGATGTAGAAATAATAACAATTCAGCATTCTCAGGTGATAATCTATTTCGCTTTTTATCATAAATGTTACCTGCCTCAGAAAATAATCATTCACTATACATAGTAATTCCTGGCGCAGAAAGGTACTTTTTGGCTAATTGTAAAGGATTTAGAATGTCTTTAGAATTCTTTGCCCATCACTCTAAAGGGCACTATTTTCTTTTTAGTAGTGGCTGGGATAGAAAATTACTTATTTCTTTTACTTCTTCACATTGAGGGGAGCTTTCTATATAGCCTTCACTCTGTGACTGACATGCAATTTCATTAAATCATGCCCATAAAGAATTTGGAATATGAGAAGATGGAAAGGTTATGTTGGAAATATTTTGTTCAGATTCTGTTATTGGTTTCATACTAGTCTTTCTTAGTCTGACTAAAGCAGTTAATTTGGACTTTACTTCCACATCCTATGCTTCATCTTTGTTGAAAAAGAAAACTTTAAATCTGAGGTCCAAAACAGGTCCAAAAACACATTGATTTATTTCCACCCTTTATTAGAGGATATCCCTTTCTATCAGTGGTTTTTCTTAAGATATTAAGATATATTTTCTTTCATCTAAAAGTTGAAATTCATGTTTTCTAGAACTTTTAAAATTGTGTCAACATTTTAAAATGCAACTAGACAGTACCAAATGAGATTTTTTTTTTTTTGGGGGGGGGGGGTCTATTATATTATTGAATTTTTAGGCCGAACATAACCAAATATATTTTTCAAAATAACATAATGCTTTAAAAAAATTACACATAAATAATTTTTTTAAGAAAATACATTGTATTTGTGAAATTTATAAGAATTGTGCAGATAGTGCATACTATATTATGTTTTTAGACAAAAACACGTTCATTATTCGGCTATAACTTGACCGAATAATTGGTATTAGGTTATTCGGCCAAACCACTATTTGTTACATCCCTAGCTCTTAACCTCTCAGAATGAGTTTGTTTATCAAACATCCCAGATATGTTGATTTTTTTAAGAATACCTTTTTATTTCTTTCATTGAATTATTCTATTATGTGTACCTAAAAAATTTTTACCATGTACACTAGTGTATGTAAGATTTTTTCAGAACAAATACCTGTATTTACTGTTTCTTATTATATACTATATGGCCAAAGGTGAATGGCCATTTGCAGTTTTAGATGTTTTGTTAAATATCTAGGAAAACACATGAGGAATTATTCTGAAACTCCAAGTGTGTAAACAGAATAGTACAGGTCATATATTTCTGCAAAGATTTTTTCTCAAAATTCCATAGGGGACTGTCATCAAATTCAAAAAGAAAAAAGACCTTTTGAATAATTCTGTCAAAACTAATGTAGCAAAAGCGTTCAAACTGCAGATTCTGACTAAGTGGCTTACTGTATACTGTGTATACATTTTTGCTTATAATTTGCAGAGTTCTTTATAGAAAAATGTCCTTTTCAGAAAATATGACAAACATTGTACAACACAACTAGATTGACCTAACATAAATTAGAAAGTAGGTGCCGAGGCAGCCTTTGGGATCAATAAAATCATACCTAATTGAATTAACCCTAGGATAAATTAGTTCAAACCAATGCATAGCAGGCTAAACTAGTTTATCCTATGAGTGTTAGGCCAAACTAATTTGGCCTAGGAAAATTACTTTATCCTATGGATGTTAGGATAAACTAGTGCCTTGAAAAAACTAGTTTATCTGATGAGCATTAGTATAAACTAGTTTGGCCTAGGAAAAACTAATTTATATGAGGGCATTAGTATAAACTAGTTTGGCCTGGGAAAAACTAGTTTAACCAATGGGCATTAGATAAACTTGTTTGGCCTAAAATCAGGTTTGACAGGTAACAAGTATACTATACATGTGACAACAATGACTAGATTAAAAACAAATAAAAAAAAGATATTCCTAGTGATAATTTTTCCAACTGTTAGCAAACTAAAACATGCTTTAGATTTTAGTTATTTCTGATTAGTCATTCCTATCAATTGTCAATTATTACTTGTTCATAATCATTTTTGCATCATTTGTTGAAATAAATTAAAACTAAAATTACACTTTTAGAAATTAAGATTAAAAGTATATGTTTAAAAATGTTGAGGTATTTTTTCATTAATTGCAATCCATGCCAAAATGTATGCTAAGGCACCAATTGTTTCAAGCTTGATCATGAAAATGATTTTTATTGTAAATCATAAAAAACATTGTGATTCCATATTAATGAAACGTGAATCATGTCAATGATTATTATTTAACCTTAACCTTGGAAAGGTTTTTAATTTGCTATTATTCAAACTAGAAATTCCTTTTTTTTTATTATTATAATTTACTTTTACTGCTGATACTGGGTTGGATTTTACCATTTGGAAATTACCAGATAATGAGAAAGTTGCAATAAAACTGTTTCAGGAATTTAGAACTCTGCATAACAAATGGTTGTGTTAAAAAAATCATGAAATGACAATATGGATGAGCTCTGGAAATCCAAAATGGAAGTGTAGCTTATGATCATGCCGAGACAGCATAGGAATACGGCAAAAAACATTATTTGAAGGATCACGACCGTCTTTTTTTAATGCTTTAAGGGTATATATTGACTTAGTTTAAATATTGTGCTATCTATAATGTTTCTTCTTTTATTTTTCATATGCTTCAATGTATGTGGATTTCACTTTGTGCCAACTATTATGTTTGGCAACAATGGTATCCATATAATGGAAAAGTACCAATGTTTGTAAAAAATATTAGCTTAAAATGTATCTGAAAATTTTTCAATCTCAAAAGATTTTGCTTAGAAATTATTAAATATGTCAGATTTTGATAAAATTAAAGCAAAGCCTGTTAATTTTGCATTTTTTAAAAATCCTCATAAAGCTGTGCTATTGTAGCTTCACAAACTTCAGAAAAAAAATTAATAAGCTATAATATTTACTATGTTTTCTTTTCACTCAAAATAAATACTTTTTAGAAATATTGAAGGCATGAGAGACATAAGTTTTACATAAGATAAATTGTATACATTTTATGTTTCTTTTTTTTTTTTTTTTTTCTTAATACAAAAATATAAAGATATTATACTTTATTTTGAAGAGATATATCCATTTATAAAGGTACACACAAGTACAAATATTTTTATTCAAAATCACAATGATTAAAATTTAGATAATGAGTAATTAACTTTAGATAAATATAATTCTGAACACATCACAAATATGCAGCACTTTTTTATAGTTTTCATTACAAAATACAGTATCATAAAAATTTTACTCATGAGAAATCGACATATTAAATAAATATATGCAATAAATCTGCTTCAAAAATTAAAATAAGTGATTACCTTTACATAGGAAGAAAGGAGGCTTTGCATAAAACACCATGCATTCCTAGTGATTAAAGAAGGTGAATGTTGCACAAGGGAAGACATTAGTGATACAAATTCCACATAAAATAAATCTAAACATTTTGGGCACTCAGACCTAAATAAATAAAGTTTTAAAGCTTTTTTTTAATAATATGTTTTTGTATAAACATATAAAGCATATTAACATATTATGCGTTTAAAGAATATTAGGTAAGCATATAAAATAATACTTACATTGAAGAAAACATTGTGAAGTAAGTTGAAAGAAGGGTTTTTACTTCATCATCTAAGACTTCAGAATACTGAATGAGGCAACAAATAACTCCAAGTTTTTTTAAGTGTTCTTCAAAAGTAAAATAAAAATTGTTACAAAACTATAATAAAGTAACAAAAACAATCAAACATTAAAATATTTTTAAATTAGTACAAAATTACATATAAAAAACACACAGAATATCATAATTCATCTTGAGATTTTACAGATGTTCAATTTAAAAAAAAAAAAAAAATTCAAAGCTGAAAATAACATTAAAAAATAAATAAACTATTAAAAGAATATGGAAAGCAACAAAATATAAGTAATTGTTAGAAGAAAAAATAAAAAAAATAAGTCAAAATTAAATAATAATAATAATAATAATAACAATAATAATAATAATAATAAATACCATTGATAAAGTATAATTACCGTCATTTATCTTCTCAAAATAATTGTTTGAACTGTCTGTTAAATCACCCAATAAGTTCTTTAAATAGAAATTTTTTTTCTCCTTTGAAACATGATGACTTAAAATTTGCAGGTTCAGAGACACATACTCACTGTCCATCCTAATAAAGAGTTGGAAAACATTATTGCATATATAGTTTAAAAAAACAATTTTTTCCTTCAAAAAGACAAACTATTAAACTAGGAAAGCACATAAGGAACATATATATAATTATGTTGAATGAGAATATATTCATTTGACATTGTCAAGTAAACACTGATAATTTCAAATTTTGAAATGAACATTAATATACATTGACAACAATAATATATACACAATAACCCTTGTAAAATTTTTTGCTGTCAAAAACTGGAATCTTTCATTATTGTTGAAATTTGTATTGTTGTTTAAATGTATAGATGAACTTTGTTTTATAATTTCATAATTAAGATAGAGCCCTTTTCCTTTAAATAACAAAAATTTTCATAACAAACCATGCTAATCAAAGGGACCTTTCAGGTAAAATAAAATAAAATACAATAACCTAAAAATACAGTGACCACAATAATGAGCACTATGCTTTTGTGTTCCTAAACCCTTAAAATGACTAACAGAAATAATGACATTACTTTGACACAAACAGAATAAAAACATTCAGCTTTTTAAATGAGAATACACCTTTTGTTGTGTACATGTAATAGAAAAGTATTCACCCTGCGGCAATAGAATAGGAAAAATGCAAAAAAGTCTTTCAAACAGTGTAGCTGTAAATAATTTAGTGAAATTCAACTTCTTATGACTTAATATTTACTTTACTTTATACCCTTCTCTGGTGATAAACGTTATTTTAAACTAAAAATTTACATTTTCATTCATAAAAATTAACATAAATTACATCTCATAAAAATTACAGTGATTACATGAAAATGGCTTTTTTAGATGCTTTTAGTCATAACATCATCATGAAGTTTTGAATGAATAAAAAAAAAAAAAAAGAGTAAAATATTATTATGTTTCATTCTTTATATAAATCACAGAAAAGATTCTCACTGCATCTAAAACAGAAAAACATTTATCTATACAATATAATTATAATATACAAATGAAATAAGAAATGAAACATAGGAATCATTTGTGTAGAGTCGGTTTAGGATCATACTGAAAGTACCTCACAAAATATGTCATATTTAGGAAATTATTTTTTAATATTTTTCATTAATATTTTTCTTGAAATTTAAATATCTATATTATAGTAAATGTTTTAATCCCAAATACATTAAAATGAAAGCATTAATACCATATATACTCATGTATAAGTCAAGGAATTTTAGACAAAATTTGTGAGTTGAAAATGGAGGGCTGACTTATATACGAGCTAGTAAAAAAAAAAAAAAAAATCATAGATCATCAGCAAAAATGGGTAAATTTTTTAAGTAATTATGTATGGGTCTAGGTTGGAGAGAGAGGTAAAAGCGTACAATGATCATTTCTTTGTGTTGTGACAGAAAAAGGTCAACATTAATGTCTCTGTAATTGTTCTGCTCCCATTTTCTCTTATGACAAAATTTCCTTCAATACAGGAGCATTCCTTTCAACATTTTAATCCCCTTTTTAAATACAGTTCAAATTGGGAATGCTTTTAGATATCTCTCCTGAAAGTCTTACAATACAAAGAAGTACTATATTTCAGGTGTCTAATAAGGAGTTATTTACCCTTGTAAATAGGGTTTGAATGAATTTTTAAAAGATTTTTTTTTCCTTTTAAGTATCATTGAATTGATGTGAATAGATTTCAAAATAGTTTAAGCTACTATCGTTTTACATAATTATACAGTTTTTATATGTTGTATTTAAAAAAGTCTGATTAGAAATGCATAAAAAAATAAACTTTTTAATTTAATGAAAATTTATTTATTTTTTAACCACAAATTAATTTACCTCGATTACAAATGATTTTTCAACATACTACCAGAAGAATGGTTTAACTTACACACGAATTTTTTTTTTTTTTTTTTTTTTTTTTTTTTTTTTTCAAAATTTTGTTTAAGAATTGGTGTGTGTGTTGGGGGAAGGGGGAATCGACTTATACATGAGTATACATAATACTTTTTTTTTCAATTTTATATACAAAAATGCACATTATTTTTGCAGAATAATATCAATTTTTAATGAAAAAAAATATACACATATAGTAAACGGTCTAAATTTTTATTCACTAAATAAACAAATTTTTTTAATCTTCTTTTTTGAGGAAGGGGGGAGGGGAATAGAAGGGAGGCAATGGATGGATAGATTTGTATAAACATAAACTAAGGTGTGTGGCTTAGAAAAAAAGGTTGAAGAGTGGTCTGAAAACTTTTTTTAATTGCCAGTAATTTTACTTGAGTTCTAAAATGGATATATGTATATCAAGTTTCATGGAAACCAGTCAAAAATTGTAGACATGTATGAAGGACATACACACATAGGCACTTATTCTTATGTATATAAGATTATGTAATGTGGAAAACAATAATCAGCTAGTGACCAATTTTACAGGCCTTTGTAACTACTAAGATCCAGCAGAACTTTTTAACTACTTTATGTGATGTGAAAAATTCTTCAATCATGTGAAAAAGTTCTAAAATTCTTCCATTAATCACCTGGAAAATCATAAAATTTTTCAATCAGAGACAGGAAAAATGAGAAATTCAGCAATGAGTCACAGGGGAAAAGTCATGAGCTTCGTCGATTAGCTATCTGAAAAAAAGGTTGAAAATTTTGAATATAGGCCTCAAGATAAAAAATGTAATATTCACCAAATCATAGAATTCATCAATCGACTGCCAGAAAAAATTGCAAAATTCATCAAACTATTATAGGACAAATTTGTGAATTTATTCAAACAGTTTACATGAAACATTAAGAAATTTGTTAAGCATTTTTAACTCAAAAATGCTATTTTTTATTTTTTTTCCCCCAGATATGAACCTTGATGACCTTGGCATCTATCACTGTGCTGAATTAAAAGATCATCGGTCAAACAGATTAGTAGAAATAAAGTCACAAAGATACAACTGCAGTAGAAGCATAAATGTTTCATATACTCAGCTCAGAAAGTGAGAGACAACATGAAATAGCTTACAAATGTATTTGTGTTTTATATAAGGATTTAATTGGTTTCAATTTCATTTTTCCTTATTTTTTAACATTTATTTAATTATATGTAAAATTACAGCAATTATTACAATACATATTTTTAAATTGCATTATTTAGTACTGAATCATGATGAAAGAACAGGAGTTTTTCCAAAGAAGAAAAAATAAAGTAAATAAAGAATCATTTGGGAAAAGGAAATAATGAAAGAAGATTTTGTGAAAATGAATATTTATTATTAAATTTCCAAAATTTGATTTTAAATAATATGTTTCAACAGCAAGGCAAGATGCATCTTTTTAAATATAGCATGAAGTTATTTATTTATTTATTTATTTTACTTCTTTTCCGTTAAGAAAATGATCATCGGTATCATGAATCAAAATATCCAAAATACTGATAAAAACCTCTTTTTTTGTTAAATTTTCAAACATTTAAATAAAGGAAAACTTATTTTATATACTTACATGGATGCTTCAGAAATCAATTCATCAAATATATTTGTAGAATCTTGGTACAACAAATCGATTTTTTCAATCAACAACTGGAAAGGAATAGCCCAGTACAATCCTTCAGATAGAGAACTGTAATACAAAGTAAAAAAAAAAAAAAAGTATAATAAATATAAAAGCTGATATAGATAAATAAATTTACATAAAGATATTAATCAACTACAATTGCATACACATAGATACATGTGTTACTATTACTCACCAATAAAACATGTCCTTTAAAATATTTTTTATTTTTTCATATGGGATGAACTTAAGAATTTTTAAGCAATGTTCTTCCAAAAGATTAAAATCGAATTTTTCTGTGCAATCCTAAAATGACATGAAAAATTAGAAAAAATTAAAATAAATAAAGTTTGCAATAAAATGTATTAAAATATCGTAATATTCATAAATAGAGATTACTGGTTATAATAATAATAATATAGTACTGCCTATTTATATCATGTATGCTGGTGGACAGAAATATATATATATATATATATATACAGTAGACTCCCTCAAATCTGCACTCCTGAAATCCGCAATTCTCTAAAATCTGCACATAATTTACAAATGTAAACAATGAAACATTCAGTTCAGATGTAGATGCAAAATTTGACTTTTTTAGTTTTATATCAATTCCATGCATTTTTTTAATTTGTAATTTTTGTTAAGGTTATTGAAGTCATGTTTTTTCATGAAGAAAGAATAATTTATTTCTGAAAAAATCAAGATTTGCTGACAACATAGGTAATCACAATCCTACCAAATATATTTATGTATTAATAAAGCTTTTTTTAGTTATTAAGTCTGGCTAAACCTGAAATAAAGCTTCGTTATTTTATGATCCTGTTGTGAATTAGTAATGTACTTTTATGAGGCAAGTTTCATTGAAGAATTTAGGAAAAACATATTTTATCTTTATAATGAATATATAAATACACATTATTGATTATTAACTTGACCTTCGCTTTTAGTATTTTAATCATTTTAAAAATTATCTAAATTTTTATTATTTTAGTTTATTACTTATTTTAATTTTTTATATATTGTAAGCATTCATTATACTTTTGATTTCATTATTAATTACATTCAAATTGCTTTTTAAAAAATGTAAACAAAGCAATGACCAGAAATCCGCAAAACCTCTGGTCCCAAGCTGTGCGGATTTGAGGGAGTCTACTGTATATACAAAAAAGTATTTTGAAAGTAATTAAGTAGTTTAAGTAAAATTTGTTGCTTTTTAAAAGAGCATTTCACATTTAAATAAACAATTTCTAAGAACAAAATATATTGATAGTAACTTTTTGATTGTGAAACCAAATTTTGAAAATTTCTATTTTTCACAATCAATTTAAGAATTTTAAATATTTATCCTTATTACTATTATTATTATTTTAAAATCAATATTTCATAGAAAGTTAATATTAAAGAATTTTTGTAACACTGATACAATAGAAAGACTCAGGTTAATCTCATTCAAAAGTCATCATCTTTGAGTAATAAAATGTGAGTTAGATATTTAAAAAAAAAAAAAAAAAAAAAAGATAACAAATACTAACAGATATAAATGTCAATTTTTTAGAATGAGAAATCTAAGACGCATTTGATATTGGGCAATAAAGAGCTTGACTAGCATTATTTTGTAGCGACTAACTAAATATTCTAAATGTCAAAACCACAAAATATAATAAATCTATATAATAATTTATTGTTATATAACACCTGGATTCAACTAGAGTAATTTATATTTTAACAGTTTTAATTATTACTTAAAAAAAGCATAGCAATATGATCCCGAATAATCTAATATCTTACTGATTATAAAAAATCCTCTTTGTAAGATATTCATAAAAAATAAAAAAAAACTCGGCAAATTTTTGGAACTTTCAACCTTTTATCAAATAAAAAGCTCAGTTATGAAAATGATAGTAGTAAAAGAGTATTTTTCCAGTAAACAAATTATTTAACATGGGGTTAAATATTTTATGTATATATGTAGTGATTACATTCTGAACCCATAAGAGATCATAGTATAATGTTACATGAAGTCTCACTTGATTCACTTTGACAATTGGCTGTTTCTATGTGGCTATGTACTTAAACAATAGTATTATGTTCATTTATGGGTAGTAGTCGTGCTTGACTATACAGTTAGATACAACACTCAAAGTTCTTGGTACCTGGTTTATTATCCTATGATGTACAAAACTCTTTTTAAAACCAGGTCCAACAGGTTGTTTAAGAAAATTCTTAAAAAAGCTCAATATAGCAACATAGATTTTTTTTTAAAAAGATATGATGGTAAAAAGCCAGACAAAATCATTGATCCCAACTATTTAATTGGCGTAGTTAAAATTATTTCCAGCAGAGGGTATTGTTATTCTGATACAAGGTAATTTAATTTTATTAAAGGCTGAGCTCTTGATTGATTGTCCATGCTTCAGGCCTAGAACCACTGAGTCACGCTTGAAAAAGAGAGAAAAGAGACTAAATTGCAAGAAAAAGAGACTAAAAACAGACCAAATAAAAAACTTTTTTTTTCTTCACTTAAATATTTTAGGTATACAGACAAGTACTATGAGCTTTAACAACATCCGCAGAATGCATTTTCTGCATTTCAGTTGGTTTTGAAAGAATTGCGACTTTCTTTAATTTGTTGCAGAAAAATATCCCAAATCGTGACAATTCATCATGGGAAAAAAAAAAAAATCATAAAATTAACCAAATAATCACAAGGACAAAACCAAGAAATCCGTCAAATTTCCTTCTGGGAAATATACTGAAATTTATCAAATTGTCTCAAAAAACAAGTCACAAAATTCTCGAAATCATCAAATGTCCTTGGAATAAAAATTGCAAAATTCATCAAATGGTCTTGAAAAAAAAAATCACGATATCAGTCAAATGAGTCTTGTGTTAAATATCGTAAAATTCATCAATCGGGTCTCCGAAAAAGGGATGAATAGCAAAATTCATTAAATAATTGCGAAATTTAACGAGCGATCAAACAAATAATTGCTAATTTTGTCGAAGTATCACGGAAATAAATAGTGAAATTTATCAATTGGTCGCCAGAAAAATAACGAATTTCGCAGAATAAAGCCATAAAAAAAATCAAGGATACTGTTAATGGGTTACATTAAAATGTTGCGAGACAATCCTCTGCAGTATAAAATGGCAAAGTTTGTCAAATTATTTCAAGAAAAAATTGTGAAATCCATCAAATAGTCTTGGTGAAAAAGTAAAATCAGTGGTTGTACTGGTGCCAAAAGATATTTCAACACAAACTTTTTCCAAGACTTCAGCACACATTTAATTGGCATACTACTTTAATTTCCACGACCATTTGATGAAATTAGTGATTTTTTCACAGCTACCGATTGCTGCAATTAAATATGAAAAAAAAAAAAAATTCCCTGCTGTTGCTTACTGAAGTACATGATTTTTCCTCTGCAATTGTTTGTCAACATTTGCAGTTTTTTTGAGTGAAATTTGAGATTTTTTTCGGCGATCATTTACCAAAAATTTGCAATTTTTTTGGACCATTGTTTGCAGAATTTTACTATTGTTTCTGAGTATATTTGATAAAATGATATTTTTTCGCGATCGCTTGCCGAAATTTGTGATTTTTCAGCAATTGTTTGCTGAAATTCGAAATTCTTTCGCATTTATTTGCCAAAATTCGTTTTTTCTGCAATCGCAGAAAAAATCACGAATTTTGACTAACGATCATTTGCCAAAATTTGTTATTATTATTATTATTATTATTTTTCGATGCAATGATTAATCAAAAATTACGATTGTAGTGAAGATCGATGATTGTAAAGGAAAAAAAATCACGAATTTCCGCAAATTATCGTTAGTCAAAATTCGCAATTTCTTTTCTGCGATCACGGAAAAAACGAATTTTGGCAAAAAATGCGAGAGGATTTCGAATTTCAGCAAACGATCGCCGAAAAATCGTGAATTTCGGTGAATGATCGCGGAAAAATCATGAATTTTGTCAAATTAACACAGACAAAAATTTGAATTTTTTCAATTGTTTTCTCCTAAAAGAACTATCGTTTACCGTATTTCGGTAAACAATCGCAGAAAAGATCGCTAATTTTAAATTTAGCGATCACTGAAAAAAATCGCAAATTTTGACAATCGGTCGTTTGCTGAAATCCGTGATTTTTTCTCTGCGATCGCTTGTCAAAGTTTGTGATTTTTCCGCAATCGTTAATTGAAATTCGTTATTTTTTTCTGCAATCGTTTACAGAAATACGCAATTTTTCCGAGATCGTTTGCCGAAGTTCAAAATATTTTTCCGAGATCGTTTATTGATATTTGCGATTTTTTTCCGAAATCATATAACATACCTCAGGGATTTATTTCGTTATCGTGTCACGGAACTCGCGATTAATTGCTGCCCTTGTACGATGAAATTAGAGATATTTTTTCACATAGCTGATTGACAAAATTTCACGTTTTTTCTGATACCAATTGACGAACTTCACGATTTAATTTTCGTAAGTGATTAATAAAATGAGATTTTTTTTAAGCCATCGATTGACGAAATTCATAATTTTTTTTGCGATCGATTGATAAACATTACTGTTTTGTTTTACGAGCTAGTAGCAACCTTTTGCAGAGTTTTTTTAGCGATCGATTGAAGAAAATTGTGATTTTATTCAGGATCATTTGACGAAATTTTCGGGTTTTTTGTGATCCTTTGGTGGAAATCGCAGTTTTCTTTCGTAAACATTTGTCGAAAGGTGCGACTTTTTTGGCGATCGTTTGCCGAAATTTGTACATTTTTCGCTTTTATTAGCTAAAATTTGATTTTTTCTCTATGATCGCTTGTCAAAGTTTGCGATTTTTTCGCGATCGCTAATCGAAATTCGTTATTTTTTTCTGCGATCGTTTACAGAAATACGCAATTTTTCCGAGATTGTTTGCTGAAGTTCAAAATATTTTTTAGAGATCGTTTATTGATATTTGCGATTTTTTTCCGAAATCGTATGATATACCTCGGGGATTTATTTCGTAATCGTGTCACGGAACTCGTGATTAATTGCTGCCCTTGTACGATGAAATTTGAGATATTTTTTCACATAGTTGATGACAAAATTTCACGTTTATTCTGATAATACAGTATAGGATGCGTTATCCGGCGTCCCGGTATCCGGAACGCTCCGAAAACCGAAATGCAAATCGATACTTTTTTTTTTTTTTTTCCAGCGATGCCGCGGACCTGCTACAGCGCGTAAATTACGCAAAAGATCGGCGACGGGGCGCGAAAAAATAGCTTTTACGCGTCCCAAGGTCGTCAAAGAATTGCGAAAAAACGACAAATTTCATTAAAAATCACGAAATACCGACTATTTTTCGGCAAATTATGTCAAAAGATTTGCGAGAAAATGGGTAATCCCGTCACAAAATCCCCAAAAAAGACAGATTTCTTCCAAAAAATCGCGAAAAATAACAAATATGGTCCAAAAATTCGCGATAAAACGGCAAATTTTCACAAAAAAATTCGCGAAAAACGACGAATTTCGTCAAAAAATCGCGATTAAAGGCAAATTTTTTCAAAAAATCCCGAAAAACGGCAGATTTCGTCAAAAAATCATGGAAAAACTGCAAAATTCGTTAAAAATCAGCTAATTTTCAGTGATAATCATGATATTAGATTGATTAGTTTTTTTTTTTTTTTTTTTTTTTTTTTCCAGCGATGCCGCGGACGCGCTATAGCGCGTAAATTACACAAAAGATCGGCGACCGGACGCGAAAAAATAGCTCTTACGCGTCCGTTGGGACGCGTATCTCGTCAAATCGTCAAGCGCGAAAAGCGGCAACTTTCGTCAAAAAATCGCGATTAAAGACAAATTTCTTCAAAAGATCACGAAAAAAAAACAGCAAATTTCTCAAAAATTCCCGAAAAACGGCAGATTTCGTCAAAAGATCATGGAAAAACTTCAAAATTCGTTAAAAATCAGCTAATTTTCAGCTTCAGCGATAATCACGATATTAGATTGATGAGTGTTAGGGTGATTAGATTAAGAGTGATTAGTTTGTTTTTTTGTTTTTTCAGCGATGCTGCGGACGCGCTATAGCGCGTAAATTACACAAAAGATCGGCGACGGGACGCGAAAAAATAGCTTTTACGCGTCCCAAGGTCGTCAAAGAATCGCGAAAAAACGACAAATTTCGTTAAAAATCACGAAATACCGACGATTTTTCGGCAAATTATGTCAAAAGATTTGAAAAAAAAATGGGTAATTCCGTTGCAAAATCCCCCAAAAAGACAAATTTCCCCCCAAAAGATCGCGAAAAATAACAAATATGGTCCAAAAAATCGCGATAAAACGGCAAATTTTGACAAAAGATTCGCGAAAAACGGCAAATTTTAACTAAAGATCACGAAAAACAGCAACTTTCGTCAAAAAATCGCGACAAAAGGCAAATTTCTTCAAAAGATCACGAAAAAAAAAACAACAAAACAGCCCATTCCGAAGCAGAATTCTTAGAATTGGATAATGTGTTTGCCTCCAAATTGTACATAACAGATCTTTAAAAACTCACTATAAAAATGACTTCTTAAAAAAAATGCTCACAGAGTGCAACAAAGGAATTGGGATAAAAAATTTCCAGAGAAGCTTCACAATCAAAAATGCTTTGTGGAGTGCTGCTAAAGCATGGCAGGCTGTGGATAAGGATACACTTATTCATGGATGGTACAATCTGTGTCCACCTGCATTATTTTTCGATGACGAAAATGAGCCCTTCAAGATTTCGAAAGAGAAGCAAATTATTTCTGATCTGTTGGCATATGCCAAAGGTTTTAATTGTCCAGACAGGGCCATCGCTAAGACTTTTTATTGGTGGGGGAGAAGATCTTAATTTGTCAAGTCAAATTTTCATATTTGCCAACTCGTTTTATAATTTTGCCAAGTTACCACACTTAGAAATTGTTCTTATTTGTAAAAAGTTTAATAATTTTCCCAATTAGAGTTGTAACTTTTACAAATTCTATAAAAAATAGAAAATGTACTACAATTTTTATTAAAATTTTAATTAAATTTGCCATAGAAGTTTTAAATTTGCCAAGTGTAACAAAATTTGCGAATATTTGGGGGGGGGAGGCCCCTACCCTGTCCCCCCCCCCTTAGCGAGGCCCCTGTGTCCAGAAGCTAAATTGCTTAATCAAGAAGCAGTGGAAGATTGTTTAGAAGTTGATGAAAACATTCCTGCCACTAATCACATGACTGACAGTGAGATTTGTGAAATGATGACAAACAATATATCTGATGTAAGTGATGATGAGAGATGGACAACCAGTAGAATGAATCAGTTGAAAAGGTATCAAATGAAAAATTAGTATTTTATACCAAACAATTAATTTCAGGCATGCAACAGAGAAGCTACTTCCATGAGCAGCAAATCATGTCTCAGTACAAAATACAAGAATAATTAGTGCAAGAGACACACTGTAAGCAAAAGACTATCATAAAAATGTTTGCTAAATCCCAATCAAAAGATTCTGTTTCAGAATCTCAAAATTAAATTTCATATGAATATTTTTTTCCTTTATTATAATTAATTTTTTATTTTGTATAAATTAATCTATAAATTAAGGTATTTACATGTATTAGTATTCATATTTACCTATTTATGAAATTATTTCGTACATTTTTTATACTTACAGTAAAGTGTTCCGAATTATGGAAAAATTATAGAATGCTCTGGGTCCCAAGCATTCTGGATAACGGATCCTATACTGTACCAATTGATGAACTTCACGATTTAATTTTCGTAAATGATTAATAAAATGAGATTTTTTTTAAGCTACCGATTGACGAAATTCATAATTTTTTCTGTGATCGATTGATAAACATTACTGTTTTGTTTTATGAGCTAGTAGCAACATTTTACAGAGTTTTTTTAGCGATCAATTGAAAAAAAATTGTGATTTTATTCAGGATCATTTGACGAAATTTTCGGGTTTTTTGTGTTATTTTAGACTGTTAAGGTCTATCTTATACGATTTAACACAGCAGAGGTTATCACCTATTTTTACACGGCAAGTGGAAGCACAAGGCTGACCTCTAGTCCCTGATTAATTTGAAAGATTATTTTTAAATTAATTTAATGAATGAATAAATAATATGGCTTCAATCTGAAAAAGTAAAAAATGTAAGAGTGTTTTTAAAAAGAATGACCAAAGTTTTGAAAACAAATCAATAATTTTATTAACAATAAAAGGATAAAGAATAAATAATGCAAGTATGGATATGACATCATAACGTTGAACCAAGTTCTTCCAGAAAGTTCACTTTATGCAAATATCATAAGTTCTCAAGAACTATATATCAACATACTACATCATTACTTTAAAATAAAACAAAAATAAACTTGTAGACCGGAGCATCAAAATCAAATTTCTTCCAACATTTACTTTTAAATATATTTCTAAATTATTAACATTAAATGAAAAATATAACTGAAATATTAAATAGTTTAAATTATATTAGTTAAAGATTTCACAATAGATTTATTTCATTTAATTTATAAACTGAATATAATTAAAAAGATATTTAAATTAACTTTGAGTTTGAAATATAATTAGCTTTAAATATTTAAATGAATGCTAATTAAATGTACTATACCATAAACCCAGCATCGGAAGAAGCCACACAATGAATCTAAATATAAACTCCAATTAAATTGTTTCCCCCATCTCTAGAATCAAAAGCTTTCATCAACAAGAAAGAACTAACACATTTCCAATGTATTCTACCTGTTCACTTTCTCTCTTCAACCAATGATAAACTTAACCGGCTCTTTAAATGAAAGGCCTATTAACACAAAGTTTCATGGTAGAGATAATCAGGAAATCATGGAAACAGAAATAAACATGTTACCGATAAATCAGAACATCTATAAAATATTCTAGAGATGTATCAATAACAAAACAAATGGAGTCAAAAAGAAAAGAAAAAAAGAAAAATTAAACTTATCAACCTAGACAACGTGCATCACGTACTCCAGCACCTGCATGAGTCATTACTTACAGCGAGAAATCTGTCACAGCCGTTTTTACACACGAAACCATTTATGGCCATTCATGATCAGCTTGACATGGATGAAGAGACGTATTGAATCCATTACCATAAACAAGCTAAGTCCTCATAATGACACACTTTCAATTACTTTAACATGCTGGACATTTGAACATATGAAATTCTTCACTCCACAATAACTTCGGTTAGTTAAAAGAAGTTAAATTTAAAAGAAAGTACTATTTTCAATTTAAAAGACAAGCGACTTATCCACTATCTCAACAACAACATTTCCCGCCGACATAATTAATCTCCAAGGCACAAGTAAGCACGGTCTCCAAGGTATGAAACTGAAAGCGAAGCAAAAGCCAATGTACTATCGAAATTGACGCCGTTTTATACTTAGTTCATGATGCAATGCATATCATTACGCAGTCTGCATTTGATCACGTAATGTCACATCCAAAACAAAAAGTTCGGAAAAGACCAATCGGCGATGTCCACTTGAAAGAGAGAACTCAGGAGGATTGAAATACTTACGCCATCTATTGTCATCTGTCGGAATCCCTCAGTACGCCGCGTGAATCGAATGGCGTATGCTTGAAGTGAGCTGTGAGCGATTGTAAACAACTGCCAGTAATTTACATACGTACGGTTGAAAAAACAGAAGTAGGAGGTTAAAGAAATATGAGCATTTAATAAGAGTGTTTAATAACGGTAAGTAGAAATAAAATAAAGATATTTATTTTCATTTATTGAAAGTGTCTATTGAAATTAAATAAAATAGTAATTGGAAATATTGAATGAAATAATATAATACGGGATTAAGTAAAGATGGAAATGTAAGTCAGTTTAGTACAAGGATATCATAGAGTGATAAGACACTAGGAAATGGGCAATAGCTATTTTCTAACATTTTGTGATCGTTTGGCAGAAATCGCAGTTTTCTTTCGTAATCATTTGCCAAAAGGTGCAACTTTTTTGGCGATTGTTTGCCGAAATTTGTACTTTTTTCGCTTTTATTAGCTAAAATTTGATTTTTTCTTCGCGATCTTTTGTCATAATTTACTATTTTTCCACGATCACTAATAAAAATTTGCGATTTTTTTCTGTGATCGTTTACCGAAATGCGCAATTTTTTTCAGAGATCGTTTGTCAAATTCGTAATTTTTTTCAGAGATCGTTTGCCAAATTCGTAATTTTTTCATGATTGTTTGACATAACTTGAGAATATTTTGCTATCGTATAACGAAACTCGCGATTAATTGCTGCCCTTTTACGACGAAATTTGCAGTACTTTTTCACACATCTGATTAACGAAATTTTTTTAAAGACTAATTAACGAACTCACAATTTACTTTCTCCGAATGATTAATAAAATGATTTGTTTCTTTTAAGTCACCGATTGACTAAATTCATATTTTTCTCTACAATGAATTGGTGAACTTTACTACTTTATTTTACTAGCTAGAAGCAAAATTTTTGCAGGTTGTTTTGCGATTGTTTGAAAAAATTTGCAGTTTTATTTCAGGATCGTTTGGCGAAAATCGAGTTTTATTTTGGGATCATTTGACGAAAATCACAGTTTTATTTCGCGATCGTTTGATGAAAGTAGAAGTTTAATTTCAAGATCATTTGACGAAAACCGCTGCTTTATTTTGCGATCATTCGACGAAAATTGCAGTTTTATTGCGGTATGATTTGGCGAAAATATAGGCTTTATTTTGCAATCGTTTGGCGAATATCTCCGTTTTATTTCACGATCGTTTGGTGAAAATCGCAATTTTATTTCGCGAAAACTGGAATTTCATTTCAGGATCGCTTGATGAAAATTGCTGTTTTATTTCGCAATCATTTGAAGGAAATCGCTGTTTTACTTCGCGATCATTTGAAGAATATATTGCTTTTCGATTTTACAATCATTCGACGAAAATGGCGGTTTTATTTCGGGATCATTTAACGAAAATCTTGGGTTTTTTTCGCAATCTTTATGTGAAAATCGCGATTTTATTTTGGATCGTTTGGAAATAATTGCAATTTTATTTCGTGATCGTTTTGCAAAAATTGCGGTTTTATTTCGGGATCGTCTGGTGAAAATCTTGGCTTGATTTCACGATTGTTTAATGAAAATAGTCTTTTTCCCTGTGATCAATTGATTAAAATCGCAGTTTCGCCCGTGATCATTTGATGAAAATCGTGGATTCTTAAAAATTAAAAAACACGGAAATCCCCCCTATATATAACGATCGAACGAATAATTTTGAGAGTTTTTTCCTGCAATATACAGACGATTTTCTCAATTTTTTTTTCACAAAATCGACTGACAAATTTTGCGTTATGTTTCTCTGTCACTGATTGATTGATTATACACATTTTTTCTTTTCTCGCAAAAATGACAAAATCGTACGAAGGTTATTATTCTCCCCCCCCCCCCCCCCCCCCTGAATGATTATCAAATTTCGCGTTTTTATTTTGTCACAGATTAGCCAAATTCACTTTCTTTTCAATGTCCAACAGAAAAGTTTTGCGATTCTTGCCCGCGAACTATATGCTAATTTTGTAACTTTTTTCCTACACATTGACGAAATTTAGAATTTTTTTTTCCCTGTAAATAAGAGACAAATTTCGAGGATTTTTTTCTATCACTATATAAATTTTACGGTAGTTTCCATGGAATTTCGTGGTTTCATACTACGACAGATTGACATAATCCATGATTTTTCCGCCAGTTTCCAACTGAAAAATTTCGAGATTTTCCTGCGGCAGATTGACAAGTTTTCTGACATTTCCTCTCGACAAATTGTTGAATTTTGCAATATTTTCCCCGCGATCAAATGACGAAATTTACGATCTTTTTCCTGCGATCGATCGATGGGAAAGGAATATATTTTTTAAATAAGTGAAAAAATAAACCAAATCTGAAAAATATAGACTAAAAGAGACAAATGCAAAAAAATAGCGAGAAAAGCGAGTTTAGCGACTCACTCCGATGCCTGATGCTTAGAATGCCAGAGCTAGGCTTGGTCAATCTGGGTGCAAGCTAACCAGAAACAGCTGCAAAGTTTGAAAGCTCAGCTTATTTAATTTTAAAGATCATTTGAAAATGATATCTGAAAGTAATAAGATGTACTACTGGGAAAAAAAAAAAAAAAAAAAAAAAAAAGCTATAAAAGGCAACAAAACTTTAAGCATAAAAAAATATTTGGAACTTTAAATTTTAAAATTTTGAATTTTAATTTTAAATTTATGTTTTTTTTTTAAAGGGATTAGTCTTTATCCTTTCATATATGTATCATTTCATTATTCTGATAAATCAGTCTGTTCCAAGTTCCAACTATAAAAAATTCCAACTGTATAATTTTCACTAAAAGACATAGTAAAAAGATGTTTGACTAAAATGCTTCCATGCCAAGAATATAAGTAAGACAAATAGTATTTAGAGAAATTTTAAATATAAATATCTGAGGGAGTTTATCATTCAAGCATTGCAAGACAATACATTCAAAGTTTCAGCACATATAGGCTTTGCTATTTCCTTGTCTAAAATAAATCTTTCATCAAAAGCCAGTTTTTTTTTTTTTTTTTTTTTTTTTTTTTTAACCAAATTTTGTCAAAAATGAAACAAAATTTTGGACTAGATGCTAACAAAAATGTTAAAAAGGATCTAAATTACTGCTCTCTTCCTTTATACAAAGGGAAGAGAGAAAGATATAATTTATACATCAAAATTATTAACTCAAAAAGTTGCATTCAAAATATGAAATATACTTAAAAATTCAGAGGATTAAGAGCTATTTAAATTAATTTTTTTAATTAGCATTGAAAAAATAAATTTTTTACACTCACAAAGAATTACTTTTTAGACGTATTTTTATACATGTATTTTTGTTATGTATCAAAATCTTTCTTTTTTTCTATTTTCTTATAATGGTTAATATGCAATTATTAATATTAAGGAAAAATGAGTACATTTAGAAATTTCACCAAATTTCCTTTTAGGAAAATCAAAGTTTCATACATATAAAGTATACTTACATTGCTCATATATCCATTTCCACTACAATAAGAGAGACACCATAAAAGGTTAGGCATATGTTTCATAATATAGTGTTCAAAATACTGTTCATCTTTAGAAGAATTATGCTTTTCAATTTCCAAGCTAAAAAATTGTAAAACTATTTTTGAAGTCAAAAACAATCTAGCCACATCATCATGAGAAACTGAACAGGTTTCATGATCAAAATTAAAAATAAACTTTCTTTGTAAAGCAGCTGGTACAGCACTCTGAAAAGATAAAATCATAAAAATAATCTTATAAAAATCAAATTAAAAACAATAAGAAATTGAGAATGAAACAAAACATATTTAATGTTTTTAATCTATATTTGACATCTTTTAAGCAATTAAATTATTTTTAGTACATATTTTGATGCATTGTTCAAATATATATTTTATTAAGGAGATATCTGAAGTTAACTTTTCACTTTTTAAATAAGATTAAGATAAAATATTTTGAACAGTCATTACTCTTATATCATTTTTCATTTGTCATAGAACATTAATTGTACAACACTTTATATTGTAACAAAATATTTCTCTGAAAGAATTAAATTTATCTGAAGATTTAAGAGCATTTTGACAGTTTCATAACATAGACAGTGTACACAAACAGAAAAATGTAACTTCCATATAATAAATATTTATGATATTAATGTTATTTCAAAGTAAATCACATCACGCGAAATATCGGAAATTAAAGTAAAAAATTTCTATTAATTCTTAAAATCTTGATAGATTTTGACTTGAAAATATTGCAGCATATCTGAGATCCTCTCATGGTGCATACCTGTGTTGTGGCACACTGATTGAGAATCACAGCTTTAAGTAATACGAAAGAACTCAAAAATTCCAACATGCAATACTAATCTAAGTTAAATAACCAATTGGGCAGAAAAAAGATAATCTGGAAAACCTAGTATGGAGACCACCAGATCTTGTTTGTGGGGTGGTCAAATTCCATTAGAGAAGCTGACTTGTTCCTGATTAAACATATTTCCCACTTTTATTTTTTGTATCTGAACTGACAAAAGCAAATTTTTGAAGTTTATTATGTAAAGTAAAAATAAAATTATCATTCTTTCCTTCATTTTTATCTTATATGTAAATTCTCATTTGCATACCCTTCGAAGTCCTGCACATGGGGAAGCTGCCCCGTCTCTCTCCCCACCTTAATTTCATAATTGCACATTGCAAAATAATATGCAATGATGGTGCTAAATCAGAAAAGAGTTTGCATGAAATCTTTAAAACTTAGTAGTTAAAAAATTCTTTAAAATACTAGTGGCAATATAATATTTCGTATAACACAAATCATTTTTTGTATTTGTAATCCTAAAGTGATGAAAATAAACTGCAGTTAACAAAAACAATTCCTCATTTTTGCACTTTTCCAAGCCTTGCACCTGGGGAAACTGCCCTTCATTTTGTCTCTCAACCCATCTGTATTACCTCTGTATCTATAAGTTTGCAGATGTCAACTTAGACGTATATGTATGTTCTTTTTGCAATTTCTCAAAAATTAAAGGATTTTGAACAGGAACCATTTTCAAACTTAGATCACTTGAAATGGAATGACCCATGTATGCCATACTACTATATAATATACATACATAGATTTTTAATCCTAGTTTGTTTATTTATTTATTTATTTTGGATGAGGAGGGGGAAGTTTTGACAAAAAAAAATAAGTAAAATCCAATTGTTAATCCATAATTATTAAATTCTTACATAGATGGTAGCACCAACAAATTTAATTTTAAAATAATTATAAAAGGAAGTTATTTATTTTAATCAAATTAAAAATGTTCAAATAAAATTATTTAAATAAAATCTACAATTCCAATTTTTTTCAAAATCCAAAATTAAAAAGAATTAGCAGATATATATAACAAAAATTTTAAATTTGTAAAAATGAAAAAAAAATTTTTTTAAACAAAATTTAAATTGCGGAATCATTAATAAATCGCAATAGTTTTTAAAATAGAATAAAAATTAAATTCTAAAAAATATTATGAATGTCAGATGAATAAAATCTTAATAAATAATAATACAAACCCTTAAATTGGCAAAAAATATGAAAATTTCTTTTAATTAAAGCCATTTTAATAAGAAAATTTCACTTTTCAGCACCAGGGATGAAATTAACAGCCTTCAGTTACTAGCGAGATTCTTTACCTTTAAGTTATGATGTCTACATGCAAAACGTTGAAAGTAAGGTTCTCTTTTAAATTTTAAATCGCAAAAATGCACAGATAGCATTGAAAAAATTAGTTTAATTAAAAAATAGACTTAGTCTCTGACTTATATAGTTTTTGTGCACAAATCCTATGATGGATGAACAGACAGAGGACAAATAGGGTTTCATCAGATGAATAACACCCTAAAAAATACAGTACATTTTTTATAGATATTTCAACAATACTTACAAATGCAAGATTCTCTCTGAGTTTTTTCCAGTTATCATCAGAGGGTAATATACTTTCCAGTAACTCACTCAATACATATACAGAAGAATAATTATCAGGAAGATTTGACAAAACATCACCAACAGTATGAAGTAGATTCATAATTTCTTTAAATATCTTTGAGGCTCTATAAGAAAGCATCAAAGGAGAGGAAAAAGAAAAAAGTAATAAAATAATACTTTTAAGAAAATAACACTTGATTAATTATTTTTTAGAACAAGTTATTAAAAAATTTTAATTATTTAACATAAATAAGCCAGTTATGTTTAATAAATCTTATTATGCAAAGTTGAAGCACATTTCCATTAAAGTATAAACATAAACGCAAAAGAGCCAAAACATTATGATCTTCCCCACATTTTACAATGAGCTCATCTGGATAACATAGAGGGCACATAATCAGGTAGGAATAATATTTAACTGCTGTTGGGGAGTCTCACAATGCTTACTTATACTCACTCTTGTGCTTACTTGTGCATATGCTGCAAAAGGCTTCTGATTAAGAAAACTTTCATAGAGGATTTATTGAAATGTCCTGAAGGTTTGCAACAAGTGTCTCCAAAACTGTACAACTTGTGGGTTGTTCGTGACCTGAAATTGTTATTACTTATGTAAAATGGATAAATTACAGTGAAAGCAGCAGTAGATGTCCATGCATTTTCAAGGAAAAAGAATGTCTGAGAATGTTCTGCTTGTTGAAACAAAATCTACACTAGATAGCAGCTGAGCTGACAGTAAAATACAATACAGGTCCAAGTAGAATAGTTTCCAAGGACACAGCTCATTGGACAACATTGGATATGGTACTGCTTATCAGATGCCTTACTCAAATGCCTTTGTTGACCAAGTGTCATCATCAATTATGCTTACACTGGGATCAGAAACATTTTGACTGGACCATGAATAAGTGGCAGAGAGTTGCTGGTCAAGATGAATCACAATTCATCATATCAATGGCCATGTCAGGATAAGCCTTATTTCAGGTGAATAGTTGCTTTCCTAATACAGCAGGTAATACACAAGCTACTGGTAGCAGTTTTCAGCTTTGCGGCATGTTCTCATGGGCGTCTTTGGAACCCATAGTTGTGGTAGAACAGACTATAAAAGAAATGGACGATCTAAACATCATTGCAAACCAGTTGCATACTTACATGAAGGCTATATTTCCAATTGAAAACAGAACCTTCCAGCACAACAATGTTCCATTTCAAAATACTAAAATTGTGCTTGGGTGTTTTCAAGAACATAGAAATGAATTCCAGTTAATATCCTGGCCACCTGACTCACCAGATCTTAATCTGATAAAGTAAATCTGAGGTGTCAAAGAACAGCAGCTCAATGTGCATAAAAAACTGAATATCCCAGATTGGTGCAAGCACTGCTTGAATATCTGGTGCAATTTGTTGGTCATATACAGAAGATTTGTGGCATCCATGCCAATGCAGGTTAACAGCTGCTTTTCGGGTTAAAGGTGTGCCAAACAATATTAAATAGGTGTTCATAATATTTTGGCTCTCCAATGTATTGTATATGAGTATAAGTATGAGCATATACATAAATTATCAGTTTTTATAAAAGAAAATAAGTTAATTTCTATAAAAATCTGTTAGATATATATGGATAATTACTTTTTAGATGTCTCCAGGTTACATAGAGAGGAATTTAAGTCTTTTGCAGCTCTAAAAACAAAATTATCTTTTCTAGAGAATGTATTGCTCTCATAAAATGAAATAATAGCTGTATGCCAGACATCAGTAACTACATGGTAAATATTTCCTATTGCAAAAAAATACATAATTAATTCAAATATCATATAAAATACATTAAAACATGCATAAAACAAATTAAATGCAGAATTTTTTTATAATTATATTTACTTGATTATTAATACTTATCAATTTATAATATTATTTATATTTTGGTTATTACTGTATTTTTAAAGTATTGCTAAATATAAAAGTACAGAATTTTAGCTACCATTTTGTGATCAAAAGATTTATCCGTCAAGATTTATAAATTTATGTAATTGTGAATTTAACTATTTTTACAATAACCCTGCTTAGCATTCGTTGAGGTAAAAAAAAACAAAACTTTTTTTGGAATATTATTGTTACCAATGTTTGATATTATGTAAATGAAGTTATGAAATTAAAACATCCTTTTAATAAAAGAAAAAAATCTTATTTTTTTATCAGCATGAACTAATAAATAAGTTTTCCTCCTGGGCTCTTAAAATATTGCTAAAAAAAAAAAAAAAAAAAAAAAAAAAAAAATTAAGCAGTTCTGGATGGATTTTTATAAAATTTTTATTAGAGTGTCAAAAAACAGCAGAGGCATAGAGGAACTGAAAATATGTATGTAATAATACATTTGTTAATGTGTGAGATTTCATTAATAATACAAAAGTGGTGATGAATAAGGAATGAAAAAATATATGTCAAAATGTTTTGTATCATTTTTATCAAAAATTTACAAATGGTATTTTCTTTAGCTAAGTGACAACATTACCTATTGATTGATGATTCAAACTCTATTGATTGTCCGGTACAATCAGATATAAAATCATATAAAACAAGTCTCCAAAATAAATTCAGGAAAATTTTAAAATTATATGCTGTTTCCTTGTCCAAAATAAATCTTCTTCAAAAGTCAGATTTTTATATATATATATATATACCAAATCTTGTCAAAAATGAAATTAAAATTTTGGACTAGATGCAAACAAAAATATTAAAAAGGATCTAAATTACAACTCTCTTTCTTTTTACAAAGGGAAGAGGGAAAGATACAAGCAAAATTTTAACACAGCACAAAACATCAAAATTGTATTCAAAATATGAATATTAAAAATTAAAAAAAAAGAAGAAAAATTCAGAGGATTAAGATATTTAAATTGATTTTTTAAATTAACATTGAAAAAATACATTTTTTACAATCACAAAGAACTACTTTTAAAAAGTATTTTTATATGTGTATTTTTGTTATATATCAAAATTAATTTCTCTCTTTTTTTTTTTCATTTTTCATATAATGGTTAATGTGCAATTATTATTAATTAAGGAAAAATAGGTACATTTAGAAATTTCGAAGCAAAAGTGATGATCAATAAGGAATGAAAAATTATATGTTGAAAATGCATTATGTCATCCATAATGTGATTGGTCATACTATGATAGCAGAGAGTATACAGGAATGATGATGGAACTGATACTGGGAAAATATCAGATAACTTCAACATTGAATGAAAATTAAAATAAAATGAAACTACAAAAACACAAACAATGTCTGAGACTCTTATAATATGACATTTTAGAAGAATTTTAAAGAGAAGGGACTCAATAAAATAATAAAAATTAAAAAAGAAGAAGATATTCAAAATGAAACTTTTTTCTTTCAAATAAAATCATTGTTTAAAAAAATTGTAAAAACTTTAAAATAATTTAATAAATACACTACATAAAAACCTGATATATCTCCCAAAGTATGTTAATAAAATCTACCACATTAACAAATATATTATTACATATACACCTTTTCAAATCCTCTATACCACTGAACACTTTATTAGATAATCATAAAATCCTTCATTAAAAACCGCTGAGTTTAATTTTTCAATAACATCTAAATTATAAAATACATAACAATTTTTTATCCTAGATACTGATTATGTTTAAGAATATTATCTGTAAACAGAAACTGAACCTAGATAACAAAAGATTGTGGGCAATCACTTTGAGCAGTATCAATCTGGGTTCTACAAAATCTAAGCAGTCTAAGGGCACTTCCAAAATGCACCAAGAAAATAAGTAAAAAATTACTCTTTGTTTTTTTTTTTTTTTCATTTAATTCTTAATGCTATTCTTAATTTAATCTTAAATTTCATTAGAGTAAAAATAAGTAATTTTCAAATTCTCAATTACATGTCTTACAGTCTCATTTTATTATTTTAGAGCTATTTTAGTAGCAAATAAAGTCACTTTTTGAAACTTGAGTTATTAATTATATTATTCACCCTGAACTTAGAAGTATAATTTGCTGAAGCACATGAGATGAAGCGTCACATATATCCACTTTAATTTTACAAAGAAATGAACATGATTTCCCAGTAGTGGATCAATCAATTACAATGTAATTTACAACAAACATAGATCTTAGTAAGATAAAGATTAGTAACATAACCCAATTTTTTTTAATTTGATCTGGGCTTGAGTAATTAAAGGTCAAGATCTTAATGCATAAACCATGAAGAGCAATCTTCCATAATTGGGCTACACATTATTGAAGTACATAAACTTCAGAATAGATGAATAATCTTAAAGCTTGAATAGCCAGTCTAGACATTGCTTCAGTGTATACTATGTGCAGTGGTTATTATTGGGAAGGAGATTAGTAATTTAGAACTAAAATTTAATCATAGTATTATACATATATGTGTGTTGTGTTTAATTTTATACAATGGTTTCTTTTAAATTCAGTGTTCTTTTAAGAGCTGCTTCCAGCTATGGCACAAAGTTCTCTGAATTTCATATACACCTGCTAATTTTTCAAACTTCATTTACAAATATGTGAAAAATTCAAAGATCAAATGATTCAATCTAGTATAACAATATTTTTTATAGTTTAGGAGATTTTAATAAAAGCTGCTTCAAATGTTAAAAAACAATGTTAAAGACAACTTTTCAAAGAAATACTTGGTCATATGTCTGTGATATACTAAGCAATTATGTTATTTCTAGGATCTTATTGTTGCTCACACTAACAAATATAAAATGTGCTGTAATGTAAATGATTTAATTTAATAAACTTTAGAAAAAGTTTTTATGTGTGATCAAGTTTTAGCAATGTAGTAGTTGAATAAATTAAATATTGAAATGAATACAAAATTTTTAAAATATCATTTCAGTGCAAAGATATTGCATTAAAAAAAATTAGGTACCTTTCTATTTTACATTCTTTATCTATCTCTTCCTCTGTCTGTTCCATAACATCCTTTCTAAATTCCGTGAACTCTTAAGATGTTGGGTTAGATAAGCTTAAAGAGGTTTGTCATTGAAACTTATTTATACAAAGCTTTAAAGGCCAAAAAGGTCACTGGATTAAACAGTTGAGAGTGTTAATGGTCAAATTTATTTTTAAATAAAAATATGTCTTAACAAAATATAACTAAAATACAAAACTTGAAGGAGAAACAATGGGATAACTTTCCACATTTATATCAGGTTCTTTTTCAAGTAGAATTATAATTATTTTTAAGCAATAAAAATAATTAAAACAAATGAAACAACACAATACATCAGTTTTCTTAAAACAATATTATACATATAAAAAAGGTAAGAATTATGAAATCAGAAAGAAAAAATATACCTGAAGATCCAATCATCTCAAAATTTAGGATCCAGTTAAATAATTGGAATAATAAATCATCAGTAATAGGATAGCTCCAACACTCCTACATAATGACAATAAATATATAAAATTTTTTTAAAAACTATCACATAATTAAAGTTTTTTTTATGATGTGGAGAAATAATTAAGAATCTATTAAGTAAATAATAAATTTGCATAAAAAGTAAATCTTATTTTGCATTACTGCAAAAAAATAATTAAAAAAGTCAGGATGTTCTGATCATGCAAAGAATAAAATATTATCAAGACAATATTCAAAAGAAGTCGAACATGAACATCATTTACAGAACAACTAATGCAACATACACTTTCTTAAAAGCATTTTATCTCATCTACTTCTTTCTTAACCAAAGTATGTGAATTTTGACATAAAACAGATAGATCCAGAAGTTATATATAAGCAAGAAAGAAAAGAAGCATTCTTTTCAAACAATTTCTTCCCTCACAATGCTCTCATGCTAAGTTATATATATATATAACTTAGCATGAGAGGTGGTCCTTAGGGTGGTCCTTAAAAGTTGGTAAAAAAAAAATTTCATGGCTTATCACGGGGCACCCTGCCATTTTGTTCTACTCATTAAAAAATAATTACAGCAATTTTTTCAAATTTTTTAGCATGATTTTAGGGGTTGCTACCACTATTTAAATTTTTGACTTTACAAAAATATTGAAGGAACTTACATAATTATTCTTAATAACAAATAAACATATTTTTATTAAATATTTCAGTAAATTCTATGCAACTACATTGTTATATACATTTAAAGAAGAAGAAAACAGCTTTCAGATACTTCTCCTAGGAAAATGATAGCAAGCTATAACAGTTCTTTGTAATCGTCACTTGGCTAAAATCATTAAGTTGATTTTGTGCAAACTCTATGAGATCTGATGCATTTCTGTTGTTTTTTCATTGATAAAATTATCAGTTACGGAAATCTGAAATATGTCATGATCAATAGAGTTTTAAATCGTTTAAATAAGAGTATGTCTGGTCCGTTTGGAACTCTGAGTGACTTAACAGCAACTGCTTCCAGCATAATCTTTAGGATGTGATGACAAAATGCAAACCAAAGCATTACTTTCTTTATTTTCTGTTCCAAAGAAACACAAGCTTCTCTTGATGACCTGGAATTTACATAGGCTGTATCAAAATACATAGATTTTACTTGCTCTGTAATTCCCCATGACTCCAATGTTTTGTAAATAGCAAAAGATACTGCTTCACCTGTTCTTGACTGAAGTTTTGGAACTACAAGTAATTGGCCAATATTTTTTAACAGAAATAATAATTGGTAATCTATCAGCAGTTTCAGATCCTGAAATGTCTTTTATAATTTTGCCATCCCAGTGAACAGTCAACAGAACACATGCTGAAAACTCTTTTTTTAAATTTTCAGCTCTGCTTGTTTGGCTCTTGATTCTAAGACACTGAATAGAGGGTTTGTTAACATTATAATTGGCATGATCACAACCCACACGTTTGGCTGTTGTAGTCAAAACTATAACTGCCTTTCTATCACTTAACTTTGTGCATCAAGGCTTGCAGCTATGCTGTTGTCCAAAATGTTCATTCTACCTTTTTTTTTTTTTTTTTTAGGAGATGCATCACTGTGAGAGCATGAAGCTACTTCTTCCTGAGTAGAACAAGTTTCATTATCACTTGAGTTTACTCCTTCTTCAAGTCCTATCATGTCTGAAGGAATTGATACTTATTTAAAAGGCAATGATTTGTTTACTTCTTCACGCTTTTTCATTTGTTCAAAACATTCTTTTTTCTTGATTGATTCTGTTTTTTTTTTTTTTTTTATTGCAAAATGTTTATCAAGACTTTCTGTTTTACTGGGTCTTCCTTTTTGTCTCTGAGCAAGTAAAAATTCCTTATCCTCTTCGATTTTTTTCATATTAAGGGCATTCACGTATGCAATAGCAAAAAGATCGTCCAAAGTCATCTTCTAAGCCTCTTTTTTTTCTAAAACCTTCTGAGCATTTTGATTTATTTTCTTTGATCTTTTTAAGCTTTTGCCATTCTTTAAATAGTCTTTCAATTTTATCAACTACATATTTTTTCAATCTATTAGGAATGTTAGCTTTTCCCCAAACTATAAGTGCTTAGCTTGTAGCAAAGTGCGCTGAATTTCTAATATCTAACTTAAGTTCTTTTTTGTAATAGAAAAAAAATACTTAGCCCGTGTCGTGTTTCGTTGTGAACATGGAACGAGCACCAGGAATAAGATGTGGTGGCTTGTGGGGGGACGGAACGTTTCTAACGACGTTCCGAAAAGGGAATTTAAGTACGTGATCGTTTTTAGTAGTACACTGCATTGATTAGGCCGCAAAAGACCACTAGACATGAAGCTACACAGTTCAACAACTTTTTTAATCATTTGCAGGAACAATAATTGAATAATAAAAATAGAGCTTACCTGCATAAACTTGAATTAAGATATGAGCAGAAACAAATAAAAGAACAAGTTCAGAACATTTTCGTGTAAAGAAACTTTCTTTCTTTATTTTTTTATGAAGATAAATGATATATTCATTCTTGGAGAATATTATAACTTTTAGTAGATACAGCTCTCTTATTTTTATAGTCGGGCATGGAAGACACATTTGACTTGCATAAAAAATTTATAAATAATAGAAGAACTCATTTTTAAATGATTATCCCTTTTCTTCATTCTCTTGGGGATTAAGGGGCAACATATTAACATACGCAATAAAACGAAGAAGTGCTCCTTCCTGTATAGAGCATACAATGTATCACGAACGGACATTCTAGATGAACGATGTTCCAATAATTTTGAAAAAAAACATTCTTTCAAGAACATAAAGCATTCTCTCAAATCGAAGCATATTTCTTTATGCGCAATTTTCTTCTTTGGAAATCATAAGTTGTATCTTTCATGGACGAACAAAACTTATATGACTCCACGAAGCGACAAATTGTCTTTCTTTGCCTTTTAAAGACTTCCATCTTTCACATTTAAAAATGTTGAACGTTAATCGCAAAAAAACGAACCAACCATTTTAATTGGGGTCCCACACATTAATTTAGCAGGCATTCATTACCGTACTTCTGCCGACGTCTGCTTTGCACTGACTCGAAACCCGCCTCTCTGACGAAACGACAGCGGCAGCTCAGGAAAGAAGGCAGGGGTTGCCATAAAAATAAAAATATGCCAACTGGCAGGGCAAAAGGAAGTGGCGATAAAATAGAGAGGCCAAGCGCTTCGCCACGAATAGGGAAACTACTTTTTAAGAATAAACTTTTATATCACCAGAAAGATGCAGAGCCAAAACTTGATATCAGGACGCACCTATTTTTAAATTACGCATCAGAAGAATAGTACCTGATTGGACAATAGGAGGAGTCATAAAAACGGAAGTAGACACCCCATCGAACATTTGAGAAAAGACAGGAAAATTCCACAACCGGAAGGAACAAAATTTCTAACTGATTCCAACATTTGAAATCAACAAAAAGTTAGGTAGTAAAAAGAATTTTACAGGGGTGATTAAAAAAAGCGAGAATTAAGATAATTTTTAGAATGTGAAATATATAATAAATGAATAAAGATTAAAACAAAAATAGACGATAAATTAAATTAAATAAAAATATGGCAGTGGTTAAGAGTAACCACAACAGCCCGTCTCTTTTACTTGGCAGCTTTGTTTGGCTTAAAGATGGCAAAAATTGACCAACAATCCAGATATCTGTAGATTTTCTTGTTACGATAGATATGTTAATGTTAGCTGCCATGCTGTTTCATTTACCAAATGAAAATGTTTGTATATAAAATCAAGATTCATCAAACATACAAAAAAAAAGTATTCATAGAATATGGTACTATTTTAGATTGAAAATCACCTTATTTACACTACATTTACTTAGGGACAAAAAAAGAAGCCTAGATGGATTTAATTCAAGCATTTTAAAAATTTCATTTTTGCTCAGATAGAAAATTGTTCAAGTTGCACAGTAACACTCTGTGTCTACTCAATTCACTAGTTAGCAACACACCGAGAAAGAGGCGGGAAACGATACAAAAGAATATTGTCTACATTTGGCATAGAACTAAACAAAAAACATTACTTTTATGTCTACTCATTAGCCGAATTGCAGCTGTTGTTGTAGCAACCAAGGGTTACACTAACAAGGAAGGTCTCCATACGGGCATACTCAGAAAAATCTGAAAAAATTACAGAATGTTCTTCTCATATAGTTATATATGTTTATAAAAAAAATTTCGGCGGAACCTCCTTATAACGTCCGTAAAAAAATAATAAAAATTTCGTTTATTTGGCGATTTATCTCCGGTTGGCGAAAAAACGAAATTTTGAAAAATACGCTTTTATGCTTCGAATACTTTTTAAAGAAAAAACTTTCGATGTTCAATTTATTTAAATTAGTTTAAGTAATTTTAGTTTTGCATTTTTACTTTACTTTAAGTGTAATTTTGTCATATACATTTATATGTACTTATAACAAAATGAAATTAATATATTTTATATTTAAAACACAATTTAAATTGCTTAAAATTGTTCCAAATTGAAAAATACACTGTTAAAAATCTGCTGCATTTTGTTGCAACGCACTCCCTTGCTTGTATCGAAAACGGTTACTTGGCCGTGAAATGGAGCTTTCTCATTGGTTGGAATAGAGATATTATATACATGCGGTGGAGTGCGTTGCAACAAAATGCAGCAGATTTTTAACAGTGTTGCACAAGCTACAACACCGCTAAAAATCTGTACCATTTTCTGCAGCGTCACTCCACCGCTTTTATAGAAAACGGTCAAGTCACCGTGCTATGGAGCATTCTCATTGGTCAGAAGAGAGATATTCTATAAAAGTAGTGGAGTGACGTTGCAGTAAATGCTGCAGAATTTTAACAGTGAAGTCAATTAAAATCAATTTTCAGATTCGTTAAAATCGTCTGCTTTTGGCGAGGAAATGCACTGCTCGCCAAATCCTGCGTCGCTTTCAGCTTTTCACGCCAATTATTCCAAACTATTTTATTTTTTTACATATCTAATAATATAATTCTGCCGCTAATTTTCACTGATCCTTTATTACCTACATGAGTAGTTTAATTCGTATTTTTTTCAAAAAATTCTGAGTATGCCCCCAATGGAGACCTTCCTTGTAAGAGTAGAGGATTTCGAACTACTAATACACAAAAAAGTACTACTTGGGTAGAAAAAAATGCTGCGTGCACAAAAGTTAATAATTTGAATAATAAATATTTTTTAATGCTTATGAATAATATTTTATTACATATTCATTTACTAAAATTAAAGCTGAATTATTATTCTTTTTTTATTTTTATTGATTTTTAAATTGATTTAAGCACTATTTTATGTTAAATTAGCTGACCCGTCGGCATTGCTTTGGCCCATATAAAAATACACAAAAATTTTAAAAAGGTGCATGAATTTTGAAAAAAAATTTAAGCATTCAATAGTCTACACAGCCTAATGTCATACCATGACTCAATTTCATGACGACTATGGATATGTATTAATAATTTAAAAATTAGACTAAAAATATGTCAAATTTTCTAATTTTTCAAATATTCAAACCTCGGTAGCGACCCTTAAAATTTTTTTTTAATTTTTTAAATTTTTGTGGAGGTCTTTTTTTTATACATAGAACAAAATAAAGGGGTGCCCCATACAAATTTTAAAAGTTCATTTTTAAATATCACCCTAATATATATATACATATATATATATATATTTGTTGTAGATGTTGATTTGTAGCATTATATAATGGTTATACATATATACATACATAACATTGTGCAGTGTAATGTTTTTATTATTCAAAAATAATCTAGCTATTAAGCATATGGAAACTACAAAGAAATAGCCCATACTAATATAAAATAGAAATTAAAAATTAAAAATATATACAGTAAACTCTCACTACAATGATACCCGATACAACAATAACTCTCTGTACTACAATAATATTTCCCGATTCCAATCAACTTGCATATAAACTAATGTTAACCTCCCTTCCATATTACGATATTCCTTAGAACAATAAATCCCTGTAAAATGATTTTTTTTTATTTCAACATTATTTTCTCCTTTTATAACAATATTTTGGTTTTTGAATACTGAAAAAAACATGTAATCTTTGTCATGTTTTCCATCTATTCTGATAACAGAACACTCACTGTTGATTTTCAACATATCGTCATAATGTACGAATGGCTATTGTTCAGATTTAGATGGTGGAGACCATCTAAAGTCCTTCCTGGAAATGGATGGGTTAAAGTCTTCTGACTCTAGATATGAGTATAATTAAGTGTTTCAAAGGATATTACAGAAAACGGTTGGCAGAATCGACACTTATAAGCATTGAAAATAAAATAGAAGACCCTTTTAAAGCTGTAAATGTGAAGAAAGCATGTGACAATATTGCTGGAAGTTGGTGGAAAGTAACATAGAAAAACAATGGTAAGTGTTGGAAAATAGACCAGTTTTTTGTCATGAAAGATAAGAAATCTGATTGTGATAAAAATTCCATAGATAGCAATTTTTCAGATGATCAAGAATGTGTTTTGAACAGCCAAAAATCTTTATCCCAACTTGTTGAATAAGCGGCAAAAAGTCTGGAATTAGTGTTGAAGACTATTTAACAGCAGATGAGGACCTTATGGTTTTTACAGGAGTTACTGATGAAGACATTCTTTCTGAAATTACTTATGAGATAGAAAACAATCAGAAAGAAATGAACAACAGAAAAAATGGAAGAAGAGAAAGAAAAAAATAGTTTTGTTGGTAGATAATTGCTGTGTTCATGCTTCATTTCTAAAATTACAAAATGTAGAAATTGTGATGGTGAGATAGCGATAGGAGAGGATAATGATGATGATACATGTCCATCAAAATCAATATTGTCATCCCAGGAAGCTCTTCAATTTGTGAAATCTCTGCAGACTTTTTTGTTCAAGCCTGTCATCAACAAAAGAGATCATTTACATGCACTAGACTCAATGCATACCTTTTCCGTTGACATAACTGTTAAAAAAATGAATAAACAAGCCAAAATATTGGGTTATTTTCAATAAAAATAGTTTTCAGGTATGTGAATATATATATTTTTTTTTTTTTTTTTTTTTTGCTTAGTTTCTGAATTTATTTAAATTTATTTTACATTGTTTAACTATTACTATTTACACTCTGCTACTAATTTCTTCTAAATACAATTTTTTTAAAGTATTATATACCTTAAAGTAAAAAGAAATCCTTAGTAAATGGCCAAAATATGTAGGCCCTTGATATAGCAATAACTCTTCTACAACAATATATTTATTTGGTCCCTAAATTATTGTTGTAATGAGGATTTACTGTATTTAAGAAGTACAACATACTGAACATGTCCATAATTTATTCTATCTATATATTACAAACTAATTTACTTACACATATACAGAAGAAAACTTACCTTGCAGTGTATTAAAGATGTCTTAATTATTGGGCAGCAAGTTTCAATGATGCAATCTATATTTTTAGAATTTAACCCATACTCCATATGTTCTTTGCAAATATTCAAAATTTCTACTACATAATTGTGTTGCTTTAAAGTTTCTAAAAGTAAAGAAATAAATATCTAAAAACTGAGAGCTACACATAAAAGTACACACGAATTTATACATTAATAAAAAAGTATCATTTATAGTTTTAAAACTTTATGTAACATTAACAGCCTATTAGAATAAAAATAATTTCTAAAAATAAAATATTAATTTGTATGTATATATATATATATATATATATATATATATATATATATATTACAAGAGATTAATGCTGTTTCACATGATATGTTTGAAATAAAATACTTTCTTAACTCTTCAAAAGAGTAACAGAAAAAACATCCAAATAATTAAATCTTAAAGAACATTATAAAATAAATTTTTAAAAATGAAGTGTGCAATTTTCTCCCATTTTCCCTAAATGTGTTTTAAGCTTAAAAGAAAAAAAAAATCTAGTACGATTAAGCAAGTTTATCCGTTATTCTTGTAGATTATATTACTATAAACCATACATAGTAAAATGAAGCAAAAAAAAGTTGAGTTATCTAAAACTTTATTTGTAAAATGAAAGCTAATTTCATTGGCTCATAGACAAATCGTCACCTGAGAATAATAAAGTTCCATCTGTGTTTTTGAAAAAAAATGACTTATTGATATAGAAAGGTTCTATTTGTATCTATGAAAGCATTTTTTTTTCATCAAAATGATGTAATATATAATTTACATATGACATTATAATTATAGTATGACATTATTTTAATACAGAAATGCCTTCATAGATACAAATAGGACCTGTCTATATAGAAAAGTCAATCTTTTCAAAAACACAGACAGAAATTTATTATTCTCAGGTGACGAAATGTTGTCAAAAGTTTTTTTTCTGATTTTACTTTGCACATGTGATCAAAATGCATGTTTGTTCAAAATAGTTTTTAAAAGATGTACAAATTAGAATCAATTCAATTCTTTATTGAAGCAACATTAACATTAAAAATGAAATTTTTAATGCCAATAATTCTAAATATATACAATTTGGAAGATAGACCATCTATCATAAATGATTTTTCTTTAATTGTCTTTCTAAAAATGTAACTTTTATAGAAGTTTACACAAAAAAATATGCTGACATGCAGCTAATATCAAAAAGATTTCTTTTAATAAATTTCAAAACTTTGTTTAAATGCATTATGGGTATTTTTTACATAAATGTGCTTTTTGGTGTTGTAAATATGGATATTTTTTATATAAATGTTCTTTTTGGTGCAGTTAATAGCAATCTAAAAAATATATTAAGTGTAAAAAAATCTATTAGAGTTAGAAAAACATGATTTTCACCTATGTTCAGTGACCCAGGAGGCCCAAGTTGAATCCGTAATAATTAATAACATACTTTTTTAAATCTATGCTTAATGTAACTAATTTTAGTTACTTTCAAAACAACATTAAAAAACAATTAATTGAAAAAATATCCTTTTAATCATCATACAGTTTCTATTAAGATGTCAATGATTTTAATCAGTTGATTTAAATCAGTCAATAAATCATGATTTAAATTTACTGACTTTTAAAAAAAATCATTGATTAAAACAAAAATTTTTTAAATGTTTGAAATGACATAAAAGTATTAAAATCTAAGATCAATACAATTTGGAATGTTTCTATAAATATTTTGCCTTATGAATAAATGAAAAAGCTTTAAATAATTTTTTCAAAGCTTAGTTCCTTGTAAAGCATTAAGTACATTAAATTAGTAAAGTCATAAAAGGCATTTCATTTAAAAATATATAAGAATAACCTCTGTTCAACAGCTATTATAAAAGAATGCACAAGAGAAAAAGAAGTAATTTGTATTTAAAAAAAAAGTTAAACACAGCAAATGATCCCCACTGAGATGTAATAGTGTTGTTATTTAACATTTTGAGGATTTTAGATGTAACTGACTATTCATATATTCACTCTGTATGTGTGTATGAATGGTTCTAACTCATTTCATATTTTTTTTTAATTGCATAAACACTCATCATGTAAGTTAAGATTTAGGTGATTAACAGTAATTTTTCTTAGTACAAATGCAAAATAAACAGACAATAATGTTTGTTATTTGTGCTATTGATTAACGAAATGACTTATTTGCAGTTTTTATTAATTCTGTAATTAATTACTTCAAGATAATTTTTTAAGGGACTCCGAACCTTGCCCTTTTGAAATTGACAAAATGCATCCTGCCTTTTTAAAAATTGTGAAATTTAACCTGTTGTTGTAGCCAGATATGTTTTGCAAAAAATTTCTCCGTACCTCAGTATTTCTAAATTTGTGTGCCCAAAACTTTACAAAAATGATAGAACTTTATTTCTTGAGAAAAAAACAGAACATTGTTAAAACATGTTTTTGTATTTTGCTATTTGTAATTTATAAAATTATTAAAGATTAATGATTTTCTATTTATTGTATTAAACATAATATAATTTTTTTTCTTATAGATACTAAACACATTACTAATACATATCCTTATGAAACAGTGCCCTTTTTTAAAACTAGCATCAGCCCCCTTTCCTTCAAGAATGAATATTAAATTACAAATTATCATTTTGGTAATTAAAGCATAAAAATGCATATTATATTCCTAATTAAGGATTAATTGTTTAATAATTATTAATTTTAAATTATTGATAATTTCAATAAATGAAAATATCACTAGTATAATGTAGTTTTACATAATTATTACAAACTATTAATGTGTTCAATTTTATAGTATTATACTAACAAAGGAAAAAACTAAATCTGCAATTTTTATAATTTTTGCAATTACTGATAAATGAATTTTATTAATTAAAGTGTAAAAATACAGATTATGTTAGCAATTAGAGGTTTAATTGTTTTAGAAACCTAAAACTCTTGATATTTATTCAGTACTTTAACGCTGAAAAAAAAAATATCATAAAAATCAGATTTAAAATTTTTAACAAATCTTACTTAAATAAAAAAATCCCTTTATGTGACTCTTTTTTTTTTTTTTTTTTTTTTTTCAAACACTTTAATTTCTATTTTCATACAATTTTAATTAAAAAAGTGATTCAACATTTGCAATAATAATAATTAATTACCTTGTAGATCTTTATTGACCAAGCACATTAATATCAAGTTCTTGTGAGATAAAACGATAGCATAATCCTTTAAATCCTCACATTTTGTTAGGAATTCCATCACTTCTTTAAATCCATTCAATATACCCTCAATTAATGATGGATTTTTCAGCCAATTTTGAATTACAGGCTCCTTTTCAAACATATGCAGACTTTTATTGAGAATATTTTCCAAGAAAAATGGGTTTTTTACCTGTAAGTATTAAATATCCATTCTATTATAATACTGTGATTAATACAACATAAAATAAAAATTTTAATGGTTTAAAGAAACAAGCTGAATCTAATAGAAATTTAACAATAATATTAATTACATATTTTACATTAAAAAATATTAATATTATTACCCCCTCCATAATAAAGAATATAAATTTTTATAAAAATATATAAAATCTCTAATTAGTTTTATACACATATGCATTAAATGTATCTATAACTAGGCTGCAGCTTCTAAAAAAAATAAAAAACAATTTTAACAAAATGCCCCTACTAAATTATGACAAGATTGATTGTTTACTTCCTTTAAAAAAATGTATGAGCACAAAAATAAAATAAAATATGGAGCATACACTTACATCATCTCCAAGTTATTCATTGAAATCTAACCTATCAGCTTTATAATTGCTTAAAATTTCTATCTTCAAAAAAAGAAAGGAAGGAAAAAATTATCAAGCAAAACTTTCTTTAATAGCAAGATTCTTGATCCTATATTAGTATAAAATATACATATATGTATGTATTATAGCAAAGGAAAAAATATATAATGGTTGCTATTAACTAATTTTAAATAGTAATATTAGATTTGCTGCTATGTGTCATGTAAAAAGTTAATTAATGAGGAAGAAGACAAATATAAAAACACATTTAAAAAAATTATAAGACAAATCTACAATAGTTTGTAGGTTTCAAAATAACACTTTTAATTCCATGTCTGTTTGCATTCATTAAATTCGGCTTTGCCAAGCAAATTCATATATCGAAAAAGAAATAAGTGCCAGCTGTATGCTCAATTCATATATTTCTTTCAATATTCATTTGAAGTATTTAATTTCTTAGAAACAATCTTCTTAATCTGCATTTACATTTTAAAATTAACCATCATGTCAAAATCAAAGTTTTTTCCCTAAGAGTCTACCATCTCTTTAGGGATAAAATGCCTATGTTGAAAAAGGGACAGTCACCATTAATTTGCCAATGTTAATTTTAAAATCAGTTTGATATTTCCTAATATTCCATAGAAACATAATTTAGAAAGTTTTTAAAGGCTTTTCTAGAACATCTGTTGTTTCTGTTTACCCCAGGTGATAGCGGCCCAGCATATAATATAGACAATATGGAATCAGAGAGTGTCACAATTGATTTGCAACCATTACTTTTATGATCAATTTATTACTTCCTGTGCTTACATAGAAATTGTAATTTAGGAATTTAGAATGCTTTTTGCCTTTCCTTCACAACTTTTAAATTTTGAATTTACTTCCGATTGTTCTTAGAGAACATTTACTATATTTTATAAGTAACTACAACACTACATAATCTAATGTTGAAGTTTAAAATTTTGTAATTTGCAAAGAAAACAAGTTCCACAGAAAGGTAAAATTTAGTAGAAGGATTTAAAAAAGTTATTAAAAAAAATGCCAGGTTTAAATTTTAGTAACTGGATTTTATATTGTTACAAAATGTTACTTTTCACAAATGTATAATAAATTTCCCAAAAATGTAATAAATTTATCAAAAATACTTTTAACTTTTTGCAAAATGTCAGTTGTTCCATGTATATTAAATTCATTTTAAATTCTAGCAAGAAAATTCAATACACAATCAAAATAAAAACTCATGAATCTCTGATAATGAAAATCAAAAGTCAGCAGTTAAATCCTTATTCTTCCGAACAACAAAGTGTAAACAATGGCTTTCATAAAACATGAGATTACAAGCATCCTGAGGAAAAAATCCAGACTTATAACAAAGTTTTGTGCATTTTTGACCACAACTTTCATCTGCACTGGTCTGAACAGGCCAGATATGATTATTATGCTCTCAATAGAGGCTGCTTTTGAAAACCCCTCAGGTGACATTAGCCTTTATATTTATAAAATGACATAAAATATTAGTGCTTAAAAAATACAAATTTTGGAGAAAAAAAAAACAGCCAACTTTACTTAAATACAGAGCTTAATTTACTTCAGTTAATACCAACTCCAACAGTTAAACAATAAATTCAGAAATAGCAATTTCCTTAGTGCTTTTAATATTTTTATTACTGCAATATTATAAAAGTAGTATACACAAAAATACTCAATTTAGAAAAACAAAAAAGAAAGAAAAATTATTGAATTAATTTAAATATGAGAAACTTTTTACCTTACAACAAATATTCAAGATAGTCAAGGCTTCCTCTTCAGAAACTGAAGAACATAAGCTGAAAACAATGTCACTGATACAAGTAATACTTGGCTGATCTAATTCTCCTAATGAAATCCATTTCAAAATAACATTATTGAAAAATGCTAAACTTTCTTTTTCTGATGCATTGGAAGATTCTTCATATGATTTCAAAAGTTCTGTCAAAAAGTCAGCATTTAAAGTAGATGCAAGTATTTCATCAAGAATTTTTAAATAGCATATATTAATGTTTTCATCTGTTTTACTACATAATATTTTTATAAATTTTATCAAATGCTTGAAAGTAAGTGGCATTCTTTTGAAAAGATCTGCAGCTGGAAGACTAAGAGAAGAAACTTGAGGCGAATTTTCTGGTTTAGTCTCATCGTCGAATCTCACTTTGACTTTTTCTAACTTAACACAGGGAGCAATATTGAATATACTGTGAAAAAAATAGGTAATGTAAACAGATATTTTAGCTTTTTCTTCTTCTTTCTTGTCAAAAATTTTAATAAATATACTATATATACTGTTCCAGAATAAATCTATAATAGAAGACAGTGAGGTATCAGATTCTTTTTCAGAATCCAATTGCTTGCTTTCAGTTTTTTGAATTAGTGAACCCAACAAAGGATAAAACTTTGAAGTAGCCAGATAACTGTATTTATATTCATAGAAAGAAATTTCAAGTAGAGGCATGACCTATAAAAAGAAAAAAATAATAAGTATGATAACTATTATTTATTTTTAATAAGATCAGGAATCCGTGCAGATTTTTCTTATAGCACCATATTTTTATGAAATAGTAAAAAGTTTTTTTTTTTTTTTTTTTTTTTTTTTTTTGTGTGTGTGTGTGTGTGAAAAGTTTAGTTTTAATTTTATGAGTTATTATATTCACTCTTTTTTATTTTTTAACAAGATCCTCTGCACATAAAATAGCTGTGTAATAGTTTTTTTTGGCACCTTCAGTTGTTTTGTAACAAGTCTGATTTTATTTTTAAATTATAAAATTTGGGAAAGATTCAGCTTGGAGATGCAAAAATCAGTTAAAGATTTGATTTTAAGACAAAGAATGTTGTGAAAGGTACTTATTTAATGTGAAAATTTTTGTGAATGGTTATTTAACCTCCTCAGTCCTGAGACGCATTTTACATTGTACTTCGAAAACCAGTTTAAAACTATTATAAAACATTTCCAAAGATGCATCAGTCTATATATCCACACTACTAATAAAAACACATCTATTAAAAAGGTCTAGATATAATTTTAATAATTTTAGAAGCATTTAAATTAATTCAAAGGGTGTTTTTTAGTATCACATTTAGGCACACCAGGACTGAAAAGGAATCCATATTTTTCTTTGAACATTTACCTGAAAATTGTTTATATAAACTACATTATAGATTCTTTGATGACCTCAGCTGTTTTGTAACAGTTTAATTTTATTTAAAAAGAATTAAATTTAAGAAAGCTTCAATTTGAAGTTGGAAAAGTTTTGTAAAAAGTCACATCTAAAGATGAAAAAAATTGTAAATTCTTTAAAGAACCCAAAATTTTCCAAAAAGTGATCCCTGATTTTTAATGCTTAAAATTTACAATGAAATGCAGCAATTATCAGCAAGAATTGTTTTAAGACAATTAGAAAGAAACTAAAAACAATTTACGACTACAAAATATGAAGTGTAATGCACTCAATTTAAAATTTAACATATTTTTTTAATTTTCAATTTTTAAATTCAATTTAAAAATTGAATTTAGAGGAATAAGAATAAATAACTCTTTAGCACAATCGCAAAATTAATAGGTCTTTTTTCTGTTGAAAGATAATGCCAGAGAAATTATCTAATTTGAATTACCATACATTCTGATGTATAATGTGCACGTGTGTATTACAAACACACCTTTGTTTTTGAACCATGCTTTCTTAATTATATTCACCATATTAAGTTCACTCCGATCATTTGTATAGAAATCTTCATGAGACATTTAACATGAAAGTACAATGAAGATTAAAAAATAAATAACTAGTATGAACATAAAGAAAATACAAACGAATTCAAACCAAAAGCACAAGATAAAATCAATAATAGGGAATATAATATGTAATTGAGAATAATCTTAATTTACACAACTTTACTATATGAGAAGTATTAAAACTTATGATAGGAAACTTACATTATTGATTTTTCCCACACAATAATCCATTATTTTAGCACTTTTTTTTCCTTATTTAATATATATTCTTGTTCATTTTCTTTTTCCTATGATCTCTGATCTTTGTACTTTCTTTTTAAAATTTATTCCCTAAACAACTCCTTTCTTTTTTAGCAAAACGGATTGGTTTGAGTACAAAATAAAACTACAAATGATGTTTCTTGGTTTTTGAAGACTTGATATAAAAGGTATCACTCAATCAAATGTCAGAACAAATGGTCATAATCCTATTTCACAAGAGCAGGTGAAATGTGTCAATGTTCTTAAGTTTAATTCAATGGAAAGAATGAATTACTAGTGACACAGTACAGGGCACAGACAAGAGAACAAAGAGAGAGTGGGATTAAAAGGGAGAGAATTACTTCTGATGTAGTGTACTAGCATTCAAAAAGGAAAGACAGATAAGAATTTTTTGAAGTGCAATACAAACAAAGCAGGACTGAATCCTGAAATAAAAAGAAGGGCGGGCTTCTACCAAGAAAAAGGGCAAGGAGGGCGACATTTTTTCAGAAAAGAGCACAAGGGCTGGCTGCCCATCCAAACCTCTTTAGAGTGATCCTTGATAAATATTTAGTTACAGCTTTCACTGATTGTATCCTTTTCTTAAACCTATTGACAAAATGCACATGCTATGACAGTCTCATCATATTCACTGTCTACTGCCATGTAGAAATTATGTGCCCATTTTGAGCAAGGAACATGCAATCCAACTTTTAATTATCAGCCTTAAACAGAGCAAAATTCATCACAATATAAACATTCACAGTCAAACCATGGTAGTTAAAAACATTTTAGACAGAATCAAGTATTTTTCTTTTCTGCCACATCCATTCCACTCCAAATGTACAGTTTAGGTTTATGAGGTAAAGTCACTCGAGAAAGATATATAAGCAAAGTTTGACTACATGAAACTAAAAACAAACATATTTCAAGCATGAACCATTTACAGTTGTAATATAAACAAGTATGTATCTTTACTTCAGTTACAAGGTCATCAGAAATTACAATACAGGAGCAAAAAATTACAATAAAAAAATTTACACACCAACACTCATGAAAATTAGACTAACATGGTTGCTAAAGTTGAAAGGCAACAAGTTTTTTTACTTCTGCTTATTGTTACAAGCACTCGCAGGCAGCACTTCCTTGACAATGAAAACCGTCAAACTTTGTTCCACCCCAGTACCCCATTGTGCATCAGGTTCCCCTACTCTTGATCATATAGTCACTACTATTGCTTTCTATCTCATTTATGTCTCCAATATTTTTAATACAAAGCTATGTAATATGATATTTAATATGACTAATTTATTTATTTATTTATTTAAATTATTTATTTATATGCAATATTATTTATTATGTAAAAATCCTTCTATAGTAAAAAAAAACTAGCCTTAAAAGGAATGACTCCTGGAATGATGCTGATGTGGAAGATTTCCGGAACTAACGAATCCGGGTTGTCCACTCCTTCCATGAGTCGAATAGACCAATCAGGAAAGGGCTCCGTCTATGCATCGCTGTATGGGTTACCATAAAGAGAGGAAAGGTTACCATCGCCAACAATCGCCAAGTTTGTCGCCAACTTGGCGATATATCACCAAATTTGGCGATCAAAATTAGTTGTCAAAAGTGACGCCAACTTGGAGATAACTGTAATATTTCGCCAAATTTTTAATTTCTTTACAACACCAGTCGTTTGATACATCATTTGAGAGGTTTGCAACTGCTTATTCATATAATGGATGTCTTGTGTGTCATCCCCCATTCTGCTCCCCAGGGGAGACACATTTTTAATTTCTTTACAACACCAGTCGTGTTACACAAGATTTGAAAGGTCTGCAACTGCTTATTCATATTATGGATGTCTTGTGTGTCACACCCACACTCTACTCTCCCCAGGAGGGGTCACATTTTTAATTTCTTTACAACACCAGTTGTGTGACACATCATTTGAAAGGTCTGCAACTGCTTATTCATATTATGGATGTGTTGTGTGTCATCCCCCACTCTGCCCCCCAGGGGGGGCACATTTTTAATTTCTTTACAACACCAATTGTGTGACACATCATTTGAAAGGTCTGCAACTGCTTATTCATATTATGGATATCCTGTGTGTAACCCCCCCTCTGCCCTCAGAGGGGGCGCATTTTGTAATTTCTTTACAACACCAATTGTGTGACACATCATTTGAAAGGTTTGCAACTGTTTATTCATTTTATGGATGTCTTGTGTGTCACCCCCCACTTTGCTCTCCAGGGGGGCACATTTTTAATTTCTTTACAACACCAGTCGTGTGACATATCATTTGAGAGGTCTGCAGCTGCTTATTCATATTATGGATGTCTTTTGTGTCGCCTCCCACTCTGCCCCCCAGGAGGGCACATTTTTAATTTCTTTACAACACCAGTCGTGTGACACATCATTTAAAAGGTCTGCAACTGCTTATTCATATTATGGATGTGTTGTGTGTCATCCCCCACTCTGCCCCCCAGGGGGGAGCACATTTTTAATTTCTTTACAACACCAATTGTGTGACACATCATTTGAGAGGTCTGCAACTACTTATTCAAATTATGGATATCTTGTGTGTAACCCCTCCTCTGCCCTCAGAGGGAGCGCATTTTGTAATTTCTTTACAACACCAATTGTGTGACACATCATTTGAAAGGTCTGCAACTGTTTATTCATTTTATGGATGTCTTGTGTGTCACCCCCCACTCTGCCCCCCCCCCCTCAGGGAGGCACATTTTTAATTTCTTTACAACACCAGTCGTGTGACATATCATTTGAGAGGTCTGCAGCTGCTTATTCATATTATGGATGTCTTTTGTGTCGCCTCCCACTTTGCCCCCCAGGGAGGCACATTTTTAATTTATTTACAACACCAGTCGTGTGACACATCATTTGAAAGGTCTGCAACTGCTTATTCATACAATGGGGTATTGGCGAGCGCAAGCAAGCAGGGGTAGCCAATAATTTGGAATCGCGAAACGATTATGCGGGGGGTTGGCGAGCATAGCGAGCAGGGGGGCGGGGCCCCCCTAGTGCTTTAAAACAAAACAAGTATTTAACTATGTTTTATGATAAAGCATATTTAAAAGTAAAAATATATTTACTTACATATTCACACAACACTTTTTCTAAAATTACAAGTCCTTCTGTCCCATTCTCCAATGAATGAAATGAAAAATATTGAAGGCACTCCATAAAAGTAGTTAAAATAGCATCACATTCCATAGGTGACATTTTTACAGAGTCTAATAAAACACTAGAATAAAATTTGTTTATGAAACATAAGTTATAAAATATTTAAAAATGTGTGCATATATTTAAAACATGATGAATTAAAAAGAATAACTTCTTTACAGATACACCAATTATCAATATATATATATATATTGTTTTTTCATGGCAAATTTTCATGGCATGGAAGATGAAATCACACATTTCATTTGTAGTTTCAAAGTATTTGGGACTTGAAGATTCTGCTTTGGTTCTACAAATTTCATTTGTATTCATAATAATTTTTATTTTTTCCTTCCATGTTCAATGTGCTATAAATTATTAAATTCAATGGTTCATATATTGTAATATTAATGGTCATATATCACAAGTTTTATATAAGTAATTTTAAATAAATTTTCGCTGTTTTTTAAACTTACAACTCCCACTGCTGTTTTTGTTTTCTATTTGCTTACCAGTTGCATAACAGCAGGGTTGTCGGCTTTTAGCCAGGCCAAAAGAAGCCAGCCGGCAGGTTTTATCCACTTTTAAAAAGCTGGCTTTAATTTTTAAGTGTTAATTTGTATCGAATCCATATTAAATTTGGATTGATTTATTTTTAATACATTTTTAATTATTTACTACTAAAAAAGTTATAAATTTCTATTTGATTTTTCAAATAAATAAGTCTTTATAACCGCTAGAAGTCAACTGTGAAGGCATGTCTGAAAAAATATATAAATCTTGGAAAAAAGAAAATATACTCAAAAAATGTGTTTTAAACTTCTGTATTTCATAGTTCTATTTATATTACACATTCTTAAGAATTATATTTAATTGAATTATGACAAAATATAACACATCAAAGCATTTATGGAAACATTCCTACAGGTCAATTTGTAAAGATTAAGTCATAGAATGAACAATGTTGAAAGAGAAATTAGGAAGGATTCAGTATTTGAGGAGAGTTTGATACATAATTATATAAAATTAAACAACAACAAAAAATGTTCTAATGAAATTTGTTGAATTAAAATTTTGAATAGCACTTTGTTATTTAAAAGTGCATATATGCCCTCTTGAATGAATATATGCATGCATATGCTAATTGACAAAATTGAAATAAATTGTGAAATATAATATACTAGCGGACCCGACAGACGTTGTCCTGTCACCAACACCAGAAAATCAAATAAATGTACTTAAATATAGTAATACGCACGATAAACACTACGCTCTTAATACAATTACAATTTCTTATTTATATTTATTACTTATATTTTAATTTCTTATTACAATTATGTAAAGAAATTATTTTTCACTCTTCAGTATTTTTTGAAGTCGGTTCAATTTTTGATAGAAAAGTTTATTTTTCTCTTTTTTGTTAAAAGTTAATGATTTTCTGAAGTCAGTTAATCAAAATTATAATACAGGCTATATTACTGTAAAGCATACACGTTTGACAGGAGCGGGGTTCGAACACATGATCTCTTTCTTCGAGAAGCAGAGCTTATATCTGGTGCCTTAGACCGCTCGGGCATTCCGTACACACTCTATTCATCGAACTTATTCAACACTTTTAATTAGCGAAAAATGACTAACTATTAGTTTTTGCCTAGTTACTAAAAAAGTACTGAATCAATTTCGACGAAATGTGAATCTAAACCATTCTCGAATCTACTAGAACGCACGCACAAAATTTCATCAAAATCGGTCCAGTCGTTTAAGAGGAGTTCTATTACATACACACGCACAGAAGATTTTTATATATAAAGATGAGCATTGAAATTTTCAGGTTTTTACGCCGAAGACACCGCCAAATTAGGAAAATGTGAATTATCTCACAAACTACTGGATTTAAATGAATTTGCTTAATACCTTTCGATTCAGAATGAAAAAAATGCACTAAAATATATTATCAGTTGAAAAATAACTACAAAAGCTGATTTTTATGGAAATTTTTAAAAGTTCGTTCATTTTTCTACTCATCTTAGGGGTGGAATTTTCGAAAATCCTTTCTTAGCGACAATCGATGTTATAAGAAGTATTTTTACCGAAATTTTCAAGATTTTTGGTTCGGTAGATTTTTTTGTGCTGTGATTAATACGAAATCCTAACTTTCTTTTATATATATAGCACTTTTAATTAGGGAAAAATAGCTTCTTAGTTTTTCCCTAATTACTGAAAAAGTGCTGAACCAATTTCGATGAAATGGTAATCTAAACCATTCTTGAATCCACTGGAACACACACACATAATTTCATCAAAATCGGTCCAGTCGTTTAGGAGGAGTTCAGTTACATACACACGTACAGATTTTTATATATAAAGAAAAGCATTGAAAATTTCAGGTTTTTGCGCCGCAGACATCGCCAAATTTGGAAAATGTGAATTATCTCACGAACTACCGGACTTAAACAAATTTGCTTAATACCTTTCGATTCAGCATGAAAAAATACACTAAAATATGTTATCAGTTGAAAAATAACTACAAAAGCCGATTTTTATGGAATTTTTTAAAAGTTCGTTCATTTTTCTACTCATTTTAGGGGTGGAATTTTCGAAAATCCTTTCTTAGCGACAATCGATGTTATAAGAAGTATTTTTATTGAAATTTTCAAGATTTTTGGTTCGGTAGATTTTTTTGTGCTGTGATTAATATGAAATCCTGACTTTCTTTAATATATATAGCACTTTTAATTAGCGAAGAATCACTAAATATTAGTTTTTCCCTAATTACTGAAAAAGTGCTGAACCAATATCAATGAAATGGTAATCTAAACCATTCTCGAATCCACTGGAACACACACACATAATTTCATCAAAATCGGTCCAGTCGTTTAGGAGGAATTCAATTACATACACATGCACAGAAGATTTTTATATATAAAGATGAGCATTGAAAATTTCAGGTTTTTGCACCGCAGACATCGCCAAATTAGGAAAATGTGAATTATCTCACGAACTACTGGACTTAAACAAATTTGCTTAGTACCATTCGATTCAGCATGAAAAAATACACTAAAATATGTTATCAATTAAAAAATAACTACAAAAGCCGATTTTAAGGAATTTTTTTAAAGTTCGTTCTTTTTTCTACTCATCGTAGGGGTGAAATTTTCGAAAATCCGTTTTTAGCGGCACCCAATGTTATAAGAAGTATTTTTACCCAATTTTCAAGATTATTGGTTAGGTACATTTTTTTGTGCTATGATTAATATGAAATCCTGACTTTCTTTAATACATATAGCACTTTTAATTAGCGAAAAATCAATAACTATTAGTTTTTGCCTAATTACTAAAAAAGTACCGAATCAATTTCGACGAAATATGAATCTAAACCATGCTCGAATCTACTGGAACGCACACACAAAATTTCTTCAAAATCATTCCAGTCGTTTAGGAGGAGTTCAATTACATACACACGCACAGAAGATTTTTATATATAAAGATGAGCATTGAAAATTTCAGGTTTTTGCGCCGAAGACATCGCCAAATTAGGAAAATGTGAATTATTTCACGAACTACTGGATTTAAACGAATTTTCTTAGTACCATTCGATTCAGAATGAAAAAATGCACTAAAATATGTTATCAGTTGAAAAATAACTACAAAAGCCGATTTTTATGGAATTTTTTAAAAGTTTGTTCATTTTTCTACTCATCTTAGGGGTGGAATTTTCGAAAATCCTTTCTTAGCGACAATCGATGTTATAAGAAGTATTTTTACCGAAATTTTCAAGATTTTTGGTTCGGTAGATTTTTTTTGTGCTGTGATTAATATGAAATCCTGACTTTCTTTAATATATATAGCACTTTTAATTAGCGAAGAATCACTAACTATTAGTTTTTGCCTAATTACTAAAAAAGTACTGAATCAATTTCGATGAAATGTGAATCTAAACCATTCTCGAATCAACTGGAACGCACACACAAAATTTCATCAAAATCGGTCCAGTTGTTTAGGAGGAGTTCAATTACATACACACGCGCAGAAGATTTTTATATATAAAGATTATGAAATATGCATAATTCATAAAACTATTTTGAATAGTAAGAATTTTTTTTTTTTTTTTTTTTTTTTTTTTTAATGTGTGATTTTAAATATTTATAGGGAATAAAACACAACATCTTAATAACTTTTAAAATTAGTGAAGCAATAAAACATGTAATTAAGTAACCATTGTCCTCTTCAATTTTATAAAGCAATAAAAATGGAAAAACAAGGGTGGGATTAAAAGGTCAGTGTAAACCAGAAGAAGCACTTGGTATGGCCATTTTATAATTTAGCAGACAAATTTGCAATTCTGACTATAAATCACTAGCAACTCCATCAATGTGTTATTCTAGTATTAATCTCTTCATGATTGAAAAATTGGGTTATAACCCAATTTCTCATAATGAATCATAATTAAAATCCCAATTTTTCATTGTAATAAATAAATTTATTAAACTCAAAATAAATTAAACATCATTAAAACTAGTTAAAAGACACTTAATGTGTAGCTTATAATTAAAATGTTTCACTGTATAAAAGCCAATTATGGCCAAAAAAGGGGGCCAATTTTGGTCAAAAAAAGCTGGTTAAAACCAATAAAAGCCATTGGCCTGGCTTTTTTTAATTTTAGCCGGCTTTTTTGCAACCCTATGACATATTCAAGTAAGAGTGGTTTGACACAATAGAATACATTTTGTGAGAATCCTTTATTGTTATCTAGATTCAATTTAAAATAAGATCAATCATATTTAACACAATATGTAGTAAACACTATTATATGGTGTATTAAACACATACTTCATGTACCCCATACATACTTCTTTTATAAGAATTTCATGTGTCTGTATTATTAAAAAAATTATATTTGTACTGTATACCTTTTCGTACTGTGTACCTTTTAGTACTGTGTATCTTAACAAGAATAAAAAAACAAACACACAGACAAACACACAATTTTTGGATACTGGTACCCAAATTATTATGCATTGTACATGGGAGTGGAGAAATTTCCTTCAAAACTATTTTTTGCAAACAGAAGAATATGAGTAGAATGAATCACCCATAGCTTTTTCTCTGCACAACCTTCAGTGTATAGGAGCTTTAATTTTTGGCAGTTTCTTTATTGTACATCCAATTTTTCCCTTGATTTACAATGTTTGTTTGTTTGTTTAAAAAAAAAAACTAATTATTAATTTGCTCATTAGTTTTGTTTTATGTTTATTATTATCTGCAAAAACTAGTTGTAAACAGCTAAAATGATGCATATTAAAATTAGTGTTTTGGAACTAAAACAATTGCACTTTTCAATATTATCATTGGGGAAAAAAAAAAAAAAAAAAAGTTTAAATTAAATTACTTAAGCAACACCTTTACTAAGCCTGATGCAAATGACGAAATCCAAAACTAGAGATTTCAAAAAGGGATTCAAATACTATTTCTATGAAAAATATTAATGGATTTGTGAACAAGAATTAATAGGTTTATTAAACATTTACTTTTAAGAATTAACATTTTTTTTTTTTAACTTCATGTTTTCAAAATAATATGGTGATCCAAAGTTAGGAAAGTTAGATATAAGAAGTTAGCTACATCACTACTAAACAAATAAAGAAATATAATTGTTCACATTCACATTTAATCTTCATGCTAGAATTTAATTTTATAAGGAAGTTGATGGTAAATATTCACCAACTGTGACAGTGTACTTCGTTTTAATGTAAAAAAAAAAAATATATATATATATATTAAATAAAAATGAAAAAGTTATCAAAAATTCTTATGTTATTTAAAAATGAATGACTGCATTCTGTTTTGAGGGATATTTCAGCATGTATTTTAAGGAACATGAAAATCAAGACCATTTATAGAAGTAATAAACTTCTCAGCAGAACTTTATATATTTAATATATAAATTATGAAAATAATATTTAGAAAATGTATTATAAATTAAGAGTCAAAAAGTGCATATTTGTCATGTAATGCTTTTGGAATTTGAATAAGGCAATAGAACTAAGGTGACAGCTGAAAAAATATGCAGTTTATACTATGAAGGACTAAAGCTCATCTGGCAATCAGAATTTTATTATTATTGCTATTATTATTATTATTCTGGAGATACAACTTTAAAAGTCAAAGCAAGAGTCGGAAGTCCTTCTGACTTTGCAATATTGTGTTTAAAAGGTTGTCATCAAAGTTCATATCAATCAACAAAAGGGATAGCAGAAACATTGAATCTATACTATTAACCGCAGTAAATGTCTGTCTGTCTGTACAGCTAAAAACTTTTCTCAGCGGCCGAGTGGAGTGGCGCTCTGGGTGTCTATCGACTCGGGACGATTCGGCCTTTTGTGATAATGAATTTCGAGAAAATCGCCTGGTAATTACCCGAGATATTAATTAAAAACTACCCGGGAAGCGTGACAAAAAATCCAAGTTCCGAGACGGTTCTCTGACGGAGCTCTCCAGCCGAAACTAGCTTTCCGCGGATGAAGAACCAAGAAGGTGTCGAAAATACGAAAATTAAGAAGTTTTACATAACGTCGCATCCGCGCTGCAGATTCACGGATTTTAAAACAAATTACATATTCTTGAAGGAAATTTAAAGACCTTTCTGACGGTCTATTTGGTTTCAAGAAATACGAACATTAACCTTTTGAAAAAAACTTTTTCCCGAAAGCTTTCATTTTCCATTTTTCTCCGCAGAATTTTCGACCGAAAACTATCGAATTTTAAAACGACTCCATCCTTTTTAATTTTGGAGGCACGACAAAGAAAAAAAAATACCCCCTCAAAGACGCTTCTGTCTAATTTCCAACGGTGTGTTTATTTTTGAAATATTCTAATATTAACCCTTTGAAAAAAAAATCGAGAAAAAGAGTCTCCGATCGTACAATTTTGTTTGCTTTTTCCGCTCATATTTATATGAATAAAATCCCTAATTTTCAATATTTCTTTTCCATCTTTATACACCTCTTAGTGAATACATCGTTTTGAGTTGTGTCAAAATTTCAAAAAGATACAACGGTTAGAAGTATTTTTAAATCTGTAAAAACCGCGAAATTACGGCTTAAAACGGGCTATTTTTTTTCTGCCATATTTTTAGGTAAAAGTAGCCCTTAAATCATGTATTCTGCAATAATCTTTATATGTGTGTTTGGGGTACTGGTTTTACACCTTGCATAAAATTTTTGAAAAAATCGAGAGGCCGTAACTGTATTTTAAATAATATAATAGGCGAATTTTTTAATTTAAATTATTAAATGTGAAAAAGGAAAAAACTAAAAATTAAAATTTTTGTACAAAATATGCATATTTTTACACGAAAATTATACTCGAGGTTTTTTTCAAAGTGTGTAATAGTAATACATTACGACCTCACTAATCCGACACTCGGTAATCCATATATTTTTAAAATATCGTTAGAGAACATTATTGCAAATAAATACATTTTAAAATTTGACATTTCTTTAAAATCTTCATAAAAGCAGTTAGAGAATACCGTGGTACAAGTTGCATCACTATTTTGAACGATACAACAGTTAGAAGTATTTTTAAATAAATAAAAACCACGAAATTACAGGGAAAGAACGAACTTCTTTTTTTTTTGTTTCATATTTTTAGGAACAACTTTTACTTAATTTCAATATTTCCTTAAAATCGGCTAATACCATTCTTGGTAATCCACTTTTAATGAGGTATGAAATTTTTGGAAAAATATGGCTATCAGAACTATCTTTTAAATAAAATAATAGGTGTAACCATTTGCAGAACTCGGCCGCTAGCGGGCGAAGCTCGCTAGTATAACACAATCAACTGTTAACAGCTACCTGGAAGAAATTAGGGAAAATCAGCAAGTTAAGAATATGAGTTTTTCACAATCACAGAGAATGGAATAAAAATTGCACAAAGATTGAATTACAGGTCTCCTCCATATGTAAAAAGTGAGCCTTTTTTAAGCAGAATTATACTAGGTGATGAAAAATGTGCTACCTCAGGGTTCATACTCATTTTTGAAGAAAAAATCCCCTGATATATTTTTCAGGATATACAATTTTTTCATGTCAAGAATTAACTGCATGTTTTAAACAACTATCCTTCTCAAAATAAAATAAAATCAAGGTAATCTCAAAAATAAAGTTCATACATCACCTACATAAACAGTATGAACAAACTTCGAAAGAAAAACATTCATTAGTGTAAAACAGAGATGAAGTCTGTATGCCTTGTGAGGCTGTCCTTAAAAACTTCGTAGCTTGCTGTATGAATTTAATTTCCACACTTTATGATTTTAATACCTCTTTGAAAATCATTATGAATAATATGAAGACTACAAGTACCAATATCAATTAAAAAATGTGCTTCAGCTTTCTTAAGTTCCTCTTGAACTATTGCAAACCTCACAATATTAGAAGGTGTGTCTAGTGACTGAATTGATAGATACCGACATATCTCATATCATAAAGCATGCAGACAGCAGATACTGCCCTTAATTTTCCAGAATAGCCAGTCATTTTGCCAAGTTTTTCAAGTTCGGGAAATTTTTTGTATTATCTCCTGAGATTGCTTTCATTTTTTTTAACCAAAAATTGATCTCCTGATTTTCCCAGGAATCCTATAATCCCCTGATTTGTATGAACCCTGTACTTATGACAATAATATCTGCTAAAGACAACATCTTTAAGAATCAACCACTCTTACCAGCTCCAAAAGCAAACATCCACAGCAAAAAGACTTTAATCCATACCAACCATATTTTATCATATAAGGAAGGAATTGATAAACTGTTAGGAAGGTATATCAGGGATAATAATCAGAGATGTAGTCAAGGGTACCCTAATGGGCATATGCCATATATCTTCTGGATTTTTTTAAGGAACACCTTATACCCTCTGTTTCTCAAAAAAGTTATGGTATATATACTCTAAGGTATACTCTATATTCTTGAGCATATACCCTCTGCTCAGAATATATACCCTCTATTTTTTTACGACTACACTACTATGCATAATAGTGGTGAATACAAAACTAGTTGTTGGGGGCCACCACAATACTTACTCATCATGGATATGTATATGAAAATAAAACATGTGAAAACTATTTATACAATGCATTGCAATTCATAAACAAAATTTAAATATTGTTAATGTACAAAGTAATGCTATATTAAAAAACTGCTGATTACCAATTTCGACAAATTATATAAAACTCCAAACTACTCAAGTAGTACCGAACTGAGTAAAAGAAACATCCTTATAACTCCAAAAATAATAATTCTATCAACTAACTATTGACTGCGTTGGATTAAGCATCTCATTTCCAATTAAAATATACCTCTGAATTGAAATTTGAATGAAATACAGGGTCATGAAAAATCGAAGAATGTGGAAAACAGGATTACAAATATCTCGGCAACTAATAATCCGATCGACTTCGTTCTATATGCAAAATGTGTGTTATTTTATTGCCTTTTATGTCCATGCCTTAGAACAAAAAAATTCGAAAATTTTTATATACCTTTCATCAGAACGAATTTTTCGAGAGTCCGAAAAAAATAGTTCTGGATAATCGAGGTTGCTGATATTAAATAGGTTTCGTCCCATTCTTACATACTAACTACCTACAAAATTTCAAGTCTCTATCACAATTTTTTCGGGAGATAGAGCGTTTACAGACAGACGGACAGCAAATTTTTTTTTTCTAAAAATATGTTTTTCGGAATCTCCACTATCTAAAATGTGTAAATCCATCAAAAATTTTTTTTTGATTTTCAAAACGATTGCAAGACTTACCCTACACTACGTATGATGGGTAAGTAATAAATTAACATAATTTTGTTAATTAATGAAAGCAAAATAAATGTCTGATATAAAAAAAAGGAAATTACTTATAACTCGACTTAATATAAAAACAACTTGCTTTTATTTACAGAATAATTAATTTAGAAACTATATTTATTGTCCACACCTTATAAGAATTTGGAATGAAACTGCCATTTATATTCTGTTAACCAAGTAGAATTTTCTCCCATAGTTCTATAACTAAGCAACTTAGAACAATGTATTATATAACAAAACTGTCTCCCAAAAATTACCTTACTGACAATGTAAGGGCAATAGAAATCTGATTAGCAGAACACAGGTTATAAACATTCAAAATAAAATTTCATTCGTAATCAGACTGGCCTAATTATAGAACTTTCCCACATAGCTCTATAATTAAGCAACATAGTATGATGTTTTATACATTAAAACCTTTAATAAAAAAATATCAAACTGACAAAATAATTCTCATAAAAATCTATTTTGCAAAATGTGAGTATGTACATGAAATTTTCATTTTATATGCATGTTCATTTTATATGCTTTACGATACTACAATTTATAGAAAAGTTTTTTTGCAAAGTCTTTATATAAAAATCAAATTGTTTTTTATCAAAAGTATATAAATACTTCTTTTTATTAGATTAAGAAATTAACATTTAAATATTCACAGAAGGTGTTTTCATTTATGGAACTTTATTGCACAAATTCTTTTTAGATTTCTAGAAACTTATAAATTCTTCATACTGTTGTAAATTTGATGTAAAACTTCAACATTTTCCAAAAAAAAAAAAAAAAAAAAAAAAAAACATTTAAAAATAATAATAATAAGCCACATATGCAAATCTTACATATTTGAATTAGTTATCCATAATAAATTTCATCAGTAACCCCTTCACCACCAGTGTATCTCCTCTAATGGATACATAATCCATAGAGTAATTTCATCTGAAAGTGAAGGAGTTAAGGAAAGTCAGAAACATGATTGTGACAAAGCTAAAATTTTAAGTATGTGCCATAATAGATGAATAATAAAATAAAATAAATTTAGAACATTCTTACTTGGTTACTTGTGGTGTGTAGATGAAGCAAAAAAAAAAAAAAATGTTTTGGTTGAAAAAAACTTTTTTTATTCAACTTCATTAGTTTTTGAAAATTGTTTAAAAATTACTTTGGTCACCAGTTTTAAAAATCAGCAAAATTCTTATAAAAAGATTTGAGATATCTTGAAGAAAATCCATTAAGTTTTGATTTACATTGATGGAAAGGCAGCACAGAGTAAATATATTTAAAATAATATAGGTGATGCCTTTAGAACTCCACATCAGAAGGATCACCGGGCAACTAGGGCATAAGGACTACCCAAAAGCATTCTGTCGATTCAATGAAAAGCACACGGCAGCAAGCAGCATATGCTTAAATTGTAAAGAAAAGTACATCTTGTGAACAGCTCATCACACTTAATTCTGATTTTTAAATTACCAAATTTTTGTATTTAAATTACAACTAACAAAGTAATAAAACAATGTTTAAATGGATTAGAGAATTAAAAGTTTTGACAATATTTTACATAAAAAAAAAAAAAAAAAAAAAAAAAATACATTTAAGAGATTTAAATCTAATTTACTGAGGCACACTCAAAAGAAAAAACCTCTCTCATCTCTGCATAACGATTATGTTGCAGATGGGCAGAGTGAACACATGAGGAATGAGCAAGTGCATGTGATGTCATCACAATACATGTTATCGCGAAGAAGTGAAAATCATCTGAGATTTGCATAATGAATCTACATGGGAAATGAAATCAAGTGCCAATAAAAACAGACAAAAGCGCTTCCTTAATAATTATTATGGAATTAAATTTAAAGAATATCAATGTTTAAGGCTGAAAGGAATTAAAAGATAAAATAATTTAAGAACTGTGAGATTTCATCTCATAATGATTAAATATACGCATGATTGTTATAATAATAGCAATAAATTTGTTTTTTCAGCTAATTATATAAATTAGTGCATATTACTATATAAAAACAAAAATTTACTAAAATATGCTTAAGTTAAATGAATCTTTAAATAAAAAGTTGCCATGCCAAATAAGATACATCACAAAAACCATTTATATTTACCTTTGTTTTAATGTGGAGAAAAGCTGTAGCAAGAAGTTCTCTTTAAAAATTATTTCTTTTGGAAATTTACTTAAAAATGGCAAAATACATGGATAAATAACATGAGCATTGCCCTTTCCAGCTTCACTTAAAAGAGACCACAACTGGGGTAAAACAACTTTCTGAATATTTATTCCTTGCCAGCAATTCTGGAAAATACATATGTAATTAATAATAAATATAGGTGCTAATATTAACATTTGAAAAAATATTTACTTACTTCAAAATTAATAACAATATGCAAAGCTGATTCCCATATCGCAGGGGCTACAACAGGATCAGTTTCAGATAAGCAACCAAATACAGCAGCTACTAATTTCTTTTCTATTTCTGCAAACACATTGACTTTTTTGTGGCACAACATGCTGATTAGTGAATACCAGGAACCTCGAATCTAGAAAAACATTAAATTACATCTAGAAAAGAAGTATCTAAGGAATATTAGAATATTACAGTAATGAAAAGAATTATTAAATAAAACAGCTATGAAAGAGTGGAAAAATTAATTCAACTAAAAAATATTTTTCTACCTCAAGACTGCATCAATTCTTAGTTTACATTGAACAGCCATTAAAGATAGATTAAATTATTAAGAGTAGAATCTAAACACACAGCAGTGTGTCAGGCAAGTTTGCTAAACAAAAAAGGTGACACACCGGCCATGGGTTATATTACACAAATTATTTTGGGCCACTTTTGACCCCACAATAACTCAAAATCTATTATGTAGCAATTTTGTATACCTTGAAAGACCATTTTCTAAATACCAAATTATGTAAATTTTTAAAAGAAATCTCTTACCATTCACAAGAATTTGATGTCCAAAAATCACTATTTTTATCACTGATTCATCAAAATGTTTGAACACTTCCAGGTGACTTAGGAAATTGAAATTTGATGTGGAGGAAGGTTATTGGATTTATAAATAGAAAAAATCAGAAATCATCACATTAAAGATAAATGGTTGATTAGAAGACAAATTATTGGATTACAATGGGAATCTATGGGAATTTGGAGAAATATCCCGAATAGCACCAAGTTGGTGTCACTTTTGGAGAGTAATTTTTGTCACCAATTTGATGATATATCATCAATTTGGTTACAATCTTGTTGACATTTTTTTATTGACAGGATTATCAAGTACAGTAGAACCCCGCAAATTCAGACCCCGTAAATCTGGATCTCCGGATAATCCGGATCGGTTTGGTCGATTATTATTTTTTCAAGTTTGAGAAGTGATCGGCAAATTTCCATAAAATAAATTTATTTGAGCCTCATATGCTGAATAAATAAGCATTTTCTGAAATCTTTTCAGAAGAATACCTCAAGCTTTCTTATTTAAACTCTTTAATGTTATCTATGAAAGGAACAAATACACATCATTTAAGCTTTGCCAATTTTAGTTTTCACAGTTTTCTATTTAATCCATTTGAAAATGTCATCAAAAGTTCAATGCTTAACAAAGTTTTACTCAGAGCATTGCGAGAAAGTAAAGTATTCTAGTCCTTATAGACATACTGACTGATAAGGATCGCGATCTGATCTTTGTCAGCCAGTCCATAGGTCCTCTTGGGACCATTTCCTTGTCTTCGTCTCAAAACCCTTCTACAAATCACATGCGGAAAATTGAAATAGAGCGAGGAATAAACGAGAATGCTCAAGAGAATGCGGGACCATGCGACCCACAAAACTGGCAGGACATTTTTTATATTTACAAAATAAACATTTTTATTGTCTGTAAATATTGAATATGTTCAATGTAAAGATGATTTTCTATAAGTATGTTTTATTTTATTTCATCGGTTCACATTCTCCAGATAATTCGGATTTTCGACAATCCGGATTAGTCCTGGTCCCAATTAATCCGAATTATCGGGGTTCTACTGTAATAACGAATTGCATAAAAGAAACATCATTATAATTCCAAAAATGATACTCGTATTAACTAACAGTTTACTGCAATATATTAAACGTCTCATTTCCAATTAAAATATATCTTTGAATTGAAATTTGAATGAAATACAAGATCATGAAAAGTCAAAGAGTGTGGAAAATATGATTACAAATATAACAAGAAACAGCAAAATAAAAAACACTGTATGAACGCAGGAAAAAGCTCCAAGATTAATTAATATTAAATAAAAATAATTTAATACTAGTAAATCTACAGATCAGGAGCCTCAACGTCAGCTTTGCACATCATTTTTTTTTAACCCACTTTGGGTAATATTCAACTTCCTGGAAATTGTAATATAAAATTTTCAAATTACGTAATTATTTATAAGAATAAAATAAGAATAAGAAGTTTTCAACTATCAAAAGCGTTAGATTAAAGATTTAGTTATGTTAGGATATTCTGAAATTTTCATGTATTATTTTTGTTTTTTTTTTATTATAACATAGTAAATTTCTTCAAGGGGTAATTAATTAATTAATTCATCAATTTTGATGCTGACTTTATTTAAATTTTCGTACATGCATTCAAATTTATAACATTATAAAAATAAAGATTAGAATGAATGGTTGCGTAGCATCCATTAAGAGAAAATAAATACATTTGAAGTAAGTAAATCTCTGGAACAAATTAGTTTATATTATTGGAACACATTTATAAAAAATCTCCAAAATTTACAGTAATAACTTTGAAAATCTGACAAATGTGCAGACAAAATTTCAAAACAATACAAATAATTTAACTGGTAAATTTCAGTATCCATTTATCATTGAATTCCATTAATGAAATGTGTCATTTTCTCTCAAGAAAAAAAAATTGAAAATCATTGGATTTGCCATAGAAAAACATTATTGCGCAAAATAAAATATTCTATATTTTCCGAACGAATGAATCAAATCTAACAAAAAACTATACAGCTTAATCCCAATGCCTCATTAACATAACCACTTAATTTCAAGCCAATCGGATGCTTTTTGCGTTAGTTATCGTGGAACAGACAGACAGACAGAAACCAAAAAATTTCGTGTCTCCAAAGTAAGCCTTCACTGACGTTTCGGCAATTAAGCTTATTTATTTCAAAAAGGAAACAAATACTAGCTTATTTGACAAAAAATAACGATATCCCATCAAAAACATAAATGTGAATGAATGCCAAGTTCATTAACGGTTTTGCTAATAAAAGAAGTGAGATCTAACTGAAAACCAAGTTCTTTTGAAGTTTCTTACATCATAGATCCTGTCATGCATAATGTTCAATAGCTTAAAATGATTTCATTTGTTATTCAATAGAGCAACTATTCAATAGAGTAGGGTGATGTATCACCAAGTTGGCAAAAAACTCTGGCAACAGAACTGGTTCCCACCAATGACACCCTTCTTATGATTTTTGCAGTATTTATACAGATTGTCATTGGAACATCGGTATCTACACAGATTTTCATTGTTTAATTTTTAAATTGTTTGGCCCATTTCCAAATTGTTTCTTTTTTATTTATATAGAAGTATTATGCTAAAAGTTAGAAACAAAATTTCATTTTCCAATGTGAAAAAAAAAATTGCCGTAGAACTAAAAAAGAAAAACATTAAAAATTGCATTGAATGTTGCATTAAAAATCACTAAATATGAAAAAAATCGCAAGAGTCAAAATTTATTCTAATAGGATAAAACATCGTGATCAAGAATATTTAATGAATGAAAAAGGTTCATGCTAAATGCAAAAAATCTTGAAAAATTGCTAAAAATTGCATTAAAAAATCACTGAAATTTGAAAATTATAGCAGACAAAATGTTGCAGATTAAGTTTGAAACAAAAAGTTTAATACTAAAACTTTGAAACAAAATTCCTTTGCCAATATCAAAAAACAACCACAAAATGCAAAAAACACTAAAAATTTCATTAAAAATTCAAAAATTGCTGTACAAATTTGAATAAACTTTATTGAAAAGAGGACGAAATTTACTATATTAGGTTAAAAACATGAAATTGCATTCCTTTCACTAAATGTGTAAAAATCGCCTCAGAGCATTAAAAAACCCACTAAAAATTGCATATAAATTAAATTTAAAAAATCTACTTAAATAATCAAAAATCAGGCTTCGAGGTGCAAAATTTCATATATACAGGTACCTTCCCACCAAAATTTTTAACTCTATATACAGTAGTCTCTTCAGAACCTCGTCCACACACTCACAAACTTCTATCTTTATTATTATAGGTAACAGAAAATTCATTATCTTTCTATTGCACAAAAATCATTATGAATAATGACCATGTGCAAGAATTGATCATTAATGCATCATTTCTATCTTTAGAATTAAAAGACATGATTAGATAATTAACTATTATGATTATAGATAAATATTCAAATAAATAAAGTAAAAATGTTTAAACATTAGTTTTAATAACTAACCTGGGGTTCTTTAGCTTTACCATACTTCCAAAATTTGTTCTCAGCTGTAATAGATAAATAATCTTCTTGGATGTTAGAAATTTCATTAGATGAGATGGTGCAGAGAAATAATTTTAATGCTTGAAGTGTAGCAGATATTACTAAGATGTATTTGCTTTCAATATCTTCAGCACTAGTAGAGCTGTTGTACAAAAGAAACAAATATTCAAATTATTTGTTGTTACAAATATATATGGTCTGTTCCTTATTTTAAATGATTAAATTATCTTAGAATATCAGATATTTAAATTTAATTTAATATTCAGAAACAGTTTTATTCATCACTGCTACAGAATCCTTAATACTTTAAATAGTTAATACAAATTAAAATTTTCACATCAATAATTATAATAATTATATAAAATAAAAAATATGATAAACAGAAAGTGTGAAAAAAATATAAAAATATATATTGTAAAATTTTTTACCCATAGATTAATATATATATACATATATATCCATAGGAATAGCCATTTTTTTTTTCTACAGAAACATAGACAAAGTTAAAACTTATCTTGATATTACTAGCAAATTTTATATAACTTATATTTAGTCTATTCCATGACACAACACAACAAATGCACAGTAGTTCCTTCAATATACTTACCTAGGATCACTCATAGTTTTAGCAGTCTGTTCAAATAGGTTGTCTTTAAAAAGCTACAAAGAAAATGCCACATTTAAATTTATTAGAAAGGAACAAAAAAATTACATAAATATGCCTTAAATTAATATTTTAAAATGGTTTAAAAAGGTATATGAGTTCTAAAAAGACTTTTTTAAATAACAAAGACCAAGAATAAAATTTTGTAACATCAATCATGAGAACAAGAACATTATTAACCTTTTCACAAGTGTGTTTTTTCCATTTTTTTTTTTTTTTTTTCCCCTTTCAAATTAATAAGATAAAGGCATACATGCATACAACTGTTTTGTGATAGTAGTGATATAGTTATTACACTATATCACCATTATCAATATTAATTACTTGATATATTGCAATATTAAATTTCTGATATCATCCAGCTTTAATACATACATCTCAAAATTTTAATTACATAGCTTATTATATTTTTTAATAGTTTAAAATTGAAGTTTGTTTATGATCATGATTTTTATTTAAAAATATGAAATTATTCAACAGTAATTTTGAGGTACATTTAAGGTTATTATTGGGGTTCAAGTAACAACAGGTAGGTCCATTAGTTTGACATTATTGATTATTTTAAGATTCATAAAATTCTAATGTATAATTTTGTTATGAAAAATAATACTCACAGAAAATATTTCACTTTTACAAAACATGAGTGCTTCTGATTGTTTATTTTTAGGAAAAGTATCGATGAAAGCAGTTTGAGCAGCAGAAGCAGCAGGTGGATGTAAATCATTCTGACCTATCAACCAAACACCCATTATATTTTTTAAATAGGGTGCAATTTCTCTTTTAACTTTTGTGATGAGTTTTCCATTTGCTTGGTGTGTAGCTTCTCTTATTCGACGATCACAATCCTAAAATATAAAAACATTATTTTAACTTACATGAAATACACATTTGTATATGTAACTCTCGATAATATGACTGAACTTGTGGTTTTCACAAAGGAAGTATAAATTTATTTCTAAAAACTTCAAAGAATTGCTGATAACACTGGTAACTACAATCTCTTTACCAAATATATTTATGTATTAAACAAGCTTTTTCGGCTATTAAGACTCACTAAACCTGAAATAAAACTTCCTTATTTTATGATTTTGATGTGATTTAATGGAGTACCTTTATGAGGAAAGTTTCACAAAAAAGTCAAGGAAATGTAGCTCATCTTTATTATGCATATTTAATGACACATTATTAATTATTTCTTATTCTAATCTTTTTTTTTAAATTATCTGAATTGTTATCATCTTAATTATTTATTCTAATATTTTACTATAGTGCAAACATGTGTTATAATTTTGATTGCATTATTACATTCAAATTACCATTTAAAAAATGCAGGTAAAACAATGACCAGGGATCTGCACAACCTCTGGTCCCAAGCTGTGCAAATTAAGGAAGTCTACTGTAATTTCTTTTTACTTCAGAATGAGGGTAACCTGTATACTTTTATTATTTTTTAGTATACCTAAATTTAAGAACAAGTAACTACAAAAAAAAAAAAAAAAAGAAAGAAAGAAAAAAAAGAAAAGAAAAGAAAAGAAATTTTGTTTCCCCCCCCCCCCCCTGATTAGAAATAACCTAATCCCCCTTTTATCCATCAAGGCAGAATTTTCACAGGTAAATTGTTGCTACAAAATAACAAGTAGCAACAAAAAACAGAAAAAAAGTATAGTGAGAAGAACAGAAATTTTAGTCGGGAAGAAATTTAAATAGTTTATTTATTTTTACAACAAAAGTAACAATGTGATAAAAAAAAAAATAAACAAATAGTTTTTTAATTAGTAAATTAAAAGGGAGCAAAGTTTGAAAAGAAGAAAATTTTAGAGGAAGAAGTAATTAAGTAGGAAAAAATTTAAGAATTTTAAAAACTTTAAACTATGCATGCTAAGTACAAGGGGCAGAGATCGGAGGAATTAGGTGATTGATTATTAATTGTTAATAATAAAGAAAAAAATGTGTGTTCTTAAGACTGCACAACTGAAACTAACACAGAGATCGCTATAAGATTTCCATTATAGTTATAGTTCAGCAACAGTAGGATATTTTTATCAAATGTAATGCGATATTGAAAATTATGTTGATTCAGTTTGATACTGTGCAACATTAGGCAGCATCAATAGGAAATGCTGTTGTGCTATGCTTTTATGAACATTATAGAGATATTTAAATTGCTATACTGCAGAAATGTACCAAATTCTATATTTAAAGTTATTAATTAAAAATACATATATAAGGCAAGAAAATCAAAAATACATATGTGAGTCAATAAAATGAGAAATTTTATAATTTTTTTTATTTTTTTAATATTTATACAAATGGCATTAAACTCATATAATTCAGGTGCATATTAACAGTAATTTATATCATAAAATGCAATATAACTATACATATGATGATTATTTTCTTTTTGTAACTTAGAAAGCATTTAAAACAAGAAAAAATGTAAACTAACAATAAATTTACAAGTTCAATGAATCAGAAAAGAAAATGGAAGACAGCTTGCTAAAGATGTAAATCCAAATATATCTTTCATTTATGTGAAATACAGTGATTAATTCCTCAAAATAAATTTTATTCTGGATGGCTCAGCTGGTTTTCCCTTTCTTTCAAAAGGAGAAAAAAATTCTTCATGTTAACTATATGCACACCAAGTTAATCTTTTACCCATAAGTGTTTTCTCAAAGGATCTGATCTAAATTTCCTTTCCCTTTTAAAGAAGAAAAACAAATATCTCACTGAAAAAACACTTTATACAACTTGTATTTTATAGATTTTCAGATACTTATAAGCTCATCTTTGATTGGATGGCTCTTTTGCACAGCAATTCAGAAACAGACTCGAAAGATTTGAATAGACAAAGTTGTCTGAATATTAAACTTTCTCGACATCCCCCCCCCCCATCTCTTATATGCTTCCAATATTTTCTTTGTATTTTTGCCTCAATTAATAAAGGTTGAATTAAAGCCTAATACGTTGGTCCAATTTTGTATTCTCAACAATAGGAACTGTTGAACTGTGTATTTCCTATACATTGAACACAGTAAGTGTTATATTCAAAGAAATGCACCGTACTTTATATTGTCGCAGTGTAACAGCACTTGTTAAATTAATATGTTATTATAATATATAAAAAAGTTTTATAATCACCACAACATATTAGTTTTTTTTATTAATATTATTAATTATTATTGATGCATCTTAATTGGCATGATTCAAAAACTTTACAGATGGAAGAAATATAGGTAAAATCATAAGCTAATTAACAACAATGAAAGATACAGCAAGTTAAAAATAATTTTAATATGGAAAATTTTATGAAATGTCAATAAATTTACTCACCAAAGCGAGCTTATTGAACAGGCGAGGCCAAAATGGAAGGACACTTTTCACAATATCCTTGTCTTTTTTATCACAAAGATCACCAAACTCCTGGACAGCCTTCATGAAAAAACAGAAAACATTTCAAAAATATACAATGAAGAGTACTAAAAGCTATTAATTTCAAATTAAATTTTTAGAATAAAAATTTTAACTTTTTCTCATTTTCCACTTAAAATACTAAATTTTAAAAAAAAGTTTTTCAAATGAAATTTAAAATGATATTTATTAATATCTTAACTGATAATTATTAATACAATCAAATATATGACAGAATTTTCTACCATTTTTATTTAAAAGATTTCATATTTCAAAGTTTTTAGTTATGAGAAATAATAAAGCAAAGCCTGAAATTCAGGGCAATGCGAGTTATTTTTCACATTGGGGTGTTTTGCAAGTGTACTGTGAACTATGGAACCTTTGTTTTCTGCTTTATCTTCATCAGTATGAGTTTCACATTGCTTAACTAATTTTCCTTTGATACACACATTTTATAATAGGAAGCATTTTGGGAGCTTGAGGACATATATCTTTTTAAAGATGGGGTTTTAGATTTCCCCGTTATAAAGGGCAAGTAGACCAAAGCTAATTGAATTGTGTAGCAGTGTCTATTTCTCCACCAACTAGCATTTTGTACATCATGTAACTGTTCATCACAACTACATTAAGAAAATGGAAGATGTGGTGTCATCACTTCCTGCTTTTACGATCTACTTCATAGTGTGATTTGAAGTATAAAATTTATCCACCAGCCTCATATTTTTGGTGTATGTGGAGATAGCTTTTAGGCAATTCATTTTTACTTTCATACCATCCTTTTCTTTGATAGAATAAACTACAATGCTTGTCTTTCCACTTGAGGCAAATTAGGCCATCATTACTTGCGATTTAACTGAACTCACCTCTTTGCAGCTCTTTATCCTGGTCAAGTAGTAGTCATAGCATATTTTCCAGTTTACAGTGGCGTAGCTAAGGGGGGGCAAGGGGGGCGTCCGCCCCGGGCGCCGAGGCCTAGGGGCGCCAAATTGAGAGAAATTGTTATATATTTATATTGGGGTGGGGGCGCAAAATTTCTTGCTGGCCCCGGGCGCCAAAAAACATAGCTACGCTACTGCCAGTTTAAAATTACTGTGCCTCAGGAATAAATAATTTTTTTGTTTTTAGAAATCAAAAGAGTTCATAGGATGTGAAAAAACTGTCCATGAATATGCAATGATTTTTTTCCATGGAGACTTTTGCTAATATTTTCATGACATGTTCTCCAAGGTTCTTTTCAATAGTTTCTTTTTTCCTGGAATATATTTGAATTAGGATGGTTAGTCACTTTCATTGCAATGCAACCATATTTTAAAATCCCATTTAATAGGGGATTTTGGTATGTACAACTTTATAGAACTCTTATCTTTAAACTTAAACGAGGACTCATCTATCAATTGACTTTTGCTCGGGTGAAGTCCATTCATGCAGCTGTCTAACAGGTAGTTAAGAAGTGGATGTGCTTTGTACAATCTATCAAATTTTTTTCTCCTCTCTTGGGCTCAAGAAAATTATTGATATGCAAATTTTGTAAAATCCAAAAAAATCTTTATAAGGACATGGTGCTATTAATAAATTTCTCACAAAGCTCTTCCTCATTTGCTCAATAATTACTGTAACTAGGCATCTTTGTTTGCACTGGAAGATTGGTGCATAAAATACATATAAAGTTCCTCTAAAAAAAGAGGGGGGGGAGAGAAAAAGTCTCTCCATATTCAGAGCATTCTCAAAAACTACATGTTCCATCAGCACCACTCTAAACAAAGTTTGAAACACTGTTACTGGTTCTTTCTCCTGTAACTCAAAGTTTATCATTCTATCTGCTTTTCAAAATGAAATCAGAAAAAGCCTTTTACAGATTCTTTCACTAGAATACTCCATATTAGAACTTGGTACTGCATAAATGGCCCTGGATAAAAAAGATTGTCCACCTCTTTTTCATCATAAGAGACATCTGTACATTTTCTGTGCATACAGATTCATTAACCGAAGATAATTCTAACACTTTCAGTCCTTCAGTAATACTAAAGTCTCCCACAGACATTTTTTTAAATATTAAAGTTCAAAAGAAAACTAATTAAACTACTATAACAGCTAAGTGATAAAACAACATCAAGCCTTCATATAAACTTCTAATTCCTTAGATAGTTTATACTCCATTAAAAAAAAAAAGAAGAAAAAGAAAGAAAGAAAGAAAGAAAAGGAAAACACAGCTAGGCTTGCAGCCAGTGGTGTAGTCCAGGGGTGATTCTAACTGAGAAAAAAAAATTTCATAAATTCACGTCGCATTTTCGGAAATTGGCAGCAGCGGCAAGAGGGAGGGGAGGGAGGGGGGATGGTTTAAAAAAAATAAGGTTAGTTCAACATATTTTTTAAGATTAAAAACAATACAGGCACTCGGGCACATACATTTTAAAATGCATTTTACATTCTTATTACGAGATTATTAGTTGAGTGCTAAAAAATTTGCCATGAAAGAATGGAGGGGGAAGCAGATGGCTTAAAGCGACGCCCGGTGCAAGGATTTTGCAAGGCCCTTTACTTCCATATTCTTACATAATCTTATCTATCAATAAAAAATAATGGTTTTCATACGGTGGCCTGGGGAGCTAGTGTTCGATTCGTTAGTTATTATAAAGAAGTAGCGTTATTATTGTTTGTATGTGCATTTGTAGAGGTATTTTCTGGAACTACTGAACTAATTTCAAAAGCAATGGTGGCAAATTGATAGTGAAGGGTCTGTCTTCCAACATAGACTATATCTATGTTAAGACTACTATCTTTTCTTAATTAAAATAATAAATTTATGTTAAAGATTTGGACCACTGAAAAATGTAATGAAAAATATTCGGCATTTTTGTCATTTTTAGGGTATTGAGTAGCCTTAATAAAAGAAAAATATTTTGTATCCTGTTACGATGCTTCTCTAGGCTCGAGGAACCTATGCAGCCACACCTGTCGCATACCGACCTCTAAGGATCGATCTGGGAACTAGGAATAAGGAATACATCAATAACAGTGAAATGCGAAAATAATTTTTTGACCTATTTTCATGTCATCAGGAAGTCTGTCAAATAACCTTGTATTATTATTATTATTAAAAATATCAGCATTGGATAGAGTAATTTTTTCTCAATTAAAAATGAAAGTTAACAATATTTTGTGTTAGTGTTAGGAGTTTTATATTTATTTATTAATCTTTTATAATGTTAAATTACTTATAATTAAACACCTTAAAGATTTTAATTTAGGACTGAAATGAATAAGAGATACTGTTGTTACTTCTTGTGATTAATAAAGTAAACTCCATCATGGGAAATCAGTGTTGAATTCAGACACTTTTCTCTGGGAGGGATATCTATAGCTCCCGGGGGGAAATTGCTCTTTTTTAAAAATGAAAACGCATAATCTCAAAATTTCTGTCAGGGGCATTTAATTGCTCCGGAGAGGAATGTCACCTCCATGCCACCCCCTGAATTCAACACTGTGGGAAATAACAAAAATAATAATGTCATACAGACAACTTGTATTCATGCTAGATCTTTTTCAAAGGCTCTAAATAAAAGCGAAATATGCACCCTGTAATTAAAAAAAAAATCCTTTTTTTCTCTTTTCAAGAAACAGCGCTTGGACAATTGAAAAATTAAATTCCATAACGATTCACTTGTGCTCCCTCAATAATATCTACCCATCAACTGCAGCAAACTCATAAATAACTCTTATGAAAACAGCATTTATTCACGACTTTTTGACAGAAATCGCACTTTTTTTATGTGATTTTTTGACGATTAAAAAAAAAAAAAAAAAAAAATGGTAAAGCAGAAAATGATAAAAAGGCGGAAAATCACAGAAGAATCTCATGCCTGGGTGGAGGGATGAAAAATATAGAAAAAATAGGAAATATGGTAATTTTTTCAAATATATAGGAATTATAGGAGCGCTGCGAGGCCTGAACTCCTCTGTTATAGTCACTTGAGGAATCAAGAGATAATGGCAATTCTTGCTCAATAACACTCTCAACAATGATGGGAAAATTTTTCGCCGATCCACAGGTTGATCATCACTTTGTTCCATAGTAGATTCCTTTCAAAATCTGAAAATTGGCACTAGATTATTATTAGCTCCCGTCACTTAATATATCCTGTGTGACTTTAATATTGGATGTGACGTTTTGAGGAGAAACTCGAAATATCTTCACTGGTTCCCCTTTTTTAAACACACAGTTGTGACAAGCGAGGGGAAAAACAAATAAATAAATGTAGGAGATTCATTAAATTACACACTGGCTGCTGCAACTTAGTTTATTAAACTGTAGTCATATAGAGAGGGAAATGTTCCCTTTGCAAGCCATCTTGAACCGAAACATCAAAAAGAATATTCCATCATTACTTCCACAAGCCGTCTTTAGCGGACTCAAAGAAAAAGCAAAGAATATCTATCATAATTTTCCGGCTTCCTACTTAAATCTAAAAACAAACTTCTAGAAAATTCTCTACTCTCTAACCATCATTTTCCCATGTAAACATAATTCATGTCCAGCATCGAGATTTTTATTCATTCAGACGATAATTTTTATTTAAAAAAAAATATTATTTAACTAATTTATAATTGAACTCAGAATTTTGAATATCCTGCGGACGATAGTTTAAGAGAAAAAGAAAAGAATTTATTGATATGCACAAATATCAAACATTGAAGGAGGGGGAAAAAAAAATAAAAATAATGATATTTTTTGAAAGGTATGGTTTTGGAATAAATTTAATAAGACTTTCTTAAAAAGGGTTGATAAAAACGGGAGAAAAATGAGTTTTATTTGGAATATTAAGAAATAAAGTTTAATTAAGAATATTTTTAATCTAGAGCCATCTTTTTAAATTTATGCATATTGGAATAAATATTTTTTAAGGTAAATTAAGAATTTATATCATTTCCATAAAGATTAATAGATTAGATCTAGAAACAAGATTTTAATTTAATAAGTTGAACTAAGTACGGAATATTGTTATAAGGAAATTAATATAGTATAAAGGTTAATTTTGGCAAAAAAAAAAAAATTTAATTTGTAATATATATGTCATTATTACTTGATATTAAACACAAAACACATGTTTGTTACATCATCAAGTGATTTTAAATTCAACCTTTTATTTGTGTTTTTATTAATACTTTACTAATTGATTTGTTATTTCATTATTTAGAATTAAAATTATAACAATTTGTATAACATGACAGTTTCTATAATTTGAAAATGGTCGGCGGGATAACCAAGTAGTACCACATTATTATTTTGGCAGGATTTTATTAAATTAAAATATATGCTCACAGTTTGTAAGGTTGTAATTAAAAATATCTATGAAATATTTAAAGAATTAGTAAAATTTCATAATTTTGCAAAATCATCCAGCAATTAACTTCTATTCTATTAAAAAATATCATTTAGATCTTAACAAGTAGAGCAATTCAAAAATTTAAAAATATAATAGAAATAATTATTATGTATTATACATTAAAATAACAGGCTTTCTTACTTTTAATCTTGTCACACTATCTCTTTTAAGCATCTTTCTCATTACCATTCGCAAATCTGAATCAACAGAAAGATCTGAAGCATCAGCAGAATATTGGCCTGTCACTGGAATATAACTCGGAATATCCTTTTCTAAAGAGTCAAAGCCAATAAACCCAGAAAGGGATTTTCCACTCAAAGAAAGAAGATGTGCACTGTGCTCACTGCTAGATGGCTAAAGGATTAAATGTATAAATTTTATATAAGTACCATGTTAAACAATATGGAACATTTAAAAAGATTTTGTTTAAGAGAGAATGAGAAATAAGACAAATCTTTAAATTTCATTTTCAAGCATGATACAGGACAAAATAAAAGCCTAAAAACAAACTAAATGAATAAAATATATAATGCTAAGAAGAAAGCTTATGGCTATCTATACGCATATATAAAATAGTTTGTCCTGACTTACTGATAATCAATGCACAGCCCAAATTACTAAACGTAGAAGTATGAAAATTGGGAAAAATATACTTCTTATGATGTAACCGTGCACTATGGGATTTTTGAAAATTCTCCCTTTAAGGGAGGCAAACAGGGGGTCAAAAATTCTAGAACATCTTCCTATATCTCAGCAGCTGTTTAAGATGTCAGCGTAAAAATAAATCTACTAAAAAAAATAATTAAACACATATTTCAGCAACATTAGAAATTACCTCCCTGAGGGAGTTAAAAGTAGAGATGAAATGAATAGTGATTTAGCCGAATAGCCAAATACCGAGTATTCGGCCAAATTTTAGGCTGAATACCGAATATTCGGCGGCCGAATACCAACTTTTATTTTTTCCAATAAAGAAAATAAATTTTGATTATATATAACTTAAAAGATAGGAGCTCATTAATAATTATTACTCTTAATTGTGCTTTTAAATGTATTTTTAAATTTGAAAAACTTATTTTAACACAAAAAAATTATGAAAATGCATTATACTCTTTTATCCTAATATACATCAAATTGATTTTCAGTAAGTCGGGATTATAAGATATTTCCATTAAAATATGAAGAATGTACTTCACTTTTACTATCAAATGGTACTTTTAACGTTTCTTCCACCCAAAATTAATCACATTCTTAATCTCTCTCTCTCTCTCTCTCAGAACTCACGAAGAGATATTTTCTGAAATAATCTTTAATAAAGTAAATTTGATTATTTAGAATTTGTGTCTCTAATGATAATTCGTAAGAATGAGACTGTTCTGAAATCAGTTGCTAAGCTTTAAATTACAAATTACGTTAAAGCAAAAGGTTATGCTTAAAGTAGAATGCATATGTTAAAACAAAATCTTTGACAATTGAATCGGTGCATACAATTTTTAACATTAATATTCCACTTATTCAACAAGCATAAAACAAAAATTGATAACAACATGTATGAAAGAAGTTGTAAATTAAAGATATATACATAATTATGTTACATATTTAAGTCAGTAATTATGCAAATAATTATTTAAAAGTAGAAACTATAGAATAAAAAAATTATTTTGTTCAGCATTTAGAATTTATGTTTAAATATAAAACCATCTTCATAAAGCAAGTTGTCATCTAATGCATATCTAGTTTGACACCAGTTCTGTTTTTAGATGTACCATTGTATTTGGAATAGTGATATTTGATTTTTATTTTTTGAAAATGAATCTTCGTTAATACACCTAATGAATGAATTTTTTCATGTCTTACTTTATAGAAAATAAGTAAAATTTTATACGAGTCTTTTTTATTATGTGCATGGAATTTGCAGATGCAGACATTAATAAATATTCAAGTGTTTTAGAATAAGGCAGTGGGTTTTTCTATAAGTGTTCTTATACCTTGAATTGTAATATATCATTCTCTAATGAAGACATTTCCCGTACAGTTAAATCACCAGCTTGGGCAGCATTTTCTAAAATATTGCCAACTTTTATAGGAAGTACAGAAAGGCTGTATATTTTTTAGTATCTGAATAACTGTATATTTTGTAAGTAAGAATGAGAATGACATCATAAATGAATTAGCCAATTTGGATTAGAGGAAAAAAAATTGCAAGAAATGAAATTCTTTAAATCCTAAATTTATTTGGCAAGATATCTTTTACTATTCAGTGAGATTTTAGCAATATTCAGCGAGATATCGCTAAATATTTGGCTACAGGTATTCGGCCGAAGTATTCAGTCAACAAGCCTTCAATATTTGGCCAGCCGAATATTCGGCAAAAAGGCTGAATACCGAATAGTAGCCGAATATTCATCCCATCCCTAATTAAAAGGGGGGGGGGCTAACAATTTAGAATATTTTGCACATCTCAGCAATCGATTTAAGTAGATGCATGAAACAGCAGAAAATAAATTGTATTCAAAAAACAATTAAACGAATTAATTAGACTGTTAAAAAATAACAGATGTGTTTTAGCAATTTTTTTATTTCCACTTGCAAAGGGGTTAAAAATTCCATTTTTTTTTTTTTTTTTTTTTTTTTTTTTACTCATCATGTGACATATCATCGGAAAGCACACAGACCGCTCTTTCATATTATGCACTTTTCTTCTCTCACTCCCAATTTTCCCCCCAGGGGGTAAAGATGAAAGTAAGGAATTTTGCTTAGTGGTCAATGGCCAGTAGGTTGATTCTTTTTAGTAGCCAGTTATCGGCCAGTGAGAATAATTTCTTTAGTAGCCAGTAAGTACATTTATGTCACTGAATATTTAATTAGAAGATATTTACGGGCTTAGAATAAATAAGTAATATATGAACTAGATAAAAATATTTTAATTTGTATTGTTTGGAATAAACTTGAGATACTAATTTCTAATCTTTTTTAAATTGAGTTAACAGCAAAGTTATATGTAACATGCATATGTAGTTAGTTACATAAGTCCAACTATGCTTAAACACTTTTGTAGCTGACAACATAAATAAACCCCTACCCTCTTTTTTATAATTATTTGTGTAGAATTAAGATATGACAAAAAAAATGTTTATTCCAGGACTAACACATTTGATTCAAAATATGAAAACTGAAATTCACAACAAATTTTCTAAAAAAAAAAGGGGGGGGGGTCTCTACTGAAACTAATATTATACGTTTTCTCCACAATTCTTTGACATAATGTGCATTTTTTTCCTTTTTTGCAATCTTTTGACAAAATTTGCGTTTGTTTTCGCAACTTTTTAACAAAAATCGCATTCGTTATCAAGACTTTTTGGCGATATTCGCGTGCGTTTTCGTGATTTTATCACGGTGTTCACTTTTATTATTGTGATTTTTTGATGATATTTGCCTTTTATTTGATAAAATTTGCATGTTTTGAGTTCATTTTTACGTTTTTTGATGGTATTCGCGTTCGTTATCGCGATTTTTTTGATGATATTCGCTTGTTAACCTGAATTATCCTAAATAGGGCAATTCAGTCTGAAAATTATTTAGCAGAAAATGAAAAACGCAGTTAAGCTCTAATGCTGACATTGGTTCACCCAAATTTACTGAAGAAAAATTAAACTAAAAATGTTAAGTTTGATAAAGAAAGACAAAGATATAAAATCAACTAAAAATATTTATTAACAGAAATAAACATAAATTAAAACCAAATAATTTAAGCCATTACTTGCACAAAATCGCCTTGACATCTTCTACACTAACTTCAATTACAGAAGTTCACTACGTGTAACTAAGAGAGCTAACTTACACTTAAAAACTTATAACTCCTCAAAAGAATGTCAACATGTACAAGAATAGCCTTAGAGCATTTAGAGGAACTTAAGAAATAAAGTTACTTAAAGATTTAATACATTTGTAAAAAATTACTTTAAGTTCATTTAATTAATATATAAAGATCAAACTATTAAATACAAGAATATCTATTAAAGTATATTAAAAACTATGTCCCGTTTTATCGTCAGTTACTCACTCCCAGCATCTCCCCCAAATAGCAATAAACATGTTTTCTAACATTCACCGGTATCCCATACGGAAACGTAAAACACACGGTGAAAGGTCAAAACATAACATATCATTCCAGGGTTTCGAAGTTTTTCAAAATTGTAGCAAAACCGAAATTTTCGAAGTTTTTTGAAATTGTAGCGTTTTATCATTACAGATCAAATTTTTTTACGGAGACCTCTGATAAATATTAGTTTAATCAGAATTTCCCCCAGAGGGTTTCAGGGGGGTGCTCCGCCCCTCATACAAAAACTAGTGCCCCTCTGGTCACTCATTCAAAAAAATAGCACCCTTCTTGCCCCACACTTTTTTGAAAAAACGTAGTCCTTCAGCAATCATGCAAACGCACTATAGCGCGCAGAGCCGTCCCAAGCAAAGGCGAGGCCGTGTGCGATAACTTTTGCGAGCCCTTTTCCTTTTAGAGCCTCATATCGAATCAGGGACGTAACTATGGGGAGTGCCAAGAGGTGGGTGGGGGATAACCCCCCCCCCTCTAAAACATTTTGAGCCTCCCCTGAAAAAGATTCCAAGGTCATTAAAGGAATTTCTGTTCCAAAAATCTAAATGAAATTTTGCGAAAAATCGAATTTAACTTAGAGGTCCATGTTTTGCAGAAGTACTATATTGCAGAATTTTTACATAAAGTATAAATAAGTGCTTCAACACTTGCGCGACCTATTTACACATATGAAGCTAATAGGATGTGTAATTTCACATTCACTTAATTTCAATTTCGTACACTCGAATTTTTCATACTGCATCCTATTCATTTTTTAGCATAAAATGAAGTTATTACAAACCGTTTAATGAGATACATAGTGCTTAAAATGTGTTAGTGTGTATACATTTGTCAGAGAAAGACAGAAAATATAAGTTGCTCCCTTTACATTTTTTTATCCCCCCTTTTCTATTATTCACTTTTAGCTATAGCCCTGTATCAAATCGGACCAGGTTGACATTAATTTTTAAGATTTCATTCATCTGAGTAAACTCTATTAGTCTCATTCCTCTGTCTCTCAGAGTTCTTTCTCTAAATTATGTAAGTTAGAGACTGGCATTTTGCATACTTATAGCTGAATATCGCCAATCACATGCAAATCATAAAGTTTTGAGAAACTCTTACGTAATCTTAATTGAATGGATTAATTTAATCCTATCTAACCATTTCAGCTATTTAAATTTTAAAACAGAACTTTAATTTTCTTTTTTTTCCCGAGCAGATTAGGTGGTTCAGTGATAGCACATTTGCTTGCTAATTATTGTTTCCATGTTAAAAGCTGGGTATGGAAGTTTAAAAAATTTCCCCCAGAATGGATTTTATTATTCTAATAGATTCTTTGTCATTTTAAGATCAAAATTTACTGAAAAATATTTTAGCAATTTCAGTACAGCGCTATTATCAAAATATCTCAATTATCTAAATAGGCAATATCTCTCAAAAAAATTTTTACCGAATTTCCAGCTTTCCGAACAGCCTATTTCTCAGAAAATAAAATTTGAACCGAATCTTTACTGGCTTGGAATACAATTTTAAAAAATAAGAAAAAGCTGACAGAGGAGAATGAGAAAATGAGGAAAATAAAACAATGAAGGAAACGGGAAGAATCCAAAGCTATGAAAAAAGGAAAGTAACAAGTGGTTACACAATGAAGTACATGACCCTGGATATAAGATTTTAAATGATGATGATATTGTGGATGAAAATTATGATGAAAAATAAATTGAAGAAAAGGAAAACGAATGCTATGAAATCAATCCAAATCAAATCAATCTATCATCTAACGAAGTCTTTGAATGTTTGGAAACAACTATGAAATGGCTCGAATGGCTTTGATACTATTCAACTAACGTATTTAAGAAGAATTAGAGATGTGGCAGTATTGAAAAGAATGTCTTCGTTGAAGCAAGCAGAAATCAAAAGCTTTCTTGCTTAAATTGTAATCTCTGGAGTTCAGAATATGATAAAAAGAAAGAAAAAAGTAATGATAAAAATGTAAATTAAAAAAATTAAAAAGACAAAACAATTTTTAAACATGCCAAAAATAACTGGTGTTACCAGTCCTAAACTAGGATAACGTATGAAGTTTTTAGTATACTCAGGGACATGTCTTAAATTGCCTGTCTATTTATCTGGACTAGGGTTGGTTTTAACTTGTTCGGATAATTGGTGCTATATTGTATTCTTTTTAATTCAAAAGTTCACTTTTTGAAAAATTGCAAAACTTTAAATTTTGATTAGACTTTCGCTAAACATTTAACCCCTAGTGGACGAGCGACTGGTGTATAGGTTCCACTTAAACTGCTCAGAATCCTCCTTTATTCCCACCAGTTATTTTTTATTGTAAAGTTTACTATATTTAATTACAGCTTTTTCGCGATTACAGAAAAATTTCTGTTAAAAAAAAAAAAAAAAAAAAAAGTGGTAAAAGATTAAAAATTGAGCAAAGAGCTCTCGTAGCAAAAAGATTAAGTTTTTGAAATTTTGGTATTTTAAATTTCGTTTTAACAAATTGTTTTACTTTGAGAAAATTGGAAATTTTGCTTTTAAAATCCATTAAATTCTTGAGAATTTTAAGCAATTTAAATTTCATTTAAATTTATTTTATTATATTATTTTTATGCTAAACTTAGGCAGTTAATGTTCAAATTCTAAATGAAAGCACTATTTGAAACACTATTTAAGAACGACGGCTTGGTCGTAGTGGCTTCTTTTTCCCTTTGGTCGCAGTTTTAATATTTTTTTTTTATCCGGAAGGGATTTCTTGTGTTCCGAAAGTGGAAATTGAAAACTTCCCTTTTTGGCCATTGAAAACACAAAATTTCAAATCTTGTTGCTGCGGGGGAAAATTCCCCCCCCCCTCCTGCCCCCGTTTATTCTTTGAATTCGACACTGATCTATATACATTATCTGAATTCTTATGACGAAATATGGAGCGATTAAATATTTGATGTAAGTGATTGTTATAATTTTCATTTTAATCATAAGATGCAAAAATATAATATTTTTTCCTTTCTAAAAACGATTATTTATGTTATAGGAAATCTAACAAATATTCTCACAAGTTTCAGTAATGAGAAGCACAAGAATATTGAATACGTTTAATTCAAATGCTACTTACTAAAATAAAATTAATCTCTTATTTATTGCTTCAGCACTGAATACTGAATTAACATCAAAATGTCAGCAAAGAGGGGAAGGGGTGATGATGGGATGGGAAGCTGAGGCCTGCTGCCTAATCAAGGCTTGCAGAGCAATGTTGCATCATGTTCACAAAACTAAAGATAAACTATGGAGAGTATAGGACTACAAGCAATATTTTTTGCTTTTGAATATCCGCGCCTAACTTTTTATTGATAAAAGTTTTGCATTTTATAAATAACCATTTTTAAATATCTAAATTTAATCGTGTAATAATTAACTTGCAGCAATTTAAAAATTATATGTTTAGAGGCTTTCAAAAATGAATAGTTTTTTTTCTTTTTTTTTTTACACAAATGCAAGGCCTTTCTAGGTACGAGGCCCTGTGCGACCGCACCTGTCGCACACCCCTAAGGATGGCTCTGATAGCGCATAAATTACACAAAAAAATCGACGACGAAATGTAAAAAATAGCTCTTACGCGTCCTACGAGACACGTAATTTCATCAACGAATCGCAAAATAAAAAAAATCAAATTTCGTTTAAAAATCGCGAAATAGCAGATAATTTCTGAGAAGATTCGCAAAAAAATGGCTAATTTCGTCACAAATTCCCCAAAAAGCGGCAGATTTCATTAAAAAAAAAATCGGGAAAAAACAAAAAATTTCGTTGAAAAATCACGATAAAACAGAAAATTTTGTCAAACGATTCGCAAAAAACGGAAAATTTCACCAAAAAAGGCAACTTTCGTCAAAAAATTGCGATAAGACGGCAGATTTCGTCAAAAGATTTTCGAAAAAAAGGGCAAATTTTGCCCAAAACTCAAAATAAAATGGAAAACTTTTTCAAAAAATTCGCAAAAAACGGCTAATTTCATCAAAAATTCAGGAAAAAACACAAAATTCGTCAAAATACCCCCGAAAAATGGCAAATTTCATCAAAAGATCACAAAAAAAGCAAATTTTTCAAAAGTAGCACAAAAAAAGGGTAATGTCAGAAGTGAATTTTCCTGCTTCAAAATTGTGTTTTTATTGCTCCAAAAATGGATTTTCCTGATTCACAATCATTTTTGTGCGAAGAGAAATTTGCATCCGAGGCCTAATTAGAATTTGACCCCGAGGTTTCCAAAATACCACTATTTTTACCAGGTAGGATTTAAAAAAGTTAAACTTTACAATTTTTTTTATGCAAGAATTCTAAATGATTGCTGCTTCGTTTTTACAAAATTACATTTCATCTTTTTTTATACTTCTAAATTTTCACACATGTTTAAGTCTAGTCTCAAATCTAAATGGAAAGTTTTTCTAATACATTTCTGCTATCATTTTTACATGTAAATGCATACTATTTGTATATCAAAAATCATACAGACTTTCTTAATATACTAAAATGACAAAAACATTTTTCAAAAATTGTCATCAAAAGCAATCTTTTAAAAACTTTTCAAGATGACAGAGTTGTTTTTTTTAAGGGAGCAACCAATTGTAATTAAAGACATATCAATTACAAGAAAATGAAAACTGTTATTCTGTGAAAATTGAACATAAGGTTTACAAATTTCATATATACTTATGTAATAAAATAACTTCAAATGTATTAAAAGGATTAATACTGTTGAAGAAGGAAGAAGGGGGAGGGGGGGGGGGGGGTAAACATTTTGAAAATTATCTTGAAATATAAAATTGTGGCTAAAATGCTCCATTCTCTTTTAATTGGCTTATATTTTTTCATAGCATTTATCTAATAACACAATCCTTTTTTATCTTTGAAATAATTAAATTCAGTTTATATACTCTTGTAATTTACATTTCTGCATATTTTAATGCACATTCCCGCATATTTTAATATGTACAAAAGTAAAAGTACCATATATATGTTTGTAAGAAAATCTAGGAAAAAAAAGCTTTGAATTATTTTGATTCAAGATTATGAGACAATCTGAAAAAATAAAACTGCATATATTCTCATCTGGATCAGCTCAACAGAAGAAATCGAAGGTTAGTATATGAAACTGCAGGAAACGTTGCATATGAAATCATATTAGAATTGTGTTATAAATTATTCTAATACAATACTTTAATAGTTTTTATAATAATTTAACGTTAGTGATTTTTGACCAGGAATTATCCCGGGTGATCCTACTTATTTTATACCATGGCATAGATAAAACAATCAACAAATGTGTTTTATAACGTCATTATCATTATCAGTAATAATTTGTAATTTTAATTATTTATTTTTTACTTATTGTTGAAATTATCCTTGAAATATTGGAAGCAATGTTCATTTGATTATTCTAGGTGATTTTTTGGCAAATTAAAATAATAACATTTTGCAAACTAAATATGAATTAAAAGAAAAAATTGTTTTTATAATTATTTTACCCCACCTTAGCCTGAGTTTCTTCTGTGTATAAAAAAATACTATAAATATTAATTGCATTTAATAGTAGTAATGAAATTAATAAATCTGCTGATCAAAGGCTACAACAACTACTTCTGCAGTTTTATTATGAAATCATTTTATTCAGTATTTAAAACATCCAATCCATTTCCATTTCTTTTATAATTTGTATTATTAATTACTGGAAGCAATGTATTAAGCAGCTTCAGGAAATTTAACTGTTAAAAATTATAGTATGAAATGAGATTCCATGCACTGATACCCTAAGACATCTGATTATGGAAATATGCTAAAGGATCAATCCATGTGAAATCATCCAGACCATGTTGCTCAATATTTTTGATTTTTTTAATTGTTTACCAGTTAATTTATTGTACAGGGTGGTCATAAAAAAACTTTGCCGATATAGGGAGATCTAGTGGCCAGTCCGTTCAACTGATTGAGGTGAAATTTCAGATAAAGCTATTCAGAGGTATGAGCTCGAGATTCTCTGAACGACAACAAAATGGCGCTCACGGTTACAGTTACAGAAACTCGAAAATTTACAATAGCAACACCCATTTTTTTTCAGCGCAAAATGATCAGCGCATGCGAAAACCCTAAAGAGCGCTGGAACGGCATGGTTATTGCAATAAATGGGCGCGTTATGCTTGCACAAAATCAGCTCTACGAACGGCCCGAAAAAAACACGACCAAGGCGCACACAGAAAATTTTAATATGACAGAGACAAAATACCAATCACGGAACGTCGTTTGCCAGATAGTCAGCGTAGAAAACGGATAAAAAGACTGTGTCATATGCGAATTTACTCCTTGCGTGCCAATCGTGTTTTTTATAGGGGGGGGGGGGGGATTCGCAGAACAGTTTTTTGTGCATGCATAACGTGTCCGTTTCTGGCTATACATGTATGGTTCCAACGCTCTTTAGGGTTTTCGCATGCGCTGATCATTTTGCGATAAAAAAAAATAGATGTTGCCATTGGAAAATTTCGAGTTTCCGTAACTATAACCGTAACCGTGAGCGCCATTTTGTTGCTGTTCAGAGAATCTCGAGCTCATACCTATAAATAGCTATATATGAAATTTCACCTCGATCAGTTGAACGGACTGGCCGCTAGAGCTCCATATACCGGCAAAGTTTTTTTATGACCACCCTGTACTTTAAGGACTAAAACAAGGATTAAAAAAATTTTAAACCTTTTGAATTTTTTATGGCATCCTTTTTTTGTCATGTCACAAGCGGTTTTTCATGAAAATAGTATTTTACAGAATCCTTTATAACTTTTTTATTTCTAAACAAATCAAAATGATTTAAAAACCATTGTATTCAGTAATGAATGAACTAAATGTTCATAATAGGTATTTTTATGATAATGATTTGAAAAATTGTCTTTTTTGACATAAACATAGAAGAAAGTAAAATTCACCTTTACATTTATTTTTCTGAATATATACCCTAATGAACTATTCTCAGAAGAAATATGAAATATTTAGAGACGCTCCTTCTTTTTCTATAGTTAGTCAAAGTTGGTATCTCAGCATCAAAACACTAAATTTGAAGTTCAATATCTAAAAAAGGACTGGCTAAAAAATATATGAAAATTTGGCAGGATAACCTTCTTATGGATGTAAACATGTACCAAAAATATTATGAGTGATATATATGTGGTTTTAAAAATATGGAACTTTGAAATTGGTTTGAAAATCACATTTGTTTACACATTTTTTAAAAGAAAAACTACTCCTAAATGCATATTTTTTAATTATTATTATTTCAAATGCTACTGTTAAAGGTAGTATAATACATGTTTTTTCTTACATAGAATGCATAATAATTAAATCTACTTTACACTCATAGAAATAATTTTCTGGATATTTCATTGCAAACTGTCTCAGTAATCAGAGGCGTAGCTACAGATTTTTTTTTTTTTTTTTTTTTTGGGGGGGGGGAATTTAAAAATTTCCCAACTTGAAAAATATTGTTCTAATTTCCAATTAAAATTATACAATGCAATGTGCTTATAATAACAATACTTATGCATTAAAAATAATTTCTTTTCAAAAAAAAAAAAAAAAAAAAAAAAAAAAAAAAAAAAAAAAAAACTAGGTTTATTGCTATTTTTTCAGCATGAAAATAAAGATCAGAAGAAAAAGAGATAAATATTATACTTTTACCACAAATGCTAAAGAAACAATTTCAAATAATGCAATAAATGTAAGATTCAAAGTTAGAGACATTGCATACATTCAAAAAAAATTATATAAATATATGAAATATGAAACAAAAAATGTTACATAAAGAAAAATTGTAACGATTGCTAATGAACACTTACATTGTAATTTTTTTCATTTAACACTGATCCTTCTGTTCTTCAAAGAAGCCCACCTAATGATCACATCGTCCAGTTTAAGTAAGTCCGCTATTTTATTTTCACATTTCAAAAGCATTAAGCTATCCAGTCTGTCATCGCTCATGGTAGTTCGTAATTCATTTTTTATAATTTTTAGCTGACTAAATGTCCTTTCATTTGACGCAACACCATAAGCTGCTGTGAATGTTAAAATGCACAGTTTGAAGGCTTGACCTAAATAATTTTTGAATTTTTTGGCATGAACGAAAAGTCCGTTAAGAGAGTCAACATTATTGTTTGAACACAAGTCAAAAAGTATTTCCATTTGACTCTGCAAGTCGTGTATGTCAGGTTTATCAGATCCAGGAGGAAACATGTTAATAACTTTTTCTAGATTACTTATGCTCAAATTTGCTTTGGTGAATGGTAGCTTAAAAATCGAATGTATCGGTTCAATAGTATCTTTGATATATAAAACATTGTCATTGAAACCCATTATTAATGTGTCCAAAACTTCTTTGAATTCTTTCCTGTAAAAAGTATTTAAATCTATGTCCATTGCTGTTCTATTGTTTTCATCAATTTTTTTAGGTGGAACCCTTTTTCTATGGTGTTTTCGGAAGTCTGATTCAACATCTATCCCATTTTTTCAGCGAATACAATTGAACTTTTTATAAGATTATTCATTCCAGTGGAATCATCACTAATTTCTTGTAAGCTTTGAACAGTACTTTTTATTATCGCAATGCAGTCAATGACGTTAAAATCAGGTGTCTCCAGAATTTCAGTTAAAATTTTTATTTTGCTTAAGATGTTTTTCATGAAAAACAAGTTGGAAATTGCACGTGAAGCGTAGCAAATTAGGTGCGTTCGAACGATAACGAAGTTTTAAAAATATTACGTTCATATATCAATCTCATAACATTGTAAATAGTGAACTACAATTAAAACGCTCATCAAACAATGTTCTCCCTATACCATTATGTAATGGAATACTTTTGTGTGGCCTTGTAAATCAATAACAAATGTTCTTTGCACCACAAATTATGTAAGATGTATATTATAATATGTACTTTATAGTTGCATATAAATTTTATTAAGTTCGCATGAGTGTAACACGATTAAAATGCATTTGAAACATTTTTCCCCATTGACCGTAATGTAATGGAATACTTTTGATTGTCCCTGTAATTGATCTATGCATCCGATTTTCATAAAATTTGTAATAACTCGAAAATATTATGCAATAATTATGTATTTTAAATTTCAAACGTATAGAATATATTTGAAACTTTTTCCCCATTGACCATAATGTAATTGAATACTTTTGATTGTCCCTGTAATTGATCTATGCACACGATAATCAAAAAATTTGAAATAACTCGACAGAATTATGTAATAATTGCGTATTTTAAATTTCAAACGATTAAAATGCATTTGAAACATTTTTTCCCATTGACTGTAATGTAATGGAATACTTTTGATTGTCCCTGTAATTGATCTATTCGTCCGAGTTTCATAAAATTTGAAATAACTCGAAAAAATTATGTAATAATTATGTATTTTAAATTTCAAACGTATAGAATATATTTGAAACTTTTTCCCCATTGACCATAATGTAATTGAATACTTTTGATTGCCCCTGTAATTGATCTATGCACACGATTATCAAAAAATTTGAAATAACACGACAGAATTATGTAATAATTGCGTATTTTAAATTTCAAACGATTAAAATGCATTTGAAACTTTTTTCCCCATTGACCGTAATGTAATGGAATACTTTTGATCGTCCCTGTAATTGATCTATCCATCCGATTCTCATAAAATTTGAAATGACTCGACAAAAATATCTAATATTTATGTATTTTAAATTTCAAACGATTCGGTTGGGTAGTTTTTGCGTTGTTATATGCGGACAGACGGACGGACGGACAGACGGACGGACTGAACGACAACTATAGGTGCTACGTATTATATAATTACGAACGCACCTAAAAATGATGCAATAAAATCAAAAGTTTTCATTTTTTTATAAATTCCAAATGCTTTTGTTCTAGTAGAGGAATCAAAAGTCTTTTCATTGAAAATATTTTCTAATAGTTCTATTACCATTTCAAACGATTGAGTTAAGGCTTTGACCGATTCAGCTCTTGCGGTCCATCTGGTTTTTGATAGATTTTTAAGTTGAATTACTTTATCAATGTTCTCTACACTTGACTGATAATGCTTAAATCTTTTTGTACTTGATGTGAAAAAGACATAGAGCTCTTCAAGGATGTTAAACAAATCTTGAATTAATATGCTAACGTTGCAAGCATGTTCTAGAGCAGTATTAGTGCGGTGATCTTGACAAGGTATGTAAGGAACACTGTGACCGACAATCTCAGATATATGTTTTTGTACACCATTGAACCTCCCGGACATATTTTGAGCAAAATCATAAGACTGGAATGCAAGCTTCGAATAATCAATTTCTATTTCATTTAAGCACTGTAAAATTAAATCTGCCATTCCCTTTCCAGTTTTGTCACTACATTCAATTGTTTTGACCAATCTTTCCCTAATTTCACCTTCATTACTTACACTTCAGATAACAATAGACATTATATCTTTGTGTGACAGATCTGGAGTTGTGTCGGCCAAAACTGCAAAACAAACTATTTTTTATTTCAGAAGTGATTACCTGACGAATTTCAGATGCTATTAAATTTATCATTTCATTTTGAGATTCTGGACTCATATATGTAACATGATATGGTCTCAATTTTTTATCTTCAAACCAACATTTCATTGTAGTATTGTGCCTTGAGATAAGCTGTATCACTTCGCAAAAATTTCCTTTATTAATATCATCGGTGTTTGACTCTCAAAATGCTAATCCTTGCTTTCCGAATGTTTTACAAGTATCCATTAAAATTTTGATAACTTCTCTGTTGTGCATTCGAACTTTTTCTTCCTGAATTAAAACTTGTCTTTTTGATTTGTCAATTAAGACATCAATATGTTTTTTCTTTACAAGAAAATTACAAAAATCATATAGAGCAGACTTATGAGCTTGAGATGAGAAATGTTGTTGGAGCTTCCCTAATTTATCTTTTCCGCAACTTTTCATTTTACCCCATACTTTTACTCCGGTTGAAGTCCAAGCATCTTCTCTTTTTTCACGACCTATACCAACAGGAAAAAGACAACATACAAAGCAAAAAGCAGCATGCTTTGCTGTACTGTACTTTAAATATTCAAATTCTGTATACCAGTGGGGATTAAACCGGTTTTTTCCATCAGAAGGAAAACATGCTAATTTAGGTTGATGTGGACCTAACTGAATTAAATAATTTTTCTGATTTTCATTTAAAGTATCTGGACGTAGACCAGGATCATGATTTACTATTTCAGAGGCACTTCCACTGTCTTCAATTGAAAATTCTAACTCATTATTCAGTTTATTCAATACTCTGCACCCCTCTTCAAGAACTATATCACAGGTTTCTTTAATTGAAGAGATAAAGTTAACAATCTCAGTTATTGCCAATTTCTCGTTAACTATGTCAGATTCATTATATTGAGAAAAAATAGTTTTGCTCTCAGTTAATTTTTCGAGAATAAAAGAAAATTTTCCCATAAAAAACACCCAGTCCAACTTATTTTCATTTTCTTCTTTAGTTTGGTTTTCATTTGTGAAGCTTGCAGTCTGGTTTTGAAATTCATTATCCATTTCAGATTGGTTTTGAGTTTTGGAATTCGTAGCCTCATGTAGAAATTCACTTTCTTTTGAAAAATCCAAATTACACTGTTGAAGAAGTTGATCTTCGCTCTCGGTGTTGTTTATAGGAAAAGAAAAATCTTTTATTTCTTCAGACTTTTTATTTAAGTTCAACACATCAGTATCACAACTTATGCTGATTATTTCTTCATTTGACGGACTGCTGTCATATCCATATATTTGTTCCGATTTCACATCGTCCACTTTTTTCCTTTTACGTACTGAAGCATCGAATGGATTTTTAGGGGCTCCAATTTCCTGCACAGAAACTCTATTCCCATTATGATTGTTTTTTTCATGCTGAGATTTATAGTCATTATTAAATACTGCTTTACAACATTGAACTTTATATCGCTTTAGTTTCATATTTTATAAACCGGTAAAAATATAGCAGTTTTTTTATCCACACACAAACAAAGTAAAAAGGAACACATTTATCAGAATCAATAATTTTTTGAAATCACATTTGCTTTTATGATTATTTTTTCTTGACGACAAAGGGTTACCAGTATTTTTTCTGGTGAAAACTCATTGAATATTGTTGCCCAGTTACGTAATATAGCAGGTGTAGCTACTATTATAGAAATTAGGACTCCAGCTTTTCTTTTTTTTTTTTTTTTTTTCTTTTGGCGCCTGAATAAATATTTTTAATATTTTTTTTTTTTTTCAAAGTTACTTATTCCAAGTTCTTTTAATACTATTTGAGATTAGCATAAAACGGAAATACAAATTGCATTTTTGTTTTACAATATTAGAATAGATTGCTATTTTGAAATAAAATTTACAGATTTTTAAGCTTAGATTGACTCGACGACTAAAGCCGTTGTATAAATTCTCCGGCGATGCGACGACGACGGGTTAAATATGAAAAGATGTGAATATTTTCTTGTTTTATTTTCATTTTGACAGTAGAATATGTTATAATTGGAATTATTAATTTTATTTTTAAAGATCTATTGCGATTTCTTTTCTTTTGTCAACCATCATTAGTTTAAAAATTCCCTTTTTTGTTTACTGTCTTTGCTATACATGTCTTTTCCGGCTGGAATTTCCAGATCAGAGCACGGTCCCGACTACATATAAGCTATTTTGGCCCAGCACGGCCCGATTTGAAAATTAAAACTTTGGCTCGAGCCGGATCTATATTTTCACAGTTCAGGGGCCGGCCTGAACAAAAATCTTTGAAAACAGGAACAGCTTGCGTAAAAAACAATTAAACCAGGCCCGATCCGGCCCAATTTGATAGCTACAAAAAATTCGGATTTTTCTTAACGTACAATTAAGATTCTTCTAAAGAATGCTGATAAAAAGAATCTAAAATAATTATTTTCTTGCGCATTTCTCAATTCACTTTTGTTCGGAAACCCATAAAATTGGCAGATGTTCTTATTTAGAAAAAATGTTATCGAATGGCGCTTTCTTTTTTCTTGGAATGAAAGCAACATATATTTCAGAAAAGGCTGTCAAATATTAGTTTTTGATTCGATTTTCAAAACGTCATAGCAAGTAAAGAAGAGAAAACTGTCGTTGTGTGACAATAATCGCCTGTAATTGGATAAGTAATTTATTTATCGAAAAATGGAAAACGCTATTCAATTTGAAATCGTTTCAATCCAATCACTTCAGGCCTGTCAATGTTATGCATTTTCTTTTAAAAATGAGTCAGAAAATGTTTCAGAAAGTTTTGTGTTATTCAACAGGGAATTTGAGAACCACCTCAAGATACATTTCCGATGATTCCCCTTACCAAAAGTTCGTTATCATTATTACTTATTTTGCAAAGCAAAACTGTCCGCCCGACACATGCCAAGAGCAACCAAGTCCAGTTCCGTCCCGACTCAACCATGCAGAAAAAAATAATCCTTACCTCGGCCTAACCCGAGTCCAGGAGAGCCATTTGGGGAGGGCAGGGGAGACACCCCCCCCCCCCCACAAGAAAACAGACATTTTTGATCGCAGCATCTATTACAAAAAAAAAAAAAACTTCCGGAAGAAAATGTGAGAGATTAATGAAGATGTTTGTTATTATATGACTATGAACAAGGTAATAAACAATCTGGAAAGCCACTTTGGGGGACCTGGCGATGTGAGGGGAATCCCCTGCCAACTGTAGGGTGTTTGATGTTGCACAGTGTCCTCCTTTCATACTCCTGACATAAAAATTGCTTGAAAATTTCCCGCCAAAGATAAAAATCTGTCTAAAGTGAAAGTTTTCATCAGTCCTTTGCGACTTCATATTCGACATTTTTACTTTTTTTGCATCTATGATTTGATAATTTTTCTGGTTTGAGGATTAAAAAGGGGGAGGGGTAATAAACTGACGGTGCTCCTGCCCGAGTCTGCAAAAAAAGCTAAGCTCAGGCTCAAACATGAATAACTATCCGATGACGTTCTCTACATTTTGGACAAAATATATTTTTGCATTAGTGTTGTTAAAATAAAATCGGCTCATGCAGCACATTTATACGCATTCTTGTGAAACTCATATTTATTGAAAATAATTCAAATTTTATGAGCTTCTTTTAAATTTTTATATCAGAATGGTGGAAGCACTCTGAAAGTTTGCCTGCTCGGTCCACGGACCATGCCAGTACCTTGGACCAAGCCCAGGCCCGGACAGACTTCTAGTATATGAGCCATTATGGATTTTCATACGAAAGTAACATAAAAGTCACGGACTATAATTTGAAATTTTTCAGAAATGAAAGTTTTGGAGGAAACAAAGGAGTGGAGAAAGCTTTTTAGAGTCAGATATTGATACACAGGAGCAGAGACATTTAGGTCTAATAAGTGTATGATGTTTTCATAGAACAGAGAAATACAATGACAAATTGAGTCTGGTTGATTTCTTTTGATAATTTAACTTGTTTGCTAAACCATTGTCACCGAAAGAGTAAAAAGTTCATATATTTCTTGTAATTATTAAAAAAAAGAAAGTCTTTCAAAAATCTAAATTTTCCCAACTCTAAGCTCAAATTTCCCAACTTCACATATATTGGGGGGGAGGCTCCCCCCCCATACCCCCCCATGGCGACGCCCCTGTCAGTAATATTGTAGCTGTGTACAATGACTGTAATTAGTTCCAATGGTGTTAGTTTCTGAAGCATGTTATTTACAGGAATTGAATCATTTTTAGACAATTGAAAAGAAGTTGTTGGTCTACAGTACAGGTGAAAAAAGGTGAATAAACAGGTCATTGTTTTCTTCACTTAGATCAAGAATTTTTCCAATCCACCACTTTTTATCATAAATGCACAAAATATAATCATTTATTTTGAATTATAGCAAGCTTTTCCAAATTTTTGAGATATTGTGATCATTATACTGATTCACATATAGATGTTACAAAGCATCTGATAACACTTTCACTTAATGGTATAAATTGGCGATATGCTCGTGTACCAGGAATTTGTTGGCAGAACAACCTTTAAGACAGAACACAACTGAGTTCTCCTAATGAGAAGCAAAATAAATTCTAGAAATGAACAAGTTAAAACATGATACCTTTATTCACTATTCACTGAGTGATCATAACTTAATAGGATAGAACAAGAAAAATTGTTTTCAATCACAAAATCAAGCATGCAACAGTTTAAGTTGCAGTTTAAGACATGATATATTTATACACTGAATAAATAAAAAGCAAAAATGCAAATTTGTTCTAAATTATAAAATGAAGTATGCAGTATTTACAGTTTAAACCACAATATATTTATGCACTGGCATATGAAAAATAAACAGGACAGGACAAGAAAACTTGTTCTCAGTCATAGAATTTAACAAAAGATAATTTGTAAATTTGTTCTTAATCATAAAATTAATACTCACATTCACTTAATCCTGGCTTAAAAATAAATGAAATATTAAGTTTGTGAGCATAAATTAGGTTTTAATATACAGTAGACTCCCTCAAATCCACATCTCTCTAAAATCTGCACATAATTTACAAATGTAAACAATGAGACATTCAGTTCAGATATAGGGACAAAATTTGACTTTTTTAGTTTTGTATCAATTCCATACATTAATTTGTAATTTTTGTTATTATTACTGAATTCATGTTTTTTCTTCAAGGAAGAATAAATTTATTTCTGAAAGAATTCAAAATACTGCTGATATCACAGATAATCCATAATCTTCTTATCAAATATATTTATGTATTAATCAAACTTTTTTGGTTATTAAGTCTGGCTGAACCTGGACTAAAATTTCCTTATTTTGTTATTTTGATGTGATTTAATATTCTACATTATTTATGAGGGAAGTTTCATTGAATAATTTAGGAAAAATACATTTCATCTTTATAATGAATAGTTAGTCATACATTATTCATTTGATATTTGCTTTTAATATTTTAAAAATTATCAAAATTTTTATTATTTTAGTTAATTACTTATTGTAATGTTTTAATATTGAAAGCATTCATTATAATTTTTATTGCAATATTTATTGCATTCAAATTACTGTTTTAAAAATGTAAACAAAGAAATGACCAGAAATCCGCAAAATTCTGAAATCAGCACAACTTCTTGTACCAAGCTTTGTGGATTTGAGGAAGTCTACTGTAATTATATTTATGTAAAAAAGTTATTTATACTTAAAAAAGGGCATCTGAAGAAATAAGCAGAATATATTATATGCATTATGAGTTCTTCATGGGTTAAAAATATATGTAAACAAATGTGATTTTAAAGCCAATTTCAAAGTTCCATATTTTTAAAACCACACATATATCACTCATAATATTTTTGGTACATGTGTACATCTATAAGAAGGTTATTCTGCTAAATTTTCATATTTTTTTAGGCAGTCCTTTTTTTAGATATTGAACTTCAAATTTAGTGTTTTGATGCTGAGATGCCAACTTTGATTAATTATAGAAAAAGAAGGAGCGTCTCTAAATATTTCATATTTCTTCTGAGAATAGTTCATTAGAGTATATATTCAGAAAAAAAAATGTAAAAGTGAATTTTACTTTCTTCTATTAAAATGTTTATGTCAAAAAAGACAATTTTTCACTGTAAATATGATACATTTAATCTTATTTTATACAATTTTTTTAATCATTATCATAAAAATACCTATTATGAAAATTTAGTTCATTCATTACTAAATGTAATGGTTTTTAAATCATTTTGATGCATTTAGAAATAGAAAAGTTATAAAGGATTCTGTAAAGTACTATTTTCATCAAAAACTGCTTGTGACATGACAAAAACATGGATGCCAAAAAAAATTCAAAAGGTTTAAAATTTTTTAAATCCTTGTTTTAGACTCCTAAAAGTACAATAAATTAACTGGTAAAGAATTAAAAAAATCAAAAATATTGAGCAACATTTTTTTTCTTTTTCTGGATGATTTCACATGGATTGACCCTAAAGCAATAATGTTAAGTAATATGTTAAATATTGTTATTAATAGATAATAATATAGACATTTAATAGGTTAATAGACTTTTCGGTTAGCCAGGCTGTTCATTATTGGCACGTTTACCTACCCTGCCTATGTGCTGTAAAATTTACGATTAAACTTCATAAAAAACAAAAAAATCAAGTAATATTGTTAATTTCTATCTCTTACAACATTTAATATTTTTCATTTAAAAAAAAAAAAAAAAAAAAAAAAAAAAAAAAAAAAAGTGTGCTATATATTTTTTAAACTAATTTTCCATAGTAAATTGAAAACCTAGCAGTATCATTTTAAGAATTAAATATAATAAAATTATTAAATAAGGTAATTACTCTAGTGTTTCCTTTAGTTCTATTAGCTTTTGTCGTTTTCCCCATTTTGAATTTACTTTTAATACTGAATTAACAGCAGAAATTCTTGAGATAAATATTATTTTAAATCATAAAGATTGAAAAACTTATAATTTTTTTGATAACATTTCATTACACTCAACAATTTCTACAAAGAGAAAAATTTTAAACACGTTTCTACGTTGCAAATTACGTCTAAAGGAGGAAAGCAGAAAATTTTGAGCAATGATAAATAAAAAACATATGGAATATAGCTATTATTCCGAAATGTCGGCAAAGTAGTTTTTTAATAATTAGCCAACGAGTTCCCTTGATTCCCTGTTTATGTAGTAGATGGCACGGGATTTTCTGAAAGAAGGCAGGAAGTACTTTCTCGTGATATCATTCTTGATATTTTGATATGACATATTTTATTTTGATTTACAATTTACAGATATGTCAGATAAGAGTTTGGAACACGCTCTACTTTTAACAGTTTGTATTTATCTATGGGGAGGAGGGGGGAGGTGTTTCAGCCATGACACGTCACACTGAAAATGGGAATTTTTGGAGGTGTGGCCTATAACAATACAACCAATCGTCAAAGGCCAAATAGGTAGGAATTATCGGATCGATAAATCTGTTTTGAAAGTCTACCAGTTGCAGTTTGTTTACTATGATTTTGCGGCCTGCATGCATCTGTATTTGTATTCGTAAAGTCTTGCTTTCTTTGTTAGTATAATTCTGTTTTTGTTTTGAAAGTAAGATGAAAATAGCTTTTATTCATCCAGATCTTGGCATAGGAGGAGCAGAAAGACTTGTAATAGATGCTGCTTTAGCTTTAAAATCCAATAACCATGAAATATCCATCTTCACAGCTCATCATGATGAAAATCACTGTTTTTCAGAAACTAAAGACGGATCATTAAATACTGTTGTTGTAGGCGATTGGTTACCTCGCTCTTTATTCGGACGATTTTATGCAGTTTTTGCTTATCTTCGCATGTTATACGTTGCATATTATCTTGTTTTTCATTCAGAGTTCCAACCTGACATTGTGTTTTGTGATCAGATTTCTGCTTGTCTTCCTATACTTAAATATAGAGGACTGAAAACAATATTTTACTGTCATTTTCCTGATCAATTACTTACAGAAAGAAAAAGTTGGCTTAAGCGGCTTTATAGATTACCCATTGATTGGATAGAAGAAAAAACCACTAGCATGGCTGATAGAATTTTAGTCAACAGCAATTTTACAGGTTTAACTGCTTTTTCATTTTTAATTTTAAAGATTTTTTTAATGAGACTTTTAAAAAATGAAAAAAAAAATGTGGTGTTAAAGTTTCTATTTAGGTTATATTTTTATTTGTTTATTTTGCAACATCTCTTTCAAATGAGAAGTAATTGATTAAAGAATATTTTGTCATTTTTTAAACATATAAATGCGATATAAAAATTATCCTTTCATTTTCCTTGAAACATATCAAAGCAAAAAAGAAAAAAAAATACAATTTCAAAGTGCTATTAAAAAAAATAGTAATAATTATTAATATTATTTCAATAGTTACAGCAGATTTTTTTAATCACGCCGTTTTATTGCATATTTGTTAAAATTTTGTTTTATTAAGGAATCTTATTTTGTTATGGTATATTAGACACAATACCTGGTTTATCCAGAAGTATAATAAATGCTAACAGTGTATTTATTAGAACATAACTTTGTTCATCTAAACACTTCAGTATAGTCAATTATTTTTATCAGTTTTTTCAAATTTACATGAAAAACATAATTTTTCTCCACTGTCCTAGGATGGGCATCTATGCTGATTCTTTATGTATTTTAATCTGTACTTTTTGTTAATATTACTGAATCCATGCTTTTTCATGAAGGAAGAAAAAATTCTAGATATTGCTGATATCACTGGTAATCTCAATCTTTTTGCCAAATGTATTTATGCATTAATCAAGTTTTTTTTATTATTAAGTCTAATAGCTAAAAACCTGAAATAAAACTTCCTTGTTTTATGATTCTGGTTGAATTAGTAGTACATCTTTATGGGGCAAGTTTCATTAAATAATTTAAGAAAATGCATCTTAGCTTTTAATGTATATACTTAACTATATATTATTGATTATTTACTTGACCTTTGTTTTTAATTCTTTAATCATTTTGAAAAGTTATCTAAATTTTTATTAGTTTAGTTTATTATTTTACTTAATTATTTTAATATTTTACTGTATTGTAAGCATTCATTATAATCTCAATTGCATTGTTAATTACATTGAAATTACAGTTTAAAAAATGTTAGCAAAGCAATGACCAGAAATCCACAAAATTCTAAAATCTACACAAGGTGTGCGAATTTGAGGGAGTGTACGATATTTTCACCAAATTACTTTTTTCAGGTTTTTAAATGTGTATTACATAAGATTGTGTGTGTGAATTTTTAGGTAATCTAATATTGCATATAATTTTTTTTACTGATATATATTAATGTATGTAGTGTACAGGGATGAAAGAGTTCCGCCTAAAGGCGGAAATCCGCCTTTTTGAAGATGATTTTGGCCATCCTCTGGATCGATGCAAAAATGCAAAGAAAATATTACTGGTAATTTGGGGGGGGGGGGGAGTCCAAGAAGCTCCGGGAGTAATTTTTGGACTTTCACCCGCTAGACTTCACCCACAAATCGCCGAAGAGCTACTAAAAAAAAAAAACCTGTCAAGATAAGCGGTCAATTTATGTTCAGGAGCGGTGCATTTCGCGGGGCGAAAATCTGTTTTTAAGGACCGGGCAAACATAACTATTCTGAAGTTAAACTTTATTCCCGGAACTGCCTTTTCTTTTCTCTCACTTACGGTTTACTGACAGTGGGAAACGAGGGAGATACAATGGTCACGGACATGGAGCTAAGAACGTATACCTTCTTAGCTCCATGGTCACGGAAGATCACCCTACTGAAGGGAAAGATTCCCGTGCTACTCTTGGATTGAAGTTGAACTGAAAAACTCATTTACATCAAACGCGCCGCCTGCAAACCGCGAAAAAACTTTGTGTGTGCCCGCAGCCTTTAGACTGGCAGCTGTTTTCTGACACCTGGGTCCATAGGTCACTGTGACGCTGAAGAGAAAGAAAATCGTGAGAGGGAATAATTTAATCTGGATTAATGAGCTTTAAAACAGTTATAATAATTTTTCAGTTGTTTTGTTTTCCAAAATAACTATTATTTTTGCAGCGCGACGGATACGAGCTAATATAAATTCTGTTTTATTATTATTGCACTTCAGTTCCGGTTAAAATATGTCAATTTCAGGTCAACCTTTTTTAAACATTTTTTAGTTGCGTTTGAATTTATTTCGAGGGGAATTTTCAGTTATAACTAAAATACCCGAACGCGAGTATGTGCAAGACTTGACTGCTAATCATAATTAAGAGTTTTAAGACTGATATCTTCATCATTATTATTATAAATACTGTTGATCGATGAATTATATAATTTCTGAAATAAATGAGAATATGGCATTGATAAATTATGTACATTCTGCCACAAAGAACACTAGTATAATTATTTTATGGTGCATTTACACTCCATTTTACGATATTTGCGTTCAGAGGTAAAGGTCTGCACGGGCCGGGCCTCGGTCCGAAGCCCGAGCATGGCCCGGCCCGCGGGCCGGGTTCGAGCCGATTTGCATTAATGTCATTCGGGCCAGGTCGGGGCCTTGCTTCTGAAGACTCAAGCCGGGCCGGACGGGCCTAGTCATTAATCTTTTCGGGCCGTAATTTTTTTTCCTGGAGTATCGGGCCGGGCCGAGCCTAACTTACTTCTTCCGTAGAAACCAAGACTGATTTCATTCTTTTTAGTCTTCACGGACCAAAATAATCAATTCCTGTTGAATCTCCCCATATGAAAATCCTTTTCTCGACGTGGAAATAAGTCTGTTTACAAATCAGTAAAGTTTGGCTTGGTCCAAAAATTTTTGCAAAATAGGAATATACTTTTAAGTCGTCATTATTCTACAATTAAACATTAGAATTTATTATTTTTAAAGAATCGTAGATCACTAGGCGTCTCAAAATAAAATTATTAACATTAAAAAAAAAAAAAAAAGATTATGACGAAATTTTTGTTTAAACCGAAAACTGCAAATTTTTTTTAAACTGTCCATTCATGCAAAATGAATGCAACAATACGCGAGAAAAAAAAAAAAAATATATATATATATATATATATATATTAAACATTTACATCTGCTAAGAAGGAAAAGTATTTTTTTCATTCCAATGTCTTAGAAGATTTTACTTTTACCGTATATTATTTTTTAGATTTTTTTTAATGCATTAATAATATTAATGATAACTGAAACATTTACATACAACAAACAAAGATTCATTAAAAGCGTAAATATCGCAGCTTATGGCACTGTTGCATAAATAAAGATTTTAAAAATGAAAGAAGAAAAATTTTTTGGTCCGGGCCGGGTTCGGGCCGAATTTTAAATTTTTTTTTTCCGGTCCGGGCGGAGCTCGGGCCGGGTCAGGCCAATATTTTTTGCGTTCGGGCCGTGCAGACCTCTATTCAGAGGCTGCTTCACCACTCAAGAACGCGCGCTCGCTAATGTTAATCCGATGGGAGAAATCTTTTTAAGCATACAGTTTGCGTTTTGATAATTTAAATTTTATTTATTTTGTATTGAATACTTGAGGTTATTATATACAAAGACCCTTTTTTTAATTTTTCAATTTTGTTTGCAGATTTTTTTTTTAAATCTTTTGGGATATTTTTACCTTTGGAATCTGTTTTGAAAATAAAAATATCCCCAAATATTTTTTGAATAAATCTGTCGTTTTATTGCGAATTTTTGACAATTTGTTGCTTTTACTCAATTTTTTTAGGAACTTTGCCGGTTTTTTTTTTTTTTTTTCGAATTTTATGACAAGTTAGGCATTTTTTCGTGAATTTTTCGACGAAATTTGTCATTTTTTTTGCGTATTTTTCGATGAAATTTGCCATTTTTTCACGATTTACGACAGAACTAGCCATTTTTTTGTGAATCTTTTGACGTAATTTGCCATTTTTTCGCGAATTTTGACAAAATTTATCATTTTATCGAAATTTTTAAACGAAATTTGCCGCGTTTCTCGAGTTTTTTGACGAAATTTGCCGTTTTATCGCGAATTTTTTGACGAAATCTGTCGTTTTCACGAATTTTTTGACAAAATTTGCCGTTTTATCGTGATTTTTAGACAAAAGTTCTCGTTCTTTCAAGATCTTTTGAGGAAATCTGTCGTTTTTCTGTTAGGTCTACAGAAGGTTGATGGCTGTGGTCCCCTGTTTTATCAAGATATACACATTTACACTGTGAATTTTGAATTTTGAATTTTTTTTTTAATCAAATTTTTTGTAACTTGTATGTTTTTGTAAAATTTAAAACTGCACTCCAGTCTATAAAATGTCGTCATTAGAATTTTTCTATTTTTTCTCTTTATATTTGGCATCTGAAGTTGAAAAAAATTTTCCTCCTTTTTTTCTTTGGTCCACTTTCATGCCTGAGTGTAAAATGATAAAATCTAATAGATCTTCATACATATTTTTTAAGAAAATTATAATAATAACCTGAAAGATAACTCCTTGCACATATACATCACATGTGCAATAAAGAACTTTAAAAAAATTTTTAAATCTTTATATCAAATACAAAAAAAGCCTTAACATTTTTAAAACATGAAAATGTAAAAAATATGAAGTAGAGAAAAAAATATTTGAAGTTATAAGGTTGAACTTTTGGGATAAATGTACGCTACCTGGCCATTGATGAACATCCACTTGCAATTTTAGACATTTTGTCAAATATGTAGAAAAATACTCGAGGAATCATCCCAAAACAACAAATTTAAAAAGAATGAATATCTTTTGAATGACCCTGTCAAAAGTAATGTTGCAAAAGCGCTCAAACTCTAGATTATGATTAAGTGTCTGATTGTAATAAACTGTGTTCATTTTTGTGCAAATAGCATGCATACATACGGAGAAATTTTCAGCTTTTTCCTTATAATTTTTTCAGAGTTCTTAATAAATTTTTTTTTTTTTTTTTTCTGAAAATATGACAAACAACATTGCACACAATACCCTGTAATCAGAATTAAAAAATAATAAAAATTGTATGAAAAATGAGTAGGTTTACTAAATAATTATTCGCTGTGCATGCGTCAACGATATCAAAATTTCATTTGCGTATTATGTTAGCTAAATGTATAGAGCAACTTTTGTGAAAGTCTCAAAATCATACCTTGAAAATTCTGAAAGTAATCATCTATAGAAAAAGGACAAAATCCGTTGTTTCCAGCATGAAGAAAATAAATGAGGGATTTTATCTAAATGTAACAGTATGTCCCATATTGTGTATTCTATATTCATACTAATTAATGAATATATGGATACAACCCCTCTTATTTTTGCTTCATTTTGGGAATAACAAATTTTCAACTTATTCAATTGACGATTATTTTCAGTACTTTCAAGTTATGATTTTGTGACTTTCACAAAAGTTGCTCTATACTTTTAGCTAACATAATATGCAAATGAATTTTTGATATCATTGACGCATGCACAGTGAAAAATTATTTAGTAAACATACTCATTTTTTCATACAATTTTTATTTATTTTTTTAATTCTGATTACCGGTTATTGTGTGCAATGTTGTTTGTCATATTTTCAGAAAAAAATATTATTTTATATTAAGAACTCTGAAAATTATAAGCAAAAAACTTGGAAAAATTTGGGACCATTTTTATAAAAATGTTAATTTCTCTGCGAGCACGCATGCTACTTGCATAAAAATAAACACAGTTTATGAGAATAAGGCACTTAATCATAATCTAGAGTTTGAGCACTTTTGCTACATTAGTTTTGACAGGGTTATTCAAAAGATATTCATTCTTTTTAATTTGTTGACGGTCCCCTATGGAATTTCGTTAAAAAAATTTTCACGGAAATGTATGACTTATACTATTATATTTATACACTAAGAGTTTCGGGATGATTCCTCATGTATTTTTCTAGATATTTAACAAATTGTCAAAAATTGCAAGTGGACGTTCATCAATGGCCAGGTAGTGTATTTATAGGTAGAACATTAAAAATTTAGATTACTGGTAAAGACTTGCATTTAACATTATTGCATAATTTTTTATTACCCTTTCAAAGATGTGAAATATTGCAATTTTCTAATTCTAAATATGTTTGAGAGATACCCCTGAAAATCATTTTGTGTGAGTTATACAAAAAAAGAATAAATTTTCATTTAAAATTCTATTAAAAAAACAATAGGAAAGGTTTTTTTTTTTTTTTTTTTTTTTTTCAGAATTGTGCTTAAAGTAAAAAATTTAAATAATAATTAATAAAAAAAAAGTTCTAAGTATAAATTAATCTTCCAGTTTTGTCATTAGAAATGTAGTTTAAAAATTGCAGATAAAAATAAATTTTCATGGAAAATTCGAAAATGTAATTAATTAAGAAAATATCAAAAAGTTCAAAGTTGTTGAATTCTCTATTCCTAATAAAAATTCTCTATTCTTCTTAAAATGTGTAATGTGTAAAAAATATAAAAATAAGTAAAAAAAGAAAAAAAGCTCATGCTGGAATCAAATCCATTATCTCCTAGTTAGGAAACTCACATGCTACAACTGTGCCATGAAGTTACAAGCAGAAGTCATACTAATAAGCATTTGAAATATACGCTGAACTTTGACCTCCAATTTCTCAAAAACTAAGGATCCATTTTAAGAAACCCTTTCATCAGAATAATTAGTGGTATGATCCCCTACAACATACGCTGAAAAAATCAAAATCTGTGTGTACCATGTTTGGTGGTGCCTTTGTAAGTGCACTCGACTCTTCAGCACACAGACAAACTTCCATCTTTATTATTTTAGATTTTCGTTTGTTTTCAATTTTGACTGAAAACAAAATCCAGCTGTTACATCCTATAATTATACGATCCCTGTTATTTGAATGAATTCTTAATTACAATTTCTTCTTGGCTGCTTTTGCTTTTTTCTAATGTATATTCAGGGTTCTCACTCGCTTTTCATCAACACTAGTGATTTGGCAAATAAGGAATAAAAAAACAATCGCCAAATGAAAAGAAATGTTAGCAAAATAAATTTGCCGTGAAACACTGAAAAATGTATCTTGTTAACCTCTCCCTTTTTTCCAAATGTTCTAAAATAACATTATTATTATTATTATTATTTTTTTTTTTTTTTTTTTTTTTTTTTGCAATTGCTTGTAAAATATAAATTTGACTATCTGCAAAAAAGTTATTACATAAATATATTCTACATGTCTCTCAGTTCTAAATGTGTAAATGTTTCAGATTTTCTTTTAGCAATCTAAATAAAAATCAAAAAGTTATTTTTTTTTTTTTTTTTTTTTTTTTTTACTGTTGTGAAAATATACACTATAAATAGTTATAAGATTTAGACTTGATAGTAAAAATTTGACTGACCAAAGATTTTTTTTTTGTATACAACTAATAAATAGTCTGGTAAATGGCTAATTTGAATATTGCATTGCTATAAAACCTTTCTTTATTTGGGGCTATAATTGAATAATTTTGGTTGTGTTTTTTATGGCACGACAAAAGTATGTAGATTGTAATTAACTAACAATAGGTGATAAATCGCCATATCCTATAAATTCATCTTGAGTCAGTATATCTAAATGGCACGGTGAAATAACACATAAAGCAATGTCCAATCCTTCGACAACATGGATAAGAATCTGTCTTGGCAAACACATATACGCACACACACACACAAAGCAGAAATTGAGCACTTGCAATTTATCAAGTTTAATTGTTCTTTTACTCACCAAATGGAGCTTTTTGTCATAATTTGGTGCGATAGCAAGAACCCTGTGTATATTTATCAGAAGAAAGTATTTTTGAGGTTGTACTAACTATATTCATCTAATTAAAATGCTAGATGCTTTAGTACATATTATCCTTTTTCAGTATTGCAAATTTGTTTCTGATGTAAATATTTTGAGGAGGAAAAGTTTGTTTGATTTGAGGTAGATATCATAAAAAATACTATATATTGTAACTGTTACTATGGTAGGACTTAAAAAAAACTTCTTCATAGCTTTTCATTATATGACTATTGATTGTTGACAATTTCATTTTTTGAAATTTGTAACTAACCTTAAAATCTATCTCCACCTATAAGCCGAACCGGCAGAGATTTTTATAAAAAAAATATTTCTTCACAAATAACTGCAAATGATTCAAAATCAAGGAGGTCCTGAGAATTTTGGACTTTATGTTAAATATTGAATTTTTAAACTTCATTCTTTTATCATTTGTTTGCAATTTTATATACATATTTTTACATGAATATTTTATTTCTTTAGCTCAAGTTTTCAAAGAAACATTCCAGTCTTTAAAGAGTAGAGAATTGGATGTTGTTTATCCTGCAATAAATATAGACAATTTATTGAGGCCTTTATCTAATGTTGAATCAACTATTAAAACCAAAGCAACAACAGTGTTCCTGTCTTTAAATAGATATGAAAGAAAGAAAAATATATCACTTGCTATTAAAGCAATGGGTAAGGTATTTATTTGTATAATAATCCTTAAATGTTTCTTGTTTTTTTCTTAAATATAAAATAATCATAAATGATTTTTATAATCTGTGAAAGTCGTTAGGAAAAACACATCCTTATTTTCCTTTAATAAACCATTAGTAAAGTTTGTTTCAAAGGCTCTTTATATGTTTTTTAATTAATAAAAATATGTTAAATTAGTTTTCTATTTGCATTTTTTTTTCATGCAATTAATCATTTCTGAATGATAACCTGCATTTATTTTGATCTTTTAACATGTAAATATCAGAGTTTGCTCAGCCTGAAAAAACCTGCTCACGTTTTTTTGGGTGGGCCCACTTGAAAAATCCATTGTGGGTTTGTATCAAAATTTTCCTTATTTTTACAACTGTATCATTATTTAATATAAGGTATGAGAATGCAAGGATTAATGTCAATTTAAATACATTTGAAAAGAACCAGATATGAAAGAAATTTTTAAGCATTGGTAAAAATGGCCAAAAAAAGATAAATTGGCTCTAAAGAAGGAAGATTTATCACTCCCCATCTCAAGGAGATCATGTCTTTGTAGATATGTAAATATTTGGTTTATTCTATCAATTATAAATAAAAGATAGTTAATGGTTCTGATTCAGCACTAGTATTGGTATAGTGCTTTAATGATAATTTCATTGTTAAAATTATTACTAGTAATCAATTTTTGTAAAAGCAAAATGTGATTTTGATTATTGTCATTGATTTATATGTTTTTGTAATTACTTTAAATTGTATTTAGTAGTAGTACTTTTTTTTTTTTTTTTTTTTTTTTCAAACATTCTGAATCATTTTTGTTAACTTAAAAAACCCAGTAGATTGGAGTTTTTCTGAAATATCCTGAGCATTTAACAACCTCAATGTAAGGTTTCTTATCTGGTCTTTGGTTTTATGTAAAAAAAATCTTATTTACAGGGTTCGCACGGACCTTAAAAGTCCTTATAAACTCCTTATATTTCGATAGTTTTTAATAAGGATCCTTAAAGTCCTTATTTTTTATTGAAAGTCCTTATTTTTAACGTGAGTTTAATATTAACGCGATCCGTAAAATGTTTTAAAAAAATCGCCGAACATTCCAGGGGTGATTCTCGTCCAAAATTTCTGAAAATTTAAGGCATCCTCTTCCGAAAATTTTAAATTGGGTTGTCAGTTCCGCATAGTTGCCAACTTGTTTTTCGCGCGGAAAAAACAATCGCGGAGGAATGCAAATTTCGTGAAATGTTCGCCGAAAAAGCACACGTTTCGTCAATATTTCGTGGGAAAACGACGATTTCGTCGATGTTTTTATAAACGAACTTTGTCTAAAGATCGCTAGAAAATGCGAATTTTCTGTGTAGATCACGGAAAAAACGGCGATTTCTCCAAGTATCGCAGATAAAACGCTGATTTCGTCTGTAGACCGCGTTAAAACGTCGATTTCGTCTAAAGTTTGCAGATATAACGCCGTTTTCGTTAAAAGATCGCGGAAAAAACGACGTTTTCGATAAAGGATCGCTCTAAACTATTTTGTCAAAAGATCATTGAAAAAAAACGCAGATTTCATCAAAAGATCGTGGAAAAAACGGCGATTTCGTCGAAAGATCGCGTTGATAAAACGCTGTTTTTGAGAAAAATCGCGTAAAAATGTAAATTTTGCCTAAAGATCGTCGAAAAAACGCCGATTTCATTAAAAAAAAACACAGAAAACCGCCGATTTCGTCAAAAATCGCAGAAAAACCGCCAATTTCGACAAAAGATTGCAATAAATCGCCGATTTTGCTAAATATCGTAGATACATCGCCGATTTCGTCTGAAGATCGCCGATAAACCCCTTCTCCAAGGGGGGGGGGGTAACTCGTGGAATCCCCCTCCCCCCGAAAATGCGATATGAATTTCAAAAAAAAAAAAAAAAAAAAAAAAAAATTTCTCTCAGAATCACCCCTGAAACATTCATAATCTGCTAAATATGGCAGCTGAAAAAAAAAATAAGTTTCTTTGTTATAATTCTTATTTCTGATTGGACATTAAAGCTGCTTTTTTTCGTTTCCCGACTGCAACGTAGAAATCTCGTATCCACAAACACCAATTGTAATCAGTATTCACCATCTAAAATTTCCTTTTCTTTGAAATAGAGAAATGAATAACAAAGAAAAGATATTTCGCCAAATAATTGCGCCAATCTGTTCTATAATCCGCTGATCTGTGTTTGATCGAAATCTTATTCAGGGATGGGAATTTTCCACGTTTTTGATTACAGGGATGCCGCGGACGCGCGTAAAATGCGCCAAAAATCGGCGACGGGACGCAAAAAAATGAAGCTTATGAGTCCCGCGAGGCGCGTAATTTTCGTCAAAAAAAAAGGCAAAAAGAAAATTTCCGTTAAAAAATTGCGAAATTACGAGTAATTTCCGGCAAATTCCGTCAAAAATTTCGCGAAAAAATGGCTAATTTTGTTAAAAAAAATCCCGAAAAAAGGGGATATTTCCTCAAAAAAACGACAAAAATCGTGATAAAACGGCAAATTTTTTCAAAAAAAATCGCGAAAAACGTAAATTTCATCAAAAAATTGTGATAAAACTATTTGTCAAAAGATCGCGAAAGTTCGGCACATTTCGTCAAAGAATCGCAAAAAAGGCAAATTTCGTTAAAAAATCGCGATATAACGAATAATTTCCGGCAAATTTCGTCAAAAGATTCGCAAAAAACGGCTAATTTTATTGCAGTCAATTTAAAAAGTCAATTTCCTCAAAAAATCTCGAAAAAAAACGACAAATTTCATCCAAAAATCGCGATAAAATGGCACATTCTGACAAAAGATTCGCGAAAAACGGCAATTTTCATCAAAAAATCGTAATAAAACGGTAACTTTCGCCAAAAGATCGCGAAAAAACGGCACATTTCGCCGAAAGATCGCGAAAAAACGGCACATTTAGTCAAAAGATCGCGAAAAAACGGCAGATTTCGTCAAAAAATAAAGTTAATGCCAGGATAGAATTTTTCTGTTTAAAAAACTTTCTTGCTTCCAAATTATTATTTTTTTTTTTTCCTGCTCCAAAAACAGATTTTCCTGCTTCAAAATCTGTTTTTCATTGTTCCAAATCTTTCTGAGTGAATGTAACTTCTGAAAACACCCATTCATTAAACAAAAAGTACCCCTTTACTCAAGAAAAGCATTCTTTTTTCAAGAAAAATATCTTTTTCAACAAATCAGTTTTGCCCCTTTTTAAAAGAAATGCGAACAATAGTGATACTTGTTATCTTCTACACTCAAATAGAGGTTATTTCATAATTTAATTTGTATCTTGCTCATTTATTTTTTGAAAAAGTAAAGAAAATTTCTCTTAATAGTTTAAAAAAAATAATATTGGCTTTAATTATTTATACATTATTACTAAAACAATAATTATTGCATTTAATTCTTCTTTTGCAAGTTCAATTTTTGCATCTAAAAAGAGAGTTGGAGAGGACAGCAGTGGCGTAGCTAAGGGGGGGCAAGGGGGGCGTCCGCCCCGGGCGCCGAGGCCTAGGGGCGCCAAATTGAGAGAAATTGTTATATATCTATACTGGGGTGGGGGCGCAAAATTTCTTGCTGGCCCCGGGTGCCAAAAAACATAGCTACGCTACTGGAGGACAGCGATTATGGTATTGGGAATAGATATAAAATTTTTGTGATAAAGGGGGGGGGGGAGAGAAGAAAATGAGAATTTGTAATTTACTCCTGTAATGTAATATACAGGCTGGTGTGCTTGTCTTCATTTGCTTGGAAGTCAAGACCTGCTTTTGTTACTTGAATTACCTTTCACAAACAAAATGTGCAATTTTTCATTCGCACGCATGATCAAAATGTGGTACAATTTTTCATTCACGCATGTGAATACAGTATGGTTCAATTTTCCATTCACGCGTGTTTTCAGTCTTTATGCTTTTTTGCAGTTCCCATCCCTGCTTATTATTTCACTGGATATGTGTAGCATGGTTAACAGCAACAGTCTTCCTCTGTAAGAAATAAAAAGAAAATAATTGAAGATGACTTAGGTTTTATAAAGAAAAAAATATATGGCTTCTTGAAAAAGAAGTATCGGAGTTAGAAAATAAGGCCAATGTATTAGCTGATAAAGCTGAATCAATTAAAGATATTCAATTATTTATGAAATCGAACAGTTGTAGAAAATCTGCAAAAGAAAAAAATTTTCTCCCTGGCCAAAGAAATAGATGCTAAAAAACAGTTGCTAGCCAACTAATGTTATATATTTTGTTATATAATTACATAATTATGTTTTATGTAAAATTTCAATCTATCACAATTAAAATTTAATGTAATATGTACTGTTCTTTTTTAATTTTAGAAAGTCCTTATTTTTCTTTTAACGAAGCCCTTACAAAGTCCTTACAGAGTCCTTATTTTTCATTTAGCAAACTCTGTATGAACTCTGATTTATAGTTGGCTTAATTTATCCTTAATGCGAGAAACTCATTGCATGAGACACAAATGTACCTTTTAAATTAACTTGATTTTTTTAATATGTGCCATATTTATTCAAGTATACCGCGCACGCATGTATAAAGCGCACCCCATACTTAACAGGAAAAATTGGCGATTTTTTATTTAAATCTCGTATATAATGCACACCGTAAATTTGATATTCAAATGAATGAATGACTAAATGAATTTCAGTAAAAATAGTTGAAACAAATATCACATCAGACCAAAAACAAGGCGAAAATACATTTTTAGACTTCAGGTAAGGAGTGAGTGACGACAGTGAGAATTTATAAATAGCGTTTATATAATGTTAATTTATAAAAAGTGCAAGGAGTGAAATAAAGACCTCCATTTTTATTTCACTCCTTGCACTTTTTGATACATCAATTAAATAAAATTTTCCAAGTGATTATGTTTTCTTTGAATGCATTTCTTGATTCATATGTATATTAGGGTGGATCGAAATTCGGATAATCGAATAGGCACGGGGTGCAAAAGTTGCCTTTTATGCATACTAATTCACATATGTTTTTTTATTGAAATCCATTCATATCTTCCGGTGCCCCAAACGCCTCAAAAATAGTTAAAAATTGAAATTTTTATACATTTTATATATTTTTTTCGCTTCTTAATATTTTTAAAATTATTTTTGGGGCAGGTTGCGAAAGTTGCCTTATATATATATATTAGTTCAATCTTTTTTTAAAATTTAAATCCATCCATATCTTCCGGTGCCCCCAAGCGCCCCCAAAATAGTAAAAAAATTGAAATTTTATAAAAATTTGTATTTTTTTTTTTTATTATTTATTTTAAATTATTTTATCAGTAGGATAAAAAAGATGCATTTTATAGTATATTAGCATGCATCCAAATAATTTTCGACTTTGATAAATTTCTTCCAATGCCCCAAAACCTTTAATTATTGGCCGAAAATTGAGTTTCATGCAAATTTTGAGCTAAAAAATACAAGTAAAATTAACAGTTAAAGAATAATTTATCTAACGTAAAACGTAGATAGAGAGGATGAGAAATCGTTAATCATATTTTATTAAATGTATAAAATAAACTTTTTATACTTTATTATTTGGAAAACAACATAGATAGAAAAGTTCTCAGCAATGACCAGCAATATTTATATGATATTTGCATAGCAATATCACGTGGTGAATGTAGTTCTGATCTGGCATTAATGAAACCTGGTCCAGTTTATCACTCAAGATGGCTAACAACTGCGTGTAGAATTTTAAGGTTGTAAGTGGCTACAGAAAATCCTTCTGATAATTTCATTACTCTTATAACATATATTATAAAGGTATATGCACTAGGGTGGGCCGAAAAAACTTTTTTTCAATTTTCGATTATGGCAGGTGCGGAAAAGTGGCCACTGGTGGCACTTAGTTCATACAAAAAATTTGAGATTTTTTGGACATTTCTTTACCCTGCCGCAAACGGCTTGAAGTTTTGCAAAAATGTTCATTTTTGAACTTTTTTCGAAAAAAATTAAAAAATGTTAAATTAAATTTATTTTGGTTGTATTTACTTGAAAAGGCATATTTAATGTACCAAATGTTTAAATAAGATCTGATCATGCATTATTTAATATCTATGTGCATTATAACTTAGGCTATTTTTATAGCTTTTTTGCGTATAATAGGCAAAAGTTGTATTTCTTTGAATCGATCGTTAGTTTCTGTATTATTTATGTCCATTGGTCTTCTTTATATATTTTCTATGTGTCAAACATCATATATTTGGGGAAAAGACAGCAGTATACTTCAAAAACAAATCTGGAAGGTGAGAAAGTGGTGAAGCAGGACTCTAAGCGAACGCAATGACTCGTCTAATACTCAGGGAGTGAAGGACGAAATAGTTGAGAGCCAAAATGCGATAAAGGATTCTTATTATTTATCCTTGCTAAGTTACCTGCGACATTTGTTCAGTGTTTACGTGAAACCCTTTTGTGGTGATATACAGTGCTTTTGGTATCGTTTAATGTGCCATTATAGTGTTTTGTGCGTTTTATTACAACGAGCTTAGAAATGGCTAGTATAAAGGGCCATGACAATGCAAAGACATGCGATAGCGTGAAAAATAACTCTTTGGGGGCATCATGCATATTGAAAGAATTGTAATCGCCAACTTATGCTAATAATCATGCGCCACTAATACTGGTTGCTTCACCATGTAGAAGTTGTGACAGCAGAGAATACGAATCTCGTCATCGATAAAAACAAAGTCAGAAGAGAGAAATAGAAACTTGGAAAGAAGATACAGGCAGAAGAAGTTATTGAAAGAAGGAAAATTAAAAGCATATTTTTTGCTGGTAGAAAGGATAAAAGTATATTCAGAGGAAAAAAAGAATAAGCGACACTGTCGAAGGAAAGGCGAGGAACATATCACCGTGTTGTTTGAACCTGGTTAGGAATACTCGGGTCACTTGATACCTTGTTCTGGTCACGGAAAAGAAATAGCAAAATCATTATACAATCTTCCAAGTCACCACAAGTTAGACTTTTCTGAACTGACGAGGTATCAAGGTAATGGAACGAGGTATCAAGTGACACAAGTATTCCTAACCAGGTTCAAACAACACGGTGATGTGTTCCTCACCTTTCTCTCGACGGTGCTGCTTGTTATTTTTCTTCCTCTGAATATACTTTTATCCTTTCTACCAGCAAAAAATATGCTTTTAATTTTCCTTCTTTCAATAACTTCTTCTGCCTGTATCTTCTTTCCAAGTTTCTATTTCTCTCTTCTGACTTTGTTTTTATCGATGACGAGATTCGTATTCTCTGCTGTCACAACTTCTACATGGTGAAGCAACCAGTAATAGTGGTGCATGATTATCAGCATAAGTTGGCAATTGCAATTCTTTCAATATGCATAATGCCCCCAAAGAGTTACTTTTCACGCTATCGCGTGTCTTTGCATTGTCATGGCCCTTTATACTAGCCATTTCTAAGCTCCTTCTAATAAAACGCACAAAACACTATAATGGCACATTAAACAACCCAAAAAGCACTCCATATCAATACAAAAGGGTTTCACGTTAACACTGAACAAATGTTGCAGGTAACTAAGCAAGGATAAATAATAAGAATCCTTTATCGCATTTTGGCTCTCAACTGTTTCGTCCTTCTCTCCCTGAGTATTACGACGAATCGTTGCGCGCTCTTAGAGTCCTGCTTCACCACTTTCTCACCTTCCAGATTTTTTTTGAAGTATACTGCTGTCTTTTCCCCAAATATATGACGTTTGACACATAGAAAATATATAAAGAAGACCAAGGGACATAAATAATACAGAAACTAATGATTGATTCAAACAAATCAAACTTTTGCCTATTATACGCGAAAAAGCTATAAAAATACCCTAAGTTATAATACACATAGATATTAAATAATGCATGATCAGATCTTATTTAAACATTTGGTACATTAAATATGCCTTTTCAAGTAAATACAACCAAAATAAATTTAATTTAACATTTTTAATTTTTTTTCGAAAAAAGTTCAAAAATGAACATTTTTGCAAAACTTCAAGCCGTTTGCGGCAGGGTAAGGAAATGTCCAAAAAATCTCAAATTTTTTGTATGACCTTAGGGCCACCAGTGGCCCCTTTTCCGCACCCGCCATAATCGAAAATCGAAAAAAAGTTTTTTTCGGCCCACCCTAATATGCACCTGTATGGTTTCATATCAAAACAAAGCCATCCATAACTGAAGGAGCGCGTCATATTTGGAAACTTATCACATATTCTAGATATTTGGAACCCAATTTAAGAAAGATCGTAGATACTGTTATTCAACAAAATAGTTTTTTTTTTTTTTTTTTGGCCACCCTGAAAATTTGCTATTGTCAATGCTCACAGATAACACAGAGCATATCAGATCGTTAGCAATGCAAAAGCTAATTTGTGCTAGAAATAAAAAGAGAAAATCACCAGAAATGAGAATTTTCAAAGTACCCCAAATAAACTTCAAAGCGAAAGATTATTTTGAACTTATTGACTGGCAACGAGTTGGACATTTTGAACCACCTCTTTTGATGAATGTGCCTTGCGAAGAAATTGAGAATATGATAAAAGTTGTAAAAACGAATGAATGGTCAAAATATCCATGCCATACCCAAGCGGTTGAAAGATGCGTTCGACTAGTGTCTGAGGCATCAGAAACTGTATCTGGACAAGAAAAGAGACACGATTTTATATTGAATAGAATGAAATCAAGAAGCCATATAAAACACTTTGATACCAAAAAAGAATACAAACTTTAAAAATATGTAAATTTCCAAATCGATGGATGTAAAACTTTTCTCTATGTAAGTTCGATTTTTGTAATTTTTATGATTTAATTCTTTGATTTTTAAATTTATATGTCGCTTATTATTGTAAAATTAATGTTATTTATAACCTTATACGTTATTAATTAAACTGTTTTCAAAATTTGTAAGTATTTTTCGTAAATTATAATTCTTAATACATTTTTGTAAAAATTTCAGTTTTTAATTATAATTGGTGCATCAAAGATGTGAATGGATTTTGATTAAAAAAATATATCGGAACTGCAGAGTTATGTAGTATTGTAATAACAACTTTCCAACCCAGTGCCAAATGAATTTCAAAAAGTAAAATAAAATAAATAAAAATAAAACAAAGCAAAAAAATATTTTTTTTCAAGAAAATTTCAATTTTAAACTATTTTTGGGGCGTTTGGGGCACCGGAAGATATGAATGAATTTTATTTTTAAAAAATATGTAAGCTAAGATAGATAAAAGATAGCTTTTGCACCCTGCACCAAAAGTAATCAAGAAAAAATAATAAAAGAAAAAATATATAAAAGAAATCATAAAAAACTCAATTTTTAATTATTTTTGGGGCGCTTGGGGCACCGGAAGATATGAATAGATTTTAATTTTAAAAAAACCTGTAAACTAGTATACATAAAAGGCAACTTTTGCACACCGCGCAAAAAAAAAAAATTTTCCTATACTTTTCGATCCACCCTAATGTATATCACGTGATCACATACAGCAGTAAAAAATTATTCTGTGTATAGCGTACACTTTGAAGTTTCACCCTATTTTTTTGAGAAAAAAAAGTGTGTTATACACGATTAAATAGGATATGTTTTGTTAATTCATACTTTATGCAAAATTATACCCAGGTTTCACTGATACATGAAGAATTCAGGTATTATGCGAAAATTACAAGTTTGAAGTGTTTTCCAAACAAACTTAATAAAAGCCAAAAAAAATAAAAAATAAACTAGTAGGCCCATTTAGCTCTGTTAAAAGGAGAAAAAAAAATCCTTGGTAAATATGCATTTTCCCTCTCGAACAAAAAAGGATAATCTTCATCATTTGGGGGCAGGGTGTGTTAATATTATATGTTTCAATAGTTTCTGCATTTTTTCTACTTAAATCATTTAATTCAGACACAGGTAAAAATGTATGTTTTTTTTTTTTTTTTTTTTTTTTTTTTATTATTATTATTATTACTATAGAATAACATGTTATATAAATACAAAATATTAAAAAAATTGTATAAAATCTTTTTGTGCTGGCTGAGAAAAGGATGTGGAAGAGCATAAATTTCAGATGGGGGTAGGATTATAGGTGAATCAGTCGAATACATGAATCAATCACGGAAAAGAAACAGAATTTCTTCAAGCAATCGTAGGAAAATATTGTATATTTCATCAAAGATATCAGAAACAAATAATGATAATCTTCAATTGATCACTGAATAAAATTGCTAATTCCATTACCCAGTACAGAAAGAAATTGTGAATTTTATCAAAAGATTGTGCAAAAAAATTTTGATTTTCGATAAACTATTAAGGAGAAAATATTGCTGCTTTCATCAAAGTCATAAAAACAAGCGGTGAATTTTGTAAATTGGTCATGAAACTATCACGAGTTTCAACAAATGAGCATGTAAAAAAAGTAAATTTTGTCAATTGGTCTAGAAAAAATAAATTTCGTCAAAGGATCACGATAAAAATGCACATTCATCAAAATATCACAGAAAAAAAAAAAAAAAAACACTAATTTCTTTAAAATATCTAAATATCAAAAAGCAAGATTTTCCTCAAAATATTACACAAAGAAAATGCAAATTTTGTCAAAATGTGGCAGAAAGAAAATACTAATTTCAACAAAAGATCAGTAAGAAAATTCAAATTTCATCAGAGGATCATCTATTCAGCTTATATTCAGAAATACTCAGTAAATTTAATTTGTATGTAATTACATTATATTTTTCATGTGCTAATATTGTACATTGTTTCATTCATTTATTTCATTTTCAATTCCCGGAAGTTACAGTGAATGATCTTAATAAAATCGCAATATTTCAGTTACCGTGAATTATTGTTAGATTTTTCTAAGTATATAAATATTTATAGTAAAATATTTAGCAGATAAAGATTGTTTTGATAAGTGTCTAAGAATAATAGTTTCTATTTATTCCTTAGATTGTTTGAAATGCAAATTAGATCCTGCAGAATTTTCAACAATTCATCTAATTATTGCTGGTGGTTATGATGAAAGAGTGGATGAAAATAGACAGCATTTTGAGGAATTGAATGAAGAAGTAAAAGAATTGTATTTGCAGGAAAATGTTTCTTTTTTGAAATCTCCAGATGATGAGCATAAGAGAATGCTTTTTCATTCTTGTACAGCTGTTTTGTATACTCCTTCTAATGAACATTTTGGGATAGTACCTCTTGAAGCTATGTTATTGGGAAGACCTGTAATTGCTTGTAATTCTGGTGGACCTTTAGAAACTGTTTTGCATGAAGAAACAGGTTATTTATGCGAAGCAAAACCAAATGCCTTTGCTGAAAAAATGTATCTTCTTACTAAAGATAGGAGTTTAGCCCGTGAACTTGGAGCATCTGCTTCTGAACATGTTCGTAAACATTTTTCCTTCAAGATGTTCACATCTAAATTATCTGCTGTTGTTGAGTCACTGAGCTAATGTCATTCCTAATTTTATTAAAATTTTTCTATTGCATTTTCAGTTGTGCTTTGTTAATTTGTGAAAGAATTTGTTGATGATTTGTTTTTCAGCCACAGTTTGTACTCACAATTTCTTTACGATATCCCTTTGAGAATTAACACAATTATTTTAATTTTAACCTTTACACAGAGTCTCAGTCAGCACCTGTCTGGCTTTAGTATGTATTTTCAGACAGGTGCTGTCCAAACTCCGTGTAAAGGTAAGCCATTTTTTATCTATCAAAAGTATTGTATGAGACTCATAAATACATTAAGCACCCTTCCCACTACCACCATCACAAAAGAAATGTATCTTTATTGTATCCATCAATGCAGAAGGATGTTGTAGGTAAAGGTCCATATTTCTTTAAAACACAATGGCAAATTCCTTACTATTTTTCATTTATTTGATTCAAGGTTCTTAATGTAAAAAAAAAAAAAAAAAAAAAAAAAAAAAAAAAATCAGCATAGCAGGCAAACCCTACTAGTTTATTTTAAAAAAAATCCATTTGTCTATCTTTATATACAAACAGAAGTAAGTTATGAGCATAAAACAATTATATAAATTCATATATAAACAAACCTAAAATTTATCAGGTGTGTTTTCATAGTTTTTTATATCATGTTGCAAAAAATTCCATTTTTTGAAACCCTAATTGAACCAATCTTTTTACAGAAATGACAAGGCTCCTATTCTAGAAAAGTACCTTTAATTGTGTGTATTTTAAATGAAATAGTCATATGTCATGGAAACAATCTGTTAAAAGTATCAAAAAAGGTAACAGAAATTTTGATTAGATAAAATCTCAATATTTTTACAGATACATATTAGCCGCTTGAAGAATTAAGAATTAAAGATTATTCTTATCTGGATTTGTTATTGTTAGTATTCCCATAAATCTCACAATTTTGAAATAAAAATGGACTTAAAGAAATACAGTTATGATGGCCTTATTGATTACTTTTTCATTTGTTTTCAGACATATATTTCATTTTCTTTCAGTAGTTGTTTTTAGGATTCCATGCTAATCTTCCGTAATCGGATACCTCGCCAATTGGTGTACTAACTTAGTTATAAAGCTGCGGGAGAAAGTTTTAAAATTGTGTTAACCCCATTATGAAGGATTATCTTCTATAGGCAAAGGGTATATACTGGAGAATATATATTCTACGGCTATCAAGGGTATGCAGACTTTCTTAAATTCAGAAAGTGTATGATGTATACTCTTCACCCAACACGGCACCTGCAAGCAGCATGGCATCCTTTGAAGACATTCTTGGCATCCTTTCAAATATTTTTTCTTCCTTCTTGTTCATTACCTTTTTTACTTATTTGCAGTAGGTGTCTTTTTTCTCTTTCAAAGTTCTAGATTAAAGGAAAAAATTTGAAATTAAAATGTAAGCATATTGTGAAGATTAAATTAAAAAAAAAAATTATAATCAATGAATAATAGTAAAAAAAATTGGAAAGATTAATAGACATCCAATTTAAATTGTGATACTCTTTATCCATCTGTTATTAATACCCACTATCACTCTTGTATGAGACGTTAGGGTGATTTCGGAAAGTAACTCCCTCTCGGGAATCCTCGGCATATGAGTCTGGCTCGTCATGGGCTCTTGAGGGGGGAACCAAGAGAATGGACTGCTGGGCTCTTCTAGCTGGGTGGGGTTTCTGTCGCTTCAACCGGACACCACGCTCTTGGGTTGAGGGCATATGGTGTGCATTGTGCAATGCACGTCCTTGAGCAATTGCAGACCATGCCAGCGTCACATGGGGAAACCCATCCCGTGCCGGTCATGTGCATTCTAAGCCCTTTAAGGCTTCTATCGCTGCAACGAAGGCTTCTTGCTTCACTGGAAGAGATAGTCTACACCTACTATCACTGGTATTGCTCCTGGCTCCGAAAGTATTAATTTTAAAAGCGATTATAATGTAAATATAATTCACAAGTTATTTCAATTTTTATGTTATGAAAAATAAAAAATGATTAATCAAATGAAAGATTATCCAATACAGTTAATGTCCCTATTAGTTTTCAACTGAATGATCCTTTTTGTCAAAAAATTAAATATTCTGATTCATATTTTATTTAGTCTGTAATTTAACTTAAATTAGCTGGCATTTTTGTGTTTAATACTGTGTGTGTTAGAGGTTGCAATTTATTATTTCCTTATGTGCTTTTTTTTTTTTTTTTTTTTTGCAAGGCAAAGGGCATATTTTTAATAATAACTGGGAGAGCAAATATTTTTTCTTTGAACGTAAAAGTAATCCTGTGTGTTTAATTTGCAGTAGTAGTGTTTCCATTCTGAAATAAAGTAATATTGAAGGCGTTATGTTATTGGGTTGTCCAAAAAGCTTTACGGTTTTTCAAAGTGAGGTGCGGTTTTGTTTAATTATTTTATTATTGGGTAATTGCTGGAAAGGAGTAAATTTGAATGAACCAGATACGTAAATTCTTTCTTTTCTGTTTATGCTGCATAATTTTTGCTTGCATTGTGGCATAAGTTTAGTTTCTGTGCTGTGTTAAGAATGGAGAATCAGAAAGATCATTTCGCCATATTATTCTCAGTTATTTCAAGAAACGTAAAAATGTTAATCAAATTGCTTATAACATTTGTACTGTATATGGACAATAATGTGTTTCAGATGACAGTTTGAAAATAGCTTGAGAAATTTATCCTGAAAGATGAAGCCTCTTTAAACCATCATCATCATCTGTAAAAGAGGACCCCTTAAAAGATGCTATCACTTAAATTCCATGTTACATAACTCAAGAGCTATCGTATAGATTAAATATTCCAAAAAGTATAATATATGATCATTTAATATCTTTTTTTAAGAGGTCCTCATTTATGTGATGATGGTCGTCCATAGTGGGCATTATCTTCAAGATTGAAATTTCCGTACTTAAGTTTCACAAACCTCGTTCAAACATCATCATTTAAAATATTAATTTGTCCATATACAACACAAATTTTACAAGCAGTTTGACTTAACATTTTTACTTTGCTTGAAATATCAGAGCAGAAGAAAATGAACTTTTTGGGTCTCCATTTTTAGCACTGAACTGAAACAAAATTTATGACACAACACAAATGAAAATTATGCAGAACAAATAGAAAAGGCCCAATATACATATCTGTATCATTCGTGATCATTCCTTACCAGCAGTAATAAATTATAAGAAGAAAAAATCGCACTTTGCTTTGAAAAGAGGCAGAACTTTCCAGATGACCCAATATAATGCCTTTTAACTTCCCCCCACTTGCCATCGTTTTTCTAAGACCATAACATAGAACCAACGGGGAAGAAAAAAAAAAGATACATTTTGCATTAAGAATGAAGTTGAATGAATAATTAGTTGCTGAGATATTTGTAATCGTATTTTCCACATTCTTTGAATTTTTATGACTGTAAGCAAGTACATTATTAATCTCATGAGTGCAAATTGCAATATTTCAAAATATACATACATTTTTAAAAGTTAATGTTTCTTTTTTATTAAAACAACCAAAATTTTTATTAAAACAGCTATTTTTTAATGAAAATAGAACGTTCATTTTTAATTGTCCCAAACAGGGATGTTGTGGAGGGTATACGCCGTATATCTTCTGGATTTTTTTCAAGGAACACCGTATACCCTTTTTTTTTTTTTTTTTTTTGAGAAAGCTATAGTATATACAATCTAGGGTATACGTTCTGCCTTGAGCGTTCACCTTCTGGTTAGAGAATGTACTCTCTGCTTTTTTTACGACTACATCCCTAGTCCCAAACATGCACAAACTTTCAAGCTCTCTTAAAATGAGTGAAAATTGGGGCTATTTTGAGACAATTAAAAATGAATGCTCTATTTTAATAAAAGTTATGACTGGTTTAGTAAAAAAAAAGAGATTAAATGTTTAAAATTTACGCATTTTTGAAATACTGTAATTTTTGCACTCATGAAATACAATATACTACTGGAAATCATTTTAAAATATGTGAAATAAAGAGGATTTTCTAATAACTGTTACTAGGTGGCAGCACCACGCTAAGTCTCGATGGTGTAGTCAGCAGGGCCTCAGTCTTCTGATAGCAAAGTCCCGAGTTCAATCCCCGCATATTCCTCTTTTATTTTCATGAAAATGGGACCCAGTCTACCGTTCCGATGCCATGGATGAGGGCTCCCGAATACTATGACGCGTGGGCGTAGTTCCACCGGTCCACGGTTTTCGTGGGAAGCCGTCTAGGGGTAGGCATAGTCCTATATCAGTGGTGGGCCATGGGGATTCGCCGATGTTCTTCTGGGAGGGACAAGAAGATGATCTCTGTGGTCTGCGTGGTGACTCTTATCGTCTTATCAACGGATTGATAATGTGATACACAGGCTTCTCATATGAGTAGACTTTACATTACATTATTCTTTCGGCCTCTGTAGTATAAGGAAAGGGCAGCTGACGTCAGTGTAAACGAATAACTGGATAGGGAGAAAAACCTGTCCGTTCTTTAACGACTGACACTGTACGGATGAACTCCGGGAATTTGATTGGACTAAGTTTGCCAATGCATAAGTAAGTATGATATGATTGGGCTACGTCGTGAAGATGATTCCTACAATGATCGCTATGACAAAAAAAGTAGCGGTAGATTGGTTGACAGATGTGTTTGTTTGTAAACATACCCTTTCCTTATCGACAGGGCTCGCGGGAACGGCGTGCAGCGACTTCTAGAGTTACTGACTGGAGAGGCTTGGTCAGTGCCTGGTGTGACTCCCTTCCACCAAAAAACTCAGCTACTGCATCTCGATCAGTAGTGTACCAGTTTCTAGGTGGAAGGAGACTATGGATGCCCCGTTCGACCAGGATGCAGTCGTGAGTCGTGACGAGAAGCCGGCATGGAGTTGGTTTTCAATTGCGGTCGTCCGACCCCGCAGAGATCTGGACCGGACGCTTAACAGTTGAAGCGGTGGCACATCACTCAGAGGAACTATCGATCCGGTCCGAGTCTGCCGCGTCTTTTGCTTGACAGGAGTTTTCGGTGCCCAGTGATCCAAACTTAGCAGGCTCTAACATAACTTTCACGCTATTAATACTCCAGGAGCCGACCGCAAAAAACCCTAAGTCATCGAGCACAAGAAAAAATCCTTTATTTTATGGAAGAGTAATAATAGAGGAATCTAATGATCCATGTCTGCCGGAAGCGAAGTGGTATATAAGCCAAAAATTGGTACCACTAGTGGTTGACTCATAGGTTCAGCATTGTGTTTGCCGTACTATCAAAAGTATAAAACATGGAAAACCGGGTACATGAAAACACAATGCTAACCCTACGAGTCAACCACTAGTGGTATTAATTTCCGGCTTATGCACCATTTCGCTTCCGGCAGACATGGATCATTAGATTCCTCTATTACTACTCTTCCATAAAATAAAAGATTTTTTCTTGTTCTCGATGACTTAGGCTTTTGTGCGGTCGGCCCTCGAGCTGGCTGTCACTTCGGACATCCGTAGAGACGTTTTCCTCGACCTCCGGGGGTGGCTAGAGAAACCTTCATTTATGGTAGGAGTCCTCATTGCACGGGGAAAGGACATTCGTGTCTATGATCCACGAGGGCTCCGAGGTAATGGTAAAGTGTGACCGGGCCCTGTTTGGGCCTTGCGCGGTTCCGCGGCTGGAGAGCGGGACGCGCGGGATTTCGTACGATCCAACCCTTTAGTGAGGCGGTGTCTATGCCGTCTAGGTGGAGCTTTCTGGGCGTACCTGGGGTCACTACCGACGCTTGTCAGACCCCCCTACGTGAGCTTCTGTTCCGTGGGAATGGGAGGGGGATTTTGGATACAAAACCTAAGCTGGGTGGTGTTTGTGCCATCGTTAGGGAGTTTTCTTGGTCCCTATAGGTTCAGCTACGAGCGTCTAGTCACATCTTCTGGTTTAGCTAGCTAAGGATGGTACTCAGTACCGCCTCTACATAAGTCTGTACATTCCGAGAATGGGTTAAACCCATGAGCGAAATTGTGACTATAAGGTCAGTGGAGCTTTCTCCGTCCCCCGTGGGCTTCAGCGTTCCTTCCTTTTTCCGTCTGGCCCCAAAAAATGCCCTCCCTCGTTCATAGAGTTTGATCTTGGGGTCCAGTTGCACAGCAACTCCCTCTTGCAGATCTTCGACATGAGTCTTGAGCTTCGGCGTCTCTGTAGGTAGCGTTGCAAAGGTTAGAAAAAACCCGGGAATAAACCGGGTTTTTAGGAATAAATCTGGAAAAAACCCGGGATTTTTCGGAATAATTCGGTTTTATGGGAATAAACCTGGGAATAAACCTGGTCTATTGGTAATAAACCCAGGAATAAACCGACCTTTTGCAACTCTATCTGCAGGACTTGTTGTGCAGCTTGCTGGGGAGACCAAACGAAGGAACCATTCGGTACTCATCGAGTGGTGGATGGTAAGAACTGTCGCAATCGGCTTTTCTTCTTACGTTTGGGAACGACGTGCGCTGGACAGTGCACGGTCGTTAGACCTGATAGCATCGGACGGAAATGGTGCAGTGGATCCGTGTAATAGCCCGTAAGGGTTTGCAAAAGGTACCTGCGCTGAAGCCCTGTATCGAAAGAGCTGAATAGGCCTGCATTAGGTCCTGACGCCAGGAGGTCGGTGTCGGACGTTCCTCTCAGTCCACACAACTTTGAAGAAAGTCCGTGGTAGATATAGCTGCCACCACCGATATTACTAGGTGATATCGGTCACCCACTGTGAGGATTGTGTAAATGAAGACTTACGCTGTCAAGTAACTGAATTATCAGTTTATTAAGAATATATGTACACACTAAATACGCTATTTACAATTATATACAATTACAACTCGGATATAGGTGATCCGGTTCAACATTAAATTAAATACAGTAAAGATTGGCTGTGTACTATTCAAATTACACTTTCTCCCTCACACTCAATGCACGTTAAATTCACTTTATCGGAGATCAACCTTGAGTCTCCCAACACAAGTATACTCGGCCTGCCCTACTCGGCCCAGAGCGCTAAACACTAGGACGTCTGTGTCCTTTGCTCACCAGAAAACGCACTGCTTACGCTCTTCCACACAGAGCAACCTTTGGGTACGAAACCTAGGTACGGACAGACTCAATCTGAGACAAGACTTGCTCTTTTCAACTCACTGGGTCACACGAATGTCAACCCCCTTTGGAGCTCCCTCATTGGGCACATTCCCCCACTCCTTTCTTGCCTAGTGACATGTTGCTTATCCACTGATCATCCGCATACCTCACTGACAGATGGACATGCCTCTCAGCAATCTTCTCTTTCTTTTATTCACCACCTGCATAGGATTATCTGTCAATTCCCCTTTCCACAAAGAAGGAATGTCACCTTGGAAATTCTGATACACAGCCATACAATACGAAATATTGAAATAGAGAAACAGCGGAAATTCCATTCCTTAGCAGAAGTGCTATCAGAACCTGAAACCCCCCACCTTAGCGGAAAATATGCCTTTTAGGGACTAATTTTCCCCAAACATATAGTAATAGCGCAGAAGAGTTCAATAGTCTCTTTACAGATATCTTCATTAGGCTTATTACATAAGTATTTCCAGGTGTCTGAACACTATCTACTGACATCTCTACTGAACCTTGTACTAATATTAATATTACATAAACAATACACGTACTAATACACTATTATAAATACAAAATTCAAAAATATTTACACATACACAAAAAAAAATTAAATGTGTGACGACATCCCTTTAAGGTTGTCCACTACTGGGTCGTTGATGTTGATGGGCTAACAACTGGTTGTTCTTCCCAGCTCTTTCTATGTAGCCTGGAAATTGCGTCAGCATTTAAATGTTGAGCTCCTGGACGATGAGAAATACTCAGGTTCCAGCGTTGCAAGGCAAGAGCCCATCTAGTGAGTTTGGGTGATCTTGGGGTTGTTTCGGTGAGAAATTTTAATGGATTATGATCCGTAATGATCTCAATTTGAGATCCATAGGTCCACTTTTCAAACTTTCGCAACCCAAAGAGAACACTCCAAGCCTCTTTCTCTATACTCGGCCAAGCACGCTGAGCCCCTGACAATTTCTGACTGGCAAAAGCTATTGGTTTATACTGACCCTTTTCATCTTTTTGAGTAAGGCAACATCCTACTGCCAGGTCGGAAGCATCTGCGTGGAGCTGATATTCCCGGCCTACGATAGGTGTAGCCAAACTCGTCACCTTACATAACTCATCTTTAAGAGTATTAAATGCTTTTTCTGCTCTTTCATCCCATGGTACAGTATTTTTAACCTTCTCTTTGGTTAATTCGGTTAAAGGTATAGCAATTTCGGCATAATTTGGAATATAAGATCGATAAAATCCCAATAATCCCAAAATAGATCTGCCTTCCTTTTTAGTTTTTGGTCTCTTTAGATCCCTTATTGCACCTATTTTCTCCTCATCAGGTGCATGCGTTCCACCTCCAATTACATGACCTAAAAACTTAGTCAATTTCTCTCCAAATTTACATTTATCCAGCCTAATCGTAAAATTTCTATTTTTCAACTCTTCAATGACAGCCCTAACATGCTCACAATGCTCTTCCCAGGTGTCGGAAAAAATGATGACATCATCTATATATGCTTCCGCATACCTCCGATGACCTTGAAGAACCTTATTCATCTCTTTCTGAAACGTGGCGGCCGCCCCTGATAATCCAAAAGGCATAGTACGCCACTGATAAGTTCCGTTATGCGTTGTAAAAGCTGTCAAATGTTTACACTCCTCAGCTAATTCAATCTGCCAATAACCCCTCAATAAATCAATCGACGATTAATACTTAGCCTCCCCCGCGGTATACATGATTTCTTGAGAATCTTTCATCGGAAAGGTTGGAACCTGAGTTACCGAATTTAAAACTCTATAGTCTATACAAAGCCTAACAGTTGCGTCTTTTTTCGCCACACAAACAATTGGATGACTAATTTCAGCATTTGACACCTCGATTAGATTTAATTCTAATAACTCCTGAATCTGCCTATCTACTTCCTCTTTATAAGCTACCGGTACACTATATAACTTTGGCTTTTTCCTTTCCACCCCCGGTTTAAGATCAATACGGTGTTCCCCTACTTCAACTGGTCGTACAGGACCCATAAACACCTCTTTATTCTCCCTCAAAATAGACTTTATATCTTTGACTTGACTATTAGATAACCCTTTTATTTCGAACGTCTCTATATCTCGTTCTACTTCCTGATCCCGGTTCAAAACAGGAATTTCCCCAACTTCTCCAAATTCCTCATCACCCTTGAAAACAATATTAACTATATTACATTTAGCAATAAATTCTCTTATTTTATTTTGGTGCACATGCTTCCTACTCCCGTCTGCTAACTCAACTATAAAAGAATGCTGGTTTCGCTTTTCGACGATAGTTGCCGGCCCTTGCCACCTAGAATATAATTTATTAGTCGAATCGGGGATTAACAGTATTACCTTATCACCTACTTCAAACGTTTTTTCTTTTGACCTTAAGTTATAATGATACGCCATTCTATTTTGTTGCACCTCAGACGATAATTTTGCCTCATTTGCGGCTCTTTCTAAACGTCCCCTAAGTTTATTCAAATACTCATGAATTGGCGCAGTATCTAACTGCGCCCCTTTATTTTCTCCCGCCCAGGATGACTTGAGAATCGATAAAGGACCCTCCGGCGCTCTACCATATAATAATTGGAAAGGTGCGATTCCCGTCGTAGAATTTGGGACTTCCCTATACGCCCATAATACAAATGGTATTTGTTCATGCCATCTTTTTCCTTCTTCTCTAATAGTATGATGTAACATACGTTTAAGGGTCTGATTAAACCGTTCCACAAGCCCGTTAGACTGTGGATACTGTGGGGTCGAAAATCTTGGACTAGCGCCTAACCTTTTCTCAAATTCTTTCGTTAAATCGGCAGTGAAATTGGTTCCGTTATCACAGGCAATTATATTTGGAATTCCTGTCCTCATAAATATTTGAAGTAACTCATTACACGCTGTTTTAGCCGTTAAATTTTTTAGAGGGATCGCATCCGCCCACCTGGTATGCTGATCAATTAAGGTTAGTATATACTGATGCCCTTGTGAACTTTTAGGATCAATATTCCCAATTAAATCAACATTAACTACCTGAAATGGAAGTTCCGGCCGCGATACTGGGGAAATAGAAGCTCTCTATCATTTACTTTAATCCCTCTAGTCAACTGACACTCTAAACATGACTCACAAAATTGTTTAGTTTCTTTCACCATCCCCTCCCAATAAAATGAATACCTGATTCTCTGTAACGTTTTCTTGGCTGCATGATGCCCTCCAAACACCGAACTATGCGCTAATTTTAGGATTTCTTCCTTTCTTACTTTACCTTCTTCGCTATAGTTTCGCCTAACAATTTCTCTTTATGATTTAATAAGCCATTTACAATATAATAATCCCCCTTATCCATTTTCGCTAATTCCCAAGCTTTCTCTAACTCTTTACATTCTAATTGGGATTCCTTAAACATATCTGAATTGCTAACAATAGGTTTATTATTTTTCTCCACTTCCGTTTTTTCCGTATCCTGAGTTTATACATTTTCCGATCTCGCTTCTATTGCGTAAACATTACAACTATTGCTACTCATACATTCCTTTTCACTCGAGTTATCAATAATAATTTCCGAATTTTCTACTCTAGAAATGGTTCCTCGCGGTTGACACCTGACAACTCATTAATCACTGCGGGTTGTAAAATTACTTGCTCATTAATATTATCAGTCACTGTGCAAAGTACTTCCTGATGAATTATATTAGTTTGTCCGAATTGCGGAATAGCTAACGGTAGTTTAACCAACGGCGATTTAACTGCTTCACCGAATAACGAATAACCCTTGTAAATAAATACTACCCGCTCCTTTTAATTTCTCTTCCGGTACCAAATCTTTATGAACAACACTAATTTCACATCCAGAATCAACCAATCCCTTTGCTTTTTGCCAATTTACACTAACTTCAATTTTCTCAAGTTTATTTAATTTCTCACCAATAACGTTAGTTCTCTGTTCGGCCTTTGCCGATATTCTCGCCACAATAGCTCCATTAGGTAACTCTTTGTTTTCTTTTACCACAATCTTATGCACACCCACTTTCGGATCTCGCCCTTTATTACCATTATTTCCCTCATTACCCACTTTATTACAAAAACGTTGGTAATGTCCTCTCAAACCACATTTAAAGCATTTAGGAGCTGAAGCATCACTAGGCTTCTTTAAATCTATTTTCCTATCCGGAAAAGAACTAGTCTCATTACTCCCGTTTCGCCTCCAATTATTACTAACTTTGCTATCCTCCCTCGGTCTCATTTTTTCATTGTTTACGTGCCTATCTTTACCTTTAAAATTTTTATACGTAGCTGCGTAAGACATATGTTTTGCGTCAAAATAATTGTCACATTCTTTAGCAATTTTAAAAGTTTCTAACCATTTACCTTGGTGAGTTAACCCAATATATGACGCGGTATCCTCATCTAACGTACTTACTAATTTATCAGTAACTATTAACTAACTGGTTGACCTTTTCATAAGAGTCAGCACCTCTAATCTTACAATAATTTTCCCACGTCGCTATTAAACGCGATACAAATAATACATGAGTTTCATTCTGGTTTCTCTTAGCCTTCTTAAAATTTTCCAAACATGCCTTCGGTGTCGGCTTATGTTCCCTTAGAACTAACTCCTTTAACTCCTCATAATTCTCCATTTGTTCCGTAGTGGTATAAATTAACAAATTATCCGCCTTATCTCCTAACATCTTTAGTAGAATTTCGGCCTGCTGGTTTTCCGGTACATTTTTAGTTTTGAATGCCCTTTCTAAGCTGTTAAAAAATAAATTCCATCCCTCTGTCCCTTCTGGTAATTTGATAGATAGAGTTTTAACACTTTTGATCAATTTTTCAATGTTACTTTCATTACTAGATTCCCTAGACCCATTAAAATTATTTGCCAATCCTTGAACCCTTAGTCTCTCTATTTCTAATTCATGTTCCATTCTTAATTTTTCCATTTCTAACTTTTCCTGTTTTTCTAACTTTTCACGTTCTAATTTTTCCTGTTTTTCTTCACGCTCTAATCTTTCCTGTTTTTCTAACCTTTCGCGCTCTAATTTTTCGCGTTCTAATCGTTCTGCAACAATAGCGTCAGATAATTCCTTAATAACCCCTTCGTCATACTCATCACTGTCCATTATCTTTTTCTTAAGCTGAATGCTGGTATCATCTTCCGCGAATTCAACACCTAATTCTTCAACTATCACCTGAAGATCAACCTTTTTTAGTTTCAATAAGAAAGCCATGCCTTATCCGATTGTTATTACCACCCCACAAGAATAGTTAAACCTACCAAGTTAATGTTTCCTAAATTTCTAACTTAGTACAGATATTTCTCCACTTATTAGACTAATTAATACTTCAGATAATCAATGCATTTCATTTTCTAACCTACTGAATACTCTAATTTTCCTCAACCATTTATATCACACAATATACTTCCAATAAAACAAAAGGTAAAACAACAATTCGATTTGATTACTATGCAATACAGATTTCAATTTATGCACTTAGATAACAACATACAGTTTACGTAATAATACTGATACGTTGGAATTGAATAAAAGTATTGATGTCAATCAAAAAAAAAATCCACATAATGAAAAATTGTAAAACATGCCTATATAAATTTCTATAATAATCCTCACTACAATATTTCCAAATTCAATATTGGTTCTCACACTTAAAACAAATATAATATTTTGATCACAAGGTCTTTACTTTTATTTTTCCTCACTATGGCTCTCTTTTGAGACTTTTTTTTTTTTTTTCACTATGGCTCTCTTTTGAGCCTTTTTTTTTCTTCACTATGGCTCTCTTTTGAGCCTTTTTTTTTTCACTACTATTGGGCAATTAAAATTCTAAGCAAATGTTATTATACACTCTTTAAACTTAAAAAAATATTGCTTCATTTAAATATTACTTTAACAATAATTTAACTTTAAGTAAATTTAATTATTCCTTCCAACTACTATTAACACAATTAGTAAAGAAAATATATAGAGAAAGCCAATACTAGCTCAAGTTATTATGACCTTTCCTTAAAATAAGAGCCAATATGGTTATTAACACTTTATAGGTAGGAAGTATTGATAAAACACATAAATAATATAGACAATTTACTTAAATTACTATTAATTATACAACAACAAATTTTGGTTCGAGATGTCAGCAGAAGGATATGATCAAAACACCTTACCTTATACTTTATTTGCTGGGGTACTTTTCTAATCACAGGTAATTCCACGATGTAGCGGTAATATGGCAAAACAGTTTAGTTCTTTCTAATACTGATACGGCACAGACACAACACTTTAGCGCACACTCGACGATACGGCACGATACTTTAGCACACCCTCGACGATCCGGCACGATACATTAGCACACACTCGACGATACGGCACGACACTTTAGCACACATTCGACGATCCGGCACTAACACACTGCAACACGGCTCGTTGATCACTGGTTTCAGGCGATTCTATCCCGACGCTGCCAACAATTTGTCGGACGTTCCTCTCAGTCCACACAACTTTGAAGAAAGTCCGTGGTAGATATAGCTGCCACCACCGATATTACTAGGTGATATCGGTCACCCACTGTGAGGATTGTGTAAATGAAGACTTACGCTGTCAAGTAACTGAATTATCAGTTTATTAAGAATATATGTACACACTAAATACGCTATTTACAATTATATACAATTTCAACTCGGATATAGGTGATCCGGTTCAACATTAAATTATATAAAATAAAAGTTGGCTGTGTACTATTCCAATTACACTTTCCACCTCACACTCAATGCACGTTAAATTCACTTTATCGGAGATCAACCTTGAGTCTCCCAACACAAGTATACTCGGCCTGCCCTACTCGGCCCAGAGCGCTAAACACTAGGACGTCTGTGTCCTTTGCTCACCAGAAAACGCACTGCTTACGCTCTTCCACACAGAGCAACCTTTGGGTACGAAACCTAGGTACGGACAGACTCAATCTGAGACAAGACTTGCTCTTTTCAACTCACTGGGTCACACGAATGTCAACCCCCTTTGGAGCTCCCTCATTGGGTACATTCCCCCACTCCTTTCTTGCCTAGTGACATGTTGCTTATCCACTGATCATCCGCATACCTCACTGACAGATGGACATGCCTCTCAGCAATCTTCTCTTTCTTTTATTCACCACCTGCATAGGATTATCTGTCAATTCCCCTTTCCACAAAGAAGGAATGTCACCTTGGAAATTCTGATACACAGCCATACAATACGAAATATTGAAATAGAGAAACAGCGGAAATTCCATTCCTTAGCAGAGGTGCTATCAGAACCTGACAGTCGGATTCTGACTTTTTTAGTTAATACAGAGCCCTCTTTGTTGGCTGCAACCACTGCGGTAGCTGAAGTTATGTAATACATACATCACACAAATTAGAACAGACACGGCGGTGGCTGAAGTTACGCAATATATATATCACGCAAGCCGGAATGAATGAATTACTTCCAATTTTTGAGTAGAGAGGAATTTGATAATGACGCATGCGCTAGCTAAAGAAAGATTAAAGCGAAATTTATCATCATGAAAAATTGAAGCTGACAAAAAAAAAGTTATCCGAGGAAACACGCCACATGAACGAAATTTCCTCTACAGTGATTTTCGTTTGAACTATGGCTGCATTAATTAAACTAGTTCGATGTGCCAATCCCAAAACTTTCTTCTATCTCATACGTACATTTTAATATTTTTAAAAAATAGTTACTCATTTTAATGCTTTAATAATTTTAATTCAATACCATACCAACTTTGATTTTCATCTTAAATTTCTGTTTCAGTCAATTAATCGGAGTAAAAACGAATTCCGTCTCTGCACGAGCGAATGGACAATAGAATGATAGGCAGATTTTTTTTTCAAATTCAGGGAGGACCTACTTGTCTTACCAAAAAATAATCATATACAAAAAATTTAGTTCAGTTCTAGAACTAACTTCATACACTTTTAGGTGGTGCAATATTGTAAATGGCATAAAATTCGCTATTGCAGCGCCCCCTTCTGGCGGATTTTTTCAAATTCAGGGCGGACCTACTAGCCATAGCCAAACACTTACACAAAAATTTGGTTCAATTCGGTGCATAACTTCATATACTTTTGGTCGGTACAATATTGAAAATAGCACAAAAACCGCGATTGCAGCGCCCCCTTCCGGCGGATTTCTTTCGAACTCAAGAAGGACCAACTAGCCATAGTCATACACTTACACAAAAAATTTGGTTCAACTCGATGCATAACTTCATATATTTTTGGCGGTACAATATCGAAAGTGACACAAAAAACGCGATTGCAGCTCCCCCTTCCGGCGGATTTTTTTCAAATTCAGGGAAGACCAACATACCATAGTCATACACTTACACAAAAAATTTGGTTCAATTCGATGCATAACTTCATATACTTTTGATCGGTACAATATTGAAAATGGCACAAACATCGCGATTGCAGCCCCCTTCCTGCGGAATATTTCAAAACTGAAGGAGGACCTGCTTGCCACAGCTAAAAACATTGACAAAAAATTTTGTTCAATTCTACGCATAACTTCATACACTTTTTGATGGTAGAATGGCGGCATACGGACACACACAGACAGACAGACATTTTGTAAAAACATGCTTTTTTTAATCTCCGACCCTTAAAATGTGTATATCCGTCGAAAAAAAATTTCGATTACAATACTTTCTTCTGTTGAAAATAGAAGAAAGTAAAAAATTAACGATTATTACTTGCCCATCATACGTAGTAAGTCCCTGGTAAGTCTTGCAATCGTTTTGAAAATCGAAAATTTTTTTTTGACGAATTTACACGTTTCAGATACTGTAGATTCCGAAAAACATATTTTTAGAAAAAAAAATTTGCCGTCCGTCCATCTGTGTGTCTGTCTGACTGTAACCGCTCTATCTCCCGAAATAATTGAGATAGAGACTTGAAATTTTGTATGTACTTAGTATGTAAGAATGGGACGAAGCCTATTTAATATCAGTAACCTCGATTATCCGGAACTATTTTTTTCGGACTCTCGAAAAATTCGTTCTGATGAAAGGAATATAAAAATTTTCGAATTTTTTTTTTTAAGGGGTGAACGTAAAAGGCAATAAAGTAACACAAATTTTTCATAAAGAACGAGGTCGATCGGATTATTAGTTGCCGAGATATGTGTAATCCTGTTTTTCACATTCTTCGATTTTTCATGACCCTGTATTTCATTCAAATTTCAATTCAAAGATATATTTTAATTGGAAATGAGATGTTTAATCCGACGCAGTAAATTGCTAGTTAATATGATTATTATTTTTGGAATTATAAGGATGTTTCTTTTACGCAATCCGGTACTACTTGAGTATTTTGGCGTTTTATGTAATTTGTAGAAATTGGCTCATCAGCAATTCATTAATAGAGCATTGCTGTGTTGTGTATATTGAAACTATTTAAATATGCGTTTAAATTTTATTTTGTAATTGCGATGCATTCTATTAATAGTTTACATGCGTTTTATTTTCATATTTTATAGTATGCATATCCATGATGGGTAAGTATTACGGTGGCCCCCCAACGACTAGTTTTAAATCATATTTAGATTTGAATGAATTAATTCCTTCTTATGAAGATTAAAAATTATATAATATTATGAAATAAATCAATGTTGTTTAAGAATTTACTATATTTGAGCATTTATCATTTTTTAAATTTCAGATATGCAAAAAAGATTGTTAAAAATAACTTATCTTACATCCATTTTTCTATTTTATAATTTTTAATAAATCTTTAATTTTACCTTTAAAATGGTATACAAAAAACTAAATAATGATAATTATATCTATTATTTAGTTTCTTGATAGCATTAACTGAAAGTTTATTTGTATGACTTTTTTTATGATAAAAATCTTTTTCTTCATCATTAATTTCTAATTTTGCTGTCTAAATTTGTATTTCCAAATTTAGATTCATTTTTCCTCAACGATATGAATTTATATTTTCCTGGTTCTAAATTTTTCAATTTGTAAGTTTCAGGAAATGATCAAATGTTGTTGAACTCCTCCATTTATTTCAGAAATATTTTTTGAAAGATATTTTTTGTAGAATAGACATCTATACATAGAACAAACAGATCTTAATATTCTAACACATCTCAGTACATATAATATTTTTATAGGAATTTTTTATTCTTCATCCGAGAGCCAACCGCACAAAACCCTATGCCATTGAAGTCAAGAATAAATCCTTTATTTATGGGAAAGTAGTAGTAGGGGAATCTAATGATGTATGTCTGCCGGAAGCGAAGCGGTGCATAACCCAAAAATTGATACCACTAGTGGTTGACTCGTAAGTTTAGCATTATGTTTGCCGTACAATCAAAAAGTATAAAAATATGGAAAGCTGGGTGCAGGAAAACACAATGCTAATCCTACGAGTCAACCACCAGTGGTATTAATTTATGGCTTATGCACCATTTCGCTTCCGGCAGAAAAGATCATTAAATCCCTCTATAAGGAAAGGGCAGCTGACGTCACTGTGGACAAATTACTGTGAATAAGGGAGAAAAACCAGTCCGTTCTTTAACGACTGACACTGTACGGATGAACTCCAGGAATTTGATTGGTCTAAGTTTGCCATTGCATAAGTAAGTATGATATGATTGAACTACGCAGTGGCGTAGCTAAGGGGGGGAAAGGGGGGCGTCCGCCCCGGGCGCCGAGGCCTAGGGGCGCCAAATTGAGACAAATTGTTATATATCTATATTGGAGTGGGGGCGCAAAATTTCTTGCTGGCCCCGGGCGCCATAGGATAGGCCAAAATATAGCTACGCCACTGGAACTACGTCGTCAAGATGATTCCTACAATGATCGCTATGACAAAAAATGTAGCGGTAGATTGGTTGACAGAAGTGTTTGCTTGTAAACATGCCCTTTCCTTAAAATAAAAGATTTTTTCTTGTGGTTGATGACTTAGGGTTTTGTGCGGTCGGCTCTTGGACTAATCTTCTAATATAAATCTTTTATCATCTTTTGCTGATAAAGGTATCTTATTCATTTGAATAGAATATATTTAATATTTAACATATTTAACACTTCTAATTAAATTCATTGTTTGATACTGCTTTTTTTTTATTATTACTAGGGGGGCGCCGCCCCCCTGCTCGCTATGCTCGCCAAGCCCCCGCGTAATCGCTTCGCGATTCCAAATTATTGGCTACCCCTGCTTGCTGCGTTCGCCAATACCCCATGGTATGAATAAGCAGTTGCAGACCTTTCAACTGATGTGTCACACGACTGGTGTTGTAAAGAAATTAAAAATGTGCCCCCCTGGGGGTCAGAGTTGGAGGCGACACAAAAGCATCCATAATATGAATAAGCAGCTGCAGACCTCTCAAATGATATGTCACACGACTGGTGTTGTAAAAATTTGAAAATGAGCCCCCCTGGGGGGCAGAGTGGGGGTGACACGCAAGACATCCATAAAATGAATAAGCAGTTGCAGACCTTTCAAATGATGTGTCACACAACTGGTGTTGTAAAGAAATTAAAAATGTGACCCCCCCCTGGGGAGAGCAGAGTGTGGGGGTGACACACAAGACATCCATAATATGAATAAGCAGTTGCAGACCTTTCAAATCTTGTGTAACACGACTGGTGTTGTAAAAAAATTAAAAATGTGTCCCCCCTGGTAGAGGTCTGCACGGGCCGGAATTTCCAGGCCCGGCCCGGCCCGGCCCGTAGGAAAGTTATTTCGGCTATGCCCGGCCCGTTGTAAAACTCAAAAGTTCGGCCCGGGCTCGGCCCGTACAAAAATCAGTAAAAACAGGCCCGGCCCTGCGCGTTTTGGCCCGTTACAATTTCTACGATTTCTAAAAAATTCAGATTTTTATCATATAACTAAGATTCCTTTAAAGAATACTGCATACATATCTATGGAATAATTTTACAGTATATTTTACAGCAAATACACATTAACAACATTAATGATTACTTAGATTCTTAGGCTTTCAACATTCGAATAAAGATTCATTAAAAAATTAACATGGCTTAGAATAAAAGAAAAAAGAAAGACAGCTAAAAACATCGTTAATTTTGAAGCTGTTTAATAAAAGAAGATTTATAAATATATTTTTATATCATTTTATTATAGATTTCAAATCCAAATTCATTCTTAAATCAAAGAAGATCCTTTTGGATACATTTCTAAATTCTTTTTTTTTTTCCTCAGAAACGCATAAGATTAGCAGATATATTAATTCAGAAACTATATAATTGAATGGCGTTATCCATTTTTTGATACAAGCAATTTAAGAATACTGAAAACAAATAAAATACTGTCATAATTAGCGTTTTGAATAGAATTTTCGGAAGCAATAGCAAGGGAAGGGAGAAAAACCTGCAACCATTTGAGAAACTATTATATCTCAACAAGACTTTACAAGTATTTTATTTACCAAAAATGAAAAACGCTATTCGATTCCAAATCCCTTCAATAGTTAGGCTTATCACTTTTATACTTTTACAATTTAAAATTAAACAGAAAATGTGTCGAACTTTCGCATTATTGAGAAATTAATTTAAAAATCATCAAGAAGTATAGATTCGAAGACTAAGCTAACACAAGTTTTTTATCGCTGTTAATAATTTTACAAATCATGTTTTCTGCTAATAATGAAGTCTAGTACCGGTCCGGCCAGTCTATATGTAGAAAAATAATGCAAGCGTGATCTCGGACCGGCATGAGTCAGCTAAAAAAATATTAAAACGGGTTACACATAATGTAATTCTCCGATGCCGATACACTGTGCATTTTTATATTGATGCTGTCAAAGTAGTATGGCCACATTTATACTTATTCTCGTTAAAACCATTTTCGTTGAAAATAGCTCATATTTCATCGTTTCTGCCTAAATCTTCGGAACGGGCCGGCAGGCCCGAAAATTTTTTTATCGGCCCGGCCCGGCCCGTTTATGTTGTTTGTCGGCCCGGCCCGGCCAGTTGAAAAAACTATTATAAATCTGTCGGCCCGGCCCGGCCCGTTAGAAAAGTCGAAACGATTCCGCCGGCCCGGCCGGGTACGGGCCACGGGCCAAGCCCAGGCCCGTGCAGACCTCTATCCCCTGGGGAGCAGAGTGGGGGATAACACACAAGACATCCATTATATGAATAAGCAGTTGCAAACCTCTCAAATGATGTATCAAACGACTGGTTGGAAATTAAAAATTTGGCGAAATATTACAGTTATCGCCAAGTTGGCGTCACTTTTGACAACTAATTTTGGTCGCCAAATTTGGCGATATATCGCCAAGTTGGCGACAAACTTGGCGATTGTTGGCGATGGTAACCTTTCCTCTCTTTATGGTAACCCATACGGCGATGCATAGACGGAGCCCTTTCCTGATTGGTCTATTCGGCTCATGGAAGCAGTGGACAACCCGGATTCGTTAGTTCCGGAAATCTTCCACATCAGCATCATTCCAGGAGTCATTCCTTTTAAGGCTAGTTTTTTTTTTACTATAGAAGGAAATAGTCTTTGTAATCATCTTTTTTTTATCAACTGTTGTAAAATGAAATGAAGTGAAACTAATTGAACGCGTAAATTAAGAAAATGAAAATATCGTCTGATTTTATTTATTATCTTTCGAAGAACTTTGACAAGTGTGTGAGAACGATTGAGTTCTCTGAATGTAATGAAGGAATGTGCCTTTTAGATGGAATTAAACTACATTTTTTATAATATATGGACTTTTAGATGAATTTGAACTTAGAATAAGTTTATCTCAACAGATGATTTTCGATTTTAATTCAAAGCTCCGCGCATCGCATAGATGCAACCCGCAAATGAAGACTTGCATGGTTAGTAAGTAATTTTTAAACTAACCCTATTTTCGAATTCTAACATACTGGTACCCTCGGTTTAGGACAGGAGTTTTGAATTTCAATTAATTTTAAATGAAAAAATGGATCTGAGTAGTTTGAAAACTCAGAGAAAAGGAGTGAGAGCTGCTTTTACTCTCACGTTTAAGAAAATTGAAACTGAATTAACTAAAGAAATATGTGAAATTAAAGAACTTTCTATTCTGAAAACTCAACTGTTTGATAAATTTCAACGGATGGACACTTGTCAAAGTAAAATTTCGGAAATATTGTTACAAGATAAGGACGAAAAATTGTTTACCGAAGATTTTGAAAGTGCAGAAGAATATCGAGAAAAATATATAGAAATATGTGCACGTATTGATGAAAAGATACAGGTTTCTTCATCTCCTGGCGAAGAAGTAAAACGCAAATTTAAATTACCGGAGATCGAGCTGAAAAAGTTTAACTGCGAACCAAAGGAATTTTTATCGTTTTGGAGCCAGTTCAAGAAAATACACGAAGACGATTCTATTGCCGCTGAAGACAAGATGCAGTACCTATTCCAATGTATGGAACCGAAATCAAAAGCGGAGCGTTTAATATCAAGTTATCCAGCTACCGCGGAAAATTATCCGAAGGCTATCGATCAATTAAAACAGAGGTTTGGACGAGATGATCTTCTTGTGCAAATTTACGTTAGGGAATTATTAACCCTCGTAATGAAAAATGCCACTGCGCCTAAAATGAAAGTTGACTTAGCCTCTTTATACGATGAATTAGAAAGCAAACTTCGTGCCTTAGAAAGTTTGGGAAGAACTCAAGAGAAGTATGGAGACTTTCTCATGCCCTTGGTTGAGAGCTGCCTGCCTGAAGAAGTTCTTTTGACCTGGGAAAGAAGTCGAAATCACGATACATATTCCAGTGAGAATTCCAGGACTTTAAAAAATCTGATGGATTTTCTACGCCAAGAAGTTCAAGGAGATGAAATGGTGTTTTTAGCAAGAAAAGGTTTTGATTCTATTGTTAGAAAAAAGAACATTTTATCTGAAATTATTAGCAAACCTGATCCAGCCACCGCCTCTGCATTGGTGAGTATAGAAAATAAAGGTAAGAAAAACAATTGCATATTCTGTGATAGGTTTCACCCCTCTAATAAATATTTTGGGGCTAAAAAAATGTCTTTAATTGAAAAACAAAAAATTTTGTTAAAAAAGGGGATTTGTTTCACTTGTTTGCAAAAAGCTGGTCATCTGAGTAAGAATTGTAATATTAAAAATAAATTAAAGTGTAATTATTGCCATAAACATCATTTTGAAATAATGTGTCCAGAACAAAATATAAATAATAATCAAAATGATACTTTGAAATCTGAAAATTCTCTTTCTAATTGTAGTAGAAATAAAGTTGTGTATATGCAAACGCTTGGCGTGCGCATTCGATCGCAAGGTCGCCAAAAAGTCGTACGCGCACTGCTAGATTCAGCGAGCCAAAGTAGTTACGTATTGATATACCATTGATGCAAGGTCTTCATTTGGCAGAATGCCCAGCCGATTCCATTCAGACTTTAGGGGGATTAGCCTATGAGGCGGAGATTACTTTTAGGTACTTTTCATTTTTGTTCTGAATAAAATTTTATTTTAAATTAAATAGATTGTTCTCCTTCTATCAGTTCTCGGAATAAGCCTTTCCAAAGTATATATTTTCCCCTACATTTTTAGGAATTTTAATAAAAACATGTCTGTTTTTTTTTTTTTTTCTCTTTTACATTTATATTTATGGCTAAAATGCAGATTTAACAATTGCTTGGCATCTGACTTGGCGGCTATTCGAGAAATTCGCCAATTCTAACAACTTAAATATTCAGGGCACATATATGTCATATACTCACTGGGATTTACTTGGTGCCAAAATGGCGTTATTTTGCCTAATATGGTAACCCTGTTATTCTTGTTTATATTTTGATAAACTGTTTATTTACATTAAATTATCTTTTTTCAAATTATTTAAATGTTTTTTGTTCTATAGTTATTAGTTTTTTAAAATTTAATATAATTAAAAAAATTTTTATTTATTGTTATTTTTTTAAATAATAGAAAAATAATTTAAAAATGTATATGTAACTCGTATACGAAAATGTGGTTTTCGCCAAATTGATGTTGGAAAAAAATTGTACTAAACCCTGTGCGTATATGATATCTGCGCCATATTCATATCCAATACATGCAAATAATATAAATAAATAATATACACTATAATATAAAAAAATAATTTTAAAAAACCGCCAATCTGTTGAATTTGAAGTTTTGATTTTTGAAGTTTGAAGTTTGAATTTGAAGTTTTAAAATCACGCCATGCAGCCGCTATTTCTAAAAAGATTAAGTTACGCTATGTTGCGAGGGAAAAATTATTAAGCTAAGTTTAATAATCACACCTTTAAATCATCTTTTTTATTATATTTGACTTTTTATAACTTATTTTAATGTAACAGAATTACAATATAATATTTAAAAACATATAATTCAATTACAGCAACAAAAAGATATTCGTAAAAAAAAATTCGACATATCTAGGGTGTTTAATAAACAAACTCATCTCGAGATTGTACGAATCTACCCATTTTCGACATGGACTCTCTCTTTTCGCCCATGCGCAGTTCTGTCCAGGTTCCTATCAAACGTGGTCCATCAGTAAGCGAGAGAATAACGAAATCACTAAAAATGCATCCTATAAGAAAAGAAATAATTATTCACGCGCTGTTCGGGGGGGATGAAACGAAACCTAAAAAACATGATGTGTTTTCTGTAGAAATCAGTGAATTAGATGGAAATAATGCGTTTTGTTTTGAGGCATTTTCCGAAAAAAAGATTTGCGGATTTGTACCTAAAATTAAAGATTATAGAATATTAAATGAATTAAAAAGAAATAAAATAAATCTATCTGATGATTTTTGTAAGGAATCTGAAATTGATCTTTTGGTGGGGGCTGATATGATAGGAAAATTATTGACAGGAAATTTAATTCAATTAAATTGCGATTTGACTGCCATAGAAACCAAGCTCGGTTGGACAGTAATGGGGAAACAAATGTGTGGCAAGAAACATAACGTTTTGACAACATTGTCTATGCACGTTAGAAATATTCCTTTGAATGAATTATGGGAACTTGAAACCATAGGAATTTCTGACCCCATTCAGAGTTTTGAAAAACGGGAAAACTTTGATTTAAACGATTTTAAGGAAAAAATGAAAATTCTTCCCGATGGCAGATATGAAGTAGGGCTTCCATGGAAGTGTAATTTTAAGAATTTGCCCGACAATAAAGTTTTAGCTCGGAAGAGATATGAAAAAATGATCAATAAATTGAAATGTGGGGGATTTTTCGATGAATATCAGGAAGTATTTAAGAATTGGGAAAAAATGAATATTATTGAACGTGTTCCAGAAAATGAATTAAGTAATAAATGTCATTATTTACCGCATAGGCCCGTTATCAGGTTAGATAAGGAAACCACAAAAATACGCCCTGTATTTGATGCATCTGCTTCTGAGAAAGGGAAACCCGCGTTAAATGAATGTTTGTATAAAGGCATCAATCTTATAGAATTAATACCAGATATTCTTGATCGTTTTAGAATGTATCCTATCGGTATAACTGCAGATATAGAAAAGGCTTATTTAATGTTATCTGTTATGCCTAAAGATAGAGATTTTCTTAGATTCTATTTCCCATGTAATGAAGGACAATTGATTTATAGACATTGTAGAGTTGTATTTGGTGTCTCTTCTAGCTCTTATTTATTAAGTGCATCTATAATGCATCTTTTAGAAAATAGTCCTCCTGAATATAAGGAAACTGCTGAAAAATTAAAGTGTTCATTTTATGTAGATAATTGTGTATCAGGTGTTTCTAACATTAATGAAGCTGAAATGTTTATTGAAAATGCAAAGTTATTAATGTCTAAAGGGTGTTTCAATTTGCGTTGTTTTGAAAGCAATGTAGCTTGCAAGAATGTTGATAAACATACTGGGGATACTTCAGTTTTGGGGATTATTTGGGATTTAGATAATGATTCTTTGAAATGTTGTTTAGATTTAGAAACATTAACGTGTGAAAGGAAAATTACTAAGAGATTAATTTTGAGCATTGTGCAAAAGATTTTTGATCCTATCGGTTTATTCTCTCCTGCTACATTGCTTCCAAAATTATTGCTACAAGACTCATGGAAACAGAAAATTCCATGGGATCGAGAATTACCTTGTAACATTGTGAGTGCTTTTTTGAAATGGTTGAAGAATATTGATGTTTTAAAAGAAGTAGCTATACCTCGATACTTAGAAATTAATGCTTCATCTGAACTTCATGTTTTTGTTGATGCGAGTAAAGGGGCATATGCAGCATGTGTCTTCGCTAGATCAATAATTGATTCCGATGTCAAGGTTACGCTTGTTAGAGCGAAGTCTAGGGTTGCTCCTCTCAAAACTTTGAGCATGCCGCGTTTAGAGTTAATGGCTTGTTGTATAGGTACTCGACTTGCGAGTTCTATCATCAAGGCAATAAATATGCCAGGTCTGAAAATCACATTCTGGTCAGATTCTACTACCGCAATTTGGTGGATAAAGGAACATGGGAATTGGTCGGTTTTCGTGAGCAACAGAGTCAAAGAAATTCGACAGATGTCCAATATAGAGTCATGGAAGCACGTTCCAGGAAATTTGAATATAGCTGATATACTTTCACGTGGATGTTCTCCGCAGAAAATGCTTGATTCGCGATGGTGGGAAGGTCCTAAGTGGTTAAAAGAAAATCCTGAATGTTGGCCAATTGGCGCGATTGACTGTCAGCCAAAAGATGTTGATTTAGAAAGAAAAAAGATCGAAATTACGAATATTGATCTAGCTAAAGACACACCCCTTTGGCTCTTAGATAATATATCTAATTATGATAAGATGATAAGAATATTTGCTTGGATTCTGAGATTTGTAAATAATTGCCGAAATGTTTCTAATAAGTGTAAATATTCTAATCTTACTCAAAATGAAATTGAAAATTCTGAAAAATATCTAATCCGTTTAGTTCAGAGCTGTTATTTCTATAATAAAAGGTCATTAAATGATATTGTAACATTCACAGATGATAATGGAATTTTAAGAGTTAAAACTAAAATAACTGAAAGAAATGACCGAGAATCATTTTTGTATCCAATATTGTTACCAGGCAAATGTGAATTTACTAAATTATTGATTAGATCAGTACACCAAAAGAATTGTCATGCAGGTATAAGAACAATGCAATCTTTAATAAGAGAAAGATTTTGGATAATTAGAGCTAGAAGAACTATTAAAAATGTATTGTACGACTGTATTGCATGTAAACGTTTTAAGGTAAAGTCTTTGTCAAGCGAACCAACACCTTTGCCACCAGATCGCGTTACAGATTGTGCTGTCTTTGAAATTATTGGAGTAGACTTAGCCGGGCCGTTATTTCTAAAAAATGGCGAGAAAGTTTGGATAGCATTGTTTACTTGTGCCGTTTATCGCGCGATTCACCTTGAACTAGTCAATTCGCTATCTTCTGATGCTTTCCTGCTAGCACTTAGACGTTTTATAGCTAGACGCGGTAGGCCCAGCACTATTTATTGTGATAATGGAACAAACTTTAGGGGGGCTTCCAATGAACTTTCAAAATTAAATTGGGATAAAATTTTAAAAGAAACCATGACGCATAAAATTGTTTGGAAATTTATACCTCCCACCGCAGCTTGGTGGGGAGGCTGGTGGGAAAGGTTAGTTCGCATTGTAAAAGAATTGTTAGTACGTACTTTAGGTAGATCTGTATTGACTTATGAAGAATTGAATACACTTATATGTGATTGTGAATCTGTGATTAACTGCAGACCTCTAACCTATATCTCAGAGGACCCACTGGAGCTAGTACCTCTCACACCCGCTATGTTTCTTACTGAAAACCGAAGTTTCAGCAATTCGGATATTATCGAATTAGATTCTCAAAGTTTAAGGAGAAGGTTGAATTACAGAGCTAAACTTCTTACCGATTTTAGGCAACGTTTTAGAAAAGAATACCTCAGCGAATTAGTTCAAAAACATACTGAAAAATATACACGTGAACCGCGAGTGGGAGAAATAGTCTTAGTTGGGGATGATAACAAAAAACGTTTATTTTGGCCTTTAGCAAAGGTGATTCATTTAATTCCAGGACGGGATGGTAAAGTTCGTGGTGTTAAGTTGAAAACTCAGCACGGCACGGTTTTACGTCCGGTGCAGCGCATCTTTCCTTTGAAAATATATTCGAATGAAATAATTGAAATTGCATCAAACCGTCGGGTGAAGAGAAAACTAGTTCCAGTGAGCATGATGATCATGAAAATGTGTCTTCTCCTGATAGTGTCATACTTAAGAAATATACCTCTTCTGGAAGATGTGTAAAAGCTCCAAAGAGGTTGGATCTTTTTAATAATAATTGTTATGTATTTGAAACTCTCCCCAAGTTTCAAAGGGGGGAGGATGTTGTAAAATGAAATGAAGTGAAACTAATTGAACGCGTAAATTAAGAAAATGAAAATATCGTCTGATTTTATTTATTATCTTTCGAAGAACTTTGACAAGTGTGTGAGAACGATTGAGTTCTCTGAATGTAATGAAGGAATGTGCCTTTTAGATGGAATTAAACTACATTTTTTATAATATATGGACTTTTAGATGAATTTGAACTTAGAATAAGTTTATCTCAACAGATGATTTTCGATTTTAATTCAAAGCTCCGCGCATCGCATAGATGCAACCCGCAAATGAAGACTTGCATGGTTAGTAAGTAATTTTTAAACTAACCCTATTTTCGAATTCTAACAATATATATTTCGAATTATAACAATACTATAGAAGGAAATAGTCTTTGTAATCATCTTTTTTTTATCAACTACATTTTTTCAACACCTTTTAAGCTTTATTTATTTATTTTTTATTTCATCACCTTCTGTTCTACGAGCATACATTTTTTTTTTTTTTTTAATCTTAATCCAAAAAATTCTTTAAATATTTTTCCACAATGTTCATCTTTCATTTTACCCAAAACTTTTTTATTGACTTTTGGTATATTAATATTTTCTGAATAATTTGTAGTATCAAAATAATCAATCATTCCTTTCATTTCTTCTTAAAAATCTTCAGTTTTTATGTAATATATAAAACAATCCGTATTATCCATGTATAATATAATTATGCGGTATGCCTTTTATATATGAGGAGCCCAGAAGCCAAGGTATACAAGTGACAAAATTCAGATTTCGAGTAAATTGAGTTCATTGTTAAACATCAATTATAATTCAACGAATTGAGATATAAAACTTTTGCTTATTTCTTAGTGATCTTTGAACTCTTATTTCAATAATTGTTTTAAAAAAAGTGGAATACAATTTTTCTTTTTATTTATAACTAAGCAATTCGGCACTTGTACCCCTTGGCTTCCAAACAATAATGAAGAAGCTAAAGGGTACAAGTGCCAAATGAACACAAGAAATGAAAATTTATTAAATAAAAAGTTGTATTTATGACAAAATTAAGAAAAATGATGATACAAATAAGTGAAAGGACAAAATTTTGTTTTAATATAGATTCTAAAAAAGGAAAAAAAATGAATTAACGAAAAATTTATGAACAATGCTGATATAAACAAATGAAAGGAAAAACTTTTGTTCTAATATACGTTTTAAAATTTTATTATAAGTTTAGAAACATTGTAATTTATATTTTTAACACTTACCAACAAAGTTGAAAAGTGAATATGATTTTGGTTTGTCAGTCCGTCTGTCCGCGCCCTAATTCTCGTAAATATATTCGGACAGCCTTGAAATTTTTGGGAATTATTCATTTTTACCTCAACACAAATCTATTGCAAATGAAGTTTCTAACACGATTAGTTTATTTACAGGGACAATCAAAAGTTTTTCATTACATTATACTTTATGGGAAAAATCGTTTTAAATGAATTTGAAAGATGTTACACCTTGTCACATATTAAAATTTATATGCATTTACGAATTGCACTAAAATAAACATTTTATAAAATCTGAGGTGAAAAGAATACTTATTATTTATTTACAGAACCATACAAAAGATTTACATTACCTAATGATAAAGAGGGAATTGTTTGCGACTTATTTTAATTATATTACAATTTTCACGTGTAATAAAATTCATATATATCGCTGAGACTTAATATAAGTTATTTCGCATATAATACATATTACACAGTATTTACAGGGACACAAAAAAGATTTCAAGTAGTATATTCGATCCGAAGTACTGTATATATTATCAATGATGATTGATGGATGGATGAAATGCCATTTTAATTATGAATTGCACATTTAAGTTTCACTAAATTTATACATGTTATATAACATGTATAAATGCTATAGTTCATATACAAAGTTACACAAAAATACTCGTAAAGGTTACTGAATATGAGCGTACTTTACTTAAACATTCCTTTTAAGTAAGTCATGTATTTCAATGCTGAACTTCATTCAGTTTACTAAGAAATGCTTGTAAAATTTAGATAAAATGATATACAGGATCACGCACAAAATTTTATATATGGTCATCGAAAGTGTGTTTTAGTTCTAAGTAAATTTCAGCTAAATACTGGCATATAATAAAGGTTCAAGATAAACTACAGAAAGAACAAAGGTATACAAGTATGCTTCCGTCTATTAGTATAAAGTGCTGAAAGTGAAATTTCGAACTATTATGTGTTTTCTTACTAAACTAATTTTTCTCTTTATACAGTACATATCAACCGACTGATGAAACATAGGGCTGCTCAAAAGGATCAGAATACATATTTGGCAATGGATAGTAACTCTTTATTACCCTAAATAGCAAAAAATTTTAAAGATTTCAGGGTGTGTTGGAAGGTGTTCATAATCTATGCTTAACGCATGATTTTCTTACTTGATAACAGTTAAAATGCATTTATTTAATGCATAAAAAAGCAAATGGCTTTGTATGTCGTTGGTCGCGCTTCTGCTATTAGACGTTAACGAACACAACTGTACTTATACCCCTTGGCCTCCACACGTTTCACGGTTTTGGGAAAGAGGTTAAGTAACTGACCCCTATAATTCAGTACATAATGAAAAAAGCACTCTTAACTCTTTACCTACAAATAAATAGACATATTTCCAGATAGCCTGTGCACTTAACTCAATTTTGTCACTTATACCCCTTGGCTTCTGGGCTCCTCCTTCTGGGCTATATAGTCTTACGCGGTCAGTAAACTGGGTCTCTCGCAGGAAGCGATCGAGCTAGTCTTTTGCTCGGCACTTAAGATCTCGCTTTCTGACCATAGGTTCTCCGGTTTGCATATAAGCAACCTTTACATGGATACGGACATGGGAAAAAATCCTGTGCTGCGATTGGCTTATATTATGGAGCAATGTCGTGCGTCACAAACATGTTACTCGTCGTGGTGCAGGAGACAGAGAACATCAAACCGATATAGTTTTATGATGTATAGTACCATAGACTTCTATACTTCACAAGATTTTTATTTATGCAAATGAGAAATTTCAAAGAAAAAATGTCAGTTTTTGGACGATTATTCATTTTTGTTCACCGTGATATCGCCTGATTAAATGATTCAAAATGGAATGATCTCCAGAAATCAAACGTTAGTTAGATGAACATTTAAAAATTTTTATCTGCATTTTTACGATGTAACTGCAACAATATGGAACTATTGTTTTATGAAACTAAGTTTACTCAATTTAATACTATGTAAAAAAAAAAAAAAATCTAGCTTTAATGTGCTTGAAGACTGCAAAGTTCATTTTAGTCTCCAAATGCATGCTTGCTAGTTCAGTGGTTACAATATTCAATTTTAAATGAAAATAGACATTTTAATCATAAATACAATCATACAATCCTTCTGCTATCTTCAAGAAATATTATGTTTTCTTCTTAGATAAAGTAATTTTAACTATTCCTTTTTGGATGACTATAATATTTTGTGATTCGTGCAACTATTGCCTATTTGTGCAAAATTATACTGAATGCAAATTTTTTTAGACTTCATTTGTGAGCCAATGCATTACTTAAACATTAGAATAATAAATATATGTCTATGCAATTATAAAAATTGTAAAAAATTAAATAAAAAGAAATTTTATTAAATTATTTCTACGACAAGTCTTATCTACCACACCGATCCGAATTACAACATTTTTATGACAAATTTAAATAAAACAAACGCCTTTTTTTCGGTTAAAAGGACGAAAGACAACGCCATTTAAATTCCTGTTAAAGGGACGAGGGAACCGATTAGCCAATCACAGCGCAGAATTCTTTTCCATGTCCGTATCCATGTAAAGGTTGCTAATATGCCTCCGGTTCGAACCTTGCTTGGGCACATCACCTGCATTGGTGACCTTGGACAAACGAACACGCAATTCACCATCTTCGCTCTAGAACAACAGATGGCAGCACTGAAAACAACCCCCAGCATCCGAAGCCTGCGAAACGCTCGCAGCACGCAGCGCCTGTGTAACACTCACAGCACACGACCAAAGCCTGTGAAACGCTCACAGCATGCAAAGCCTATGGCAACTCTTACTCTGTGAGGGAGTGACCTTTGTGATAAAGGCACTCTAGCATTTTTGTGAGATCGTGAAGTCAATGATTTAACATGTGTAGCGTGGAAGCGACATCTATCCTCTCTTTTACTTTAACTTTCTAGAGCGTGTGTGTCTTCCTCGGTTCTACAAGCTATGTCGCGGTTAGAAGTAATATGTAAATTTATAGTATCTCAGTTTGCAGCATATAAAAGCTTTGAGTGTGCGTGAAAAAGCAGAGTGTGTGTAGCGGCGCAAGCCAGCTAGCTAGTAGTGTGTAGCGGCGCAAGCCAGCTAGCTAGTAGTGTGTAGCGGTGCAAGCCAGCTAGAGTGGGAGTAGCGGCGCAAGCCAGCTAGGTGGTGAGAAGTGACGTAAGCCGACAAGCAGTGAAGAATTGGATCGAGTTATATCGAGTTATTAGCCTCCAGTAAGTTATCGAGGCGTTTCGAAGTGAGATAGCTAGCAGTGTTTGCCGACTGAGTTTATTCAGAGCAGAGCCATTCAAGGAGATTGCCGTTTTTAAGAGATAATCTAGTTACGTTTAGTATTTTAGATAATAAAGAGTGTTTTACAGCCACGGGCTGTTTAATAAAGATTTTATCCAGCAGTTTAGCTGAAGTCTAAGTGAGAAGTTGGCTTTGAAGTGCCTCGACTGAGTCTAGCGCCGGAGCTGTGAGTATATTTATGAGTTTAATCTTTTAGTATTGTGACTAGTTATCGAAATTGACGAACTGAAAGCTCCTCTTCCCCTGAGCCCTAACAGTTTAAATAAACTGTGGTTTTAACTTATATCTCGAGTTATGTCTGCATTCAACCATGACACCCCCAATGTGCACCCATCCGTTACAACTCTTATAGCACAAAACCTGCCACGCCGCGTATCATCGTGGGAGCACACATGCGCTCGGCGGCAGCACGACAACGACAGCATCACTCTGACAATCGCCAGCGCAACACAAGTGCACATCGCTCGTACAACGTCAATGTGGTGTTATTCTCACTGGGGGTAGAGTACTGTGACGACGCCATCTTGCGCGGTCAATAAAATGAGTTTCTCGCAGGAAGCGATCGAATTGGCCTTTTGCTCGGCACTTAAGATCTCGCTTTCTTACGATGGGTTCTCCGGTTCGAACTTTGCTTAGGCATATCACCTGCATTGGTGACCTTGGACCACAGACTTCTCATATATCTAGACGCCACATTCCGTTGTTCTCTCGGCAAGGTTTCGAATCCAACATCTTTGGCGAAAAGATGCGGTTTTTTGGCGGTGATCGCTTTATTGGCAACTTTCAGATTTCACAAAGAGAAAAGCAGAAGTGCGGTCAACTCAAGACAAACATAAGAATGTGAGTTTCGGCGGGAGAAAAATCGGTTTGGCTCGCTAAATCTGCCCTCCGTCGCGTGACGGAAGGTAAAGGTCCCGGCGTAAGAAAAGGTTGCCGATGTGGAATCTAGTTACGAAAAGTCTGTGCCTTGGACAAACGAACACGCACTTCACCATCTTCGCTCTAGAACAAAAGATGGCAGCACTAAAAACATCCCTAACATCCAAAGCCTGCGAAACGTTCGCAGCACGCAACGCCTGTGTAACACTCACAGCACACGACGAAAGGCTTTGAAACGCTCATAGCACACAACCAAAGCCTTTGAAACGCTCACAGCATGCAAAGCCTATAACTCTCATAGCACAAAGCCCACGCCGCGCATCATCGAAGGAGCACACATGCGCTCGTCGGCAGCACAACAACGACAGCATCACTCTGGTTACCGCCAGCTGAACACGAGTGCACATCAGCACATCGGTCGTACAACATCAACGTGACGTTCTTCTCACTGGGGGGGGGGGGGGAGGTACTATGGCGACACCATCTTGCGCGGCCATTAAAATGAGTTTCTCGCAGGAAGCGATCGAGCTAGCCTTTTGCTCGGTACTTAAGATCTCGCTTTCTGACCTTGGGTTCTCCGGTTCGAACCCTGTTTGAGCGAACCACCTGCATAATCTACGTTTTTCACCGTATTTCGGTTTCTTACAGTATAATGGAAATCATACATTAAATAGTGAAAGAGCTGGACATTTACACCATGAAATGTTACTAATAGACTTGAAAGTAAAAATAACATGATTACCGAATGGTGTACAAAATTAAAAAAACTGTGCAAACATTAAAGTAAATTTATTTAATTTAACGTTTCGATCTTTGTCTGGGATTTTCATCACGAAAACATCTTTATACGAATTACCATTTAAATTCGTATTTATTTAAATATTTAGATAAATCTAATATACACATTCCTATATAGATGGGTTTATTAAAAAGTATTTTTATTTTAACCACTTAAGGGGTGCTGGGATACATTTTATCCCATCTAATTTAAACGAGATCCTCACCAGAAACACTTAACGAAATTTCATATTTTTAACTTTGGTAGCAAAATGATGTAAATTTGCCCTTTCTTATTTTGAAACAAAATTTTTCGATTTTTCCTGTGAAAATTCAATATTACATACAGAGACATTAGGGGCCGTCCATTAAGCATGTGATTTTTTTTTGGCATTTTTAACTCCCCTTCCCCCTTGGTGATACATGGTGAGGTTCAAGACTACCCCCCCCTACCCTATATCACGTGCATTTTTTAGTACCTACAAAGAATCTTAATTTTTTTAGAATATTTATTATAAAATACAGGTTCAAGTATCATCAAATTTTATTATAGAAAAAAAAAACTACAATAATAACCTTAAGAGGTAAACAGAAAGGTTACAAGTTGTTTTGCACTGACATAAAAATAATGAAAGAAATGCGGAAATTTTTTTTGTAGTAATACATAAACATAATTTAATTTACAATGTCCTCAGACCACGGATTAGCAAGACTTTCTTCAACACCAATAACTGGATAAGCATCTTGCAAGTTAGTTTTAAGCACAGTGCTTTTTTGAAGATTAACATCGGTTTCATCAAGCCACTCGACGTCATCATTTTCGCGCACTAAGCAGAGAATCTCTCTCGATCTACCATTCGTTCGTCGCATGAGGATGCGAGAAGGACGGACATTGTGCATCTCTAGACTATTATTGCTCGGATTCAGTGATTCACAAGCTGAATCCGGCAGGCGCTTGTCGCGGCTCGCGGGAACTTCACTTCGTTCGTTGCCTGGCAACGGTGAATCAAGGTCACACTACAAGCCGCTTTCGACTTTGTACGCGTTTGACAAAAAAATAAATACACAAAACACCGCTTTTCGGTTCAGTATCGCGCGTTTGCCGAAAAAATAAATACTCGTGATATATTACTACACCCCCCCTCCCCCCTTGTGATATTTCGTGATTTTTTATGGACCCCCCACCCCTCTCCAGCCTCGCATGATTAATGGACGGCCCCTTATTGCTTGCCCCTCAAGAGGTTAATCATATGAACAGCTACTAAATTATCACTGAAAGTAGTTCTAGCTTGCTCATAATTACAGCATATATTAAATAATCTACATATCCTTCCTCATGATTCTTTAAAAAATTGCAGAACGCAAATGACATTCCCCCTCCCCTAGGATGTGGATTTTTGCCGGATACCGGATACCGAATATCTGGTACAAAATTTTACTGAATGTCCGTATCCGGCCGAATAATTTCTCATTTTTAATTTTATTATATTTCAATTTTATGCTTGTTTAGAAAAAAAAAATTAATGTAATTTTCTATTATGCAAGTATTAATAGATTTTAATTCATTTATTAAGTCAAAGTTACTTAAAAACAAATGCATAATAATAATTAAATATTGAAATTTAATGTTATTTTGCCTTTTCATTTTTATTTATAAAACTTCTAACTTTACATGCATATTTTTTTCTTCCTTTTCTTTAGTCTCTATCACCAGATTTAGGTAGTGTCTTGATTTTTTTTACATGCATTGTATGAATTAACTAAAAGAAAAAAAAAAGTTTTTATCTTGTTGACATATAATTAACAAAATGGGACATTTTAGTCATTCGCCTGTTGCTTGTTCGAATTTAAAGAAAATAAAAGTTGAAGAACTCCATATATCCTTCAAGAAACTTATCCAAGATATTAGTACAAGCTGGAACAGTGTTTGCTACATGTTGGAATGCTTACTAGATTTTTTTTTAAAGATATTTCATTATTTTAAACGGAAAATGGTCTTAGATAACTGTAACTTGAAAGCAGAGCAAAGGGGAACAATAGAGAATATTCTTCAACTATTGCAACCATTTGAAGAAATCACAAGAATTATGAGTAAAAAAGACAGTGGCGTAGCAATTTAAAAATTATGGGGGGGGGGGGCCTCAAATAATTTCTAACTCAATACGCACAAAATAACTACAAAACTGAGAAAATCTTTAAAGGATAAAACGTCTCAATTAGTAATTATGTAGAATAATAAATATATTTATTCACAATTAAAAATATGTGTATGCACATTACTTAAAGCGGCGTTTACTAGTTTGAAAGTTTGTTTTATTTTTTTCCAAATGTGACGTTTGCTTCTGCTTTTACTCGATCTTTTGACGAAATCGGTCGTTTTTTGCAATATTCGAAGAAATTAGTCGTTTTTTCTTGATCTTTTCGCGAAATTTGCCGTTTTTTCACGCTTTCTTGACAAAATTGATTTTTTTTTTCTCATTTTATTACACAAATTAGCCGTTTTCTCATAATCTTCTAAAAAAATGGCTGTTTTTTTGCGCTTATAAGACGAAATTAGCCGCTTTTTCGTGATTTTTTGATGAAATTTATTGTTTTTCACGATTTTTTTTTACAAAACTTGCGTTTTTACTACGCGATTCTTTAGAGAAATTTGTTTTTTAAGCTATTGCATAGCTTTTATCACGGGCTTTGAGCGCAGCGACCGAATCCAAAAATTCCGTAACGCGCAAAATCCTAACACATCGGTAACGAAAAAACCTAACACTCGGCTAACGTCGCTACAGCTCGGCAGACTTCGGCACGGTATCTTTCGGTAGAATTCGGCAGACATTGACGCGGTATTTTTCAGATATTAGGATATCAAGTCTCAAACTTATGTTTCTTATGATCTAATTTTCATAGCGCGGCTAAATTTTGTTTGGTAATTTATTGTGAGACAGTGTTAATTTTTGGTGACAGGAGACCCCACACGGTGAGGATCGAAAAAGTTAAAATGCTTATAACCCGCGATCTAATTTTCGTAGCGCGGCCAAATTTTGTTTGGTAATTTATTATGAGGCAGTGTTAATTTTTGGTGACATAGGACCCCCATGGTGAGGGTCGAAAAAATTAAAATGCTTATAACTCGCAATCTAATTTTCGTAGCGCGGCCAAATTTTGTTTGGTAATTTATAATGAAGCAGTGTTACTTTTTGGTGACGGGAGTCCCCCCCCCCCCCACGGTGAGGGTAGAAAAATTAAAAATGCTTATAACTCGCGATCTAATTTTCGTAGCGCGGCCAAATTTTGTTTGGTAATTTATTATGAGACATTGTTAATTTTTGGTGACGGGATCCCCTCCCCCACCGTGAGGGTAGAAAAATTAAAAATGCTTATAACCCACTATCTAATTTTCGTAGCCCGGCCAAAATTTGTTTGGTAATTTGTTATGAGACATTGTTAATTTTTGGTGACATGAGACCCCCACGGTGATGGTCGGAAAATTTAAAATGCATATAACTCGCTATCTAATTTTCGTAGCACGGTCAAATTTTGTTTAGTAATTTATTATGAGACATTTTTGATTTTTGGTGACAGGAGACCCCCATGGTGAGGGTCGAAAAATTTAAAATGCTTACAACTCGCGATCTAATTTTCATAGCGCGGCCAAATTTTGTTTGGTAATTTATTATGAGACAGCGTTAATTTTTAGAGACAGGAGACCCCCCACCCCCCCCCACCGTGAGGGTCGAAAAATTTAAAATGCTTATAACTCGCGATCTAAATTTCGTAGCGCGGCCAAATATTGTTTGGTAATTTATTATGAGACATTGTTAATTTTTGGTGACATAGGACCCCCATGGTGAGGGTCGAAAAAATTAAAATGCTTATAACTCGAGATCTAAATTTCGTAGCGCGGCCAAATTTTGTTTGGTAATTTATTATGAGGCATTGTTAATTCTTGGTGACATGAGACCCCCACGGTGAGGGTGGAAAATTTTAAAATGCTTATAACTCACGATCTAATTTTCGTAGCGTGGCCAAATTTTGTTTGGTAATTTATTGTGAGACATTGTTAATTTTTGGTGGCAAGAGACCCCCCACCGTGAGGGTCGAAAAATTTAAAATGCTTATAACTCACGATCTAATTTTCGTAACCCGGCCAAATTTTGTTTGGTAATTTATTATGAGACATTGTTAATTTTTGGTGACATGAGACCCCACGGTGATGGTCCGAAAATTTAAAATGCACATAACTCGCGATTTAATTTTCGTAGCGCGGCCAAATTTTGTTTGGTAATTTATTATGAGACAGCGTTAATTTCTGGTGACAGGAGACCCCCCACGGTGAGGGTCGAAAAATTTAAAATGCTTATAACTCGCGATCTACTTTTCGTAGCACGGGCAAATTTGTTTGGTAATTTATTATGAGACAGTGTTAATTTTTAGTGACAGGAGACCCCCCCCCCACCGTGAGGGTCGAAAAATTTAAAATGCTTATAACTCGCGATCTAAATTTCGTAGCGCGGCCAAATATTGTTTGGTAATTTATTATGAGACATTGTTAATTTTTGGTGACATAGGACCCCCATGGTGAGGGTCGAAAAAATTAAAATGCTTATAACTCGAGATCTAAATTTCGTAGCGCGGCCAAATTTTGTTTGGTAATTTATTATGAGGCATTGTTAATTCTTGGTGACATGAGACCCCCACGGTGAGGGTGGAAAATTTTAAAATGCTTATAACTCACGATCTAATTTTCGTAGCGTGGCCAAATTTTGTTTGGTAATTTATTGTGAGACATTGTTAATTTTTGGTGGCAGGAGACCCCCCACCGTGAGGGTTGAAAAATTTAAAATGCTTATAACTCACGATCTAATTTTCGTAGCCCGGCCAAATTTTGTTTGGTAATTTATTATGAGACATTGTTAATTTTTGGTGACATGAGACCCCACGGTGATGGTCCGAAAATTTAAAATGCACATAACTCGCGATCTAATTTTCGTAGCGCGGCCAAATTTTGTTTGGTAATTTATTATGAGACAGCGTTAATTTCTGGTGACAGGAGACCCCCCACGGTGAGGGTCGAAAAATTTAAAATTCTTATAACTCGCGATCTACTTTTCGTAGCACGGGCAAATTTGTTTGGTAATTTATTATGAGACAGTGTTAATTTTTAGTGACAGGAGACCCCCCCCCCCCACCGTGAGGGTCGAAAAATTTAAAATGCTTATAACTCGCGATCTAAATTTCGTAGCGCGGCCAAATATTGTTTGGTAATTTATTATGAGACATTGTTAATTTTTGGTGACATAGGACCCCCATGGTGAGGGTCGAAAAAATTAAAATGCTTATAACTCGAGATCTAAATTTCGTAGCGCGGCCAAATTTTGTTTGGTAATTTATTATGAGGCATTGTTAATTCTTGGTGACATGAGACCCCCACTGTGAGGGTGGAAAATTTTAAAATGCTTATAACTCGCGATCTAATTTTCGTAGGGCGTCCAAATTTTGTTTGGTAATTTATTATGAGGCAGGGTTAATTTTTGGTGACGGGAGACCCCCCACCGTGAGGGTCGAAAAAATTAAAATGCTTATAACTCGCGATCTAAATTTCGTAGCGCGGCCAAATATTGTTTGGTAATTTACTATGAGACATTGTTAATTTTTGGTGACATAGGACCCCCATGGTGAGGGTCGAAAAAATTAAAATGCTTATAACTCGCAATCTAATTTTCGTAGCGCGGCCAAATTTTGTTTGGTAATTTATAATGAAGCAGTGTTACTTTTTGGTGACGGGAGTCCCCCCCCCCCACGGTGAGGGTAGAAAAATTAAAAATGCTTATAACTCGCGATCTAATTTTCGTAGCGCGGCCAAATTTTGTTTGGTAATTTATTATGAGACATTGTTAATTTTTGGTGACGGGATCCCCTCCCCCACGGTGAGGGTAGAAAAATTAAAAATGCTTATAACCCACGATCTAATTTTCGTAGCCCGGCCAAAATTTGTTTGCTAATTTGTTATGAGACATTGTTAATTTTTGGTGACATGAGACCCCCACGGTGATGGTCGGAAAATTTAAAATGCATATAACTCGCTATCTAATTTTCGTAGCACGGTCAAATTTTGTTTAGTAATTTATTATGAGACATTTTTAATTTTTGGTGACAGGAGACCCCCATGGTGAGGGTCGAAAAATATAAAATGCTTACAACTCGCGATCTAATTTTCATAGCGCGGCCAAATTTTGTTTGGTAATTTATTATGAGACATTGTTAATTTTTGGTGACATAGGACCCCCATGGTGAGAGTCGAAAAAATTAAAATGCTTATAACTCGAGATCTAATTTTCGTAGCGCGGCCAAATTTTGTTTGGTAATTTATTATAAGACAGCGTTAATTTCTGGTGACAGGAGACCCCCACGGTGATGGTCGGAAAATTTAAAATGCATATAACTCGCTATCTAATTTTCGTAGCACGGTCAAATTTTGTTTAGTAATTTATTATGAGACATTTTTAATTTTTGGTGACAGGAGAGCCCCATGGTGAGGGTCGAAAAATTTAAAATGCTTACAACTCGCGATCTAATTTTCATAGCGCGGCCAAATTTTGTTTGGTAATTTATTATGAGACATTGTTAATTTTTGGTGACATAGGACCCCCATGGTGAGGATCGAAAAAATTAAAATGCTTATAACTCGAGATCTAAATTTCGTAGCGCGGCCAAATTTTGTTTGGGAATTTATTATGAGGCATTGTTAATTCTTGGTGACATGAGACCCCCACGGTGATTGTGGAAAATTTTAAAATGCTTATAACTCGCGATCTAATTTTCGTAGGGCGTCCAAATTTTGTTTGGTAATTTATTATGAGGCAGGGTTAATTTTTGGTGACGGGAGACCCCCCACCGTGAGGGTCGAAAAAATTAAAATGCTTATAATTCGCGATCTAAATTTCGTAGCGCGGCCAAATATTGTTTGGTAATTTACTATGTGACATTGTTAATTTTTGGTGACATAGGACCCCCATGGTGAGGGTCGAAAAAATTAAAATGCTTATAACTCGCAATCTAATTTTCGTAGCGCGGCCAAATTTTGTTTGGTAATTTATAATGAGGCAGTGTTACTTTTTGGTGACGGGAGTCCCCCCCCCCCCCACGGTGAGGGTAGAAAAATTAAAAATGCTTATAACTCGCGATCTAATTTTCGTAGCGCGGCCAAATTTTGTTTGGTAATTTATTATGAGACATTGTTAATTTTTGGTGACGGGATCCCCTCCCCCACGGTGAGGGTAGAAAAATTAAAAATGCTTATAACCCACGATCTAATTTTCGTAGCCCGGCCAAAATTTGTTTGGTAATTTGTTATGAGACATTGTTAATTTTTGGTGACATGAGACCCCCACGGTGATGGTCGGAAAATTTAAAATGCATATAACTCGCTATCTAATTTTCGTAGCACGGTCAAATTTTGTTTAGTAATTTATTATGAGACATTGTTAATTTTTGGTGACATAGGACCCCCATGGTGAGGGTCGGAAAATTTAAAATGCATATAACTCGCGATCTAATTTTCGTAGCGCGGCCAAATTTTGTTTGGTAATTTATTATAAGACAGCGTTAATTTCTGGTGACAGGAGACCCCCCACGGTGAGGGTCGAAAAATTTAAAATGCTTATAACTCGCGATCTACTTTTCGTAGCACGGGCAAATTTGTTTGGTAATTTATTATGAGACAGTGTTAATTTTTGGTGACAGGAGACCCCCACCGTGAGGGTCGAAAAAATTAAAATGCTTATAACTCGCGATCTAAATTTCGTAGCGCGGCCAAATTTTGTTTGGTAATTTATTATGAGACATTGTTAATTCTTGGTGACATGAGACCCCCACGGTGAGGGTGGAAAAATTTAAAATGCTTATAACTCGCGATCTAATTTTCGTAGGGCGGCCAAATTTTGTTTGGTAATTTATTATGAGACAATGTTAATTTTTGGTGACGGGAGACCCCCCCCCCACCGTGAGGGTCGAAAAAATTAAAATGCTTATAACTCTCAATCTAATTTTCGTAGCGCGGCCAAATTTTGTTTGGTAATTTATAATGAGGCAGTGTGACTTTTTGGTGACGGGAGCTCCCCCCTTCCCACGGTGAGGGTAGAAAAATTAAAAATGCTTATAACTCACGATCTAATTTTCGTAGCCCGGCCAAATTTTGTTTGGTAATTTGATATGAGACATTGTTAATTTTTGGTGACATGAGACCCCCACGGTGATGGTCGGAAAATTTAAAATGCATATAACTCGCGATCTAATTTTCGTAGCACGGCCAAATTTTGTTTGGTAATTTATTATGAGACATTGTTAATTTTTGGTGACATGAGACCCCCACGGTGAGGGTGGAAAAATTTAAAATGCTTACAACTCGCGATCTAATTTTCGTAGGGCGGCCAAATTTTGTTTGGTAATTTATTATGAGACATTGTTAATTTTTGGTGACGGGATCCCCTCCCCCACGGTGAGGGTAGAAAAATTAAAAATGCTTATAACCCACGATCTAATTTTCGTAGCCCGGCCAAAATTTGTTTGGTAATTTGTTATGAGACATTGTTAATTTTTGGTGACATGAGACCCCCACGGTGATGGTCGGAAAATTTAAAATGCATATAACTCGCTATCTAATTTTCGTAGCACGGTCAAATTTTGTTTAGTAATTTATTATGAGACATTTTTAATTTTTGGTGACAGGAGACCCCCATGGTGAGGGTCGAAAAATTTAAAATGCTTACAACTCGCGATCTAATTTTCATAGCGCGGCCAAATTTTGTTTGGTAATTTATTATGAGACATTGTTAATTTTTGGTGACATAGGACCCCCATGGTGAGGGTCGAAAAATTTAAAATGCTTATAGCTCGCGATCTACTTTTCGTAGCACGGGCAAATTTGTTTGGTAATTTATTATGAGACAGTGTTAATTTTTAGTGACAGGAGACCCCCCCCCCCACCGTGAGGGTCGAAAAATTTAAAATGCTTATAACTCGCGATCTAAATTTCGTAGCGCGGCCAAATATTGTTTGGTAATTTATTATGAGACATTGTTAATTTTTGGTGACATAGGACCCCCATGGTGAGGGTCGAAAAAATTAAAATGCTTATAACTCGAGATCTAAATTTCGTAGCGCGGCCAAATTTTTTTTGTAATTTATTATGAGGCATTGTTAATTCTTGGTGACATGAGACCCCCACGGTGAGGGTGGAAAATTTTAAAATGCTTATAACTCGCGATCTAATTTTCGTAGGGCGTCCAAATTTTGTTTGGTAATTTATTATGAGGCAGGGTTAATTTTTGGTGACGGGAGACCCCCCACCGTGAGGGTCGAAAAAATTAAAATGCTTATAACTCGCGATCTAATTTTCGTAGCGCGGCCAAATATTGTTTGGTAATTTACTATGAGACATTGTTAATTTTTGGTGACATAGGACCCCCATGGTGAGGGTCGAAAAAATTAAAATGCTTATAACTCGCAATCTAATTTTCGTAGCGCGGCCAAATGTTGTTTGGTAATTTATAATGAGGCAGTGTTACTTTTTGGTGACGGGAGTCCCCCCCCCCCCACGGTGAGGGTAGAAAAATTAAAAATGCTTTTAACTCGCGATCTAATTTTCGTAGCGCGGCCAAATTTTGTTTGGTAATTTATTATGAGACATTGTTAATTTTTGGTGACGGGATCCTATCCCCCACGGTGAGGGTAGTAAAATTAAAAATGCTTATAACCCACGATCTAATTTTCGTAGCCCGGCCAAAATTTGTTTGGTAATTTGTTATGAGAAATTGTTAATTTTTGGTGACATGAGACCCCCAGGGTGATGGTCGGAAAATTTAAAATGCATATAACTCGCTATCTAATTTTCGTAGCACGGTCAAATTTTGTTTAGTAATTTATTATGAGACATTGTTAATTTTTGGTGACGGGAGACCCCCCACCGTGAGGGTCGAAAAAATTAAAATGCTTATAACTCGCGATCTAAATTTCGTAGCGCGGCCAAATATTGTTTGGTAATTTATTATGAGACATTGTTAATTTTTGGTGACATAGGACCCCCATGGTGAGGGTCGAAAAAATTAAAATGCTTATAACACGAGATCTAAATTTCGTAGCGCGGCCAAATTTTGTTTGGTAATTTATTATGAGGCATTGTTAATTCTTGGTGACATGAGACCCCCACGGTGAGGGTGGAAAATTTTAAAATGCTTATAACTCACGATCTAATTTTCGTAGCGTGGCCAAATTTTGTTTGGTAATTTATTGTGAGACATTGTTAATTTTTGGTGGCAGGAGACCCCCCACCGTGAGGGTCGAAAAATTTAAAATGCTTATAACTCACGATCTAATTTTCGTAGCCCGGCCAAATTTTGTTTGGTAATTTATTATGAGACATTGTTAATTTTTGGTGACATGAGACCCCACGGTGATGGTCCGAAAATTTAAAATGCACATAACTCGCGATCTAATTTTCGTAGCGCGGCCAAATTTTGTTTGGTAATTTATTATGAGACAGCGTTAATTTCTGGTGACAGGAGACCCCCCACGGTGAGGGTCGAAAAATTTAAAATGCTTACAACTCGCGATCTACTTTTCGTAGCACGGGCAAATTTGTTTGGTAATTTATTATGAGACAGTGTTAATTTTTAGTGACAGGAGACCCCCCCCCCACCGTGAGGGTCGAAAAATTTAAAATGCTTATAACTCGCGATCTAAATTTCGTAGCGCGGCCAAATTTATTATGAGGCATTGTTAATTTTTGGTGACATGAGACCCCCACGGTGATGGTCGGAAAATTTAAAATGCATATAACTCGCGATCTAATTTTCGTAGGGCGGCCAAATTTTGTTTGGTAATTTATTATGAGACATTGTTAATTTTTGGTGACATGAGACCCCCACGGTGATGGTCGGAAAATTTAAAATGCATATAACTAGCTATCTAATTTTCGTAGCACGGTCAAATTTTGTTTAGTAATTTATTATGAGACATTTTTAATTTTTGGTGACAGGAGACCCCCATGGTGAGGGTCGAAAAATTTAAAATGCTTACAACTCGCGATCTAATTTTCATAGCGCGGCCAAATTTTGTTTGGTAATTTATTATGAGACATTGTTAATTTTTGGTGACATAGGACCCCCATGGTGAGGGTCGAAAAATTTAAAATGCTTATAGCTCGCGATCTACTTTTCGTAGCACGGGCAAATTTGTTTGGTAATTTATTATGAGACAGTGTTAATTTTTAGTGACAGGAGACCCCCCCCCCACCGTGAGAGTCGAAAAATTTAAAATGCTTATAACTCGCGATCTAAATTTCGTAGCGCGGCCAAATATTGTTTGGTAATTTATTATGAGACATTGTTAATTTTTGGTGACATAGGACCCCCATGGTGAGGGTCGAAAAAATTAAAATGCTTATAACTCGAGATCTAAATTTCGTAGCGCGGCCAAATTTTGTTTGGTAATTTATTATGAGGCATTGTTAATTCTTGGTGACATGAGACCCCCACGGTGAGGGTGGAAAATTTTAAAATGCTTATAACTCGCGATCTAATTTTCGTAGGGCGTCCAAATTTTGTTTGGTAATTTATTATGAGGCAGGGTTAATTTTTGGTGACGGGAGACCCCCCACCGTGAGGGTCGAAAAAATTAAAATGCTTATAACTCGCGATCTAATTTTCGTAGCGCGGCCAAATATTGTTCGGTAATTTACTATGAGACATTGTTAATTTTTGGTGACATAGGACCCCCATGGTGAGGGTCGAAAAAATTAAAATGCTTATAACTCGCAATCTAATTTTCGTAGCGCGGCCAAATTTTGTTTGGTAATTTATAATGAAGCAGTGTTACTTTTTGGTGACGGGAGTCCCCCTCCCCACGGTGAGGGTAGAAAAATTAAAAATGCTTATAACTCGCGATCTAATTTTCGTAGCGCGGCTAAATTTTGTTTGGTAATTTATTATGAGACATTGATAATTTTTGGTGACGGGATCCCCTCCCCCTCGGTGAGGGTAGAAAAATTAAAAATGCTTATAACCCACGATCTAATTTTCGTAGCCCGGCCAAAATTTGTTTGGTAATTTGTTATGAGACATTGTTAATTTTTGGTGACATGAGACCCCCACGGTGATGGTCGGAAAATTTAAAATGCATATAACTCGCTATCTAATTTTCGTAGCACGGTCAAATTTTGTTTAGTAATTTATTATGAGACATTTTTAATTTTTGGTGACAGGAGACCCCCATGGTGAGGGTCGAAAAATTTAAAATGCTTACAACTCGCGATCTAATTTTCATAGCGCGGCCAAATTTTGTTTGGTAATTTATTATGAGACATTGTTAATTTTTGGTGACATAGGACCCCCATGGTGAGGGTCGAAAAAATTAAAATGCTTATAACTCGAGATCTAAATTTCGTAGCGCGGCCAAATATTGTTTGGTAATTTACTATGAGACATTGGTAATTTATGGTGACATAGGACCCCCATGGTGAGGGTCGAAAAAATTAAAATGCTTATAACTCGCAATCTAATTTTCGTAGCGAGGCCAAATTTTGTTTGGTAATTTATAATGAGGCAGTGTTACTTTTTGGTGACGGGAGTCCCCCCCCCCCACGGTGAGGGTAGAAAAATTAAAAATGCTTATAACTCGCGATCTAATTTTCGTAGCGCGGCCAAATTTTGTTTGGTAATTTATTATGAGACATTGTTAATTTTTGGTGACGGGATCCCCTCCCCCACAGTGAGGGTAGTAAAATTAAAAATGCTTATAAACCACGATCTAATTTTCGTAGCCCGGCCAAAATTTGTTTGGTAATTTGTTATGAGACATTGTTAATTTTTGGTGACATGAGACCCCCACGGTGATGGTCGGAAAATTTAAAATGCATATAACTCGCTATCTAATTTTCGTAGCACGGTCAAATTTTGTTTAGTAATTTATTATGAGACATTGTTAATTTTTGGTGACATAGGACCCCCATGGTGAGGGTCGAAAAAATTAAAATGCTTATAACTCGCGATCTAAATTTCGTAGCGCGGCCAAATATTGTTTGGTAATTTATTATGAGACATTGTTAATTTTTGGTGACATAGGACCCCCATGGTGAGGGTGGAAAAATTTAAAATGCTTACAACTCGCGATCTAATTTTCGTAGGGCGGCCAAATTTTGTTTGGTAATTTATTATGAGACATTGTTAATTTTTGGTGACGGGATCCCCTCCCCCACGGTGAGGGTAGAAAAATTAAAAATGCTTATAACCCACGATCTAATTTTCGTAGCCCGGCCAAAATTTGTTTGGTAATTTGTTATGAGACATTGTTAATTTTTGGTGACATGAGACCCCCACGGTGATGGTCGGAAAATTTAAAATGCATATAACTCGCTATCTAATTTTCGTAGCACGGTCAAATTTTGTTTAGTAATTTATTATGAGACATTTTTAATTTTTGGTGACAGGAGACCCCCATGGTGAGGGTCGAAAAATTTAAAATGCTTACAACTCGCGATCTAATTTTCATAGCGCGGCCAAATTTTGTTTGGTAATTTATTATGAGACATTGTTAATTTTTGGTGACATAGGACCCCCATGGTGAGGGTCGAAAAATTTAAAATGCTTATAGCTCGCGATCTACTTTTCGTAGCACGGGCAAATTTGTTTGGTAATTTATTATGAGACAGTGTTAAGTTTTAGTGACAGGAGACCCCCCCCCCACCGTGAGGGTCGAAAAATTTAAAATGCTTATAACTCGCGATCTAAATTTCGTAGCGCGGCCAAATATTGTTTGGTAATTTATTATGAGACATTGTTAATTTTTGGTGACATAGGACCCCCATGGTGAGGGTCGAAAAAATTAAAATGCTTATAACTCGAGATCTAAATTTCGTAGCGCGGCCAAATTTTTTTGGTAATTTATTATGAGGCATTGTTAATTCTTGGTGACATGAGACCCCCACGGTGAGGGTGGAAAATTTTAAAATGCTTATAACTCGCGATCTAATTTTCGTAGGGCGTCCAAATTTTGTTTGGTAATTTATTATGAGGCAGGGTTAATTTTTGGTGACGGGAGACCCCCCACCGTGAGGGTCGAAAAAATTAAAATGCTTATAACTCGCGATCTAATTTTCGTAGCGCGGCCAAATATTGTTTGGTAATTTACTATGAGACATTGTTAATTTTTGGTGACATAGGACCCCCATGGTGAGGGTCGAAAAAATTAAAATTCTTATAACTCGCAATCTAATTTTCGTAGCGCGGCCAAATGTTGTTTGGTAATTTATAATGAGGCAGTGTTACTTTTTGGTGACGGGAGTCCCCCCCCCCCCACGGTGAGGGTAGAAAAATTAAAAATACTTTTAACTCGCGATCTAATTTTCGTAGCGCGGCCAAATTTTGTTTGGTAATTTATTATGAGACATTGTTAATTTTTGGTGACGGGATCCCCTCCCCCACGGTGAGGGTAGTAAAATTAAAAATGCTTATAACCCACGATCTAATTTTCGTAGCCCGGCCAAAATTTGTTTGGTAATTTGTTATGAGAAATTGTTAATTTTTGGTGACATGAGACCCCCAGGGTGATGGTCGGAAAATTTAAAATGCATATAACTCGCTATCTAATTTTCGTAGCACGGTCAAATTTTGTTTAGTAATTTATTATGAGACATTGTTAATTTTTGGTGACGGGAGACCCCCCACCGTGAGGGTCGAAAAAATTAAAATGCTTATAACTCGCGATCTAAATTTCGTAGCGCGGCCAAATATTGTTTGGTAATTTATTATGAGACATTGTTAATTTTTGGTGACATAGGACCCCCATGGTGAGGGTCGAAAAAATTAAAATGCTTATAACACGAGATCTAAATTTCGTAGCGCGGCCAAATTTTGTTTGGTAATTTATTATGAGGCATTGTTAATTCTTGGTGACATGAGACCCCCACGGTGAGGGTGGAAAATTTTAAAATGCTTATAACTCACGATCTAATTTTCGTAGCGTGGCCAAATTTTGTTTGGTAATTTATTGTGAGACATTGTTAATTTTTGGTGGCAGGAGACCCCCCACCGTGAGGGTCGAAAAATTTAAAATGCTTATAACTCACGATCTAATTTTCGTAGCCCGGCCAAATTTTGTTTGGTAATTTATTATGAGACATTGTTAATTTTTGGTGACATGAGACCCCACGGTGATGGTCCGAAAATTTAAAATGCACATAACTCGCGATCTAATTTTCGTAGCGCGGCCAAATTTTGTTTGGTAATTTATTATGAGACAGCGTTAATTTCTGGTGACAGGAGACCCCCCACGGTGAGGGTCGAAAAATTTAAAATGCTTACAAATCGCGATCTACTTTTCGTAGCACGGGCAAATTTGTTTGGTAATTTATTATGAGACAGTGTTAATTTTTAGTGACAGGAGACCCCCCCCCCACCGTGAGGGTCGAAAAATTTAAAATGCTTATAACTCGCGATCTAAATTTCGTAGCGCGGCCAAATATTGTTTGGTAATTTATTATGAGACATTGTTAATTTTTGGTGACATAGGACCCCCATGGTGAGGGTCGAAAAAATTAAAATGCTTATAACTCGAGATCTAAATTTCGTAGCGCGGCCAAATTTATTATGAGGCATTGTTAATTTTTGGTGACATGAGACCCCCACGGTGATGGTCGGAAAATTTAAAATGCATATAACTCGCGATCTAATTTTCGTAGGGCGGCCAAATTTTGTTTGGTAATTTATTATGAGACATTGTTAATTTTTGGTGACATGAGACCCCCACGGTGATGGTCGGAAAATTTAAAATGCATATAACTCGCTATCTAATTTTCGTAGCACGGTCAAATTTTGTTTAGTAATTTATTATGAGACATTTTTAATTTTTGGTGACAGGAGACCCCCATGGTGAGGGTCGAAAAATTTAAAATGCTTACAACTCGCGATCTAATTTTCATAGCGCGGCCAAATTTTGTTTGGTAATTTATTATGAGACATTGTTAATTTTTGGTGACATAGGACCCCCATGGTGAGGGTCGAAAAATTTAAAATGCTTATAGCTCGCGATCTACTTTTCGTAGCACGGGCAAATTTGTTTGGTAATTTATTATGAGACAGTGTTAATTTTTAGTGACAGGAGACCCCCCCCCCCACCGTGAGAGTCGAAAAATTTAAAATGCTTATAACTCGCGATCTAAATTTCGTAGCGCGGCCAAATATTGTTTGGTAATTTATTATGAGACATTGTTAATTTTTGGTGACATAGGACCCCCATGGTGAGGGTCGAAAAAATTAAAATGCTTATAACTCGAGATCTAAATTTCGTAGCGCGGCCAAATTTTGTTTGGTAATTTATTATGAGGCATTGTTAATTCTTGGTGACATGAGACCCCCACGGTGAGGGTGGAAAATTTTAAAATGCTTATAACTCGCGATCTAATTTTCGTAGGGCGTCCAAATTTTGTTTGGTAATTTATTATGAGGCAGGGTTAATTTTTGGTGACGGGAGACCCCCCACCGTGAGGGTCGAAAAAATTAAAATGCTTATAACTCGCGATCTAATTTTCGTAGCGCGGCCAAATATTGTTTGGTAATTTACTATGAGACATTGTTAATTTTTGGTGACATAGGACCCCCATGGTGAGGGTCGAAAAAATTAAAATGCTTATAACTCGCAATCTAATTTTCGTTGCGCGGCCAAATTTATTTGGTAATTTATAATGAAGCAGTGTTACTTTTTGGTGACGGGAGTCCCCCCCCCCACGGTGAGGGTAGAAAAATTAAAAATGCTTATAACTCGCGATCTAATTTTCGTAGCGCGGCTAAATTTTGTTTGGTAATTTATTATGAGACATTGATAATTTTTGGTGACGGGATCCCCTCCCCCTCGGTGAGGGTAGAAAAATTAAAAATGCTTATAACCCACGATCTAATTTTCGTAGCCCGGCCAAAATTTGTTTGGTAATTTGTTATGAGACATTGTTAATTTTTGGTGACATGAGACCCCCACGGTGATGGTCGGAAAATTTAAAATGCATATAACTCGCTATCTAATTTTCGTAGCACGGTCAAATTTTGTTTAGTAATTTATTATGAGACATTTTTAATTTTTGGTGACAGGAGACCCCCATGGTGAGGGTCGAAAAATTTAAAATGCTTACAACTCGCGATCTAATTTTCATAGCGCGGCCAAATTTTGTTTGGTAATTTATTATGAGACATTGTTAATTTTTGGTGACATAGGACCCCCATGGTGAGGGTCGAAAAAATTAAAATGCTTATAACTCGAGATCTAAATTTCGTAGCGCGGCCAAATATTGTTTGGTAATTTACTATGAGACATTGTTAATTTATGGTGACATAGGACCCCCATGGTGAGGGTCGAAAAAATTAAAATGCTTATAACTCGCAATCTAATTTTCGTAGCGAGGCCAAATTTTGTTTGGTAATTTATAATGAGGCAGTGTTACTTTTTGGTGACGGGAGTCCCCCCCCCCCACGGTGAGGGTAGAAAAATTAAAAATGCTTATAACTCGCGATCTAATTTTCGTAGCGCGGCCAAATTTTGTTTGGTAATTTATTATGAGACATTGTTAATTTTTGGTGACGGGATCCCCTCCCCCACAGTGAGGGTAGTAAAATTAAAAATGCTTATAACCCACGATCTAATTTTCGTAGCCCGGCCAAAATTTGTTTGGTAATTTGTTATGAGACATTGTTAATTTTTGGTGACATGAGACCCCCACGGTGATGGTCGGAAAATTTAAAATGCATATAACTCGCTATCTAATTTTCGTAGCACGGTCAAATTTTGTTTAGTAATTTATTATGAGACATTGTTAATTTTTGGTGACATAGGACCCCCATGGTGAGGGTCGAAAAAATTAAAATGCTTATAACTCGCGATCTAAATTTCGTAGCGCGGCCAAATATTGTTTGGTAATTTATTATGAGACATTGTTAATTTTTGGTGACATAGGACCCCCATGGTGAGGGTCGAAAAAATTAAAATGCTTATAACTCGAGATCTAAATTTCGTAGCGCGGCCAAATTTTATTTGGTAATTTATTATGAGGCATTGTTAATTCTTGGTGACATGAGACCCCCACGGTGAGGGTGGAAAATTTTAAAATGCTTATAACTCACGATCTAATTTTCGAAGCTTGGCCAAATTTTGTTTGGTAATTTTTTGTGAGACATTGTTAATTTTTGGTGGCAGGAGACCCCCCACCGTGAGGGTCGAAAAATTTAAAATGCTTATAACTCACGATCTAATTTTCGTAGCAGGGCCAAATTTTGTTTGGTAATTTATTATGAGACATTGTTAATTTTTGGTGACATGAGACCCCACGGTGATGGTCCGAAAATTTAAAATGCACATAACTCGCGATCTAATTTTCGTAGCGCGGCCAAATTTTGTTTGGTAATTTATTATGAGACAGCGTTAATTTCTGGTGACAGGAGACCCCCCCACGGTGAGGGTCGAAAAATTTAAAATGCTTATAACTCGCGATCTAATTTTCGTAGCACGGGCAAATTTGTTTGGTAATTTATTATGAGACAGTGTTAATTTTTAGTGACAGGAGACCCCCCCCCCCACCGTGAGGGTCGAAAAATTTAAAATGCTTATAACTCGCGATCTAAATTTCGTAGCGCGGCCAAATATTTTTTGGTAATTTATTATGAGACATTGTTAATTTTTGGTGACATAGGACCCCTATGGTGAGGGTCGAAAAAATTAAAATGCTTATAACTCGAGATCTAAATTTCGTAGCGCGGCCAAATTTTGTTTGGTAATTTATTATGAAGCATTGTTAATTCTTGGTGACATGAGACCCCCACGGTGAGGGTGGAAAATTTTAAAATGCTTATAACTCGCGATCTAATTTTCGTAGGGCGTCCAAATTTTGTTTGGTAATTTATTATGAGGCAGGGTTAATTTTTGGTGACGGGAGACCCCCCACCGTGAGGGTCGAAAAAATTAAAATGCTTATAACTCGCAATCTAATTTTCGTAGCGCGGCCAAATTTTGTTTGGTAATTTATAATGAAGCAGTGTTACTTTTTGGTGACGGGAGTCCCCCCCCCCACGGTGAGGGTAGAAAAATTAAAAATGCTTATAACTCGCGATCTAATTTTCGTAGCGCGGCCAAATTTTGTTTGGTAATTTATTATGAGACATTGTTAATTTTTGGTGACGGGATCCCCTCCCCCACGGTGAGGGTAGAAAAATTAAAAATGCTTATAACCCACGATCTAATTTTCGTAGCCCGGCCAAAATTTGTTTGGTAATTTGTTATGAGACATTGTTAATTTTTGGTGACATGAGACCCCCACGGTGATGGTCGGAAAATTTAAAATGCATATAACTCGCTGTCTAATTTTCGTAGCACGGTCAAATTTTGTTTAGTAATTTATTATGAGACATTTTCTGGTGACAGGAGACCCCCATGGTGAGGGTCGAAAAATATAAAATGCTTACAACTCACGATCTAATTTTCATAGCGCGGCCAAATTTTGTTTGGTAATTTATTATGAGACATTGTTAATTTTTGGTGACATAGGACCCCCATGGTGAGGGTCGAAAAATTTAAAATGCTTATAGCTCGCGATCTACTTTTCGTAGCACGGGCAAATTTGTTTGGTAATTTATTATGAGACAGTGTTAATTTTTAGTGACAGGAGACCCCCCCCCCACCGTGAGGGTCGAAAAATTTAAAATGCTTATAACTCGAGATCTAAATTTCGTAGCGCGGCCAAATTTTGTTTGGTAATTTATTATGAGGCATTGTTAATTCTTGGTGACATGAGAACCCCACGGTGAGGGTGGAAAATTTTAAAATGCTTATAACTCGCGATCTAATTTTCGTAGGGCGTCCAAATTTTGTTTGGTAATTTATTATGAGGCAGGGTTAATTTTTGGTGACGGGAGACCCCCCACCGTGAGGGTCGAAAAAATTAAAATGCTTATAACTCGCGATCTAAATTTCGTAGCGCGGCCAAATATTGTTTGGTAATTTACTATGAGACATTGTTAATTTTTTGTGACATAGGACCCCCATGGTGAGGGTCGAAAAAATTAAAATGCTTATAACTCGCAATCTAATTTTCGTAGCGCGGCCAAATTTTGTTTAGTAATTTATAATGAAGCAGTGTTACTTTTTGGTGACGGGAGTCCCCCCCCCACAGTGAGGGTAGAAAAATTAAAAATGCTTATAACTCGCGATCTAATTTTCGTAGCGCGGCTAAATTTTGTTTGGTAATTTATTATGAGACATTGTTAATTTTTGGTGACGGGATCCCCTCCCCCACGGTGAGGGTAGAAAAATTAAAAATGCTTATAACCCACGATCTAATTTTCGTAGCCCGGCCAAAATTTGTTTGGTAATTTGTTATGAGACATTGTTAATTTTTGGTGACATGAGACCCCCACGGTGATGGTCGGAAAATTTAAATGCATATAACTCGCTATCTAATTTTCGTAGCACGGTCAAATTTTGTTTAGTAATTTATTATGAGACATTTTTAATTTTTGGTGACAGGAGACCCCCATGGTGAGGGTCGAAAAATTTAAAATGCTTACATCTCGCGATCTAATTTTCATAGCGCGGCCAAATTTTGTTTGGTAATTTATTATGAGACATTGTTAATTTTTGGTGACATAGGACCCCCATGGTGAGGGTCGAAAAAATTAAAATGCTTATAACTCGAGATCTAAATTTCGTAGCGCGGCCAAATTTTGTTTGGGAATTTATTATGAGGCATTGTTAATTCTTGGTGACATGAGACCCCCACGGTGAGGGTGGAAAATTTTAAAATGCTTATAACTCGCGATCTAATTTTCGTAGGGCGTCCAAATTTTGTTTGGTAATTTATTATGAGGCAGGGTTAATTTTTGGTGACGGGAGACCCCCCACCGTGAGGGTCGAAAAAATTAAAATGCTTATAACTCGCGATCTAAATTTCGTAGCGCGGCCAAATATTGTGTGGTAATTTACTATGAGACATTGTTAATTTTTGGTGACATAGGACCCCCATGGTGAGGGTCGAAAAAATTAAAATGCTTATAACTCGCGATCTAAATTTCGTAGCGCGGCCAAATATTGTTTGGTAATTTATTATGAGACATTGTTAATTTTTGGTGACATAGGACCCCCATGGTGAGGGTCGAAAAAATTAAAATGCTTATAACTCGAGATCTAAATTTCGTAGCGCGGCCAAATTTTATTTGGTAATTTATTATGAGGCATTGTTAATTCTTGGTGACATGAGACCCCCACGGTGAGGGTGGAAAATTTTAAAATGCTTATAACTCACGATCTAATTTTCGTAGCGTGGCCAAATTTTGTTTGGTAATTTATTGTGAGACATTGTTAATTTTTGGTGGCAGGAGACCCCCCACCGTGAGGGTCGAAAAATTTAAAATGCTTATAACTCACGATCTAATTTTCGTAGCCCGGCCAAATTTTGTTTGGTAATTTATTATGAGACATTGTTAATTTTTGGTGACATGAGACCCCACGGTGATGGTCCGAAAATTTAAAATGCACATAACTCGCGATCTAATTTTCGTAGCGCGGCCAAATTTTGTTAAGTAATTTATTATGAGACAGCGTTAATTTCTGGTGACAGAAGACCCCCCCACGGTGAGGGTCGAAAAATTTAAAATGCTTATAACTCGCGATCTACTTTTCGTAGCACGGGCAAATTTGATTGGTAATTTATTATGAGACAGTGTTAATTTTTAGTGACAGGAGACCCCCCCCCCACCGTGAGGGTCGAAAAATTTAAAATGCTTATAACTCGCGATCTAAATTTCGTAGCGCGGCCAAATATTGTTTGGTAATTTATTATGAGACATTGTTAATTTTTGGTGACATAGGACCCCCATGGTGAGGGTCGAAAAAATTAAAGTGCTTATAACTCGAGATCTAAATTTCGTAGCGCGGCCAAATTTTGTTTGGTAATTTACTATGAGACATTGTTAATTTTTGGTGACATAGGACCCCCATGGTGAGGGTCGAAAAAATTAAAATGCTTATAACTCGCAATCTAATTTTCGTAGCGCGGCCAAATTTTTTTTGGTAATTTATAATGAAGCAGTGTTACTTTTTGGTGACGGGAGTCCCCCCCCCCACGGTGAGGGTAGAAAAATTAAAAATGCTTATAACTCGCGATCTAATTTTCGTAGCGCGGCCAAATTTTGTTTGGTAATTTATTATGAGACATTGTTAATTTTTGGTGACGGGATCCCCTCCCCCACGGTGAGGGTAGAAAAATTAAAAATGCTTATAACCCACGATCTAATTTTCGTAGCCCGGCCAAAATTTGTTTGGTAATTTGTTATGAGACATTGTTAATTTTTGGTGACATGAGACCCCCACGGTGATGGTCGGAAAATTTAAAATGCATATAACTCGCTATCTAATTTTCGTAGCACGGGCAAATTTGTTTGGTAATTTATTATGAGACAGTGTTAATTTTTAGTGACAGGAGACCCCCCCCCACCGTGAGGGTCGAAAAATTTAAAATGCTTATAACTCGCGATCTAAATTTCGTAGCGCGTCCAAATATTGTTTGGTAATTTATTATGAGACATTGTTAATTTTTGGTGACATAGGACCCCCATGGTGAGGGTCGAAAAAATTAAAATGCTTATAACTCGAGATCTAAATTTCGTAGCGCGGCCAAATTTTGTTTGGTAATTTATTATGAGGCATTGTTAATTCTTGGTGACATGAGACCCCCACGGTGAGGGTGGAAAATTTTAAAATGCTTATAACTCGCGATCTAATTTTCGTAGGGCGTCCAAATTTTGTTTGGTAATTTATTATGAGGCAGGGTTAATTTTTGGTGACGGGAGACCCCCCACCGTGAGGGTCGAAAAAATTAAAATGCTTATAACTCGCGATCTAAATTTCGTAGCGCGGCCAAATATTGTTTGGTAATTTACTATGAGACATTGTTAATTTTTGGTGACATAGGACCCCCATGGTGAGGGTCGAAAAAATTAAAATGCTTATAACTCGCAATCTAATTTTCGTAGCGCGGCCAAATTTTGTTTGGTAATTTATAATGAAGCAGTGTTACTTTTTGGTGACGGGAGTCCCCCCCCCCACGGTGAGGGTAGAAAAATTAAAAATGCTTATAACTCGCGATCTAATTTTCGTAGCGCGGCTAAATTTTGTTTTGTAATTTATTATGAGACATTGTTAATTTTTGGTGACGGGATCCCCTCCCCCACGGTGAGGGTAGAAAAATTAAAAATGCTTATAACCCACGATCTAATTTTCGTAGCCCGGCCAAAATTTGTTTGGTAATTTGTTATGAGACATTGTTAATTTTTGGTGACATGAGACCCCCACGGTGATGGTCGGAAAATTTAAAATGCATATAACTCGCTATCTAATTTTCGTAGCACGGTCAAATTTTGTTTAGTAATTTATTATGAGACATTTTTAATTTTTGGTGACAGGAGACCCCCATGGTGAGGGTCGAAAAATTTAAAATGCTTACAACTCGCGATCTAATTTTCATAGCGCGGCCAAATTTTGTTTGGTAATTTATTATGAGACATTGTTAATTTTTGGTGACATAGGACCCCCATGGTGAGGGTCGAAAAAATTAAAATGCTTATAACTCGAGATCTAAATTTCGTAGCGCGGCCAAATTTTGTTTGGGAATTTATTATGAGGCATTGTTAATTCTTGGTGACATGAGACCCCCACGGTGAGGGTGGAAAATTTTAAAATGCTTATAACTCGCGATCTAATTTTCGTAGGGCGTCCAAATTTTGTTTGGTAATTTATTATGAGGCAGGGTTAATTTTTGGTGACGGGAGACCCCCCACCGTGAGGGTCGAAAAAATTAAAATGCTTATAACTCGCGATCTAAATTTCGTAGCGCGGCCAAATATTGTGTGGTAATTTACTATGAGACATTGTTAATTTTTGGTGACATAGGACCCCCATGGTGAGGGTCGAAAAATTAAAATGCTTATAACTCGCAATCTAATTTTCGTAGCGCGGCCAAATTTTCTTTGGTAATTTATAATGAGGCAGTGTTACTTTTTGGTGACGGGAGTCCCCCCCCCCACGGTGAGGGTAGAAAAATTAAAAATGCTTATAACTCGCGATCTAATTTTCGTAGCGCGGCCTAATTTTGTTTGGTAATTTATTATGAGACATTGTTAATTTTTGGTGACGGGATCCCCCCCCCACGGTGAGGGTAGAAAAATTAAAAATGCTTATAACCCACGATCTAATTTTCGTAGCCCGGCCAAAATTTGTTTGGTAATTTGTTATGAGACTTTGTTAATTTTTGGTGACATGAGACCCCCACGGTGATGGTCGGAAAATTTAAAATGCTTATAACTCGCGATCTACTTTTCGTAGCACGGGCAAATTTGTTTGGTAATTTATTATGAGACAGTGTTAATTTTTGGTGACGGGAGACCCCCCCCCCCACCGTGAGGGTCGAAAAAATTAAAATACTTATAACTCGCGATCAAAATTTCGTAGCACGGCCAAATATTGTTTGGTAATTTATTATGAGACATTGTTAATTTTTGGTGACATGAGACCCCCACGGTGATGGTCGGAAAATTTAAAATGCATATAACTCGCTATCTAATTTTCGTAGCACGGTCAAATTTTCTTTAGTAATTTATTATGAGACATTTTTAATTTTTGGTGACAGGAGACCCCCATGGTGAGGGTCGAAAAATTTAAAATGCTTACAACTCGCGATCTAATTTTCATAGCGCGGCCAAATTTTGTTTGGTAATTTATTATGAGACATTGTTAATTTTTGGTGACATAGAACCCCCATGGTGAGGGTCGAAAAATTTAAAATGCTTATAACTCGCGATCTAATTTTCGTAGGGCGGCCAAATTTTGTTTGGTAATTTATTATGAGACAATGTTAATTTTTGGTGACGGGAGACCCCCCCCCCCACCGTGAGGGTCGAAAAAATTAAAATACTTATAACTCGCGATCAAAATTTCGTAGCACGGCCAAATATTGTTTGGTAATTTATTATGAGACATTGTTAATTTTTGGTGACATAGGACCCCCATGGTGAGGGTCGAAAAAATTAAAATGCTTATAAATCTCAATCTAATTTTCGTAGCGCGGCCAAATTTTGTTTGGTAATTTATAATGAGGCAGTGTGACTTTTTGGTGACGGGAGCTCCCCCCTTCCCACGGTGAGGGTAGAAAAATTAAAAATGCTTATAACTCACGATCTAATTTTCGTAGCCCGGCCAAATTTTGTTTGGTAATTTGATATGAGACATTGTTAATTTTTGGTGACATGAGACCCCCACGGTGATGGTTGGAAAATTTAAAATGCATATAACTCGCGATCTAATTTTCGTAGCACGGCCAAATTTTGTTTGGTAATTTATTATGAGACATTGTTAATTTTTGGTGACGTGAGACCCCCACGGTGAGGGTGGAAAAATTTAAAATGCTTACAACTCGCGATCTAATTTTCGTAGGGCGGCCAAATTTTGTTTGGTAATTTATTATGAGACATTGTTAATTTTTGGTGACGAGATCCCCTCCCCCACACTGAGGGTAGAAAAATTAAAAATGCTTATAACCCACGATCTAATTTTCGTAGCCCGGCCAAAATTTGTTTGGTAATTTGTTATGAGACATTGTTAATTTTTGGTGACATGAGACCCCCACGGTGATGGTCGGAAAATTTAAAATGCATATAACTCGCTATCTAATTTTCGTAGCACGGTCAAATTTTCTTTAGTAATTTATTATGAGACATTTTTAATTTTTGGTGACAGGAGACCCCCATGGTGAGGGTCGAAAAATTTAAAATGCTTACAACTCGCGATCTAATTTTCATAGCGCGGCCAAATTTTGTTTGGTAATTTATTATGAGACATTGTTAATTTTTGGTGACATAGAACCCCCATGGTGAGGGTCGAAAAATTTAAAATGCTTATAGCTCGCGATCTACTTTTCGTAGCACGGGCAAATTTGTTTGGTAATTTATTATGAGACAGTGTTAATTTTTGGTGACAGGAGACCCCCACCGTGAGGGTCGAAAAAATTAAAATGCTTATAACTCGCAATCTAATTTTCGTAGCGCGGCCAAATTTTGTTTGGTAATTTATAATGAAGCAGTGTTACTTTTTGGTGACGGGAGTCCCCCCCCCCACGGTGAGGGTAGAAAAATTAAAAATGCTTATAACTCGCGATCTAATTTTCGTAGCGCGGCTAAATTTTGTTTGGTAATTTATTATGAGACATTGTTAATTTTTGGTGACGGGATCCCCTCCCCCACGGTGAGGGTAGAAAAATTAAAAATGCTTATAACCCACGATCTAATTTTCGTAGCCCGGCCAAAATTTGTTTGGTAATTTGTTATGAGACATTGTTAATTTTTGGTGACATGAGACCCCCACGGTGATGGTCGGAAAATTTAAAATGCATATAACTCGCTATCTAATTTTCGTAGCACGGTCAAATTTTGTTTAGTAATTTATTATGAGACATTTTTAATTTTTGGTGACAGGAGACCCCCATGGTGAGGGTCGAAAAATTTAAAATGCTTACAACTCGCGATCTAATTTTCATAGCGCGGCCAAATTTTGTTTAGTAATTTATTATGAGACATTGTTAATTTTTGGTGACATAGAACCCCCATGGTGAGGGTCGAAAAATTTAAAATGCTTATAGCTCGCGATCTACTTTTCGTAGCACGGGCAAATTTGTTTGGTAATTTATTATGAGACAGTGTTAATTTTTAGTGACAGGAGACCCCCCCCCCACCGTGAGGGTCGAAAAATTTAAAATGCTTATAACTCGAGATCTAAATTTCGTAACGCGGCCAAATTTTGTTTGGTAATTTATTATGAGGCATTGTTAATTCTTGGTGACATGAGACCCCCACGGTGAGGGTGGAAAATTTTAAAATGCTTATAACTCGCGATCTAATTTTCGTAGGGCGTCCAAATTTTGTTTGGTAATTTATTATGAGGCAGGGTTAATTTTTGGTGACGGGAGACCCCCCACCGTGAGGGTCGAAAAAATTAAAATGCTTATAACTCGCGATCTAAATTTCGTAGCGCGGCCAAATATTGTGTGGTAATTTACTATGAGACATTGTTAATTTTTGGTGACATAGGACCCCCATGGTGAGGGTCGAAAAAATTAAAATGCTTATAACTCGCAATCTAATTTTCGTAGCGCGGCCAAATTTTGTTTGGTAATTTATAATGAAGCAGTGTTACTTTTTGGTGACGGGAGTCCCCCCCCCCCACGGTGAGGGTAGAAAAATTAAAAATGCTTATAACTCGCGATCTAATTTTCGTAGCGCGGCTAAATTTTGTTTGGTAATTTATTATGAGACATTGTTAATTTTTGGTGACGGGATCCCCTCCCCCACGGTGAGGGTAGAAAAATTAAAAATGCTTATAACCCACGATCTAATTTTCGTTGCCCGGCCAAAATTTGTTTGGTAATTTGTTATGAGACATTGTTAATTTTTGGTGACATGAGACCCCCACGGTGATGGTCGGAAAATTTAAAATGCATATAACTCGCTATCTAATTTTCGTAGCACGGTCAAATTTTTTTAGTAATTTATTATGAGACATTTTTAATTTTTGGTGACAGGAGACCCCCATGGTGAGGGTCGAAAAATTTAAAATGCTTACAACTCGCGATCTAATTTTCATAGCGCGGCCAAATTTTGTTTGGTAATTTATTATGAGACATTGTTAATTTTTGGTGAAATAGAACCCACATGGTGAGGGTCGAAAAATTTAAAATGCTTATAGCTCGCGATCTACTTTTCGTAGCACGGGCAAATTTGTTTGGTAATTTATTATGAGACAGTTTTAATTTTTAGTGACAGGAGACCCCCCCCCCCCCACCGTGAGGGTCGAAAAATTTAAAATGCTTATAACTCGAGATCTAAATTTCGTAGCGCGGCCAAATTTTGTTTGGTAATTTATTATGAGGCATTGTTAATTCTTGGTGACATGAGACCCCCACGGTGAGGGTGGAAAATTTTAAAATGCTTATAACTCGCGATCTAATTTTCGTAGGGCGTCCAAATTTTGTTTGGTAATTTATTATGAGGCAGGGTTAATTTTTGGTGACGGGAGACCCCCCACCGTGAGGGTCGAAAAAATTAAAATGCTTATAACTCGCGATCTAAATTTCGTAGCGCGGCCAAATATTGTTTGGTAATTTACTATGAGACATTGTTAATTTTTGGTGACATAGGACCCCCATGGTGAGGGTCGAAAAAATTAAAATGCTTATAACTCGCAATCTAATTTTCGTTGCGCGGCCAAATTTTGTTTGGTAATTTATAATGAAGCAGTGTTACTTTTTGGTGACGGGAGTCCCCCCCCCACGGTGAGGGTAGAAAAATTAAAAATGCTTATAACTCGCGATCTAATTTTCGTAGCGCGGCTAAATTTTGTTTGGTAATTTATTATGAGACATTGTTAATTTTTGGTGACGGGATCCCCTCCCCCACGGTGAGGGTAGAAAAATTAAAAATGCTTATAACCCACGATCTAATTTTCGTAGCCCGGGCAAAATTTGTTTGGTAATTTGTTATGAGACATTGTTAATTTTTGGTGACATGAGACCCCCACGGTGATGGTCGGAAAATTTAAAATGCATATAACTCGCTATCTAATTTTCGCAGCACGGTCAAATTTTGTTTAGTAATTTATTATGAGACATTTTTAATTTTTGGTGACAGGAGACCCATATGGTGAGGGTCGAAAAATTTAAAATGCTTACAACTCGCGATCTAATTTTCATAGCGCGGCCAAAATTTGTTTGGTAATTTGTTATGAGACATTGTTAATTTTTGGTGACATGAGACCCCCACGGTGATGGTCGGAAAATTTAAAATGCATATAACTCGCTATCTAATTTTCGTAGCACGGTCAAATTTTGTTTAGTAATTTATTATGAGACATTGTTAATTTTTGGTGACATAGGACCCCCATGGTGAGGGTCGAAAAAATTAAAATGCTTATAACTCGCGATCTAATTTTCGTAGCTCGGCCAAATTTTGTTTGGCAATTTATTATGAGACATTGTTAATTTTTGGTGACATGAGACCCCCACGGTGAGGGTAGAAAAATTAAAAATGCTTATAACTCGCGATCTAATTTTCGTAGCGCGGCCAAATTTTGTTTGGTAATTTATTATGAGACATTGTTAATTTTTGGTGACGGGATCCCCTCCCCCACGGTGAGGGTCGAAAAATTTAAAATGCTTATAACTCGCGATCTACTTTTCGTAGCACGGGCAAATTTGTTTGGTAATTTATTATGAGACATTTTTAATTTTTGGTGACAGGAGACCCCCATGGTGAGGGTCGAAAAATTTAAAATGCTTACAACTCGCGATCTAATTTTCATAGCGCGGCCAAATTTTGTTTGGTAATTTATTATGAGACATTGTTAATTTTTGGTGACATAGGACCCCCATGGTGAGGGTCGAAAAATTTAAAATGCTTATAGCTCGCGATTTACTTTTCGTAGCACGGGCAAATTTGTTTGGTAATTTATTATGAGACAGTGTTAATTTTTAGTGACAGGAGACCCCCCCCCCACCGTGAGGGTCGAAAAATTTAAAATGCTTATAACTCGCGATCTAAATTTCGTAGCGCGGCCAAATATTGTTTGGTAATTTATTATGAGACATTGTTAATTCTTGGTGACATGAGACCCCCACGGTGAGGGTGGAAAAATTTAAAATGCTTATAACTCGCGATCTAATTTTCGTAGGGCGTCCAAATTTTGTTTGGTAATTTATTATGAGGCAGGGTTAATTTTTGGTGACGGCAGACCCCCCACCGTGAGGGTCGAAAAAATTAAAATGCTTATAACTCGCGATCTAAATTTCGTAGCGCGGCCAAATATTGTGTGGTAATTTACTATGAGAAATTGTTAATTTTTGGTGACATAGGACCCCCATGGTGAGGGTCGAAAAAATTAAAATGCTTATAACTCGCAATCTAATTTTCGTAGCGCGGCCAAATTTTCTTTGGTAATTTATAATGAGGCAGTGTTACTTTTTGGTGACGGCAGTCCCCCCCCCCCACGGTGAGGGTAGAAAAATTAAAAATGCTTATAACTCGCGATCTAATTTTCGTAGCGCGGCCAAATTTTGTTTGGTAATTTATTATGAGACATTGTTAATTTTTGGTGACGGGATCCCCCCCCCCACGGTGAGGGTAGAAAAATTAAAAATGCTTATAACCCACGATCTAATTTTCGTAGCCCGGCCAAAATTTGTTTGGTAATTTGTTATGAGACATTGTTAATTTTTGGTGACATGAGACCCCCACGGTGATGGTCGGAAAATTTAAAATGCTTATAACTCGCGATCTACTTTTCGTAGCACGGGCAAATTTGTTTGGTAATTTATTATGAGACAGTGTTAATTTTTGGTGACAGGAGACCCCCCACCGTGAGGGTCGAAAAAATTAAAATGCTTATAACTCGCGATCTAAATTTCGTAGCGCGGCCAAATTTTGTTTGGTAATTTATTATGAGACATTGTTAATTCTTGGTGACATGAGACCCCCACGGTGAGGGTGGAAAAATTTAAAATGCTTATAACTCGCGATCTAATTTTCGTAGGGCGGCCAATATTTGTTTGGTAATTTATTATGAGACAATGTTAATTTTTGGTGACGGGAGACCCCCCCCCCACCGTGAGGGTCGAAAAAATTAAAATGCTTATAACTCGCGATCTAAATTTCGTAGCACGGCCAAATATTGTTTGGTAATTTATTATGAGACATTGTTCATTTTTGGTGACATAGGACCCCCATGGTGAGGGTCGAAAAAATTAAAATGCTTATAACTCTCAATCTAATTTTCGTAGCGCGGCCAAATTTTGTTTGGTAATTTATAATGAGGCAGTGTGACTTTTTGGTGACGGGAGCTCCCCCCTTCGCACGGTGAGGGTAGAAAAATTAAAAATGCTTATAACTCACGATCTAATTTTCGTAGCCCGGCCAAATTTTGTTTGGTAATTTGATATGAGACATTGTTAATTTTTGGTGACGTGAGACCCCCACGGTGAGGGTGGAAAAATTTAAAATGCTTACAACTCGCGATCTAATTTTCGTAGGGCGGCCAAATTTTGTTTGGTAATTTATTATGAGACATTGTTAATTTTTGGTGACGGGATCCCCTCCCCCACGCTGAGGGTAGAAAAATTAAAAATGCTTATAACCCACGATCTAATTTTCGTAGCCCGGCCAAAATTTGTTTGGTAATTTGTTATGAGACATTGTTAATTTTTGGTGACATGAGACCCGCACGGTGATGGTCGGAAAATTTAAAATGCATATAACTCGCTATCTAATTTTCGTAGCACATTCAAATTTTGTTTAGTAATTTATTATGAGACATTTTTAATTTTTGGTGACAGGAGACCCCCATGGTGAGGGTCGAAGAATTTAAAATGCTTACAACTCGCGATCTAATTTTCATAGCGCGGCCAAATTTTGTTTGGTAATTTATTATGAGACATTGTTAATATTTGGTGACATAGAACCCCCATGGTGAGGGTCGAAAAATTTAAAATGCTTATAGCTCGCGATCTACTTTTCGTAGCACGGGCAAATTTGTTTGGTAATTTATTATGAGACAGTGTTAATTTTTAGTGACAGGAGACCCCCCCCCCCACCATGAGGGTCGAAAAATTTAAAATGCTTATAACTCGAGATCTAAATTTCGTAGAGCGGCCAAATTTTGTTTGGTAATTTATTATGAGGCATTGTTAATTCTTGGTGACATGAGACCCCCACGGTGAGGGTGGAAAATTTTAAAATGCTTATAACTCGCTATCTAATTTTCGTAGCGCGGCCAAATTTTGTTTGGTAATTTATAATGAAGCAGTGTTACTTTTTGGTGACGGGAGTCCCCCCCCCCCACGGTGAGGGTAGAAAAATTAAAAATGCTTATAACTCGCGATCTAATTTTCGTAGCGCGGCTAAATTTTGTTTGGTAATTTATTATGAGACATTGTTAATTTTTGGTGACGGGATCCCCTCCCCCACGGTGAGGGTAGAAAAATTAAAAATGCTTATAACCCACGATCTAATTTTCGTAGCCCGGCCAAAATTTGTTTGGTAATTTGTTATGAGACATTGTTAATTTTTGGTGACATGAGACCCCCACGGTGATGGTCGGAAAATTTAAAATGCATATAACTCGCTATCTAATTTTCGTAGCACGGTCAAATTTTGTTTAGTAATTTATTATGAGACATTTTTAATTTTTGGTGACAGGAGACCCATATGGTGAGGGTCGAAAAATTTAAAATGCTTACAACTCGCGATCTAATTTTCGTAGCTCGGCCAAATTTTGTTTGGCAATTTATTATGAGACATTGTTAATTTTTGGTGACATGAGACCCCCACGGTGAGGGTAGAAAAATTAAAAATGCTTATAACTCGCGATCTAATTTTCGTAGCGCGGCCAAATTTTGTTTGGTAATTTATTATGAGACATTGTTAATTTTTGGTGACATAGGACCCCCATGGTGAGGGTCGAAAAAATTAAAATGCTTATAACTCGAGATCTAAATTTCGTAGCGCGGCCAAATATTGTTTGGTAATTTACTATGAGACATTGTTAATTTTTGGTGACATAGGACCCCCATGGTGAGGGTCGAAAAAATTAAAATGCTTATAACTCGCAATCTAATTTTCGTAGCGCGGCCAAATTTTGTTTGGTAATTTATAATGAGGCAGTGTTACTTTTTGGTGACGGGAGTCCCCCCCCCCCACGGTGAGGGTAGAAAAATTAAAAATGCTTATAACTCGCGATCTAATTTTCGTAGCGCGGCCAAATTTTGTTTGGTAATTCATTATGAGACATTGTTAATTTTTGGTGACGGGATCCCCTCCCCCACGGTGAGGGTAGAAAAATTAAAAATGCTTATAACCCACGATCTAATTTTCGTAGCCCGGCCAAAATTTGTTTGGTAATTTGTTATGAGACATTGTTAATTTTTGGTGACATGAGACCCCCACGGTGATGGTCGGAAAATTTAAAATGCATATAACTCGCTATCTAATTTTCGTAGCACGGTCAAGTTTTGTTTAGTAATTTATTATGAGACATTGTTAATTTTTGGTGACATAGGACCCCCATGGTGAGGGTCGAAAAAATTAAAATGCTTATAACTCGCGATCTAATTTTCGTAGCTCGGCCAAATTTTGTTTGGCAATTTATTATGAGACATTGTTAATTTTTGGTGACATGAGACCCCCACGGTGAGGGTAGAAAAATTAAAAATGCTTATAACTCGCGATCTAATTTTCGTAGCGCGGCCAAATTTTGTTTGGTAATTTATTATGAGACATTGTTAATTTTTGGTGACGGGATCCCCTCCCCCACGGTGAGGGTCGAAAAATTTAAAATGCTTATAACTCGCGATCTACTTTTCGTAGCACGGGCAAATTTGTTTGGTAATTTATTATGAGACATTTTTAATTTTTGGTGACAGGAGACCCCCATGGTGAGGGTCCAAAAATTTAAAATGCTTATAGCTCGCGATTTACTTTTCGTAGCACGGGCAAATTTGTTTGGTAATTTATTATGAGACAGTGTTAATTTTTAGTGAGAGGAGACCCCCCCCCCACCGTGAGGGTCGAAAAATTTAAAATGCTTATAACTCGCGATCTAAATTTCGTAGCGCGGCCAAATATTGTTTGGTAATTTATTATGAGACATTGTTAATTTTTGGTGACATAGGACCCCCATGGTGAGGGTCGAAAAAATTAAAATGCTTATAACTCGAGATCTAAATTTCGTAGCGCGGCCAAATTTTGTTTGGTAATTTATTATGAGGCATTGTTAATTCTTGGTGACATGAGACCCCCACGGTGAGGGTGGAAAATTTTAAAATGCTTATAACTCGCGATCTAATTTTCGTAGGGCGTCCAAATTTTGTTTGGTAATTTATTATGAGGCAGGGTTAATTTTTGGTGACGGCAGACCCCCCACCGTGAGGGTCGAAAAAATTAAAATGCTTATAACTCGCGATCTAAATTTCGTAGCGCGGCCAAATATTGTGTGGTAATTTACTATGAGACATTGTTAATTTTTGGTGACATAGGACCCCCATGGTGAGGGTCGAAAAAATTAAAATGCTTATAACTCGCAATCTAATTTTCGTAGCGCGGCCAAATTTTCTTTGGTAATTTATAATGAGGCAGTGTTACTTTTTGGTGACGGGAGTCCCCCCCCCCACGGTGAGGGTAGAAAAATTAAAAATGCTTATAACTCGCGATCTAATTTTCGTAGCGCGGCCAAATTTTGTTTGGTAATTTATTATGAGACATTGTTAATTTTTGGTGACGGGATCCCCCCCCCCACGGTGAGGGTAGAAAAATTAAAAATGCTTATAACCCACGATCTAATTTTCGTAGCCCGGCCAAAATTTGTTTGGTAATTTGTTATGAGACATTGTTAATTTTTGGTGACATGAGACCCCCACGGTGATGGTCGGAAAATTTAAAATGCTTATAACTCGCGATCTACTTTTCGTAGCACGGGCAAATTTGTTTGGTAATTTATTATGAGACAGTGTTAATTTTTGGTGACAGGAGACCCCCCACCGTGAGGGTCGAAAAAATTAAAATGCTTATAACTCGCGATCTAAATTTCGTAGCGCGGCCAAATTTTGTTTGGTAATTTGTTATGAGACATTGTTAATTCTTGGTGATATGAGACCCCCACGGTGAGGGTGGAAAAATTTAAAATGCTTATAACTCGCGATCTAATTTTCGTAGGGCGGCAAAATTTTGTTTGGTAATTTATTATGAGACAATGTTAATTTTTGGTGACGGGAGACCCCCCCCCCCCCACCGTGAGGGTCGAAAAAATTAAAATGCTTATAACTCGCGATCTAAATTTCGTCGCACGGCCAAATATTGTTTGGTAATTTATTATGAGACATTGTTAATTTTTGGTGACATAGGACCCCCATGGTGAGGGTCGAAAAAATTAAAATGCTTATAACTCTCAATCTAATTTTCGTAGCGCGGCCAAATTTTGTTTGGTAATTTATAATGAGGCAGTGTGACTTTTTGGTGACGGGAGCTCCCCCCTTCCCACGGTGAGGGTAGAAAAATTAAAAATGCTTATAACTCACGATCTAATTTTCGTAGCCCGGCCAAATTTTGTTTGGTAATTTGATATGAGACATTGTTAATTTTTGGTGACATGAGACCCCCACGGTGATGGTCGGAAAATTTAAAATGCATATAACTCGCGATCTAATTTTCGTAGCACGGCCAAATTTTGTTTGGTAATTTATTATGAGACATTGTTAATTTTTGGTGACATGAGACCCCCATGGTGAGGGTCGAAAAATTTAAAATGCTTACAACTCGCGATCTAATTTTCATAGCGCGGCCAAATTTTGTTTAGTAATTTATTATGAGACATTGTTAATTTTTGGTGACATAGAACCCCCATGGTGAGGGTCGAAAAATTTAAAATGCTTATAGCTCGCGATCTACTTTTCGTAGCACGGGCAAATTTGTTTGGTAATTTATTATGAGACAGTGTTAATTTTTAGTGACAGGAGACCCCCCCCCCACCGTGAGGGTCGAAAAATTTAAAATGCTTATAACTCGAGATCTAAATTTCGTAACGCGGCCAAATTTTGTTTGGTAATTTATTATGAGGCATTGTTAATTCTTGGTGACATGAGACCCCCACGGTGAGGGTGGAAAATTTTAAAATGCTTATAACTCGCGATCTAATTTTCGTAGGGCGTCCAAATTTTGTTTGGTAATTTATTATGAGGCAGGGTTAATTTTTGGTGACGGGAGACCCCCCACCGTGAGGGTCGAAAAAATTAAAATGCTTATAACTCGCGATCTAAATTTCGTAGCGCGGCCAAATATTGTGTGGTAATTTACTATGAGACATTGTTAATTTTTGGTGACATAGGACCCCCATGGTGAGGGTCGAAAAAATTAAAATGCTTATAACTCGCAATCTAATTTTCGTAGCGCGGCCAAATTTTGTTTGGTAATTTATAATGAAGCAGTGTTACTTTTTGGTGACGGGAGTCCCCCCCCCCCACGGTGAGGGTAGAAAAATTAAAAATGCTTATAACTCGCGATCTAATTTTCGTAGCGCGGCTAAATTTTGTTTGGTAATTTATTATGAGACATTGTTAATTTTTGGTGACGGGATCCCCTCCCCCACGGTGAGGGTAGAAAAATTAAAAATGCTTATAACCCACGATCTAATTTTCGTAGCCCGGCCAAAATTTGTTTGGTAATTTGTTATGAGACATTGTTAATTTTTGGTGACATGAGACCCCCACGGTGATGGTCGGAAAATTTAAAATGCATATAACTCGCTATCTAATTTTCGTAGCACGGTCAAATTTTTTTTAGTAATTTATTATGAGACATTTTTAATTTTTGGTGACAGGAGACCCCCATGGTGAGGGTCGAAAAATTTAAAATGCTTACAACTCGCGATCTAATTTTCATAGCGCGGCCAAATTTTGTTTGGTAATTTATTATGAGACATTGTTAATTTTTGGTGAAATAGAACCCACATGGTGAGGGTCGAAAAATTTAAAATGCTTATAGCTCGCGATCTACTTTTCGTAGCACGGGCAAATTTGTTTGGTAATTTATTATGAGACAGTTTTAATTTTTAGTGACAGGAGACCCCCCCCCCCACCGTGAGGGTCGAAAAATTTAAAATGCTTATAACTCGAGATCTAAATTTCGTAGCGCGGCCAAATTTTGTTTGGTAATTTATTATGAGGCATTGTTAATTCTTGGTGACATGAGACCCCCACGGTGAGGGTGGAAAATTTTAAAATGCTTATAACTCGCGATCTAATTTTCGTAGGGCGTCCAAATTTTGTTTGGTAATTTATTATGAGGCAGGGTTAATTTTTGGTGACGGGAGACCCCCCACCGTGAGGGTCGAAAAAATTAAAATGCTTATAACTCGCGATCTAAATTTCGTAGCGCGGCCAAATATTGTTTGGTAATTTACTATGAGACATTGTTAATTTTTGGTGACATAGGACCCCCATGGTGAGGGTCGAAAAAATTAAAATGCTTATAACTCGCAATCTAATTTTCGTTGCGCGGCCAAATTTTGTTTGGTAATTTATAATGAAGCAGTGTTACTTTTTGGTGACGGGAGTCCCCCCCCCACGGTGAGGGTAGAAAAATTAAAAATGCTTATAACTCGCGATCTAATTTTCGTAGCGCGGCTAAATTTTGTTTGGTAATTTATTATGAGACATTGTTAATTTTTGGTGACGGGATCCCCTCCCCCACGGTGAGGGTAGAAAAATTAAAAATGCTTATAACCCACGATCTAATTTTCGTAGCCCGGGCAAAATTTGTTTGGTAATTTGTTATGAGACATTGTTAATTTTTGGTGACATGAGACCCCCACGGTGATGGTCGGAAAATTTAAAATGCATATAACTCGCTATCTAATTTTCGCAGCACGGTCAAATTTTGTTTAGTAATTTATTATGAGACATTTTTAATTTTTGGTGACAGGAGACCCATATGGTGAGGGTCGAAAAATTTAAAATGCTTACAACTCGCGATCTAATTTTCATAGCGCGGCCAAAATTTGTTTGGTAATTTGTTATGAGACATTGTTAATTTTTGGTGACATGAGACCCCCACGGTGATGGTCGGAAAATTTAAAATGCATATAACTCGCTATCTAATTTTCGTAGCACGGTCAAATTTTGTTTAGTAATTTATTATGAGACATTGTTAATTTTTGGTGACATAGGACACCCATGGTGAGGGTCGAAAAAATTAAAATGCTTATAACTCGCGATCTAATTTTCGTAGCTCGGCCAAATTTTGTTTGGCAATTTATTATGAGACATTGTTAATTTTTGGTGACATGAGACCCCCACGGTGAGGGTAGAAAAATTAAAAATGCTTATAACTCGCGATCTAATTTTCGTAGCGCGGCCAAATTTTGTTTGGTAATTTATTATGAGACATTGTTAATTTTTGGTGACGGGATCCCCTCCCCCACGGTGAGGGTCGAAAAATTTAAAATGCTTATAACTCGCGATCTACTTTTCGTAGCACGGGCAAATTTGTTTGGTAATTTATTATGAGACATTTTTAATTTTTGGTGACAGGAGACCCCCATGGTGAGGGTCGAAAAATTTAAAATGCTTACAACTCGCGATCTAATTTTCATAGCGCGGCCAAATTTTGTTTGGTAATTTATTATGAGACATTGTTAATTTTTGGTGACATAGGACCCCCATGGTGAGGGTCGAAAAATTTAAAATGCTTATAGCTCGCGATTTACTTTTCGTAGCACGGGCAAATTTGTTTGGTAATTTATTATGAGACAGTGTTAATTTTTAGTGACAGGAGACCCCCCCCCCACCGTGAGGGTCGAAAAATTTAAAATGCTTATAACTCGCGATCTAAATTTCGTAGCGCGGCCAAATATTGTTTGGTAATTTATTATGAGACATTGTTAATTTTTGGTGACATAGGACCCCCATGGTGAGGGTCGAAAAAATTAAAATGCTTATAACTCGAGATCTAAATTTCGTAGCGCGGCCAAATTTTGTTTGGTAATTTATTATGAGGCATTGTTAATTCTTGGTGACATGAGACCCCCACGGTGAGGGTGGAAAAATTTAAAATGCTTATAACTCGCGATCTAATTTTCGTAGGGCGTCCAAATTTTGTTTGGTAATTTATTATGAGGCAGGGTTAATTTTTGGTGACGGCAGACCCCCCACCGTGAGGGTCGAAAAAATTAAAATGCTTATAACTCGCGATCTAAATTTCGTAGCGCGGCCAAATATTGTGTGGTAATTTACTATGAGAAATTGTTAATTTTTGGTGACATAGGACCCCCATGGTGAGGGTCGAAAAAATTAAAATGCTTATAACTCGCAATCTAATTTTCGTAGCGCGGCCAAATTTTCTTTGGTAATTTATAATGAGGCAGTGTTACTTTTTGGTGACGGCAGTCCCCCCCCCCACGGTGAGGGTAGAAAAATTAAAAATGCTTATAACTCGCGATCTAATTTTCGTAGCGCGGCCAAATTTTGTTTGGTAATTTATTATGAGACATTGTTAATTTTTGGTGACGGGATCCCCCCCCCACGGTGAGGGTAGAAAAATTAAAAATGCTTATAACCCACGATCTAATTTTCGTAGCCCGGCCAAAATTTGTTTGGTAATTTGTTATGAGACATTGTTAATTTTTGGTGACATGAGACCCCCACGGTGATGGTCGGAAAATTTAAAATGCTTATAACTCGCGATCTAAATTTCGTAGCGCGGCCAAATTTTGTTTGGTAATTTATTATGAGACATTGTTAATTCTTGGTGACATGAGACCCCCACGGTGAGGGTGGAAAAATTTAAAATGCTTATAACTCGCGATCTAATTTTCGTAGGGCGGCCAATATTTGTTTGGTAATTTATTATGAGACAATGTTAATTTTTGGTGACGGGAGACCCCCCCCCCCACCGTGAGGGTCGAAAAAATTAAAATGCTTATAACTCGCGATCTAAATTTCGTAGCACGGCCAAATATTGTTTGGTAATTTATTATGAGACATTGTTCATTTTTGGTGACATAGGACCCCCATGGTGAGGGTCGAAAAAATTAAAATGCTTATAACTCTCAATCTAATTTTCGTAGCGCGGCCAAATTTTGTTTGGTAATTTATAATGAGGCAGTGTGACTTTTTGGTGACGGGAGCTCCCCCCTTCGCACGGTGAGGGTAGAAAAATTAAAAATGCTTATAACTCACGATCTAATTTTCGTAGCCCGGCCAAATTTTGTTTGGTAATTTGATATGAGACATTGTTAATTTTTGGTGACGTGAGACCCCCACGGTGAGGGTGGAAAAATTTAAAATGCTTACAACTCGCGATCTAATTTTCGTAGGGCGGCCAAATTTTGTTTGGTAATTTATTATGAGACATTGTTAATTTTTGGTGACGGGATCCCCTCCCCCACGCTGAGGGTAGAAAAATTAAAAATGCTTATAACCCACGATCTAATTTTCGTAGCCCGGCCAAAATTTGTTTGGTAATTTGTTATGAGACATTGTTAATTTTTGGTGACATGAGACCCGCACGGTGATGGTCGGAAAATTTAAAATGCATATAACTCGCTATCTAATTTTCGTAGCACATTCAAATTTTGTTTAGTAATTTATTATGAGACATTTTTAATTTTTGGTGACAGGAGACCCCCATGGTGAGGGTCGAAGAATTTAAAATGCTTACAACTCGCGATCTAATTTTCATAGCGCGGCCAAATTTTGTTTGGTAATTTATTATGAGACATTGTTAATATTTGGTGACATAGAACCCCCATGGTGAGGGTCGAAAAATTTAAAATGCTTATAGCTCGCGATCTACTTTTCGTAGCACGGGCAAATTTGTTTGGTAATTTATTATGAGACAGTGTTAATTTTTAGTGACAGGAGACCCCCCCCCCCCACCATGAGGGTCGAAAAATTTAAAATGCTTATAACTCGAGATCTAAATTTCGTAGAGCGGCCAAATTTTGTTTGGTAATTTATTATGAGGCATTGTTAATTCTTGGTGACATGAGACCCCCACGGTGAGGGTGGAAAATTTTAAAATGCTTATAACTCGCTATCTAATTTTCGTAGCGCGGCCAAATTTTGTTTGGTAATTTATAATGAAGCAGTGTTACTTTTTGGTGACGGGAGTCCCCCCCCCCACGGTGAGGGTAGAAAAATTAAAAATGCTTATAACTCGCGATCTAATTTTCGTAGCGCGGCTAAATTTTGTTTGGTAATTTATTATGAGACATTGTTAATTTTTGGTGACGGGATCCCCTCCCCCACGGTGAGGGTAGAAAAATTAAAAATGCTTATAACCCACGATCTAATTTTCGTAGCCCGGCCAAAATTTGTTTGGTAATTTGTTATGAGACATTGTTAATTTTTGGTGACATGAGACCCCCACGGTGATGGTCGGAAAATTTAAAATGCATATAACTCGCTATCTAATTTTCGTAGCACGGTCAAATTTTGTTTAGTAATTTATTATGAGACATTTTTAATTTTTGGTGACAGGAGACCCATATGGTGAGGGTCGAAAAATTTAAAATGCTTACAACTCGCGATCTAATTTTCGTAGCTCGGCCAAATTTTGTTTGGCAATTTATTATGAGACATTGTTAATTTTTGGTGACATGAGACCCCCACGGTGAGGGTAGAAAAATTAAAAATGCTTATAACTCGCGATCTAATTTTCGTAGCGCGGCCAAATTTTGTTTGGTAATTTATTATGAGACATTGTTAATTTTTGGTGACATAGGACCCCCATGGTGAGGGTCGAAAAAATTAAAATGCTTATAACTCGAGATCTAAATTTCGTAGCGCGGCCAAATATTGTTTGGTAATTTACTATGAGACATTGTTAATTTTTGGTGACATAGGACCCCCATGGTGAGGGTCGAAAAAATTAAAATGCTTATAACTCGCAATCTAATTTTCGTAGCGCGGCCAAATTTTGTTTGGTAATTTATAATGAGGCAGTGTTACTTTTTGGTGACGGGAGTCCCCCCCCCCACGGTGAGGGTAGAAAAATTAAAAATGCTTATAACTCGCGATCTAATTTTCGTAGCGCGGCCAAATTTTGCTTGGTAATTCATTATGAGACATTGTTAATTTTTGGTGACGGGATCCCCTCCCCCACGGTGAGGGTAGAAAAATTAAAAATGCTTATAACCCACGATCTAATTTTCGTAGCCCGGCCAAAATTTGTTTGGTAATTTGTTATGAGACATTGTTAATTTTTGGTGACATGAGACCCCCACGGTGATGGTCGGAAAATTTAAAATGCATATAACTCGCTATCTAATTTTCGTAGCACGGTCAAGTTTTGTTTAGTAATTTATTATGAGACATTGTTAATTTTTGGTGACATAGGACCCCCATGGTGAGGGTCGAAAAAATTAAAATGCTTATAACTCGCGATCTAATTTTCGTAGCTCGGCCAAATTTTGTTTGGCAATTTATTATGAGACATTGTTAATTTTTGGTGACATGAGACCCCCACGGTGAGGGTAGAAAAATTAAAAATGCTTATAACTCGCGATCTAATTTTCGTAGCGCGGCCAAATTTTGTTTGGTAATTTATTATGAGACATTGTTAATTTTTGGTGACGGGATCCCCTCCCCCACGGTGAGGGTCGAAAAATTTAAAATGCTTATAACTCGCGATCTACTTTTCGTAGCACGGGCAAATTTGTTTGGTAATTTATTATGAGACATTTTTAATTTTTGGTGACAGGAGACCCCCATGGTGAGGGTCCAAAAATTTAAAATGCTTATAGCTCGCGATTTACTTTTCGTAGCACGGGCAAATTTGTTTGGTAATTTATTATGAGACAGTGTTAATTTTTAGTGAGAGGAGACCCCCCCCCCACCGTGAGGGTCGAAAAATTTAAAATGCTTATAACTCGCGATCTAAATTTCGTAGCGCGGCCAAATATTGTTTGGTAATTTATTATGAGACATTGTTAATTTTTGGTGACATAGGACCCCCATGGTGAGGGTCGAAAAAATTAAAATGCTTATAACTCGAGATCTAAATTTCGTAGCGCGGCCAAATTTTGTTTGGTAATTTATTATGAGGCATTGTTAATTCTTGGTGACATGAGACCCCCACGGTGAGGGTGGAAAATTTTAAAATGCTTATAACTCGCGATCTAATTTTCGTAGGGCGTCCAAATTTTGTTTGGTAATTTATTATGAGGCAGGGTTAATTTTTGGTGACGGCAGACCCCCCACCGTGAGGGTCGAAAAAATTAAAATGCTTATAACTCGCGATCTAAATTTCGTAGCGCGGCCAAATATTGTGTGGTAATTTACTATGAGACATTGTTAATTTTTGGTGACATAGGACCCCCATGGTGAGGGTCGAAAAAATTAAAATGCTTATAACTCGCAATCTAATTTTCGTAGCGCGGCCAAATTTTCTTTGGTAATTTATAATGAGGCAGTGTTACTTTTTGGTGACGGGAGTCCCCCCCCCCACGGTGAGGGTAGAAAAATTAAAAATGCTTATAACTCGCGATCTAATTTTCGTAGCGCGGCCAAATTTTGTTTGGTAATTTATTATGAGACATTGTTAATTTTTGGTGACGGGATCCCCCCCCCCCACGGAGAGGGTAGAAAAATTAAAAATGCTTATAACCCACGATCTAATTTTCGTAGCCCGGCCAAAATTTGTTTGGTAATTTGTTATGAGACATTGTTAATTTTTGGTGACATGAGACCCCCACGGTGATGGTCGGAAAATTTAAAATGCTTATAACTCGCGATCTACTTTTCGTAGCACGGGCAAATTTGTTTGGTAATTTATTATGAGACAGTGTTAATTTTTGGTGACAGGAGACCCCCCACCGTGAGGGTCGAAAAAATTAAAATGCTTATAACTCGCGATCTAAATTTCGTAGCGCGGCCAAATTTTGTTTGGTAATTTATTATGAGACATTGTTAATTCTTGGTGATATGAGACCCCCACGGTGAGGGTGGAAAAATTTAAAATGCTTATAACTCGCGATCTAATTTTCGTAGGGCGGCAAAATTTTGTTTGGTAATTTATTATGAGACAATGTTAATTTTTGGTGACGGGAGACCCCCCCCCCCCACCGTGAGGGTCGAAAAAATTAAAATGCTTATAACTCGCGATCTAAATTTCGTCGCACGGCCAAATATTGTTTGGTAATTTATTATGAGACATTGTTAATTTTTGGTGACATAGGACCCCCATGGTGAGGGTCGAAAAAATTAAAATGCTTATAACTCTCAATCTAATTTTCGTAGCGCGGCCAAATTTTGTTTGGTAATTTATAATGAGGCAGTGTGACTTTTTGGTGACGGGAGCTCCCCCCTTCCCACGGTGAGGGTAGAAAAATTAAAAATGCTTATAACTCACGATCTAATTTTCGTAGCCCGGCCAAATTTTGTTTGGTAATTTGATATGAGACATTGTTAATTTTTGGTGACATGAGACCCCCACGGTGATGGTCGGAAAATTTAAAATGCATATAACTCGCGATCTAATTTTCGTAGCACGGCCAAATTTTGTTTGGTAATTTATTATGAGACATTGTTAATTTTTGGTGACATGAGACCCCCACGGTGAGGGTGGAAAAATTTAAAATGCTTACAACTCGCGATCTAATTTTCGTAGGGCGGCCAAATTTTGTTTGGTAATTTATTATGAGACATTGTTAATTTTTGGTGACGGGATCCCCTCCCCCACGCTGAGGGTAGAAAAATTAAAAATGCTTATAACCCACGATCTAATTTTCGTAGCCCGGCCAAAATTTGTTTGGTAATTTGTTATGAGACATTGTTAATTTTTGGTGACATGAGACCCCCACGGTGATGGTCGGAAAATTTAAAATGCATATAACTCGCTATCTAATTTTCGTAGCACGGTCAAATTTTGTTTAGTAATTTATTATGAGACATTTTTAATTTTTGGTGACAGGAGACCCCCATGGTGAGGGTCGAAAAATTTAAAATGCTTACAACTCGCGATCTAATTTTCATAGCGCGGCCAAATTTTGTTTGGTAATTTATTATGAGACATTGTTAATTTTTGGTGACATAGGACCCCCATGGTGAGGGTCGAAAAATTTAAAATGCTTATAGCTCGCGATCTACTTTTCGTAGCACGGGCAAATTTGTTTGGTAATTTATTATGAGACAATGTTAATTTTTAGTGACAGGAGACCCCCCCCCCCATCGTGAGGGTCGAAAAATTTAAAATGCTTATAACTCGAGATCTAAATTTCGTAGCGCGGCCAAATTTTGTTTGGTAATTTATTATGAGGCATTGTTAATTCTTGGTGACATGAGACCCCCACGGTGAGGGTGGAAAATTTTAAAATGCTTATAACTCGCGATCTAATTTTCGTAGGGCGTCCAAATTTTGTTTGGTAATTTATTATGAGGCAGGGTTAATTTTTGGTGACGGGAGACCCCCCCACCGTGAGGGTCGAAAAAATTAAAATGCTTATAACTCGCGATCTAATTTTCGTAGCGCGGCCAAATTTTGTTTGGTAATTCATTATGAGACATTGTTAATTTTTGGTGACGGGAGACCCATATGGTGAGGGTCGAAAAATTTAAAATGCTTACAACTCGCGATCTAATTTTCATAGCGCGGCCAAATTTTGTTTGGTAATTTATTATGAGACATTGTTAATTTTTGGTGACATAGGACCCCCATGGTGAGGGTCGAAAAAATTAAAATGCTTATAACTCGAGATCTAAATTTCGTAGCGCGGCCAAATATTGTTTGGTAATTTACTATGAGACATTGTTAATTTTTGGTGACATAGGACCCCCATGGTGAGGGTCGAAAAAATTAAAATGCTTATAACTCGCAATCTAATTTTCGTAGCGCGGCCAAATTTTGTTTGGTAATTTATAATGAGGCAGTGTTTCTTTTTGGTGAAGGGAGTCCCCCCCCCACGGTGAGGGTAGAAAAATTAAAAATGCTTATAACTCGCGATCTAATTTTCGTAGCGCGGCCAAATTTTGTTTGGTAATTCATTATGAGACATTGTTAATTTTTGGTGACGGGATCCCCTCCCCCACGGTGAGGGTAGAAAAATTAAAAATGCTTATAACCCACGATCTAATTTTCGTAGCCCGGCCAAAATTTGTTTGGTAATTTGTTATGAGACATTGTTAATTTTTGGTGACATGAGACCCCCACGGTGATGGTCGGAAAATTTAAAATGCATATAACTCGCTATCTAATTTTCGTAGCACGGTCAAATTTTGTTTAGTAATTTATTATGAGACATTGTTAATTTTTGGTGACATAGGACCCCCATGGTGAGGGTCGAAAAAATTAAAATGCTTATAACTCGCGATCTAATTTTCGTAGCTCGGCCAAATTTTGTTTGGCAATTTATTATGAGACATTGTTAATTTTTGGTGACATGAGACCCCCACGGTGAGGGTAGAAAAATTAAAAATGCTTATAACTCGCGATCTAATTTTCGTAGCGCGGCCAAATTTTGTTTGGTAATTTATTATGAGACATTGTTAATTTTTGGTGACGGGATCCCCTCCCCCACGGTGAGGGTCGAAAAATTTAAAATGCTTATAACTCGCGATCTACTTTTCGTAGCACGGGCAAATTTGTTTGGTAATTTATTATGAGACATTTTTAATTTTTGGTGACAGGAGACCCCCATGGTGAGGGTCGAAAAATTTAAAATGCTTACAACTCGCGATCTAATTTTCATAGCGCGGCCAAATTTTGTTTGGTAATTTATTATGAGACATTGTTAATTTTTGGTGACATAGGACCCCCATGGTGAGGGTCGAAAAATTTAAAATGCTTATAGCTCGCGATCTACTTTTCGTAGCACGGGCAAATTTGTTTGGTAATTTATTATGAGACAGTGTTAATTTTTAGTGACAGGAGACCCCCCCCCCACCGTGAGGGTCGAAAAATTTAAAATGCTTATAACTCGCGATCTAAATTTCGTAGCGCGGCCAAATATTGTTTGGTAATTTATTATGAGACATTGTTAATTTTTGGTGACATAGGACCCCCATGGTGAGGGTCCAAAAAAATTAAAATGCTTATAACTCGAGATCTAAATTTCGTAGCGCGGCCAAATTTTGTTTGGTAATTTATTATGAGGCATTGTTAATTCTTGGTGACATGAGACCCCCACGGTGAGGGTGGAAAATTTTAAAATGCTTATAACTCGCGATCTAAATTTCGTAGCGCGGCCAAATATTGTTTGGTAATTTACTATGAGACATTGTTAATTTTTGGTGACATAGGACCCCCATGGTGAGGGTCGAAAAAATTAAAATGCTTATAACTCGCAATCTAATTTTCGTAGCGCGGCCAAATTTTGTTTGGTAATTTATAATGAAGCAGTGTTACTTTTTGGTGACGGGAGTCCCCCCCCCCCTACGGTGAGGGTAGAAAAATTAAAAATGCTTATAACTCGCGATCTAATTTTCGTAGCGCGGCTAAATTTTGTTTGGTAATTTATTATGAGACATTGTTAATTTTTGGTGACGGGATCCCCTCCCCCACGGTGAGGGTAGAAAAATTAAAAATGCTTATAACCCACGATCTAATTTTCGTAGCCCGGCCAAATTTTGTTTGGTAATTTATTATGAGACATTGTTAATTTTTGGTGACATAGGACCCCCATGGTGAGGGTCGAAAAAATTAAAATGCTTATAACTCGAGATCTAAATTTCGTAGCGCGGCCAAATATTGTTTGGTAATTTACTATGAGACATTGTTAATTTTTGGTGACATAGGACCCCCATGGTGAGGGTCGAAAAAATTAAAATGCTTATAACTCGCAATCTAATTTTCGTAGCGCGGCCAAATTTTGTTTTGTAATTTATAATGAGGCAGTGTTACTTTTTGGTGAAGGGAGTCCCCCCCCCACGGTGAGGGTAGAAAAATTAAAAATGCTTATAACTCGCGATCTAATTTTCGTAGCGCGGCCAAATTTTGTTTGGTAATTCATTATGAGACATTGTTAATTTTTGGTGACGGGATCCCCTCCCCCACGGTGAGGGTAGAAAAATTAAAAATGCTTATAACCCACGATCTAATTTTCGTAGCCCGGCCAAAATTTGTTTGGTAATTTGTTATGAGACATTGTTAATTTTTGGTGACATGAGACCCCCACGGTGATGGTCGGAAAATTTAAAATGCATATAACTCGCTATCTAATTTTCGTAGCACGGTCAAATTTTGTTTAGTAATTTATTATGAGACATTGTTAATTTTTGGTGACATAGGACCCCCATGGTGAGGGTCGAAAAAATTAAAATGCTTATAACTCGCGATCTAATTTTCGTAGCTCGGCCAAATTTTGTTTGGCAATTTATTATGAGACATTGTTAATTTTTGGTGACATGAGACCCCCACGGTGAGGGTAGAAAAATTAAAAATGCTTATAACTCGCGATCTAATTTTCGTAGCGCGGCCAAATTTTGTTTGGTAATTTATTATGAGACATTGTTAATTTTTGGTGACGGGATCCCCTCCCCCACGTTGAGGGTCGAAAAATTTAAAATGCTTATAACTCGCGATCTACTTTTCGTAGCACGGGCAAATTTGTTTGGTAATTTATTATGAGACAGTGTTAATTTTTAGTGACAGGAGACCCCCCCCCCACCGTGAGGGTCGAAAAATTTAAAATGCTTATAACTCGCGATCTAAATTTCGTAGCGCGGCCAAATATTGTTTGGTAATTTATTATGAGACATTGTTAATTTTTGGTGACATAGGACCCCCATGGTGAGGGTCCAAAAAAATTAAAATGCTTATAACTCGAGATCTAAATTTCGTAGCGCGGCCAAATTTTGTTTGGTAATTTATTATGAGGCATTGTTAATTCATGGTGACATGAGACCCCCACGGTGAGGGTGGAAAATTTTAAAATGCTTATAACTCGCGATCTAATTTTCGTAGGGCGTCCAAATTTTGTTTGGTAATTTATTATGAGGCAGGGTTAATTTTTGGTGACGGGAGACCCCCCACCGTGAGGGTCGAAAAAATTAAAATGCTTATAACTCGCGATCTAAATTTCGTAGCGCGGCCAAATATTGTTTGGTAATTTACTATGAGACATTGTTAATTTTTGGTGACATAGGACCCCCATGGTGAGGGTCGAAAAAATTAAAATGCTTATAACTCGCAATCTAATTTTCGTAGCGCGGCCAAATTTTGTTTGGTAATTTATAATGAAGCAGTGTTACTTTTTGGTGACGGGAGTCCCCCCCCCCCTACGGTGAGGGTAGAAAAATTAAAAATGCTTATAACTCGCGATCTAATTTTCGTAGCGCGGCTAAATTTTGTTTGGTAATTTATTATGAGACATTGTTAATTTTTGGTGACGGGATCCCCTCCCCCACGGTGAGGGTAGAAAAATTAAAAATGCTTATAACCCACGATCTAATTTTCGTAGCCCGGCCAAAATTTGTTTTTTAATTTGTTATGAGACATTGTTAATTTTTGGTGACATGAGACCCCCACGGTGATGGTCGGAAAATTTAAAATGCATATAACTCGCTATCTAATTTTCGTAGCACGGTCAAATTTTGTTTAGTAATTTATTATGAGACATTTTTAATTTTTGGTGACAGGAGACCCCCATGGTGAGGGTCGAAAAATTTAAAATGCTTACAACTCGCGATCTAATTTTCATAGCGCGGCCAAATTTTGTTTGGTAATTTATTATGAGACATTGTTAATTTTTGGTGACATAGGACCCCCATGGTGAGGGTCGAAAAAATTAAAATGCTTATAACTCGAGATCTAAATTTCGTAGCGCGGCCAAATTTTGTTTGGAAATTTATTATGAGGCATTGTTAATTCTTGGTGACATGAGACCCCACGATGAGGGTGGAAAATTTTAAAATGCTTATAACTCGCGATCTAATTTTCGTAGGGCGTCCAAATTTTGTTTGGTAATTTATTATTAGGCAGGGTTAATTTTTGGTGACGGGAGACCCCCCACCGTGAGGGTCGAAAAAATTAAAATGCTTATAACTCGCGATCTAAATTTCGTAGCGCGGCCAAATATTGTTTGGTAATTTACTATGAGGCATTGTTAATTTTTGGTGACATAGGACCCCCATGGTGAGGGTCGAAAAAATTAAAATGCTTATAACTCGCAATCTAATTTTCGTAGCGCGGCCAAATTTTGTTTGGTAATTTATAATGAAGCAGTGTTACTTTTTGGTGACGGGAGTCCCCCCCCCCCTACGGTGAGGGTAGAAAAATTAAAAATGCTTATAACTCGCGATCTAATTTTCGTAGCGCGGCTAAATTTTGTTTGGTAATTTATTATGAGACATTGTTAATTTTTGGTGACGGGATCCCCTCCCCCACGGTGAGGGTAGAAAAATTAAAAATGCTTATAACCCACGATCTAATTTTCGTAGCCCGGCCAAATTTTGTTTGGTAATTTATTATGAGACATTGTTAATTTTTGGTGACATAGGACCCCCATGGTGAGGGTCGAAAAAATTAAAATGCTTATAACTCGAGATCTAAATTTCGTAGCGCGGCCAAATATTGTTTGGTAATTTACTATGAGACATTGTTAATTTTTGGTGACATAGGACCCCCATGGTGAGGGTCGAAAAAATTAAAATGCTTATAACTCGCAATCTAATTTTCGTAGCGCGGCCAAATTTTGTTTTGTAATTTATAATGAGGCAGTGTTACTTTTTGGTGAAGGGAGTCCCCCCCCCACGGTGAGGGTAGAAAAATTAAAAATGCTTATAACTCGCGATCTAATTTTCGTAGCGCGGCCAAATTTTGTTTGGTAATTCATTATGAGACATTGTTAATTTTTGGTGACGGGATCCCCTCCCCCACGGTGAGGGTAGAAAAATTAAAAATGCTTATAACCCACGATCTAATTTTCGTAGCCCGGCCAAAATTTGTTTGGTAATTTGTTATGAGACATTGTTAATTTTTGGTGACATGAGACCCCCACGGTGATGGTCGGAAAATTTAAAATGCATATAACTCGCTATCTAATTTTCGTAGCACGGTCAAATTTTGTTTAGTAATTTATTATGAGACATTGTTAATTTTTGGTGACATAGGACCCCCATGGTGAGGGTCGAAAAAATTAAAATGCTTATAACTCGCGATCTAATTTTCGTAGCTCGGCCAAATTTTGTTTGGCAATTTATTATGAGACATTGTTAATTTTTGGTGACATGAGACCCCCACGGTGAGGGTAGAAAAATTAAAAATGCTTATAACTCGCGATCTAATTTTCGTAGCGCGGCCAAATTTTGTTTGGTAATTTATTATGAGACATTGTTAATTTTTGGTGACGGGATCCCCTCCCCCACGTTGAGGGTCGAAAAATTTAAAATGCTTATAACTCGCGATCTACTTTTCGTAGCACGGGCAAATTTGTTTGGTAATTTATTATGAGACAGTGTTAATTTTTAGTGACAGGAGACCCCCCCCCACCGTGAGGGTCGAAAAATTTAAAATGCTTATAACTCGCGATCTAAATTTCGTAGCGCGGCCAAATATTGTTTGGTAATTTATTATGAGACATTGTTAATTTTTGGTGACATAGGACCCCCATGGTGAGGGTCCAAAAAAATTAAAATGCTTATAACTCGAGATCTAAATTTCGTAGCGCGGCCAAATTTTGTTTGGTAATTTATTATGAGGCATTGTTAATTCATGGTGACATGAGACCCCCACGGTGAGGGTGGAAAATTTTAAAATGCTTATAACTCGCGATCTAATTTTCGTAGGGCGTCCAAATTTTGTTTGGTAATTTATTATGAGGCAGGGTTAATTTTTGGTGACGGGAGACCCCCCACCGTGAGGGTCGAAAAAATTAAAATGCTTATAACTCGCGATCTAAATTTCGTAGCGCGGCCAAATATTGTTTGGTAATTTACTATGAGACATTGTTAATTTTTGGTGACATAGGACCCCCATGGTGAGGGTCGAAAAAATTAAAATGCTTATAACTCGCAATCTAATTTTCGTAGCGCGGCCAAATTTTGTTTGGTAATTTATAATGAAGCAGTGTTACTTTTTGGTGACGGGAGTCCCCCCCCCCCTACGGTGAGGGTAGAAAAATTAAAAATGCTTATAACTCGCGATCTAATTTTCGTAGCGCGGCTAAATTTTGTTTGGTAATTTATTATGAGACATTGTTAATTTTTGGTGACGGGATCCCCTCCCCCACGGTGAGGGTAGAAAAATTAAAAATGCTTATAACCCACGATCTAATTTTCGTAGCCCGGCCAAAATTTGTTTTTTAATTTGTTATGAGACATTGTTAATTTTTGGTGACATGAGACCCCCACGGTGATGGTCGGAAAATTTAAAATGCATATAACTCGCTATCTAATTTTCGTAGCACGGTCAAATTTTGTTTAGTAATTTATTATGAGACATTGTTAATTTTTGGTGACATAGGACCCCCATGGTGAGGGTCGAAAAAATTAAAATGCTTATAACTCGAGATCTAAATTTCGTAGCGCGGCCAAATTTTGTTTGGAAATTTATTATGAGGCATTGTTAATTCTTGGTGACATGAGACCCCACGATGAGGGTGGAAAATTTTAAAATGCTTATAACTCGCGATCTAATTTTCGTAGGGCGTCCAAATTTTGTTTGGTAATTTATTATTAGGCAGGGTTAATTTTTGGTGACGGGAGACCCCCCACCGTGAGGGTCGAAAAAATTAAAATGCTTATAACTCGCGATCTAAATTTCGTAGCGCGGCCAAATATTGTTTGGTAATTTACTATGAGGCATTGTTAATTTTTGGTGACATAGGACCCCCATGGTGAGGGTCGAAAAAATTAAAATGCTTATAACTCGCAATCTAATTTTCGTAGCGCGGCCAAATTTTGTTTGGTAATTTATAATGAGGCAGTGTTACCTTTTGGTGACGGGAGTCCCCCCCCCACGGTGAGGGTAGAAAAATTAAAAATGCTTATAACTCGCGATCTAATTTTCGTAGCGCGGCCAAATTTTGTTTGGTAATTTATTATGAGACATTGTTAATTTTTGGTGACGGGATCCCCTCTCCCACCGTGAGGGTAGAAAAATTAAAAATGCTTATAACCCACGATCTAATTTTCGTAGCCCGGTCAAAATTTGTTTGGTAATTTGTTATGAGACATTGTTAATTTTTGGTGACATGAGACCCCCACGGTGATGGTCGGAAAATTTAAAATGCATATAACTCGCTATCTAATTTTCGTAGCACGGTCAAATTTTGTTTAGTAATTTATTATGAGACATTGTTAATTTTTGGAGACATAGGACCCCCATGGTGAGGGTCGAAAAAATTAAAATGCTTATAACTCGCGATCTAATTTTCGTAGCTCGGCCAAATTTTGTTTGGCAATTTATTATGAGACATTGTTAATTTTTGGTGACATGAGACCCCCACGGTGATGGTCGGAAAATTTTAAATGCATATAACTCGCGATCTAATTTTCGTAGCGCGGCCAAATTTTGTTTGGTAATTTATTATGAGACAGTGTTAATTTTTAGTGACAGGAGACCCCCCCCCCACCGTGAGGGTCGAAAAATTTAAAATGCTTATAACTCGCGATCTAAATTTCGTAGCGCGGCCAAATATTGTTTGGTAATTTATTATGAGACATTGTTAATTTTTGGTGACATAGGACCCCCATGGTGAGGGTCCAAAAAAATTAAAATGCTTATAACTCGAGATCTAAATTTCGTAGCGCGGCCAAATTTTGTTTGGTAATTTATTATGAGGCATTGTTAATTCTTGGTGACATGAGACCCCCACGGTGAGGGTGGAAAATTTTAAAATGCTTATAACTCGCGATCTAAATTTCGTAGCGCGGCCAAATATTGTTTGGTAATTTACTATGAGACATTGTTAATTTTTGGTGACATAGGACCCCCATGGTGAGGGTCGAAAAAATTAAAATGCTTATAACTCGCAATCTAATTTTCGTAGCGCGGCCAAATTTTGTTTGGTAATTTATAATGAAGCAGTGTTACTTTTTGGTGACGGGAGTCCCCCCCCCCTACGGTGAGGGTAGAAAAATTAAAAATGCTTATAACTCGCGATCTAATTTTCGTAGCGCGGCTAAATTTTGTTTGGTAATTTATTATGAGACATTGTTAATTTTTGGTGACGGGATCCCCTCCCCCACGGTGAGGGTAGAAAAATTAAAAATGCTTATAACCCACGATCTAATTTTCGTAGCCCGGCCAAATTTTGTTTGGTAATTTATTATGAGACATTGTTAATTTTTGGTGACATAGGACCCCCATGGTGAGGGTCGAAAAAATTAAAATGCTTATAACTCGAGATCTAAATTTCGTAGCGCGGCCAAATATTGTTTGGTAATTTACTATGAGACATTGTTAATTTTTGGTGACATAGGACCCCCATGGTGAGGGTCGAAAAAATTAAAATGCTTATAACTCGCAATCTAATTTTCGTAGCGCGGCCAAATTTTGTTTTGTAATTTATAATGAGGCAGTGTTACTTTTTGGTGAAGGGAGTCCCCCCCCCACGGTGAGGGTAGAAAAATTAAAAATGCTTATAACTCGCGATCTAATTTTCGTAGCGCGGCCAAATTTTGTTTGGTAATTCATTATGAGACATTGTTAATTTTTGGTGACGGGATCCCCTCCCCCACGGTGAGGGTAGAAAAATTAAAAATGCTTATAACCCACGATCTAATTTTCGTAGCCCGGCCAAAATTTGTTTGGTAATTTGTTATGAGACATTGTTAATTTTTGGTGACATGAGACCCCCACGGTGATGGTCGGAAAATTTAAAATGCATATAACTCGCTATCTAATTTTCGTAGCACGGTCAAATTTTGTTTAGTAATTTATTATGAGACATTGTTAATTTTTGGTGACATAGGACCCCCATGGTGAGGGTCGAAAAAATTAAAATGCTTATAACTCGCGATCTAATTTTCGTAGCTCGGCCAAATTTTGTTTGGCAATTTATTATGAGACATTGTTAATTTTTGGTGACATGAGACCCCCACGGTGAGGGTAGAAAAATTAAAAATGCTTATAACTCGCGATCTAATTTTCGTAGCGCGGCCAAATTTTGTTTGGTAATTTATTATGAGACATTGTTAATTTTTGGTGACGGGATCCCCTCCCCCACGTTGAGGGTCGAAAAATTTAAAATGCTTATAACTCGCGATCTACTTTTCGTAGCACGGGCAAATTTGTTTGGTAATTTATTATGAGACAGTGTTAATTTTTAGTGACAGGAGACCCCCCCCCCCACCGTGAGGGTCGAAAAATTTAAAATGCTTATAACTCGCGATCTAAATTTCGTAGCGCGGCCAAATATTGTTTGGTAATTTATTATGAGACATTGTTAATTTTTGGTGACATAGGACCCCCATGGTGAGGGTCCAAAAAAATTAAAATGCTTATAACTCGAGATCTAAATTTCGTAGCGCGGCCAAATTTTGTTTGGTAATTTATTATGAGGCATTGTTAATTCATGGTGACATGAGACCCCCACCGTGAGGGTCGAAAAATTTAAAATGCTTATAACTCGCGATCTAAATTTCGTAGCGCGGCCAAATATTGTTTGGTAATTTATTATGAGACATTGTTAATTTTTGGTGACATAGGACCCCCATGGTGAGGGTCGAAAAAATTAAAATGCTTATAACTCGCAATCTAATTTTCGTAGCGCGGCCAAATTTTGTTTGGTAATTTATAATGAAGCAGTGTTACTTTTTGGTGACGGGAGTCCCCCCCCCCCTACGGTGAGGGTAGAAAAATTAAAAATGCTTATAACTCGCGATCTAATTTTCGTAGCGCGGCTAAATTTTGTTTGGTAATTTATTATGAGACATTGTTAATTTTTGGTGACGGGATCCCCTCCCCCACGGTGAGGGTAGAAAAATTAAAAATGCTTATAACCCACGATCTAATTTTCGTAGCCCGGCCAAAATTTGTTTTTTAATTTGTTATGAGACATTGTTAATTTTTGGTGACATGAGACCCCCACGGTGATGGTCGGAAAATTTAAAATGCATATAACTCGCTATCTAATTTTCGTAGCACGGTCAAATTTTGTTTAGTAATTTATTATGAGACATTTTTAATTTTTGGTGACAGGAGACCCCCATGGTGAGGGTCGAAAAATTTAAAATGCTTACAACTCGCGATCTAATTTTCATAGCGCGGCCAAATTTTGTTTGGTAATTTATTATGAGACATTGTTAATTTTTGGTGACATAGGACCCCCATGGTGAGGGTCGAAAAAATTAAAATGCTTATAACTCGAGATCTAAATTTCGTAGCGCGGCCAAATTTTGTTTGGAAATTTATTATGAGGCATTGTTAATTCTTGGTGACATGAGACCCCACGATGAGGGTGGAAAATTTTAAAATGCTTATAACTCGCGATCTAATTTTCGTAGGGCGTCCAAATTTTGTTTGGTAATTTATTATTAGGCAGGGTTAATTTTTGGTGACGGGAGACCCCCCACCGTGAGGGTCGAAAAAATTAAAATGCTTATAACTCGCGATCTAAATTTCGTAGCGCGGCCAAATATTGTTTGGTAATTTACTATGAGGCATTGTTAATTTTTGGTGACATAGGACCCCCATGGTGAGGGTCGAAAAAATTAAAATGCTTATAACTCGCAATCTAATTTTCGTAGCGCGGCCAAATTTTGTTTGGTAATTTATAATGAGGCAGTGTTACCTTTTGGTGACGGGAGTCCCCCCCCCACGGTGAGGGTAGAAAAATTAAAAATGCTTATAACTCGCGATCTAATTTTCGTAGCGCGGCCAAATTTTGTTTGGTAATTTATTATGAGACATTGTTAATTTTTGGTGACGGGATCCCCTCTCCCACCGTGAGGGTAGAAAAATTAAAAATGCTTATAACCCACGATCTAATTTTCGTAGCCCGGTCAAAATTTGTTTGGTAATTTGTTATGAGACATTGTTAATTTTTGGTGACATGAGACCCCCACGGTGATGGTCGGAAAATTTAAAATGCATATAACTCGCTATCTAATTTTCGTAGCACGGTCAAATTTTGTTTAGTAATTTATTATGAGACATTGTTAATTTTTGGAGACATAGGACCCCCATGGTGAGGGTCGAAAAAATTAAAATGCTTATAACTCGCGATCTAATTTTCGTAGCTCGGCCAAATTTTGTTTGGCAATTTATTATGAGACATTGTTAATTTTTGGTGACATGAGACCCCCACGGTGATGGTCGGAAAATTTTAAATGCATATAACTCGCGATCTAATTTTCGTAGCGCGGCCAAATTTTGTTTGGTAATTTATTATAAGACAGCGTTAATTTCTGGTGACAGGAGACCCCCCACGGTGAGGGTCGAAAAATTTAAAATGCTTATAACTCGCGATCTACTTTTCGTAGCACGGGCAAATTTGTTTGGTAATTTATTATGAGACAGTGTTAATTTTTGGTGACAGGAGACCCCCCCACCGTGAGGGTCGAAAAAATTAAAATGCTTATAACTCGCGATCTAAATTTCGTAGCGCGGCCAAATTTTGTTTGGTAATTTATTATGAGACATTGTTAATTCTTGGTGACATGAGACCCCCACGGTGAGGGTGGAAAAATTTAAAATGCTTATAACTCGCGATCTAATTTTCGTAGGGCGGCCAAATATTGTTTGGTAATTTATTATGAGACAATGTTAATTTTTGGTGACGGGAGACCCCCCCCCCACCGTGAGGGTCGAAAAAATTAAAATGCTTATAACTCGCGATCTAAATTTCGTAGCACGGCCAAATATTGTTTGGTAATTTATTATGAGACATTGTTAATTTTTGGTGACATAGGACCCCCATGGTGAGGGTCGAAAAAATTAAAATGCTTATAACTCTCAATCTAATTTTCGTAGCGCGGCCAAATTTTGTTTGGTAATTTATAATAAGGCAGTGTGACTTTTTGGTGACGGGAGCTCCCCCCTTCCCACGGTGAGGGTAGAAAAATTAAAAATGCTTATAACTCACGATCTAATTTTCGTAGCCCGGCCAAATTTTGTTTGGTAATTTGATATGAGACATTGTTAATTTTTGTTGACATGAGACCCCCACGGTGATGGTCGGAAAATTTAAAACTCGCATATAACTCGCGATCTAATTTTCGTCGCACGGCCAAATTTTGTTTGGTAATTTACTATGAGACATTGTTAATTTTTGGTGACATGAGACCCCCACGGTGAGGGTGGAAAAATTTAAAATGCTTACAACTCGCGATCTAATTTTCGTAGGGCGGCCAAATTTTGTTTGGTAATTTATTATGAGACATTGTTAATTTTTGGTGACGGGATCCCCTCCCCCACGGTGAGGGTAGAAAAATTAAAAATGCTTATAACCCACGATCTAATTTTCGTAACCCGGCCAAAATTTGTTTGGTAATTTGTTATGAGACATTGTTAATTTTTGGTGACATGAGACCCCCACGGTGATGGTCGGAAAATTTAAAATGCATATAACTCGCTATCTAATTTTCGTAGCACGGTCAAATTTTGTTTAGTAATTTATTATGAGACATTTTTAATTTTTGGTGACAGGAGACCCCCATGGTGAGGGTCGAAAAATTTAAAATGCTTACAACTCGCGATCTAATTTTCATAGCGCGGCCAAATTTTGTTTGGTAATTTATTATGAGACATTGTTAATTTTTGGTGACATAGGACCCCCATGGTGAGGGTCGAAAAATTTAAAATGCTTATAGCTCGCGATCTACTTTTCGTAGCACGGGCAAATTTGTTTGGTAATTTATTATGAGACAGTGTTAATTTTTAGTGACAGGAGACCCCCCCCCCCACCGCGAGGGTCGAAAAATTTAAAATGCTTATAACTCGCGATCTAAATTTCGTAGCGCGGCCAAATATTGTTTGGTAATTTATTATGAGACATTGTTAATTTTTGGTGACATAGGACCCCCATGGTGAGGGTCGAAAAAATTAAAATGCTTATAACTCGAGATCTAAATTTCGTAGCGCGGCCAAATTTTGTTTGGTAATTTATTATGAGGCATTGTTAATTCTTGGTGACATGAGACCCCCACGGTGAGGGTGGAAAATTTTAAAATGCTTATAACTCGCGATCTAATTTTCGTAGGGCGTCCAAATTTTGTTTGGTAATTTATTGTGAGGCAGGGTTAATTTTTGGTGACGGGAGACCCCCACCGTGAGGGTCGAAAAAATTAATATGCTTATAACTCGCGATCTAAATTTCGTAGCGCGGCCAAATATTGTTTGGTAATTTATAATGAAGCAGTGTTACTTTTTGGTGACGGGAGTCCCCCCCACACGGTGAGGGTAGAAAAATTAAAAATGCTTATAACTCGCGATCTAATTTTCGTAGCGCGGCTAAATTTTGTTTGGTAATTTATTATGAGACATTCTTAATTTTTGGTGACGGGATCCCCTCCCCCACGGTGAGGGTAGAAAAATTAAAAATGCTTATAACCCACGATCTAATTTTCGTAGCCCGGCCAAAATTTGTTTGGTAATTTGTTATGGGACATTGTTAATTTTTGGTGACATGAGACCCCCACGGTGATGGTCGGAAAATTTAAAATGCATATAACTCGCTATCTAATTTTCGTAGCACGGTCAAATTTTGTTTATTAATTTATTATGAGACATTTTTAATTTTTGGTGACAGGAGACCCCCATGGTGAGGGTCGAAAAATTTAAAATGCTTACAACTCGCGATCTAATTTTCATAGCGCGGCCAAATTTTGTTTGGTAATTTATTATGAGACATTGTTAATTTTTGGTGACATAGGACCCCCATGGTGAGGGTCGAAAAAATTAAAATGCTTATAACTCGAGATCTAAATTTCGTAGCGCGGCCAAATTTTGTTTGGTAATTTATTATGAGGCATTGTTAATTCTTGGTGACATGAGACCCCCACGGTGAGGGTGGAAAATTTTAAAATGCTTATAACTCGCGATCTAATTTTCGTAGGGCGTCCAAATTTTGTTTGGTAATTTATTATGAGGCAGGGTTAATTTTTGGTGACGGGAGACCCCCCACCGTGAGGGTCGAAAAAATTAAAATGCTTATAACTCGCGATCTAAATTTCGTAGCGCGGCCAAATATTGTTTGGTAATTTACTATGAGACATTGTTAATTTTTGGTGACATAGGACCCCCATTGTGAGGGTCGAAAAAATTAAAATGCTTATAACTCGCAATCTAATTTTCGTAGCGCGGCCAAATTTTGTTTGGTAATTTATAATGAGGCAGTGTTACTTTTTGGTGACGGGAGTCCCCCCCCCTACGGTGAGGGTAGAAAAATTAAAAATGCTTATAACTCGCGATCTAATTTTCGTAGCGCGGCTAAATTTTGTTTGGTAATTTATTATGAGACATTGTTAATTTTTGGTGACGGGATCCCCTCCCCCACGGTGAGGGTAGAAAAATTAAAAATGCTTATAACCCACGATCTAATTTTCGTAGCCCGGCCAAAATTTGTTTGGTAATTTGTTATGAGACATTGTTAATTTTTGGTGACATGAGACCCCCACGGTGATTGTCGGAAAATTTAAAATGCATATAACTCGCTATCTAATTTTCGTAGCACGGTCAAATTTTGTTTAGTAATTTATTATGAGACATTTTTAATTTTTGGTGACAGGAGACCCCCATGGTGAGGGTCGAAAAATTTAAAATGCTTACAACTCGCGATCTAATTTTCATAGCGCGGCCAAATTTTGTTTGGTAATTTATTATGAGACATTGTTAATTTTTGGTGACATAGGACCCCCATGGTGAGGGTCGAAAAAATTAAAATGCTTATAACTCGAGATCTAAATTTCGTAGCGCGGCCAAATTTTGTTTGGAAATTTATTATGAGGCATTGTTAATTCTTGGTGACATGAGACCCCACGATGAGGGTGGAAAATTTTAAAATGCTTATAACTCGCGATCTAATTTTCGTAGGGCGTCCAAATTTTGTTTGGTAATTTATTATTAGGCAGGGTTAATTTTTGGTGACGGAAGACCCCCCACCGTGAGGGTCGAAAAAATTAAAATGCTTATAACTCGCGATCTAAATTTCGTAGCGCGGCCAAATATTGTTTGGTAATTTACTATGAGGCATTGTTAATTTTTGGTGACATAGGACCCCCATGGTGAGGGTCGAAAAAATTAAAATGCTTATAACTCGCAATCTAATTTTCGTAGCGCGGCCAAATTTTGTTTGGTAATTTATAATGAGGCAGTGTTACCTTTTGGTGACGGGAGTCCCCCCCCCCCACGGTGAGGGTAGAAAAATTAAAAATGCTTATAACTCGCGATCTAATTTTCGTAGCGCGGCCAAATTTTGTTTGGTAATTTATTATGAGACATTGTTAATTTTTGGTGACGGGATCCCCTCTCCCACCGTGAGGGTAGAAAAATTAAAAATGCTTATAACCCACGATCTAATTTTCGTAGCCCGGTCAAAATTTGTTTGGTAATTTGTTATGAGACATTGTTAATTTTTGGTGACATGAGACCCCCACGGTGATGGTCGGAAAATTTAAAATGCATAAAACTCGCTATCTAATTTTCGTAGCCCGGTCAAATTTTGTTTAGTAATTTATTATGAGACATTGTTAATTTTTGGAGACATAGGACCCCCATGGTGAGGGTCGAAAAAATTAAAATGCTTATAACTCGCGATCTAATTTTCGTAGCTCGGCCAAATTTTGTTTGGCAATTTATTATGAGACATTGTTAATTTTTGGTGACATGAGACCCCCACGGTGATGGTCGGAAAATTTTAAATGCATATAACTCGCGATCTAATTTTCGTAGCGCGGCCAAATTTTGTTTGGTAATTTATTATAAGACAGCGTTAATTTCTGGTGACAGGAGACCCCCCCCCCACCGTGAGGGTCGAAAAAATTAAAATGCTTATAACTCGCGATCTAAATTTCGTAGCACGGCCAAATTTGTTTGGTAATTTATTATGAGACAGTGTTAATTTTTGGTGACAGGAGACCCCCCCACCGTGAGGGTCGAAAAAATTAAAATGCTTATAACTCGCGATCTAAATTTCGTAGCGCGGCCAAATTTTGTTTGGTAATTTATTATGAGACATTGTTAATTCTTGGTGACATGAGACCCCCACGGTGAGGGTGGAAAAAATTAAAATGCTTATAACTCGCGATCTAATTTTCGTAGGGCGGCCAAATATTGTTTGGTAATTTATTATGAGATGATGTTAATTTTTGGTGACGGGAGACCCCCCCCCACCGTGAGGGTCGAAAAAATTAAAATGCTTATAACTCGCGATCTAAATTTCGTAGCACGGCCAAATATTGTTTGGTAATTTATTATGAGACATTGTTAATTTTTGGTGACATAGGACCCCCCATGGTGAGGGTCGAAAAAATTAAAATGCTTATAACTCTCAATCTAATTTTCGTAGCGCGGCCAAATTTTGTTTGGTAATTTATAATAAGGCAGTGTGACTTTTTGGTGACGGGAGCTCCCCCCTTCCCACGGTGAGGGTAGAAAAATTAAAAATGCTTATAACTCACGATCTAATTTTCGTAGCCCGGCCAAATTTTGTTTGGTAATTTGATATGAGACATTGTTAATTTTTGGTGACATGAGACCCCCACGGTGATGGTCGGAAAATTTAAAATGCATATAACTCGCGATCTAATTTTCGTCGCACGGCCAAATTTTGTTTGGTAATTTATTATGAGACATTGTTAATTTTTGGTGACATGAGACCCCCACGGTGAGGGTGGAAAAATTTAAAATGCTTACAACTCGCGATCTAATTTTCGTAGGGCGGCCAAATTTTGTTTGGTAATTTATTATGAGACATTGTTAATTTTTGGTGACGGGATCCCCTCCCCCACGGTGAGGGTAGAAAAATTAAAAATGCTTATAACCCACGATCTAATTTTCGTAACCCGGCCAAAATTTGTTTGGTAATTTGTTATGAGACATTGTTAATTTTTGGTGACATGAGACCCCCACGGTGATGGTCGGAAAATTTAAAATGCATATAACTCGCTATCTAATTTTCGTAGCACGGTCAAATTTTGTTTAGTAATTTATTATGAGACATTTTTAATTTTTGGTGACAGGAGACCCCCATGGTGAGGGTCGAAAAATTTAAAATGCTTACAACTCGCGATCTAATTTTCATAGCGCGGCCAAATTTTGTTTGGTAATTTATTATGAGACATTGTTAATTTTTGGTGACATAGGACCCCCATGGTGAGGGTCGAAAAATTTAAAATGCTTATAGCTCGCGATCTACTTTTCGTAGCACGGGCAAATTTGTTTGGTAATTTATTATGAGACAGTGTTAATTTTTAGTGACAGGAGACCCCCCCCCCCACCGCGAGGGTCGAAAAATTTAAAATGCTTATAACTCGCGATCTAAATTTCGTAGCGCGGCCAAATATTGTTTGGTAATTTATTATGAGACATTGTTAATTTTTGGTGACATAGGACCCCCATGGTGAGGGTCGAAAAAATTAAAATGCTTATAACTCGAGATCTAAATTTCGTAGCGCGGCCAAATTTTGTTTGGTAATTTATTATGAGGCATTGTTAATTCTTGGTGACATGAGACCCCCACGGTGAGGGTGGAAAATTTTAAAATGCTTATAACTCGCGATCTAATTTTCGTAGGGCGTCCAAATTTTGTTTGGTAATTTATTGTGAGGCAGGGTTAATTTTTGGTGACGGGAGACCCCCACCGTGAGGGTCGAAAAAATTAATATGCTTATAACTCGCGATCTAAATTTCGTAGCGCGGCCAAATATTGTTTGGTAATTTATAATGAAGCAGTGTTACTTTTTGGTGACGGGAGTCCCCCCCACACGGTGAGGGTAGAAAAATTAAAAATGCTTATAACTCGCGATCTAATTTTCGTAGCGCGGCTAAATTTTGTTTGGTAATTTATTATGAGACATTCTTAATTTTTGGTGACGGGATCCCCTCCCCCACGGTGAGGGTAGAAAAATTAAAAATGCTTATAACCCACGATCTAATTTTCGTAGCCCGGCCAAAATTTGTTTGGTAATTTGTTATGGGACATTGTTAATTTTTGGTGACATGAGACCCCCACGGTGATGGTCGGAAAATTTAAAATGCATATAACTCGCTATCTAATTTTCGTAGCACGGTCAAATTTTGTTTATTAATTTATTATGAGACATTTTTAATTTTTGGTGACAGGAGACCCCCATGGTGAGGGTCGAAAAATTTAAAATGCTTACAACTCTCGATCTAATTTTCATAGCGCGGCCAAATTTTGTTTGGTAATTTATTATGAGACATTGTTAATTTTTGGTGACATAGGACCCCCATGGTGAGGGTCGAAAAAATTAAAATGCTTATAACTCGAGATCTAAATTTCGTAGCGCGGCCAAATTTTGTTTGGTAATTTATTATGAGGCATTGTTAATTCTTGGTGATATGAGACCCCCACGGTGAGGGTGGAAAATTTTAAAATGCTTATAACTCGCGATCTAATTTTCGTAGGGCGTCCAAATTTTGTTTGGTAATTTATTATGAGGCAGGGTTAATTTTTGGTGACGGGAGACCCCCCACCGTGAGGGTCGAAAAAATTAAAATGCTTATAACTCGCGATCTAAATTTCGTAGCGCGGCCAAATATTGTTTGGTAATTTACTATGAGACATTGTTAATTTTTGGTGACATAGGACCCCCATTGTGAGGGTCGAAAAAATTAAAATGCTTATAACTCGCAATCTAATTTTCGTAGCGCGGCCAAATTTTGTTTGGTAATTTATAATGAGGCAGTGTTACTTTTTGGTGACGGGAGTCCCCCCCCCACGGTGAGGGTAGAAAAATTAAAAATGCTTATAACTCGCGATCTAATTTTCGTAGCGCGGCCAAATTTTGTTTGGTAATTTATTATGAGACATTGTTAATTTTTGGTGACGGGATCCCCTCCCCCACGGTGAGGGTAGAAAAATTAAAAATGCTTATAACCCACGATCTAATTTTCGTAGCCCGTCCAAAATTTGTTTGGTAATTTGTTATGAGACATTGTTAATTTTTGGTGACATGAGACCCCCACGGTGATGGTCGGAAAATTTAAAATGCATATAACTCGCTATCTAATTTTCGTAGCACGGTCAAATTTTGTTTAGTAATTTATTATGAGACATTGTTAATTTTTGGTGACATAGGACCCCCATGGTGAGGGTCGAAAAAATTAAAATGCTTATAACTCGCGATCTAATTTTCGTAGCTCGGCCAAATTTTGTTTGGCAATTTATTATGAGACATTGTTAATTTTTGGTGACATGAGACCCCCACGGTGATGGTCGGAAAATTTAAAATGCATATAACTCGCGATCTAATTTTCGTAGCGCGGCCAAATTTTGTTTGGTAATTTATTATAAGACAGCGTTAATTTCTGGTGACAGGAGACCCCCCACGGTGAGGGTCGAAAAATTTAAAATGCTTATAACTCGCGATCTACTTTTCGTAGCACGGGCAAATTTGTTTGGTAATTTATTATGAGACAGTGTTAATTTTTGGTGACAGGAGACCCCGCACCGTGAGGGTCGAAAAACTTAAAATGCTTATAACTCGCGATCTAAATTTCGTAGCGCGGCCAAATTTTGTTTGGTAATTTATTATGAGACATTGTTAATTTTTGGAGACGGGAGACCCCCCCCCCCCACCGTGAGGGTCGAAAAAATTAAAATGCTTATAACTCGCGATCTAAATTTCGTAGCGCGGCCAAATATTGTTTGGTAATTTACTATGAGACATTGTTAATTTTTGGTGACATAGGACCCCCATTGTGAGGGTCGAAAAAATTAAAATGCTTATAACTCGCAATCTAATTTTCGTAGCGCGGCCAAATTTTGTTTGGTAATTTATAATGAGGCAGTGTTACTTTTTGGTGACGGGAGTCCCCCCCCCACGGTGAGGGTGGAAAAATTTAAAATGCCTATAACTCGCGATCTAATTTTCGTAGGGCGGCCAAATTTTGTTTGGTAATTTATTATGAGACAATGTTAATTTTTGGAGACGGGAGACCCCCCCCCCCCCACCGTGAGGGTCGAAAAAATTAAAATGCTTATAACTCGCGATCTAAATTTCGTAGCACGGCCAAATATTGTTTGGTAATTTATTATGAGACATTGTTAATTTTTGGTGACATGAGACCCCCACGGTGATGGTCGGAAAATTTAAAATGCATATAACTCGCGATCTAATTTTCGTAGCACGGCCAAATTTTGTTTGGTAATTTATTATGAGACATTGTTAATTCTTGGTGACATGAGACCCCCACGGTGAGGGTGGAAAAATTTAAAATGCATATAACTCGCTATCTAATTTTCGTAGCACGGTCAAATTTTGTTTAGTAATTTATTATGAGACATTTTTAATTTTTGGTGACAGGAGACCCCCATGGTGAGGGTCGAAAAATTTAAAATGCTTACAACTCGCGATCTAATTTTCATAGCGCGGCCAAATTTTGTTTGGTAATTTATTATGAGACATTGTTAATTTTTGGTGACATAGGACCCCCATGGTGAGGGTCGAAAAAATTAAAATGCTTATAACTCGAGATCTAAATTTCGTAGCGCGGCCAAATTTTGTTTGGAAATTTATTATGAGGCATTGTTAATTCTTGGTGACATGAGACCCCCACGGTGAGGGTGGAAAATTTTAAAATGCTTATAACTCGCGATCTAATTTTCGTAGGGCGTCCAAATTTTGTTTGGTAATTTATTATGAGGCAGGGTTAATTTTTGGTGACGGGAGACCCCCCACCGTGAGGGTCGAAAAAATTAAAATGCTTATAACTCGCGATCTAAATTTCGTAGCGCGGCCAAATATTGTTTGGTAATTTACTATGAGGCATTGTTAATTTTTGGTGACATAGGACCCCCATGGTGAGGGTCGAAAAAATTAAAATGCTTATAACTCGCAATCTAATTTTCGTAGCGCGGCCAAATTTTGTTTGGTAATTTATAATGAGGCAGTGTTACCTTTTGGTGACGGGAGTCCCCCCCCCCCACGGTGAGGGTAGAAAAATTAAAAATGCTTATAACTCGCGATCTAATTTTCGTAGCGCGGCCAAATTTTGTTTGGTAATTTATTATGAGACATTGTTAATTTTTGGTGACGGGATCCCCTCTCCCACCGTGAGGGTAGAAAAATTAAAAATGCTTATAACCCACGATCTAATTTTCGTAGCCCGGCCAAAATTTGTTTGGTAATTTGTTATGAGACATTGTTAATTTTTTGTGACATGAGACCCCCACGGTGATGGTCGGAAAATTTAAAATGCATATAACTCGCTATCTAATTTTCGTAGCACGGTCAAATTTTGTTTAGTAATTTATTATGAGACATTGTTAATTTTTGGAGACATAGGACCCCCATGGTGAGGGTCGAAAAAATTAAAATGCTTATAACTCGCGATCTAATTTTCGTAGGGCGGCCAAATTTTGTTTGGTAATTTATTATGAGACAATGTTAATTTTTGGTGACGGGAGACCCCCCCCCACCGTGAGGGTCGAAAAAATTAAAATGCTTATAACTCGCGATCTAAATTTCGTAGCACGGCCAAATATTGTTTGGTAATTTATTATGAGACATTGTTAATTTTTGGTGACATAGGACCCCCATGGTGAGGGTCGAAAAAATTAAAATGCTTATAACTCGAGATCTAAATTTCGTAGCGCGGCCAAATTTTGTTTGGTAATTTATTATGAGGCATTGTTAATTCTTGGTGACATGAGACCCCCACGGTGAGGGTGGAAAATTTTAAAATGCTTATAACTCGCGATCTAATTTTCGTAGGGCGTCCAAATTTTGTTTGGTAATTTATTGTGAGGCAGGGTTAATTTTTGGTGACGGGAGACCCCCACCGTGAGGGTCGAAAAAATTAATATGCTTATAACTCGCGATCTAAATTTCGTAGCGCGGCCAAATATTGTTTGGTAATTTACTATGAGACATTGTTAATTTTTGTGACATAGGACCCCCATGGTGAGGGTCGAAAAAATTAAAATGCTTATAACTCGCAATCTAATTTTCGTAGCGCGGCCAAATTTTGTTTGGTAATTTATAATGAAGCAGTGTTACTTTTTGGTGACGGGAGTCCCCCCCCCCCACGGTGAGGGTAGAAAAATTAAAAATGCTTATAACTCGCGATCTAATTTTCGTAGCGCGGCTAAATTTTGTTTGGTAATTTATTATGAGACATTGTTAATTTTTGGTGACGGGATCCCCTCCCCCACGGTGAGGGTAGAAAAATTAAAAATGCTTATAACCCACGATCTAATTTTCGTAGCCCGGCCAAAATTTGTTTGGTAATTTGTTATGGGACATTGTTAATTTTTGGTGACATGAGACCCCCACGGTGATGGTCGGAAAATTTAAAATGCATATAACTCGCTATCTAATTTTCGTAGCACGGTCAAATTTTGTTTATTAATTTATTATGAGACATTTTTAATTTTTGGTGACAGGAGACCCCCATGGTGAGGGTCGAAAAATTTAAAATGCTTACAACTCGCGATCTAATTTTCATAGCGCGGCCAAATTTTGTTTGGTAATTTATTATGAGACATTGTTAATTTTTGGTGACATAGGACCCCCATGGTGAGGGTCGAAAAAATTAAAATGCTTATAACTCGAGATCTAAATTTCGTAGCGCGGCCAAATTTTGTTTGGTAATTTATTATGAGGCATTGTTAATTCTTGGTGACATGAGACCCCCACGGTGAGGGTGGAAAATTTTAAAATGCTTATAACTCGCGATCTAATTTTCGTAGGGCGTCCAAATTTTGTTTGGTAATTTATTATGAGGCAGGGTTAATTTTTGGTGACGGGAGACCCCCCACCGTGAGGGTCGAAAAAATTAAAATGCTTATAACTCGCGATCTAAATTTCGTAGCGCGGCCAAATATTGTTTGGTAATTTACTATGAGACATTGTTAATTTTTGGTGACATAGGACCCCCATTGTGAGGGTCGAAAAAATTAAAATGCTTATAACTCGCAATCTAATTTTCGTAGCGCGGCCAAATTTTGTTTGGTAATTTATAATGAGGCAGTGTTACTTTTTGGTGACGGGAGTCCCCCCCCCCCCACGGTGAGGGTAGAAAAATTAAAAATGCTTATAACTCGCGATCTAATTTTCGTAGCGCGGCCAAATTTTGTTTGGTAATTTATTATGAGACATTGTTAATTTTTGGTGACATGAGACCCCCACGGTGATGGTCGGAAAATTTAAAATGCATATAACTCGCTATCTAATTTTCGTAGCACGGTCAAATTTTGTTTAGTAATTTATTATGAGACATTGTTAATTTTTGGTGACATAGGACCCCCATGGTGAGGGTCGAAAAAATTAAAATGCTTATAACTCGCGATCTAATTTTCGTAGCTCGGCCAAATTTTGTTTGGCAATTTATTATGAGACATTGTTAATTTTTGGTGACATGAGACCCCCACGGTGATGGTCGGAAAATTTAAAATGCATATAACTCGCGATCTAATTTTCGCAGCGCGGCCAAATTTTGTTTGGTAATTTATTATAAGACATCGTTAATTTCTGGTGACAGGAGACCCCCCACGGTGAGGGTCGAAAAATTTAAAATGCTTATAACTCGCGATCTACTTTTCGTAGCACGGGCAAATTTGTTTGGTAATTTATTATGAGATAGTGTTAATTTTTGGTGACAGGAGACCCCGCACCGTGAGGGTCGAAAAACTTAAAATGCTTATAACTCGCGATCTAAATTTCGTAGCGCGGCCAAATTTTGTTTGGTAATTTATTATGAGACATTGTTAATTCTTGGTGACATGAGACCCCCACGGTGAGGGTGGAAAAATTTAAAATGCTTATAACTCGCGATCTAATTTTCGTAGGGCGGCCAAATTTTGTTTGGTAATTTATTATGAGACAATGTTAATTTTTGGTGACGGGAGACCCCCCCCCCCCACCGTGAGGGTCGAAAAAATTAAAATGCTTATAACTCGCGATCTAAATTTCGTAGCACGGCCAAATATTGTTTGGTAATTTATTATGAGACATTGTTAATTTTTGGTGACATGAGACCCCCACGGTGATGGTCGGAAAATTTAAAATGCATATAACTCGCGATCTAATTTTCGTAGCACGGCCAAATTTTGTTTGGTAATTTATTATGAGACATTGTTAATTCTTGGTGACATGAGACCCCCACGGTGAGGGTGGAAAAATTTAAAATGCATATAACTCGCTATCTAATTTTCGTAGCACGGTCAAATTTTGTTTAGTAATTTATTATGAGACATTTTTATTTTTTGGTGACAGGAGACCCCCATGGTGAGGGTCGAAAAATTTAAAATGCTTACAACTCGCGATCTAATTTTCATAGCGCGGCCAAATTTTGTTTGGTAATTTATTATGAGACATTGTTAATTTTTGGTGACATAGGACCCCCATGGTGAGGGTCGAAAAAATTAAAATGCTTATAACTCGCGATCTAAATTTCGTAGCACGGCCAAATATTGTTTGGTAATTTATTATGAGACATTGTTAATTTTTGGTGACATGAGACCCCCACGGTGATGGTCGGAAAATTTAAAATGCATATAACTCGCGATCTAATTTTCGTAGCACGGCCAAATTTTGTTTGGTAATTTATTATGAGACATTGTTAATTTTTGGTGACATGAGACCCCCACGGTGAGGGTGGAAAAATTTAAAATGCTTACAACTCGCGATCTAATTTTCGTAGGGCGGCCAAATTTTGTTTGGTAATTTATTATGAGACAGTGTTAATTTTTGGTGACGGGAGACCCCCCCCCCCACCGTGAGGGTCGAAAAATTTAAAATGCTTATAACTCGCGATCTAATTTTCGTAGCGCGACCAAATTTTGTTTGGTAATTTCTTAAGCTATTGCATAGCTTTTATCGCGGGCCTTGAGCGCGTCGACCGAATCTAGAAATTCCGTAACGAGAAAAAATCCTAACACTCCGGCTAACGTCGTTTCAGTTCGGCAGACTTCGGCTGACATTGACGCGGTATTTTTGCGTAGGTTGATAAAAAATGCTATGCAATAGCTGTACCGCGGCAGTCCCCGAGTGCCACACGTATTTTTTATTAATTTTTGAGCAATTTACGTTTTTCAGCGCTTTTTTTCGAAATTCGCGAACTTTTTATATATCTGAATTTTCCACTAAAAGTAACGATATTATAAACCTGGAAGATCGATCGAAAAACCCGGAATTCCAGGGAATACCCGGACCACAATCCCCCCTGAATAAGTTATTTATTGAGTTAAATGCGATTCCAGCCACGTGATGACAAATATTTCACCTTTCCTGGAATAGTTTGAATACCAACTGACGTCTAAAAATTACATTAAAATATTTAAAATTTGATTTAAATATTTTAAAAATAGTTATAGATAACTCACATTATAAGACATCTCTTCCTCTACATTATTCAGAAAACGTTAATTGAAGTCAGCTCAATGCAACGCTGTCCACAAAAGAAGCATTCACATGAGTTAAGCGATTACAATAGTTAAAGGTTATTGAGGGGGGGGGGGTGTCAGTTTTGACGAGTACAGTGATTATGACGAATGTGGCGTTTCTTCGATAAAATACAGTGCTTAGAAAAATAAATATATATATACTTACAAATTTTGTCGTCATAATACAAGGTAAGTGCGGTTCGAAGCCATTGTGTTCAAAATGGATTCAGCATTTAGTTTTATTTCTTGATGAATGTTCATCAGTGCAAGTCCAGAAAGCCGAGAATTTGACATACTGTTCCTAAGGTAAGTTTTTAACTGTCTCAATGTGGAAAATGTTCTTTCTGGAGTGGCTGTTGATACTGGAAGCGTTGATAATACTTTTAACAATTTTTTGATGTTGGGATAAACATTCGCATTACATTTTGATAATGACTCTGTCGCAGTGCTTGGCCTTTCTTCTTTGTCTAACGACAACCATTTTTCGAACCACATTTCAATTTCAGCTTGTAAAATATTCGGAAAACTTTTTATATCAGAAAAATAAAATTCAGCACATTGCATGATATTTTCTACTGAAGATTTTTCTATGTATTTTGGCAGTATTGCGTATAAGCTAGTAACTATATTCTTATGATTTTCAAAACGGTCAATCATATTTTGAATTCTTCAGTTTTTTCATCTTTAACTGCAGAACTTGATTCTTCACGTTTTTCTTCTATGACTTCAGAATCTTCCGTTCTTTTTGGAACTTTAGAAGAGAAAAACTCAACAATGTTTTTTTCGGTCTTTTACAAGAATTCATAGTGCAATTTTATTTTTGTTATGTATCGTATATAACGTTCACATAAACTGCTGCCTAGGGCGATAAAATTCAACTAAACCTTAACAAATCATAACACGTAAGGATAACGCAAAATCAAAATGATTTTGAAACAATCGTTTTAATTCGACCAATGACGTGCCACTAAAATCTCCCCCTCTTGCTGGACACGTGTTCTTCGAGCGCGGCATTATTGTTAAAAAAGGACTGCAAATCCTGAAGGAAATTTACTACATTTCTCCGGGAGTTTGAAGCACTGCCGAACCCAGAGGAGTATATAAAAAAAAAGCTTTATCTATTTTTTTTCCTATTACAAATGTTGCTTCTAACAGTTCTATTATTCTACTATAATATGCTTTTAGCCCTCCCCCCCCCTTTCCTCCTTCTTTAACATACTCAAACTTAATGAAATTGATCTCTATTGAATATTGCAGATTAGCTTGTTCAAACTTCCTAGAATGTTTCAAATTTATTATTTTTGTGAATTTTAACAAATTAACAATACAAATTTAAACCTATTAGAAATTTCAGATTATAGATGAGCTTAAGCATATTTATTATTTTACATAAGTTTAAGCAACAGAATTTGAAATATTTAAAATTTTCATTATCACGAAATAATTTGAATGCGTTTATTAAATGAAATTTTTTTTGCCTAATTAAGCTTCTGATAAAATCCAATGGGGGGGGGGGCTTGAGCCCCCTGAGCCCCCCCCCCCTTTCCTACGCCCCTGAAAAAAGAATCATTCTTATCTGAAGTCATTCCAACTTTAGCAACTTTAAATTGTTACCCATCAAAAAGTGGACCAGAATTCTTTGGGGTTGGTACCATGGAAGAAACTTTAAAAACTGAATTAGATAGCGCTTCTCTAACATTAACAAAACTGATTATTTTTTGTCAACTCTGCTTGATCCACGTTTCAAAGCTGCCTTTTTAATAATGATGATGAGATTCAAATGGACAAATTTGCTCTTACAGAAAAAATGCAAGAAATTAATTATGATACTATAACATAACTATGAATGTTAAAAAAATTAATTATTAGTTTCCTAAGAAAGTGGATAATTCATGTTGGCAATGCTTCAATGAAATTGGTAGAGAAACAGAAACAAGTATATCTACTGAAAGTTTATCATCAAAACATTCGAATGAATTGAATCTTTACTTATCGGCAAGGAGCAAATTAATTTTACATTTTTTAAAATCTAAAAATCAAAATTCAAAAAATGTTTTAACTATCCGGCAACCGGATATTAAAATATTCGGCAGGAACGAATATCCGGTTTAAGTGCCGAATAAGCAGGATATCCGGTGCACAGCCACTGATACCAATTGTGGCCAATCTACTGACATGGTAGAAAGAAAATAAACCGTTACTTATCCTACTGTGTCAAGATTAGCAAGGAAGTACTCGTCTGCCTCTGCTACTGCTGTTGAAAGTGAATGTTTATTTTCAGAAGGAGGAAATATTTATAATCAAAAACGTAACAGATTACAGCCTGAAAATGCTGAGCGCCTAATGTTTCGACATCATAATTCACCTTTAATAAAGTTTAATTATAAATAATTAGTTGTCATATTTTAAATATATCTTCATTTACATATAAATATTATAATTTCATAATTGTGAAAATATATGAGTATGTCTTTTTCTTAGCATTGCTTTTTAATAAGATAATGTTAGCAAGGAGCAAATTAATTTTACATTTTTTTAAATCTAAAAATCAAAATTCAAAAAATGTTTTAACTATCCGGCAACCGGATATTAAAATATTCGGCCGGAACGAATATCCGGTTTAAGTGCCGAATAAGCAGGATATCCGGTGCATCCCACCTTCCCCCAATCCCACGCTTTCTTATAAGTAGAAATAAACTTCCTTCTGTAGAAATCACTTTTGCCATTAACCCTTAATTTAAACAAATTATTTAAAAAAAAAAAAAAAAGACTAGAGGTTAACCAATGGATTCTACTACTTATAGCTGCCTTTTGAGGCTGATTATTTCAGCGTTTAAGCATGTATTTTGATTATGTACCCATTATATTTGTTTCATTTAATCATTGAAAAGTGTTGATTTCATTATTGAATATTAGCCAGAAACAATGCTGAATATTTTTTGTTCCTTTACATTCAAATGAGTTAATTTATATAATCGAGCTAAGTGCAACGTAAATTTTTAAAAGAATCATACTTGAAAATTATTTTAAAACCATGAGAAATCCATAAATTGAAATAGAAAATTTTCTTCAAAAATCACATACTATTAATTTTATTTTCTAAAATTAATAAATTATAACTTTATATTTCAAACTGCAAGTTGACTTTTTTAATGTATTTGTCATGCGTCACTTAATTTCTTTATTAATAAAGAATTATTCAGAACTTTCATAAATTTTTATTGAAATTATGACATTTTCATACGTGTAACAATTGTACAAAAAATGTTAATTTTTTTCTAATTATTATTATTACTAGCAGGCTATGCCCGCTTCACTGGTCCATATTTCCAAACGAACCTTGACTCAAAGAAAATGGTGATCTAAAAATTTTATTTTAAAGCAGTATAGACCACCCTGGAATGTTCTTCCGTATTGCTGCAAATCATGCCAACGCCACTGCAATATTGTACTATTATAAGTCTTGGCGAAAATTTGGGCAATTAAGCACCATCTCTTTTATTTTATCATTTATAGTAGAGTTTCGTATGAACATGAGACCGTTATGACAACAGGAATCAAAATGTTCTCGAGTCATCACACTATTACATTAGAGGGCATTACAGTGATTAGTGAGATTGATTATCAAACTCTATTAACTTTCGGATTGTACATTATCATTTCTTAGTTCTTAAAATCCCGACATCTGAACTTGCACTATGTGTAGTTCTGGTAACCTACATACAATGTCATTTCATGTTACATTTTTTAATAAACGTCCTCTTCTAGCAGGTCTACTGTAGTTTCCTATCTACCTTAATCTGTTCCAGCAAGAATACATAGAGTAAAAAATGTAAAGAATTATTGACAGATAAAGAAGAGTTTTTGTTTGTTTGTATTTATGACGGCTATTTATCTACACGTGGGATGTAGGCCCTAAGGAAAGGGTGCCCTCCGTGGGGGTGGCAGACGAAGAAGGGTGTTTCACTTATATATTTATTAGAACAATGAAGCATAAAAAGTGTGTTTTAAAGCTGTATTATTTGAATAACATTAAAATTACATCAGTTTCACTGCCTCTTCCTTTTATAAAACAGTTGCTAACATGTAGCCATTAAATCAGAATAATCTTGATGACTAAATTTTGTAGAAAAATAAGTCTTTAATTTGCATCTAATAAAATCTTTCTACCTTCTGTAATCGATTCAATTATGACTTTTAGTGTCAAACATTAGAAGTGCTAGAAACGATATTGTTACAAATGTACCAGACTTATTTCATGTTTGTCCTCAAATAAATGTGAAATTTACGATCATCCATTATGGGCATTTAATCTTATAGCTTGACGATAGTTTTTTGTTCGACGGGGTAATGAAGTAGTGTCTAATAGTTTAATATTTGATAAAGTTCTGTTGATAGGTCTTATCATTAATTAAAACTGCTACGTAATTATGAAAAACAAAATTTTCAGCTGCCGAGATTTCATGTATATTTTTTTCTTAACCAATTTTAAAGTATGTTTATTTTTTTCTTATAATTTTTTTAAATTGTAATGAATGATAAATTAATTGCAAATATTTTTTCATTATAATAATTTTTCCGACACAGTGAAAATACTGCTTTTTTGGCGATAGTGTAATAACTGCAGATGAAAAAGATATAATAGTAAGACTAAAACACAGATTTAACGACTGCTTGGCATATGACTTGGCGGGGGCCCGATAAGTACGCTAATTCTAACAATTTAAGTATCCAAATAGACTGTAAACAAATAATGGGTACTTCTTGATTATTCCGTCGATCAATTTCGCCAAATTATACAAATGAACATAATTTTTATTTTAAATAACCAAAGAATCAATAAATTACTAAAATATTAATAGAAATAGAGATAATGGAATTAAACTTGGTTGATGAAGTAACAATTACGTATAACAAATTTAATGTCAAATGAATGTGACATTTACGATCATCCATTGACATTTAACCTTATACTTTGACGATAGTTTTTTGGTTGATGAGATTATCAAGTATTACCAAATTATATAAATAAATTGTATAAACAATAATATTGCCAATAATATTTAGGTGCAGGTGTCATCTACGGATCCGTTGGCGCGATTGCAGCAAATTGCGATTTTATGCCTCACGTAGTAATCCGGTAATAGTTGATTATTTTTGAGTAAACTATTTCATTATTTTTCTTTTCTCTTTTAAAATTATATAAATTATTTTGTTCCATAATTATTTATTGACTTAGTTTATTATTGTTATTTCCTTTTTAAAATAATAGAAAATAAATAAAAGTAATATAAATGTAATTGGTATTTGAAAACGCAGTATTCTCCAAATTGGTATCATAAAAAAAATCACGCCAAGGTGATCCTTGTATAAAAGTGGAAAAATGTTTGCAATAATAAAAAAAAAAAAAAAAAAAAAACGTAAACAAATAATTAAAAAATCGCCATTTCGATAGTCTTTTAAAATAACATCAAGCATAAAATCAAATAACATCAAGGTTAATTCTCCAGTCGGGTAGCAATAGTCAATTTTCTTTTTATCGTCTGTTTCATAATAAAAAAAAACATAAATTTAATAACTTCTAATTAAATAATCTGACTAATTTTCTGTAATCGGATTTATGATCTAAAAGTATCCTTAATACATAAACAAAACGGCGCAGTTGTTATGTACACGCCGAGGTCGGCGCGATAATTTTTTACACTAATTTGGCGGAAACATCGTTTTCGAATACCAGTTTCATATATATATTTAAATTATTTTCTATTATTTAAAAAATAATAACAATTAGTATTTAAATAATAAGTATAGAATAAAACAGTTTACATAAATTTAAACAAGAGAAAGGAAATAAAAAATCATTTTATTAATAATTAAATAACAATAGTCGGGTTGCCATGCCAGGCAAAATAACATCAATTTAGTGTCCATTAGTTACCTCGGTGTGTATATGATATCTGTGCAAACAAACTTCCGATAATATAATAAATGACGTCATATTTATTTTCCTTTGAATTTTTTTTATTTTAATTTTTCACGTGGATACTGTTCAACTAAAAATTAATTGCCGAGGAGAAATCATTGTTCCATATTTTGATTTTCATGGCAACGGGAAAGAAAATGGTTATTTTTTATCGGAAATATTTTAATTGATTCTGTATGAAAAATAATAAAATTTTAAATTATTAAGAAAAATATTTGAATAAATCAATTAAAAATTAGCCTATGTTCACCGGAAATAGTGTAGATTTCCAACGGTGAAAGAATTTTTCAAAACCGTCGAGTAGTTTCGGAGCCTATTCAATTCAAACAAACAAACAATCAAATCTTTCCTCTTTATAATATTAGTATAGATTATTTGTCTTGGAAAAAAAATCTTTTGAAAAATGTAATATCAAGACTTCAGCATCTAGTATATATTCTCAAAGACATACAAAATAAATAAATAAATAAAAATAAAAGTAATAGCTCGGTGCATTAGAAAATAACTTTTTTCAAACCTGTACAAAAATTAATATTGTTTAAAGAAATTCATCCAGCATTGTTTAATGCAACATTTAGTTAAAACATAAAACATATTTTATTTCCTGGATTTTAAAATAAAATATAGCAAATAAGGTATGTATTTATTAAATCTAAGAAATTTATTTTATCCAATATTTTCTCAATGAATAGTTTCTGAAAAGGCAAACACTAAAATGATTATTAGTCTAATTATGAGTACAGACATGGTGTTCAAAAGTGGAAAAGAACGTAATTGTAATATTTGTAAAAAATAAAAAAAATGCAATTATTTTGTGAAATTAGAACAAACTGGTGTATATCTATTTTTTAAATATCTTTCAAAGACAATAGAATCAATAATTAAAGTTTTAATAATTTTCAGATGTATTCCTACTGCAACATAATTTTGTATAATCTGAAATTTTGTTCATTATTACACTATAAAATAAATGATAAATTGAAAACCAAAATCTTTGTTGAACATTCCATTCTAAAATAAGGAAGAAACTAGTATGTTGTGGCCATCACAAAACTTTCTTCTATCCTGTTGTGAGTCTATCCTGTTTCTTCCTCCTGTTGTGAGATTTATACCAAAATGTAATCAGCGTCTAATTATGTTATATATTATAGTGTACCAGAATCTGAAATTTCATGAAGTTCTCTGCATTAGTTCTTGAGATATAGCTATCGCAAAAAACGTGCAAGATGTAGCATGGCAGCGCCACCTATTGGGCAATTCACACAAAACCCTAATCAGCGTCCATATATCTCAAGGTCTCCCGGAATCTGAAGTTTGGTTAAATTCTGTGAATTAGTTCTTGAGATATAGCTATCGTGAAAATCATGAAAAACGTAGCATAGCAGCGCCACCTGTTGTGAGATTTATACCAAAATGTAATCGGCGTCTAATTATGTTATATATTCTAGTGTAACAGAATCTGAAATTTGATGAAGTTCTCTGCATTAGTTCTTGAGATATAGCTATCGCAAAAATCGTGCAGAATGTAGCATAGCAGCGCCACCTATAGGGCAGTTCACATGAAAGCCTTATCGACGACTATGTATCTGAAGGTATCGTGGAATCTGAAGTTTGGTGAAATTCTGTGCATTAGTTCTTGAGATATAGCTATCATGAAAATCATGAAAAACGTGGCATAGCAGCGCCACCTGCTGGCCAATTTACACCAAAACTTAATCAGCGTCTATGTATATCAAGGTCTCACAGAATCTGAAGTTTGATGAAATTCTGTGCTTTAGTTCTTGAGATATAGCAATCTTGAAAATCATGAAAAACGTAGTATAGCAGCGCCACCTGCTGGCCAATTTTCACCAAAAACCAATAGGCACTAATTCATATCAAGGTCTAACTGAATATAAAATTTTATTAAATTTCGAGCATTAGTTCTTGAGATAGAGCGCCCACAAATTTTTTGTCACATACAGACAGACAGACACACAGACAGACAGACAGACGGACAGACTCACAGACAGACATTTTCTAAAAATAGTCAAAACGTGTTCAAGACCTCCTAAAACGTATAAATCCGTCGAAAACCGGAAGTCGAAAATTTTCATGAATCCAATACTTTCTTCTTGTAAAGATAGAAGAAAGTAAAAAGAAAGAAAAACTAGAATCTGGTGTAACCTTTGCTTATAAAGTTAGCTGAAAGAAAAACCTGAATCATGGTTCAACCTTTTACCAGAAAACTGGAATGGAGAAAACATTGAATTACAATTTAACCTTTCACCAGAAAATTCGATTAGAAAAAATCCTGAATCATGGTTCAACCTTTAACCAGAAAATTGGATTTAATAAAACCCTGATTTATGGTTAAACCTTTCACCAGAAACATGGATTTAAAAAAATCCTGAATCATGGTTCAACCTTTCACCAGAAAATTGGATATATAAAAATCCTAAATCATGGTTCAACATTTCACCAACATCATGGTTTTTTAAAGCACCAATAAACTGGTGAAACTTATCACCACCATCTTGGTTGCAGCTAAATTCTAGCTACTTTTCACCATTTTCTTGGTGAAACCTCGATCTTCATTTTTAACAGTGTAGAGGAACTGTTGTTTTGCTGTTTTTATTTGCTCTAAATGATACTCCTTCAAGCATCATTTATGAAGTAATGCTGATTGTAAGGGAAAAGCAAAAATGTTTTTTTAAATGCAGATTTTGACTCTTCAAATATTATTCTAGCAAACTATATAATAAAAATTCCCTAAATCGCAATTTCATTTTTCGACTTTTGGCCAGCTTTTTGAGTTTTTGCCCAACTGTGAAGCGGGTGGCCGTGGTCTGTATCGAATGTTCTACGAAAGATACTGCGCCCGTGGCGGTGGAAAGTGAATTTAAAGTACTTTGTAGCGCGTGATGGTTAGGATATTTAGTTTATAGTTAATGTAAAGTTAGAATTTGGTTATGGTTAGGTAACAGTTATGTTGCGATTATGTTGCAATTGCGTTTACGGTTAGTCTTAGGTTATATTTAAGTTCCGGTTAGGTTACAGTTAGATCATGGTTAAGTTATAGTTAGGTTAAGGTTAAGTTGCAATTAGGTTATGGTTAGATTACGGTTAAGGTTAGGATAAGAAAACGGCTAGATATTACATTTATGTTAAATTTAAGTTAGGGTTAGGTTACGATTAAGTTGCAGTTAGTTTACAGACAGATTATGGTTACGGTTAGGATTTTGACTACAGTCTGAACATAACGCATGCTTTGATAAAAAAAAAAAAATTGATTTTTTTTTATTTTTACGATGGATCTAAAATTATAATATTATATACAAATATTTTAGCTAATCATCGAGTATCAAATTCATTCACGGTATAGTCGGATTCAAGAGTTATATAATTAGTTTGAAATCCAAAATATTTCAGTTGGGATTTCTATGTGAAAAAAGTAATTACTTATGTGACTTAGCAGTAATTTTTACGGATAAAAATCAACACTTTAACAAGAAAATCATGCAATCGCTGCAGACATATTCCCTCCGGCGTTTCCCCTTGCAGTAATTTTGAATATTTTTACAGATAAATATTAGTTGTTTGTTTTTATTAAACCGATTTTTCACACAATTAGCGGCTACGTATTTCAGACAATGTATTTCCAAATATTTAGAGTTGAAGATAAAATTATACAAACTTAACTTTCGTTTAATATTATTATTATGGACCCGGGCAACGCCGGGCGGGCAGGTAGTTATACAATAAATTCGCACTCTGAGAAAAGGTGGAGCAAAACAAGAAATAACACATTTAGATATAATTTTTTATTTTATTATTTTTTTTACTGTATTGTCTGTATATTTATACAACAATACTTTTTCAGACCAAAAATAATCAAATATCAAATTAAAGTGATTTCGGCATTCATTTATTGTTTTCTCATTATTTATTGCTCTTTTCTAATCAAAAACTAGTCGTTGAAAGCCATCATAATACTTAACATCATGGATATGAATACAACATGTGTAAACTATTTATAAAATGCATTGCAACTTTTAAAATAAAATTCAAACGTATATTTAAATATTTTTAATATATATAGTAATGCTCTATTAATGGATTGCTGATGAACCAATTTCGACAAATTATATAAAACGCCAAACTACTCAAGTAGTACCGAATTGCGTAAAAGAAACATCCTTATAGCTCCAAAAATAATAATCATATTAACGGTTTATTGCGTCGGATTAAGCGTCTCATTTTCAATTAAAATATATCTTTGAATTGAAATTGAAATGAAATACAGGGTTATAAAAAAAACGAAGAATGTGGAAAACAGGATTACAAATATCTCGACAACCAATAATCGGATCGAATTCGTTTTTTATGCAAAGTTTGCGTTATTTCATTTTCTTTTACGTTCATTTTTTAAAATAAAAATAAAAATAAAAATAGAAATTTTTTTATACCTTTCATCAGAACGAATTGTACGAGAGTCCGAAAAAAATAGTTCCGGGTAATCGAGGTTACTTGTATTAAATAGGCTTCGCCCCAATCTTGCATACTAAATACATACAAAATTTCAAATCTCTATCTCAAATTGTTCGGGAGATAGAGCGTTTACACACACACACATACAGATCGATAGACAAGCAGATAGACAGGCATGCACACAGTCGGACGGACGGCAGTATTTTTTTTTTTTTTTTTTTTTTTTTATAAAAATATGTTTTTCGGAATCTTCAGTATCTGAAACACGTAAATCCGTCAAATAATAATAATAATAATTTATGAAATTACATCAACCATTTGAAAAATGTTTCACTCGAAACATTCATCTATCATTTTAAGCTAAATACCAGTTGTTTTATTGTGTATTATCCGTGCCACTGCTATAAATTACTTTATACATGCTGCAATTTGAAGGTACGGTTCGTTTAAGTTACATCACTCCATTGTCGCCAAGCATAAAAGTTGGCGACGAAAGAAACATTTCAAACTATGTAACATTGTTGGTACGAAAGTAATCATTATTAAAATATAGCTTTGGCATATACTGTTATACTTGTAAGACTTTGGCATATTCTGTTTGATTTTACAGAGCAGAATTTTGGTGATGGAGGTTTTAAACCAAAGTCGATCGCAGCACATGCATCTGTGAATGGGTCCATCAGACATTGAATCAAAAAAGTTTTTTTTTTTTCCAGTTTTTCCAAGCCGATTGCTTTTAAGTTTTCTTTTTAGGTGGTGGAAAATCAAGAGTAATAGCTATAACATTTTCCGGCTTGTTTTGAATCACTATTGGCACTCAAATTTTCCTGGTTAGACTCGATCGAATGTAAAACGCCATGGCTAGTGGATTGGTCGCCCTCCAGACATGATGTTTTACAATTAATCGGTTCGGCATTAAATTGCTTAATTTTTCGTGATCGCCTTTCAACCCGTCATTGATTTTCAGTGATTCGATAATCTTTTGATTTTCTTGTTTTCTGCATTGAAAGACGTTTTTGCGCCAAACCAAATACAGTACTACTTAGTTATCCCGTCGACCAATTTGGCCAAATGATACGAATCGCCAAACTAATAAGCAACTTATACATGTTGACTAAATTTTTATTTTAAATAACAAAAGAACAAGCAAATTAGTAAAACATTAATAAAAAGTCAAAATAAAAATCACTTTAAGATTGTTTAAGTACGCGTATTGTGTTTAATGTCATTGAATGCGACATTCACGGTCATTCATTTCTTTGGCTTCGGCGAAGCTCTAGCTTCGGCTTTTTCCGCACCTGTTAATTTCCGTCTACCCATTTTTAAATGTGTTAGTTTTCTCCTTTATTAAAATGATTTTAAACATTTTAATTTTCTATTCAAATAAAAATTCTTCTAAAAGTAAAGAATTTAATTTAAATTCAAAAGTAACCACGTCATTTTGTCAATCCTCCACCGAAAACAACAACCATTTTTCAATGGTTAAAAAAACAGAAGTCTATCAAAATGCAGAAGATCCTCCTCATTCCCCGCCAAGAAAAGTCTCTTTGACGCAGGAAGCTCTGGCCAATCAGATTACAAGATGGCAAAACCTGGAAATAAAAATTGTTACAACAGCTGTTATCAAAAATCCGCAGTTAAAGTGGCAGTTTACTGGTCTATGTATTTTAAAGGTCGTTGGTGAAATTAGTTCTGATCTAAAGCGCTCCCTACCGTGTGTGTAGCTTGATTCATCATAAACGCGAAACCACCAAAGTGTATGCTCTATAATCCTCGTCGTATCACAGGTCTACTTCTGTCGGCTGATATGTCTTGAATATTTTGATGTGTATATAAGTGGGTGTCGCCTTAGTTAATGTTGATTAAATAGGTTCTTTATTTACATTTTGTTAGGAAGATAAAGATTTTATTTATATATTAAGTTGGATCGTACATTTTCATTAATATGGTATGTATATCATTATGTTTTACAGCATCCGGCCTCTATACTATACGATTATTTGCAGGACGTTATGTGTTTCTGACCATTATTTATTTTTTGAAATTTATCCATTCTGTTATTATTTTTACTGCTAATGCCATTGCTACTGTATTTCATTTTTATTTCTGGTACTGTATAGGTGAAATTCTCATTTTTTTGTTATTTATCTGTCATTACCTGACAGCATCTATTTGTATTTAATTTGTTAAGTATATGATTTTTCATTTAAATAAACTGTTTTTCCGCTTTCGTTATTTCTTTTGTTGTTGTATTATGTAAAAAATGACTCTTCGCCAATTATTTTTTTGATTGTTTAGAATGAAGCATTTAATTCAGTATATTACTTTGTTAGTCGATTTGATTGACATTGAGTCGAGGAGCATTTATTATTATTTTTGAAACACTAATATGAAACAAGTACCCATTTTAATAGTATTCTTTCATAAATTACGTCTGATGTTTATCATTTCGCCATTAAATGAAGGGAAGCATCAATGTTAGTTACATTAAAGTGTTGCATCCTTCTACCTTTTCTGCTTTACTAATTCTTTTGTATTGAATATTTGTTTTTATTTTATGAAAACTTTCCTACCTAAAACTGGGTCCTTTTTTTTGCTATTCAAAGAAATGCTTATGGAGATTTCGTGTAATGCTTGCTTAACCTTTCACTATAAAGCAAAGTTAAAAATCACTATGCTATGAAAATATCAAGTTTTTTTCTATTTTTCTTGTACTGGAAATCGTACTTTCAAGATTGTATTTGAAGTAGTTTTACAGGGACTTTTATATCCTCCTTGGTCAACTTTAGTATGACTTTCATTTCTCTGAAATTAAGTAAATACTATAAATAATCTTTACTAAGTTAAAAATTAATCGAATTTTAAAACTTGTGTTTGCAAGTTTCAAATATGCAGTTACACTTTTAATTTTTTAAAAAGACTTTAGAATTACTTTAATTATTATAACATATAGATAACATAGCAAAATTTTAAAAATCTAATTTTATGCAGTTTTTTTAATTCTACAGTTTAAATAATAATAATAATAAAAACTTTTTGGGGGAATAGGGGTTATTAAGAAAGTCTGTGGGTATTTTTAAAACCCTTTATGTAAACAAAATTAATTTTTCAGGTTTTAGCAATATTTTTCCAACTATGATCAAATATTGCTATATCAAACCCAATCTATAAAAAATCCTTGGGTTCTTCCATTTCTACCAGTTTTTTTTTTTTTTTTTTTTTTTTTTTTTTTTTTTTTTCTGAAGAAGCACAACCCTGATTTGAAGGAAAATGTATTTTACTTTATTATGGATATTTAATTATACCTTATTATTTTCTTGATTTTTACTTTTAATAATTTAATCATTTAAAAAATTATCTTATTTTAAATCATTTTAGTTTATTAATTTGCTTAATTATTTTAAAATTTTCTATATTGCATCCTGCATTCATTATAATTTTGGTTGCATTATTACATTCAAATTACTATTTAAAAAATGTAAAGCAATGACGAGAAATTGCAAAATTTAAAAATCTGCACAACCTCGGATCCAAAGCTGTGAGTCTACCATATATGCAGGACTGTGCGAAAAAGAGGGGGGAGGGAGGCGCAAAAATATAGGGTAATACCAAATTTATAACTACCAACATTATTTTTTTACCTGTCAACAAGAAAAAGTTGGGGGGAGGGGGTGGTGGATTGCCAGATTGGAACTTTGCCTTGGCCACAGTTTTCTCTTTACATGCCCCTGCATGTATGGTTTGACATTTAGGGTGAATGCTCCAGTTTTGGCCACATTTAGAGAAAAATTTAATTAGATATTTTATAGTTTTTGACTGAATGAATCATGTTAAACCACAATAACAGTATTTGGTACTTCTAGGTTGTCCCGTCGACCAAAAAATTATCCCCAAACTATAAGATTAAATGCCAATAATGGATGATCGTGAATGTCACATTCAATGACATTAAATGCGATTCACGTGTTTAAAATGTCATTAAATGATTTTTATTTCGACTTTTTATTAATATTTTTATTATTATTCTACTAATTATTTGTTTTTTTTTTATATTTAAAATAAAAATTATGTCAACATGTATAATTTGGCGGGTGAAATGCAGTTTACTCTCCTTCGCCAAGGCGACTTTTTTTTTTAGCGATAAATGTTTCAATATGGCAACCCTGCATTTTCATTTAATCCGGAGCAAAACAGCATGTTCCGGGAGACAAGACGCAAAAACGTGCCAATTTGGCGATTTTTGAAAATCGCGCCAAGAAGGAGAGTAAACTGCATTCGCATCAATTTGGCCATTAGTTTGGCAATTTGTATAATTTGGCGAAATTGGTCGATGGAATAACCTAGAAGTACCCAGTATTCTTTAGTAAATTTGTCTTTCTGTTAATTATAATAACTTTCTAAAGAATAATTTAGATTGTGACCAATAACTTGTTAAGTAATTTCTTTCAATTTGTACCAGTTTTGGCCGCTCCTGCACCTGTTTTGTCCATCTCAATGCACCAGTTTTGGCCATACAAATATCATGATGTAGTTTAACAAACATTTTAATTGATATGTAAAAATAAGGCATTTTTATGTAACATCCAAATCCATTCTACCTCACATGTATTTGTTTGCTGTATAAAAGATTTAAAAAAAAAATGAAATCATAAAACATCAAATAAAATGTACTTTAGTTGATTTTAACTGAAAATTTATTTATTTATTTATTTTTTTTTTAAAGTATAAAACAGCAAATAAGTTAACAGCAAGTAAATTTTTTTTCATAAAAGAGACAATCGAGTGCCTATAGGACATAAGAAGCTTATTTTAACATTTTGAATATTTAATCAGTTTTATAATTATTCATGGAATGTGGACTTTTTTAAATTAAGACTTGAATCTTCACTTCACTGAAGAATTATCTTTCTTGAAATTATTTTCTGATTTTGTTCTCATTTATGTTAGCTTGTGTGGTGTTTTATTCATGTATTCTGCCTCATAAAACTATATATTAAATCAATATTTTTCAATCTGACTCATTTTGCAACATACAGGGAGATTTTTATCCTGGCTAACAAAAATGATAGCCAAAGCACCCCACAAAAGTTAGTGTAAATTCTTTCATGAGTGGTCATAGTCATCTTATTTGATAGCCAGCTAAATTTGTCATTTATCACTAAAATCACTTATTAAGATTTATGCTTCTACAGTGTAATCTCTTAAATTAGAAAATTTTAAATGTATGAAAGGATGAGGAGAAACTGTTGGTTTAGATTTTCTTTTCTATATTTTTATTTTTCTATTATTTTAGATGAGAATTTTTTGAATTTTTATCACAATGAGCAAGAGAAAATTAACTTTGGAAGAAATTGAATCATTTCCCACAAAACTTCGCTCTTACAGTTGGCACAATATATCAGTTTGCACAAACCACATACTTTTAACACATCCTAAGGAGCCCAACAATCAAACTCCAATACGATTTTCATGTAACTCATACCGTTTCTGATGATAGCCATGGCAGTCAAAGTGTTAAAATGTGCAGTGTATGTAGAGCTATGTAATATAGAAATTTAAAAATCAGTTTAAAGTCTCTCTCA